>OX596025.1:5620000-8063816 GCA_951394055.1 Villa cingulata
ATAGTTGTAGACTTTGTACAATGTTTTGTTAATCTTAAAAATAACCCAATATATCCGCAAGGGTTTGGTGATGCTGCAAATTATTGAAGAAGTACCCATTATCATTACATCGAAGAATTTAATTTCGCGGCGCCCAACCCCCGTAAAAAAGGTACATCATGTTTCTCATAATATACAGTTATTCTACATAGCTCAGTAAATAAAGACAATTTTTAATTTTATAGTGCGGAGTATCTACATTCAATTAGTTCATGGTAAACAATTGGAGCATTCGTATACTTACAAATGAATTTATTTGAATTTTTGAAATTGTGAATCGTAAAGAACTGTTGTTCACTAAATGTTCATAGAGTTGAAAAGCAGTCGGTTTTTGTTGCAGCATCAATTGTGAATTAAAGAAAATTTTTATTGAACCTGTTGATTCTATTGATGCTGACATCCTCTTAAAATTGATCAGAAAGTATTTTACAAAACCATTAAATAGTTTTCAAATACTTTTTTTTTAAATTATGTTTTAATAATAGCTTTCATTAGTGAAGGAATTCGGTTCAAAAAGATCTAAAAACAAGTTGATGATCAAAAACTGGAGAAATTCATCTCTGGACACATGAGTTCACACATTGACTTCATGTAGAAAGGATCATGAAACAAGCTTAAATTCTGTAATCAAATACTAGTCAGAAAGAAATTTTTTATTATAAAATTTTTTTTTTTTTGCTAAAGAACTCCTCCTTTTATACAAAATACAAGCTATATTCGTACAATTTAACATTTTTTTTTCAATCGCATGTAAAAGATTTCAAACCAACCCTTTTTCATATAATCGCTTTTTTTTATATTTCTGCTATTTCCACTTTATTTCTGAAAATTTTCAATTTACAGTAAATTTATTGTCTAGTTAATAATTTAGTAATACGGCAATACGAAAATAACAAGAGAATAACATTATAAATATTTATACTAGAACATTACATACGAGGAGTATTATATCTATTTAAACTCATACATGAACAAATAATAAGGAATGTGCCTATATATTGTGTGATATATGCGAAAATGTTTTGAAAGTACATATTTTGTAGGTACATATTTGTTCTTTCACATAAATATTTATTGCATTCGCATTTTATTTATGTTTATCATCTTTTCACTTATTTTTCTCTTACATTTATATTACATTATGTTATGTACCCATACCTAGTGTGTGTGTGTGTGTATATATATATGAGAATGATATGAAACGTGTGTATTTAAAATTTAAATAAAAAAGCATAAAATTCATAGAAAATTGTCAAAATAGAAAAAAATTGAAATAAGGAAGTGAAATTTGTACTATATGTAAGTTTTGAATTAATGTAAAAATGAAAAGTTAAAAAATTGACACGTACAAATATGTACTATATGTACAGTCTGTTCAAAAAGACACGACAGTCGAATAAAACACAATAAATGCCAAGATACTAAAAATGTTACATGAGTCATGTTTAGCTTGCCTTTGTCTATTTCGTTGACCAAGATTTTTTTCATTTGCATTCAAACTGCTAAAGTAGTTAGATATTTACAAAATGAGCTCTGTTTATAAAAAAAAGGTTTGAAGTGATATATTTGTATATAAGTTGTGTACACAGTGGAAAGAACGAAATGGAGTTAAAGTGTTGGACTGGCCATCACAGTCCCCGGATTCCAATCCCATAGAAAACGTTTAGGCTTTGATGAAGCACAAACTTCGTGGGAAACAAATAAAGAGCGTTCGTCACTTGGATGAAGAGCGTTAAAGAGAATGTGGAACGGCTTTTCCAATTAGTATGACAAAAAATTGATCGAAAGTTGTACCAGAAGATGTCGCCTCATAATTCAAAACAGTGGAGATTGGACTGTATACTAGTGCTAACGCGAAATATGTTTAAGATTATTCTTTCAATGAATGTTATTATGTAAGCTCAAAAACTTTTGTTTTATTTTTAAGTTCGTCTCTTTTTGAACAGACTGTATATATTCGTATGTATATAATTATATAAATATATTACTTATAAGCAAGCATATGCAACTACTATTTATATATGTACATATTTGAAACATTTGCTATAGATATTACAATATTCATACATGTTCAATGTAAAACACGAATAAGAATCAAAAACAAAATAAAATTGAATAAAAATGTTGAACGATAAATGAAAATTGAAAGCAAAAAGAAAATCTATGTTTTTCCTTATATTCAGTACATAATGTAAAATGTAAAATGTAACAGATATAACATATTTATGTAGTATATAGATAAATTGAAAAAAAAAATAAAATCTTCATGCCGACTCGACTGTCTTATGCTATTTTCCCTTACATCTATGATGTTGTAGTTTTTTTTTTTTTTTTTTTTTGTTTAGCTAGTTGATTTGATATCAAAAGTGATGTTATCATCAAAGTATCGCTGATTTGCTTAAATTGTTTGTAAAGTAGACTGCTCATATCGAATATAAATAAATAAAACTTTTTTGAAGCACACAAATAATCGTAATTATATAGAATACATATACATATGTAGGTATTTGTTGCTTTTAATTTCTGGAAGGGGATACACTTTTACCATCTTTTACCTTTCACCTTGCAAAAATTTGATTTTTCTTGACTGTTTTTGTTTTTTTTTTTGAGAGAGAGGGAAGATGGTATAAATGTCATAAGACAGGTTAAATTTGATATTGAAAGGCAAATATTATATATGTAGGTATTGTATGTGTGTGTATGTGTGTATGTGTAGATGTAAACAGTTTCACATTATATATTTACATATAAGGAATATGAACGCATTTATATAAATTTCTTTCACCTTACGGCAAGATACCGTATGTTTTGTTTAATTTATGTCGAAAAATACATACATATATATATGTTTTCGTATATCGTGTATTATATATGTTATTAAATATACGGATCAAAAACAAAAAACAACAAAGATGCGAGTTCACTTAAAAATGTAAATTCGTATAGGAATGAGATATTTTACTTGTATAATGTGAATACATACTGTACATGTATAATAAGTATCTCTATCTGTATGTATAGATTGATGATGAAATCTCACGGGAATATGGTATTTATATTAAATATGAAGTAACTGAATTGATCTGTCAGTTGTGAGTTTGAAAAAAAAAAAAATTACATACATATTATAAAAAAAAAAGATGAACACAATTTTAAATCGAAATTTTGTATTAAATTCAGAAGTAATGATATATCCAGAGAAAAGTACAAGTAGATACGGGTATATACGAATTAAATTCCATGCAAATATAAAGTTCACATGAAAACAAAATAAAGTCAAATATGAAAAGGAGAATACGTATAAGGGTAGGACGGTGGTAGGATATATACATACAATAAGAATATACGTTTGTATAAAAATGTTATTATATAATCGAAAATTAAAATGAAAAATAAGATACATACATATAGGAATAGGAACTCAAAACAGATTTAAGTATAAAATGTATACACATTTTTCATATGCCCTAATAATTTTTTCAGGAAAAAATTGATTATGAATGATAAATTATTTCGATGCACGTAAAAAGTATAAGAAAGAAAAGAAAGAAATTTCATATTACATAAGTATATACGAGTATATGTCTTTTTTTTTTCTAACATTTTTATGAAAATTATTTTACTTTGATCTCTAATTGAATAATAAAAAAAAAAAAATATAACAAAATTGGTGAAACATTTTGCTCTATTTATAATTTTAAATTTTAATACCTTTTTATACATTACAAACATATTAAAATGAAAAATTAATTTGGCAAAACATATATGGATAATATCTACTTACTAAATTGAATGAAATTAATTTAAAATTTTAATAAAACACAATAATGGTATCAAAAAAAATATATATATAGCTATGTATACATAAATATCAATAAAAAAGAATCGAAAATTTTTTCGAATGACAAACACACCAAAGAAACTCAAAATAAAAAAGATAAAATAAATAAATAAAGTTATACAGAACAATTAAACTTTTTAATAAGATTCTTGAATGTATTTGACTTGAATATAATATGTATGTATGTTTGTTTATATATTTGATACAAATACAACTAATATACAGATTTGTATGAATATGCGTATATACTAGTATGTTTATATTGTAAATAAATAGAAAGAAAGTATTAAAATGAAAAAAATTGAAAAATGAAAATCACGTTCGAAAAAGACTGGATTTCGCAATCTAAAATTTAAACTTTCGAATAAGGATTTTTTTTTTATATACATATATTGTTCACTTCACATAAACAAGAAAAATGAAGGAAAAAAACAAATATGAACATTTATATGTATATAATATTATACATACTCGTATCATGCCTTACATCATGTATATTTCATTTAACAACAAACTCTTAGTAAATAACTTTCATATTATTTTTTGACGAATAACATTAAAATTTTTTCATACTCTATTTTTATAGTCATTTGTTTTCCATGAATACATGAGTCTACACATCCACACTATCGTAACTCATTCAAATATAATAGCTATGTATATTTAAAAAAATATACATATATATGTTTCGTCAGCAAAATTGAATTTTTGACTTGTTGATAATAAAAATAAAAATTTGAAGAAGAAAAAAAAAAAATCCTACATATTAAAAAAATTAATAATATGAAAAGAAAACATATAGACTTGTTTGTAGTTATGTACACAACAAGAAAAATATGTCGATAAACTTAAATCTATCTCAAATTTACAGTTCATACAAGAAATGAATAGACAAAATTATTCATGTTCAAATCAATGAGAAAATTTGAATATAGGTTTAAATAATAATAAATTGAGAATATAGGTTTCATAGGTAGGTATCTATATGATCACAAAGATGAAAAACTGTCCATTAAGTTATGCACAAACATTTAATTTTATTGTGGACTCATTAAACAATTTCAATATAGAAATTTTGCCTGATTTGAACATTGTGCTTGCTAATTTTCCTCAGTATTGTGAGATAAAAGATAACACAACAAAATAATTTTATCATTTAAGATAATACCATGTGAATTCCGTCTAATAATAATTTGTAATACCTAAATTTGGAAATCATGATACACTATACTGGAAAATGGACTGATTCAAGAAAATACTGTAAGCAAATTATAGTGGAAATCATTCGCATTCATATAGTTGTGATAGTATGATTGCGTTAATCAAGTGCTGCTAACTTAAGCTACGTATACACGACGAGAGTCTTCGGACTCCACACTCCGTTTTCTGTAAACCAAAATCTGAAGCACGTATACACGATAGGAGATTTTGGTGCCAGGAGACCACAAAATTAGGCCTCCGGAGGCAAGACAACAAACAGGAGATTCTTGGAGACCAGTCTCTTTATTGTATATGTACATGGAATACGTATTTGGTCTCTGGTTTAAATCTCAGGAGGACTATTTGACTATTGATGTTCTTCTGGTGGTGTTATTACTTGCCGTTGCCATCATTCCACTCGTAATGAATTTTTTAGATGGACAAGTTGAAATTGCGGTAGCTGTTGCTGCTTATATTATTATTAAAAAAATATATAGTATTAGTATACACGGCAGGAGAGCAAGAGATCAAAACGGACTCCAGATAACACCGTTTTTTGGACTCTGGAGACCAAAATCTTTTGTCGTGTATACGTACCTTTATATAGATATAATTTCGTTTGAAAAACATACTAGCAATAAAGGTTTTCAAAATTAAAAATATCCGTTACTTTTTCGACAGTCTATGCATTATATACAAATGAAAATATGTATACTCTTATACATATAATTATATTTTCTGAAAAACATGTGCGTTTGCTATGTTAGCAAATACATATAGGAGAATAGATTAAGTAATATCTTTCATATTATACGTGAAAAAGTCGTTATATAGGAGCATGTATGTAAATATGCTATGTATGTATGTATGTACATTACAAATAATATGAAGCAATCATATAAAAGTCAAATTTTATTAATCCACACTCGACACACAAGCGAAAAATGTAAGTTAATATATGAAATTTTTGAAAATTTATATGTAAGTTTTTCTTTGTTTTGTAGACAAAATGTAAATAAATAAATAAAATGTATATTTTGAACTTTTCGTTTACAAAAATGAAAAAAAAAAAGAAACGAAAGAAAAACAACTGGAATCAAACTTATCATTTTGACAAAAGTGTTGACATAGATATACACATACACATACACATGAAAATAAGTACATTATATGATAACTTTAATTACGAGCAAAAGCAATAGAAAAAAAAACGAAAAAGAAAATAAAAATAATTCTGGCTAAGATGAACATAATATGCTGTTCCAATAATGTTCTTTTATATTTTCTTACGAGCAAATTCACATATCCATATATTCGTATGTATGCATATATACGAGTAAATAGAATGTACTTTCATATATTATATTTATATATATGTATATATATTATTTTGCTATGTATGTATACTCCTTCCAAGATTGTTTAAATATTAATTTGTATATGAACAAAAGTTCTATAATATAATAAATACAAATTAATTACAAAAATGAGTCAATTTGATTATGTACAAAATTCATATGTAGTACTACATACATGTGTACATTACATATGTATGTTTCGCAATTAAAAAATAAAAGCATATTATATTTTATTAAGTTGATTTCATTTCAAAATTTTATATTTGTAATTCAAATATTTACAGAAATTGTTTGTCTTTTTTTTTTTTAATGTTCCTTCAAATTTCAAGCAAACATAACTATGTGTGTATTTTTATGTTATTTGAAATCTTGTTTCACACATTCATATGTAAATTACATAGTTTTTATTTATATTATACTATACGTTTCTTTCTTGAACAGTTTGGTTTTGTTGATTGTTTCGCATTTAAATCTGAATATTCATTATAGGATTTTCAATTAATTTAAAGAACTGCTATCTGTATATAGTTACCTAAATCTGATTAAAAATGTTAAAAAATCAAAATTTACTAAGAATTATAGCATCATCGTTTTACTTAAAATTTTGAAGTATGTATGTATATAACTGAAAATACTCGTAAATGGACATTCATCAAAAATTCTGTTTTATAAATCTCTTTTTCATTCATCAGCTTCTCTTCAATTCAAATCAATTAATATATTGTAAATTTTTCTTAACTTTCTTTATTTCTATCTTCCAATTATTTTCCTTTTTTTTCTTCTTATTCTTTCCTGCAATTGTATACCGTCATACATATGTAATATGCCTTCTTGTTAAAATAATCTTAAACACCGAGCAATTTATCGTCATGTTATAATCTTCAATTCATACGATATTGCAGATAAATTCTTTTGTAAATACCTAAATTTAAATCAAAATTATTGCACATTCCTTATAATATCTTATTATTTCCGTTCATACCAGTATACATACAAAAATAAACCTTGTATTTGTACGTATGCCATATATATATGTACGTACATAAAGTATTTGTTTATTTTGGATAAAATTACAAATCCATTTATTTAAATATTGTAACAAACACCTATATGTATCAAATATTTTACATATCTATGTATCAGGATAATGTATAGGCACAAACTGATAATAAATGATCCAACAAATGTACATTGCATACTGTATGAGTATATGTACATATGAACAATCGTCTTTGCTCTGTATATTTTGTAATTTCTTAAACTACTTAATCGTATAGATTCTTCTATATATTTGACTAAAGACGTTTATTCCAATCAACGTCTCAGAATATTTTAATATTTGATTTGAAACTAAAATTTATGAGTATGTATATGTAAATGTACCTCAATATTGATGTTTTATTTATACATTATATGTACATCTAATGTGTGAAAATACATATGTATATTTAGATACTCATAAATTTTAAAGGTAAAATTTCCTTTTAACCAAAATGTAATATATAGTACGAGCATTTTGAATTTTGTTAAATAATCAATTCGTATACAGGACTATTATTTATTTTCCTATAAAATTTTGTTTTGTTACAAAATAATTATTGTACTTAGATTAAATACAAAAAGAAAATATATTTTGGTATACACAGGGTGTCAGGACTTGGGTATGGTTCACCCAAAAACACCAGAAAGGTCTCATCGAGACAAAACAAAAAATCGTATGTCAGGAACACACCCTGTATATATGTATGTATATATTTCTGTACTGTCGTATAGATGTGTATAGCTATATGTAGTTTTTTTTTGCACAAAATTTATCTGATACTTTTACAATCATACAATACATAAACATATCCAGGAAGACTTTGTGCACGATATTACACATATGTAATGTATGCAAGTACATTGTATCAAAGAATATATAACTAAGGTAAGTAGTAAGATATATATTCTTTGATTGTATGCATGTGAATATGTACATAAATGCGTATACATTACAATGTATTCTATTGATAATGATATTTTCCTTTCAGTTAAACTCATATAATGTAGTATGTCTACACGTAGTACAAGGAATAATTTAGAAATGTCGCTTTTTCTTCGTTTTACATATATAACCAAATGCACATAACATATTATGTAACATATATTTAGTTAAAATGGCTTATTTATAAGAATGAATGTATGTATGTATGCGGATATCAAATTGGTTCCAATTCGATACATTTCAATTGATTTGATTAATTAAATTTGTCGGTAAGAACTGTTTACATAGATTAAGTTAATATTATACTGATAGTACATAGTTATATTGATGTATAAAAGAATGTATGCACATTACTATATTTTATTTGTCTTAAATAATATTTGCACATTTTCTGATGTTGGAAAATTCAGAGTACAATATCATTCAAATTTAAATGAAAAGTAAAATATTTTCATTTTATGGTTTAACTTGTATATAACGTGATATAACAAACAGTCAGGAAGTATATATGTATAATAGAATATGTTCCTGTCTCAAAATATAGTACTAGATTGGTTTGAATCAAGCAATCAAGTACGACTATGCATATTATGTATATCTCTGATAATAACCTTTGTATGATGACAAAAAATTAATATCATTGCAGACTATTTAAAAATATTCCTAAATAATTGAAGATGCCTACATAATAACATTAGAGCACAATAATTAAGAAATGATAACTCCATATTCATTAAAAGCTCCCAAATCAAGTGCTATACGGACGATATGGTCATTCTAGGAAGAAACAAGGATATAATCCAGAATGAGCTGGAAAAATTAGTAAATGAAGCGGGCCCCCTGAAGGCTGGGTCTCAAGATAAATGAAAGTAAAACAAAATATATGTTAATATCAGGAAAGACTCCAGCAAATGTTTTACCAGTTACAATGCAAAACTTCACTTTTCAAAACGTTAATGAATTTGTATTCCTAGACTCACTGTTCAATAGTAAGAACGAAATTGCGGAAGATGTGAAAAAAAGGATTATGATAGCAAACAAAACATGGTTTGGCTTACTACCTATAATGAAGTCAAAAAACATTACAATATCCTGCAAAATATTACTATATAAGACACTAATAAGATCAGTAATAACATATGGATCTAAAGCTTGGAATCTGACAGCTAAAAAGTGTAAGATCCTGGGCACATTTGAAAGAAAATTATTAAGGAGTATCTTGGGAGCTATAAAAGAAGGAGATATTTGGATAATAAGGACTAACGACGAGTTGTATCAATTATTTAACGACTTTGATATAGTGAGCTTCATTAAGTTCAATAGACTACGGTTGCTGGGCCATCTTTGGAGAATGGACGAAGCTTGCGCAACCAAAAGAATCTTCCTTCACAAACCACAAGGCAGAAGACCAGTAGGACACCCAAGAGTGAGATGGTGGTCAAACGTGGAAGCAGATCTTAAAAAACTGGGATGGAGCCAGTGTTGGAGGCAGAAAACCTCTAATAGGAATGAGTGGTGGAGAAGTTTAGCTGAGGCCAGGGCCCTGAATGGGCTTTAGCGCCATAAAAGAAGAAGATATAATACATTATAAATTATTTAACAATTGAAGGAAAATTTTATAACAATTTTTTATAACAATAGTATTTCAAAGGATTGAAAGAAAACAATATTGTAGAAGCATATGATCTAGCTATAGGTATTCTAAACTTTACATTTCAATGCACACTGATACATCTTTAGAACTAAGTAAAATTTGAATAAAAATTACTTTTCTTCGTTCACTGATTGATATAATTATATGAACTAGAAAATATAGACAAAATAAATTTATTGTAGAATTACAATTTAATGTCATAATCATATACTCGTACGTATCAAAATTAATTTCTTAATTAGCTCAAAGTTTTGAAAGGTTTCTAAATCGGCTACATATTTTCTACATACAGTCTGTAGTATTAAGAATCCATAACTAAGTGCTTGAAATTACATTGGTTAATTTTTCTACAAAATATGTTAGAGATAAGTACAGTTTTTAAAAAAAAATAAAGAAAAAAAAAACAGCAGCAACAAGAGAAGCTTTATCGTTCAAATATTTTTTTTTCTTGTTGTTTCTCTCTTTTGATTTATTTTAGATACAATATATGCATAATACACAGCAGCAACAACAACAAAATTTAAGAATATGAAAAAAAAATACATATACATATGTATATACTATACTCGTATATACCATACATTTTTATTCGAAAAAGGAAAAATATATTTTTTGATAACAAAGAAGCCGCGGCACATTTATTTAATGACAAATTTTTATATGTAATTAAATCCTTCAGGACAGTGTAGTAAAAAACATTAACCACTGCTTAAAATATAATACATGTTCCTGCATGCATACATATGTATGTAATATACGTACACCTACATAATACTTGTAAGTATAAAGAAAAAATTTATAAATATTATTCATAATATGTATATGTGCTTGAAAAAAAAAATACTATATATCCTACATCCTCCTCACATAAATATAAAATATGTTTTTTTTTTATAAAGGAAAATATTATGAATTCTCTTCTATATGATTTTTTTTCATTTGACATTTTATTTTTTTGCTATTATACATATCTGACTTTGGTATTCATGTACGTGTATGGAATTTACCTTTTTTTCTTTTTTTCAAATTTAATTTCACATTTAAATTTTTTATATGAAAAATATAAACAAAAAAAAATTATAGGATAATATATACGTATGTATATGCTTATATGTACAATCTCGTATATAATTATGTAAGATACCTCAAACTTGTACATGATAAAATACACGCCTTATGCTTATTATAAAATAGAAAACAAAAGTATATTCATTTCTCATTCTCTTTTTTTTTCCAATCCTTTCTCATTCTATCTAGTATATGTATTTTTTTAATTTTAACATAAAAATTATATATTACCATATTTTATAGAGATGTATAAATGTATAGATAAGTATATTTACTTACATAAATGTATATAGTATGTAAATCACAGTTTAAAATATATAAAATCAAGAAGAAGAAAAATTAAACAGTTTCGTAGTTGTAATGATTATGGAATGGAATAGAAAATACATAAAGGACATTTTGTCCAGTATAAAATATATGTGGCACGCATGACAAGAATTGAAGATAAATACAATTACATATGTACATAAATATGTATGTACACACATGTATGCTTTTACATATTCTTTGAAAATATATGAAAAAAAAATAAAAAAAAACTCGATTTAATTCTTTGTAACATCCATTATATTTTTTAATTTCATATTTAAAAAACACCACCAGAGATATTATGTTAATTTTTAACCTTTTTTTATTTATTTTATTTTATTTTTTTTTTTTTGTTTTACTACTACTACGAAAACTGAAAGAAAACGACTATGCAATATAAAAAAATTGGATTAAAGGAAACAAAAATAAAAGCACATATTGTCCTTTTAATATTTTTTTACTTTTTTTTTAAATATTATTCATATGTATTTATTGTATTTTTTTTGTCTATTTAACTGAATTATCAAAATTAATTGTAAGGGTACAGAAATTATGAACATTTTTATATCAATTTTCATTTTTTTATGTAATTCTTGTGGTCAAAAGGTTTTTTTTTTTGTATTTATTTATTTTTAATTTTTTTCTGTTTCTAAATTTCACATTTCACATACATATAGTACATATTACCATACAAATTTTTCATAAAAAAAAAATGAGAAATATTCATAAATCTTTCATACTAAGGCGCACAGTTTTCATAAATTATATTAAGTACCAGTACATGTATGTTATATACGCGTAAAAAATAAAATTAATAAATATAGATATGCATGCATATTATTTTATACAATACAAATATTACACACATGAAATTCAATATTGAAATGAATCACACAACCATAGAAAAACTTCCTATGTAGTTGTACAAAATTGTAAAAAATTGTAAAAAATTGTAAAAAAAATTACTAGTTGTACAATTACATTATTTAAATCCAATTCTGAAAATATAAGATAAGCTTGATAAATCCAGTTTCATTAGGAAGAAGGAGATTTAAAAATTGACAATTTAATTTTCTGAATTATTAGGTTTTGAAAATAATTCAAAATAACTAGAATAATATTTTCGATAACGAATTCAATACAATTCAAAATCACAAGTATATACCATTAAAATTACAATCTTAAGGCCAAAACCAAATACATACCTCAAGACTCATACCTCAAAATTTAAATGTCAAAATTGATTCTGATATATGAAAATGTATTGAAGCAATCCAAATACATACTTCACGACTTCAGCCGCAAATGAAGCTGAGTCCGAGATTCTGAAAATTTAGAATTTTGAGTCTGAAGTAACAATAATGCCAACATCTATAATGCAAAATATGATTCGTGACATTTTTATCATTTTTATTTTGTAGTATATGTACAAAGATTATACAGTGCTGATGAAAATTATTTGTACTATGTGCATAAAGTATTCTGAGGAGTAACATGACTTTTTTTATTCATTGATTTTGGTCAATAATATGAATACTAAGATGAAAATAATGCATTTAATTTAATTTTCAATTGCGTTTAGTGAGTATTGGATGCCACGAAAAAGTGAATTATCGATAGAAAGGAGAGCTGCTATAGTTGCTTAGTATAACAAATGGTATTCCTGTTACTGTCTAAAGGATTTGGTTAAAAAGTGTAAAGTTCACAGAAATACCATTCTATATTAAGTTCTGAAGAAAAAGAATTAAGGAATTGTACAAAATAGAGCAGGAAGAGGGGTAAAAAGAAAAAACTTTGTTACTCACAAATAATTTTTGTAATCACTGTACAGTATATATATACATGTATATAATTTTTGTTTTCATAATATTGGCAACAGTTTGAAGCTGAGATAAGCATTTGGTTTTGTAAAGCTTCAGAGTCTTGAAGTACACTTTTTTGAAGTATGAGGTATGAGTCTTGAGGTATGAATCTGGTTTTAGCTTTTAAAATGATTGTGGTGACTATGTGGTTTTATATAAATTCAACTAACCAGCTGATCGCGTCAGGGGTGATCTATATAGTATGTAATCTATCACATATCACATTCAGCTTTATAAATCTAGATTAGGACCAATGCAAATTTGTTTAATCTTTCCCAATCAGCTCTGACTATTTTAACAGTGAAAAAGAAAATACGAACGTACACTTGGTTCAAAAATACTCAAAGGTCTTATCGTAAAAAACGTAAGCGATTCAATTACGTTATATATGTTATAATGAACTCGTGACGGAAATAGCTATATAAAATATACCTACCTCCTCTACATCTGGAGCTCACAGTAGAGTAATTCAATAATTTAAAAAAAAAATATTTTTTTACAAAAATTTTGAAAGTCATTTTCACTTTTTCCGAAAGAAGAAAAATATTTTGTTTTTGTTTTTTTTTGTTTTCCTTATTCATTAAAATTTCTTATATACCGAAAATGATCCGATAAAGATGAGAAAATTTCCTTAGTACTAATTTAAACATAATCTAATGATACCATTATCTGACACACATATACATATATTACAATTTACAAAATGTACAGCAATATAAAGGCAAGAAGTCAAAATAAAAAACAATAATAAATGAATGGAAAAAATTAAAACTTAGAAGAGATAACGAATAAGGAATACATGATTATTGCGTTAAATTTTATTATGTGTACGCACATGTATCTCAAACATATTCACTATAGTATTTCGTACCATGTATTAATAGTATGGCAAGGAAATGAAAATTTTGAAGTGAAAACTTTACAAAAAATATAAAAAATTTTAAGAGACAGAAAAATTTTTTGTTGCCCATTTACAAATACTACATACACAACTGCGTATAGCTTGACGAATATAAGATGTATAAATTTATATAATGTACTACTAACTTACTTATTATCATATATTTATAACAAACTAAATTGAACTGAACTTACACTCATGCAGTAATATGTGCTTGAATGTATTCATATTTTAGTATATGTTCAACATCGCTTATTGAATGACTAAAAATTCATATTATATTTTTTATGTTATTCGAATGATTCGTCCGTGAGTTTCTTATTCATATTCATTTATGTAGTTATTTATATTATCTAAGTATCTGGTATCATCTATATGTGTACAACATTCTCCAGAATTTTGTATTATGAACAATTTTTTATGAAACTAAATCTATTCTATCATTCTGTATATGAAGTTATAAGTATGTATATAATATTAGTGAAAAATTATTTTAATATCATACATACACATAATGTACAGTATACATATCATACACATATTTGCCTGAATGTACAGAATTTTTGATATAATCTTTTTTCAACCCTCTTGAGCCTCTGTATTTAACAGCATTTTTTATTTTATTTGTTTTTCTTTTCTTATCCGACTTTCATTTCATTTTAAGGATTCTACTGTTCATTTTGAGTATTCAATTTATTAACATATAAATGATTCTCCAGTTATCCATATTAATTTACTTATTATATCAACGTAACATCAACAAAATTATAGCTATCCACTTTATATACGCAACTCAAAATTATTGCTATTACACTTCTACTAATATGTAGATACTACAGCTTTTGCCACCATCGCTGTAGTAAGCTAGTAACCAAGTCAAAAAGCAATGGTTGGTTCGAATTATTAAGATATCAAAAGCACATGTAAAAAAAAACAACAAGTCACAATCATTTTAGTCGTAGGTACACCAAGAATAATCTTTTAACTCTAAAGCATAGATATACACCTTATTATGATGTCACTTTTTTCTTATTTTTAACGATGTCTTGATAACCGAACTTTTGCGTTAATTATTACAACATTATTATTATTATTATTATTCCATGACTGTTCACGTACGTACATATACGTCTTCATCAACATCATCATCAACTTGGCTATCAAATCATATTCATTTCTTGTAAAAGTTTTGAAACAGAATATTTTTTCTTCCTTAAAAAAAAAAAAAAAACAATGAAATTATTGCTCTTTCAGAATCATTTTAAACTAGAACAGAACAGAACAAAATTTCAAAATTTTACAATTTAAAAGGAATTCTGGGTTATTGTCTTTTTTTAGGTTATGAATTTTAATTATAATGACAATAAAAATTACGTATAATTAACTGTGGTGTGTAAAATATGTAATAAAATTGAGCAAGTTGAAGAGTTTTTTTTTATGAAAACATTTTGGAACGACATAGCATCCATATTTTTTTTATTATGTCAGACTGTGAAAAATAAAGAATATAAACTGAAAAACATTTAAACTCATATTGATGCATTTTACACTAAACTCATATTGATATCGCCATTTATAAGGCTTAGACTGTTATTTAGAAAGATTTAATCGAATGATCTAATAATACAATACTTTGTGTTACTTGTTGTCAGCGAGTAGACTACTTACAAACTGGCAATGAAATTTTTAAAATTATTTTTCTTACTTTTGCTGTGGGCAAAAATCAAACCTACACTTCGAGGTCAGTAGCCATTGCTCTACTACTTGCGCCACCAAGCTCCCACATAGTATCTTCTTTTCTGCTTCTTGTAATATCGTACGCCTCTTTTCGCCTCCATCTATTTCATGTATTTACTTTATGTCTCCTATATGCATCATACATTATAGTGCTTGTTTTTATAGAATTCAGATGTTTTCTTAAGCCGTGTTGAATACAGATTCTTGTTCTTTTTCAAATGTGTCGAGAAACAGTTCTTTGAGAGGCAGATTCTCACAGTTGTAATTTATATTTGACCAAATATATTATGTAACATTTTACAGAACACTCAGTGATGAATTACTAGACTTTTGTAATCTCGGCAGTATTAATATGTATGATAATAATCTTTGGTGTTGTTAATAGTGGATGAATCACTGATCAGAATATTAATGTTATTCTGTGCGTATCTAAACTAGAAACAGTAAGAATTATGTTACCTAATTCCAAGCTATTCCTTTTTATTCTTCTCTATGAATTATGTTAACCTAATTCACAGTGAAGTATAATCGAGTTAAATAAAAAGAAAGTTAAATGTTTTTCTAGTTAACTTACTTAACTGATTTTATTTATCTTAATTGTGGTCTTTTTGTACAATTTTTATTGATTTCATCCAAACAAATCTATCAAAAAATTAGGCACAATCTTTTTTGATTTTTTGTTCGACTGTAAAAGATTTACTTATGCATTTCCCAATCTAAGTAAACGAATTCTTGATTGATCATACAAATCTTTTACAAACCTTAACATTTTATTTGGACACTTATTGTATTAATTGGACACGTTATTAATTGTATGCCTGGCAATGCTATTTAAAATATAAATTAATTAAATGTTACAATTTATTGATTATGTAATTATAGTTACATTCTTTGCGGCAAACGATGTTAAATCTGTCTTAAATTTTAGTGGCATTCGTATTTATGCTGACGATATGAAAATTTTCAAAAAAATTACTTCAATCCATGACTGCTTTCAACTTCAATGCGACTTGAATAAATTTTATTCCTGCTGTTATATCAATAATCTTTCTCTTAACATTAACAAATGTGTATTCATGTGTTTCACTCGTTGTATGAAACCAATTTACCACTCTTATACTTTAAATGACATCACTGGTGTTTTCTTCGATGACAAACTTTCACATTCTACCCCATTATAACTATATTATAAATAAGGCTTGCTCCTTGTTGGGTTTCATAAAAAGGTTATCTAAGGAATTTGAAGATCCTTATGTTTTTAAATCCCTATTCACCTGCCTTATCCGTCCATACCTTGAGTATATGCCAGCCAGGTATGGTCTCCGCACTATGAGGCTCATAGCAATCGCATTGAAGCAGTTCAGAAAAACTTTCTCCGCTTTGCACTTCGGAATCTACCAATGGAATGATCTATTGACTCTGCCTCCATATGACAATCGTCTCAGTTTAATTGATCTGACCCCTCTTAAGAAAAGACGATAATTGGCTGATGTAATTTTTATTACCGAAGTCATTAAAGGAAATATTACGTATTTCTCCTTTCATTCTAGAAAGAATTTAGTTCTGTTCTGATTCTCGTCTTCGATCAAATAATATTTTTTCAACATTCTTTCACAGAAACAATTATGGTAAATTCGAGCAAATTAAGCGCATGTTAATTATTTGTAACACTTATAAGAAGTTGATCGATTTAAATATCTCAAAATCTTCTAAAAAAAAAATTAATATTGACGGGTCCTAGATCCTAGGGCTGGGTCCTAGGCCTATACTTTGATTTACAATAGTTATAAATTTATATTACTAATTAATCTCTATTTTTGTTCTTCTTTAGTTTATAATATTTTAAAATAATTTTTTTAATTGTATTTGTATAATTGTAACAACTCCTGTTTTTTTTAATTTGCTTGAACTAAGCTGAATAAATAAAGAAAAATTTAGTAATACACATATGTAAAATTGTCGAATTGATAACTATTGAAATTATTGTAAAATATAACTGATTCTCTTTCTGCAAATAAAATTCGAACAATAAAGACATGTATTTCTCAATATAACTCAAATCTCATTTGTTATTTTATTATTTATTGAATAATTTTTTAAATTTAAAATACAAAAAAAGCCTTCATTTTTTTATTGATGATACACAAACACACACTTAAATAAATTCCATTAATATTATGTAATATACGTATGGTACACTCATAATCGAGTCACAATATTAAAAAAGTTCATAAATATTAATAAGTATCTTCATTTTTATTCTTGTACACATTTCAATTCGAACACATAAAATTAATGATTCGAAAAATTAAAGTTTTTTTTTTTTGTTTTTTGCGCAACATAATATACATTTCTAAATCAGAAGTAAATAGTAATCAAACAAATTAATTTGAATAAATCAAAAGTACATAATATACAAATTCAATTAATTTTTCTTCTTTTTCTCGTTTTGCTTGATGTGTAAATGGAAAAAATTATAAACGTTAATGAAACAGCCTTATAATGTATTTTCTCCTTACAAGGAATAATATTTTCTGTATACAACATTTAATGTGAAGCAAAATGTAATATACATATGTATCTGTATGTAAACGTGGTTATAGGCCATTACAAATCATTATCATCATATACTATATGAAGCAGACTAAATCATAATGACAACAACGAAAACAAAATATTGAATCTTAATCCATGAATGTGAATGAATGATGATAATGTTGATGACTGTGTCGATAGATGATGATGATGATATCCTTCTTTTTTCTTTTTTATTCTTCTCGACAAATGCATCATTTCATTTCACAATATCTATATATCCAGCGGTTAAATGGAAATATTTTTTAATGATAAAATTTTTGTTCCAGCATATATGTGTATATACCTATGTAATTTATATCGTATAATATGCTATCATCTTAAAAGGATAATAATTTCCATAACCATAAATTATTCACTTAAAAATGAGTAGTATATACAGAAACGTACACAAACATTACATACCTATCTCAAATGATGTATAGTATACCACCAACCGTTCATATTATTATTTTTGCTTTCAATATTCAATTTAATGGATACACATTGAATATATCGGTTAATAGTATGAGTTTGAAAAAAGTGAAAGCAGAAATGTAAAACAACAACAACAACAACAAAAACATTAACAAAACGAATTTTTTAAAGTCAAAGGAAAATAGAAACAAAAATGAAAAAAGCATTAAATTTCTCTCACTTCAATGAAATTCGTTCCGCATATTTTACACGAGATGCGTACCACCCTTTTTGGTATGTATGTGTATGTTATTTATGTATATAGTAGGCAGATACGTACATCTTTTCTCATCTATAAATTTTACATTATTATAGTTGGGCTAAAGCACATCTATAATACACCACCTTCAATTTCTATATTGAAAAAAAATATATATACATATATTCCTATTCGCATATTGAAATGAGTCCTTCAAGGCAAATAAAAGCAGCTAAAATTAAAACATTTCTTGCTTCTCTTCAATGCGTTAATTCATTTTTTTTCTTTTTCTTTTTATTATTTGTTCATTTCTTTTTATTATTGAGTTTTTTATTTCGCTTTTTTTTTTTTAAAAAATGATGGTATAATATGTATATGAAAATCAACAATAAAAAAGAAAAAAAAAAAAAACAGATATCAAATTTAGGAAAAAAATTTAAATATATACATAATATATGTATAAATAAGAAAAACCATGAATAGTATGAGAAATGTATATACATATACGAGTATGTATGTAATTTTATTGTTAAAAAAGAGGCGAAGGAGAGCGAGCTTACTTCTTCAATGAATTATGAGTGTCAATAAATATTCTTATTTTATAGCTCGTTACATTTTTTTCTCATATTTCATTAAATATATTTTTATTACTATATTGCTTATCGGGTAATTTTATTAAAATGAAAATTGTCTCCCCGCACAAAAAAACAAAAAAAAAAAGATGGATCTAAAGACAGAGAATCGAATAAAAAGAAATGAAATTATACTCAAAATATATTTGTACCTTAGGCGACTTTTTCGTATTTATATTAACTCGTAGACAAAATCTATATACATATACACCTATTTACGTACCTAAAAATATTTATTTATGTATGTATATCGTGGATACTTATGATTAAGTAGCGTGGTAGTATACGTAATTGTGGTTTGCCCGTCATGAATATACAGTGACGGAAAATAAATGCAACTGATTTTGACACAGTATAAAAATGGCCATATACCAAATCACAAACTAATGGAATTCAAGATAAATTATGTATCTTTCTCAATTTATTCTCCTATATGTCTACTTGATTGAAAAATAATAATTGACTCCATATACAGGGTGTTTCAGGGTTGCCCATTATGTGGTGACAAAAAAATTACATTAACGAAAATTTCTGTCCACTCTATTTTCTACACTAGAGGGCGTTGACAATTTTAATTTTTTTTTTTGCAGGACCTTCTAACATAAAATCGTGTATAACTTTTTTTATACCCTACTTTGGAAAATTTAGTGTTGTAGAGAATAATAGGAAACTAAATTACCCGTCTTTTGATGTAATACAACAAGTAATTTGGAATTCGGATCAAGATAAAAAGAAATCCTGAAGTCAAAATTTATGACGAATTTTTTAAAAAATTTGGAGTATAAATTGAGTTCCTGAAAAAAATTTGCACTACAAAAAATATTTTTATTTTTAGAATCGAAGCACAAATCTTTATTCGTTATCGAGTAGAGAACCAAGCTCATTTCAATATAGGGCTTGACTTTTTTGACTGATCAATTTTTTTTTTTTGAATGATCTCTAAATCCAATAATAATTCGTGATAATCAAAATAAATAGAATACTCTACATAAGATATGATCGAAAAATTTTTTTATGAGAATGTATCGTCAGCGGTATAGTAAAATTGAGTAAAATATTTTTTTAAGTACACAACAATATTATGGGTATACAAATTAAAACGCTGTTTTTGATCATTTAATTTTAATTTTTCTTTTCTTCATTATTTGAAAATATTTTAGTAATTACTTATTTATAAAAAATAATTTATTTTAAATTGTTGTATGTCTAGGTCTAATGCTAATTTAATTAATTCTATTTACATATTATATCATTATAAAGCCATGTAATTTCAATTTAATATAATACTCTAGGCGTACGTCGCTACGACGATGGTGAGTAATGCTATAGATTCTCTTATAGGTAATCTGCATGAGAGTCTGTGACAAAATCTCCCAAAGTGTAGGCAAACCAAGAGCTTTATCAAAAAGCCAAATTCGCTACCATAGGAATCATCAGTGATGTACTGTGTGCTTCTTGTGAAGAGGAGGACGATACCACTGAACACTTCATGTGTGACTACCAGCCTTTCTCCTCTATTAGAATGCGCATTTACCCAAACAAATTGGGCCTGAAAGTCGACTGAAACTTCTGCGTTACCGAAGAGCGACGAAGTGTAATTTTAAAAAATAAATACATATACGAGTATATTGTGATAATTACAAAAATTTACAAAATAAAAATATGTATATGGAAAACTTTATATCGTTGTAGGCACTGTACAAATTACAGTTAGGCATATTTTTGACCATTTCTGCACATATTTTATTTTTAATTGCATCGTATCAGCACGAGTTATCGCAATAATTGTGGTTAGTTGTTTGAAAAAAGTTTGATGTAGGCTCATAACTTTCGAAAAATATGTTTTTTAATTATTTTTTTTTTCTAGTTTTTAATTATGTTTTCATTGGAAAAATTTGGACAAATATAGTACTTTATATTTTAATTTCATTCAATTTTGTTAATTTAATGTTTGTTAAGTTTGTAACTGTTGTAAATTTTTGAACTGAAGATTACCGAGTTTGTTTTCACTTTACAAATATCTGGAGTTCCCAATCAAAGTTTATTTTTTAATGTGGAAGTGAGAAAAAGTTATGTCTAATCTTGTTGTAGAATTTTATGTTTTATTCAGTTCCAAATTTGTTTAATAGTTTGATGCGATGTATTTGTATTCAAAACATAAGACAGCTTAGGGTTTTGAAATCAGACTTGTGATATTTTTTTTCGCCATGCATATAAGTTTTGCTAAGTTTTGTTGCCCTTGCCTGTTATAAAAACTTTAAAACTTCTGTCTGACATCTACATTATTGAAATCCTTATATTAGAAAATTATTATACAAAATAAAAACTGTTATTTTTTTTAATTCAAATTTTTCTTAAATCAATTTATTTTCTTCATATATGAAATTCAAGTGAAGTGGAACAGTCTGTAAAGTTTAATTTCATATTCATATACATATACTATATATCGAATTGCAAGAATAAACATCATGACATAAGAACAAAATAATAAAAAAAATCAAAAATTTAATATATGAAGATAATATACATAATAAACATGCATATACTCGTATGCACAACATGTCTGAGCATAAAATCAGGACAATATGTTTCATAAAATTTTGATACTTTTGTTAAAATTATAACATTTTAATGTTCTTATTCATTTTCTGTATTTTTATTTTTTGTTTATTTTTTGTTCTCAAAAAAAAAATAAAAATTTTTCTTGATTTTTTAATCACATTCACACAAAAAAAAAAAAATACATATCATATAAATAAAACATTCATGTATATATGTATGTACATATGTGTCTATTTATTCTAGCAAATATTTTATATAAAATTACATACTTTCATATCTCATTCCATCAGTTTAATTTGAATGAAATCGTCCAAAAATATTCATGAAAATCTATCAAAATAAAACATTTTTTTTTTGTTTTTTGTTAAGAGACATCACATCATCTGCCATCAGTCAACCGTAACATACAATATCTTCCGGCCATGAAATTTTTTTTAATTTTACTTTATTTTTACTGTTTTTATTTTATTTTATATAAATATATTTTTTTATTTATTTTTATGCTATTCTTAAATATCTGTACAAAAATACACATAAATCTATAAAAGTGACACACAATAAGTAAGAAGATAAATAAAAGAAAATTACTTTACTAACTCAATCATAAGTCACTAATGATATCTACCCAGCTGACCAAGTGAACTCATAGTGAATTCATTCTGAATTCATTTCATCAAAGTGATTCTTCACGTGAACGTTCACAGTGAATTCACAGTGAAGATATTTTATTTCAAAAATTTTTACGCTATGGCTGGTCACAGTGAATTCACTTAATGAATGTTTAATGAAAACACGAAATGAATTCATATTGAATGCACTTTGTGAGGGTAAAATATCATTCACAATGTGAGTAATCAATGAATCCTGGCTCTAATTATTATATTCCTACTTTTCGATTTTTTTTTCATTGATTTAAATAAAAACTCTTTAAACACTTAATAATTAATCACTTCGTTATTTTTTATTTATTTTACTTTTTATTTTTAATAAACTAATATTACACAGAATTTAAAACACTTGCTTATTCCATATTCTTAGACTCAAATAACTACATTTTATATCGCTTCAGTTTACAAATTAGTACATGAAAAAGAAATACAAAATTTCACTTTACGTTCACTAAGTGATTCCATAGTGTTAGCCTTTGTGAATCGCAACCATTTTACAAAGATAAAACGAATGAATTCGCCCAATCATAAAATTAAAATAAATAGTCGTCATTCGTTTACATAAATCGTCATTCATCAAATGAATTTTATGTGAATATAATTCATATTTCAATCACTTGGTTTATTCATAATGTACCCATATTTTTGAATAATTCACTTATTTTTCATTTCGTGTTTTCAAAATGAATAAGAGAAAAATTATTCATTTCGTGAAGATTTTTGGCATTCACTATGAATTCACTATGAACCTAGTTCACTGAATGGTCAGCTGGGTACTGTTATAATTTAAGTTTCCTTAGTATATGTACTATGTACAATATTTTCAATAATATTCAATAATGCACCGAAAATTTAATTTTCCATATTTTCGAAAAGTTCATAATTTTATATTAAAAGTATTTAGATATTATATGGTAAAATTAAGAAGAAATTAAAAAAAGTAAAAGATAATCGATCGAAAATCATTTACGTAAAAAGGGATTTCAAACGAAGTAAATCTATGTATAAATATCTTTCTATTAGATTATAATTAGGAGATTCATTTCATTTTTCAGTTCACTATAATATTTCAGTTTTCAAGTTTCGTAATTAGCTGTTGAAATGAACGACCAAATCAAATTTTTTCGTAGTTTACTTTTATCTTTTTTTTAGTTTTTATTTCATCTGTTATATTTATTTTCTTATATTTTAATTTTTATGCCCAACAACCAACTAACAACTGTCAATCTTTAATTACGAAACTACGAAATACAAAATTTAGAAGCTGCGAAGCATTTTACCTTGACAGTTTCTCAAAACTTTTGTAGTTTGTAAAATGTATGGAAATGAACTAAGAAAACTGAAAAACTACAAAGATTATGAAGTTTACAACAAACTGAAACGTGAAATGATTCCCCTAAATATTTGGCATACTTTTTCGACATAAAACGATTTTAAACGACTATCTTATTACATATCTTATAATTGTCACTACCAAAATTTTCAATTTAATTCTTTAAGGATAACGGATAATATGATATTAATTTCTTTTCACTTATTTTTCTACTGCACTGTAAAATTTAAAAGAAATTTCATATGTGATTACATTCATATAAATGATCGAAATAATATTTTGTGCATTTTAGTTTGATATTTTTATTCAAATTTTACTTCTACTTATATACAGTCACATTTTTACTTTATCTTATTAAAATTTCTTATTTTTAGAGTTACATACGAATACATACATATATTATGTATACGCGTATATGTACACATAATGTCTTTGTATATTATCTGTTTAAAAACAGTTAGTTATTTTCTGTTTCATACATGAATACATAGGTATATATGTGTATGTGTTGTGTGCATTTGCATCTACGTATCGTAACAAAATATGTGTTATCAAAAAAAATACGTACAATACAATAGCAGTATTAGAATATAATAGCAACATATCACATCAATTCCACTTGAATATTTTTAATATAGTATAATAATACATAATAATGTACACATATGTGTATGTATGTAAACGTGTGGTGGTATTTAAAATCTAAAAATTTTGGTTCGTATATATATTATATTCCTTAATGTCTCTATGTTATTTTCATTTTTATCTTTCTTTTATTTTTTATATCAAACTTTTCTTAGTTCAAATTTTGTTTCTTTTCCGCTTTTCGTTGTTGCGATTTTTTATTTTTGTAAATAGACATTTTTATATATTATAAATGAAATATACACTGAACAAAATAAAAGCAAAACAAAATAAAATAAAACTGTAACTACAAAATAAAAACCTAAAAAACTTCTGAAATATCATATTTCATCTTTTGAACATCTTCTTTATATGAAATATACACATATTAACATACCAAAAAACCAAAAAATACTTTGCATATACATACAGAGTATATCAAATCTGAAGGAATCTTTTCTTAAACTCATAACCTTTTTTCATTATTATATATTTTTTTTTTTTCAAGATTATTTTATTTCTATAATACATGTGGTGGTTTTACATACATACGTATATATGTATATTATTATATATATATAATCTTTCGAATATAGTATAACAAAACATCAAAAATTCCAGATACTCGACCTCATCTCATCATCCTCATCTACATCATTATTATATGTAGTCTATCTAGCAACATTTTATAACAAAAATTTTGAAAACAGTTGTGTTGTGTAGTTGGGTATCATTGGATATGTACATATAGTAGTTTGCGGGAGGTTATACTACTAGTACATATATGAAAATGCACTTCTATGTAAATATTTAGTGAATTCACATATGTACTTGCGTACATACATAATTATGCATTTATGTATATGTTTTATATATGAATTTGAAAAAATAAATACATATAAATAAATAAATAAAAAAAAAGAAAAAAAATGAGTTTCTCTATATGCTTAAGAAAAAGTAGATAAGAACTTTGTGCAATTTCTGCGCAATATTTTTATATTTTTTTTTTTTGTTTTTCTACACATGATTTTTATTTTTATGTATTTTATTTTTATGTATTTTATTTCATCTTCTTTTAGTTATTGTTTTGCATATTTACATAAAAATATACGTATACGTATATGACGTGTATATATGAATATGAGTGTATAAGAATAAATTTTTTTTTTTTTTTTGAAAATAAATATTGCATAAGACAAGTACTTGAAGAAAGAACAAAATAAAAAATATGAAAATAATTTTGAAGAGGTTCTCCTTTGTAATGATAGATAGTAGTCATTTCTTTTATCCTTAATAATTTCCGTTACAAAATCATTGAAAAATTTTACTACACAGTAATTTTTGCATTTTTTTTTTAATTTTTTCATAGTATAGGTTATGGTAAAAATAAATATTACGTAAGTACAAACATACTGATACATATTATATGCATACATTAGATATTTTCTAGTCACAATAAAATTATCAAATTTCATTGCAGACAATTATTTTTTTTTTTAATTTGTATCAGTAATTTACTTAGTACACACAACAAATCTCATATTTACAAATCGAACAGAAAGAAATTAAAATGTAGGCATTTTTTATTTATAATATATTGTATAACCTTTGTTCAAAATTGCAATTTTTTCTTTACAATAAACAACAAGCGGGAAGATGTCGATTTGTGCATAAAAATATATAAGTACGTTATCATTTTATATTTATTATTCATTAATATACTTTTCATTGTCTTTCTTGTATAATATGAGTAACAATTAGCGCTTTCAATTTTAAGTGATATAGCTATTTACTGATGTCAAGCCTTCATTACGCAATCCTTGTAACATATATCTCCATGAATAATAAGTCGAACCAATACATCCGACAATTTACAAACAAAATTGTTGCCATACGCATCAATTTCAGATCAAAACATATGATTAGCTGATAATTAAGAAGGTTCTCACTTTACTAGAATCACGAATATGAAGTAATTAGGTGTAACATGTCTATTTATCTACTGAAAAACTACAAGCGGATACAGACATACTCTTAAATCAGAGTGGAAACGTGACACTTCTATTGGACAGAACACCACTATCAAAATCTTTCATAAACACAATGAATAAATTATTGGATCAGAAAAATGAAATGGTTTGACATCATGTTATTTCCAGTTTCCAGTTTTTGATGTTTTGTTTTGATTTTTAAAATTTTTTTTTGTAGGCTATATCACATTTTTCCTGAATATTTAGAAAATATCAAAATTTCACCAACGGACACTTTGATAGTTTGCACCAAAATTTTGCACCTACACACAACCGATCAACTGAACTTACTTCTGCAACAATAGGTTAATTCTATAAAATCTTGCAAAATATTCTTCAGTACAATGTACGGCATCGCTGCATTTTTTTCGAAATCCACAAAGGGTACAAATAAAATAAACTATACTTTTTCACGTTTTCAATTATTTTGCACAAAAGCAGAATATTCATTCAATATATTATCAAATTGTAGCTAAAAGAATTATTTTTGTATACCAAGGTTTTATGTAATGTAGGTTCTGATTAATCCAGCATATAGCACTATTTCTGAATCCATTCAATAACAACAGGGATGATCTTTAAATTTTAGGTGTTCTTTACTCTTTGTAACAATTCGAGAGCTAATTTCGCTACATACAGTTCTAATCGTGGCAAAATGATAGTTTTCAGCTGTGCCACTCTAGATTTTACACACAGTAGATGCACAGTTATTACTTCATCAATATGTATGTGTATAACATGTATGTATACTACTGCTCCATAAGCTTTCTCTGAAGTGTCTGCAAATACGTGCAATTGTATCGTTTTTGGTACTCTTTTTGCGCACACATGACGGGAGATTCTTACTATACCCAACCTTTGAAGACCTACTGTAAATTTTCGCCAAGTACTATGCATGCACATCGTCAAAACAGGATTTATATGAATATTTTTGGATATTTTAGCTACACTTCATTTGTAATTACCATTAAAAACTGATAATTTTATTGAGGGCCTCATGATATTATGCGCATCATCTTTGTCTGATTTTTCATTCATTTTGTCATGTATGGCTATTACTATTTAGTGTCTTGTATCTATTCATCGACTTCATCGTATAATTGTGTACCTTTAACTCATCTTGAGTTAAAAGCATACTTATTATTTCATGATTATTCATGGTTACTCATTAGTTCTTTCATATTATGCTGATGAATGCCTTTAACCAGCTTTGTCTTCAACATACTCTAGATATTGAGTGACCGTTTTCATTGTTATATGTTGATTTTTAAACAAAACCTCTAAATTAAAATTTTCATTATTCAATGTAGATAAATGTATTACATTTGTTCGTTCTCGAATTGGGCATTATGAGATTATGTCTTTCCTCAGATTTTGATTGTAATGGATTGTCAAATGTTTCTATAGAGCTTCAGTAAAAGGTGCTTCTAATCTTTCATAAATTTTATAAATGACTCACTAATAATCGTTATCCCAACTGATGCATGTCTTGTCTTTATGACTCTCTAGCTCTAGATGAGAAGCCACGAATTTTTGCCATAATGATTTTATTTTTTCTAATATTTATTTCAGATATTTAAAATTCCTTTTTTTCAACTGATAATGATAATTGTAATTACACAAGTTGTTCGATTTTTTTTTCAATAGTGAATTATTGTGGAAGTATTTGTTTCATTGTTGATGGTTTGAAACAATCACCAAAAAATGTCTATAAAACGATATATTTAGCTTTTTTACTATAACGCTGGAATATCAAAGTATTATAAGCCGTTTATACCTTCTAACAACAATGATATGAATATGTTTGATGGCAAAGGCTTTTCTACCTTTACTAAAATTGTTAGAATATAAGGCTCTTGTACCTTTTATTCAATTCGGATTTTATAAAATTTAGATAAAATTTAGGCTTAAGGAGTGAAAGGCATTGTAATGTTGTTAGTGATCTACTACTTTATTTATAAAATTGTAGGATATTTGTATTATAAATATTGCTAAATAGAATTAAATAAAAATTATATTAAAATTGCAAAAAAATATACTAAATAATAAAAAAAAATGAAGGCAAAATGAAATTTATAATGAAAATTATAATGATAGCAAAAAGAGAGAGGGAGGAGTTTCCTACAGATTTTTCTTAGACTACTTTCTTCTAGCTAGTCCATCGCAGTTGTTATAGGTTGTTTCGTAGAGTAAATGCGAAAAATGTTCATCGCCCTTTAGCGGCTAAACGGTTGAGATTACCGTCACCCTCCCCCTCTCTGTAGAACGATCTCTTGTAGACCTATCCACTGTGTGCGGGTTGACCACCCGAAGCGGGACACCATAATAACTTGACGAAAGACGATAATGTACGGATACGATAAATATGATTTGCGTCAAGAATTAAAACTTATAGGTAATTGAACATTTTTACTTAGAAATAAAATGATTGAAATATGTATGTACATATTTTGGAATTCAGTTTTTGAAATTAAAGTTAACGTCAAAGATGAAACTGTTTTTACAAAATAGTGTTTAATTTTAGAATTATTTTTGTTTCTTTGTTGAACAGATACGTATGTAATTCTTAACATGATGAAAAATAATCGTGTATACGCTTTTATTTATGAACACGAATACTATCTATACTAATAATTTTATGACTAAAATCGAAAAAAAATTTATTGTGCCACTTACTTAACTTCTATAAGACAACTTATCTATAACTACGAAAGAAATTATTCCTATTCCAATGATATTAAAATTGGTTAAACGTCAAAGCTACTGGCTACTAGTGTCCATTACTTTTTTTCATTCTAAATCTTCTATTAAATTCACATCCTCAAATTCATGAGAAAACCATTTCTTCTCTTGGAATTCACCCTAATTCTGTTCCAACAACAAATGTACAACAAATGTAATAAAAAAAAATTACAATAACAACAACAAAAATAAGCATTCAAAAAAAAAAAAATCTTTATAGCTAGAAAAAACATTAGTCTTTGTCCATATGTTGAATGGTATAACTGGACCATAAATCATCGGGTACGGTATTTATATTACTTCGGAGACAAATTCCTGGTCAAATATAGTAAATAAAATAAAAGAAAAAAAAAATAGACAAAAAACTAAATATGATCATTGACAGGACAACACACACAATATAGTATGGGTGGAAATTAAAAAATATACATAATGCGTACATGCAAACATACATATAGCCATATATACGTTTATATAGCTATCTTTGGAGTATATTTGTGTGTAGAATGGATAATCTATATCTAATAAGTGAATAAAAAGAAGATAAAGTACAAGAAAAAGCAAACTTGTTACTAATGAATTTCAAGAACATATGTCCACCTATTTACTTTATTTAGCCGATCATCAATTGAATACAAATTAATATCATTTTTATTTGGACAATATGTATTTTTGTATGTGATATGATTTTCTATGTGATATTTTTTCATCATTCAAATATGCAAAAGAATAATATATTCCTGCTTCTATTTTGTTTGTGTATACAGAACTAGTAAGAATGGCAATTCATCCTCTCATAATTTTCATCAATCAACGTTTCCTCTTATAAATAATACCATACATATATACATATGTACATTTCGTGCAAAATTCATTTTCTACCTATCTACATACTTATGCTTATTATATAGGCACACACATTACACATGTGTATTATGTAAAAAAAAATTATTATTCAAAAATTTTCAAAAAAAAATTTTGTTATTGTTTTTTGTTCTGCTTCTTAATAATTGTACAATACCAAAGACCATAATGAATAGTAGTCTCATTTTCAATTTTATTTTCCTTTTGTATTGCATGTATCCTACTAATATGTACTTTCTCCTACACTTCATTCTACAACATTTTCTTTTTATATTCCTACTCATTTTTCATTATTTCATTTTTATTTTATTTTATTTATTTATTTTTTACTTCAATAAAAGATGCTCAAATTTATTGTAATTCATTTTTTTTTTTTTCATTTTGTTAGTGTTTTAATGTCTTTGTCATCAATTAATTTGTTTTCAAGATGATCCAGTGCCTTTATTTATTCCTAATATATTTATTTTGTGTATACATAGATTAATACATGTTTAAAAATATTGAATATGTACATACATATACATATGTTTGTACATATAATCAATATAATGTAATATTAATATCCTTAGGTTGATTTTATTTTTATACATTTTGGCACTCTAATATATATGTATGATATAGAAAGAAAATTGTATATAAGAGAATACATATATTCTATTCTTCTTGTATGTACTCGAATATAATAAAAACAAGCAATCGAATAAATGAATTTTCCCTCAGAAAATAAATGAAATGAAATGAAAAAAAAAATGTTTGTTTTTGCTTTTTAACATTTCTTGTATTTTTTTGCCTTAATAAGAAATTAAGAAAATATTGTCATGACACTGAATTCTTGTATTCTTTCATCTTTAATATCCATTTCGAATAAAATGAATAAATAGTCATATAAAATTAGACATGAAAATAAATCGAATTGAATACTACCTTAGAATTTATAGTACATACATACATACATACATACTCGTACATGCATAGTACATTTATATTATATAAGAAAATTAAACGAAACGAAAAACTGAATCTATCTTTTCCATATCTTTTACTTAACAAGGATGAATTGATCTTTGTACAATACAAAGTATACGTGCGTAAATATTTATTTGCATGTATATATATATATATGTGTGTATTGTACACACATACGCGCGTATATATAATAAAGAATTTAACAAGAAATATCGTGTTTATCTTTGGTGTAATTACATTCATTTATTTAGATATTGACTTTGGACTTTTCTTTTTATAAGGTACAAATGAAGAATTAGCTGGCAAAGACTAGTAATCAATAATGAATACAACATACATACATATAATACACATACATACATACAGAAATATTATATAATTTCTGAGCTACTGTAAAAAAAAAAGCACTTTTGTGAACTTACTTATTCTGTGGTAATATCTGTTTTATGTTTATATGCGTAGATTGTAAATTTATGTGTTTTATGTCCTGTATATTTATTTTGGTACTTTTGTTGTTTTCTTTTATTTATAGTTGTATATATATATATTATTCCTAAACAATTCATAGATCAGGTAATATGTACATATAATGTATATCAATATATGTAGTGACATCAATGCTTCTAGGGTTCGTGAACTTATTTCGTATAGAGACCATAAGTTAATTAATCTTTGCGCCTTAAATCTATTGTAAATAAGTCGGCTAAGTACTTTTTGAGCTTCTTGGTTATTAATTAATTAAACTCTGTTGGCTGTTTCACACTGTTAATATACTCGCGTATACACAATGTTTAAAAGCTGACCGTAATTTTCTTCATGAATTTGTTGGCAGAATTTTTTCATTTATTCAATTTGTTTTTTTTTTCACATTAAATTTAAATGATTTTGAATCGGAAAAATTTTCAAAAGTATTTATTTTCGAATTTTAAAACTGACAAAAAAAGCAAAATTCAAAATCAATCATTCAACTGTATTACATCACACACACACAACACAAACATTCATATTAAATACTTACAAGATACTTTTAATAAATTTTAAAATTTTTCAAATATCATTACATTCTCTCTGACATCAATTCCGGACTATGACGTACAAAAACAGCATAAATAAATGAAACAAATTTCATATTCAGAATTGACAATATATTATACTATTACATTACTGTATATTTAGATTTACATTTGTGTGCTTATGTACTGTACTATACTCGTATGCATAAAAAATTATATATATGTATGTATTACCTTTCCTTACTATCTATAAGAGCAGTATAAAAATAAGAAGAAGAGGCAATTATTTTATTATTTATTCTGTTTGTGATGAAAGAATTTTTGATTACAACTGAAATAAGTTGATTGGTTCGAAAAACAAAAATACGTAATATATGTATGTACATAGCAAAATAAAAATAGCAGATTTTGTACTCACCATCACATAGATTGTACATAAATATAATGTATAATCAAAACGTTAGGTTTGATCTCTAATCTGTATACTGTATATTAATTTATGTTATTAATGCACATAATAATATAACTTTTGTATCCTCTTAATACAGTTTAAATTATCATTTGTGTACATGTCTATAACATAATATACAACATATAGATATTATAATATACATAATACATGAATAAATACAAATGAAAATTATATTTCCTATAATTTTCTTCTACATAATACTCGTATAGTGGATTACAGTATGCAGAATGTCCTGAATATAATGTATGTATAAAATATTGTATAATATACTATGTGCATTTGCAAAGTATATATATTCTTCGTATTTCCCTATTCACAGAATATTTATGTATGTATAAATATATTACTCTGGAGCCCAGTAAAATATTACATACGCATATAAGGAGGGTAATGCTACATTTAAGCGACGTTATATTTGAAGGTAAATGAGTGAGATGATCTGGTGCTTCTGGATGAAAATGTTGCACATATCAATAGGTAAAAAGTTTAGATTGATTTATTTTCAGATATCCACTTATACATATATAAATAAAGTACGTAACAAAATTAATGCCCACACATAAAAATTTCCTAAATTTATGTATAAATCTGAGCGTCTGAACGTAGCTACAATTTTTTTTTTTTTTTTTTTTTTTGTAGACAAAGTTATACATTTTTAGTTTCATTGTGAAGAAAAAGAAAAATTAAATATTTTATTTTTGAACTTTTAAAAATTGAAAATGTGTTTTTCGCGCATTTACGAAATGATAGCCCACGCTATAAAATATCAAACAAATAGCTATTCACAAATGTTGCAGTACAATGAATCGGTTCAGATGAAAAAATCATTCTGTTCAACTGATTTAAATTGATTTATTCTAGTTCAAGTGAGAAAATACAGTACGGCAAACGTTTGAAAACCTAAGTTATTAAGTCGAAATGGCCTGTTTGCGAAATAATTTTGTATATATCAAAGTTATTGGTATTTAAAAAGAACATTTTTAATTTTTAAAAAAAGATCTAAGCTATCATTTTATAACACACTGTAGGTGTAAAGAGTATGTATATGTATATAGGAAGAAACAACAGACAAAGTAAATCACTCCAAAATTGTATTAGAAAAAATATTCCATTTGAAATTACATTCCAAGACACAAGGACGGTAACAAAAAGGAAAAAATATTTTTATTTATTTATTAATTTATTTTTCAAGAAATAAAAGAGAAATATTATGATGGGTGGGATTAGTATGTAGTCTAGTATGTAAATTGATTTTAATTTATTTATGAATTTTGAATTTACAAATGAATCAGAATTACAACAAAATTAAAAAAAAAAATTACAAAAAAATATTGACTTATCTTTCAATTTCAATTAATATTATATTTTTTCTGTACAATAAATAAATACTTACTTTAAAAGTTTTATTGTGAATTAAAAAAATTAAATTTTTATTTGTTTATGGATTTAGAAATTGAAATTATCAATAGAAATCATACTGATATATTTTTAAAAATGACTAAGTAATGACTGCAAGTCGAGTTACTTGTTGTATGCACGAAACAGCAGGTATTTATGTATATGAATCAGCATATCAAAGTATTTTTTTTTTCAACAAGCTAGTACAGCTGTGTGAACTTTGGGAGTAATATTAAGTTAATCAAAATTAAGATATAATGAAAAAGAAATGTTTTCTGTACTAATTACTATAGTGATTAAAATATTATATAATACCGATTCTACATTCAATGTAGTGACTTCAACTTCGACTTTGATTTAATGAATATGCATTAGAACTTCTACATTCAATCACATTCAATGCAGTAGGCTTGACAGCTACTTTTAAATGTGATGTTAAGCATGAGGTGAAGTCGAAAGTCGAACTCCAAGTTGAATTCACTGCATTGAATGTAGAAGCGGCATAATGCTAGTGGGTTGGGTAAACGTATAGTTTTATTTTCGAAAATTTTAATAATTTTGTTTTGCGTTATGTTATGATACATGCTTATGGATGCGCAACATAGTTTTGTATCTCTTAAATTTTTCTAACACGTTCAGTTTTAAAATATCTGTCGCCGAAAAATCTTAGCGAGTTGTTGAGTTGTGTGGGAGAAGGTGGGGGGTGTTCTGGTATGCTATTAGCTTTACTGACATTTTCCTTAAAAATAAATAAATAAAATATATAACTGTAAGAAAAAACTGTTCTATGATTATGGCTTTCAGCATCGCATTCATATTCATATGATATTAAATACCTACGAATATATTTGAAAAATATATAAGGCAATGCAATATATTAAAATAAAAGATGAATATCTATTAAATATTATTATATTATTTGTGTTAAATATACTCGTATATACATAGATGGATAAATACTATATGCAAATACTATTAAATTTCTACATAGTGTATTCGTATGTTCGTATTTATAGAATTATATCTTAATATATACGTACACTTTACATACATACATATATTATAATTTATTTTCAAGTTTACTATTCTAGGTTATTATTATTAAATGAAAAATTCCTGTGTTATAATAATATCTAAAGTATAGTATCTAGTATCTTGCTGAACATTTAATACTTCATTAAGAATGCTTCATGCCCAGAGGTGAATAGGTGTATGTAAGTGCTACACATAAACGTATACTTATAGAAAAATCTCTTTTTCCATTCATCGTTTTGTTTTTTTGATCATCATCATCATCATCATCATTACAATTATTATTATTATTATTATTATTAACAGCATCGGTATTAAAGTCAAAACCAATATCAATATCATCCATCTGTATCGTAGTCATAAATAGTTCTTATAACACCAAACTTATACACATTTTTCTTTCGAATTTATGCGAAATTTTTCAAAAATATTCTATGAAATTTATTCTTTTCACAGTTTCTGTAAATACATATATTATTAAATATATTATTTATATAGATCCATGTTACATACTTATAATCATTCTAACATGTATATAACCAACATCATCCTATCAAATATTTTTTACTCGATAGTGCTGGCAATATTAAAAGACTTTTTTGAACTATGAAAAAAACGATATGTACATTATTTATAATTATACACATACATACGTACATTCATATTGTAGCCTAAGTAACCGAAGTATCAATAGCCTAAGTAGTAGAGCAACTGGCTACTGATATCAAGCGTGCAGGTTCGATTCCTACCCACGGCAAAAGTAATAAAACATTTTTCTTTGCCTGTTCCCATCTTTCATTACCCCCAAAGTTCACTCAGTTTCCAATTTTCAACTTGCTGGAGAAAAGAGCTTAGAAATTCTGATAAGTAGTCTACTTTCTGACAACACATTACATCATTCTAATAATAGATCAGTTTAAGTCCTATCATGTAAATGAGCCTGTTTCTCTACAAGGAACTCAATGGTTCGCAACGCAAACCACGTTAAATTGCAGTGAAGGCCCAGGTTCGATATTATCTGTAGCGCCAATAAATAAGAAGAAGAAGAAAAAGAAGATATGTGTACATGTACTTTGAATATGTACATATACGTACATATACAGTTAAGCTATAAATATGTAGTTTTTATATTCATTCGATATTTTTCGATATATTGATGAAGATAATGATGATGATATGGTGATACTGAGAATGATGAAATAGAAAATTTATTATAAGATATAACACAAGCTATATACAAAAACATATCCATCTGAGAATAGTTATTAGTTGCCATTTGATATTAATATTACTTGTACATATATTTTTCTTCATATAACATGTTTTATTATACATGCATGTAGCCATGTCTACGCATATCGTAAACAAAAAAAAAATGTTAATTCTAAACAGAGAAAAAAAAACATTGAAAACTTATTTTTTTAATTTTTAAATTCATTTATTGGTTGTAACATAGCTGAGTGGAAAACAAGCAGTATAGCTAAATTACGACTTTTTACTAAAAGACTCTTTAGACTAGGACAGCATCTACACATAAAATAGGATTATTACATGACACATGATGCAAAGCTATGCAACGAAGAAAATTCAATTCAAAATGAATATCCATCACTTGACAACTCCAACAAAACAAAAATGAATATTGGGAAGCCCGATTATATATGATTACATTATAAAAAAATTCGAAATATTTTGAATTTTTCAGTTGTAGAAAGCATAAATTCAAATTCACAAAATAAAAAATTGTTTTGACGTGTAATGCTATGTGGAAAAATACTACTATAAGTATTTACTTTTGATATTATTGGGTTTCGCTAAACGGTAAAACATTGCAAATGAAGCCTATATTCATCAATAATTTCTTAAAAATTAAATGCATGTAAAAAATTTTAAATCTAAAAATGTAATACTATAAATTCTATACCAGAAGAATAAGAAAATGAAGAAGAAGGCAAAACCATATATTCGACTATCTGATAGACAAATACACGTGAAAAATTTAAGTCGCACAATAACGTAGGAAAAATGTACTTCTGCAATTTTCTACAAAGAGTAAATAAGCACATTAAAAAATAAGTAAAGTTTTTTTTAATTTAAATTTTATACATACGAGTACTTGCAATGAAATCAACATTTTATATGTAGAAAAACAAATCCTGAATTTTAAATCAATAAAAAAATACTAATGTTCTATACCATTCAATATAATCGAATTAATTTTAACAATAAACACTTGAATAATGAATAATTATATATAGAATGGCAAATTACTTACCTACCTACTCATTTATTAAATTTTTACACATGTAAATCTAATAATGTACATAATGTACTTTTGAAGCTTTCTATTTCATTTGAATTTTCAAATTTGAATTACAAAATTTATCCGTTATATAATTTTATAAAATCAAAACTTGGGGAAATTATTAAATTACTTTTCTATAAAATATGAGAGAATATGCGCACAAAATAATAAGAAATTATAGCATCCCCAATTTCGAAAATTTGTTTTCAAGAGAAATATATGTCTATGTTTCAGCCTTAATGACCTATACATTTGAAAGATTAAATAAGTTAATAAAAAAAAAAATGTCTAGATGTATAATATGCAAACGTAAATAAGTTCTTATGCGTATATATTTTTGTATAAATCTACTTAGAATGAATTTAGAAATGTACATATGTTTTTTTTCTATTTTTTTTTAATTCGAATTTCATAGCTCTTATAGTATTTCATTTCATGGCTATACATAAATATTAATAAACAACAAATTAAAGAATATAGGTAACTAAAAAATATATTTGAATATTTATAATAAGATTGGATTCTATCAAAGACTATAAACTATAGACGCTATATTGTTCTATAGTCTTTGGTTCTGTCACAACGAATGATGTCTTGATATTAGAAATTATTTGAAATTCATATTTTCAACTTTATAACCAATTACATGTTTTCAAAAAATTTCAATCTTCAATTAATTACATAATACCAAATTAATCTCACATTTATTTATTTTTTTTTTTATTTTTCTCATTTTTGTTTGATTATAATTATTATCAAATAATACACGTATCAAATTCTTTTTCAAAAGTTATAAAATATTTTTAGTGTCCTTTTAAAATAAGTATAACATAATGACACCATAAAAAATCCATAATAACAGGATTTTCATTTTAATTAGCCAATAATCTTTATTCGTAACAAAATAGCAATATTTCATCTATACTATATAATAGGTACATACATATATATACATATATGCATACAGGGCTGAATCTAAGATATTTTGCGTCCGGGGCAATTTAAATAATTACGCCTTACTTTAAAATGTTTTATGCATATTATATATTATTTCCATGTCACCCATGAGGTAAAATTTAACAATCCGTTTTTTTTAACGAGATGTTCCCGATAGGCATAATCCTCATTAGTCACATGTTTCGAACATCAAATATACATATTCTTTAATTTTGAGTTTTTAATTGAAAACAAATCTAAATGTATTGGAAAATATGTGATCATACATGAAGCCATGAGATTACAAAACTATTTTAAACATGTAAGTAACTCAATTTTAGATACGAATAAAAATCAATTAAATTATTTCTCTACAATCTACGAAAATTAGAAATTCGTGTTTTTTCTCATGACCTTAAATAATAAACAAGTTATATAGGAGCAATGAAAAAGAAGTTTTTTCACTATTTTAAAAAATGGAATTAATTTTATTTAAACATTGAATTATTCAATTTTTAAAAGTAAACATGTCGAGCTATAATTTTCACAAAGTCGTGGACAAAATGTTCGTAATCAAAACTTTCAGTCAGCTATTTTTCTATTGAAAGAAATACTAACTCTATTCTGAGACATTGGACCCTACTAATAGCATTTCTATAATCTCATGTTGAAGTTAGCTACAATGACGTCGATTTAAAGCCGACTTTAATTTTGGTATCAATAGCCTTCTGCCAAGTTTAAGCAAAACTCGACATTAAATTTGCTATAAGTACTTAATTTTCTTTAGCAAAGAACTAAGTTGCTTCTCACGATAAATCTTCTTCTAACTAGTTGCAAACATTTTGTTCTTATCAAGCAATTCATCCCCGTTAATATAGCTTTCATTTTTATGAGTTAATTTTTTGTCTAATTTAATGCAATCAGATTTAATAATTAAATTTGCATCATTTTTGAATTTTCCTATATTATATAGGAAATGGAATACACAATAAATTGTGGTGTTGGATTTGATCAAAACGCTCTGTCAAGGATGAAATCGCTAGGTCTAAAAATTTAAAATAGAATTCAATTTTTAATTTCTCTTCCGGATTCAAAATTGGTCCATCCCTCCTTTCATAAGAAAAAAGTATGTTTTTGTTCCTTTTTCAATAAAGCATTAGAACTTTTCATCGGAAGATTTTTTGTAGAATTAAGCATATCTCCCGCAATTTATAAACAAACTTTGGTAGATTGCAAATACTTCAAATACTTACTACAAATATAAATCTGATCTAAAATTCTATACCAAATTATGACGTAAAGATGGATTTGATATCAGTGATTTTATTACTGAAGGAATCAGTCTTAAAGCATCTTCACAACTTGTGCCACTTGCTCCAATGGTGGGTGCAGCCCTGTATGCATATAATATAAGAACATATAAACGTATATTATAATAGTAAACACGTACTTACGGATACTAGACGAAATATCAAATGTTAATGTTTAATAGTTTTGAACATCACATTTCATCCAACAGGTACAACATCCTTACATAATATTACATATGTACTCGTATAAAATGTATATACTTATATTTATACCTTATACCTTATACTCTATGCTATATATAACATTAATGTAATATCATTTTTGTATTAAATTTCACATATGTGTTGCTGTAAAATCATAATACAAAATAAACGAAAAACATTTTATACAAAAAATACACCATCGCATATAAGATAGTATTATAAGAAACCACTATATAAATAGTCGACCTATTAAATTGGATTCTTCCATCAGTAATAACCTTAATAATAAAAGCTTACCCACCGTTTTCCATTCAGTGGGTTTATTTGGTTGCTTAGCTCTATACGAGTATTTTATGTATCTAAGTACATTTATATACCTTGCATATTTACGTAGTTTACTAGATAGCTAATCGTGAACAGATATTCAAAAAACGTTATTTTAATTTTTCTATATTTATACTAGTATCGTAGATAATGTGGTGTAGGTGCAGTTGTAACGAAACGATTTTATGTACCTCTATAAAATATAATCCTGTGTACATATAGATACTATATGAGTACATATGAAAATATGAATGAAATAAAATAATTTAGAAGCTTAAATATACATACATATGTATAGAATATATATGTAGCAGTATAATAAAAGTAAATATTACATATTTACATATTTTTATGTATATCCTATTATCAGGTATGGGCAGATACATATGTAATGTATGTATGGATAAGTAAACTTTATCACAAAATATTGGTTCAAAAAATTATGATACATACGAGTAGTACATGTTATCTAAGAATACGATACGATACACTCTACACCTTATTATATTATATTATATTTATAAGTTTTAACAGTTTTACTTTGAAAATTATATACTCGCTATATTTGAATACGAAACCTACATTAGTTCCGCGTATGTATCTACTTAAACATACTCATATATATACATATAATACGAAGTAAATGTATACGTTTATACGCGATAATTTTTTGCAAAAAACTTATAATATCGAATCTGTTTTATACAGTTGATAATGTTTGTACAAACAAATAATCATATTTTTCATATTTTTAACATATGCTTCTTATTTTTACACTCGCATTTATATATATATGTGAATCTGAATATGCACAATAATGTGTTATTTCTACACCTTCGCCAGTTAAGACTAAGAATAAATAAAAGTAGACTTTCTTACATTATAGTTTGTTTCTCATTCTCTTTTTTTGTTATCATTTAGTTTGTTGTTTAGTTAAACATCTTCAATTTCATATTCTAAACAGCTGAGAGCTAACTAAGAATGTACGAGTGTATTATATTGTAATGTAAACTATCTCTATTTTTATATAAATTTATATATATTAAACTCTGCATCCACTTACGGGTAAATTACACATGTACATATCATATCTGTATAGATAATATAATGCAAACATGATATATGTAATGTATGTTCAAATGTGCTTTCTATGCAAATCTAGTGGAAAAAAATCGAGAAAAAAAAATGTCTAACATAAAAAAATTAAAATTTTGTTTTGGCATTAATTTAGGAAAACTTCTAGAATGTGAAAGTATGAATGCATTTCTAAAATTTGAAAAATGTACAAATTAAATGTTAATGTTGAAAATAATCAAAAAAAAAAAAATACTAAAAATGACACTAAAATATTTGATATTTAAAATAGTTATACAATATTTCATAAATTAAAAATTAATTTTTCGTTTTAATTTAAACTCAATTATAATCCAATTGATAATAATTTAAATAACAACTATGTATCCCCTTATATTTATTCATATGTGCGCAAACACATACATTATATAGAACAAACAATGTTTATATACTTACCAAAAAATACATAATATACGTCATATCCATTGCACATACAAATACGAGTATTTACACATGTATAATACATATATGATAAACTCAATTAGTGCAATAAACGATATTATATAGTAATGAAATGTTATTTGTCATCATGTCATGTTTTAATCATGTTTTTAACGACAAAATAAGACACAGCAGAGAATTAAAATTACATCATTATTATATTATTGTCCGATTAATATTCTTACATATATACATACATACATTCATAAGTATGTATATATATACGTATCACATTGTATATATTAAAGTGAATAATATGTAAAGAGCACAATATGTACATTATAACATACAATAACAGTATAAAGGAGTTGTTACATACAATTATATGCGCGAATATTTGTTATCCTGAGTTTTGTTTTTTTTTTTTTTATCCTCGTACAACAAAACATATAATATGTACATATAACATAAAAAGATAAAAAAACAAGAAAGCTTTTATTAATATATACATAAATAAAATAAGTGCACGTAAAATTGAAATTATATACGTGTTGGCATTATACACACAGAACAGCAAAAAAAAAAAAAAAAAAAAAAAAATATTAATAAAATTGCATAATATTTCCAGTTATATTATTATACTATTTCTCATCATAATCAAATCAGAATGCATTTTCAAGGCACACACGGTAAATGTATCTACATACATACATATGTACAAACTTTTTGAACTTTAACTTTATTATTATGCGGCCACTTGTAGCAAAAATATAAACAAAAACGGCGAATATATTATGCGAATATTGTATATTTTTATGATTGCCGTATATATTGATATGTTCTATCTGTGTACATATAACATGTATAGTATATATCTATATCTATATAATTTGTAGTGGGATAGGAGTGTACTTCAGATGCTTTAGCTTCAATATTTTTCAATTTTTGTTTTGTTTTTACATTCATGTATGTACACATACTCATACATCAACTCATGTTGATATAATCCCTTTATACAATATTATTTATGTCCTAGAATGCAATATATGCATGTATGATGTGCCTGTACGTATGTATATGTATGTAATAAATGTGTATATTCTATTCATCATTCACCTATAATAATATCATATATGCATCTCCTATATCTTTATATAGTATACATATATGTATGTATTTATAAATGTCGTAATGGGAATCCAAATAAACAGAATGATGGTAATTTAATTGATGGATTCACGGTATAACGCCTTTTTAATAGGGTTATCATGTTCCCTTTCATATATAATAATTTTTGGTTAATGAATAACCTGATGATGACTATCATCATATCAGAATCAACACAATAATATAACGACGATAATTATATGATGACGGTATGAAAATAATAATAATAATAATAATAATAATAATGATAGCAGAGTAATAATAAACAATAACAAAGGATATAACAGAAACACAAATAAAAACCACCAACATATAATGCACATATACTAATATTCATTTACATATTCATTTATAGAATATAATATACATATACATATGTAAGTATGTACGATTTTTACATTAATTTGTACAAATAAGTAAATAGTAGTATGCATAAGTAAAATGTTCAAAATAATTATTCTATTGTAGGATAATGAATTTTTCAAATGTTCAGTTTTTAATTTTTTTTCTTTTTTACCATACTCATACTTATAAGTACTTAATATTATATGCATACATACATAGTATATGTATATTCTTGTAATCAAAAATTTCCAGTAAAATTTTCATTTATAAAAATGGATTATTTTGTTCGTTTGGTGTGTTTTGTTATAACATTTTTTTCCATTTTTCTTTTTATGCGAATACATTATAATATTTTTAAAAACATCCTTAAATAGAAATATACACCAGATAATGACAGTTTTGATTATTCAAACACTTTAGAATAAAGGAAATAATCAAAAAGGTGTTAGAGCATAATTAATTAAAATGATAAAAATTCATTTCAGTTTTCAAATAATGATAAAGTTAATTTTTATTCTGCTAAAAACAAAAAAATTCCATATAGATATGATACTAATATACTCAACAGTCTATAAACAAAAATAAATGTTATAAAAGGTGTGTGTGTGTGTGTGTGTGTATATAACATGTGCATTTTATTCAAATAAAATATACTAAACTCGTAATTATGGCATATCGTCTCGTTTTTAACACAATATATCAGAAAAGTGCAATCTATAATCTTACTGTATAATGAATTAATCCTTAAGTTGAGTTTACAGCATGACATTTAACAGAAATTTAATTGCACACCTACACATAAATATTCCACAGAACGTATACTGATTTTTTACGAAAACATTTATTGACATAAAAATGAAATATGTACCCCGAAGAAAAATTAAATGAAATGAAATCTTCATTTATACCGTACATAAAATATATGTGTAAAAATTTAAATAAGTATTGTCACTTATTATTTATATTATCGAAAATTCAAAATCACTGCGTAAGAACCGTCAGGATACCATAAGGTCCGACAAGTGGACGTGAGAATATGAATTGGTTAGGAAAGGCTAAAAATGCTAGGTGGATATTCCACACTCTATGATGCGCTCCATTATCCCATTTCAATTTCAATTATTAACAAAAAATAATTTATGCCTTAAAAAAAAATTAAAAATTCTTACAAAAGTATGTAACATACATACATATATGTATATATCATCTTAAAATTTACAATATTATTTCATTTAAATTATTCCAATTATATCAAATATACCGCAATATAATAATCATAATTTTGAATGAACTTGTAGACTTTATTTAATTTAAATTTGTAAATATAGTATAGGTATATATGAATGTATATATGTATTTGTATCTATGTGCATATATGTACATACTCGTATATATAGTACGAAAAACAGTCAAAAGGTTTACTTACGCTATACACCACCCTACATACCATGCATGACGTTATTTGTTATTATATGGTCTATAATTATTTCTTATATTTATTTGCTGAGGTAAAAATGAAAATTAAAATCTATGTTCAGTTCAAAAAAAAAAAAATTTTTTTTTTTTATTGCTATATTCAGCATGAAAAACAACATATTTCGATTGAAACAATGACTAACAGTAATAAACTTATTAATAATAAAACAAGAAATTTAATTACTGGTTTGTAAAAGTTACTGCAATATAGGCGAAAATAGATTTATTTTAACTGGTACTTACTTTATGTTCAGTATTCGGTATTGTATTTATGTACATATATGTACTTATTATAGAATGTTCACTCGCATTTATATGTATTTACATAATGATGCATATAATATATTTTCCTACACACGTACTTAAAAACAACCGTGCATCATATCTTTGTGCATATTATTCTGTGTTTCATCGTTTTACAGCTATTCTGAAAAATTCATTTTCATGTGATATAATATACATACTCGTACATATACATTTCATGATATAAACTCACGGAATACACAAATCTATCGTATACGAGTAAAAAACGTAGATATACATATGTTATATTTATACACATATAATGCATAAATGTATACACATTATGTAAATATGGAATTTCTACATAAATACAGAATAATATCCAAAATAATAAATAAAAGTAATAAAGTTTTTTGGTGAAAAAACATTTCTCGAGGGATGAATTGCATTTTCATTAAGTGTGTTATTCGTTCTATATTAGTTTCTATATGTAAATAAACATAACCTCTCCCGAAATGTACCAGAAAAGTAAAACAATACATACATACATTGCCTATACCCAACATACTTACTTACATATATATTTTCAAATTATATTATATGTATGTACATATATGTATGTATTGACAAAAGATTGTGCATATATATAAAACATGTATAGTATGAAATAGTGTATAACAACACATCTAATACAGGTGGAAATGTGTAATATGTTCAGGTGAAAAAATAATATACATATAACATAACATAACATACAATACATAAACATGTACTAAAGTAGATATATGTATATGTAATACAAATTATGTATATAAAGACCGCAATATAAGAGTATACATAATATATTTATATTCATATAATAAAATAATACATTTCTTTCACCTCAAATTCTTCTTTATATTTGTTGCACATATATATACATAGATATGCGATGCGATACAATTGTTTACCATATGTTTTGTGTTTTGTACCTTAAGAAAAAATATATGTACTACTTGTGCATATTTGGTTAGTACGTGTATAAAATTATTCTGTTACAATCATTGCGATTGTTTGTATGATTTCCAGTATTTTAATTGTTTATTGAACGAATTTTATATGAAATTTTGTTTCTAAATAATTTTACTGATTAATAATTTTGATAATGAAAATATACAACAACGTATAAATATATGTGTGTACCAATAAAACGTGTGAAACAACGATGAAATATCATAAATAAATGCCAAAGTTTATTTTAAACAAATACATACATAAATATAAAATACCTACTCATAAACATAAAATATTCATATACATATTTTGTGTTTATTATCTTTGCAGAAATTGAAAAGTATATACGAATACGAAGGTTATCAGTAGTAGTATAGAGTAGTATAGAGTCAAACATTTTTTATAAACGTATACTTAATTATCTTGAAAACTTTATTTTAAAATCTCCAAGTTATATTGAAAATTTCAAGACTTATCGAATATTATAAATTTTCTCGATTGAATGATATGATATCCAAGTCATCGTGATTTATAGTATAAATTAAATTTGTATACGAAGTAAAATGAGTTATACTATTGGCACACTGCTGAAATAAACCATGGTTATCTCAAATGGTTTATCAATAACCAGATGTGGGTGACACATTTAAATTGAGGTGAACTAAGTAGTTTATGCATTCATACAACACCTGTAGAGATAAATTCAAACACTAATTCTTTTTCATCTAGTCAGCATGTTAGCTGAAATTTGGTTTGACAGTGTGTTTAAATATAATAAAAAAAAATAATAATAACACAAACGTCAAAGATAACACTGAGTTCGAACTTGGTTAACAAGATAACTGAGTTCTAGAAACTCAGTTAACTTAACCGAGTTCTGAAAGTCGGTTATAGCAAAGATAAACCAGAAAACTGAGATAACCATGGTTTATGTCTGCACTGTGTCAATATAGTATTAGTTTTTACGTTTGTATGGAAAGAAAAAATAAAGAAGGTTGAAAAGATAAAATAAAAATAATAAAATTAATATTAGGCAAACATTATATCTTTCCTTTCAAATAAGACAAAAGTTGTAGAGCTATCATGTGATAATAAATAATGTTATTTCTTATATTTCGCAAAAATTTTCATCATCATCATCAACATCATCAGTAGTGCTAGTGCAACAGCCTTTGAAATATTTAACCTAAGTTTCAATTATCATTTTTCAATGACTATAAAATAATTTGCCATGTTTATTGTGGATTAAGAATCACAATTATTGTTAGAGAAACAAACTCAATTACGTAGCTTACTTAGACTGATTTATTTCCATCATTGGTTTGATCGTACTTGAAATACTTTGCTGTCTACAATTAGACTAGAATCAGCATTTCCAAGCAGTTTTTGTCATCAAACCGCTTCTAATGCAAAACTAAATTATCTTTGAGGATGACTGGTAAATGAAAATTGAAAATTAATTTCCTTCTTTTTGTTAAGTATAGAAATATAAACCGTGAGGTGACATTGTGATTAGATGACCAGTTGTTCTATTGCGGAGCCAACAAACTTCTCTAATCTATATTTTAGGATTGGTTAAATGGAATAAAAATTTCATTATATACTTTAAAAAATACAAACTATATCTATATATAGTATACACATGAATACTTAATTAACCAAAATTATAAATAATAAAATTTAAAATTAATATCAATAGTTTAGAAAATTAAAATCAAAAGGATGTATAATTTTTAATTTAAATTCAAAGTATTTTTCTTTTTTACCTTCGTCTCCGCTCTTTTTGAATTTCTCTTCTGTGTTCTTTCTATTTATTTTTGTAATAAATAAAAAAAACTAAAACTATAAAGACCACTTAATTGTATTGGAATTAAATATATCTTGAAATTAAGAGAATTGTTGCAGAGGAATAATATCGTAAAAAAAAGCACTCTGTACGAATATTTATAAGCAACTCAACAAGACTGTTTTCTAGATTCTCTTTAACCGTATATTCTTATATTATTATAATAAAAATTAAGAATTGTAAATAAAATTAGCTTCCTTAAGTTTTTTATCGCTTTTAATTTGTATTGTGTTAAATCAAAGGAATCAATATTTAAAACAAAACTCAAGCAACTCAACATTATACTTACCATGGAGTTTTTTTTTATGAAGTCTAGAAATATTTTAATATGTATTTTTGAAATTTATTTTGAATTGCAATGAATATTGTACTCGTATACAAAATACTCTTAAGGATGAAAACTATACACTTTATAAATTTTCTTGCTATAATTTATATCAAGTTATGTATGTGGAATTTATAACAAACAAATAAACATATGAAATTCATTTTATTTTATAAAAAGAAAAAAGAAACAAAAGGCACAAGAAAACATTTAATTTTAATATGAAATTTAGCGATTTCCTATTTGGACAGTGAATAACTATATACATATGTAACGTACTCAGAAAATTTTCCATAAGAGTGCAGAATAAGTGTAAAGGCACGATCACACATCGCTACTTTTGTTGCGCTACTTTCAAGGTTGCAGCTGCAAAAATAGCGTTTTCACTCACACATAGTAGTTGCAACCTGCTACTTTGGCTGCATGCAACTTTACAGATGCAACTTTTAAGGAAAATGTTGCAAACCTGTTCACACATATCAACTTTCATGCTGTGTTGTTTTTGCTGCGCAACTTCTTAAAATGTCAAATTATAATTTTAAAAAAATTTATTTTGACGATATTTCTAGCAGCAAGTTGTTTAGTTGTTTTATTAAACAAAAAAACAAAAAAAAAGCGAAGAAAATGTTGGGTGAAGCCATGGATTAAAAATAGAGAGCATGGTGGAGCTACAAATAATTTGGTACGTGAATTACGATTAGGTGATGAAAGTGTGTACAAAAATTTTCTAAGAATATCTCATTTTGATGAACTTCTACGTTTGGTTACTCCACGCATAAAAAAACAAAATACATGGATGAGAAAAGCTATACAACCAACTGAACAAAGACAGTTGCAGGACAAGACCACTACAAAAGTTTCAGCTGAAAATATATTTTTTGCAGCGATCGCAACTTGTTAAACAGCTGTTTTCACACATCGCAGTTTTTAAGGTTGCAAGTAGCGCTAGCAACCAAGCTGCAAGTGCAGTTTTTTATACTTCAAAGCAATTCACACATTGCTACTCTTGACCTTCGCAGTGTTTTTGGTTGCACAACAAGAAAAGTAGCGATGTGTGATCGTACCTTAAGTTTCTATTCCCATTCATTAATCCATTTTTTTTATTTTTATTTTATTCAAGTGTATATCTGGTTATAAAATAATGTATGTGGTATAGAAAGTAGATTTTATGTAACAGTTAAATTATATATAATAATATACGTACAAAACTGATACATTAGAGAGAGTAGTAAAAGTGGTTCAAGTAGATTTGTGTATAGTACCAAAAAAACGTTACACACACAAAATAGTAATCATTATAATATGCTGTATAGCGAAAATTATTGCTAGGATATAATATGGATATAAGTAATGTTTATAAAAAATAAATAAATACCTCAGGAAGGATAAACTTTAGATTTGCTAAATTTCTTATAATATGGCCACATAATATACTAAACTTTAGTTTAGAATATCTATACATACTCGTATATGAAACAAAAATATACATAAAAGACAACCAAAAACATATTTTATAGATGCTATATGTGTAAGAATTTGTATATGTTTACTTGTGCTTGTACTAAAGTAATATATAGAATTTTTTTTTAACTGAAGAATTACAAATTTGAGCTTAAATTTACAAACCAAACCAAATTTATAGTCCATGTAAATATGAATCAGTTAAAAACTCTTACATACATAACTATAAGTATGTATATATAATTTGTACATATACCTAAATACAAACGTTTTACTTTTGTTTTACTTATATTAAAGGTATGAGTATTGTTTCTATATGTATAGACTTAAAATAATACATGGAAATTCATTCTAAACTCAGATTATGAAAAATTAAAAGGGAAAATATGATTTCACTTTGACAGAAATGAAAATGATCCAGAATAGCCTATGAATATGTACAATATGTAAATGTATGTATATTGTAACATATAGTATATTATCAGTTTACCAATTTTTTTTTTTCTTTAATTGTTTGTGATTTTCCCTATAGAAAGTTTAAAGAAGTTTGGCAGATACTTTCCAAAAGTCCGAAAAACATTCATGCAAACAACCAACAATTAAATAGAAGCCATCAATGGAAATATATACGAGTATTTTGTTTTTCTTTTTATAAAACTTTTGAAAGTATATACGAGTATATCTTTTAGAATTATTCGAAAATTTATAGGTATAAAATGTTTTCCTTTTGTAAAGAAATTTTTGAAATCTTTCTGCACTGGCTGTTTGAAAGTCACTTACAAAGCATTTTATAATATTAAGTACTAGCACATATTAGTAAACAATTGTATGTACAATAAGTTACATGTTTGGTTAAAAATATTGAATATACTATATGCTCTTGTATCTTGTGTCATATGTATACAGTATACAACAACTATATATTGGTATAATGCATTTGAATCAAAAGGACAATGAAAAGTGATAAATTTGGATGTGAAACAGCTTCTTTTAAGTTAGTTATCTTATACTTTTTCGTTTTAATGTTTTTGTTTAAAGATTTAGTTAAATTGTCGGTTTTATATATAATTACAGTGGTAACATGCATTAAAATGAATTTTATTCAGTAGCGTCGATATTTTGGCAATTAACTTAAGTATATGCATAATATGGATGTTATGTTATTAACAAAAAATATTGATTGCCTTAAAACCGTTTTTTTCAACTTTTAAATTGTCTTCTTCAAGTCGGGTTTCATTTATTTGACATAAAAATATTCTGGCAATATTATTCATATTGTGATCCCATATACTAAAAATCATCCTACGCTAATGCGATTTTATTTCATGGTTAGCATTATTCCATTTTCCATTTTATATATGGAATTTCCCTTTTCTATTTAAGTTTTCTTACTCATATTCTTTATATTTTTGGTCTGTTTTTAAATTTTATTTTATAATGTTCACTCGTAATAAACTAAAACTGTCTTCAGCTTACAAGTTCAACTAGCCAGTATAAATTTCTAACTGAATTACATTAAATACTATATGTGTGTGGAGAATAATATAATACATAGGAAAGTATTTTCTTAAAGTTTATTACATACGTTACATGCACAACCATATATACATAGATATGTACGTATATTATGTATTATAATGTAGTTTACTACCACCTACCCATTAATATACAGAATCATATATATATGTATACTATTATGTATAGTCATAATACTTTCTTGCACAACATCAAATGTATAGTAATAGTACCAATATTACCCATTTATATGTATGTATATGAAAACAAAAACAAAAAACAATGCAATAAAAAGAAAATTATTAATGTGTATTACTAAAGTTTTTAGGTATATTTATTTTATTTAGTTTCTTAATGAATTGCATTGTTTTAAAGCCTACTTTATGGTCTTTCGATTTACATTTATAACACATTAAGTACAGAACCACAAGAACAATTGGAAGATTTGTGTCCTTTTAAGAATTGTATAAATATAAGAAAAGAACACACAAAATTACAATTATTCAACATACCATGTCTTACAAATTTTCTTAGAGGAATCATAAAAATACTTTTACATAGATGTAATGTATAGTAAATATGCGGTTAAGAAAAGGTGAACGAGTATACCAAAAACTAAAGTACATATTGTATATAATTCGACGGGTATAATTGTATAAGAAAATTTATGTAAATTCTATATTTGAATCAAATATATGCGTTTTTATGTATATTACATATATACGGAATCGGAATATTATTTGTTTTGGTTTATACACAAGTATTGTATATATATGTATACATGATGTATTCATATGATGCATTTGATACTTCGATTAATTTATTAGATTAAAATTTTCTAGCTAAATTAATTGTTATAAGGATCTGCCCATTTTATGCCAAATATAACAAATACAAATTTTTAACGAAAAAAAAAAATGTTTTTGAAGCAATTGAAGGCTGAGATGATGAAGGTGTTAAGTGTCACAATACACTTTTTGAGTTATTGAACTTCAAAGCTCTTCTTTGATATTATATTTCTAAATGAAGATATCATTACCCACCCATGAAGAAAACATGGAAATTATGATAGACAGGAGGTCACACTCAACGTCATAAGACTTGTATGCACTTAAAATTTTCATCTTACTGAAAAATAGAATTTATTCAAATTTGTCGGCTCAGCCCTTTAATTGTTTGTAATAAAATAATAACTACTTATTAATAATTATTAAAATCAAAACGTAATTGAAAAACTATTATATACTATGCGATTACAAATGTCATGTGTAAAACACTAGAAATAAATTATTAAAAATTAAATAGCGTCGGCGACACAAAATATCACTCTTTGATGATATATACCATTGTGAAAAGTTGCGCGTTCATTTATAAGACTGGTACTCAGTTCCCGTGAAATTTTTCGCTTACAATTGCATAATATACGAGTATTTCTACAAGCTAAAAATTGTGGAAGGAAACGTGTGTACAGTACGTAGAGTTTTGAAATTTTTTGAAAAAAATCGCGAAGGCTATGAAATTAAATTGAGTAAAAATAAATAAATAAATATTTATTAGTCAAAATATATGACTTGTCAATATTTCGCTTGCCTTTTATATGCTCGACCATATAAAATGATTGTGAAAAATGAGTTCCACAACTCTCCACTATTAAGTTCCACCGTGATAATTTAGTTTGGAAGTCAGTACCAGAAAACGAAATTTGAAACTAAGACCTGGTACTCAGTTCCCGTGAAGTTTTTCGCTTGCAATTGCATATATAATTCTACAAGCTAAAAATTGTGGAAGGAAATGTGTGTAGAGTACGTAGAGTTTTGAAATTTTTTGAAAAAAATCGCGGAGGCTATGAAATTAAATTAATCAAAAATAAATAAATAAATATTTATTAGTCAAAATATTTGAGTTGTCAATATTTCGCTTGCCTTTTATATGCTCGACCATATAAAATGATTGTGAAAAATGAGTTCCACAACTCTCCACTATTAAGTTCCACCGTGATAATTTAGTTTGGAAGTCAGTACCAAAAAACGAAATTTGAAACTAAAATTTTAGCTTAACAATTTAGCGACATTTTTTTTACATAGATTTTATATGGAGAAAAATTTGGCTTTCGATGTGAGTACCGGCCCTAAAAATTTAGCTAACAATTTAGCGACATTTTTTTTACATAGTTTTTATATGGAGAAAAATTTGGCTTTCGATGTGAATACCAGCCAATAGGTGTTAAAATATGTTAGTAAATTAAATATGATTTTCTAAAACACAGAGTTAGTATAATTTAGGTATATTTTATCTTAGCATAGATATGTAGTAAATAAATAAATTTAACATTACACTTCGACACTAAATATATAATTGAATCAAAAATATACCATATATGATGTTATGCAAACGTATATATACAAATGTATCATATACATATTATAATCCCTCCTCTACACATTACATAATAATAATAATAAGATGAAAAATTCAATAAGTCTAGTTACATTTTTTTCATAATCCTTTTAGTATTAATAATAATAAAATCATATCTCTTACATGGAAAATTTTTTTAATCAAACAGAATATTAATCTAAACATTTTCATCATAAATATATAATGTATAGTACATATATGGTATATGCACATAAGTAGTATGACAGCATACCAGACCAGTATGTACTAACTAACAAACACAGAGAATATGAATAAAATAGTTCAGTGCTTTTATTATTTTTCGTTAATATTATTTGAGATTTTTATATATTTTTAGAAGATACTGATAGATAAAAGATAGATGGATATAGGTGGATGGATAGATAAAATATATATTTTTTTTTTTCATTTTATTATTTTTCTTCATGATTATATGTGCTTCGCTACATACGCGCCTATATATGTATATGGATTTATTATATTATAGTTAACTTTCATATATGTACATAAATGAGATAAAGTATTTAGATGATAATAATGATAATGGTTTTGGTACTAATGATGATGAAAATAAAGAAATCTAATACCACTTAATGATTGTAAATGCGATCCGGTGACAATTTATACACATGAAAAAGAAAATCATGAAAAATCGACCGATTTATTAAACAGAAGCCACTCAAATATTTTCTCTGGATTTTCACAAAAATTTTCCTTTTTCAATTTTGTTTTTTTTTTTATTTATTTTTTTTATTTTATTGTTTGTGGATAATAAAAGACGACATAATAATAGTAAAATACAATAATATATACAATTTGATGAATGACATACATTCACATAAAATCCGGATAGAATATAACTTGTATATATCCCGAAATTGAGAGGAAATATAATCCAAGAACATGAAAATTCCATACAGTATGAATACATAAGTATGTACATACATATAACACCAATCACATGTAACATTACATATATTATATTTCCTTATAATATCTATGTATATATTTATATAAAAGAGAGTTTGTTAGTGTGTACATACATTATATAAGATATACATAGGTATTTGCATTGCACTAGTACTAATAAATCAACAATAACAAAAATATCATTGACTCTGGTTTACAACTCCCTCTAGTTGTACCACACATATGTGTACATATAGTACAAATCAAGCCATATATAGTATATAATCAATAAATGAGGGTAGTATATTTTCAACATATTTACTATTGATATAAGAATAATCATATATGAAATAAAATAAAAATGAAAATAAATTTAGTAAGATCCTTCCGTTATTCAAGTTTGTGGGAAATTTTTGTATGGGATATCACACATCATATACATAAACATACCTTTCAAATTATTTCTATTGAAAATGTGAAGATGAAAATAAACAAAAACAAAAAAAAACAAAATCATATTTTGACGAATACTCTAATATGTGTACTATATACTATAATATATCGAATAGTGTGTTTTTCTTTTGTGGATTTATGATTATTATTCATTTTCTGAATTTTTATTTGCCTCTATTATTGTTGGTTTAGTTTTTTTTTTTTTTTTTGTTTAGGTTTTATTATCGTCATCCCTCTCATCAATTCTGAATGTTAGTGTTTTTCCAGTATTTTTTTTTTGTTTTTTTTTTGTCGTGGAAAATGGTTATGGCTGATCGGTGATTTATGATTCTGAATTGCACGTACATGATTTAGTACTCAAGGTGTTTTCGTATCAAAATATTCTTTTTAAAGACAAAAAAATGTATAAAATCCATAACAGAATGTCATACAAACAAACAAACAAACAAAAAAATAGGCATACAGGTTCATATACACTTCTGCTGGTGAATGAATACATTACGTACTACATATACATTACTACATATTACATTACGTACTAGTATGGATATATTGTGCACAAGAAGGGTTGCGTTATTCTTATTTTTATATTTTTGATTTATAGGAAAATTATTGAAATGTTACCAACAAAATTCAAGGTAAGTAAATGGAATTCAGATAAATATGGAATTATAATAATGAGAAATGATCCACTGTATTGTGAACATGATATAAATAATATACTAAAAGCCGAAATCTAATAAAGAAGCTGAATGTAGGAATGTAGGAATTTAGCAGGAATGTGAGTTCAAAATTTCAAGAAGTAGAAGTATTTCGAATCAACTACATACTGATTTTATTTAACATGAATTTTTTGTTTTCATTCTGATTTTAATAAAAATGAAAATATTATAATATATAAAAAAAAATTACTTCATTTTCAAATTTAAATGTCCACAAACAAAAAAAAAACCTAATTATAAGATACACAAATTACGAGGATAAATTGATAAGTCTTTAGTATGAAAACACTAAACACAAATTTTTTAATTAAAATTGACATTATTTTTCAACGTAATCTCCTTTTAGCACGATACACTTTTTTCAACATTTTTTCCAACTTTATTAAACCTATTTTTATATACGACTTATTGACCTCCTAAAAATAAGCGTTTTTTTTTCACCTATTACTTCATCATTTGATACAAATCTTTTCTCATCTGTCCATTTTTTCATACTTGGAAATAAGAAAAACGTCAAAAGGAACTGGATCAGATGAATATTTTAGATAGGGAAGAAATGTAAAGTCCGATTGGCTTAATTCTTCCAAGTTTTACTGAGATTTCCATAATGAATGGTTTCATTTTTTGAAGATTTGTTAACAAACGCGGCGGCATCCATTTTGGTAACAGCTTTTCCATATGCAATAATTCTTCGTGTATGATGTTATGTACATGTTCTTATAAGATGTTTACACTGTTTTTAATCTCACGCAACTTTATACGATGATCGTTGTTACCTGTTTAGGTAAACGATCGGCATTATTTGTGCTTCTTCGGCCACACTTTAATTTATTCACCCAATTATAAATGGTTGTTCAATGTAGGATGTTCACTTTTAAAAGTGACTTTACCAAAGTAAGAGTCGTACTAAAGAACTATTCAATCAAACGTCATAAATATTTGACAGCGTTCATCTAAAAGAATATGCTTCACAGCAAAACTACAAAAATTGTTATTATTATTTATTAATATTACTAATTGTTATTGTTAAATTGTTATTAAATTATTATTATTTATTTTTATTTTTTTATTTTTATTTTAGGAAGAGGTCAGCTAAATGTGCCTTCCTCTCACCCGCACCAAGGGTCGCCAAATCCTATATTTGTTTATTTATTTAATCATGTTTGTTTTTGGAGTATGTAGGATAAAGCCACTCTAATCTAGATTTATTTCATGCTCGATTTGTTCCTCTACAAGTGCGAAGGGAACTTTCTTTGTTAGATGGTTAGATTTGATGTCGTCAGCAAAGCTCATTTGGGAGCCTAGGAAGTTTCCTTCTTCCTGTGCCTCGATAAAAATTAATAATTTGTTTTTCTGTTTTTGAGCTAGTATATTTTGAAAACACGTCTTCTTCGTTCCAAGTTTATTAGCAGAGAGACTGAATTCTTTTACCATGATACAATTGTCAATTTGACATTTTACAATCATTACTTTACATATTGACAGTTTTACTATAATTATACAATCTACTATAATAATACAATAATATTCAAATAACATTGCCAGGCCTACAAGTAATTGTTTCTGGATTCTGCACTGGATTTATTGTTTTTCTCTAGGGGTATCAAACCCTCTTCATGTTTTTATATAAGATCACGCCACCACTCACACTACTTTTTCAGTATGAATGAAAATCATATTTATCATATATCATATATCAAATCATATTTATTTTGATAAAAGAATTAATTTGAATTTTTATGTTTTTAAATTAATTAAAATGATAACAATAGAATATTAAAGCTATTAATTTAAACAAAATATTATTTTTAATTTCAAAAAACAATTTAAAATAAATAAAATTTTATCAACGCAGTAGACGTTCTGTTCAAGCAGTGTAGTAAGGCATATATGTATATTGCGTTTTTCTTAAGACTTATCAATCCACCCTAGTACATTATGTTATAATTAAATAAAATATTTTGTATACAATAGATATTATCGCCATATATAAACTATTTTCACGATTCTAAATTAAATTATTGTATACATCTATAAAATTTCTCACACCTTATTTACTTACTATTTTTTATTATTATTCTAATTTCACATTTTCCAATACGTTTGTATATGAATATAAGATATGAATCATACCTACGAATATACATATAATACATATTATATGGCCATATACATACATATATATATGTAATATAGATATACCATATAATTTGTGTCATTGTCATATGAGTGAAAATGTCCATTTAATAAAAATTACTAATTACAATAAACAAATATTTAACATATATATATATTTATATTATATTAGTAGTATACATATACATTCACAAGATTAATTATAAAAAATATACAGAATATGCAAAGAAAGCATAAACTGCACAACCATCCCAGGTTGATCATCTATGACGATAAAACATTGTTTGTTATAAATAATGTGTAGTACGTGTCTATACAGTGTACTTATACATATATTAAAATACAAAAAACAAAAAAAAAATCGAACCACCAAATATATGTGTATATACTTGTTTATGGTCGTATACAGATCAAAATATATTTTAACTGTTCCATAGACAATTAGTTAAAATAAAAATATAGAAAAAAAAAATAAATATGTATAAATAAAAAACTGAAGAAAAAAATTGGTTTAAACGTAATTAGTTTAAGACCAAGCCTAAAAAAATTTTTATTGAGATTAATTGATTAGCTGTGGAGTTTTTTTTCTTTCTCTGGTATTTTCCTCTTTATATCCGGGTTTAATTTTTTATACACAGACACAGGCAACATACGTATAACACATCATATAATTGCTGTAAATTATAAAAAAAAAAAAAAATGAAAAAAAATATAAATGAAATAAAAGTTCATCAGTCTTTATTTTTCCATTTTTTTTTTTCGCTTTAATATGTAGATACATATACACATGTAGGTATGTATGTAAGTATTTTGAATATGTATATCTCTATAACTTACAAATTACAATTTATTTTCTAATTAACCTAATGCCTGGGAGGAATTCAATACACGAATTATTATTATAAATATTTGCCAACATACATACATAGACATACATAAGAGTATATGTACATATATAAAACCAATATGAATATACTTAGATATTTATTTAATTTTTTTTTTTCACAATTTGTTATTATAATGCTTATTATTGTTCTGTTGTTTTTTTATAAAAAAAAATAATCAATATACTTATTTAAATAATAGAGAAAATATTCACAGTAATCAACATTTTTTATAACAAATATTCAGATCACACATAACGTAATTTCATATGCATATACTCGTATGTATGTAGTCGTCTGTGGGTAGAAAATATGAGACATGATAGCATGAATGAGAACAAAATATTGAGATGTTTATTAGTTGTTAATTATAAGGCTAGGATAAGTCTAAGCATTTTCATGTAATTCAGTCTACATAAAACTTCAATTATTCAATCTACATAAAATTTCAAGTGCACTACTCTATTATGTTATGTCCTATTACTCCTGTAAGGGCAGAGAGCTGAAACAAAACATCTCCAACGCATTTTTTGTTTTTGGCTAGCTCTTTCATATCTGTTCATGTCTTGTACATTAGTTTTGCTTCTTATAATAAATTTAAAAAATTATTTTATTACTATCATCTATATGCACCTATACAATTTAATTCTGACTGCGACTGCGACGCACTGAGTTGTTGGTAGACAAATAAACTTAATTACATGAACTTAGATAGATCTATTTTTAAGGCGTAGTTACAATAAGCCCGTTCCGTACCGTCACGTTCGGTTCCGACACGTTTCAAAACATACCTGTTATAATAAAACGGAACGCTATATAGTAAAGTTGAAAGCTAATATTGAAAATTTATATGGAAACAGGTTATGTTATCCGTAAAATGTTTAAATTTGTTTCGCACCGTTCCGTTCCGTTAATCGTAACAGCTTTCCCGTCAATTCATATAAATAACATGGAAATGTCAAATATTCAACTTTTTTCTTTTTTTAACGGAACGGAAAGGGCTTATCGTTACTACGCCTTTAGAATGATCCAATAATAATTCAGTTACTTGTTGTCACAGCAAATAGACTCGAAAAGCTGTTTTTCCCAACAACTTGGTATACTTATTCAAAAACTGAATGAACTTGAGAGATAATGGAATTTTGGAAATGTCCAATGAAAAATTGTAAATAATTATTTTTTTTATTTTCTGCTTAAACGGGAATCGAACCCGAGACCTCGATAACACTTGCCTGATGTTGTTCTATACTGAGCCACCGAGCCTCCCAAAATAAATATGTAGTCGGAAAAAAAAATTAATGGAAAATATATAGGTACATGGCTATTCATGTAAATATTTTTATTTTTGGGTCATTTATTACCAAATATATGTTTGCATTTTATTTAGTTATTCATCCATTTATTTGTTTTTATTCATTCATTTTTTTCTTTAATTGAAGAATTTACTTCAATAATCTACTGAAATGAAAAGCAACCAATCAGTTAAATCTGTTTTCAACTACATACATACATACTCGAATGTACATATAAAATCCTCAACGCAATATCCATTCATTTATATTGATATAAAATATCATACAAATAAATAGTCATTTTGATTATACATTTATATAGGTACTAATTGTGTAAGGATGTGTATAGATATATTTATTTATGATATATACATATACATATATATTATGTAAATTGTATAGTTTGACATGGTTTGACGCAATTAAAAATCATTCCACCGACATTTTAGCAATAATTTTAAATTAAATTTTATTTGATTTTATTTAAAATTTAATTATACAGGCAGTTTTTATTGAGTATTCAGTATAGGTTTTGTTTCAACATTTTTTTTTTTCTTCAAATTCATATAAATTTGTTGAATTTTGAATTTGCAATTATATACATATTTACATCAATAATTACCTACATACATATGTATGTTCATAGTGTGAAAGTACATAGTGTGAGGTACTCTATATTACATTAAAAGCAATTTCCATACGCAATAAATATTTAGGTGCAGTTGATATACGGTAAATTTTTATTTATTCATTATATTGTTTTTTTTTTATTGTATTCATTTCATTTAATCAATGTTTTTTTTTTTTTATTTTGCCAATTCATTTTATGTGTACAAAATTTTTATTAAGTGGTAGAGTATTATTGCATAATACATACACACACGTTTATTTTTTTCGCACTTTTTTCATATTGTAATAATCACATTATGAACATATATGTATGTATGGACATACGAAAATATATGTACATGCATATATGTTTATGTATTTATATAGTATTCGTATTAAAAGTACAAAAAAAAAGTAAAAATTTAAATGAAAAACCTCTATATCTCTATACATATTACACATACATATATTTTGTACTCAATATCAATAACAAATTTTTATTTAAATATTAAATAATACCGTTAATTTTAATATGATACAAAATAATGAAATTTTTTAAATATAACAACAACAACAATATATCAATATAGTAACAAAAATTTTGTTATATTTATCCGTTTTTTTAATCGTTTTTGTTTTATTATATTAAAAAGGCGGATGTAATTCTCATTTATAATTTATATAAAAAAAAATGATTTTACATGTGGTTCATATCGTATTTGATATGTCGTTCTTTTATTTTAGTATACCTATACATTATATTATATTTTTTTGCATAATAAAATATAAAAATTTTTCATTTTCTGTTTTTAATGTCGATTTTTCAGTTATCCTCTATATATGCGTATAACGTATGTATTTTTAATATTAATGTACTTGGATATGTAATTTGAATAAATATTATGTTTTTCTTTTTTTTATTATATACCAGTCACTAACGGAACAATCAAAACAAACATTTCAATGAGACTTACTCCAATATACAATATACATGGGTTTTCCAGTAAGGACATAATAATTTTATATTTAAGTAAAATACAGAATAATTATAAGATATAATGCTGAAATTTATTCCAAGTGAAGTACACATATGTACATTTAATTATGGGATTCGATCTCATTCATATACATATGACCACCGCAAGCACGTTTGCAGCGATCGACTCTTTGGAGTCAATTTTCCACCACTCTATCACACATATCGGCCAGAATGTTGGAAATTTCGCGTCCGATATTGCCTCTGAGCTCCTCTAACGTTGTTGGCTTGTTGATATAAATAAACCAATGACTTAACGTAAACCCCATACGCAAAGAAATCCAACGGCATTAAATCGCATGAGCGAGATGGCAATTCGATCGAACAACGAACCATTTCTCAAGATTACACGCGGTTAGCAGACTTTCCCTTCAACAGATCAATTGTTTAACCACTTGTGTGGCATGTGGCACCGTGCGTTGTTTCACTGGCACAGGAACATCTAATAGTGAATATTTTGATTCGAATTCATTCGCTATAGCACGCACGCACAGCCTGTCTGGTGGTACGATTATTACGACCGAAAATTGGAATAAGCGCTCTTAAAGTTGCGACTACCCAATCAGAATTGCGTTGGTAATTTTTAATAATTTCCAAACGTTGCTTGTTCGTGAACTTCACCATGATAAAAATATTAACATTTGACTGACGTTCTGAAGTTGACAGATTATGAAAAATGTTAAAGGCCTCCTTCGTATTAAAATACAAAATGGTTGTGTCCCTATTGGAAAACCCGATATGTACATATATTATGTATACACACATTGTTTTTTCTTTTTTAATTTAATTTCTTTTTTATTTTTCATTTTTATTCTGTTTTTTTGGTTTTTATATATGTTAAATGATGTGTTTTTTGTTACATTGTTCTTAAATTTTTTATTATTATTATTTTTATTATTATTGTTACATTATTATTAGGTACCGAATTAGATTGAAAGTTAATCGTATAAAAGTACATATGTACATACCGCGAACGACTTCATAAATCATTTAATTTGTCTATATGCAATAAAAAAATGCTATAAAATTCGGTCGTTAGATTTTGTTAAGGAATTTTCGTTTTTTTCTTCTTTTTTATAATCAATATGTAGATATCAAATATTTTGGTTCATTTTTATCGAATTATCTTGCATTAAAATTTTTTTGCTTTATTTGAAAGTATATCAAATGAAAATTTATATTGAAAACATAAAAATTATTTTATGACAGAAAGTAATAATCATGAATATAATGGTAGCGCAGTGTACAATATGATATGTTACTTTGTAAAATGAACTGTTATTTTCAGATGGATGAAATTTCTATGACACACAGATTTCGAATACATATGCTATATGCATTGATAGCTTTTCATTTCTGTACAATCATTTTAGCTATATTTATATGTACTTATGTGATTACCACATACAAGTGTGTATGCTTTTTGTCCAATATTCACTTTTTTTTCTACTTTGTTAAAATAGATTAGTGGAAAATGAACTATAAATACATTTTTTACGTTAACATGTCTTCTTCTTCCGTTTCTTCTTCTTCTTCTTCTTCTTCTTCTTCTACGGCGCTACAGTCCTTAAAAGAACACTGGTCTCAGTGAGAATCTGCCGCCAACCCGTTCTATCTAAAGCTGAAGCCCTCCAGTTTTCAATCTTCATTTTGTTTAGGTCCTCTCGCACCGAATTCTACCATCGATTCCTCGGTCTTCCTCTCGATCTCTTATTCCAAAATTCCATACAAAATCTTTCTACAGGGGTTTTCGGTCTCCATTCTGGTAATGTGTTCAATCCATCGTAGTCTTCCGATCTTGGTAAAAGTGATGATATCTACGTCGTCATGCAATTCATAAATCTCGGAGTTTGTTCTTCTTCTATACTCCCCCATACTAATCTTCTTTGCGTCAAAAATTCTTCTCAATATTTTCCTTATTAAAATTTTTTAAATAGACAATTTCATATGTTAAACTTGAAAATTATTTAATCAAGAGTCTTGTGGGAGTATTCTCTAAAGTGGTAGAAGCAAGCCGTATTTAAAAGACGAACGGGCGAAGGAGAGATAGTTTAACATGTCCTCCTTTTGGTAAATTAAAAAAATTTAAAAAAAAAAACGAAAAAGTCAATAATTAGTTAGGCCAGACGTCTATAGACCTTCGTTTTTGTTTTTTTGAATAAGAATATTAAGGATGTGTAAAACTTATGGTGTCTCTAAGAAATTCTTGTTCTTAATGGATCCATTTAGAGTGACAAAGCCTTTCTTCTGTCATACAAAATTTTTCATCCAATTTCGTGCTTGGAATCTCCTTAATCTCATATCATCAATTAGCATTTAATTTTACTCAAATTGATATAATATGTACATACATATATAAATACGATAATTCCATGCCACTATGTAAATCACCTCTTATATACTTGATTATAATATAACATAAGATAAGCTTAAGACTTCAGTTGTTATGGCATAATTTTGTCAACTAAGCATGCAAGTACATAAATAAAAAAATTCTGTTCAAAGTGTTCAGGCCGGTGACCGTATATTTGCATTTGTAGAAGGCAAATTTGATAGTACTTATGTGCATTTCTGTAAGGAAAATGCTTAATGCACATTCTGTTAAATCTGCCTTCTACAAATGCAAATAAAATATAATTTTTAACAATTTTTTGCTTTTTTTTTTCAAATTTTGGTAATAAAGTCGATCGACATTATTTCCGTTTTCAAGAGGAAATAAAGCCACTTGAAAATTTTCAAAAAAATCGGCTTTATTTCACTCGGCCTTATTTCCAGTCGCACTTCAGGCCTTCTGATTCTGGCAAATATTGCAATACATTTTCTCTTCTATATGATATTTATACAAATTATGTATTTAACAAAAAAATTTGTGGTAACTAATAATTTTCTACGTTCCACGATTCCAATAATCTCAGAAGTACTTCTGAGCAATTATTGGCAATTATTTTAGCAATGACTCAAACTATTCAAAGAAACATAAATAAATTTGAAAAGTGAAACAAAAGATAAGCTTAAAATTATTTTACTTTAAATTTTAAAAATTTATATAAAACACTCCATATGATATTTGTTTATACTAAGAAATCTAACCTAAACAGTCAATTTCCATTTGTTGGATAATGTGAAACTAAAAAGTCATCTGGTAGAAAGAAATAACGTAACTACTTACAAAGTATGAGTAAACTACTTTTGAAAAATTGTTTGAGCAGTTCACACATAAAAATCTATTGAAGTATTAAACCAAGCTGATTTTTAAGTACTTTACTCATGTAAAAGGAACACAGCTAATTTGTTTACATGTCATATGTGATTGATAACTTATCGAAATTGCCTAATAATAATATACATACTTGAGTAACTTTGGTGTCGACAAAATTATTATTTTAAATTAAAATCAAAATCTATTTATTTATATTTTCAACATTTTTTTTTTTTGACAATCTACAGGAATATGTTTTTTTCTAGCATAAAAACATTCATGATTCATAGTTTTATTAGAAAACTCTCAGTGGGACATTTTATCCGTATTTGTTTAATATTCTAATTAATGAACTAACATTAAAGTGGTATAAGTACATTTTTACATAAATGTATTTTTAAAAACAAATAAAATAAAATATACTGAACATTTTATAATATGAAATAAAATTTTTCATTTACTACATTTTATTATCTGACATACATAATATGTACTTACATTCTTACAAAGTACAAACATATGTAAATATATCTATTCATGTACGAATGGAAATAAAATTCATGTATTTTACTCATTGAATGAAATTAATTTCTCTGTTGTATTTGTTTCATTTTTATATCACATGAAATCTCAATTACACACAACTTTTGGAAAATAAATAAAATATAAAAATAAAACAAAACATAATTTAAGTACACATTCGCATACATGAAAGTATAGGTAAGGTAGTATTGCAAAATGAAAATAAAATAAATTATATACTCTACTTGTATGTACTTACATATGTATAAAAAATTGACTTTTCTTTTCTTCAGAAAAGCATTCCATAAAATTATTGTAATATAAAAAACGAATTTTAATGAAATGAAAAGCCAACTATGTATAGAAAAAAGTAAAAAATATAACGAAATAAAATAAAAATCCGATTTTATCATTTTTTGCGTGACAAATATTCACTTAAGTATATAGAAGTAATGTGTGATGATGGGATGGTCCCTGCAGTGATTTTTATCTTCGAAAAAGAAGTCATATAAAATTTTAATGGTTTTTTTGTGTCAATTATACATACATATATATTCTTTATATGCGAATAGCTACGAATATTCATATTCGTATAATGAACTGACTGATTTACCCTGTCAGTATATACATATTAATAGTCAGGTCGCAACACTATCAAATTAATTTTTTTTTTATTATATATTTATTTTTTTTAATTAAATAATATCGTATTTGCATATATGTACGTTTGTATAGGTGTATAAGGTATATGTGTAGTGTACCTATGTATGTATACACCACACCCCAAATGATGTCAAGATTAAACATTAAACAATATTTTAATGTGACGAAAAAATATAATAAGCGCGTTAAATAAGTTCCATGTTCATGCATAGGAATGTATGGATGATATTAATTTTAACAATAATAAGTAAGTACACATCATACCATTCAATGTTTTATTATGGTATTCTTATGATAAACATGTAAATAAATAAGTATATCTACATTTACATATATTCAGTCATATATTGTATCTATTGTACATATTAACAGGGATGATTACTACTACATTAGGAAAAAAAAATGAATTTTTTGAAACTATACATAATGTAATAGAACAATATCCACTATGCTTATATATACATATATTTACATATACACATAATGTATTTACTTAAATGTGTATAGACAATATTCATATTATGTCTAAATAAAGTATATACGATACACGAGGAATCAGTTTACGCCATTAAAATATTAAACGAAAATGAAAAATGTTTTTAATTCAATTAAACACAAAAGTCATATTTCCAAAGTGTGCATTGTATACATATATGCTTAGCCATCAATACACGTCAAATATTCTTAATTATTATTAACACGACAAGTAAGAATTATATACGAGTACAACCACATGAATATTATTCAAATGAATATTTTGCTTTTTCCTTTTAATCTGTAAAAAAAATGCACGATTGATTATTCAAGATTTTCAAGAATTCATATAAGTTTAAATCTTCTTTTAATTTAGCTTATACGAGTATTTGTATATAATATTAATTTTTTTTTTCGAACTGTCATTTATCGAAGAGTAATAAACCTCAAAACCATTAATGATTATATGCATATTGTATTATTCTTTTCAATAAGTTTTGTTATTTTATTCCATAACTATTGCATTTATTAGTTGAAATTTTATAAAATATGGGCAAAAATAACAATAAAAAAAACATCATGATCGTTATGATGTCGCGACGTACCTTATTATTAAATTTTACATTATTTGATTGGCTGATGAACTTCCGAATTGGTGCCGCCAGATTTTGAAACGATACCTTCCGATAATTATACTTTGGAATGTCCTCTTTAACGTGGAATATGTCTCTGTCAGCGCAAATTCATCTTAAGTACGCAAACTACCCTTAAAAATTGTTGGTCCAAAATGGTGCTATTTACAAAAAGTGTTATTTCTCCAGATCAGGATATTGGATCAGATTATTTAATATTCGATTTAAAAGAGAACTTCCTGCTCTATTTGTCACAATTTCATTCACTTTGATTGGATTAGCGATTCTAGAGATATAAGGATTTAGATTCAAAATTTCGTGTTTTTTAAAAATCACTTTTTCAACTTATTTTGATGACGTTATAGCTTCTAAACTTGAAGGATGACATATATATTTTACTATATCATTTGAAAGGGTTTTTTATCCTCTTTCCAATGATATCACATTTCTGTATGAAAAATGTATAAATAAAAGAAATAAATGCACAAATATACAAAAAAATGCGAAAAAATACCACGTTAATGAGGACATTCCAAAGTAAGTATAATTATCGGAAGGTCTCGTTTCAAAATCTGGCGGAACCAATTCGGGAGTTTCCCCATTTAATTCGTTGCAATCACAAAATTTGTATAAAAATTCATGATCCAAAAATTGCATATCTAATTTATATGCCTACACATAATATAAATAGAATTTCATTGCACTTTATACTGCAACTAATTTTAATAATAGATATCAACAACAAGAAAATAAAATAAATATTAAATATAAAAATATATTTGAAAAAATTCAAATCTCCAGAAATTTATTACGATATTCAAAAAATGATTATTATAGCCAAAAAAAAATTATGTCTGTGTTTAGGAGAATAATAATGGATGTATAGAGTGGTACACAAAATAATATGTGCTCATAATAATGTGCAATTTGCCTACAATACACTGCGGTACAACTCGATAACTCGAAGCCAAATAAAAATCCAAAAATGAATTTTGATTTATTTAATTTTATTTTATTTTTATCATTTTGTATTGTTTTGATAACATTCAATCTAAAATATGAATTTTTTTTAATTGTAAATAAAAATTTTACTGAATACACACACATATACATTGATTTTACAGTGTGTATGTGGCGCGGCGCGTACGGCATTTACATGCATTATATTGAAGTGAAAATGAAAAAAAATTGATTATAGATAAAATAGTAAAAATATGAGATCACATTACAAGTCTGCATTGTTTTCACAGACTGTATAAAATTGAATATTATGCATTTAAATTATATACGAGTATACACATGCATATTTTAGGACATAAAAATACTTCATAATAATAAAATAAAAATTTTATTTATAAATTTCATAATATTTTCTTTTTTAAATTCAAATAGATTGTAACTTGTAGTAGCATATCTACATATAGTGTTTGTACCTATAAGCCTGATTCATAATGTAACGCTAAGTGAAAGTGAAATTTCATGAAAAAGCACACTGTTCACAATGCAAAGTGAGCTTTGAAATTCAAAAATTTGACACTTCAATTATTGAGATTTGACTTTGATTAAAAAAAAAAAAAAAAAATTTTTTTTATTTAAATTGACATTTGAAATTCAAATTTTCAAATTCTCACCTGAATTTCTCCATTTTTAAGTGGGAATTTAAAGGAATTTTAGGGAAATTCTTGCATTTTTTGAAAGTTTCCATTTGTTGGTCAATGTCCTAACAACATTTTTGTAATTAGATTTACAGCTTTTGTTAAGTGAAATTGAAATTAGGAATAGAACCTAATTTCACTTTACGTTGGCAATTTCAATTTCAATTTATTAGAGAGTGACGCAGACATATAATGTCGTGTAAGAAAATAAGGAACAAAAGACATATAAATTTCACTTTGACTTAGCGTTGCACTGTGAACAAAACATTAAGCTTCAAAATTTTTCAGCATTTTTTGTTAGTACGTATAGGTACCGGTGCATAATGTTTATTAAAGAAAAAAATTTGAATTTGACTTTATGGGGCCGAACACAACAACAAAAAAAATGGTTTGTTTAAAAATGATAAAATAAATTCTTTTGATTATTATTCTGATTCAAAAAACATAATCAAATTGCAATAAAATAAAATGATACCATCCGCGCTATATAGAATAACAAACGTTTCGTTTATTTATTTATTTTTTTTTCTTCTCTGCATTGTAGTATTGTAGTATTGTTCCATACGATAGGCTATTTTGAATTTTATTTCTCAAACTATTTATTTATATTTTTATCATCACCCAACTCTATATGCACAGAAAAGAAAGCAATTTATATTTCTTAAAACTAAACAGCACATCATTTTGTAAGCTTGAAAATTTTATTTTTATTTCATTTTTGTACAAGTATTTAGGAATGTTTTTTTTTTATTCATTATATTATTTGTTTCTGTCACCTTTTTTCTTCGTTGCTTTTTATTCCGTTTTGTATATCAATGTGACATTTCAATCAATCAGTGAACCATGATTTTCTTTTTTCATAATGTAAGACATACATATACATACATACATATGTATGTACTTACGATTATTTATTTGAAATGTAGCTATTTTTCTAAATTTTTTTTTGTTTTTTCGTCCCTTTTGTTCTATCTCATTTAATATAATACATTATTTTGTTTTTAAAGCCAAAGAAAAACTAATGCCTATCTTTCAACAGGATTTCAAGCACATTTATAATCTCCTTTAGGGTATATTTTATAAATTTCTAGATTGTATTCATATACTGTACTGTACATGCTAAATAGTATACGCATTATACATATTAGATAGGACATAAAAAATTGAAGATTTGAAAAAATTCACCGAAAATTAAAAAAAAAAAAAAAAAAAAAAAAAAAACAATAAAAATGATACGAAAAAAATCATTGAATAAAAGTTAAGTAGATGCCAAAAAAGTTGAATGAATTTTTTTTTAAATGTCGAGTAATATTTTTAAATATAAAAAAAGGGAAAAATAGCAAACCAAAATATATAGACAATGAAAATAAGGCGACATAGGAATTACAAAAGTATACAAATAAAATCTCTATTTGATCATTGATACAATATATGTATGTAATGTACGTATGTAGTGCATATATACATTTATATCGCGTACACAATTAAATGAAATTAAATCAAACGCAAAATTGTTTGTTTATCGAGACAAGAAGAAACAAAATGTGTCGGCTCTGTGTATAATACATAACACTACAATAACAAAATATTGCTTACAAAATTAGAAATGAAAAGGAAAACAGCTAAAAGGAAATCATGATAAATTTTAGGTAAGAGTAAAATGTACAACATATAAAGCAACACAGTACATGATAAATATAATAACGCAATAATGGTGAAATGGAATATAAAAATATGGTCCGATTTATATCTGGCTGGAGAGAAAAATTTTATACATATAATAACGATAACAATAACGGTAGAAGAAAGATTTTTCAAAAACACAAATCAAATATCACTGGTATCATTTTATTTTTATTTTTTTATTTCATTTCTCATGTAGTACTATTATATTGTCTTCACAAATAAACATTAAATTAATTCCGAAATGAAAATACATATCGGAATGATAGTTAGAAGAATGGTGAAAAACAGATTTCTCTAACAGATATGAGGATATATTAAAAAATATTTTGTAAGCGTAGAATTGTAATACACCGGTACTTGAACTATATGATATACGATAATCACCGCTAAAATATATTGTAGAATTGAAATTAAAAAAAAAAAAAATCTACATAAAAGTTAGAGATATGTAGGTACAGTCTGTTCAAAAAGACACGACAGTCGGGTAAAACACAATAAATGATCCCAAGATACTAAAAATGTTACAAGAGTCATGTTTAGCTTGCCTTTGTCTATTTCGCTGACCAAGATTTTTTTCATTTGCGTTCAAAATGTTAGGCTGCTGGTATTCAACAACGTAGATTATCTTTTATCTGAGATAAAGTGTATTCATCAACCTGGATAAAAAACTATTCGGATATTTTTAAGACAACCTCGGAGTGGTATTATAAATATCGTTCGAGCATAACCTTGTTATTAACAGCAACATCGCCAATAAAGATAATGTAGTACTACTGTATTATCATATTTGCATATAATTATCATATCACAGAACCTCTTTTTCATTTTGTAATATAAAAATATAATCAGCTGACTTGTTTGACACACATGTTCGACCTGAAAACGAAGTTCGAAAACAAATTCTATCTAGGTTGAGGAATAAGCTGAAATTGTATCCGACTAAAATATATCCGACGGATATATCCATGTTGGTGAATACCACCCTTAAAATAGTTAGATATTCACAAAATGAGCTCTGTTTATAAAAAAATGTTTGAGGTGATATATTTGTATAAAAGTTGTGTACACAGTGGAAAGAACGAAATGGCGTTAAGGTGTTGGAATGGCCATCACAGTCTCCGGATACCAATCCCATAGGCTTTGATTCGAATCCCACAGACTTCGCGGGAAACAAATAAAGAGCGTTCGTCACTTGGATGAAGAACGTTAAAGAGAATGTGGAACGACTTTTCCAATGAGTATGCCAAAAAATTGAGCGAAAGTTGTACCAGAAGATGTCACCCCATAATTGAAAACAGTGGAGATTGGACTGTATACTAGTGCTAACGCGAAATAGGTTTAAGATTATTCTTTCAATGAATGTTGCTGTTATATAAGCTCAAATACTTTTTATTTTTATTTTTATAAAAGTTCGTCTCTTTTTGAACAGACTGTATGTCCAATATACTATGTATGTATATGTGTAAAAAAGTTTAAGAATTGGTCGTTGTTCATCGCCATCGACCACAATAGCGAACAGCGAAGAATATTCAACCTACCAACATTTTAAATGACATTCTTGTTAAATCGAAAAACATTAATAAATATCGTGTTGTTTAAGTAAAATGAGAATATTTCAATTTACTTATTTCCTTTTTTAATTTAATATGAAAATGGATTTTTATATGTTTGTCATTTACGATTAAATCTTGAAAGGAATGTACCTATATATTGTACATCTAAGAATGAAGACGATATAACAATGAAACAAGAAAAATGTTGTTCGAATTATTTTAAACGTGAAATCAGTGAAATTGAAATAAAAAAAAATAAATATGATAAGAAAATATTTTAGATTTAGTATTTAAGTATGTATACTTTAATTACGTATGTATGTCTGTGTATGTATGAAAGATATATAGAATTTATTTTTGTTTTTATTACGTGATTCTGATTTGATTTCTATTAATTTCTGATGTAACTTGATAGTAAAACACATTTTTTTAATTTCTTCTCAGTATTCAAATCACACAACAGGATTTATGGGATAATCTAAAGTCATTATAATAATCTGATATTGAAGCTTTCGTAAATTAACATAATCAATATATTATGTAATTTCAAAATTTTCCGACCAAGTGCATTCAAAGAAAAATTACCAAGAAACCCAAAAATTGAGAATATTATTCATTTATTATACAGAAAAGCAAATACGAAACAAAATTTAATATCCTTTTAATAAAATTATTTTCCAGTAAATTACCCGAAATCAGTACCATATACATACATAATACCAGATATGCTAATACTACACAAAAAAAAAAAGAAAAAAATTAAAGTGAAATGAAAATCTCAATAAATCATCGGAAATAAAGCGTACCGAATGGAAATCAACTACCAAATAAAAAATAGAAAATAAGAAAAAAAACAAAAAATTGTTTTTTAAAAAAGGCGAAATGAAAAAAAAATTATCATTATAAATGCCAACCACCACCACCGCCACCATATTTTGGTTTAAATGAATTTTGCAAAGGCAATAAATTACATTGGCTGTCGTAGATATCATTTAGGATTTTTCTTTTTTTTTTTTTTGTTTTTTTGTCGTCTTCGGTTGCGGCATTACTTTTTACTATACTTTCGTTTTAGAGCAATATGACTTAAGTGATTTTATAAATTTGTAGTAAATATAAATGAAAGGAGAGATTTTCTGAATTTAATCATCCAATATTTACCTACACTAACAATACCACAGAATGGAAGAAAAAAGGTTGTTCGAAAAAAAAAAAAACATTTCTTTTGTTTGGTATTCGAACACATTTCCATTATTTAGCTAGAGCTATGGATTTATAAAAAAAAAAACTGATATTCAACCCTCTTGTATACATATGTACGTACATATACAGAACAAATCATTTTTACATTTCGCGAATTTCTAATGAAAGTTTCATTTCGGCTTAATAAAACGTGCAATGTATTAAAATATGATGAGACTTTAATGCACGCTATACTGTGTTGTTGATTGCAATGTTGATTCCGATATGTGATTGTTTCTGACAAAATAAAAAAAATTATCTAAGAAAAAATATGTACATAAGGCCGAAATAATATGAAAAATATGTGTCAGAAATAAATTTGCGAATAGAAAGAGAAGATAGTGGAAGTAATAACAAACAAATAATATGATTCGCGAACCTTTTTTTGTTTTTCCACCTGCAATACATAAATGTTCCTTGCGTCCAACATTTGAAATCAATATTATATTATGAAAATCATACTTCCCCTGAATTATAAAGAAATTATTATATTTTAGGATGTTTAGGATTTTCCTCAAACAATCAGATCTAGATTTATGCTCAAAAATATCTGAAAAAAAATTTATAAAAATTTTTTATAATTTGAAAATAATTAAATCGAATTCAAAAATCATTTCATTCTGTAATTAAAGACAAGTACCATTACCGAACCAAAAAGTTAAAGTCTTAAATATGAACTCTTCAATATCAAATTATAATAATTACAAGTGTTTCAAAAAGGATTTTTTTTTTTTTTTGTTTGGCGTATATACGGGTAATCGTAACGTAATCGACAAATTCACACAAAAATATATAATTATTTTTTATTTCTTCCTTTCTTCTTATTTTCAACAGAATATTGAATGGATTATACTCCTTTATATTTTTAGGTTTTTAGTTTATTTTAATTATCGTCAATGACATAATTCACGCCTTTCATATAATCGTACACATATACATATGTACATCTCTAGTGCTTTCCATTGAAAAATGATATATGAACGAATAAAAAAATTGCTACCACATATACAAAAAAAAATCCTTTTTATATGTATGTATTATTTTTTATTTCACTTTTTGTTCACACCAAAATAAAAATTATGTCCTTTGTAATGGTGCTAACGAACGAACAAAAAACAAATGAACAAAAGAAAAATATCTTTCCACAAAAAAAAAAAAAAAAAGAGGAAATGAACTGTTGATAATCTAAAAATAATAAAAAATCGAAAAAATAAAGAAAAAAAAAAATATAGAATAGAACATAGAACCAATCCTCATAAAACAGATTGTACAATACTTTTTTATTGGGGTGAAATTTATTGGACATTTTCACGCATCTTTTTACATTTATTATTGTTCAAAAAAAAAATATTATTTAAGAAAAACCTTTTCTTTTTTTTTTTTTTGTTTATAGTGAATTATAACAGAAAGAAGAATACATAACCAGGGTATAACTGAGAGAATATTTATGAAAAAATAAAAATTTATAAAGAAATATATTGTACACACAAAATAAAATAACATACGAGTATATTTACAACAACAATAAAAAACTAAAAAACCTTTCAATAGATATAAATTTTATCATTGTAATTCCTAACAAAGATACCATATATATTTTATCTATTGCTGTCTGCGTAATTGTTCTTTGGTATGCTTTACTAGAATTTCAATGCATTTCCATACACATATAACATACATATATGTACATATATACATATTTATGTGTGCAGTCAAGGAAAATATGTGAGAAAATTTACCAAAAAAAAAAAAAAAATACCAATGGAAAAACCCATCAGTTAAGGGCCATTATACAGATATAAATAATGATTATGAAGTGTATATAGATTGAGAAATTTATTATTTTTTGAATGGTCAAGAATATGATTTATTGTTAAATTAAAAATAATATAATATGAGTCCATAGTATTTATTTTTTTGTCGATTTTCAAAATTTATATGCTTTTCACTTTATTTTCAGTATGTATGTGTACACACATTATGTACATGTCCATGTATAATAGACTATTGCCATTCGAGTAAACCTCTTTCAAATTTCATTGTGTCTTCTGACCTCCTTTTCTTATAACGAAGTTTGCCGTTTGCCCTTTTCTGTTCTATTTTTTGTCTGTTAAAAGAAAATACATAACTAAAAAAAAAAAAATGCAAGTAAATATTACAAAAAATAAAGGGTAAAGTTTATATAGTATTTACAGGTTGTAACATGTGTTAATCGTCGTTTACCTAAAAATGGACATGATACCAGAATTTTTTACTTATAATAATGGCATATATACATAAAAATATGAGTATGTAGTATAGAAACGCTTGGTCAATATGTGTTATGTTACAAAGTCTATTTGGTCCCTTTCTCTTTAAAAGTTTTACAAATAACAAAGGTTATGTACTTTATAATATAGTTTAAAGATACATATTCGAAAAACATACATATGTTTGTAATTTGTTAGGCATATGTATGTAATGTATGTTTTTTATAAGAAATACACTTGTTGCAAAGATTTCTTGTTATTATAGTAGTGCGTATCTATTATGAATATGTAATGATGTGCAAATATTTTCTCTGTGATATTTACATATATGTACATACTTATACACATGTTATCTTATCAAATATTGTGTAAGTAAATAAATAATATAAGTACTAGAGTGTTGCAATTAAGTTATTAAAGCTATCATAATTTTTGTTAAGTGTTTATAGTTAATTTTCAAAATATTTTCATCAATTCGAGTACATACATATTATGTATATTGAAAAATTTGTGACTTCAGGAAATTTTACTTTTAGAAGGCTTTTGTATGATTTTAGAAGGTATATTTGATTTTGAAATGAAAGATTTTTCTCGCAAATTTCAAAAATTTCAGCTGTCCTTAAGAGTAGGATTCAAAAACAACAACGATTTTACGTACAAAAATTTTAAAAAATGCTTTTGCATATCTTTTAGGCGCTAATAAAAATGGATTTTTGAATATTTTGATGAAAAAAAAACATAATTTTATTTTGTTAATAAAATGGAAATATAACAAAGATTTTTATACTATTTTCTGTAAACTCTTCAGAAAAGTCCAAACTTTATTTTGATACCAAAATCATGTACATATATAAAGATTTAATGTATAAAAATAGAAGTCAAAGTTGAACGATTTTTCAAAAAAAACTCCCTCTTTTTTTAAGAACTATAAATTGGTCAATCAGTGTTTACTGCACGTGGTGCATTTGGAAGGCGAAAAATCGCAATTTTGACAACTTTGATACCCTGTAAAAAGGAAACAAAGACATTTTAAAAAAAATGCCCCTTTCAACGACCACAATTTCTATCAAAGTATCTATGTTTCAAATTTCATTGAAATCAGTTAAATAACTTTGGAGATATGTGGTGCAGAAGATAGCAGATATTTCAAATCCTAATCTTGTCTTAAACTTATTATTTTTTCACTAATGTTTGAAAACGAATGTGCAATCCTTCTTAAAATCAGGGAGCTCCTTTTATAGTGCACAGTAATATTCAATCCTGATTTCTACTGTTTCATGTTTTCCAGAAACTTCATAATGTGTTTCTTATACCTTTTTGATCCATACGTTTTTCCATATTCTATAGCAAGATTGGAAAGTGGAAATTTATATTTCATTGATATTTTCTCAGAATGTGAAGATCATTCGGTCTAAAAAGAAAACACAATCCTTCTACAGAAAAAAACGCAACACTTTTATTATACAACGTAATTAAATTAAATTAATTAAAAATTATTATAACGATTTTTGTGATCTACGTTGTCATATACGGATTCTAATTACCTGCTCCGAAAAATGTAACTGAACATTTTATTTCCTTTGAGAAAACGTAGTTTTTTATTGTAAGACTTAATATGCAAAAAAGAGAAAAAAAATTTAAGAAAAAAATATTTAGAGAAAATGCAGAATATATAAATTGAAGACGTGGGTGCAAAAACCAGATAACTCCATATACCAAGCAAAAACAGTGAATTATGTGGATTATTTATAGATTATTATGTATAAAAAAATTTCCTATAATTTGGTGCCAAAATGATACATTTTCAACCTCTAATGCCGTCTTTATTATTGTTTTGGAGTTACCTTTCGCAATAATTTAGTGCAAAAACAAGGTAACTTAAGAAGTTATCTTTTTTTTGCATTAAGAACATGTCGCAACAAGTTTATTTTTTACAGTAAAATTTTTATTAGTGATTGTTATATTACAAAAATGCATGAACTTTATTTGGAAAAGTTCGAGCCATCAATATTCTTAGAACTTCAAAATAAAAAAACTGTAGAGCCACAAATCAGCTACCATTTCTTCAGAAATTTCTTTCTCACAAATTTCAAACTTTCTTTCGGGCATCTAAAGAGTGATACGTGTTCAACATGTGATCAGTTCACAAAAAAAATTAATTGTTATGCAAATGATGAGGAAAAGAAGCTCCTTATCGTTCGGAATGATTTGCACAAAAAAAGGCCGAATCTTTCTATCTCAACCTTAAAGAACAAAGTAATAAATGTAAAAGTTATCCTGAAACGGAATGCATCACTATTGATTTTCAACAAAATATGCCGCTTCCCCATGTGTTATCAAGTGATGTGTTCTATAAAAGACAACTGTGGGTGTACAATTTTTGCATCTATCAATGTAGTACAGGCGTTAGTCATATATGTACATGTATGATGAAACAGTAGGCCGAAAAGGACAAAATGAAGTCATTAGTCTCCTGCACTATTTTATTTGCAATATTCTGCAGAATAAAGTCAATAAGCTATACATTTTTTCTGATAACTCCAGTGCACAAAATAAAAATCATGTAATGGTGCAATATTTAAATTCACTTGTACGATTTGAAAAACTTAAGCGAATTATCCACCATTTTCCAGAGCCAGGTCACAGCTGTATGCCATGTGATCGTTCCTTTGGCGTAATAGAAAAACAAAAAAGGAAATTCGAAAGGCTCTTTTTGCCTTCGCACTGGAGAACCTTAGTGGAAAAATGCTCAAGAGGATTCAACGTGATTAATGTAGACCTCAACATTTTGTTCAACATCAAATCAAGATTGGATGAATTTTACAACAAAACCACTAAAGGGCCAAATAAAGAAAAATGGACCTTTTCCGAATGCAAAAGGTTTGTTTATGTAAATGATCAACCTGATGGTGTATTGGTATCTGTAAACCATTCATTTAATGACGAAATATTCTTTCCATTGGCAAAAAAAAAAACAAATATTGGTGGAGATCCCTTTTCTTCGGAGCAGCTATATAGAACAAGCCTAACCATAGAAGAAAAAAAGTATTCTGATGTCATGCAACTTGCGCAAAAATATGTTCCTGCGGCTGATATAGCTTTTTATAATGGTTTAAAAAGTACGAAGGCCACAGTTGACTCTACGGCCAGCGAAAGTGACGATTTGCCGTAAAAATTGTTTAAGATTTAAAAAGTGAAGCATGAGAAAAATATATTTCTCACAAAAATCTCTAGAATTAAAAAATAATAAAAAAAAGTGTAGATAATAATTTGTAAAATTCAGAAAATAAAATCAGTTTTAATTTCTAAAATCAAGGAAGAATTTGTTTTTAATACTTTATTTATATACTTATTATAATTAGCAGCAAGTTAAACTATGTATTGCATATGTATGTATGTGTTTTGAAAGATAACACAGGATTGTAATTGTTTTTGGTTAGAAAACTAGAAGGCTGTTATAAGCTAAAAAATGATACGAAATACTATGTATGTATAATTTTTCTTCATATGAAATTTAAAATCTAATAAAACAAAAATTCTAATACCTTATAGAAGTGAATCAAAATTATTGTACATTAAATTGTCTTAACCGTAGGTGAAAACATAAAAAAAAAATGTATGTATCCGCATATACGAATATACATAATTGTATAATACTGGTATATAAATTCAAGAAGATTTGCATTTCATTTTATGTATTTTCTTCTTTAGAGAAAGAACAAAAAATATTTCACGTTTAACCAATTTTTCTCATACATAATGTATGTAAAATGTTTTTTGGTGAATTCCAATGAAAAATTGTCGCTTAACGCAACGTTAATAAAAGAAAAAAATATACAATAATAACTTAAACAAATAGTCACATACATATAATATTTCTCATATCAAGAAATGAAAATGAAAATAGAAAAAAAAAAGAAGAAGAAGAAACAGATAAAATATACAGGTACACACATTCATTTATAATACAGTCGTATGTAATGAGTGTATAATGTACATGTATCTGTATGTACATAGTTGTGTAGAGAATCGTAAAAGAAAAGGAAAAAAAATTTAGATAAAATATAACAAATCATATTTTCTGTATTTTATATCATCATTTTTTCTCAGAGTATTTTAAAATTCTAGTTTTTTCCCATTATATACTTACATGTTCCCTCATTCCCCATATTTTCGTTCTACATGAGTGTTACATTTTATCAGGTTGAGAAAAAGTATTGGGCTTTGTCTTCACTATATATACGAATATATAGATCTTTCTCCAGCAAATTGCTTTCAGATTCTTATTCCCAGTAATATTTCTGCGTCTCTCTGGACTTCTCTTATCCATTTTAATCTTAGTTTTTCTCTTGGTCTATTGCCATCCTCAAGAATAGAAGAATTTTCTTTGCGGCTGATCTGTAAAGTTTTCTTAGAATTCTAGTGTGTCTCTAGTATGTTGTACCAGGTTCCCTGTGTCATTGTCCAAGCTTTTCTGGTTCATACTTGACAACACTATACGAATTATGCCGCGCGCAGACTAAAAGCGTAGCTGAGCGTTACGCGCGTATAAATTCAAACATAGCGTATGTTTCAAACTACGCTATACGCTTGCTGTATATGCGCAACATAATAAGAAACAATTTATTTGAATTTTACGCTCGGAAAAATACGTTACGCTACGCTCTTAGTCTGCGCTCGGCCTTAGTGTTTTGTAAAGATCAATACATTTTCCAATTAATTTTACTTCGATACAAGTGAAAATGATTATTATGTAAATTTATGTTCTATTCGATTGATAAAAATACTCTTTTTACAGTATTGAAACAAGAAATTGAAAAAAATTTAATGCACCCACCGTAGAGTCCTGAATTTGCTCTTTCTGATTATTATTTGTTGTGATCATCAGATTTACAAAAATTATTAGATAATTAGATAGTATTAATTTTTCACACAAAAACTTTTAAAAGTTCTCCGAGAATGAATTAATGATCTTAAGACAAAAAAATGGCAAAACGTTCTAGATCTATAGATGGAAAATATTTGATTAAATGAAATTGCTTCAAAACCGTAAAAATATTTAATTTATTGTTACGCATTAAAGGTCCGATACTTTCTCTTAATTCTTAACGTAGTATATATAACAACCCTACCTTCATGTATCTTGTGTACGAGAATTTGTGCTTTTTTCTCTTTTAGATTTCATTTTATTCATCTTTTGTTGATTTATTCTTCCCACAAAAACAAGTTTGTACATACATACATTATGTGCACATTCATATATTTTGAATTGATGTATTTTTTACACGTAATAATTTTCGTATATAAAAAAAAACGAACGAACGAATATGTGACGAAAATACTGTTTTTTTTTTCATAGTTGCCATACGCCCACCACCCATTTATATGTTAAGTACATATATTACTACTTTATATTATTTAATACACCTCAACATCAACCCATTTAGAATTCATGTCCACTATAATATATTTTCAACAGAAATCTTTACAGAAATATTTTACAGTATACCCCATACCTGCTTCACATGTATACTAATACGGCATTATGTACTAGAATACACCATCAACCAACCCTTCTTCTTTGTTTCTTATTTGTTTTTCTGATATTTTCGTTTTTCGTGTGTTTGATTTACCAGTAACGTTTTACTATATCATTCTTCGTTCTGTCACAAAAAAAAAATATAAAAATTATTTCTTTTTTTACAAAGCATATACAGAAATATACATACTCCTACTCATACATAATGTAATATTTATATTTATATTTATATTTATACTCACATAAAGTATGGTACAAGTCCATACGAGTAATATAATGTATGTATGTAGTAAGTAGAAAAATATTCAAATATTCAACGATGTTGGACGTGACAACTTTTTGAAGGAACAAAAATATTTTAAAATAAAAATTGACGACATTTGTCGTTTTGATTGCGCGGAAAATTGCACATGCCTTATACATTTTTTTATTGCCTTTACCTAGATTTTCAGGATATAATTTTCTTAACGTTTTTTTTTTTTTTTAAATGAAACAGAAATTTTTTATTTTTACATTTCTGGTTACAAGCATTACATGTATGTATTTATGATATGGTTACATGAACTCATATACGAATGTAGTATGACGTATATATGAAATACAATCTAAAAGAAAATAAATTTTTTCTCCAATTTCACACTTTTCATCATCATCATATATGTATATTTTTTTACTTCAATGTAGAGAATTTTGTTCTGAGAAAAAATTACTTTTCCATCTATACATATATACGATTATCTACACAAATAAATAAGAAAAAAAAACATTTTTAAAAAAGCTTTGTTTTACATTTTAGTAATTTTTTTCAATATTTCATATTTTCATCAATGTCAAAAAAGTATACATAAAACGAAATGAAATAAATGTAAGAAAAATAAAAGAAGGATTTCGAGAAAATGTTGAGATTTATTTAATCAAATTTATTTAAATTTTCTTTGTCATTTGAATTTGACTCTTTTCTTTTCTTGTGATTTAAAAAAAAAAAAACTCAAGAAATTAAAATTTTTCAATTCTTTATACACACATTACATATGCTAAATATTTTGAAGTGTCAGCATTCGTTAAACAACACATACATATACATATGTACATTCAATACATTTATTTAGTTCTACACTTGATTAAATCAATGAATTTTTACACTGAATTTACTTTTTAATGTTTTTAGTGTTTGTTTTTCTAATCCTACGTTTAACGTAATAATAGTCCTCAATATTATTTTTGTCTTGAAATATCAAACATGATTTCATAAGTATAGACGACACTATATTATTATATTATGATGTCGTTATGCGATTTTCGGTCAATTTTTCTCTACGAATTCAAATTGAAGCAAAGCGCTGCCGAAATAGCCCGAAAAATTAACCAAGCATTTGGCAATGATAGTGTTAATGAACGTACTGTTCGACGTTGGTTTGCGAAATTTCGTTCCGGAGATTTTAGCCTCGAAGATTAGCCCCGAAGTGGTCGACCTAGAGTAATCCAGGACGAGGATTTGAGGACCATGGTGGAGACTGACCGATCAGAAACGGTGCGTGGGATGGTGGAAGAACTGGGCATCAGTTCCCATGCGATTGTTGATGGTTCAATACGTATTGGAAAGGTCAAAAAGCTCGATTTGAATTCGTAGAGAAAAATTTGCCGAAAATCGCTTAACGACATCATAATATATATAAGCTGAAAAGAGACAAAAAATTAAAATTTGAAAAAAAAATTAACAGCGTCATTTTATAGAGTACAAAATTCTCCATCGGTCAGTATATACCACGACACAGTAGAATGAATATTTATTGAGATGTGGAGCTACAAAAACACATGACATTAAAACGTACAAAACTTTTGAAACAACCTAATACATTTTAGTTTCTAATATGTTTAGGAAAAGAAATTTATGAATTTTTTTATAAATTTTGGAAATAAAGTTAGAAGCACAAATCAAAATTTTTAATTTTTCTAAATGTTTGTACAAAAAGGATACACATTCATTTTTTATTTAATATTCCTTGAAACGTCTTAAGCAAGACGCTAAATAGTCGTGACGGGACGAAAGAAATTAAACGAACGTAAATACTCGTTTCTTCAGTTTAACAATTTGTCCTAAATAGAAACTATTCGAAACGAATAAAATTGTGTATGAGTATTGAGTATAGAAACGAGTACAAATGTGTATAAAACGAGTAGAAACGATAAAATGTACGACCGCTACGGCACTATCCGTTTCTTCTCGTTTCGTCTATTTGACATTTAAACTTATCGAAATTAAACGAACGTAAGAATACGTCTATTTAGGATAGTTCTACGTACCACAGTACTATCGTTTTCGTTTCATCCATTTAGGCTTATAGCTTTATACTGTTGATACAAGACACTGCGCTTCAATGATCATTTGTCTATAGTCTTCATTCGTGCGAATGATCATTACAAAAAACTTCTAAAACTTAATTTTTATTCTCAACTTCAATTTATTTCCGTGATATACTGATCATTATAATTTTTTTATAATCTTACTTTTTTACTGTTATTTACGATTGTCATTTTTCTTTACCATTCAAGATTTGCATTTAATCGTCTTAATTCATTAATGAATGAAGCTCCTAAAATATCATTTGAACTCACCCAAATGATGTTAGAATGAAGACCTCAATAGATGACGAATAAATGTATCAACTTTATTTGTCTTCGCTGTTATTTGTTATTCGTTATACACTCTTGCAAAAAACAAATATCCTTTATTACCAAAACACTTGTACGACCAATAATAACGTTTGGTACAGAACGCTGGACATTGAAAGAAGCAAACGTTATCACATTGGAATGTTTTGAAAGGAAAATATTGAGAAGAATGTTTGGCGCAAAGAAGATTAGTCTGGGGGAGTATAGATGAAAAACAAAGTCCGAGATTTATGAATTGTAGATATCATCACTTTTACCAAGATCGGAAGACTATGATGGATGGGACACATTATCAGAATGGAAACCGAAAACCCCTGTAGAAAGATTTTGCATGGCAATGTTTGGAATAAGAGACCGAGAGGAAGGCCGAGGAATCAATGGTGGAATTCGGTGCGAGAGGACCTAAACAAAACAGGAGATTGAAAACTGGAGGACTTAAGCTTTGGATAGAACGGTTCGGCGGCAGATTCTTACTGAAGCCAGGGTTACTGAAGAAGAAGATGAAGAAGAAGAGAATCAGTAACTTCAAAACATTAATTTGTGTGTTAGAATAATAGCAACTGGAAAATGACATGAATAATAAAGAAAAGCATCCTTGAAGTATTGTTTTTTAATCGAATTGTAATTCCAGGATGAATAACTTTGACAATAAATTTTCACAAAAATGGCTAATTTTTTACTTGTAAATATGTAAAGAAGATACAAAACAAATCAATTCACAGATATTAAATTTTACTTTTACTTTTCTTTAATATTTACGGTCAATTATCTTCAGTCATTTTCATCTACCATTTACGTTGTAAAAAATATGTAAAAAGAACACATAAATTCTTACTTATAAAATAATATACAATTTATATTTTTTTTTCCATCAAATTTCCTTAAATAAAAACTGTTGTTTGAAAATAAAATCTACGAATAAAATATTGATAATCAAGTGAAATGAGTGCTCCCTAATCATAATAATAATAATGATAATAATAATGAAAGCAACATAAGACAACAGATAGTCCGTGTGTCATTTATATAACGTATGTATATAAAATACAGATTGATGAGGGCTAAACACAAACCATATATTTTATAGCATATATACATATACACTTGTATACAGAGAGTACACTACACAAATTTTAATTTTAAGAGCTTGTCATAAGGACGAAGAATTCCCAGTGGACGCAGAAATACAATGTAATAATGTTACAGAAAAAAAAAAAAATGGGAAAAATATATAAGAAGATATGACGACAAAAAATAAATCGATTGATGGAATATGTAATGTAAAAATTTATATTGTACATCATTTTTGAAAAAAAAAATTAGCGGAAAAAAATAAAAAAACAAAACAAAATGGTAAAAGTTCAAATAATTCTTTGCTGTTACACGAGTATATAAAACTAAATGAAAAAAAATTAAAATAAAAATTGTAATGTATAGGCCAAATATTCGATGTCTTTTTCGGCTCTTAAACAATTTGTGCTAGTTCAGGAAGTTGTTCTGAAACAAAAAGCAAAAAAAAAATAAAAATAAGAAGAATAGAATGCAATCAAACAAAGTCCAACAAAAACAACACAAAAAAATAAATGAAACATTATAAATGAATATGTATGTAGGAAGGTGATGTTGATTTTATATTCTTCTCTTTTCATATTAAAAAGATTCACAAATTTTCTATACCAACCCCTGATTATAATTTCCATCACTTTTAATGGCTTCAGGTTATAAGCGAATTTTTTTTTCCATGGTTATTTTTCCAATGTATCCATCCAATGTATTTCTTCCTTATCATTTTTTTTTTTTTATTTATTTGTATATTGCCCAGGTTCGGGGAATTAAATGATATTTCTTTCGTCCTTTTAGTCATATTTTTTTTTTTATTTTTTTTAATTCAAAATATTGTTACACGCTATACACACAAGTATATATGGACAATACATAGTAAAGTAACTCGAAAAAACATCCACCTATAGTGTTCATTATAGTACTACTATACCTTTAAAAAATAAACAAATGAAAAAAAAATAAAAGGATCGAGGTTGAGCAAATAGAAAAAAAATTAAAAATTGGTGATTAATTTTTACGCCTAAAATATGCAAATGGGTCTCTCATTCAATCTTTAGATATTTTTCGTTTTTTTTTTCTTTTCTTTTCTTTTCTACTTGTAAATTTGAAGAAATATAAATAGTAAGATATGAATATAGTATAGTAGATACATACTCGATATATGTATAAATATTTTTTGTGTGTTGCAAGCTATGAACAAACGGATATAGATAGATACTAGATGTATTATCGTTTATTGTCGAAGAAGAAAAAATGCTAAAAGATTAAAACGAAAAAAAAAATAAATAAAAAATAAAAATTCAGAATATAAATAAAGGACCACTATGGGATTTTTAAAGAAGTTTTATAATAATTTTCCTTCGAGGCAAATTGATTATGAATATATGATCGTATATATGTACACTTTAAAAATGAGGAAAACAAAAATTTAGAAATGAAAAAAAATTTTTGCTTTTCTCTTTACTTTTCTATGTTTTTTTTTTTATTTTTTTTATTTTTTTTTTTAATTCGAAATGTGCAGGAGAAATAAAATTTAAATTTACATCAGTCAAGGGAATTCAAAGAAAATGAGAACTAATTGAATAAAAAATTTAGTTTAAAAAAATTGCGTAATTAGGATTAACTATGTATGTATCTATGAGTGCTAAGAATGAATATATCAAAAAAGAAGTGAATTGCTATATAACTTTTTTCATATTCTTGTTTTTTTCTTTTTTAAGATTAAAAATTGAAAGTGAGATTTTGATTAGTTTTCTTGTGGAAATTTTTATTTAAAAAAAAAAACCGCAAAAAGCTAAAAATTGACTTACATACGAGTATATGTAAACTTGAAGAATCAATTTATCAACCAATACAAATAATGTTTAAAAAATTAAAATTCTCGTTTATCATAAATTTGTCTCAATTCTGAAGCATGTCAGTATGCCATTATTGTTTAAGAGTAGGATTCGACTTTGTAAAACTTCGAAAACAACAACAACGATTTTAGGTACAAAAATTTTAAAAAATGCTTTTGCATACCTTTTAGGCACTAGTAAAAATAGATTTTTGAATTATTTTGATGAAAGAAAAAACATAATTTTATTTTGTTAATAAAAATGGCAATATAACAAAGAATTTTATACTTTTTTTTGTAAATACATCAGAAAAGTCCAAATTTTATTTTGATACCAAAATCATATAGATATATGAAGATTTAATGTATGAAAATAGAATTCAAAGTTGAACGATTTTTCAAAAAAAAAATCCTCTCCTTATTTGAGAGCTATAATTAAATTTCAGGACCTAAAATCAAAAATGTGCTATATTCAGGCACCACAATATCCTTCAGGCTACCTATATTCAAAATTTCAAAGAAATTAGACAATCAGTGTTTGCTGTACGAGGTGCATTTGTAAGCCGAAAAATCGCAATTTTGATAACTTTGACAGTCTGCAAAAAGGAAACAAGGATATTTTTACAAAAAATGCTCCATTAAGCACCACAATTCCTATCAAAATATCTATTTTTCAAATTTCATTGAAATCGGTTAATTAACTTTGGAAATATGTGGTGTACAAGATAGCAGATCTTGAATACATATCTCGAATCCTAATCTTAACTGCGTTAACAAATTTTAATATTTAATTTTTGATATAATAAGGGTATTCACGATTTGGTCTTGTATCATTGTAAACGGTGTAAACTCGTACAATCCTACACCTATTAGGTGCTTTCGTTTTGGCAATTTCAAATACTTTCGAGTAGATATGGTAAATGTCTGTGCTAAACAATCTACTAGCAGCTACTCATGAAAACTTTTTCAAGTAGCTGTCGCTGCTAGTAGATGCAAGTAGTTACGAATAATTTTTGTGTCGTTCGTTTAAACAATATTTCTCCTAGACACATTTTAGTATTCGCAAGTACTTGAAATTGCAAATCGAAAACACCTATTGTAAACATGTTCTATATAATTTTTACTTACACTGTTTGTAAAAATTTACAATGCTGAAACCCGCTGAAACCCATTGTATGTGGTGAATATTACTATTGTATATATGCCATTCTGAATTTAAATGCTAAAGTAATTTGATTAAATTTATTTTTATAATATTTTAACTGACATATGTTATTAATGTCGCTTCTACATTCAATGCAGTGACTTCAACTTGGACTTCGACTTTCGACTTTACCACAGCATTCTTAACATGTGAAAGTAGATGTCAAGTTTACTGCATTGAATGTAGGAATTCTATAATATGTACATATCCATTAAATCAAAGTCGAAGTTGAAGTCACTGCATTGAATGTAGAATCTGCAAAATTTTCTTGCTTTCAATACAAAGTTTGCTATTGTGCGTTCACGATATAGTGTAAGATTTGGGTGTATATTTACACTTTTTACACTCGTACAACAAATCGTGAATACCTCTAATGCATTTGCGTATATTCTTCGTACATTATATACTAAATATTTTGATTTCTTTTCTACTACACATTATATCATATTTACTAATTTTATAAATTTTTCAATTTCAAATAATGCACATAAAATATTCAAAATTATAATTACAATGGAATTAGGACGTACATATAAAATACTTAAAACAAAAAAAAAAGGAGAATTGACCACAAATGAATTCCTTTCTTCTGAAGATTTTTTGTTTCAATGTAAAAAGATAAAAGTAAAAAATAATTAAATGAACCACAATAAATTTTCAACGGTTAAAAGCAATAAACATACTTTTCACAAGTATATCTATATACGTACACTAACATAAGAGATCCCTTATTTATATAAATTAATCCTTTTTTATGTACGTTTCAGTATTATTTTTGCGTATTACATTTTCTTCTTTTCATTATTATTATTATTTCAAGTTCTGTCTAATATATTTATACCTATTATCCTTGCGTCTGTCATATAATAGTACATAAATATATGCAGTATCTATACATATGTACTTACATACATATGTATATATTATTTTATTTTATTTTTACTTTTATTTCTATTGTTTCTTTTTTTTGTCTTTTATTTTCTGGCATTGTTCAATTAATTAACAAGGATTGAGGACTCCAGGATGATATGTGTGTTTGTTTCATGATCTATATTTATATTATATAATAATTAATAATAGGTACTATATCTAAAAGACAAAAATGAGAACCGTGAACAATAAATTCAAATTCTACTTGCTTCAAACAAGACTAAATCCCAGATAAATTTTTTTACTTCCAAAATAAAAGCAAATATTTCTACGTGTACTTCTCCCTCTCCCTCTCTTTATCTATGTATATTCTAATAAAAAATATGTAAATCATACATAACATAACATTAATTTAGTAAACAATAAAAAGGTTTAGAATATAAAAATAAAAAAATAAACATCCGGATTTTGTTGAAAAAAATATTTCACATGTCTAAGGAATAAATAAAATTATTGCTCAGAAACAAAATCATATAGAAAACGAAAAAAAAAATGTTTGATCCAATTTATCTGTTTTATATATATGTACATATGTACGCATATATACAGTTGTGTGCAAAAGTTTAAGACCAAAAGAGAAATTACTTCATAGCTCTCATTTCGACAACCTACATATATTATTCTATATTGCAATTAATAATTGAAAATGAATATTTTTCTGCATTAGTAAGTTCTAATTTATGCCGATTGTACTCAATGCAGTAGACTTGACAGCTACTTTTACATGTTAAGTATGCTGTGAAGTCGAAAGTCGAAGTCCAAGTTAAAGTCACTGCATTGGTTATAGAAGCAGCATTATTCATTTTAATAATTTAAAACAAACAGAAAATTGTTGCCGTTATTAAACACCTGCGCAAGAATTTAAGACCAAAGTCTAACCTTTAAAATAATATCCTTTTGCTTTAATCTTTAATACAATCTTGATATGTAATCGTGTAAAGCCATACCACGAATCGCCACCCCAAATTGTTACTTTTCCTCCACCGTATTGCTGCTTTTTACTTCGAACTATGATTCGACTGTTTGGCAATAATTGGAAAGAAAACAGTGTGCACCTTCAATTTTTCTCTGTCCAATATCTGTGTTGTCTATACCAAACGTACCTTTTCCTTGCATGTTGTGGTGTTAATAAAAGTTTTTTAAAACTTTTTAATAATGGGTCGCTTCTTCTCAATCCAACAGAACATACCGCCTTATCATGATATTCGAAGACGATGAAACGATGAAACGATGAAACGAAACGATACGATATAAAATTGCTATTATGAACCTTCCTCGTTTCGAATATTAAGTGGTACATAGTGGTACAATATAAATCCTTTATAAAAACGAAGCTTTAATGTTTAATTCATACAATTTCCAGTTTTGTAGTAAGAAAAAATGGTTCGATGTCATTTCTATTATTTTGTTGATGTTTTGAAATATCATTTTTAATAATAATTTCCATTTTTTTTAAAAAACTAATTTAATATTAATATTCATAAATATTAGTAATATGCTTTAAATAAAAAAAATTCTATTAAAAACCAAAAAAAAAAATAAATTTATATGTAAACGATGAACAAAACGCTATCGACTGAGTAGACGATGAAAATCGTTTGAAATTGGAACGTTTCGAATATCATGATCGCGTTTTTAACAAGACGATACGAAACGTTTCGTCTTCGAATATCATGATAAGGCAGATAATGTTTGTCTTACTTACATGTCCTGGTGAGATTTTACAATTCATCCTGTAACTCGAGCTCATTTGATTGGTCTTAAATTGTTGGTCTTGAATTGTTGGTCTTAAACTTTTACGCACAACTGTACATCATTATGTATATATGAATGTAATTATTTATTAACTCACATCATATATACATAATACAACATACATATATTCAGAAATATAATTCAGAAAAATTGAATTACAATTTTGAATATCTTTTTTTACTTGCAATACGTGTTCATACGTGGGTGTATGTAAGCATGTCGCCTTTTTCTACTTACAAATTCCATACAAGTTATTACTTATACTCGAAAAATTAAATATTCAAAAATAAAATGAAAATGTCTATAATAAAAATATAAGTCGATATGAATATCATATTTATTATGTGTTTCGTTTTTAAACATTAATGTTTTTTTTTCTGTATCCTTTCATTTATTTATTTTTTTTACGTTTTGAATAGATCTTTGTTTGTTAAAATAAAGGATATCGTATATACCGACCATTTTAAATGAATGTTTAAATAATAAAATATAAAAACTGAAATCAAATTAGTATGCATGAGATTTATATTTTTGAAAATAACTACAAAACCAATTATTTTTTTATTCTGTAGCAAAAGTCCTTCTTTTTTAATGGTCATAATTTGTTCTTTTTTTTTTAGAATCAAATCTCTTCTACATATACACGCAAAATAACAAAGAGAAAATGAGAAGGTTTTTTAAAAGACCTTTCTAAATTCAATTTTGACGAAAATTAAGGATTCTTAATCATATAAAATGCCTATTTTCAAAAGTATTTTCTCCATTCGATTCAGTAGAATAAAACTAGATGTCATATACAAGTATATATTTATACGTAATATCATTGGTAATAATAATAATAATAATAATTGGCACTGTAGCCCAAATCGGACTCTGGCCGACTCAAGTTTCCTCCTCCAGTACTGTCGATTCAGCGCTGCTGTCCTCCAATTACCCGTCTCTAGCAGCAATCACGCATCTTCGTCAACTCCATCTTCACATCTCTTCCTAGGCCGTCCTCGCAGTCTCTTTCCTTGCTGCTGGTATCTCTCTCCTTAATACTTTGTTCGGGATTCGGGAAACGCTCATTCTGGCTACATGACCCGCCCAACGTAGCATATAGCCTGGCTATCGTTGCTACATCATTGGTAATATGTACAAATAGATAAATAGGTGATATAGTAGTTTCTACGTTGAATGGTTTAGATTCAAACTGTTTACATTTTCGGTTAATCAGAAGAAAACATAAAAATCATGTATGTACTTACCAAGCACTAATTACTGCTCTGAGTGCATCAAAATCAGCAACCAATTACAAATTTAGAATAAATATGATTAAAAATGAGTAAAAAATAAATTTATAAAATAATATGAAATGAAATTAGCAAAAAAAATTGAAGTGAAATAATTTGTTTCTAACTTTTCACTAATAAATTATGTACATAATATGACAATACTACATATACATATGTACATCCCCTCATTTCTTTTAATGACATTCGTTCAGATACTTAAGATTTGTACATCAATTACATTATTATCTATCTACATTCTACATCCAGCATATTACTTAGATATAGACATTATCCTCTTGTGTACTCGTATAACACATTAAATTATTAAGTTATTTATAAAGTCATTGCGATTAAGTCATAAAATACAGATGCGATGCTATTTAATGATTCGATTTTTAGTCTTTTTTTTCATCTTTATAAATAATATCTTTCTCATCTCTATATTTCTTTCACCTTACACAACGTAATACCAATTTTTAATATCCATTCATGTTCATGAGTATACATAGTTTGTTCTTATAATAGGTATTTAAAATAAATTTAAATTTTCTTTTTTTTTCATTTTTTCAAAAGAAAATTATTTTTTGTTTTAATTTTTTTTCAGTTAAAAAAATATATTTTTTTTCCTGGTACCATTTATTTATTCGAAGTTCGAAAGATGTTGTATATCATTTATTAATTTCAGGCTCGGCTAACGACATTTTATTTTGCCAAATAATTTAAATTTTATATTACTTCATCTTATCCTTAATGGTCTTTTGATATTATATTATTAAGTACTTTGAGTATTATGTATTATATTATACATTGGTTGTATGGAATTTATAATTTATCCTTGTATTAATGTGTATACAGGGTGGCTTGCATCGGTTGGTCAACCCGCACACAGTAGATAGGTCTTGTCGAGACAAACATAACATCGTTCTGCAGAGAGGGTTTAGTTATCTCAACCGTTTAGCCGATAGAGGGTGGTGAAAATTTTTCGCACTTCCTCTACGAAACACCCCCCTATAACAACTGCGATATGTACTAGCTAGAAGGAAGTAATCTAAGAGAAATCTGTAGGAAACTCACCCCCTCTCTCTAATCATACCGTATGTCCCACTCTACGTCTTTCCTTTCAAGAGTTATTGTGTTTCACAGTCAGAATTTTAGTGATTTTTTGCCATTTTTTTCATAGAAAAATACAGCGCCCTCTACTATAATTTTTACTCACATTAATTTACAGAGGCGGGACACTCTGTATATGTATATGTTTGTAGGTATTTTATATATTCGAACGCATATAAAATGATAAAATGTTCTAAAATCCACAATTTTATAATATGTACATTGTATACATGCAGTATGTGTGTATTCTATATGTATACATACGTATATATTTGTGAGTGTAGTTAAAAATAAATCTAGAAAAAAGAATATAAATTTGAAAATAGGTAATGTCTTCGACACACAGAGGTCGAAACTAAGTAGATTTCATTTTAATTTCGAGTAGAAATTACGAAGGTGACATACAGCGATTTTGACAATTTGTCTTATTTATTTAATTTATCTAATTTTAATTTAAATTATCTAAACATAGCCTACTTCTTTTATTAAATTTAACTGTCAGTTATATTCAATTATTTCTTAATGAAAATTTTCAAAAAAATATTTTTTTGTGTTTACAATTTGTTGGTAGATGTCTCTGTTCTAGGTAAAGAGCGAAACATGAGTAGATTTTGAGCGATAATTGCGTATTTTTTATGTAATTTCGCTGACTAGATTTCGGCCCAAATCCGTCGTTTTTTCCGGATTTCGAGGCTGAAATTAGCAAAATACTTAATTTCAACCTCTGTGTGTCTACATTATAATATTGGAATCACAAATCATTTACAACAAAAAAATGTTTGCTTATTATATATTTTTTGTTTTTTGGTGGTTATAATATATGAAAAGAAATTTTCTCTTATTTTCGTCATTATTATTTTTTTTATTTCTGTTCACGTCGACAATAATTTGAAGTTTTATTCGCCTGTTTGTCTTTTAAAACTATACAAATGATTTCATTGTGTGATTCAAAGCATACTGTTCTCCTAACTTTTATATACCCCTTGCTTGAATGATCATTCAATAAAATTTATGTTCGAGCACATAAAGTTAGTTAATCATTATTTTTAATTATTTAAATTACGTACATTTATATCCATAACTAAATTTTTGTGGGTTTTTTTTTTTTCAAATTTATATTCTGATTTTCAATAATAACATTTTACCTAAGATATCTACTACATTTTATTTTAATGTTGAATAAACAAATTAAAAAAAATTTAACATTGTCTTATTATCTGAACTCTTTCTCATTATAATTACATTTTTTTTTTCCTTTTTTTATTCAAATTCTTCAATGATAAAAAACTTGTTGTTTTTTCCTTTATAATACACCCATATGCATAACTGAACTCATATTTTTTATTTAATTATCTTAAACCTGTAATAAAATTTCATAATTTATTTGGTACTACACTGTTGTAACTAGTAGTGGTAACTCTTATTTTAAAAAATTAAGATTACAAGACAAAAAGAAAACAAACACAAACAATTGAAAATTAAAAAAAAAAAATACATAAAAATAAAATTATGAGTACATCCCGAATTCTATTGAAAATATTTTAAAGACGTTATTTTTTTACGCACGTTAAACGTACCACACGTTCTGTCTGCATACTACCATACTACATATTATAAGAAAGGCAAGTAAAAAAATTAAAAAAAAAAAATATGAAGTTATATTTTTATTTATTTTTATTATTCCTTAACTTTGTAATACTCTTTATTTTTTCTTCAAACTCTAGGTTATAAACAGTGACTGTGTACATACATTTGTAATATAATATAATATAACTACATATAATATGTAATAGAGAGTAGGGTTAAATTTATGACATTAAAAAAGACACGCATAAAAAAACTGCCCTAATAATCGAATGTTAAGTCTATGGCTGTGTGCAAATTTCAAAATTTTCTTACTTTCTCTTATAATACTCTTTTTTAGGTGTGCGAATTTAATTTATGCAATTTACGGCCGATTTCTTCATATACTTCTTATTAGCTGGGGGCCACCTAAGTTTAGGTAACACCTAGCAATAGCAAGGAGTTTGATTTTCTTCACACAAACTTCGCTAACTCTAGCTACAAAGCTAAAATTGAAAGTCTTGAATCGATACTCGAAATTTTTAATGTAAAATTTCATGTAAAATTTAATTATTTGAATGTATTACAATTAGACAGCTGGTCGGCGGTAGTATAGAGTTGGGTTTAGGTTACACCTAAATAAATAATCATAACTTCATCTACCAAATAAAGTTAGGTGGCAGCTAAGTACTAATCAGAGGTGAAAAAATGCAAATCTCTTTATCCATGCGTTCGGTAATGTCAACTGCATAGCAGATGACAAATGTCGAAAGTTCGATAATGCAGATTGCAAAGATCATAGGTTTGGTAAAATCGATAGAATCAAATTTTTGATAAAAGCCATGCAGATAACGCAGGTGATAAGTAAGTATATGCTGCAATCTGCAAACGTCGTTTTTTAATGTCTACTGTACAGACTGCATGTTTGATCACACAAAAATCAAGTGTCTTTTGACATTACTCAAATCAATCATTCAATCTATCAATTGATAATATTTTCGACATTACCGAACGCATGGTATTATCTTGTCGCTAAAGTTAGCAAGAAGATAATTGGAAGTGAAGAAATCGGGCATTACGTCAACTTTAAATAGACAGGCAGCTGTTGTCAAAATTTGTTTACCAAATTTTTCTAGTATTATTTTAACACCAAATATACGAGTATGATCCTAGAAAAATTAACTTTATTCTTTTTAAAATTATGCTTCGCTTCCAACACAACGTGAAATTGAAGAGAGCTTTTGATGAAATTGACAGCTGTTCCAAATGGAGCGTGAACTATTGAGTTGCATTTAAATAAATTATCGAACATCATTGAAAGGAATAGAAGCTAATTTGACGTTACTTTGAAAAATTTCACGTTGAGAAGAAAAGAGAAGAAGTCATATAATTTAATGTGCTACAAAGAGGGAAAAAATTGAATTTCAATTTAACGTTGTGTTGGAAACGAAGCATTATGAAGTTATTATTCTTGATTGAAATTTCAATATTTACCTTATACTATTACAATATACTTCTTAGAATTTTTCACAGATAATAATTTTTTTCAATTTTTAGCGTTTTAATTTAAAAAGTTAAAATAAACCACCTTTATTACTGAACAAAACCAAGTTAGCAACTGTCAAGTACAAGTCTAATAAAATTCATACATTTAGAACTGCAATATTAGAAAGTAAGAAAATTTTGAAAATCGCACACAGCCTATATATACAATAAAAATCCAAAGGGTATTAAAAGACAAATAATAACAAATGAAATGAGTTTACATATTTACATTCAATATGCTTTATTTTTTCTTCAAACTCTAGGTTATACTTAAAATACATTACATTCTAAAAGAAAAAACCTTTTTAAAGGAAAAAAAATTACTTCTATCCTTATCTGTGCTTCTATGAAGAAGTTTGCTTTATAAACTCAATTCGAAAGATATAAGATGTTGGCTGGAAATATTTTTATATTTTTTTATATTTGCGCTAGTAAGTATTTAAATCGTTTGTCACAGTCCATTTTATAATTTGAGAATTTTCTCTGTGACAAAACGAATGAGATTTGAAAAAAAAATGTATGTCTCAAATGCATTTATTATTCTCCAGTATCAGGCAAAGTCAATGCAACTTTACATACATAACATACCTAAAGAACAATCACCTTTCGATGTAATTCATATAGACCACTATGGTCCATTTCCTTGTTCTGGGGATAAAAAATATATTCTCTTCTCGTTATTATCGATGCGTTTAAAAAATGTACAAAACTTTTCGCTGTGAAAAGTACAAAAGCAAATGAAGTCATTTCGTGTCTGAAAACATATTTCAATTTCTATAGTCGACCAAATAAAATCATTAGTGACTGCGGATCCTGTTTTACATCCAAAGAATTTGACGATTTTATAAATGATAATAATATTAAACATATTAAAATTGCTCCTTTCACATCAGAGATAAACGAACAAGTAGAAACAGTTAACCGCGTTTTAACGCTAAAGTTTTCAAAAGAAACTCAGGCTGACAGCACTAATAAAATTGGTCAAAAATATATAGAAAGTGTCGAATTTGCTTTGAATAACACAAAACATCATTCAACTGGATATAGTCCAAGCATACTTTTATTTGGAACAAGTCAAAAAGGAGAGTTTAATGATAAAATTTTAGAGTATCTTGTGGAACAAAAAGAACAAAATCCTAACAGGGATATCTAGTTACTATTAGACTTGACGATAGCAAAAATATAGAAAATATGCAAGAATGCAATATATGAAAATATGACAATTCTCATAAGAAGCCACATAGATATAATTTAGGTAGATTATGTTATGATTAAAAATGTGGTCAACACTCCTGGCGTTAATAAAAAGATCCCACAAAATTACTGTGGCCCTCATGAAGTAGTGAAGATACTCGAAAACGATAGATACATTATAAAGGATATCGATGGAATACAATTTATTATCAAGAATTCCATACTAGGGCATTTGCTTTCCTATGAACATGAAGCCATTTATATAACTTGATTTGATCATTAACTTGATCATTCACTCTTTAATAAATTAATAAACTAAAACTAGCAAAAAAGTATGACGTGTTGTCTATTTGTAAGAGTCTACAAAGACACTATTAAGCCAATATGAGCGGTGATATAAAATGCTTCCTTTAAAAAATAATTAACAACAGACTGAAAAACTGAATTCTCAATTTGAAATGTGAATGTCATTTTGCATTTTGTATTCTTTAAAAGGAAAATAAATGTGTAGAGATTTGGAAAATTCGATCTGTAATATGTATGTAGATACAATCGCTTACAGGTGGAATAGAAATCGAATCATAATTGAATATCATAACTGGTTGAAGATCTCAGAATTCAAATTTGAATTAAGATTATAAAAAAATTTTTAATTTTAAGGAATTTCTAATTAATTTTCATTAAATGAAAGTAAATTCTAAATGTTGATATAGAACATTTTTATTCTTCTCATAAATTTCAATTATTTAGGATTTTAGAAAATATTATTCAGCAATATTTACATATAAGCAGTACTACATATGTGTATATAATATGTTTATTTCCTTTTTCTCGACCTTTTAAGTATTTTATCATAACAAGAATTTAAAAATTAATTTTTTTTTTATTTTTTTTATTAAAATTAAATTAATATATTGCAATGCATTTAAAACGTTAACTGTTTTTTTACCATTAAAATATAAAACCATAGAATAACAAATTTTAATTAATTATTGTGTAAATGATTTATGTGAATCCCTTTTACTTTTTTTTTTTCGTTTTTTATTTTTATTTTGGAAAAGTAAAATGTCATTCTTGATTATGATTTGCTAATTAAAAGTGCCATCTAAATCTAAAATTATTATAATTAGTTTAAATTGATATTTATGCATGTACGAGGATAATGTATATATGATAAACTCAATTATATGATGATTTTAATGTATAGTCCGGACTGTATACTGTAAAAGAAAATATATTTATTACATTTAACTGAAAATCCTAAAAATTAAATTGTGAAAAAATAATTTCTATAAAACAATTTAAGGTATTTTTCGATACATAGAGGCCTTGCGGCTCTAAATGCAGACATTATACCAATTAAAATTTCAATCACATTTAAAGAAAAGTAGTCTTCGTTACAATATATAGGCTAGTATCATTAGATATCGCAACAAAAGTTTTAATAGAAACCAAAGTTTTTTAGAAAACAGTATGGTATATGCTTCGGAATGTTAAAATCTTAGTATTACGTATTACTTATGGATAGCTTATAAATACTCGTATAAATAAATTCAAGTTGAGGAAAATTTACGCGAGTTGACTTGTATTGTAACTTGCTTGCTTTAATAACTTGTATGAATATAGTAAGATTTTGTATTGTTACATGTTATTCTTACGTCCAACTTGAAATTTTAATCGAAAATATTTGATTAAAATTTCAAAATATTAATGCGGAGGTTGGGCAACTTAATTGGTAGAGTGTCTCTACTAATAATTCTCATTACTTCCTGTCCGACTGTTTTACCACTGATAGTAATGATAATAGGGCTGAACTTCCGAATTGAAGCCGCCATCTTTCGAAACGAGACCTTCCGATAATGATACTTTGGAAAGTCCTCTTTAACGTGGTACATGTCTTAATTGGCACAAATTCATTTTAAAGACGCAGCCTACCCTTAAAAATGTTTGGTCCAAATTGGCGTATTTTACAAAACCCATTATTTCTCAGTATCAGCATCTTGGATTGAATTAGTTAATGTACCATTTTAAATAAGACTTCCTGCTCTATTTGTCACTGTTTATTTCACTTTGATTGGATTAGCGATTCTTGATACATAAGGATATGACAAAATGTTTTATTTTCTCGCATTTTTTTGTATATTTGTGCATTTATTTTTTTTATTTATACAGTTTTCATACATGTGATATCATTAGAAAGAGGACAAAAAATCCTTTCAACTGATATAATAAAATATATATGTCATCCTTCAAGTTTTGAAGTTTTACCCTCTTCAAAAGAATTTGAAAAGGTGATTTTTAAAAAACACGAAATTTTGACTTTAAGTTCTTATATCTGGAGAACCGCTAATCCAATCAAAGCGAAATAAACGGTGACAAATAGAGCACGAAGTCCTCAGATATTTTCGATATAAACGAAAGTCAACAAAAATTGAATAGTTCCGATGAATTTTACTCACATATACTTCATATCATCATCATCATCATCTCGGCCCCACAGTCCTAAGAAGGACCTTCGCCTCTGAAAGAAGGGTTCTCCAAGCTTCCCTATCCTTCGACTTTTCTTTCCAGTTTTGAATACCGAGTTTCTCCAAATCTGCTGCTACTGATTCCCACCATCTGTTCTTGGGTCTTCCTCTAGGCCTTGTGCCGATCATATTCTCTGAAAAAACTTTTTTACAGGAATTTGCATTGTCCATTCTCTTAATGTGTCCTAGCCAGCGTAGTCTGTTGATTCTTATGAATATTGAGATGTCCACATCGTCGTAGACATCATAGGGTTCTAAGTTTGTTCTCCTTCTGTATTTTGCTGTGTTAATTTTTATTGCTCCATACATTCGTCTCAAAATTTTTCTTTCCTTTTTTCCAAGATTGCTGGCGTCCGTCTTTTTTAATGCCCAGCTTTCTGAACCATATGTGAGTACAGGTTTATCAAAGTTTTATTGATTTTATTTTTCGAGGCTCTCGTGAGATTTCTAGATTTGAGTAGCGGCAGTAAACTCGATTCGATTTTTGATTTCAATTGTTTCGTCATTGCGAGATGTTATAATCAACCCGAAATATGTGAATTCTTTAACCACATCAAAGTTAATATACTTCATATCATTATAGTCAATTTCACCGAGCACAGTCTGTAATGCGGTTACCTCAAATTGCCAAATTCACGAGCTCTTGTTTTGGAGTATTGCGCCAACAAATAAAAAAAAACTTTTACGCTTATTAAAATACTATACGAGATGAACATTTTATTCTTAACTAGAACTACTGCGCTCTGAAAATTTAAAATAATTATGAAAATCAAATTAAAAAAATAAAATATCCAAAATTAAGTGTGAAAAATTTGCAATGAACAATTCTAATTCATCCTTGTTCTTCATTTATTGTTAAAAAAATGAAAGTTAAAGATATTTATTTGATACATAGTTTTTAAAAACAGAGATACACACAAATTAAAGTCAAGAAAAATTCACTTTAGCTAGATTTTACTTTAAATAAAAAAGTAGTACTCGTTATAGTGATTTTTTATATGTCTATAATTTTATACATTCATTTCATTTATCTGGGTATAAGTGGTATAAGGTATGGTGGTATAAGAAATATAAGGCCTTAACAAAAAAGTAAACATCATAAAATGTTTCATTTCGCATAGCTCATACAGACAGACATACCGATATACTCACACACCTTTATTCAAACTCCACTCTTCTTCTATCAATTACTATTTTTTTTTTCTATGTGTTTTGCATACATATACAGAATCTAGAAATTATATTTGTATGGCCTTATAAGCTAATTTATCAGATAAATTAATTGTGAAAAATTTTAATTAAAAAAGTACACTTAATAGATAGATAGCAGAAGAATGACTAATAAAAGGCGTTTCATTTACCTCATTTTTTATTATGTGACTCTTTTGGAACGAACTCAAACATTATACAAAAAAAAAAGCAAATAAAAAACTAAACTGAAACTGTTAACTTACACAAATTTGATAAAACATTTTTTTTTTTTCAAATAAAAACAAATAATTTCCTCTCTTTTTTTTTTTTTTTTGTTAAAGGGTTGACATAAGACAAACGATTACAGGAATATTTTCATAAAAAATAAAACGACCTAAAAATGAAAAGAATGAACCGAACGTATACTTTATTATTATTTTTGTTTTTTTTTTAAATAAATTTTTTTTTTATCTTCAATTTATGTAATTCATTAATGAAATTCAGTAGATAATTTTATTTTTCTCGTTTTTTTATTTCCTTTTTTTTTTTCATTATTATTGTATTCGCTCTCATATAATATATAAAAATAAAAATTAAAGCGCGTATCAATAATTACATGGACATATTATATATTCTCACTGTTTATAAATTAGAAAAACAAGGATCAAATATTTTTCAGAGTGGAAGAGTAGAATAAGCAAAAAATTCAGAACAGATACAATATTTGTATAATATGTTATGAGATGAACTAAAGATAAGAATATATATATAGGTACATAATACCATCATCATAATGTACATAGGTACTCGTACAGTTTAAGTACTTTTAAGTCTCATCAAAGAGTTTATTTTTTATTGTTCTTCTTGACTTTTTATTTTGTATGGAGTATGTATGTACATACATAATGCCTGACATAACATTGATAATCCACCAACGACAAGAATAATACATGACATAAAATAAAAATTAAAAAAAGGAAAAAGTGAAAATAAAGTCAGGGGAAAAAGACGACGTGATATCGAGACTGTGTTTACATATCAATGTTTGAAGTATATGGGTTATAAATTTTGAAGAAAAGTTAAACTTTTGTAACTGGGAACCAAAAAAAAAAAAAAATTATGATTTTTTATACTTTGCATATTTTAAAGAATACAAAAAGGATAAAATAAAACCTTTTTTTTACTTCGATTCTTCAGTGGTTATATGTTGAAATATCACATCTGGTACATACATATACATATAAATACCTGGTATATACTTAGTTATTGGTACACATATAGAGTTAACAGTTTCCAGTATCCGCAAATTGGTTTCATTTTTTTACCATGCTTCTGAGATAGATAGCAGTTTATTATTAGCTTTATGCATATAGATATATCTATAAATCTTCATACTGATATATACTGGTATCATATCCTATCATCGAACTACTTATATTCGTGATTTCGTTGTTTGTCACAATTGGAATAAAACAAAATTATTTAGATATAGTTAAAATTTTGTTGTTTATTTTCTCGTTGCTTTTCGTGATAAAAATCCAACCCCATTGAATATTGTTTAAAGGGCATAAACTTTAAGTAAAAAGTTTTAATTACTCGCGAATTGTGTGCGAGTAACATGTACGAGATGTACGGAGGATATACATACATACTATGTATGTAGTATATCAGTTACATTTTAGGATACAGGGTTACAGGTTGCGGGTTACAGTCTACTGTGTAGAAGAGATTACATGCATATAAATGTATGTAGGAATGAATCAAAAAGTGAACTCATATAATATATGTATACTTATGATGTGCGTATGGATAAAATTTAACAAAAAAAAAAACAAAAAACAAGTAACAAGGACATAATGGACCCTCAAAAGATTAAAATATGAGTAAGATACTTTGATTCGATGTTACATTTTATATTTTCATAAAATAAACAATATTTTTGATCTATAATACAATACATGTAGAGAGACATGCACAAAGTAAAGGAAAACATAAAACGAAGGTATGTATATCACTTTAGATCGTGTCGATGCATAAAACAGATTATTATAAAGGATTCATGGTATACCTATCAATGAATTGGATACATATATACTTATCTACATATACTACATGCATATGACTTTAATAATGTAACTTTTATATAACTTCTATAAAAATAAACATATGTGCACACCATACATAAATGTATAGTTATATTTGATGACAGACGGAAGAAATAAACAGAAGAATAATGAAAGCTAATAGATCGCATTTCCGTCTACATTTATTTTTGAAATCCAAGAACCTGACCAGAGCAACAAAGATTACAGTATATAAAACTCTAATCAGACCCGTACTTACACTTACCTATGGCTCTGAGTGCTGAACACTCAAAGATGCAGACGCCAAGAAACTAGAGCGTTTTGAAAGGAAGATATTACGTCGCATCTATAGAGCAACTAAACTGGGTGAAAATGAATTTGTTAAAAAAACATATAAAGAGATATACGAATTGTACGAGGATGTAGATGTAGTGACGTTCATCAAAATTGTTAGGTTGCGATGGCTAGGTCATGTTAACAGAATGATAGATACCAGCCCATGTAAATCCATCTTCTTTGCGAATATTGGAGGAAATAGACCGAAGGGGCGGCCAAGAAACAGATGGTGGAACGCGGTGAGAAAGGATCTAGATAAGCTACAAATGGGGGACTGGAAAAAGAAATCCACAGATAGAGAACAGTTGCGGCTTTTCCTCGCAGAGACAAGGGTCCTCTTAAGGACTATATGACCGTAGAAGAAGAAGTATATTTGATGAAATGAAAACTTTTTACACGAATATAAGTTATAAATACGAAAATTTTTTTATTTTTATTTACTATGTATGATACGATACTACTTTTTAGTTTAAAACACCTAAAATATGAAAACAATTATGTATATTAACAAGACACATGAATAATGTCAGGATATATAAAGCTGTATTAGCTATAAAATAAATAAATATATAGTATTATATCACATATAGTTGCTCATTCTTTTTTTTTCTTCGCTTTACATTTCAACATGTGTATTATTTTTTAATATACAAATTCAAGATCAGGGCGCTTAGTTTTAACACAAATGTTAAAATGCCTTCTGGAACACACATTCGTTTCCTTTCTCATATTTTGAATATTTTATTTTTATACAGAATTTATCACATTGAAGAAGAACGAACGTAACGAAACGAAAGAGTTTGTCAAATTTTAATCTTTTCTTTCGTTTTCGTTTGAATTTTTGTATTGTACTTGAAAAATGTTAGAATATAAAATGAAATAATGGGGCTTGAATAACTCGAAAGTTGTGGTGTTAGACTGCGGTATGCTTGACGTTTCGAGTACAGAATCGCAGCCAACGCACTATTCCCGTCCAAGTTGATAATTAATTCACATCAGTAACTGATTAATGATGATAAACTCGATCATATAGAGAATTACTAATTGGCGGTGCCATAATGGACTAAGTATCCGTTTGTACTTTACATACATATATAATATACAATGTAAATACATATACATATACAGGGTGATTCTCTATCGGATAAAAAACGTGAGACAGGTGATTGGTCGTGCCGAGAAAAAATTGTATGTTAGGGGGGGTCTAATCTCAAAGGGTAAGGAGTTACGGGGCTACGAAGTTTTTTTGTGAGGTCAAGTGACTTGTTTTCTATTTGTAGTAATAACTCCTGAAATTCTTGGTTGTTGGCCTAATAAAAACTTTCTTTACATAAGGGAGGGGAGGGAGGAGGGTAATTTCAAGCCTTTAGCCACTAGAGGGCGATGAAGATTTTTCGCACCGCACGTATTCCATAAACACCATATAACAAATATGGTGTACTATAGCTAGAAGAAAGTAGTCTAAGAAAAATCTGCAGGAAACTCCCTCCTCTCTCTAATAATAACTTACATGCTCCTCTACATTCTTAATTTCAAGAGTTATTGTGTTTAAAAGTCTGAATTTAGTGATTTTTTGCATATTTTTGCAGAGCAAATACAATTTGGGGAAGTTGGCGTCATCTATCACCGCATTGTGATATACTTTTTGAGCTGGGATGTAAAATAACAAAAAAACAGGGTGTTTAGTAGAAAAAGAGAAGAAAAACGTTATCGCCCTCTAGCGGATAAACGGTTGAGATTACAAGCTCCCCGCCCCCTCCCATCTGTAGAACAATTTTTTTAAACCCTAAAATTAATTAGTAACTCTAAAACTAAAATTAAAAAATTAATTAGTATCGGATGTGTAATGTACTAATTATTGTATATACATTTACATACATCCTAACTGCCGTATTGATCCTGACACTATAGGAGTATGTATTTTGTTCGTACATCTTGTTTTTATATTTTATACTAAAGTAGGTATATATACATACATAACATACATATATTATTATATAAATAATCTTTTTTTTTCTAATCTTGAAAAAATTTAAAAAATATTATTCTTATACGGTTCAAAGAAATAACATTATCCTTTTCCGTTCTCATCATTATAATCTCTTGCAGCATTAGCATATACACATTATATAAGCTTTTATGCATATACATATATGTATAATGTTATATGCATAATGTATAGATACATCTTCATGAATAATTTTTAGTTGTCCTTCTTCGTTCTATATTTAATTCCTCTTATACTTTTGATTTTTTTTATAAACTGAAAATTATGATATGTTTGTTCTACTTTTACTTCACTCTTCCTTCATTTTCATTTTATTTGGTTTTTACTCGTATATGTATTTCTTTTTAATTTTTTATTGGTAATAATGATAATAATACAAATGGAGGACGTGCTTTTAATTTTTAAACGGAATTTGGTGTATCTTTTTGTCTTCTTTTTTTTTTTTAACTGAATAAAAAAAATTGATTTTTTTCTACAGAACTTATTTAAATCTACACACATGAATCTATAAAATGTTTATAATGTCCTTTCTATTATCTATTACATTTATTGTAATTATGTATGCGTAGATATTATATTCATGTACATACATGTATATATGTACATATATGACAATTTATTCACATATGTATGTATTTAAATTTATTCTTATATACAACAATGATAGTTACAAAATAATATTAGATAATAAGTAACACATGTAAATACGTAAATAATTATTAATATTATACATACTTACATAGATACATACATAAATATAGATATATAGATATATGTACGTACATATGTAATACAAATTTATATAATATCATTCTGCGGGAGTTTGCTTCTTTATGATTATTATTATTTTTTTTTTGCAGTCCAAAAGGATATAAAAATAAATTCTCAAAAATACATATAAAAAAAAATTTTACAAATAAAAATCTGGAAAAATAAGTAGTAAGTATATTATATAGAAAGAAGTAAAAATATATCGCATATGAACCTTCTGAATAATAATAAATTCTGTTTCCTGTTAAAAAAAAAAACGATTCAGATTTCAAATATTACATAAAGTACATATGTATGTATGCATGCATGGATCTGTTGTACATGTACGATTCAACGATGGCTATGATGATTATGGGATGAGATGATGATGACGATGATGGTGTAAAGTGGAATGGTCTAAAAAGTTTCTGTCTCTATAGTTGCTATGTACAGTACTATATTTGCTTATAGATTGGTTATATATGGTTATATCTAATAAAAAATTTTTTTCATTCTTTGTTACATCCATTACTAATATATGCGCATATACATATACATACGTATATAATGCACAAGTATGTACATGCTACCAAAAAATTATATACTATACATACTAGTATACATTATATGATTTTGGTACTAATAAAAATTACATTTCTTTTTATACATGCATAAGTATATGTAAATTCGCTACTAACATATTATATTAGATTAAGGAGTATGGGGAATTCAGATTTCTTGTGGCAGTGACCAAAGGCAAAAATTAAAAAAATAAAAAATAAAATAAAAAACGATAAGAGTACCAGTAAAAACATGATTAATATAAAAAATTAAACCAAAAAAAAAATATATAAATGGACTTTTAAAAAATTTTTTTAAAATATGTAGTACTAAAAAATAAAACACGACAAATAAAATTAAAAAAAAAAAAAAATTCAATTTACTTATTTTTCCTTTTTGTTTCTGTAGTTTTTTTTTTTTTAATTTTTCTTCTTTGTCTTATTACAGTTTTTTTTTTCGTTTTTTATTTTGCCGTATATACATATACATATATACATAAATATTTATGTAAATGTAAGTAATATAATGTGGGCGAAAAACTCAAACACATAATATTCGTTTTTCATTTTAGCTAATTTATGAGACTGCCAAGATTTTCAGAACATGATTTTAATTATTTTAGCCATGGTGTAAAGAAGTAGATAATGTATGTATGTACTCGTACATATTCATATATCTATACACAAATAATCTTACATATGATAATTATTCATACACATTTATCTGTATGTTTAATGCGATAGTGAGTAGGAAATTATACATTAATAAATCTGTCTCCGCATGTATACATACTTTCTTATAAAAATACATATGTATAAGTATCAGTAGTAGGATACTATAATTGCATATATTATTATAATGCCGATATGATTATAATATTTTTGATTTTATTTCCTTTCCGTCCATTTTTATTTTTGATTTTTATTTTCAAATCCAATATTTAAGAACGCTCTTTTATTTAGGTTATGTTTTTTTTTAAAGTACAATATATAAATACATATTTCGAATATTTGAAAAGAAATATTTAAGAACATAAAAAAATTTATTACAGAATAATTTATTCAATCTATTTAATGTGCACAACAAATTTCATTTTTAATTAATTTAATTTTTACATGAATAATATATAATATGTATGTACAAAAATACGCAAACATACAATATTATATAAGTGAAATATATACATGCATGTAAGACCGCGCGCAGACTAAAAGCGTAGCGTAACTGAGCATAGCTGAGTTTAACAACTCAGTTAATCACTTACTTACCTAACTTAATCACTTACGCTACGCTTCTACGCTTGCAGTATGCGCAATATGATAAGAAAGAACAGGGGTGGGTTCCTGTAAGGTGATAGGTGATAGTCACCTCAAATTTAGGTTCCCGTATGGTGACAATCACCAAAAATTATCACTAAATGTTATCACTTTGAGGTGATAGCATTTGAGGTGTCACTTTTCCAATTTTTACTATTATTCTTCTTCTACCTAACCAAAAAATACTCATAATCGCATACAATTGGTGTTTGCTGTTGATGGTATATAATTTATTTAAATCATTTTGTAATTTAAAATATGTACATATATTGTGTTATTTTTACAATGAAATTCTCCATGAATAATTGCAATTTACTGAACATCCAGTAATTCTAAGGGATTATTGCTATCTCGCATTTTTCTCCTAATTATTTTTATTTGAGATTCATTTTCAGAATCTGAAATAAAAAATGCTATAGACGAAAACGTTATTGAATTTTCTTTTATTCTTATTCACAATTTAAATTTTTATTTGTTTTGATTGACGTTTGACAACTATAAATATACTGTGGAATTCGCCGCGTTTCAAATTCCATCACTTTTTTTGTGATCACCTTACAGGAACAATCACCTTTTGGTCATCACTTTTGAACTATCACCAAGGTGACTATCACCTATCACCTTACAGGAACCCACTCCAGGGGTAGGTTCGCGTAAGGTGATTGGTGATATTCACCACAAATTTCCGTTCACGTATGGTGACAATCACCAAAAACTATCACTAAATGTTATCACTTTGAGGTGATAGCATTTGAGGTGTCACTTTTCTAATTTCTACTATTATTCTTCTTCTACCTAACCAAAAAATACTCATAATCACATACAATCAATTGGTGTTTGCTGTTGATGGTATATAATTTATTTAAATAATTTTGTAATTTAAAATATGTATATTGTGTTATTTTTACAATGAAATTCTCCATGAATAATTGCAATTTACTGAACATCCGGTAATTCCAAGGGATTATTGCTATCTCGCATTTTTCTCCTAATTATTTTTATTTGAGATTCATTTTCAGAATCTGAAATAAAAAATGCTATAGACGAAGACGTTATTAAATTTTCTTTTATTCTTATTCACAATTTAAATTTTTATTTGTTTTGATTGACGTTTGACAACTATAAATATACTGTGGAATTCGCCGTGTTTCAATTTCCATCACTTTTTTGGTGATCACCTTACACGAGCAATTACTTTTCGGTGATCACTTTTTAACTATCACCTATCACCTATCACCAATCACCTTACGCGAACCCACCCCTGGTTTGACTTTTACGCTCGAAAAAATACGCTACGCTTACGCTCTTAGTCTGCATGTAGCCTACATTTTATTTCATTTTCTGTATTTTAATTAATTTATTATTTGAAAAAAAAAGGTCAAAAAATTTGACAAAGTCCTGGTATATTTTGGAATTAATTTTTTTATTTTAAAATTAATTAGGCTGTTCTTTAAATCCAGTATTGTATTGAAGCAAAATTTGGAGTTGTATCAACGAAATGCAAAGAAATTTTAACGACGATACGTAACAATTAATGAAATATAAATTAATTTCAACCATCTTGAAGCGATATAGGTGTGTGAAAGGCGGATTTGTCATCATAATCATCATCATCATTAGCTCGACAGCCCTTGGTCGGCCTTGTCTTGTATCAAGATTCGTTGCCATTCCTCCCTATTCTGATCTATTATTTTCCAGTTCCTGACATTCATCTATTTCAGGTCGCTCTGAACATTGACTATCCATCGTGTTTTAGGCCTTCCCGGTCTTCTGGGAATGGTAGCAGATGCAAGAGATAAATTTCAAATAAATGTAAATCATTTAATATTGTATTCCTCGTTTGTATTTTCTACAATATCCTTTGTTCCTCTGTCTTGTTTATTGAAATAGATTTAAAATTTTTTTTGCAACTCATATTATATTTTAAACAGAAAATCCTAAACTATATTTCGATCTCTAGCGTGAGACAACCAAGGGAATGACGTGACGAAATAAAAATTTAAAGCCAAATTTCAGAAAAAAATTTAAAATTTATTATAAAAAAATGATAGATTTAATTCCGAGAGAACTATATTTTTATGGTTTTGCTAATAGCTAATGGTAATAGTACAAAATTTATATTAAAAATGCAAAAATAAGTGAAAGACATCATCAAATTCGCCCACAATATAAGATTCACTAAATATGTATGTAATAAATAGAATACACATTTGAATTTTTTGAATAACATTCTCTTTGTGTGCCGTGTTAGACAGAAATAAAACTTTCCACTCTTCCTTTTTTGATTTTTTTTCTTTTTCGTGTTCTAATGTTTTTTTATATACGTGCAGTAAAATAAAATTTAATGAACAGAATAAAACCAAGAACTATTCCTGTATAATTTATAACTAGAGTAAATGAGTAGATATAGGTATATGTATATGTATATAAAAAAAAATAACGAAAACAAAAATAAAGGATTCCGTATATTGTAATGTAATGTACTATGTACACAATTATATTTTGAAAAATATTTACATAGAATTACAATTAAATTAATACCATTATAATGTTTTTTAAATTTTTAAAATACTTATCATTTTATGATGTATACTTATTTATGTATGTTAATGCAAAATGATCCTTATTATTGTCAAGTTGAAAAGTTTTTAACTCTTTCTTAAAATGGTATTTAACTAAAATATTTATGATATTATTAAATGCTTATATATTTAAATTATTATTTTTTTTTTAAATACAAATATTATTAAATGTGCAAAAAAAACATTAGTACACACTGTTTTTACTAATTCTATGTTGTTGTTTTTTTTCTTTCTCTCTCGAAATTCAGGAAAAACTTGCAAAACAATAACTTTAGAACAGAATATTATGAATAATTCTAAATTTATTCTATAGTATATTATTGTGTATGCGACTCCAAAATCAAATTATAAATATAAAATACAAATAAGAAATTTGAATTGTAATTGTACGAGTATGTATATGGAATTACAAAGACAAAAATTTTGATTTAAATTTTTTAAAGATTTTTTAACAGACAAATCCAAAAAACTAACTAATTATAATCTATATAGTATCATAGTATTGACATTTTATCGAAAATTATTATACCAGAATCTACATATATATACATACAGTGTGCAAAATCTGTATTCATACACCTGGGGTGGGTTCGCGTAAGGTGATTGGTGATAGGTGATAGGTGATAGTTAAAAAGTGATCACCGAAAAGTAATTGTTTGTGTAAGGTGATCACGAAAAAAGTGATGGAAATTGAAACACGGCGAATTCCACAGTATATTTTATAGTTGTCAAACGTCAATCAAAACAAATAAAAATTTAAATTGTGAATAAGAATAAAAGAAAATTCAATAACGTTTTCGTCTATAACATTTTTTATTTCAGATACTGAAAATTAATCTCAAATAAAAATAATTAGGAGAAAAATGCGAGATAACAATAATCCCTTGGAATTACCGGATGTTCAATAAATTGCAATTATTCATGGAGAATTTCATTGTAAAAATAACACAATCAATATACATATTTTAAATTACAAAATTATTTAAATAAATTATATACCATCAACAGCAAACAACAATTGATTGTATTTTTTGGTTAGGTAGAAGTAGAAGAAGAATAATAGTAAAAATTAGAAAAGTGACACCTAAATTGCTATCACCTCAAAGTGATAACATTTAGTGATAATTTTTGATGATTGTCACCATACGTGAACCGAAATTTGTGGTGAATATCACCAATCACCTTACGCGAACCTACCCCTGTATTTTAGATAAGAATCCCCATGTAGCAAAGCCATTTTGAGAGATAAATACACAAAAAACGATGTTTAAAAGCAAAATAACAAATTCATTTATTTTCTTCACTAAAATTTCCAAATTTTAAAAACACAAACAAAATATAAGCATTTATTCATTTTCCTTAACGCAAAATCCGTATTCATACACCACCGTTATTCGTCATAAAAATATAAAAAAATGATAAAAAAATATAAATTACATAAAATTAATATTTAGTATGATTTCCTCTCCACTTGTAGACTTGTACTTCATTAAGGCGACGTGGCATGGATTCAACAATTTTTTTTGTAAGATTGGGCGATATTTTAAGCCATTCAGCCTTAACTGCTTTTTTCATATCTTTTACATTTTTGATGTTGTGAATTTTTAAGTTTCTCATGAAAATAGACCACAGATATCCTGGGCTTTATGGTGGTGTTATAATTTTTTGTGTATATTTGACTGAGTTTTGTGTATATTTGGTAGGTCTGAGAATAGGTCTTAGGCTATTTTTTATACCACTAGGTGATAAGGGTGGCTCTCTCCAGAAATTTTGTTTTATTTTTCGGACAAACATTTTTTTTTTTTTTTTCAAAGTTAACAGTTCGCTTTGAACTTTCTAATTTCAAAGCGAAATATAACTATTTTGACACTGAAAAACAAATATGTATACAATGTGTACTTAGATCAAAAATAGGTTAAATAATATTTGAGTATTTTTGATCTAAGTACATTATATTTGTATTTTTTTTTTCATTATCAAAATAGTTATAGTTGGCTGCAAACTTAGAAAAGATCTTAATTATCGAAAACAGCCACAGTATAGTAGTTTAACAGCTTCTTTGATAATAAATGAATAATAAATTGAATATTCATAGCCAGACAGGAAAACTTCTGTCGGATCAGCTAGTATTTATATAAATACATAAAAATTAAAATAAAAACAATAAAGTTATGTATACAAACGTATGGGCTTATCGCTTATCTTATATGCTTTTGATAAATGTCAGTTAATTTCGAAAACGTTTCGAACGTGAATTCATTCACGCGTTTTCCACAATTTGGATTTCAGGTGAAGTGAAATTTATGAATTGGAGTATTTCATGAAAAAAAATTGTCATTTTGTATTCTAGCTGATATATGGTATAGTATGGATGATAAGAAACGAAATTGGCTTTCTTTTGATATTCTACAATATATGATTAAGAATTTGATTTTATGTTAAAAAATCTTGAAAATAAATTTTTTAGACGTTATCTTATAGATGTTAATTCATTATATCTGTATGTAATTTGTAATTCGTAAATAACAATCGCAATCTCGTCATAAGAATTTCCATTTAGTTGTTTTTAAGATGTATTATCTTTCTTATTATCTTATTATCTGCTTTTATGTATGTACATATACTACTGATAAAAGTATTGTAAATACAATTACGATATGTAAATAAACAAAACTTCATAAAATTTGAAACATTATTCAAATCGTATACACAATTCTAGCACTATATACACTATAATTATAGGTAAACACTAAACTGACATTTACACTTTTCAATAAAAATTTACAATCTTAACAAAATTAATAAAAATTTATATCTTAATAACTGTCTGGGTAATTATTAGCATTTTGTTATTGTCACATGCTTGTGTTTATGTTTTTATTTATATTATAATGTATATCTTTAATTGGAATTTTATCACCAAATTTAAATAAAAGCTGTATATTTTTTTTTTTAATTTTATCTCAGAAATCTACATCAATTGTATATTCATCATCAAAGCGGAAAATAAAAAAAAAAAAAGATTATCACACATAAACATAGAAATCATTATGTTGGAAGAGGAATTGGATCTGGATGTAGAACTGTTGGTATGCAAGATACTATGTAGTAAATATGTAAATCTGAGAAATATTAGTTTTTCTTTGAAAATAATGATGGCATATAATAATTTTCTTAGTTTTTCAATTCTCCTAGTTCATTTTACGAAGAACGAATTAAGAAAAAACTGTGGAACATTTTATTTTTCGCTGACTTTTCTTTTATAACTTTTGTAAGTAGATTCGTAGTTGATATTATTTGACAATTTTCAATTGGCATAGAAATTAAAATATATGTATATATGTATACATGTATCTGTATGTCTTTAAAATACATTTATGTTGAATGCAGAATCTGGAGACGTGACATTTGACAATTATGAAAAAAAATTACAAAACTTAAATACAAAGAAATTTGAAATATTTGTTCATAAGAAGAGAAAAAGAAGAAAAATTAATTTATATTTTCATTGAGAGAACTATAAAACTTAAAACTGAAAAGTGACATGAATCTCCTAAATATAATATTCAAAGTTAATTTGTTCAACTAATTTGTTCAAATTTCAATGAATTCGTTTATGACAAATAAAATTATAAATCACCAAAAAATCATTTCAATTGTCGTTGTTGCTGTTGTTTGTTTAGGGGGAAGTATGAACTAGAGCACTCAGACAAACGCTGCCCATTGTACTCAAAGCCCCCGTCTAGTCAAACTTCTTCGTTGCTCTTAGGTAACGCAGGAGTTCCTTTTAGGACTTTCAGACGCAATTTGTTCAAGTCTGATGATATCAGTGCCGAAAATGCGAATTCTAATAGAGGAGAAGGCCTGGCACTCACACAAGAAGTGTTCCATTGGGTATCGTCCTCCTCTCCACAAGAAGCACACAGTACATCACTGATGATTCCTATGGTAGCGAGATGTAGATAGCTCTGTAGTCTTTCCTTCCCTGTTTGAGTAGAAAAGCGGCTAGAGTCTGATTTGGTTTTTTAATAAAGCGCTTGATTTGTTAACACTTTGGGAGATTTTGCCACAGGCTCTCATGCAGATTACCTGTAAGTGAATCTATAACATTTCTAACCACCGTCGTAAGCACACCAACTACCGGTTCAGGGCCTATAAAACGCATTTCGAATTTAGACATATAAGATTTTTGAATTATAAAAAATTTAAAAAACTATGTAATGTACTACATATACAAATGTACAAGAGTACAAGAGGAGTTTTGTATATACAAACAAGTATCCTTCTGAATTTTTTTCTTGCATCTACATACATAATAATGAATGAAAATAGAAAAGCATGCATGTACATAATTATATTGCTATTATGCTTTATGCAGTAGAAGAGTCTAAAATTATCATAAAGAAAAATCGAAATATTTTAGCCTAATTGACAACAAATATTACAATACTTAAATAGTAATGAGTATTTCAGATACAATTGTTTTTTTAAATTAAACAACTACTAGTACAAAACTATAAATGTGTAAAATAATTCAATTTTTTATGATTTGCTTTTTAAACATTTGTATTGAATAACAATTTTTGGCATACATAATTCCGCACTTTATTTATTCAATAAGCTTTTTTCTTTAATTTTTGTTTGCATGCATCAATATCCATGTAAGTGTTATATGCATGTAATGTCCAATATGTTAAGTTATTTATATTAAATTACTGAATTTGAATTTGTACACGTGATTTAGGTAAATCAAAAATTTTGTTCAATTTTCTCTATTATTTCAGAATTTTCTTATTAACTAAAAGCTAAAAGTTATCATCATATCGAAAATGATATGAGCTTTCATGAAAAAAACAATGTATACAAGGTGATTCATAAGACATGGTATGGTAAATATTTTAAAGGGTTAAGGTAGAAGTGATTTGCAGTCGAAAATGTTATATAACATTTTTTCCTTTGCTAGATGGCGTTTAAATTTTTTTAGTTTTTTGCAAGACCTTCCTTCCAAGACAAAATCATTTATAACTTTTTTTACAAACTACGTATCAAAATTATGAGTTAAAATCAATGATAGAAAACAAAATTATCTTTCTTTTAACATACTATAAAAGATAATTAAGAATTCGGTTCGTAGCAAAAACAAAAACATCCTGAAGTTAAAATTCATGATGCATTTTTAAAAACCATTGGCGTAGTTCAATTTTTTTTTCAGGAAACTTATTTATATGTAATACGTAATACAAATTGTTTTAAGGTAATTTTGTTTGTTATCATTGACTAAAACTCATAATTTTGATACGTAGGGTGCACAAAATGTTATAGACGATTAATTGGTGTAATTGGTGTTTGAAAATTTGGCTGTAGAAAATGTCTGATTGAGATTTCTTTATGTTAGAAGAACTTAATACCAAGGTTTATATTATGGTTGCGCGTCAATAGCTGTAGGAAGGGTGTGGAGTATACGAGGGCTTGAAGTGGTCAACTAAGGATGAATGCATTCGATTATATTTCTTTTGTAAGTGATCATATAAAGCTGATTGCCATTGGTTATAATTTCTTTGATCAAATTTGATTAGATTATAGAATTGAATTTAGATTGTAGGATGAATTAATCAAATGTTTGTATTACGATATATGATATAATATAACCCATTAGCCTTAGATATCAATAAATAAATGTACGACCAAATAAACCCAGTGAAGCGGATATTCGCGGCTAAGTCTTCTAAAAATTTTTATTATTTTCTGTTCATGAAAATTATACAGTTTTCATTCAAAATCTTAAAACGAATTTAACTTTTTGATTTGAATTAAAATTTACATTTTTTTTTTGTTTTTTTGTTCTTTCATTTCAAAATCACCCTGTAAATTTTTGATTGAAGTTGTTTTTATTAAAATATATTAATACATTTGTATCATTACATAGCTATTTACCATTTACTTGCATCAAATCTATACATATTTAATTTGAGTAATTTATTGAAAACAAAAGTATCTACTATCTAGACTAAATACCTGAATAGCATTTTCCCCCTATTCATCGTGTTATAATTTTAAAATACTATAGCGTGAATAATCTTTCCGGTAATCACAGTTTATCGCACGTTAATATTTTGTTTTGTTTCGTTTTTTATACTACGCAATGTGAACACAAATTATACATATATACATGCGTACATGATATCAGATAATTATGATTTAATATATATTATACAAAATATACATACATTATGTTCTATGTTATTTAATGTGCACAATTCAAAATTAAGAATTTAAATTTTTAATTATATTAAAAAATTTTGAAATTTGTACCACTTTTTAAGTACGTGTATGTATGTGCATATTCGCACACATATTAATTGTACAAACATTTAGAATTTTCACTAACCGAGTAAATTTTTCAAAAAAAATGTTTTATCGAACAATTTAATTCCGATAATGAATTAAAAACAATGAACAAAAAATATATAAATATAAAATAAAAAATAAATACGAGTAAAAGAAAAAACCGTGTAAGAAGGAAAAAACTTGAAAAATTTAATTCAATTATGTATAACACTATGAATTCATCAGTGATCTCTGCTTCTTTACTGTGAAAAGTTGAATTTAAATTTATAATGATTTTAGTTAATGTTGATAATTTGATTAATATTGAAGTCATCTGAATATCGTGATTGCCTGAATAAAAATCGTTTTTTGATTGAATAGAAAAGTAAAAATTGGTTTTAAACAATATTTATAATTTGTGTTTAGTTTGTTTTAGGACTTAATTTTTGCAATTTTTTGTTTTTTCTATTTTTAATTTTAATTTTTTAATTAAAATAACGTTATTATATATATATTGCTAATAATTAGAAATGATCAATTCCACGAGAATCTTAAGTGTTGATGATGTACGATTATCATTACAAAAATTTGGTTGGATCGATTATTTAGTATTTGTTTTGATGTTAATTGGCTGTGCATTAATCGGAGTATATTTTGCATTTAAAATGAAATATTCAAAATCTTCAAATGTTGAAGATGATTATTTGGTTGGTGGGAGAACAATGAAAATTTTTCCAATAACATTATCATTGATAGCTAGGTAAATAAGTATCTATGTATATGTTGGACATGGAATTAATTAATTCATTTTTAAAATATCTTTTTGCTAATAATTTTTTAATGATAATTTTTTATGATGAATTTTCAATTGAATTTTAAAAATTAAGAATATATATACATAGTATTTCTTATTCATTTGTTAATTATGCAATGTATGTATATTAGAAAATTTTCAAAGTGAACCATTATAAAAAAAAATGAAAAATAAATGAAAAAAAAAATTTATGGATGAACAAAATAATATCTTCAATTTCAGTTTAATTTCAGGAATATTTCTCCTCGGTACACCGACAGAAATCTACATTTATGGTATTCAGTATTTTTACATATTGGGTGGAGTGATTTTAATGACAATAACAATGAGCTATATTTATCTGCCAGTTTTTCATGAGATGAAATTAACATCAACTTATGAGGTTTTTTTTTTATAATAAAAAAAAATATTTTTTTTACTTTTTTTAATTAAAAATTTTCATAATTTTCACAGTATCTAGAAGCTAGATTCGATAAACGTGTTCGATTATTTGGATCTGTTATGTTTGTTTTAGGAACTGTAAGTTACACTTTACATTTAAATAATTTTTTCAGCTATATATGCACAGCACACATATTTCGGTCTTCGTTTTTGTATTAATTGCAATCGAATTGATGATTGAAATAAAATTAATTTTTGATTTTCGAGTAAATTTGTTCTCGAATTTTATTATTCTCTCTCTTTACCTTTTAAGATGACTTGGCTTCCAATTGTTATTTATGTTCCGGCATTAGCATTTAATCAAGCTACTGGTATTAATGTACATTTTATAACACCAGCTGTATGTTTAGTATGCATTTTTTATACTTTAGTGGTATGTAAATGTGTACATTAGCTGCTTTCGATTTAGCAATTCCAAGTACTCGCGAGTACAAAAATGTGTCCAGGATAAATTGTTATAACGAACGACATAAAAATTATCTGTAACTATAAGTACTTTCATTACTTGAAAAAATGTTCATGAGTAGCTACGAGTATAGATGGTTAAGCACAGACATTTACCTTATCTACTCACAAGTACTTGAAATTGCTAAATCGAAAACAGCTATTATTGCTCAGAAAAACAACTAAAATGTCTATTAAATTATTAATGCAGGGTGGTATTAAAGCTGTAGTTTGGACGGATGTTGTAGAAACATTTTTAATGTTTGGAGCTATGGGTTTAGTAGTTGTAAAGGGTACAATAGATGCTGGAGGACTAGACCTTGTATGGGAAAGAGCATGGAATAGTGGAAGAATTGAAGCACCAGAGTGAATACTAATTCAATGAATTATTAAAGCTTTATAAGTGTATTAGCTTCATTTCTCGTTTTTAGCTTTTCCACCAGTTTAGTAACCAGACATACATTTTGGTCTTTGGTCATCGGTGGAGGTGTACATTGGTTAAAAAGTAATGCAATCAGTCAAAATATGATACAGAGATATCTCTCACTACCAACACTTAAGGATGCTAGACGGTAAAGGAAATTATCTTCATTTTCTTTTTCTGATATATCAATAACGAATAATAATTATCATACGGCATTTTTAGAGCACTTTATGGATTTTTCTTTGGAGTTTCTTTAATTCTTATATTTTGTTGTTATAGTGGCTTATTAATTTTTGCCAGATATCATGATTGCGATCCTTTAACAACAAACGTACGTGAAAATAATATTTTCCCTTTTATTATTCTTTTTCTTTCCTTTATAAAAATTTACTTTACAGTTGGCGAAAGCAAAGGATCAAGTTCTCCCACTTTTAGTAATGGAAATATTGGAAGATTATCCTGGTTTACCGGGCCTATTTGTAGCTGGTGTATTTAGTGCTGCATTAAGTTCATTATCAACAGCACTCAATTCAATGGCAGCTGTTGTCCTTGAAGATTTTATTAAAAACTACTACAAAAAATCATTAACAGATAGACAAGTATCGATCATAATGCGAACAATTGTCTTTATATGTGGTCTAATATGTTTTAGCCTGGTTTTTATTGTTGAAAAACTAGGCACAGTATTACAGCTATCAGCTAGTCTTGGTGCTATTTCAAATGGACCATTGTTGGGAATTTTCACTAGTGGCATTCTATTGCCATGGATCGAAGGAAAAGTGAGTGGTAAACTTTTAAAATTTTTTCTAAAATAATTCCACTTAAAAAATAAATTTGTTTCTCGAAAACAGGGTGTTCTAATAGGTGGTGTAATTTCGTTAATTCTGATGAGTTGGATTTGTATTCAAGCACAAGCTGACATTGCATCTGGAAATTTGGTATTTCCAACGAAACCATTGACAACAGAAGGTTGCTATTATACATTCATACCAGTGTACATTGCTGAAGCAAACCAGTAAATTAAAATTTTTTAAAACGTATACATTTATGTACTTGAATTTTAAATATTATATTTTTCTCTGTTTTTGCATATATATTTCTAGTGATAAACCATTTGCGATTCATCATGTATCATATATATGGTATACATTTATGGGAGCATCAATCACAGTCATAATAGCACTAATAATATCTCTAACTATCGGAAGAAATAATACTGTTGATGTTGATCAAAAACTTCTTGCGCCATTTGTAAGAAAACTAATTCTAAAGAAGAATTATACAGTAGAAGTAGAAAATTCAAAAATAACAAAAACAAATTTCAATGGTGTAGATAATCTGGCTTTTGATTCTACGATACATTTAAAACATTTCAATAATAAACTAGATGAAACAATATAATTGGAAAATTTAATTTATTTATATTTTGCTACAAATATTTTGCTCTTCCTTTAATAATTTGATTTTCAACATCTCTTCTTCATTTAAACATTTTCCTCTGCCCATTTCAAAAAAATTTGAACTACTTTTACTTTTTACAATAATTCTATACTATAAACAATCAAAAACCAAAATTCTTTAATTGAGGTTTTCACTTCTGTATTCAAAGAATGAATAGTGAACCTATCCAAGTGTCCCCATATTTATTGCAGATTTTTAGAAAAGCCCAAAAAAATTTTAGGTACATTTCAAATTCTTGGTTTTTTCTGCGTTAAACATCTGCTTGTTACTAAAGAAAATAAAAACAGTAAGGGATAAAAAAAATACCTTCCTCATTTTAGAGTTATACCAAAGAAATGAATGAACCTATTCAAGTGTCCGGGAGTGTATAACATTGCAAAAAAAAAAAAAAATCACAGACAATAGAACCACAAGATACACAAATGTGTGTGAAAGTTAAGTTGCAATTAGTGTTAATAGTGGATAAAGTAGTTTTGTTTAACTAAAATTATTTCTGTTATGCTTAACCTATACATACACAAAAATTTTATTTTAATTTTTCTAATTTAAAAATCTATTTAACAGCACTACTATACATACAACTGGATTACATTTATGTATATGTACATATATGTACATATATCACATATTATAGAATGAGTTAAGATAGGTATTGAATGAGACATAAATAGGTATTTCATTCACTACAGAAAGCCTTCGATTTTATCTACAACCTTTTAGTTACAAATAAAATTTTTTGCCTATATAAGGAGCAATCGAATCTCTAATTCGCAGTATAATTTTTTTGCTGTAAGTGGCATTAATTAGTTTTTACAATATTAAAAGTGAAATGAGTTCATATTACAAGGTGCGGTTTGAAGCAGCATTTTTAGTTAGCCATCCTAAGGGACCAAAAATGACCGTAGCAGAAGAAGCTGGTTGTCTGAAAAAATCAAGATTCTTCATAAAAAGGATATAAATATCTCCACTTCAACTATTCAGCGACGTCTCAAAGAATTTCAGATAAAAAACTTGTCAACTATGCAAAAACCTTTATTGACAAGTTACCATATGGAAAAAAGGTTACTATGGGCCCGAAAGAATATTAACCGAGATTGGGGTAATGTAGTCTTCACGGATGAGGCTTCTTTTCTCGTTTCAAATCTTTTGAGACGTGCTTGGAAGAAAAAAGGTGAACGGTACATAGACCGTACTGTAAAACACCCTGCAAAGGTACACGTTTATGGGGCCTTTTGTCAAAAGGGGTTCGGTTATTTGATATGCTTCACGGGGATACTGGATGCGAAACGAATGACGAAAATATATAAAATGGTTTTAAAATAAAATAAAGTATATACCTAATAATTGTCCAACTTATTTATTCCGTTCCAGCATGAATGGAAAAAAGTCTCCAATTTGATATTTTATTCCGTTCGAACTGCTGCTAACTCATAAAACAAAAACTACACGAAATTCCGTGTATCTTTTTACATGTATTTTATTGTCAGAATCTAGTAATTTTTTGTCACTTTTTTCAGAGAAATACATGCTATGAAATCACACCACCATCTGAATTCTAGTTACAAAATCGGAAGGCCCAAGAACCTGCTTCATTTTTTCCCTTTACAGTAAAGGTATATCTCTTACAGTTTTTTCTTTATTTAATCTTTTTTAATGTTTCAACAGTGTAAAATCGTGTAAAATAGTGATCACATCCTCTCCTAACACATCATTTTCCTCCTCAACTGATGAACACGTTTTGGTCAAAAAAGATATTAAAAATCTGAATCAGCAAACAGTGGCGTGTCTAAGTGAGTTTATCGACGATTAATTCGACAATTTTTTGGACAGCGGCCTATATTTTCAGCAATTCTTAAATAAATACAAAATATTTAAAATTCCTTTCAAATCTTCGTTTGTCATTTCAGATGACCTGGAAATGGGTACTACATTGTAAACGTTAAGTTGTTCACTTTTTATTTATTGATCTCAATCTTAAGGGCTTAGTTTTATTCTAAAATTTAGGGGGAGGATCTCATTACACTTGGGCATTGACTTTTATCTGAGCCTAAGTATTTGCAATAAAAAAATCTTTTTAATTCAAATTATTAAAATTTAATTTATTTCATTTATCAATACATAAAAATCTTTGAAACAATACAAATGGATTTTATGAACCTTTGCAGCCAGCTAAAAAATTCAATTAAAAAATAAATCAGTAAATGTACATTCTGTAGTATGATATCATTTTTTGTTTTTTGAATACTTACGAATAATATTTTTTGCAACATCTTTTATTTTACCAGCTGCTTATTTTAAACCTTGTTGTACACCTTCCAAACCTTGCTGTAAACCTTTAATTCCTAGTCCTCCAGCCATTACTTCAATTTTTTTACTAATCTATAATATAAATATGATAAATTATAATTTTATTCATCTTTTTCATTTATAAAAAACCATATAAATATATATTTAATATAAAATTGAAATTTATTCACATCAGTAACGGCGCAGATTATAAAAACTAGGAGAATACCATATTTATGCAACTTTATTCCACATTTTTATCAAATGAATATTTTTCCGTAATTATTGATAAAATTTAGTAAACTTCATTACTGAATGTTTAGGCTTGAGACCAAAACTTGAATATGAAACTGGTGTGAAAATTTCGTTTTATACTTAATATCAGTAAATTATGTAATTTTTTTGTTTGTTTGTTATTTAGAAATTTAATAAAAATCAATTGAATAAATAAATACACCTTCATATATAATGAAGGGTTATTGAAATCGAAATCAATCATTATCAATGAATATGTATATTGACTCTCAATATAAAATTCAGAATAATTATTATTTATACACCAATTTAAACATATGTATGTATGTACTATAATAGAAGATTTTTGTAAATAATTATTTTGAATTTTTAACACCTAATATCTAATAAATATATACTTAAACACATATATTTACATATAGTATTTTTGCTAATAAGTATTTAATAACAATAGTAATAATACACATAAACGACATAAAAAATTATTGTTTTTGAAATATTCATTTAAAGATTAATTACACATATACACATAGAATCCAAATTATAATGAATATTCCTGAAATCTAAAAATATTTTTCATATTTGTTCAAAAAAGCATATGGAATGCGAAAAATTTCAATTCAGTAAAAATGGATTCTTGTATATACATTACAAAAAAATTATTTTTAAAAAAAGTAAAGTAATCTTGGAATTCAATTTTCGATATAGTTTTCATGCACTCATTGTATTAGTTTCAAACCGTCTCTTTTTGTTTTGAGCAACAATTTCAATCTTGGGAACAACCAAAAGACACAAGGGACAAGCGATTATGTTGGGATTGCATGCAGAGACTGACGAATCTTTATAACCTCAATAGCTATATTTTATTAAAAATTGCTGAATGACCTTTCTGTCATTTTTAGCAACGAAAAAGTCCAACGAACCAAAGAATATTCTATAAATAAATTCACACTGTGCTGCATCCAAGACGTTCCATGTTATGTTATGTGACATTTACATAGTTCGTAAGTAGTTTGTAGTTCATTCTGTTTACGCCCATATGCCGTATGATTCGTTCGAATGTTGTGGCACGGAAACCTAGAAAACTTCGTACAATATAATTATTAAAATGTGTTATACCATGTACTACGTACTACAATAAAATGGAAAACTTATACATTTTTAATCAATAGCAGATAATATGAGGCGTTGATAGCCAGAGTGGACCATTCCACGATAAAGTATTTTAGAGATATATGCATTTAAATATATGCTGATATTTCAAAACCTTTTAAAATTCTTTGTTCATGTGTTATAAGTTTGTAAATCCATTTTAAGCATATTTTAATGTTCTTCTTCAATTTCATATTAATTAGTGGCTTTTTAAGTGAAAATTATAGAAAAAAATGTTGCTTGGTCCGTTTTGGCAAATTAAATTTTTGACTCCATGAGAGTCATTAGATCCTTTTTTAGCATCAATAATTGGATGGCCTTGAGGATAGAGCATTTGAAGATGTTTATTGAAATTATTTCCGTTTGTATTCTTTTTCCAATATAAAATGAGTGCAAGGGATGAATTTCATTGTAGCCATATTTATAATTATTAATTAAAAACGGAGTGTCAGCTGTAAATTGTAGGTATTGAATTTTTAACCATTCAACTTTCTCCTTATTTTGACTCATTTTTCTGTTAGTGATAAGTCGTTGCAAAGTTTCTGTAGAGAAGAAGATGTAGATGTTTTGTTTTTCCATTTTAATTACTTTAAATGGATTTTTAATCCTGGCAGTACCAATTACAGGTATCCAATCATCAGGAACGTATATATTTTTGTAATACTTCCTATTTTTTTTCAATGTGGCCAAAATCACTATCACATGGTAAATATGAATGACCACTTTTACCATGAATAAGTGTTCGATGGTTGTAATCGTATATTCCTTCGAAAGCGTTACAAAAGAACAAATCAACGGCATTTTGATATTGCGGTTTTGCCCGTCGCAGCTGTCCGAAAACATACCAATTTTTTTGTATTCACAAAATTCTTAAAATAATATAAAAGACACGAGCCTTTTTCCTATGGACCACGTGAAGCTACAGATTCGTTCCATACGAACATTGTCGATTGTTTCTTACGTAGATCTTGAATTTCAAGGCAGGTCCACAATTATCTTTTATAGTACGTAATTCTTGTGGACAAAAACGGAGTGGCCAAGGTTTTCATCAAATCAAAGGCTATTACTGTAGTATCATCATCCTGGACCAAACAAATCCTGCAAACACAAAAAAATTCCAATGCCAAAACGGACCAAGCCTCATAATCCGTTCTGGCAGTTACCAATTGCATGAATATTCGAATGATCCAATATTTAAAATAAGATTATCAATGTTCATATGAAATAAAGTAAAATTGCAATGCAAAATCATATAAAACTCGTTTTTTAAATTTTTGTGGGATGGTCCACTCTGGCTATCAACGCCTCATGTAATATGCTCATAATAGTATATTCGTATCACAGATAATATTAATCTATGCTCGTATTTTCATAATCAGAATTTTATTATTCTTAAAATTGTAATATTCATTTTACACTAAAAAAATATAATAAGGTGAACTGAAAATACGAATATAGTATACCATATGTAGATATTACAATTTTAGACCAGACGACAACATCGCAACAATGAAAATTTTCTAAATACATATTTAACTTTATTTAAATATATGTAATTATTGTATTTTATATATTATATTATATTATAATAGTATATAATTGCAATGTATATATGTTTATGTTTTATACATGTGAATATGTGTAATATGCACAAATATAAATAAAAATATACATACATATATTCTATACCTGGATAATTATAATGAATTGTTGTCCTTTAATTTACTTTTCATTTATTTTAAGTAAAAATATGTAGATGCATGCATAAATACAATTCATAAAATATAATTATATGAATCAAATAAAATGATAGCCATAATAATAGAAATCCTTTTTTGTAAAGTAAAGCATAATTTTTCTCATCATTTCTAATGCTTTTATCTTTTATGCATAATGCGTTGATGCATATATATGTACATACTTTATATGTGATTCTCATCTCATACATAAAGCATATAATGGCGAACTAAAAATTAAAACAAAAATTTATAATTTTGGTTATGGGCGTGAAAATAACATAGTACTTAATTAACATAACCATAATAGGAACGAAATGAAAAAATAAAACTCTTAAATACAACCTCGAATAATACATTTTGGTAGTAGTAAAAAATAATAATAAATAAATAAATAAAATAGAATTAAATGAAAAAAAAAAATAATAATAATAAAAAAAAAAAGAAGAAAAATATCAAACATATTTCCACTGTATATTATCATTATTACTGATAATATTACCATTTCAGTAACCACACATTGGTTATATGGCTACCCGGAACCAGAATCTATGTATATGCATCATTGTATCTATGCATATGTAAAATATATAAAAGCATTCATACCTATACACAATAATATCGTGTATTATATTACTACAAAATATTGCTACATATTATTCCATATTATATAGACAATAATATAGTAGGTTGGATAAAAAGTATCGGCCTTGTCTTCACTATAGATATGTTAAGAAACATAATCTTTAATCTCTTATTATTTAATCAGATCCTCCAATATTCAGATAAATGTACATTTGAATTTGAAATATAGCCCTCAGTAAATCATATTGAGAAAAATATTTAGATTTTGTTAATTCAATTAATTTATCAATTAATTATCACGTTTTGAAAATGATTGAAATTTCAATACATCTTACAGTTTTATTTACAATACAAGCAAAAATATTTATAACGAAAATTTTTACTGTATTATTAATTCAATACTATCAGGTCAGTCCATATGTTCGTGCGTATTTTTCCAATCTAAAAAAGGACAGGTTCTATGTACATTTTTTACCTAGTGTACCTAACTTCTTGTGTTAGAATTTGAAAATACACTCGATTAACTAGTTTTTAATCAACTCTGACGAAGTTCACATCATTTAAAGTATTTAGTAATGGAAAATAGTAAAGAATACAAGAGACACGTGTTATACTTTCTTTTTAAAAGTGGTGAAAATGCAACAAGAGCTGCAGAAAAGTTAAATGAAGTGCACGGTGAAAATTTTATTAGTGTAAGAACCTCACAAAAGTGGTTTGCAAGATTTAGAGAAGGAAAAACAGTTGTTGGAGATGAGCCTCGTTCTGGACGCCCTGTGGAGATCAACAACGATATTTTGAAGACTCTTGTTGAGACAAAGCCACAAATGTCAATAGACGAGATCGCGAAAGAGCTGAATGCATCGCATGGAACAGTTCAGAGACAAGAGATAGGAAAAGTTTCAAAGCTGGGGAAATGGATTCCACATGAATTAAGTGAATCAAATCGACAACAGCAAATTAATGTTTGTTCTTCACTCTTGTCTCGCCAGGCTCAAACTCCGTTTTTGGAACGTATTGTCACAGGGGATGAAAAATGGATACTTTATGAGTCCGTAGAGAGAAAAAGGCAATGGTGTGACAAAGATGAGCTACCACAACCGACCGCAAAGCCTGGATTACACCCAAGAAAAGTTTTGCTGAGTGTTTGGTGGGACAAAAGTGGCGTTGTGTATCATGAGTTTTTGAACCCGAATGAAACCATTACAACAAAAGTCTACTCTGAGCAATTAACAAAATTGCAAGCAGAACTTGTAAAAAAGCGTTCAGTGTTAGTCAATAGAAAACAAGTTTTATTTCATCATGACAATGCACGACCTCACACTGCAAAAGCAACGCTAACAAAAAATTAAGGAGTTTAACTGGGAAATCATGCCTCATCCACCATACTCACCCGACATTGCCCCAAGTGATTTTCATCTTTTCCGTAGTTTACATAATCATCTTCGTGGAAAAAAATTCACAACAACAGAAGAAGTCAAAACAGCTGTGTCAACATTCTTTGATTCGAAACCACAGTCTTTTTTTATGCAGGGCATTGAAAACTTACCTGTAAGATGGCAAAGTGTAGTTGATAATGATGGTGAATATATCATTGATTAGTACTCTAATTATGTGTTTTATTTTTTTGGTCATATGATGTTGGAAAAAAACGCACGAACTTATGGACTGACCTGATATTTACAGCATCACTTTACCAGACTGAAATAGAAGATTGAATAAAGATGTCGAAATTGATCAGTAGACAGGGTATTTTATTTCATATAACAAATTCGGATAAAATTATTGTTTTACACGACAAAAATGTCTATGGTCATTGTTATATCTATACAAAATGAATAATTTTGATTAAATTAAATTGCCCCAACAGATATAGACATCACAGGACCAATACTTTTTCTCCAATCATATATTTTATATATAAATATTTATGCAATATTCTTTTATGTAATATAATAATGATAATAATAACACAAAAACTTTGTGAATTTTTCATTCAAAACTCGCCCTTAATTAACAAAATAAAAAAAATTACATACATAATATATGTGTATGTATGCATAAAATAAAATACTACATACTATAATAAATTTTCACAAATAAATTCAAATGCAAAAATGAATTTAAAACGTAAACGTAACCACATTTACAATTAGGTACCTATACTAAACAAAAATTCAGATTTTGTATATATACGACCAACAAATATTTTTATATGCAATGTACATTATGTACATATACATACATGTGTATATTTATACCCTTTTCTCATTATTTCTCATATATTACGAGTGAAGCAAAAAGTGAATTCTAAAATAAATTTATGTTTATTCATAATACATATATGTATGAGGAGTATGCTTAATACATACATACATAACAGAATTGGTGCATATAATTGTAGGTATCTAATAATAATAATAAAATAGTAACAATAATAATAATAGTACAGAACATACACACACATATAATAAAATTGGGTTTAAAAGGTTTTTAAATACACGAGAGATTCTAACAAAAAAAAAAATAATAATAATAATTGAATAAAATAAATACAAATGTAATTTGCTTTGACATAGTACTATAACACATACAGACGACTCATTTCAATTTCATCTCAATTTTGCTATTATATTTATATATACAAATACAACTCGACCATTACGCTATAGCGAAAAATGAATGATTGCTGTAACATATCCGAACTGTACATAATAATATATCTTATTTATTATTCAATATGATTATCCTATAAGTGACATAATGTATCTTAAACACACATACATTTATAATAAATAAAAATAATGAAATGTCGTAATTGATCTGAATTTGTAATTCACAGTTTGTAAAATGAATGTTCTTTATTATTGAAAAAAAAGGCATTTAAAATTAAATAAAATTTTGAGATAATATGATGAATTACAATATACAATCATTCTTACATTATATACCTAAATTAAGGGTTGGGTACGATTGACCGCAAGTTAAAATATTGTTCTTAAAAGCTGGCAAACAAAATCTCGCATTTCAAAAATCTTGTAAAATTAAAATCTCGCAAAACCTTGCATAATTTCGAGATAATGCGAATAGAATTTTTAAATGCAGAACTAAAAACTTCAAGCCTAAATATCTCGAAAACGAAGCGAGATACCTATCGAAAAACTTTATTTATGTTTTTTGGCTTATATTTTGGGGTGTATTTTAGGAAATTATCATCATATCACGAGGCTATGGAATCCGTAGTATCCCCGTAAATATTATAAATTTAATAAAAAAAAATAATAGTTATTTTCATTTTACTGTATATCATATAGTACGTGTATATAATTATATTGTATGTATTGCATATGTATGTAATTACACGCAAAATCGTGACAAATACTGAAATTGTAAAGATACAGAAAAGTTTAGCATGGGCCCCTGTGCAAGGATGACACGCAACGTTTAATCTTCTTTTTGTTTTTACTATTTTGAGTGTCATTCACATGCGGGGGGGGGGGGGGGGGGGTGGCCATGCTAATCTTTCTGTGCTTTAATAAAATAGTACATATAGTAAAAAAGTTATTTATTTATTTATTTTTACACAAATCATATACATATATAGATAATAACATTTTTTTGTAAAATTATTTAAAAGATAAATTTTTTTTATTTATTTTTTATATAAAGACACAAATGGTGCATTTCCAATATTTTATTTTATAAATGTGAGCATTTGAAACGAGACCTTTCGATAATGATATTTTGGAATGTCCTCTTTAACATGATACATGTCTTTATTGGCGCAAATTCATTTTAAGGACGCAAACTACCCTTAAAAATTGTTGGTCCAAATTAGCGTGTTTTACAAAAACCGTTATTTCTCCGTATCGGTTTACTACTACCTACGAAACTATGTGCTAATATTCAGTTTCCCCTAAATTAATTATACATCTAAACATATGTATTTCAAATCATCTAATAATAAAAATTTCAATATTATTAGATGATTTATAACAAATAATGAAATGTAAACAAAACATACATAATGTACATACAAACATGCATTATATAAATAAAAACATTAATATAGGTACACATCAACATCACATACTTACATATTATAATTATATGAAAATATTCGTGAAGGACAGTGGCGGGGCAAGATCTAAATTTGATGTGGGCAAGATATATTTTGCGAGGCTCCTAATGGATGACGCAAGAGGACGGATTTTGTTGAAAGAAAAAATTTTTTGATATTCAAATTTTTATTCATAAAAATGCAAACTTCTTCATTGTAATTATTTTACATTAATTACACTTCAACTAACAGTAAAGTAAACAATTAAAGAAACAGAAATTTTCTGCTTTTAGCCTTACTGAACTCCCTAATAACTGTGTCGTAATCCAGATTAGATGCTATATTTGCCTCGATAGATAAAACTGCCAACGCTGACAGTCTTTCCTGCGACCCATTGTATTTCTTAAATAATTTTTTATTAGCTTTAATTTTGAAAAGCTCCTTTCAGCTGAGGCTGTACTTACTGGTACTGTGAGCAAAATTCGAATGACAATATAAATATTCGGGTAAATTTCTTTTAAATTATTTTCAGTTATGTATTGAAGCAGCTGTTTCACATCTTTAATGAAGTCAGGTAAATTTGGGACCATTGTTTGTAATTCTTCATATAATTCGTAAGGTTGGAAGTCACTGCTCTCACCCACCCGCAGGACTGTGTGTAAATCTTGACAATTTTTTAATATATACTCTTTTGAAACATTTTTCAACTTTCTTATATCGTAGAGAAAACCAAAATAGGACCGCGCGAGGCCGTAGGACCGCGAGGCCGTAGGCGGTGGCCCACGTCGCCCACGCCTTACGCCGCCACTGGTGAAGGATGCAATATGCAATAAATTTTTGGTATGATGCGCTCTGAAAATATTACATTTTACCACATATAAAATAAATACTTATTTTAATAAATAGTATTAGCATTGTATTAGTAAGTATTTATTTTATATTTGATTTTACATTATGAATTAAATTATTGTTATTTTCAGTATTTTTTTTTATATTTTTTAGTACCATCTAGTGCCAAACATTTGAAATATTTTAATTTTGTTGGTATTGATTCGAATTTTGTTTGATGTTCGAAGTTTGCGTTTGATAGAATTGCATTACAACACAATTGAAGTCGAACACGGTTATAACATTACCATATTTATGGAATAAAATAATTTGTAATAAATATTAAAAAAAAAGAAAAACAAAAATAAAAATTTCAACACTTGATGAAAAATATTTTTAGTGTTTAAAAAATTTATTTCTTTTCATAATACATAATTATTTTCAGTGTTATTTCGAAATAATTATTATATGGATAATATTATTAATATTTTAGTTTAATAGAAATACATTGAATGAATGTATAATTAAAATTATAATTAATTGGTTTTGGTTTAATGTATGAAAGGAGTTATTTTGTATGAATAATAATTGTAAAAATAATAGTAATAAGGTATAAGGAATATATTAAAATTCAAATTAGTGGCATAAAAATAAATGTAATCTAAAACAGAATAAGCTGATTGATAAGATGAGTCAGTCAGTTGGTAAAATTTAGGAATATGTAGGAGTAGAAATAGCTTTTATAAGATACACAATGTAGAATGTACATAAATATTGTATGTGATACGTACATATGTAATGGAGAATAGTTGAATGATGATAATAAAATTTTAAAATTATAATAGTCCATCTGGCAATACCACAACCACAATTGGATTGGTTTGGTTGGTTTGATTTGATATGATTTTGTATTATGTATTTACTGTCAACTGACACTGCACTGCTGCTGTCATCCTTCATCTTTATCACATATGAAATAATAAATAAAATGATGTCTATCTCTATATAACCTAAAAATAGTACGAAATACAATATACAAATACGAATTACAAAACGAATATTAATTATATTTTCTAAATCAAATTACATTTTTTATTTTTGTATACATACATACATATAAGAAATCAAAAATTAAATTTTGTGTTCAATTAAAATTATAAAAAAAGCAAATAAATATTGAATTAAATAAAAAAGTTATAATAATATAAAATTTACAAAATGATGTCTACTGATACATTTAATTTGAATAATTCTGATATGTTTGCAAAAATTCGCGCCGGTTTACCACTCGATAAAACAAAAACTCAAAATTTACTTGAATGTAAAGATGATTTATTATTTGCTTGGGATTCAATAAAATGCTGTTTACTTACATTAAATTGGAGGGCAGCTAAAGTAAAAGGGTTTAGTGAAGTTAAACATCAGGTAGGTAATTAATTAGATAAATTATTTTTTTATGTAAATATATGTGGCTTTTGTAGAAATTATGGACTTTTCCACATAAATTAGGCATAGTCGCATAGTATGTATGTATGTATGTATATGTAACACAAAACAATTTTTACCAATACGATACACAATTCGTAAAAATTTTTATTACTATTAATTCTTAATGACTAGCTACTCAGATATTTAATTCAAATAAAAAAAATAAAAAATACATGAAATTAACTAAGTCTTTCAAAAAAATTTAATTAACAATTAAACATTTTAAAGACAAATAGATTTCCTGGTATAAAGTTAAAAAAGATTTGAAGCCAACAAATGTTCCATCTTCCATGTCTATTTTAAAGAAAAATGAATAAGAGTTGCAGGAGCAGAAGAGACAGAGAAGTATGTACTTGAAATATGCACATGCATCACAACACAAGCACATGTCTTTTGAAATACAAATTCAAACTTGTAAACAAATTATATTTTTATTGATTAATTAAAAGGTGGCAAATGGCAATTAGCATGTTTTTCTATTCCATTTAACTTGTGGCATTCTCTCATGTTCGTGTAGCTGAATAAATATTTTACAATAATTTTCGAAAAGCAAAGATTCACTATTTTAGTAGACGACATTTTAATTTCACGTTTAAAAATAGAACTATAAAAGTGATTATAAATTAAAAATAGTAAAATATGTTTTATATCTAGTTGAATGCTTACATACATAATTATATACTGCACTAGAATTCTCATTTTATTTATTTTCTTCTCGTTCATTCACAAAATCACAGTCAATCGTGCATTACTTAATTTTAATTTATTTTTTATTTTTTTAACGTGATACAGCTCAAAGACAGCATGTTGTTTAATTATTGATACCTAATCTTTGTAATTTTTTACTTAACAAGATTAATTCATGCATATAGTTCATTGTAGCAGTTGCTTCGCTTGTAGACGTCATCATTCACCAAACTCTTTTCACCTTGCCTGTCCTAATTTTCTCAACGTGTAGGTTTCAGTATCTCAAATCTCTGTGTTTAGTTTCAGAAATATAATATATTTACAATTTTTAATAAAATTAAGGGATGAATGTCGTCTTTCTTAATATTTTTTTCTGGATTTTTTTGATCAACTGATTCTATGTAGAAGTAGAGTCTTCTTCGTATTCTATTTAATTTTGATTTTACCGTTTCTGACTAAATTGATAGCATCTAACGTGCGACAAGATGTAAGCAAAGTGTATCAGCTTTCTGATTTTATTTGGTAACTTGGAAGTTGGAACCCATACTTATTGTTGCTGCTATTGATGTTATTCTGTTTAATACTGTACCAATGTGGTATTCTCAACTAAGTTTATCAACCTTAAATATTTTATTTCTTCTAATTTTTTAAGTGGTATGCCATCAATCATAAGCACCAAATTGATATTTTTTTAGTCTTGATTTCAAACATGATATTCTTTGTTTTTTAGATATTCATTGTGAAATTGTTACCATTTAGCCACCGTTTGTACGTTAATAAATATTGATTTTCTAGAGTTTGAAGTTCTGACTGTGACATGGCTTTGTATAGAAGACATGTATCATCTGCATGGATCACGTATGTAATTTCTATTTTATAATATATAGCAGATAGCAGGAAGAAAAGTTGACCTAATCCTGAGCCTTATTGCGGTTGCAGCGTAGCCCTGCTTTTAATTGTAATATTTTATTGTAAGTGTTGTCAATTTTTGTCTATCTGCTAAATAACTTTCTATTAATTTGTTCATATGTACTCTTTCTTAAGGTACTCGTCCACGATGCAAGTTTTCTTGCGCGAAATTTGTCTTGCGTGCAAGAAAACTTGCAATACTTCGTACACACGACGCAATATTTCATGAAAAATATGCAATATTTCTATCATGCAAGAAAAAAATATCTTTGCAAGAAATTTTTATTGCACGAGCACTTACACGAAATTCTTATTTTCTTGCATATACATTATATTTCAAATATTTCATATTTTTGTCAATGTTAATATTCGGTGTATTGCAAAATGTCTATACATAATTTTTATCTCCTGCTTTAAATATTTAGAAAAAAAAAACCATTGTTTTCAATTTTCATTCAATTTTTTCTCTAAGGGGCTTGAACAGCTCGATGGTTGTGATGTTGGTCATGTGATCTTGAGATCGCGGTTCGAATTCCAGCCAGCGCGATACTCTCGCCCAAGACCTTCACTGCACAAGGTAAAAATGTAGCGGATATTTTGAGCTCTCTGCTTATGTAAGTAAAAATTAATGTAGAGAGCGCTGCACTTCAACAGCCTTTATTTTCTTTAAAAAAAAATGGCAAAAAATCACTAAATTCTGACTTTGAAACACAATAACTCTTGAAAGAAAAGACATAGAATGGCAAGCAAGGTATCATTAGAGAGATGGGAGAGTTTTCTACAGATTTTTCTTAGACTACTTCCTTCTAGCTAGTACATCGTAGTTATAGAGAGTGTTTGGTAGAGTAAGTGCAAAAAATCTTCTTCGCTCTCTAGCGGCTAAACGGTTGAGATTAAATGTCCCTCCTGTAGATCGATTTTTTGTTCGTCTCGACGAGACCTATCTAGTGTATGCGGGTTGACCACCCGAGGCAGGATACCCTGTATATGTGAAAAAAAAAATTTTCTATACCATTAAAATTATTTATGTTTATTTATTTGAAGTTTTTTTTATCCTCTCTGAAAATCCCTATAATTTTTCTTCTATACTTTCCATGATTTTTTAAATTGACAACATCAAATGATTAGACAATTATTTTAAAAAAAAAATTTTTCTTTATTCAAATGAAAACAAAATAATTTTTTTCTACTCTATAGTATTCTGTATCCTATACGATCCGTATAGACATAGAGTGTAGTCGTAGTGTCCCTCTTTTTATTTTGTGTAACATACCCATATGTATACTATTAACGTATTTCTTTTATCTAATACCATGAATAATTGTTTTCAATTAACGAAAAAAAAAAGCGTTGACGAACATTACATAAAGAAGGACAAATTTAATAGTTTTCAATTATTATGCTCCTCTGCAAATGATATATAATAAAGTCACTGTAAGGTAGTTCACTATTGTTTCGTATTTCGTTCGAAAAAAAAAGTTTTATAATCACATCATTATGTAAAAGGTCTCTCTCGCTGACTGCAGAAAAATTTCTCATTGTATTAAAATGTAATTTCTTGTTTTGTTTTTTTTTTTTCATTTTTTATCTCACATCTTTACGATTTTTGTTCAAATTTATTTACATACATACATATATTTGTATATATTTTTTATTCATTCATTTTTTTTTTTGTTTTATTTTTCCTTTTCTCTCATTAAATGGTGTCAGAAAAATTTTTTATAAATTTTTGTTTTTTTTTTTTTTCAATAACATTGTACAGGACATTCTTATTATATCATTCTTATACTAATATGTATGTATTTTTTGTTTTCTATTTGTAAATAGCCTTTCCATTTTTATTATTTGAATAAAGAGCACAAAGATATTATATGCGATGGATATTTAATCTTTCTATGTACCAGAAACAGTGTTGTACCTACAAATATTCAAGTGCTGTAATAAGAGAAGGAATAAAAAAGAAATTGCAAACAATTTAGATGGCAATTAAAATGTTTCGAACATTTTTCGAAAGTGACATTTTAAATAGAATACCATCCATCAGTCAGTAGAATCTTTCGAAATTTTTTTTTTTTCTTATTTTTGAATGAATTTATTAATTTCCTGTTTTTTTTTTTTATATGTATATCTTGTCATTTTTTTTTTCTGTTTTCTTTACAAAGTATAATATATATATATATTGTAGGTATGTGAATATAATAAAATCTAAACAATTTTTTGAATATGTAAAATCAATTGTTTCTGATATACCGTGAAATTACATATATACATAAAAGTATTACAATTTAAGAGGCAGATCTTTTGGAATTCAAAATCGAAATCGGAAAAAATATTCTAAACATTTACAAATTTTCTCAATCATTATTGTTAGTGCAAAAAACATCAAAGTAAAATTTTTGTAATTCTCTGTGTAATAGAACTATTTTTAAGAAGATTAATCAGTTAACATTTCAACATATAAATGGCTCTTATTTCGTTGCAAACTTAGCAAATTTGCAATCATTTTCAATGATACAATAACAATTCTTAGGAAACTAAATCTACAAACAATGCCATTCAAAATATTTGCTGTGTTGACAACTACTGCAAATATTCATTGTAAATTCAACATTTTTAAATTTTAATTTAAAAATTACTATAAGACATAATACACTGCTGCGTTCAGTTATATTTGGTTATATTTATATCAATTGATGCAATGAAAATCTTGAATTATTGTTTTCCCTTGTCAACTGTTCTAAAGAATATTGTATATGATCTGTTTAATAAACGTCACAATTTTAAATACAGAATGATTGATAATTGCTGCCTGCAAAACTAAACGATTGATTCCATTGAGGATAATGAACTATGCAATACTGAAATATAGACATTTACCGTCTGTCTGGTATTAGATATTAACATAATTTTTTTATTTGCTTTTAAATATTGATGGATAAAATTTTAAATTAAAAATTATTTTATATAAATGACAGCTTTTAGATCAATTTTTCGAATTCTAGATAGAGAACATGAATTTTTAACAACTTTTTCACATAAATCTGCTCTTATTGTACCAATAACACGAATAATACCGCTTCTACATTCAATGCAGTGACTTCAACTTGGACTTTGACATTCAACTTCACAGCACGCTTAACATGTAAAAGTAGCTGTCAAGTCTACTGCATTGAATGTAGAATCAGCATAACTAAAATGTTCATGCAAAATTTTGACAGTTCGAGAAAAATTTACAGGATATCAAATTATCATAATCTGCAGTAGGTTTCATGAATGTTAGTTTTATGGTAAGTGAAAGGATAGAGAAATAAAACACATACAAAGTTTTTTTTAAGAGTAGCCAGCATCGAATCTGCTTTCATTTGCATCACATATCTACGAAGTTACTCAACCAATTTCAATGAAATTTGAAATGTAAATACTTTGAAAGAAAGTGTACTTTAGATTCAAGAAGAAGAAAAGGAATTTTGTGGTCCTTGAATGGAACACATTTTGATTATATTGGTCCTGAAATTCAGTTATACCTAACTCTTAACTAAGCAGAGGTTTTTTTTTTTGAAAAATCCTTCAACATTGACTTCTGTTTTCACATTAATCATCACATTTTCATATGAAAGCATATATTTAAAATATTTATAAAATTACTAATTTCATTCACAGGTCATTGTGGTAACAAAACGGCACGCAAAGTGCTAATTGAATCTGTTTCTGGGATCGGGACAAGTAAGATACTATTGGAAATCTCATAATACACACTTTTTATCGAAACCTTATTTGTCCTGTCTTTTTTTGAACAGACGTTATAACGTTTTATATGAGCTCACCTCCCAGCATAGACGAAAAAATTTCAACCCTTACAAAAAGAAAATAGAAAGTCTGATTCTTTCTAAAAAAATTTTTGTTTGCGTTTTACGTTATCTCTTTTCGTTCCAGAGATATAGCAAGTTATGTCAGTTGAGGTTTTAGTCAATTTCTGGAAATACAAAAACTCGGCCTACAGAGTAATCTCAACCGTTTAGACGCTAGAGGGCGATGAAGATTTTTCGCACTGACTCTACGAAGCACCCTCTACAGCAACTACAGTGTTATACTAGCTCACACTCTAATGTAAATTATTATTACACTTACTAGAACAATAAATTTGTCACCAATCAATTTACTAATAAATTCAATAATAATAATTGTCTATATTCCGAGAAATAACCGTATTTAACATATTTTATTATATTTATTCAGTACAGTACAACAGTAACTGATTACTTATGATAAACTGGATGATGTATCTGACAAAATTACTGATCGGCGGTGATATAATGGACTGAGTATCCGTGTGCACTTAATATACATTTATGTATATTTTAAAAAATTAAATATTAAATTATATTTGATCTTGATCTAATTAGTTCTCTTAGAGCAAGTAAATATTTAAATATTTCAATATGAGTATATGTATGAAATACATATTATGTAATGTATCTCATATTTCATATGTAGAGATGTGAGTACCTTTTATATAAACGATGGTGGTAAATAATCTTTTCAAAAACTTTTATTACATTCTTTTAGATAAATAAAAAGAATTTAAAATATTACATTTTTGCAAGCAAATATGATACATACAGTATAAAAAAAAATCAAAAAATGTAGAACTTTTTATTTTGTTCATTTTATCCAAAAAAATGAAAACTTTTTAAAATTATAAATTTAAAATTCATTTTTATGTAACAGTAATAGTGAATACGTATAGTGTATTTAAAATTTATTCATATGGGAACAATATAAAAAATATACACATATGTACATATTATGTTCTCTTGAGTATCATTATAATGCAGATATTACTTTCTCTATTGCAAAAAAATATATACTTATATATTATTTTATTTACATTTTACATATGTGTAAATTATTAGTAACTACATGAAGTTATAAGTTTATGTATACATACACCCGAGGTCTAAAAATTTGTATCACCTTAAATATACTTTTTTCCAGTGAAACCCAACATTGTTTCAATCAAAAACAACACCATTTCAAACAAAAATCAAACATTTTTCAAATCGAAATCAACATTGCTCCAATCAAACTCAATGAAGACGTGTTGATTTTGATTTGAAAAATGTTGTTTTTGTTTGAAACGATGTTGTTTTTGATTGAAACAATGTTGGATTTCACTTGGAAAAAGTATATTAATGACATCATTTGAGGCGCGAATAAAAGCTTTATGTGGTACTTAATCTTCTTCGAGCCGTTCTCATAATATTGCAATATGTATTGGAATCTTCTAATTTTCTCCTCAATTCTAACACGGTTTTAAAAATGATTTTTTATAGCCAGTCTTATTAAATGCAACGCGTTTTGTTGTAACTCTTTTAAATTCTGATTTTCTTTTTTCTTCACAGATTTATTTTCATAATATTTTTTATGTATTTTTTCAAAAACAGTACAATTGTCGATTGATTACGATTCTATTTTGCTACTATTTGATTAATTAATTAGCTGTAATCTAATTCGATAGTATCGCCATCTACCAGTCCAATTGGAAAACATTCAAATAACTAAACATAACATCAAATTTTACAAATTCAAAATTTTCGATTTAAGGTTTAAGCATAAGCCATTTAGTTTTACGGCTCGCGTACATCAAAACCGATTTTGTCGTCCGATGGCGGACAGAACTACCCGCACGAGCAACTTGGACGTGTATGTGCTTACTCTGCAACAGTGGACACTGTCAATATCCATAGTCGTTTAGGTAGATAACAACAAAATTTAACTATAAAAATAAGTACACTCAATTTACATTGTAGACGCCGGCAGACTGGCGAGAAATCCAAACAAGTTCGGTCGTGTTTGTGTACGCGCTCTCTTTCTTTTACAAGTGTTTGATTCAATCGTCCGAGTTCGGCCATCAAACTTCGGCCGATGACGGATTAGGTGTAAGCGAAAGCGAGCAGAGACTATGAAGAAATCGGCCATTAGTGTAATGCAAAACTTTGAGAAAAAAATAAATTTTAAACATTTTTAATTTTATATTTTATGGACGAGGCAGTTTTTGTGACCGCGAGGGTACATTTTGATGGAGATGTGATTACATATTTGTTTATAGTATAAATACTTTTTTTTGATCATCATATAAAATTCATATTGCCTACGTTACGTTACATAGTATTAGATGCAAAAGGTCATTCTGCAGCAAGACCTAAAATATGTCAGTATTTATTTTTTATTATTTTACACTGCACAGTTGCAATTGCAATGCTGGAATGTCCGTAGTACAAACGGTCAGCGTCTATATACCTTGTCGCTCACCATCCACGACTGCATACGGCGAATAACGCGAATTCCTAAACGTTAAATGATCAACTTTTTACAATTATTACAGACGTTTCAAATGCAAACTATGGATGACAATGCATTTTTGAAATCTCTTCCTCTTGTGAATTTTTTACAGCAAAATTGAGCATCTAGCGTATCATGAATAAATTGCAATGCAAATGCAAATTTTTTTTTACCAATGTGTCATAATGATACTCATTATACAGTCACAATACAGAGCAAAGTTTAGGAATTCAACCATATTGTTTTATATCAATTTAACCAGAAATTAATCAAGTTGTATTTGCTTATGTAATTATGCCCTAGATGAATACAAATCATAATTCCATAAATGAACAATCATTTTTTTCATATTGTATGTATATACAATACGTGCATACAACAAAAGATAAATTCACGAAATTACAGCAAATACATATACATACTATTCATATATTTTTTTCCGTTTCGGTATGGTAAAACTTTATCGTATAGTAGTGAAAAATTTCCAACACTTTTTCAACATTTTCGTATGTATGTCGAGTAATAATGGCAATAATAATAATGCTAATGATAAAAATACGATAGCAAAAAAAAAAAAAAAAATACAATTGAATAGTATATATTCGTAACTAATTTGTACATACATAATTATATGCTATACCTATATAAATAATAAGTAGAAAAAGGAATGAATGAGCTAAAAATTAAAGGAAAATAAAAATACAATAACAAAGAAAAAGTTCAGATGTTATACTTAAAACTCCTTTCTTACATAAATTTTATATTTTCGTTTCGGTGGTAGTATATTTTTCATTTCATTTTTATTACAAATATCGTAATATTCGTATAACCATAGACTAATATAGATAGGAAATCACCGTATAAATTTTTAATACACTTTTGAAATCGATCATAGCTGGCAGAAACTTGAAGAATGGCTGGCAGGAGCTTTTACTGAGAGGAGAGATAATTTTTCGCTCACGAATTTCCATATATATTACATATATTGTAGATTTCAATAGCTGGCAATGAAAATACATGCATATTTATTTAAAAAACAATACACAATACATGTTCATTGCAATAGCTGGCAGTAGTACTGGAATCAATATAGAATATTTATCACTGATCAACAAAGCAATAAGATGTGACACTCTTTTTTTTTTTAAATTTACTAACACACATAATTACTTATTTTAAAATAATAAAAAAAATCAAAATTCAATTTACAAAAACAGTACAGAATTAATGTACTTATGTCAAATCCATATTTCCTTATAAACCGCCGTAATGAAGAAAAGATACAAAACAATATATACATGTGAGCAATACAATCATATTGTACATGTATACGATTTTTTCACAATGCATTTTTAAAGGCGATCTGGAACTTTTTTTTTGACTACCTGACGCGTCATTATATCAAGATATAAGGTGATTCATATAATTTCTGAGAATTTTGAAGACAAGAAAAAGTTTATTTTGTTAAGCTATATATTAGAGTAAGAATTTAATTTATAATTAAGAAATTTAACAAAAATGTAAAAACATTTGATATCAAACACAAAATTTTAAGTGTAATGCATTTACAATTAATTTTGTTTATTTTAGATAAAAAATTTTAAATAACAAAATTTGTACTTTTTTTAATGAGTAGGTATACACTGTAATAATGTTATATTTTTTAAAACAGTTGGTGTTGCAGTTCCATTTTTTTTGTCTCTTTTTCGTATACAAAGGCTCTTAATTGCTATCGACTTTTAGCAAAACTGTTAAGGCCGAATGAATAACGTGACAAAGGTCATGAAAAATTTTTGCTAACGCGTGCTCAGTGTCATTACTGTATGAATATAGATATACTGTGATTTCAATAGCTGGCAATGAAAATACATGGATATTTATTTAAAAAACAATACACAATACATACTCATTGCAATGGCTGGCAGTAGTACTGTGTTATACGGTTATGTTATACTTATGTTATACCGTCATACATGGTCTTACTTGAATCATGAATATAGAATATTTATATTCATGTAGCCAACAATACAGATTGCATAGTATCAAAGAATATATAACTAACGTAACTAGTAGATATATATTCTTTGATAGTATGCGTGCACATATGTGTTAGATACTTTCAAAACCAGTTTTAATTGTATATATAATATCACAGATAAGGATATTTGTATGTGATAATATATATTATTATATTCATTGCCAGTCATAACATAAATTTGTTGAAAATTTAAATTTCCTTTAGCCTACTGTCACATGAGTCTGATTCTGAATCTGAAAAATTCAGAATCACTTTCAAATGCATTGTAGTAAATGTGACTTGTTACATGGCTCTGAAAAATTCATCTTCTAAAAAAATTCCGGTTCGTACTTCCGTTTTGTAATCTGATTATTTTCAGAATAGAAAATGAAACATGCTGACAGTAAATGTAACATGTCACATGTACCTGAAATCTGAATCTGAATTCATAGCTAAACCACTCAATAAATTGACATAAAATTACTTGTTTATATACAACTTGAAGATCGTAAGATAGAAGACAGAAGACAGAAGACAGAAGATTAACTTTATTTCACCCTCCATTGAAAAGTGCGTCTTACCAACGTACTCGCCACTCATAGTAGTTATTGTTCGATGGTTTAATGTTCACTCGATAAGTAAAGTGTTTTATAACAATAACAAATTTAAAGAAAAATATTGAAAAGGAGTTTTCAGATTCAGAATCAGAATGAACAAAAAGTGAATTCTGAATCTGAAATTTTACGTTTCAGATTCAGAATCAGAATAATGTGACAGTAGACTTAAAATATACGATTTTGTACATTTGCCTGTTATTTGATATTTTTTATCATTTCCGATAAGAATATAGCTACATAGATTTTTGATTTTTAAATTTGTTTTTTCTTCAAGATATACAAGATTTCAAAAGATTACAAAAGTTCTCTCATTTATTTTCCTTATTCTGATTTTATAGCTTTTTCAAAATCTCTCAAAAGCTATTTTGATGTTTACTTAATAGTTATGAACACGATTTCTGCCATAAGCATTTCCAGTCTATATATTAGTCTATGGTATAACGTACAATCGTACATAATGTGAATTATCTTGATATGCACGTACATATGCAAAATAACGAACAAAAAAGTGAAAATTCATTCTTACTCTGCATACAACTAGATCAGTTTTTTCTTTCAAAAAAAAAAAAAAAAAAAAAAAAAAATACTATGAAAACAAAAAAAACAATTTTTTTTACAAGAATATTTAGTTACCGGATTTTCTTATACATTTATATGTATATATATAGGTATAATTATCCTTAGCATAAAGTTGTTGTTAGAACGGAAGGTGATAATTTCTCAAAATTCTATTGTGTTGTCAAGAGTTATGATTTTACTTTTGTATAATATCGTTTCATAATAATTTTATTTTCTTTTTTCTTTCAAATTCAAGAATATATAAAATCGTTCGTATATTTTATTGAAAGTATTTATCTGTGTACAATAAAAATGTACTATATAGATACATACATACTTACGTATGCATGCATATGAATGAGTATACGAATATTTTTGCCATCATTATCTGTATAACTTTATAGAAGATATTTTTCGCTGTTATATTCATAATTTATGCACATACATGCTGTACATTTGTATGTGTATGTGTCTATAATTTTAAAATCACCCACATACATACAATCATATTTTTTTCGTCTTTTCTACGTACATATGAACATTTTCAAATGCTAAAATAAGCAAATATCTCTTCAAAAATAAAAACGTTTCTTTTTTTTCATTTTTCTTATTGTTGTTATATCCTTATATGTACATACATTTGTATGTATACATATACTTGTATATTCTTTTTTAACAATTAAAGTGATAATATTATTAGATTTTCTATTGTCATTTGAATTTTTCTTTTATACAGTAGGTAATAAAAAAATGACTTGATTTTTCATGTTTTTAATGTCTATTTCTGGTTAATGTTCAAAGAAAATATCATAAACTTGATTATTATTATTATTATTATTATTATTATGAGAATATACGATACTTGTTCACACGTACTTACATTTACCTACTGTCAGAAAAGTATTAGGAATTTGTAATACGAGAAGACTAAGCTAAGAATTTTTAAACCAAATTTTGGCAATAACATAGTATCACAAAATTACTGTCAAAATGTCAAAAATGTCAAAAATTCTTTTCATTCCTAAACTTTTCATTTTCATTTCTCATTTTTGTAAGCAAACTGATTCTGTTTAAACTAATGAGAAAGGCTGATGAAAATGAGTCTGAATGGAATATAATATATTGAAAAATTCTCCTCACTAACGTCAAATTGACATCATTGACATTAAATTTGTATTAAAATATTCATTGTTAGGCCTAATACGAAAGGAAATAAAATAAATGCCTACTAGACTTTAGTGTTGGTATTGATATAATGTGTAAAGTAAATAATATATTTTAAACTTTTTGACAAAAAATCTAAAGATAACCTTTAACTCATTGATTCTCACTATCATAAAATACGTAGAGAACATATTTTTCACGTGAAAAAAATTTGACATAAAATTTCACTTTCTCACGGAACAAGAATCGCACACATATTGGAATTCTCACTGAAAAGTGTTTTCATTCTCATTTTCACAGAACGAGAAACGGCCCTCTGTAGTGTATCACGATTTTTATAATTATTACAAATTGTTGAACACAGATGTCTTGAATTTTTTGTTCTGAATAAATTTTCGTGTGCCGAATATCATGTGTAAAAATATGTTAGAAAAGGCTTATGTTGTATCAATCATATCAAAGTGGGGGGCTCATGAGTGAGGTTTAAAGCATTTAAGCATTTGAGTGAGGTGGAAAGATTGTCAAGGACATTCATCCTCTATAACCGATGAAATAATCGATAAAGTGAAGAAAATTATGATCAGTAATTATTTTAACATCTTTCACTTCCAGTTTGCTTGTTTGATTTTGATCAATATTTTGGACATGAGACAAATAGTTGCAAGGCTAATTAATTCCAAAAGACTTGAATTTTCTTCAACAAGAGTACCACAAAAAATTTCAAGATAAACAACAAAATCAACAGCTCTAAATCAACAAAGATTGCTTTCATATTTGGTAGAGAAATCGAGTACAGTACTGCTAAATGATAGACCAGATTGAGTTTAAAATTCCTAATAGAACCTTTTCAAATTATAAGTTCCCGATACTTTTCTGACAGAGTAGTATGTAGTATGTATGTATATGTACATGTACGAATATGTAAAAGGAACAGAATAAAATTGCGGAAGGATAAATCAAATATATAAATTTTAAAATAATACGATTATTTCAAATGAATTTTTAGGATATAGTAAATTTGAAAATGTGTACGAGTACTTTAAGATTAGGATTCGAGATATCTGCTATCTTGTGCACCAATTACCTCCGAAGTTACTTAACCGATTTCAATGAAATTTGAAACATGGATACTTTGATAGAAATTGTGGTGCTTGAATGGAGCATTTTTTTTAAAAATGTCCTTGTTTCCTTTTTACAGGGTGTCAAAGTTGTCAAAATTGCGATTTTTCGGTTTTTCAAATGCACCACGTGCAGCAAACACTGATTGACAAATTTCTTTGAAATTTTGAATATAGGTAGCCTGAAGGATATTGTGGTGCTTGAATATAGCACATTTTTGAATTTAGGTCCTGAAATTTAGTTATAGTTCTTAAAATAGGAGAGGATTTTTTTTGAAAAATCGTTCAACTTTGACTTCTATTTTCATACATTAAATCTTCGTATTTCAAAGTTGAATCCTAATCTTAAGTAGAGGAAATAAAAAATATAATTAAACAATTTTTATTCTTTATAGTTAATAATATATACAGCTGCACAAAACAAAAATTCTCATATAAGGTACAACAACGGTACAACCATATATGTATTATGTGTACAATGATAAAGTGTAGAGGTAAACTAAAGATAAAGTGATTATTTTTGTTTTTACACTATTATTAAAAATCAAAGTGTTATTGTATAAAGATCAAGTGCAACACATTGTATAGATAAAATATATATGTAGAACGATTTCTATTTTCTTCCCAGCACTTTATCAATTGATGGTTTTTTGTGTTCAAGTTGAAAGCATGAAAATAGGTTGTAGAATAAAAAATAAAAATAACAGTCAATCAAGAAAAATTATCAATTTTGAAAGAGAATTTACTTAGCCACAGTTGAATTCGTAAAACGATAATATCAACACTTTATTTTTTTGAAAATAGTGTGAAGGTACTCTCAAACTAGAAAACTATAGATTTCATTTTCGGAATTGTAATCCATCCCACTTTATCTTTCTTCGAAAAACTTCATATTCCAACCCTCGATCGTGTTTCATTTCTCTCCATTCCAGTATAAATTATGTCGAACATAATATGATATTACAACTGTCGATCGAATCGTAATCGTAATAAATGTTTCTCGATTTATTTCGATTATGATTAACGTTGCGAACAGTCAAAAAAGTTTATAAAAATAAGTTGAAAATTTAAATTATTACAAAGTGCTATAGGTGATTTTTATTGTGAATTTTCATTAATAAACACCTGTTATATTTAGTTTTGTATTATAAAATTCAATTAATACGGAAAACGATATAGAAATGCCGAAATATTATTTTTATAAATTTTATTTGTTAAAAATACATATTTTGAAATTTGAAGTATTCGTTGGTTACAATTTTTCCTCTTCAAGTATAGCATTTGCACAAAACACATATCATATGCATATAACATTTATATCGCTTTCAATCTATTCCACAGAGCACACAGAGTCGTTTGAACACTGAACTCGATCGAGACTTGTAATATGTACTACATTTCGTTGTCATACTACATAAATGTACATATATATACTATCGTTCCAACTACACTCGATCGAGACGAAAATTGTAATCAGGGTATTAGTAAATTAAATATGTATTTTACCTTACATGTTATTTACGTAGAATTAATCTTTATTAATTTATTATAAAAATTTACTCACCAGTATAATGTATAAATCTATATATGTACTTCTCTAACATATGTATAATATTGTAGACACACAGAAGTTGAAATTAAGTATTTTGTTAATTTCAGCCTCGAAATCCGGAAAAAACGACGGATTTGGGTCGAAATCTAGTCAGTGAAATTACATACATAAAAAATACGTAATAATCGCTCGAAATTTACTCACATTTCGCTCTTTACGTAGAACACCATCTACCACAAACATCTTCACAGAGACACATCACAAAACAGAGACATCTTCTACCAACAAATTGTAAACCAAAAAATGTTTTTTTTTTAATTTTCATTAAGAAATAATTGAATATAATTGACAGTTAAATTCAATAGAAGAAGTAGGCTATGTTCAGATAAACTAAATTAAAATTAGATAAATTAAATAAATTCGACAAACTGTCAAAATCGCTGTGTGTCACCTTCGTAATTTCTACTCGAAATTGAAATGAAATCTACTGGATTTCAACCTCTGTGTGTCTACAATATAAGACATATTTACAAGTGCTAGTACAACAGTATCTAAGATATTAAATATGAATAAAATATTTTTAATATGAACATTCATAATATATAATATTTTAATAATATATTATATGAGTATAGGGGCTTGAATAGCTCGATGGTTGAGTAATGGTCTGGTGTTCTTGAGATCGCGGTACGAATCCCAGCCAGCGCGCTACTCTCTCTCAAGTCGATCATTAATTCAATCAGCAATGTAACTGATTAATGATGATATACCTGACAAGAGAATTACTGATTGTCCGTGCAAAATGAACTGAGTATCCGTGTGTTCTTCATATATGTACATACATATATACATTGTATGTACACATACCTATGAAAACATATGAGTTACATAATTTTTTTTTAAATTAACTTATTTAGATTCGAATTAAATTTTCGTTTTATATTTTTTTTTTCTTATTACATATTTTCATTCACAAAAAAAGAAAATTATATATTCTAACAAAATATATATGAACTAAGATATTTTTACATATATGAGAGTATATGTATAGATACACATTTGCAGTTTAGAATTGAAAAAAACAGGTCAAGTACTCTCAATCTGTAAACATGTGCTTAAAATTAAATACTTAGAAAACATCTAAGAGTTTTTTTTTTTTTCATTTTTTTTTTTCACATTTTTTTTTTTTTACCAGCAAGCACAAATCGTTTGATGCATACTTGAATCGAGGGCACAAAATTTTTAACCCTACAAATATTCAAATCCAAAATATGTAAATGTATATGTGTGGAAAAGTACGAGTAGGTATTTATTATAATAAAATGAACGAAGAAAATAAATGGAATGAAATCAAATATAAATAAAAGAAATTTTTTGAGTTTATAAAAAATTGCACTTATTATAATCGTAAACTGATGTCAAACTAGAACCTAGAACGTATTTTGTGTATTACTATTTATAGGGTGTAATAAGTAAAAGACGTTTGTCCACTAGAAGAAGGTTATACAGAAGAAGGTTACACTGCAGTTTTTTTTAAATTATAAATCTTAGACAGTCTCTTAATTCTTTACTCAGTTGTCTCATTTACTTTTTGCGTTTTATCTTTTTATCAATCTTATTTTGAACTGCATTACCTACATATTTATCATACTGATTCAATACTATATAATGTCAGCAATTGATAAGATTCAAAAAGCCGATTAAATAAGGCCAAAATTGAAAACACATATTATGTATTTCATATGTATATCATTAGTGATTCAGAATTTTATTTGTTTCGATCATTACAAAGCTCTTCCAGTAATATAAAATTTAATTCAAAAGAGATCTGTGAAAATCACTTGTCACAGTTTTTCTCCCAAACATCGCAAAAGATCTATGAGAATGAAATCATGATTTTATCAGACAAAATGACAAAAAATCGTAAATAGATAATATTTAATTAAATGAAATTGTTTCAAAATGTATATAAAAAAATTTGTCAAATCAAAGGCCTGACACTTTTTCTCCAACCCAGTATATATACGAAAATCCTTTTTGTAATATGTACTGTATATTTTATATAGACATTATATGGGTTTCATGTCAATTTTTTGTAGTTCATTGCAACGTAATTTCGTAGTCTGATTGACATGAACGACCATCTGAAATTTCTTCATAATTTACTTTTTCGTTATGCCGCTTCTAAATTCAATGCAATGACTTCAACTTGGACTTCGACTTTCGACTTCACAACATACTTACCATGTAAAAGTAACTGTCAAGTCTATGCTGCATTGAATATAGAAGTTCTAATACGCATCCATTAAATCAAAGTCGAATTTGAAGTCACTGCATTCAATGTGGAAACAGCATTAGTTGTCTTTTTCAGTTTGTTCGTAATCGTTTTCTCATATTTTAATTTCTATGCATAGCCAACTGCTGAGAACTGTCAAACTTCAACTACGAAAATATGAATGAAGCATTTTACCTGCGTAGTTCACAAATGTATGAAAATGAACTATGAAATGTGACATGAATCCCCCTATTATTTATATAATAATGTATTAAATAATAAAATAGTGACTTTACAACATTTTTTATATTATTATAGCTTGCTATATGATACATTATATGCATTATATGTTACGTACACTCATACTACCATACTACCTATGTATATAAACGTAAATTTTGTTAGAGGAAGTTTTAAGTTAAACTCTTACAATAGAAATTATGTTGTTGAAATTTGAAAAAAAAAATATAAGATTTAAATTTCATATTATATGGTAACATAAATAAGTTACATAAGTGTGTATGTGTTATGTGTGTACCTATAATAAATCATACACAAATACAATAATGGTTTTATGAGAGCAAAAAAAAAAAGGATTGAAACTTTCAAATACCGAACAAAAAGCATAAATAATAATAATAATAAAAATAATAATAACAAAATAATAACAATGTAAAATAATAGTAACGATTAAAAATAAAAGTACATACCTATGATGTTACATAATAAAAGAGAGCAAAGAACTGCTTGTGAACCGATTATATTCTTATGATTGAAAAAAAATTTCGCATACTATACCTATATATAGTATAACATTATATGTGAAGAAAATATTGAGTTTTAAAACAAAGAAGAAAAGGAAAACAAAAAACGGATTTATTTTTATTTTTTTTTTTTTTTTTTTTTAATTCTTATTTTGTCCTGAATCTACAATAAATTGATAAAAATACTGTATATTATTACGAGTTACATACGAGTATGTACATATATGTATCTACCACTCAAAAAATAAAAAATAAATAATTCCCCATAATAATCTATAAGTGGATAAATTACATGTAATTATTGAGAAAATTTTTTATATTTTGTGAAGGAATTCCTTTCCAATTATTATTTTAGAATGTATTTACTGCATAGATGTGTATATGGTATTACAGTCCTTACATTACGAATAAACACGTAATATGTTTTAGAGTTATATTTAAAATCATAATTATGTATGTATTTACCTATTATGTAACATGTATAAGAAAAAGAAAATACTGAATTTTCAAGGATATTTTCTAATCCTCAAAAACAGATTTATACAAATTGATTTTGGGAATATATGCATATAATTATAAAATTTAAAAATATATATTGCGCATGGTTTTTTTTTATTTTTTTAATATGTTAGGATAATTTCCTGAATAATTAATTTTAGTGTAAAAATCATCCCAATTATTAAAGAATGAAATTTGTAATTAATAATTTTTTCAACTTTAACAGTTTATTTGACGTTTGCTTAAAGTTCAATTTTTTTCTCTTGAAAAATACATATCTCGTTTGTTTAAAATGATCATTGTAATCTCTAAAAAATATTCAAAATCTGTTAAAAAGCACACGACAAGAGATTTTGGTCTCCAGAGTCCAAGAGATGTGCGCGCATACACCAAAGAGATCTTCAAAATTTCAAAGGACCAGTGTTCTCTGAAGTTCGTTTTGATCTCTTGTTCTGCTGTTGTGTATACTAAAAAGAGATGGACTCCACAAATGGACTCTAGTTTTCAAAATGTTTTGTTTTGATATTTGACTCTTGGACTCTAGAATCTAAAAATGACATTTTAATTTGGTTGTTGGTGTTTTAAAGAAGTGTAGTTTTTTATATAATAATACTACATCCTCATTTTTCAATTCTTTTGACAATTTCACAACAACACCATTTACACCTCTTTTTTTAATCCACTTTTTTACACACACATCCTTTTTTTTAATAATAATATAAGCAGCAACTGCTGCCTCAATTTCAACTTGTCCATCCAAAAAATTCAATAAGAGCGGAATGATAGCAACGGCAAGTAACACTAGGAGAAACATAAAATAGTCCTGAGATTTAAACCAGAAACCAAATACGTATTCCATGTATACACTAAAGAGACTGGCCTCCAAGAGTCTCTATTGTCTTGCCTCCGAAGGCCTAATTTTGTGGTCTCAAGTAGGTAATTATTAAGATATTCATACTTTATGCACAATATAAAAGTCAGTATGTTGTAAAATATTGTAGATATTACATTAAGTGAAATAAATATAGTTAACATAAAGTTTGCTAAAATTCAAATTTCCGAATTTTTTCCTCTTAAACCTTATTTTAAAAATTAATATTTTATTAAAGAAAAAACGGTCGGAAATTCAGATTATTATGAATTATGAAACTTTATGGAACATTTTCAATGCAACGCTAAGTGAAATTGGAAATTATCTGTCTTTCGTTCCTTATTTTCTTACACGACATTAGATGTCTGCGTCACTTTCTAATTGAAATTGAAATTATGCTTCATTTCCAATACAACGTGAAATTGAAATTCAATTTTTTCCCTCTTTGTAGCACATTAAATTATATGACTTCTTCTCTTTTCTTCTCAACGTGAAATTTTTCGAAGTAACGTGAAATTAGGTTCTATTCCAAATTTCAATTTCATAGTATATAAAGAGCTTTCAATGATGTACGAAAATGTATTTAAATATACTCAATAATTCACCTTACATTTGTAACAGCTGTCAATTTCATCAAAAGCTCTCTTCAATTTCACTTTGTATTGGAAACAAAGCATTAAGGAGCATTCACAGTGCAACGCTAAGTGAAAGTGAAATTTATATGTCTTTTGTTCCTTATTTTCTTACACGACATTATATGTCTGCGTCACTCTCTAATTGAAATTGAAATTGCCAACGTAAAGTGAAATTAGGTTCTATTCCTAATTTCAATTTCACTTAACAAAAGCTATAAATCTAATCACAAAAATGTTGTTAGGAAATTGACCAACAGATGGAGACTTCCAAAAAATTGCAAGAATTTCCCTAAAATTCCTTTAAATTCCCACTTAAAAATGGAGAAATTCAGTTGAGAAGTTGAAAATTTGAATTTCAAATGTCAATTTAAGCAAAATTTTAATGTCAAATTTTCGAATTTCAAAATTACTTAGCTTTGTATTTTGAACAGTATGCTTTTTCATAAAATTTCACTTTCACTTAGCGTTACATTGAGAATGTTTCTTTATGTGTTTAAAGTTTTGCAGCCCGTAAAAGTTCCTAAACTTGACTTATCGATCAGAGCATTTAAATTGCGTGCAATCAAGTGAAAGTTTTGCAAAAAATTAAAGAGAGTCTAGATTGTTAAACAGATCGACATCTATCTTATTACATGATAACGATAGACTACACACTATGATTGTGGAAAAACCGAGATAGAAATGGATGTTAGAATTTCTTTATCATTTACTCATCTACTCATCTACTCTACTCTCAGACCTGACTACTTCTTGCTACTGCTTTCCCAAAAATAATTTAAATTTAACAGTGCCGTATAATACGTGGTAATACTGACTTTCCAAGAATTTATTGACTCTCGTTCACTATAAAAATAAATCATTTTTTTAATTTGAAAAATGTACATTATTTATTTGCCTTAAATTTTATTAACTTAGGAACATGGAAAAAAATTTTTAATTTTTTTCTGAAATTATTCACGTACATATGAGTACATTATATTGTATTACTTGGGACAATTCCATCTTCATCTTTATGGGCAACTATAAAAATAAAAAAAAAAAATTTCTTATTACTAAACAAATCTCTTGATAAACATACACTATACAATAACAAAGAAATCTATCTAAAATAGTACAAATTTTAATATTTTAAATATTTTAACAAAACAAAAACTATTGCATCATATATAAATAATCACTTATACATAATACAAATTACTTAATAGTAGAAAATTTTTACAACTAAAATCATTAAATTGGAACACATATGAAAACTATTTCATTGTATTGAATTTTTTAATTTATCTGAAAATTTGTCTTTTTTATCGTTTTTCCCCATAATATTTGGTGATGTTAGTAATTGCAAAACTTTACCATCCTTTCGAAATTTGACTAAATGGTTTTCTTTAATTTTTTGTAATTGATTTGAATTCTCTTGAGTTGCTTTATTGCTACCACTTGTGCTGCTATTACTACTGTTATTGTCAATACTGCTGCGATTACTATTGTTGCTGCTGTTCTGATTATTGCTGTTATTCGCATTTCTTTGATCGCTGAAATTTTTATTTTTTATCGAATTATCAGGTTGTTTCATCATTGATTTCGGTATCAATCTCAATAAAAATTTGCTTTCTTCGCTATTTGTTACTGGTCTAATATCAAATTCTGATTGTAGACCACGTTGAAATCTTTCAAAACTATCATCACCTTCATAACTATCTGACATCGATTTAGACGAAATATCGTCCTCATAGACTTTTGTACGCTTCTTTTCTAACCATTTCGATAAACGATCACCAATTAAACGTCTTAAAAATATACGAATATCATGTCGTTGAGATTCAACAGATGGAGTCAGAATACCAACACCATGATCACTAGCTTCAATAAAATCTTTATGATTTTCAATAATGTCATGTAGTAAATATTCTATTTGTGCATCGTGATTTGTCGATTTTTCCTTGAATTTTTCTGTTTTTTCGAATTTTCTTGGAGCTCCAACAATTGTTGATGAATCTTGTTTCTGTTGCTGTTTTTGTTGTTGGTTATTTGGATTTACCAGTTTCAAATTTCCTTTATTTTCCGTGTATTTATGTCCCAAACGATCATAAACAAATCGCTCCTGTTTATTGGGAGAGGAATTCTTATAAATGGTGCTATCGTAAGTTTTACCCTCATATGAATTTGGTAAATTTTGTGTCTGATAGTATTGGACTTTAGGTATATCAATGTTGATTGGTGTTACTGTTGGCTGACAATAAAATTGTTGAACATAATTTTTACATGATGATGTTGGTAATTGGAAAGGAATTGATGGTTGTTCTTTTTGTTGGCATGCAAAACATTTACCACGTTGAAAATCTGCTGATGTAACCTCTGGCATATATTGCATTACTTCTGGTATTCTAATATCCTTTTTGATATGATCTTCATTTAAAAAATTTTCATTTGGAACAATATCATCTTTGACAGCACGTTTCGTTATTTTTGATTTTGCTTCATTTTTTTGTTCGAATTGTGATTTTTTTGACAAAAATGGACATGACAGAATTTTCTTTTCACGTCGCTTTTTCAGTAGTTCACGTTTTATCCTATTACTAGTTGCACTTAAATTGTTATTATCATTAAAATCAATTGCCAAGTACCTTGGGTAGTTTACAGCAACACGATATTTTGGTCCTCCATAATATTCTTCTTTTGTTTCGTGTTCATGTAATGAATGAGCATTGTATGATGTGGTTAAAGCAGTAAATCCACCAATAAATGAATCTCCTGGAGTATGTGAACAATCTGTAAACGAAATAAATAAAATATAAAATATTTATAAAATAGAAACTTCACGATTTCATTTAGCAGAAATCTCTACCTGGCATTGTTAATGCGATTCGATCAACTCGAGCAAAAAGATTGTTTCCTAATGCTGGTAATATCGATTTTGATGGTATTGGCTTTTCAACTTCGAAATCTAAACTATATTCAAGTTTTGATTTTTTTACTGGTGGCGGTACTTCAACACGGTATCCATGCTGTTTCGGTATAGACGGTGAAATAGTTAGCGTCGGTACCGGAATTTTTACTTCATATGGTAATAATTTTTCGCAATGGCATCCACGACCAGTATAAATTATATCGATTGGATGACAATCCATACAATTAATCTTTAAAAAAACAAAAAAATACAATAAATATGCATGTGCATATTTATATAAGTGAATTTTGCATAAATATTTTATAAAATTTAAAAATATCTTACTTTTATTAAAACCACAAAAATTGACATAAACACGACTACAATATGATAAAAATTATTGAATGCCATTATAGAAATTGTCTTCTGACTGGCATATAATCATCAACTTGAAAGTTCACATAGACTGAACTAAATTTTATCGCAAATTTTTCTTATAAATGTAAAAATGTATTTTTTTTCTAGAAAAATAAAAAAAAAACCATCATATCATCACCCAAACTATTGAAATAACATCTGCTCTCGTGCTATCAAGGTTTATAAACAAAATTTAAAAAATTCTCCAGTAAAACGAATAAATTTAAATTTTTCTTTGGTCTTTTATTATTATTTTCTTTTTTTTTTTTTCAATGAAATGAAGTTCAAATTCAAAGTAATTAGAAGTGAACTTGTTCTTAAACATACAAATACGTATGTACTATAACATAATAATAATAAAATTTCTGCTGATTTCTACATTTTGCGATTCTGTATACAAAAATGTTAACAAGAAAAAACAAAAATTAAACCGAAAATTACAATTAAAAATTGGTGATGAAGATTTAAAAAATAAAATGTTTATAAACATGTTCATAGAAGGTTTATAAGTAAGTACATAAGCATTATTCGAATTTTTTTTTATCAAAAATACTTAGAACACATACTTAGAATTCATTGGAAAAACATTTTTGAATATTATTATTCAAAATGAAAACAAAAATTATTCAATCGACAAAATATTACGTAAAAGAAAAGAAAATAGAGTACAATAACAAATCAAAAATGTACAAAAAGAATTAAGAACGTGAAAAATTTATAAATTATGAAAACCGCATACAGTGCATATCAAAATATAGCCTCATTCAACGTTTTTATATTTTTTTATCAAATTACAAGTTTTTTGTTTTTATTTTTAATATGTATTTTTGGAAAAATGGAAATTAAAATTGAAACGTAAAAAGAAAACGAAATACTTTAGTGCAAAGATAAATATTACAAAAAATGAGCAAAAAAAAATTTTCTCTAATATTGTCTAATTTTATTGAAATCTTGACAAAAACTACACTTTTCTACACTTAATTGTGAACAACTTATTTTGTTTTTGGGAAAAACACTGTAAGTTAATGTATTTTTTTTGGTTTTGTTTATTGACTAATTGTTTTGGGAAATACATGCATGTATACAATTTTAAAATTTTTTGGAAATCTCATTATCCTAAAGGACTATATAGAGCTTTATAATCAAAACAGTCCACTTTTAAATGCAACATTTGATTGTGAAATTAATTTATAGGAAGACTATAATTATTAAAATCTTTTAGGAACTCCTTTCAGTTTGTTTACAAAATTTTTCAATATGTGAGTTATCTTAAAATAATTTTTTCGAATCCAGTTTTCAAATATCAGAATTTTATTGAAAGTTTGTAAATTTATATAGGTAATTCGAGAAAATGCTTGGAATTGTTATGTAAATTTTGTAAAAATAAATCAATCAATTTCATTATTTATTCTGTCTGAAATTAAAGAAAAAAAACAAACACATATTTGCATGTGTATTTCTTATATTGCATATATTATTTTACACGCGGATGTAATATAAATCTATAATAGTTCATTAGGTAAAATTTACAAAATATAAGATGTAGATACTAGATACTCTCTCAATTCTAGTCGTATATGTACCAAAAGTATAAGAGCTCATTAAAAATCTAGCGTAGTTTTAGTAGAGTAGATTGAACTTTTAAATTTTATTCAAAATTCGAAGTAGATTGCCGTATAATATTAATTACATTACTATATTGGTATAAACCAAGGCTAATAGAATATATGAGGAGCATCGTTTCAAAATGCAAGTTCTCCATAATGTTTTATTTTCCAAAAAACAAACTTTATTAATTCCTTTTTTTTTTTTTTTTGGAAATTGATTAATACAAAAAATCTTTGAAATAATCATTGTTATGGAGAAAAATAATCAATAAATAACGAAATTAATTTTTACATTTTGAACCAAGAGCCGTTTTTATAATGTAAATATCATAGAGAATATTGCATATTGAAACGAAGCCGTATTAAAATATAAAAGCCTGCTTCTTTATCAACTTAAGTACGCATCAAAAAGAAAATTTTCGTTTAATGGAGTATTTGCATTTTGAAACGATGCTCCTCATATAAGGTTAGCTGTAGCCGTATATATAAGGAAAATTTTTGCTTTTTTTACAATCAGATTTTAAACCGATTCCGACGTCATATTTTAAGAAATGTTAAATTGTTATTGTTGTTTTTTAAAACACGAATGTATTTTAGAATTAGAGTACTAAATCTATATTTTATCAACTATTAAAAATAACTTAATTTCTTTTGTTTAGTAATCTTTAGTAATTTTTTAACTTTTAATTCATCTTATTAACATCAAAATTTCGGCTAACACAATACAGTCTTATGAATGCTTCAAGAAATCTTATATTGCGACGTCACAACTTAATTTGTAGGTTATTAATATCGCTAAAGCTGACCTTATATATTCTATTAACCTTGGTATAAACTACATACTCGTACATAGTTTTCAATATAACAATATGTATAACATTTAATATAACTTTCCATATGTGTCTATTAGAATCAAAAGGGTATGTTTTTTTGAGAAAATACGAAAAACGTTTTATTTGTTATTAGTAGCATTTGTAAATATGAAAATTGGTTTTTTTAATTAGTTAGCATTGTGGAAGAATGTTAATTTAAAAAATGCATATATCACGAGAAAAGTTAGTTTGAAATTTGGAAAAAAGTACTTCTTGGAAACAACTTCTGAAAAAATGTACTTTCTGAAACTAATGTTTTAGAAAAGATGCCGTTTTGAAACAAGATTGTATTTTTTTTTCTATTTATTTTTTTTTTACTATATGGATCAACATGGACATTCAAATTTATTCTATAATATAGAGAAAGAATAAAAATCTATAAAAACTTGAAAAAAAATTAGTTAGAAAACGGATTTAATTGTTATGTACATTAAAAATATATCACAATTATAATTAACTAGAGGTTTAAAGTGTGTAGAACTTTCACTTTTTCCAGTATTTTATTATTATTATTATTTTAAAACCGTTCGAGCATTCCAACTGATTTTGAACGAACAAAACCGAAAAAGGAAAACAGCCCATTTTGAAAATAACTTTTTGTATCAATACGTCAATTGCATTGGAATAAAGACTTTTTGAAAAATATACATAGTAATAGAATAAGATACCTTTTGGAAACCAAACATTTTTGGAAAAGATGCCTTTTTGAAACTAATGGTGTTTTTCAGATCAATTTTTTAACAGTAATATGAGACTTTTTCGAAATGTATTAAATAAAATTAGATTCGGTTTTGAAAAATCTACAAAATGTGATATACGTATGTACATATATGTATATCTCATTTTTCTTATAAAATGGAAAACATACTCTTTTCATTCTAATAGACACATATTACCAGCGTGAAATTAGAAAATACAACCTAATCTCAGTCTGGTGTCTAGTGTAATCTACGCTGATAGATGTAGAACAGAAAAATGGAAGCATTGTAGAATTTTTTTTTTTTTTAAAGTTTAAATGAAGGAGACGTGAAAAATCTACACTAGATATGAAAATGTAACTTATGCCGATTCTACATTCAATGCAGTGACTTTAGCTTCGACTTTGATTTAATGGATGTGTATTAAAACTTCTACATTCAATGCAGTAGGCTTGACAGCTACTTTTACATGTGATGTTAAGCATGATGTGAATTCGAAAGTCGAAGTCCAAGTTGAAGTCACTGCATTGAATGTAGAAGCGACATTAAGGATAAATATAATTTTAAAGATCTATATGGTTTGCTCACCATATCATTGTGATATAAAGTTTATAAAAAATGTTTTTGTATTTTCTTTACAAAACATAAATGTATACAAATTGATATTATTTATGTGTGTATCGCAAACTCCCACTTAACATAAAAGTATATACACTATGCTATATGCAGCTCGTATGTAATACTAGTATGTACGTGATACGGTAATGTAATGATGGTAATACGTAATACCACGTAATACGTAATACCGAAATACCATGTAATACTATACTTAATGTGATATTAATGAACAACAAGAATTTCATTAGATTGTTTGACTTTTCAAAATGCCCACTATATTATAATGATATATGTAGTTACCTTTGTATTGAATAGATTGTGAATAGGGTTCATTATTACAAACATTTAAATTTGTGTACTAGTCCACCGTATTGTAAAGTTTTAAAATATTTAATACAAAAAATGTGTACATTTATATTGTGTTGGTTATTTATTAACATGGAAAGACAGCTAGAAAAGTCGGCAATATACAATCTGGATCTACCTATGTATAAGAGTTTAACCAGTTTAACGTATGATACATTTTCTAGATGATCATAAGAATATGTAAAATAGAATAAGAATAATAATAATAATAATGGGTGACATATTTGTACCCGTGAAGTATTATAAAAGCTTTATATAGACATTTTGTAGGCACCTATTTACTTTATTTACGTCTTCTAAAAACATATTTTTTATTACAACACTTAAGAAAATAAGAAAAATTAGAAAGACAAAAAATTAAAAGATTGAAAAGATGAATGATGTGTGGATGAAATAAGTGTGGAGAAATCTAGTTATGAAATAAATTAAATCTATAATTTTTACAGTAGGTAATCCACGTACACTTCTTGTTCTTTTTTGCCTTTTTCCTTTGGTTTTTTTGGGTTGAATTTATTAGTTTTATGACTAGTTTTTCTTTAGTTTATCTAAATTCATTTAAAATTAATAAATATCTATTAAATTCAAGACTAGCTAAATATATTTATTGTCATAGGGCCTTACTTATAAACTGTAACTAAGTTATTAATAAGAACTTAATCCTTTGCTAACTATTTTTTCATACTTATAACAAATTTAATCCTAACCTTAGTGTTAGTAGAGACTTTAAATTTTAATCGTGGCGAGAGCTCTACTAAGTCGTTATTAAGAGCATAATAACCTAATTTTTGATCAAACTATCAAAGAATTTCAAATCAAAATATAAAATAGGCATATAACATAGCATAACATAGTAACATTTGACATAAAATAAAAAAATTTTTTTTTTTTAATTCAAATTGACATAACTAACTGACTATTGACATAACAAAATTATAAATTCCATATGTAAAATTACAGTAGTAAGCAAAAAGAGCTTGCTAAAAAAGCTTTTTTAAATTAGAACTTAGTAAACTGTTATGAGTACCAAAATTAAAGTCACTTCTAAATTCGGCATGTCATTACTAAAATAAAGTCGACTTTAAAAAATTTTTATAAGTAAGGCTCATAGTCAACGTATGTATGCGTGTTTTTCAAAATTTTAAAATTTTTCAATTCTTTCTATCATACTTATGTATTATGCACCATTCGTTCCATTAATATTATATTTACGTTAACATAAATTATGAATGTTATTTTTTAAATTAATTATGTATTTGGAATTTTCAAATTTAGATGTTAATACCATCAACACAAAGAAATTTTCAAGTTGAAAAGATTTTAGCTTCACCAGAAGGATCATTAATTGCTTTAGCTGGTACAAATGGTTTATCAATATTGGAACTTCCAAATAGATGGGGACCGAATGGATATTTTATGGAAGGAAAAGATGAAATAATATGCAGGTTTGTAAATTTCTTTTAAAATTTATTATTTATTATTATAATCCAAAAAAAGAGTGTTCAATAGATCAGTTGATAGATTATCTGATTTAATGATCATAAAGTCTCGGGTTCAAACTACTGTACGAATACGAAATAAGAATGTAAGTTCCCAGCTGTCTGCTGGGGAAAATAGCTTAGAAATGACGATTTGAATCTATTTACACCTACACGAAGTAAGATCATTCTAGAAATAGATCAGTCTAAATAATAATAACACGTAATTGAATTTGTTTCTGTGACTCGCAATAACCAGTAGGTTTCATATGCAACATGAAAGCAGATAGTTAACGGAAATAAACTTATGTGATTAACTCCAGACCAAATATGGACTATTGCGCTTTGAATAAAAAGAAGAATTCAAATATTCAATATTTTTAATTGTAAACAGCATCAACTCGAAAACTGTGGTATTTTTTTTCTCTTTTCATTTTATTCGTTTAAATCAATAAACCTCTAAATTTATTGAAAAGTAAATGTACATAAGTAAGATTTTTATGTACGAGTGGAAATGAACAAGTATATATTAACAAAACACCTACTCACTTGAATTGTTGATTTTATAATAAAAAAAAAAAAAAAACAAAAACATGAATTGATGTGATTCATCGATTGATCAATTTGAACGAGCTTTTCCAAATAAAAAAAGTGTATGTCGTAAACATATTAGATTTATTTCGTTTATAATGTACACATAATGAAATTAATTTTTACTGAGAGTTAAAACAATGCAAAATAATTAGTATTGAAACAAAACATTTTTCCTATTCTTTAATAATTAATTTTTAAATTCTTAATAATGTTATACAATAAATAAAAGCAAAAACATTTAAAACAGTATTTTTTATAATTTACACTTTGATTGACAGAATCAATAATTTTATGCACGATTTTCATTGTTCACCATTTGATCATTTTCAAATCACGAACATCTGAAAAATTTCTTTCGGACCTTAGTCGTATATCACTGGTATCCAATTCAAATTTTCCACTCCATTGTGTCGGTAAAATTTCTGTTTCCAAATTATGATCATAATATTCTGTAGAATTTGATCGATTTCTTTCCGGTTTTATTCGTACATCATTTGGAGCTTGAACAAATTTACCAGACCATTCTGTTGGTAATATAGTTGGACTTGTTGAATATCCATAGAACTGACTTGCATCCGATCGATTTCGATTATAAAAACAAGCTTCCTGCCTAGAGCATGGTATCCCTTTTGTTGGTTCATCACTACGTACAAATTTTCCATTCCATCCTTCGATTTTGATTGGAATGTATTCACGATCACGACGTGTTTTTAATGGCATTTTTGTGACAATTTTAGTTTCGTTTTTCTGCCCCTGTTTAGTTTTTTAATGTTTCCAAATCAACTATTTTAATAAAACTGATTGAAAACATGAATTTTCAATTCAATTTCTAGATTTTAGCTTACGTTAGATGAAATATCAAAAATATTTTATATTTTTCATGTGCTTACCTTACAGACAGAAAATAAAATAAAACAGGTTAATCCCACGCACTTAAGGCAGAACTATAATCGACATAGCTGACATAACAAACATTAAAAAAAATAACGAATATTAAAACGTAACATTTTGTTAATTATAATGACATAGATAACATACTAAGCAACAAACAATAAAAATTTCACAGAATGAGGTTATGACTTATGTTACTTACGTTATGTACGCTCTCGATCGTACTGCTTATGTCGAGCTTATATTAAACGAATTTTCAACGAATGTCAGCAATGTCAATTCTCAATTATAGTTTAGCTCATTAATTTGGCTGCGTTCGTATCCGACATATGTATGTCATAGTCTATGTATGTCAGCTATGTCGATTATAGTTCTGCCATTAGAATATTTACTTTCTTAAGTTTTATTTTCAATAATACTACGTGTTGTACTTTAACGCTAAAAGTAAACAAGTATATACAGGGTGTCCGGCCTCGGGTGGTCAATCCGCAAACAGAAGATAGGTGTCATCGAGACAAGCAAAAAATCGTGTTGCAGGGGGAGAGTGTAATCTTACCGCCTCAATGCCAGCACGTAATAAACAGAGTGTGGAAAGCCGTTTTAGAAAATAATATGGTTGTTAGATATGAGTTTTACATAATTTTACATGATTTTACACAATTCAAACACTTAAAAAAGATTAAGCAAAGAAAAAACTGTAAAATATAGACCTTTACCCTACAGGTCAAAGATGAAGCGTGTGTTTTGGGCTTTCTGCCTATTTAATTAAAAATTAATTTAGAGGGCGCTGTATTTTCTCTAAAAAGTGGCACAAAAGATCATTAGATAAAGGGGGAGTTTCTTACAGATTTCTTAACTACTTTTTTATAGCTAGTGCATCGTAGTTGCTGTAGGATGTTTCGTAGAGTAAGAGCGAAAAATATTCAACACCCTCTAGCGGCTAAACGTTTGAGGTTAACACCCCCCCCCCCTTCTCTTTACCAATGTACAACGATTTTTGAGTTGCCTCAATGAGACCTATCTAATGTTTGCGAGTTAACTACCGGAGACTAGACACCCTACCCTGTATATATACCGATTGACTTATTTGTCAATACCATCGAATAATCTTTAAAATAAAAATTTGAAAACTACGTAGCATTATTATTACACAATAAAAAAAATCTTGAGAAATGAAAAATAAATTACGAATTTGCTAAAAACAAATTATATCATAAAAAATAAATAAATAAATAAACTCATGTATAATAAAAATCATGAGTATGAATATACCTTATACGGAAACGAATCGTTGGTACAATTATTTTTTTTTTATAAAAGATCACATATGGTATCGCATTTTAATGTAATGTAAATCTCTATAATATTTATGTAACGACGTATTTAACAAGATTTTTATATTCGATTTGTATATATGTATGTATTTTTTATGATATCATGTTAAACATAAATGAAATGATGTTGTAGTACAGGAAATGGTCTAATCACAGAGTAAAATAACTATATACAGAGTGTGCAATACAATCCTTTACATTGCCGAGCTAATTTTGGAAGTGGATTTAGCGAAAATCCACCTCTCTCAAAGCTTCTCTTATAAAATGAGTACATTTTGAAAATTGAGAGTAGAAAATATAAATAAAACAAAACAAAACAACACAGTTTCAAATATACATTCTTACATACACGTAAGGTAATGTACAATTGCTTATTTCTTGTTTGCGTACATATTTTGTATTGGGCAATAGAAATATGTATGTATGTACATAAGTATATAGAATATGTATGATACTGGAATATATACTGTTTTGTACCATAATGTTAGATATAATATATTTATGTATATTTACGAGTATATATGTATATATATATACGCACATTATAGTTTGTTTTGGTTTGTTTTTGTTTTCGACCCTTTGTTACTATTTCATTGTTATTTTCGACCCTAAATTTATGTTTGTTCGATTATGATTTCATTTTTTCAAGTTAATATGCATCTTACAAATTATGCTGCTTCTACATTATATGTGTATACACATTATATACACATGTACAGTAATCACAAAAAGTATTTCTGCATAATTAAAGTATCGTAATTTGGATTTAGACACTTGTAATACTAATAAATTTTTATATTTATTTTTTCAAACTTTAATAAATACAATTTCTTAAAAAAAACCATAATTATTCTTAGAACAAATATATTATTTGAATTATTCCAAAAATTATTCCTGCATTAATTCTATCGCAAAAATTATTATGAATATTAAAATGAAAATAATTGATTTAATTTTGACTTTCAAGAAAAATACCGAGGAAATTTGAATTATTTAGTAAAAATTTGAAATTTGTTGTGCACAAGTAGCACCAATAATTTTTGTGATCACTGTACATACCTATCAATTTCTTCATATAAACAGAATCTAAAATCTAACATCTACCAACTATCAACTATAAAATCCGGTATTTGATGATGTAAGTCAAAATAAAGAAAAGACAACCAAGCCTCCTTGTATACGAAGTGACAATATAGTTGCATTCCTTTTGACCAAGTAAAGTACTCGCAAGTACTTGTAGTCATGATCATCTACACCACCTCTTGTATTCGAGTAATTTACTTGACAGTTGCATGGTTAGTTACGCCAAAATTCGCCGTCAGAGGTGTTTGTGTTTTAATCGTTAGAGATTAAAGAAATAGGTTTAAGTCTATAATATTTTTAATACACGTTTTATTCAATAGGTGGCTTTTTATTGTTTAATGTTATGAAGCATCTAAAATCAAAGCAAAACAAATTTGAAATACATGACAGCTAAAATTGGAGCATGGCCAACTGTCACTCCAATATTTACATTGCCTTAAAAATGTGTATGCTTTCAAATTTGAGGTTACTCTTTACTTCCAAGTAAAAAATTGCGTTCCATTTATAATATACTCCCGAGTACTTGAAAGTTCTTTACTTGGTCAAAAGGAACGCAACTTATGTGTAATGATAAAACCTGTCTGTACATTTACATACATCTATATCTAGCTATTGTGGTATGAAAAAAAAGGGTAGCAGTATGTATGAATAAAAAAAAGTAAAAAAAAACATTTCTCTTTTTGGGAGAGCACAATTTACGAATTTTAAGTTTCAAATCAAAAGTTTTATAGATGAAAATGCAAACTTGAAATTTTTTAAAATGAGCTTTGCGATATTGGCCTATCTGTGTATCGTTATTTAGGTCTGTGGTCTAATGGTGTAACAAATACAATGAACAAAAAAAAAAAAAATAAATATACAAAATTTGAACGTGCCTACCTGCGCAAAAATCATTACTTTTTATAGTAAAATTTCAGGTTAACGTACTAAATTATGTACGTACGTATTTTAAGTCAAAGTCGCAATTATTATTTATTATGTTATTTACTTAAGAATTCAGTTAATAACAAAAATTAAAAAATAAGAAAATAAAATATGAGTGACACAAAAATAATATCAATTTGTTGTTTCAATGTAGATAAAGCGTCATAATAATAATGGTTCTTGAATTTTAATAAACAATTATTGAGTTTTCGCTTATATAGCTTGCAATAATATTTATTAAAAATTTTATAGAATAATATCAAATGCTGACTAAAATAATGTAACGTATTTACGAGATGTAATTATTTTGAATGTTTAAATAGAAGGTCATAATGGTAAGAATTTATTGGATTTTTCGTTATTATTTCAATGTCAATGTCAAATAATGATACTGAAATATTTTTTTTTTTTTTTGTATTAAAATTGAAATTAGCAATTTTTGACTGTAAATGTTATTGATATAATTTTATAGAAATTTCTTAGTATTTTCACTATCGTGGTGGTTCATTTTCGTGTAAGATTCAAAATATTTTGTAGCCTATCAAATTTTTTCAACATTTTTCAAAATTATTAGGTGAGGAAATTGTTAGGTTATTGGATTGTCAAAACTGTTATGTTTTGCTTTTGAATTACTATTGGCAGTGATGCGATTTTTATTTTCCTTTTTGATACATAATAGCTATAGCACCTTAAAAATTCAAAAACCCGCATTTGTTTTTTAGAATTGTTATTAGTTTGTCATCTATTTTAACATGAAGTACAAAATTGAATATTTTCGACATTATGTACGTTGTACCAAATTTTAATTAAATTGTACCAATCTTTTTATATTGTGTGCTTTATTTTTCTGATACTATACTAATTTTGCATAATATTATTCTTTTAGTTAATTATTATTTAAAGCCCTAGACAGACATCTAGTATAAACGTGGTATCGATACCATGGTATTGGCTATAGATACTACATGTCTGTCACCCTATACTAGCTTTATACCAGGAAAACAAGCTGGTATAAACGTGGTATTGAAACCAGCATAATTTATCTAATATAAAGCTAATATTCACAAAATTTACTGAACTTAGCGCTATTTTAATGCTGCGGAAATTATAGAAACTAGTTTTTACAGTAGTTTTAAGTTGAAAATAATTAGTATAGGCATAGTAGGCATTAAGTTGAAAGTAATATAATGCAAATATAGCCCTAGACAGACATCTAGTATCGATACCATAGTATGATGCACCACAACAAAATTCACAAAATATGTCAAATGATACTAAGTTTATCTTAGATTACATGTGTGTCACCATGCTAGTAGATATCATGGTATCGATACTAGATGTCTGTCAGTAGCATAAAATTCATAAATCGAAAATGCAAAAATTCCAAAGTAAAATAAAAAAAATTTACATTTTCATTTGTAATATATAGATTTTTCATAATTCTTATTAGTACAGTTGATTATTTTATTTTATTTTTAATTTTTACTTTGTGGTAAATGACATTTTCTTTTTAAAAGTACAAATATTTGTACTTGTATATATAGAAGATACAGTGTAGAAAAAACAAAAAAAAAATAAAAAACGTATAAAATCTGAAATTTTTTTTTTATTTTTGTTTGATTTTTTGTTTTTCTTTTTCCTGTATAAAACCAAAGTTTTTACATTGAAAGCATAAGCAAATTCTTATATTTAGATATGTACATATGTATATTTATGTAACATATAAAGGTTTATATAAATCTGTAAATGTATTTTATTCATTGTCATTGGCTTTTGCCTCGTTTTCGGTACGTATACAATATTCATATACGTATATGTATATATACGTATGTATGTATTGTATATTTTATGAAAACTCATAATTTTTGATTATTTTTAATTAAGTATAAAAAGCATAAATATTATAATATTAAATGTATGTGTAACTTTGGTTTTATAGCCTTTTATTCCTTTATTTACTTTTTTTTTTATTTTAATTTTTTTTTTGTTTTTTTTAATTAATTAACTTACTTATGGCAGGTAACAACGAATTAGCATTTTCATTTTATTATATGATTTCACTATATACATACGTATATTTATATAGTATGACACAAAAATGAAGAAAATCTTGTTGTAACTATATGTATAAATGTATTATGTGTATGCAACAAAAATATGTAACAGAAATAAAAGATATGATTGTATCTAGTATTAATAAAATGCGCTAAATGAAGATTTTGTTATATAAGTATGTACATTATATTATTGTTTATTATTATAACTTTTTTTTTCTGCAATAATTTATATTCTTATTTTCCAGTTCACTTATCTGAACTTTATATAATAAATGAAAATTTATTACTTTCTTGTGTATAAATACATATATACATATACAGATGAAGAAGTAAAGCATTAAATTTATGCGTTATATATTTATGTATTAATTTTTTAACATGGCGAAAAATTTACATACATAAGTACTCGTATATGTATATTATAAAAATGTAATCAAAGTATTCAAGAATTTAATTGAAATATTTTTGTTATAAATTAAAAATCGATAATTAAGATCATCATCATCATCTTTGATACAATAGCCCTTGTATAGCCTAGACTTCTAATATGCTAATTGTTCCGTATCACTAAGCATTTTTAGTGATATTAACGATAAAAAAAAAGATGATAGAAAAAAAACACGAACTTTTGGTTACAACGTTTCTAGTAATTTTATTATACACCAATTTTAATTCTTTTTATAATTAAACTATACTCATTTTTTTATATAAATTATTTTCTTTTAAATGTTATACTATTTTAAATCTATTATCCGATGATTTAAGAATCATCGGCCAGCTCCTCTGTCGACATGGGATTGAATAATAATGAGATTGAACAGTCCTTCTCCTCTATGTTGGACAGTTCCTTTCTTCAAAAAAAAAGAAAAATCTGTAACGAGAAAAAAAAGTGTGAAATGCATCGCGACTACACGACAAATTTCACAATGAAGTGAAATTTGTGTAATAACACTATCCTTTTTTCTTTGATCTTCCTAGATCTTTTAGTATGCTTCATTTCGAAGCATAGAAAGTTTATGCAAGTGTTTGTATTGGTTGATAACCAACCAAATCTTTGTGTCAGAGTATCAATGTACCCATAACGAAATATGCAAGGAACGCATTTATTGTACCGGAGTACATGAAAGCAAGAAAATGATATCCTTTGTGATCATAAAGAAAGGATATCATCATCTTAGCAAATATTTGCATAGGATAGTGTGAATGCTAGGAATTAACCGAAACATGTGCATGCTTGTATCGCAAGATGCATTTGTTCTATGCCAAGCAACAATATGCTATAGGTATCATGATATAATTATGTGTATCTGGCACAAAGCAACTATATGCTAAGTCCATTGAGATTCATATACCAAGCAACTATATGCTATAGGTATTACGATATGTATTTGTATCTTGTACAAAGCAACTGTATGCTAAGTCCATTGAGATTCATATACCAAGCAACTATATGCTATAGGTATTACGATATGTATTTGTATCTTGTACAAAGCAACTGTATGCTAAGTACATCGAGATTCATATACCAAGCAACTATATGCTATAGGTATTACGATGTGTGTTGTGAATTACACAATTATGTTCTTAGGTTTATATCAATAAAAACCTAATCAAATATTTGTGCAGATGTGAAAGATGTTATTGCATTCAATCGTATCATATTTGAACCAATGTTCGAAATAAGGAATGATACGCTATGATATTCAACATGCCCCCCGCCTTGAAGGGACTTCAAAAGAGTCTACATTTCTCTCAATGAAAAAGGCTTGCGAATGTTGTTGGTTGATTGGCGTAACACTTCGTTCTGAATCTGAACATCGACTACTCGAATGTAGCCATCGGAACCTGGAATAGTCTGTACGACTTTGTCTACTAACCAATTTCTTGGAGGCAAATTTTCTTTCTTCAAAACAACGATTGCTCCAATCTCGATATGTTTCGCTGGAGTTTTCAATTTTGTCCTTTGTTGAAGAGTGGTTAAATATCTCTTCCAGAAACTCTACAACTTTCTATGAGTTGCCAGCGAGAAGAATGATTGAGTTTGCAATGAGTTCGATCTGGTGATGATGGCCCAAGCAGAAACAGTGTTAAGTATCAATGCTACTTCTTGATAGAGAGTGTTTCTCGACGTTTCCGATAAATTAACTAATCTGTTTCTAAACTGACGAAAATTGAGAGTATCGTTTCTGCAAAGAGACAGTTTCTTCTGAATGTTGCCAAACTGTTTGCGTAATGCAACATTCAATCCTAATATGCGTTCAAAATATTTAGAGAATGTAACGTAACTTAGAAGAAAATACAATTTAGACTCAATTTTGGAACAACTGTTATTGTAAAATGCCAGTTTTATATATCAATCATGGCAACTGCGATACATGTTTCTATTTCGACACTGAATTCAAAATTGTTGCCGAAAGATCATTGTGTATACATAATTTATGCATTTTAGAAACAAAGGCTCGAAGATTTTCGTAAGCAATTAGTATTATTGTATCAATACAGTTGCCATATAGTTAAAATACTTTAAACCTTTGTATTAGTTTCGAAAGGAAAAGAGTAACATTTCAGGAAAATAATACAAAACTGTTTCCAAAATGATGCAGTCATAGAAACTGCCACGACTACTCAACGAATTTTAAACAGTTTACGATCATTAACGAATAAGAAACAATACTAGACTGTTACCATCGTAGTTAAAAGGTAGCAGCTGTCAAATTTTCATGTGCAATTAATAACAGTTCATTCACTGCCATCAAAGATGAAAAAAAGTCCACTGATTATTAAATGTATAGAGTTAAAGCTCCTACATGTAAATGTATTGTGTGTAGGTAATCAACTTGGTAAAGGTGTGTGATCGAAGTAGTAGGATTGGATGTTTGGCATCGAATTCTACTTCGGAATTCTAGGCGGTCGCCAAATCTTAATAGACCTTGATCGTCAAGAGATGGACTTAGAGAAGATAGTTGACTGTCTTTATCAATAACGTTGTTTCTTCGCAATTTTGATATTTCCTTGTCGGAAGCAAGGTGCTATATCGTATTGATTATGTTGATCCCACTCGGTTAAATCAACTAATTGAAGTTCTTTCGAAGGAAACTGTGTGGATTTGTTCCTGTATTCTGTTATAAATCGAATTATATAGCCGAATACCCATATAGTTCTTTGATATAAAGTGATATACTTAAATGGTGAAAGCAAATCGGAATTCTCAACGAGTTTGAGAATTTGTTTTGTCTTCTTCCTTTCAAGCGAAACGGACAATTGAGTCAATTGAGTCTTGGGCTATGATAACTCGCTCGACTGGAGGAAGTTAGGGCCATGAAACCACAATTGAATGTTCAGGAGCTGATCAGGATGAGCTCCACTTGAAAATATGTCGACAGAATTATTTCGAGATCGAACATGTTTTCAACTAATGCTATACCCTTGTGATGTTGTCTAGATTTTGCTAACTCTGTGTGATACGAAGACGTTCCATGTTGAAGGGGAAACTTCTATCCATACTAATGTCATGGAAGAATCCGACAGCAATAGATACCTGAAATCTCAATTTACAGACATTCGATGATCTTCTCAACTACATCTACTAACAGATGAGCGACACAAAGTTCGAGTCGAAATGAAGTTTGAGTCTTGGCAAATTCGAGATTTGGAACAGAGTAAACTTGCTCTAATTTGGCCTGAACCGTCTGTGGATCGGATGTAGATGCACCCACCATAGGTTGCGTGACTAGCATCCGCGAAATCACGAATTTCTGTTTTTAAGTTTTTATTGAGCACGACAAAACGTTCGATTTTAATCTCGATTATAGTTTTCAAATTTGACAACAATTTTACCCATCTACCATGCAGTTCTGACCGTACAGATTCGTTCCAATCCAATTTCAATTTCCAAATTTCTTGCATTATTATCTATGCATTAACCATCATAGGATTCACCAGACCAAGTGGATCGAATCGAGGAACTATGATGGACAAAGTCAATCTTGGTAATTCGACTTGAAATTTTTGTCTTATCCAATTTGATAATAAAATAATTAGGGATTGAATGCCATATCATCCCAAGTGTTTTAGTTATCGATGTCATCGATGATGTTTGTGTCTTGGTAAAGATTTTGTTTGATTTTCGCTAATAAATCTTTCGAATTGGAGTACAATTTGTGAAGGTGTATGCCTGTTCTTTTCAACACTGTTACTAGTTCGCTTCTAATTTTGTCGATTTCTTCCAAATAATTGCTTCCTGTTAGAACGTCATCAACATAGACGTCTCTTTCTAGTACAGACGAAGCAATCGGAAAGGTATGTCTATTATCAATACTTTGTTGTTTGATACATCTGGTAGCCAAAAAGGGTGCTGAGGCCGTAAAGTACACGTCCGTGTTCAGCAAGTCAATTCTGATTCCCCCTGAATTTTCTCGCAGTATAGATTGCAGGGGAGTGTCATCAGGGTGTATAAGAATTTGACGGTGCATTTTTTCCATGTGAGCCGTCAATACAAAACGATGCTTCCTGAAACGACACTATAATGAGAATAAGTCGTCTTGGACAACAGGAACGACCATTAAAATATAATTAGGTATAGTTGAAGTTTTGCATGATGCATCAAATACCACTTTAGGGCTGTGTTTGGAAACGTCGTTTGCAAGCAGACTGCATTCGCAGTTTGTTTAGTAATGCAGATAACAACTATTATTGTATTGCGATTCTACTTGATCGTCAAAAGAAATAAGTTTGACAATAATCATTTTTTTGACGATCATTCGATATTTCCGAATTATTGCTGTACACCATGATAAGGCATGTGATACCTCTTTTGTACATTTTGTTCTTAATTCAACAATTCCATATGGTGTAAAAATATCGAATATTCCACGTTAATATAACATATATGACGTTTAGTGTAAGTAAACATCAACATTATATATCATTGGATAAACTATTTTCGACAGATTAGATTGATAATCACATGCTTATGCAAAATTCTTGATAGTACATAGTAAAAATCCAGTTTTTAAAATGGATTAGAAGAAGCTCGACAGAAACACAGAGAATCTTTCTCTTCTTTCTTTCAACTTTCTTCAACAAAAAATTAGTAGATAAATGATGTCAAGTGGAAGAGTTGGACTTATATTATTTCCATTTTTCATAAATCTAAACCAAATTAATTCCAAACAAAATGATATAGTACTTAAGCTCAAACCACAGAACCATAAAATCCATACTGGTGTCAATAATTTAGCATCCAATAATTGATAATCTCTCAATTGATCTTTGAAACGTTTCATTCTACCCATTTCGACATGATCTTCGAATATTCGTGTTAACCAATAATTATTAGACCACTCCGATGTATTAGAATTATGAAAAATTTTAATGGTTCCGACAGGTACGAATCAATATGTATCGGAAATGATAAATAAAATGAACCAGAACATACCGATGATAAACGAAATAGCTGATGTCTCAATAATGATTGCCGTTTAAATAATAATGTAGCATATGCGTATGTTGTATTCAAATTTTCACGATATTTATCACTCAAAATCATATCAACATTCACAAATAATGATTTCAATTTTTTCAAATATAATTCATTTTCTTTTGAATCTGTTCCATTCATTTCACTTATCGTATAATTAATTAAAATATCTGTTTTGAATTTATAACTTAAAATCTTTATATTATACTTTAACAGATCATCAATTGTATTTAAATTATCACATTCAATTGTTTTCGATAGAAAACTTTCCATTAATGTACGATACATGGTCGATAATAAGAGACCTGATATTAAAATTATAAAATATATTATATTTATTTGTATGTAATTTTTGTATTCGTTTTTAAATTTATGATAAAATTTTTTATTTGAAAATTTATACATATACTCGTATAAAATTCCGCCTACAACATATAAAGATATTTCACTAACATCCAAATATTTTTTTTTTTTTTTATAATCCATCTAGATAGGTACAGTATTAGCGTTATAAAAAATTGTCAAAATAATTATAATCATCCAAACTTCTACATTAAATGGTAAAAGTAAATACATCTAATATGGTATGTAATTTCTTAATATCGGTACAATCAAACAGAATCTAACTATCGATATCGGATAACCACCTTCATAATTCATTTGATCGAAATTTACAACTGGAATAGCACATAAATCAATTTCCAGAGTTTGTATCATGTCATCAAATATTTCTTCTTCATTTTCTCCATTTAATTGATTATTTTGTAGCTCCTCTCGTGACACATTCGTAGAAACGAAATGGTTTCAATCCTAGTTCAATTCCTACATACTATATATCGATACTAAAATAAGTATTTCGATGCTATACGATCTATTTGTTCGAATCAACTAATATAGAGCTGTGCAACAAAATAACCCGGCAAATTTATAGATTGTAAACCCAACAAAACAACTTCTCGTTTGAAGTAATATTCGGATTTGATCCAATTGCTAAATGAAAGTGAAGAGTAGCCAAAAATAATTTGATCGAATCAAATGTTTTAATTGTTTTTCTTTTTGACCGCACTGTACGTAGTACTTGGTATGTGTACCGAATCATATGTACACAAATCTCAAAAAAGAACAAAATAAATAAAAATAAACAGTAAGTTACCTACATATGCTCATCAATATCGAATTTAAGCTAATAGCTATGTATATGTACCTTATGTACGTATAACATGTACTGCATATATTTGGATGATGAGCCGTATCTTTTTATTATACTCGCACACACAGCATGTACGAGTACTTACATATGAAATTTATATTTGAATTATAATTCTGAAATTCTGATTAAATTTATTTGATTTTAATTAACTCAGATGCTATATACGTTTTTATTTATTTATAATATTTTTCACTTGTATATTGGTTATCATTTCCGTGAAATCATACTATATGTACACGACAAGAGTATACATGTAATGCACATGAATGTAACAATTAGTATAGGATTGTGAAATAATTATAAATTATAAACTCTTACAGAAAGAATATTAAAATATTTACTACATTATGCACATAAGCGAAACAACGATAACAAATCATAAATTTATTGTGTGTAATCACATAATTTTCAATACAATATATGTGAGTATATCACATAATTAAATAAATCATTTTTAATTATATTTTATTTTATAATCTATTATGTTACAGGATATATATTTTTTATTTATTTGGTTTTATATAGCGAATTCCAATCAGTCGTGCACAATGAACAATACTTTTATTTTTATATACAAACATACAGATAACATCTGTCAAGCTATTTCATTTTTACATAATGTATTAAGAATTAAGTAAAATGAAAAATAATCACTTTTATCTTCATATATGTCTATTAACAGAATAGATAATTTTATATAAAATTTGTTATATAAAAAATCACAGTTAAATTTTTATTTTCAGTTCACAGGTTCTTTCTAATTTTTTAAATATATGATTACGAACGTACGCGGTTTATCTTTAAAAAATTATTCAATTAAAGGATTAATCACAATCCGGCTCGAAGGACCAATGTTCCGTATCACTAAGCATTTTTAGTGATATTAACGATAAAAAAAAAGATGATAGAAAAAAAACACGAACTTTTGGTTACAACGTTTCTAGTAATTTTATTATACACCAATTTTAATTCTTTTTATAATTAAACTATACTCATTTTTTTATATAAATTATTTTCTTTTAAATGTTATACTATTTTAAATCTATTATCCGATGATTTAAGAATCATCGGCCAGCTCCTCTGTCGACATGGGATTGAATAATAATGAGATTGAACAGTCCTTCTCCTCTATGTTGGACGGTTCCTTTCTTCAAAAAAAAAGAAAAATCTGTAACGAGAAAAAAAAGTGTGAAATGCATCGCGACTACACGACAAATTTCACAATGAAGTGAAATTTGTGTAATAACACTATCCTTTTTTCTTTGATCTTCCTAGATCTTTTAGTATGCTTCATTTCGAAGCATAGAAAGTTTATGCAAGTGTTTGTATTGGTTGATAACCAACCAAATCTTTGTGTCAGAGTATCAATGTACCCATAACGAAATATGCAAGGAACGCATTTATTGTACCGGAGTACATGAAAGCAAGAAAATGATATCCTTTGTGATCATAAAGAAAGGATATCATCATCTTAGCAAATATTTGCATAGGATAGTGTGAATGCTAGGAATTAACCGAAACATGTGCATGCTTGTATCGCAAGATGCATTTGTTCTATGCCAAGCAACAATATGCTATAGGTATCATGATATAATTATGTGTATCTGGCACAAAGCAACTATATGCTAAGTCCATTGAGATTCATATACCAAGCAACTATATGCTATAGGTATTACGATATGTATTTGTATCTTGTACAAAGCAACTGTATGCTAAGTACATCGAGATTCATATACCAAGCAACTATATGCTATCGGTATTACGATATGTATTTGTATCTTGTACAAAGCAACTGTATGCTAAGTACATCGAGATTCATATACCAAGCAACTATATGCTATAGGTATTACGATGTGTGTTGTGAATTACACAATTATGTTCTTAGGTTTATATCAATAAAAACCTAATCAAATATTTGTGCAGATGTGAAAGATGTTATTGCATTCAATCGTATCATATTTGAACCAATGTTCGAAATAAGGAATGATACGCTATGATATTCAACACTAATATCTAATATTCTATCAACTAAGCCACTAATTATATTAGAAATATTTTCCAAAATATATAAATTTTATGTTGCTTAAATTGAAATAAAATTTTTAGTAATCTGTATCATTATTACTCTTTGCGCCATATTTCGAGTTTTAAAAAACGTTGACAATTTATTTCTTTAAAAAAAGGAAGGCTGAGTGTACGCTTTTCACGCCTTTCATCCGTTGAGGTATGTGGCCCTTTTCGAAAACGTCAATTGGCGCGATTAAAATCAAATCCAATATTCGAAAACTTTTTGATCGCAGTGTCTTATATTGTAGACACACAGAGGTTGAAATTAAGTATTTTGCTAATTTCAGTCTCGAAATCCGGAAAAAACGACGGATTTGGGCCGAAATCTAGTCAGTGAAATTACATAAAAATACGTAATAATCGCTCGAAATCTACTCACATTTCGCTCTTTACGTAGAACAGAGACATCTACCAACAAATTGTAAGCCAAAAAAAATGTTTTTTTTAAAATTGTAATTAATAAATAATTGAATATAATTGACAGTTGTATTTAATAGAAGAAGTAGGCTATGTTCAGATAAATTAAATTAAAATTAGATAAATTAAATAAATTAGACAAACTGTCAAAATCGCTGTGTGTCACCTTCGTAATTTCTACTCGAAATTAAAATGAAATCTACTGGATTTCAACCTCTGTGTGTCTACAATATTATGTTACCTATTTAATTTAATAATTATTGACGATGACGATCAATTGTTATCGAAATGACGATGCATGCGTCATATCAATTGACGTTTTCGAAAAGGCCCAAACATGAAACTTGAACAACATTAAAATATGATAAAGCATGAAAAGCGTATGAAGTCGACAATAGATAGAAGTTTAATAACTTTCAACTTTTCATGCAGCAAAACATGAAAGTAATAAGAAGAAATATTTTGACAGTTCGAAAACAATAAATAGCACAGAATAAATGTAGAAAAATAGTGTGAAAATTTGAAATTATTATTAATATTAAAATAATTTTTTTCACTTCAAATAAATTTTTATTATATTCCTACAAAATATCAACTGTCTGAGGTTTCTGTAATGCGTACATTGGGCCATACAAAAGCAATTCTATGCGGCAACGGATGAAAAGTTTGTAAAGTGTGAAAAGTGTGAACATTTTTCTTCTACATTGAACCTTCAGATTAACTTCGGTTTGATTTGTAGTTTGATTTTTGAATTCCGAAAAAATTGCTTAAGAGTGTTGTGTATCTTATAGCCACATATGAATGAATGAAGTTTATTATTATTGGTAAAACTTCAAACAATAATTAATTGCTACAACACGACACACATACACTGTTTTGGCCGGATTTGGCGACATCATATTATTCAAAGACTTGCTTGGACTTTATGGAGTAGAACTACATCATTTATGTATACCAAATGACATGAATCCCTCAAACTATCCAGAGTTGCGTCCATTGACAGATATTGGACAATTATCAAAAAAAAAAAACTCCGAAAAGAAAGTAAATTAGTGTCTTCATTGATGGATGTTAAAGCACAATGATTTAAAATGTCCAAAACGATCGACGATGCAACTGTGCGGAATGTAATGAAAAACATTAAGAAAAGGGCCGTTTTCACTTTTGCATGGTTTCATAAAAACTTGCATTTACAATGTGTTCAGTTTAGCAACCATGTAAAAGTCATATGTTCACTTTTTCAACCATGCAAACGTCATGTGTTCATTTAATAAAACTTGTTTTAAAATTAATGCAACCTATGCAAGTATTTCAAGTTGATTGCTTTTCTGAATAAGAAGAAGATACACTCTTTTTGTTGCCATTGTCATCAGCTGTCATTTTGTGTTTACTTAAATTGAATTGTTTTTTCTTTGTGTTTGATGTCGGATTATGTTCAAATATGCAAGTATTTCCACATGCGCAAGTGAATTTTTGTCGTAATTAATTGGTTGCTTTTTTTGACGTTTGCATGCATGGTTGCTTACTTGCACGCAACCAAATGCATAAAACCATGCAAAAGTGAAAACGACCAAAGTTTAGGCTATTTAGTAAAAGAAATTTAAAATAATTTCAATAAATGCGGTTTTATAATTTTTAAGCTTGTAGATTCACAAAAATGTCAATAAAATTATTTTATTAATAATACATTTTTTTTTTTCACTTTTTCCAAAATGCAATACTTTTTGTTTAAGTCCTTATTCCACATTTCCTTCATAAGAGCTAAAATCTTTATTTTACAAAGTCTACAAAATCTGGTTTTATGAAATTTCTAATGGGATAGGTACCCAAAATGAAACGAAACGAAACGTTAGGAACGATAGCACAGGAATAAATGGTATACAAACTAAAATTGGTTATAACTCTCGTTCGTTCATTTTCGATAAAATTGAATTGTCATTTTACTATAGACGTTAGATACTGTACACTCGGTAGCTGACGTTCGTTTAGAAGTGTATGTTATGGGTTTCATTTTGGCTTCAGTAATTTATTTTAATATTTTCGTTCTTGTACGTAGTGGCGATTGTAAATTGAATCTATGTAATCATAACTGAAATTTGTAAAATATTTTACACTAACAGCAAATTTTGATGTTTATTTTTAAATTTTTATTTCTTTTTATTTAGGATGGAGTTAATTGAAATTTTTATGGGCAATTTGTCCAATAATGGCATGACCTTTGTAAACGTTCGTTCAATTTTGGACAGGCTATACTATCCAAGCATAAACTTCTTTTCTTTTTATAAATATATATTTTTTTTAGTTAGGTGTGACATTTTTTTTTTTTTTGTATTGCATTACTTTAAAATAAAATTTAATATTTCCAGGTACCATATTCGCATAAATAAGTCCCAGACTTATTTACTACTGTTGTACTATGAATCTAAATAAAACAACATTTTTTTTTTATCTTTTGTTTTCAAATCAGAAATTTATATGAATCAAAAGTACGAGTACTTACTGTACGTAATACATAAAATGGTTAATTAGATTTAATTCAAGACATGTACACGTATGATCAGCATATCTGAATTTTATGTTGCTTTTTACCATTGCGTTAATACTCACTACAATATAACAACATTACGATAATAACATGGAAGATGAAAGATATGAAAAGCTATATATTTACATTAAATTTTAAAATGAAAAGGAATAAAGAAAAGAAAACTTTCAAAATAAATTTGTGGAAATAAACAAAAGAAAATAACAGAAAAACAAAAATAATATAATAAAATCCGTGTGAACAAAAAATAAAACAAAATTTTATAAAGTATTTTCGTGATTTTGAATTTTATTCTATACTTGCATTTTTGAAATTTTTATTATACAAGCTAATTTTTATACTATAATGTAAGGATGTGTTATAATACACTGTGTATACCTTACGAGTATAACTGAAAGTTATTTTACATACTTAATTTCATTTTGTGTGTATGTAGAAGGGGATACAAATAAATAATAAAGGACGAAAAAGCAAATTAGTATATGTGAATAAAATTATGACATTGTAGAAAAGTATGTATATGTGCATACATAATATCTGCATATATGGACATACATACATATATGTAAAAATCAAAAATTAACATATTATATATGTGCTCATGTAATGTATATATGGTTAATTTTTGTTTTGTTCTAAGAAATTATTAAAATAAGGATGAAAAATTCTACACATGTATGTACATAATATTGCAATTACAAATATATAAGTATGTACGTAAATGACAAAAAAAAAATAGAAGAAAGAGATACGATTAAAGAAATAATTATATGCGTTCATATGAGGATATGAATTATATGTATGTATATATAAGATATATATATGATATGATATGATATGATAGAATGATGATGGTATTGTAATAAAAAGCAACAAAAAGTTAAAAAAAAATAGTTTTTTTTTTCTTTACAACCTTATTTGTATGTGTAGTAGGTATTTATTATCCTTTATAAAATATTTTGAAACTTTCTCTACGTTTTATGTGTTACATATACTTATTTCATGTGTGTACTCATTTATGTATACGAAAAAGGAAAAGAAAATACACAGACGAAAAATTTATAAAAAAAAAAAAAACAATAAAGAAGAAAAAAGAAACATATAATACGAAGAATACGAATTTATAATACGCTAAACTAAGCTAACTGTTTGGCAATAAGTCGCAAAGTTGTATTTTTCGCACACCCTTATATGTATTTCGAAAAAAAAAAGAAAAGAAAATACATAAATGAAAATTAATAAATAAAAAAACAGGCTTATCTTGTGCGGTAATTAGGCTCACTGCTCACATATTCTTAGAATTAGAGAGTAAATTTTTACTGTGTACTGAAATAAGTTTAATTTTATGACTTAATCTCATGTCATCTGTATATAGTTTGCACACACACATATATATGTATTATATATCTCTTATTGGATGTATCGTATATACATAAATATCTGTATACATACATAGATAGTATGAAGGTACATAAATGTGTATTTTTATAATTATATTGTTGGTAATATAAGTATTTTTGATTATATACACCTATGTATACATTATCTTTTACAATATATACTATATAATAATTTTTAAATATGATTATGATATTCTATATTATAATAACTCTACTTATAAATCTCAAATCATTCTCCTCTTTTCTACATTTGTATACATCTGCATATTACAAGCTATACATGCATTAATTTTCATATAAATGTGTATTAAAATAAAAATTATATATGAAGGCAAAAATTCAAAAAAATGTAAAACGAGGAAGAAAAAATAGAATGACAAAATGTTCATTATATGAAACGCTAAAATTTGAATACATTTGTATTTTATATAATATAGCTTCTTTTCATGTTCGTATATGAACAGATACAGAAATATAAAAGACATCTAATTATCTATAGTAAGTATATATGACATTTTAAGGAAGAATTATATTTATGATAGCTGTAAATCGGAAAAGTTTTATTTTGTAGCATTCGTAAGATTACAAATTATATAATTATAGAATATTCATGTACTATATACATATGTAAAATGTATGTAATGTATGTACGCAGTCAAACTCGAAACATTTGCAACCAGATTAAAAATTTAAAAAACTTTTCACTTTTTGCTAATTTCATTTGCACAATATTTATTTATACATTAAAATATTACCAATTTGAAAACGTTTATTTGAAGTTAATAAATAATATCTACATTATTTAAAATAAATAATTTACATTCAATTTTATGGTACATTTCTTAGGTTTCAAAACATTTGCAACTAAAACACGAAAAATAGAAAATAATATAAATTTAAATTTTTTATGTAACTTTTCTAAATATTGGTTCTTTCTAATTAAATATTTTTGATTTTTAATTTCTTCAGCGCATTTTTTTGGTATAGATTCGATTATGTTTTCTAAGGTCGTCTTAGGAATGTGTTTACTTACATTATACTTTTTCCCAGTGGAATACAACATTTTTCTAATCAAAAACAACATCGCTTCAAACAAAAACAACATTTTTTAAATTCTTATATAGTCTTTGTATCATGATTTATACGACATCTTTAATAGGTACTGAGTGACTTCGTATTACCAAAAATCATATATATACCAGATTACTAATATATGATTTTTGGTATTATGTTTATGATGCCGCTTCTACATTCAATGCAGTGACTTCAACTTGGACTTCGACTTTCGACTTCACAGCATGCTTAGCATGTAAAAGTAGCTGTCAAGTCTACTGCATTGAATGTAGAAGTTCTAATACGCATCCATTAAATCAAGTCGAAGTTAAAGTCACTGCATTGAATGTAGAATCGTCATTACTCATTACGCTCCTATGAACACTTTTTCAGAGCGAACTAAAATTTCAATGCCCATAAGTTTAATTTATTTTCTTATCTTAACTGACATGAAACTTCTCACTTAATGCTCACTGAAAACTCGTGTAATTAAATACTTGATTGCTTGATTTTGATTGTTGAACGGAATTATCGTGATTTCAGTATTAACATCGGCCCAATGCTTATCAATGCTGTATGCATAAACATCGAAACCCCATAATTTTTCTGTTCGATTTTCAGTTCATGTTACGATAAAATCGCACTCGAATTGAAGCATAAACAAGCTACATGCACAGTGTTTAACTAATATTTGTGTACATTACATATGGATATGTATAAATGAATATGTTTAGGAGATTTCTAAAAAATATATATTTTATATAATATTGTATGTAGACGTCATCGGCGGTGGGTGGTATGGTTCATGGTGTTCAGTTTACGTGATCATAAAATTTTGTAACTAATTCAAAAACAAATTTTGTTCGCAAAAGAGAAAGAAAACTTATGTTCACATTTAAATATGAACCTGCAGAAAGCTTCAATTTATATTATCAAGTTGAGGTTGTTCAAGTTCAAGTGTTCACATTTTGAAATGAACATATGCATGAAAACTTTTGATACTCCTTGTATTGGTTTATTTTCTTCTCTTTTAAAATTCGTTTTTTTATAAATCAGTCAGGTTCACATTTAAATATTAACCGACCGAAAACTTGAATTTTTTTTATCAGGCTGAAGTTGTTAACATTTAAAAAAGAGCATATGATTATATGAAACATATAATAACATACTCCATATGATGGTTTATATTTTTCCCTTTTAAAATTAATTTTCTTATACATCAGAATCAGACATCACTCAGAAAAATTATAAGATTATTCTTCTCTTTATATAATCGTGTACATGTACAGCTTACCTGTAGTGCTGCACAATGCATACATGTTATGTCTTCTCTTATGATGTTGTTCACATTTCCATTATGTTGAAGTTGATTATGTTAATTTATATTTTTCTTTTTTCAAATTCGTATTATTTTTTTCAGAGAAATTGTAAGAAAATATTATTCTTCTCTTTATATAGTCATGCACCTGCATGTAGTGTAGTGTAGTAATGTCGGGTAATTAATCAAATTAGTCAGTTAATGGAATTTTTTTTAAGTGTTTAGTCGAAAGTTTAATCTATTTTTTGAAATGAAATGATGATAATGATTAGCTTCTTCGCAAATTAGTCGTTGATTTTTTTCTCATCAAAACATTATAGTTCCAATTTCTGTATGAAATTTTATTATTCATTCTTCTTGCACTCCGTTTTGCTTTTAAAATTAATACTAAACTCTGTTCAGTTTGGTCGAATCGAATAATTAAAAAAAACTGCTGTTTATATATACCAGATCCCAGATTTAAAACAATTCACATAAATAACTGTAACTAAAAGAATTATTTTTGTTTGTGCACTATAATGAAGCTGTATATTCATTAAAAAATCTGAACATCTGAGAAAAAACTAATGACCTTGCCACTGGTACACGCATATACAATACAATATTACTCGGAAATATTAATGCAGAATATCATAAACATATAAATAATTGACAATTTATAAGCAAATTCACAAAAATAGGTCTTCTGGTATTTTAAAATATTTTAGTTATATACATTCTTGGTTGGATTTGGATGGGTTATTTTCCCCCTTCTTTTTCTTTTTTTATTTTTTATTCATTCTCTTTTTCTTTCAATTTCGTTTTGCTATTGTCATTTTCCAAAAAATTAAAACAACAAAAAGACTCAAAAATTTTCAGTTTTATACAGGCATTTGGATCTGGATTATTGTGTATGGTTAACCATGGTCGTCTTTACATCTTTTTTATACATTATATACATGTATTTTATATTATGTAAATAAATTGTTACATACCCATGTATGTGTATTTATGCTATCATTATCAACCCTTTCCACTTTAATTATATAATACAGAATAAAACAACTACGATAACGATCATCATCACTGTCATAAGGTGAACCCCTACTGTTAATTCAAATATGCCTCTGTTTCTGTATAATTTTAGTGTTCCCCCCCTCATCTCATTGTCGTTCTAGGATCATAGCATTTGTAGCTGGGTCTAGATTTTTTGATTTCCATACCTGTTTTTGTTCATCATCGAAAATTTAAAAAAACAAAAATCATTCAAATAATATTAAATGGTATACTTTTTCTTTTAAATACGAACAAAATCTCTATAATGTATAGTATATAAGTAAAATACATTTGTATATTGTACAGATACTATACATTTATATCTATAAAAAAAAAAAATAAAATAAAATAAGAAACGAAAAATTTATTAAAAATTTATGCTGAGTACTTCATATTTTTATGAGGATAATGATAATGCGATGCGATGATGATAATAATAATGATAATGCTGTGCTATGGTGATAAACAAAAAATGTCGACTATGGCCTAGTTATAAAACCATAGATATACTCATATAATGAATTCGTATACAATATTTGATATGTATTTGTACATATATTAGGATTTGTTTATGTAAGGATAAGCCAATTTTCAAATGATTTTCCATTGTACATGTATTATATATATATTATTTTTTATGTGTATACATACATATATATTTTTTTCGAATTTGCTATAATTTTCTCTGAGACTTTATTTGCTTATAGAAACTAAATGTTCTCTTTATTAAATGAAAACCGAAATGATTTTAATTATTTGGACTATCATTGAATAATTTTTAAATTAACTTCTATCGTATTTAATAATAATAATTGCGAAATTTTATATGAGTTGAAGTTTTTTGTTATTAATTGAATTAAAAATTTCATTTTATTTTGTATGAAAATTATAAGTATTTGGTCAAAAATATAACAAAATTTAAAGAGTATAGAGTGATCCCACAAGTAGATTTTTCATATGACGATTAAATTAAAGTAATGCCTGCGTTTTGTATGTTGTCAATTATATTAGTTAAGAACTATAGATTGTCTAATTCCTTCGACAATCTAGTAGAATTGTGTATAAAAATTAAATTACTTTTATAGAATTAGAATTGCCAATTTAATAAAACACTTGATTGCAATGATAACAAAACAATAAATTTTTATTTGTAATATTCTTCTTTTTATATACTTACTAAAATAATAAATGTTTAAAATAATTTATTACCAACGTAATTATTACGTGTACCACGGAACACTTCTTGTGTGAGTGCCAGGCCTTCTCCTCTATTAGAATGCGCATTTTCGGCACTGATGTCATCAGACCCGAACAAATTGGGCCTGAAAGTCGAGGGGAACTCCTTCTCTTTACCTAAGAGCGACGAAGAAGTTTGACTAGACGGGGGCTTCGAGTACAATGGACAGCGTTTGTCTGAGTGCTCTTGTTCATAACTCCCCCAAAACAAACAACAACAACAATTATTACGTGTATTTCAATAAGACTAGAACTGATAAAAATTGACTTCGAAATATCATTTAATGTAAAGAATATGTGTAGTAGCATTATATTCTGCATTTTTGAAAGAGTTTTGAATGAAAAATCTATTGCACAGCTTCATCATGATGAGAGAGTTCATGTTGTTGTTCAAAAAATATTTTTTGGTCTAAGAATATTTTTCAATATTCGAACTATTTATAGAAATATTTATGTTACAATTTTCACTTTTAGCAGCTTAGAAATTAGCTTATAACAGTTAAGAAATTAAATTTGAATTTTCAAATTGTAGTTTTTTTTTATCTAAATTTTATCATATGCATCAAATTTCAGAAACCAAAAAAAAATTATTATAAAAATTCCAATTACTATGAATAGTTTTAAAATAAATCTGAACAGAATATGTATCATTATTCGTATACACAACTATGTACATATGTGTAAGCAGTATATTTGTGCAACAAGTAGATATCCACAATATAATTTTTTTTTTATCCAAAAGCACAATATGTATATGCATGTATGTTATGTACCATGTCTACCTACCCTACAACCACCTATAACTCTAGTAACAAAAAAGTTCTCTTAAAATGTACATTGAATTCTTAGAATTCATTTTATCTTTTAAAAAATTGTTGTTTTCTATTTTCTGTGTTATATAATATTGCATATTTTACCACAAAAATTACAAACATTTTTATTCAGGTAAAATTTAACAAACGTCATATTAATGCATATACTCGTACGAGTCTGTAAGTAGAAATTTTTTTTAAATGTAATGTAATTAGAAACTTCTCACTTGAAAAGGAAGCTAGTCCTGTAACAGCAAATATATTACGAACATTTGCTACTTATATATAAATCAGGTCCAGGTATACTTGATACATACATTTATGAACATATCCCTATGTCTATACAAACAGTTGCAAAATTGTACTTTCGAACAGAGATATGAATGTACAAATTTCACGTTAACTATTTTATTTAAAAACAGCAAAATGATATAGACAGTGCTTTGGAAAAATTATTGGATGATACACTAACGGAGGAGTAAAATTATTTTCAGTTTTTGAATGCTATTAAATTTATTAGGGGCACAGAAAGTAAATAATGTCGCTTTGTTTCACATTTAATTTATTTTTGTTTTTATTTGTAATCAATGATGTAATCATTCTTTATCAACAATCTTTTGCCACCTTGTGTACAAAATGTTAATGCCGGATGGTAAAATTCAATTTGTTCTTGAGCAAAATATCTGAAGATAACATTTTTGATATCATCCAAATTTCCGAATATATTACTATACTTAGAATATGTTGTAGCCATCGGAATCAATGGAAATCCGATTACATTATCGTGATGTAAAATAACGTCTTTTATTGCTCAAATAAAGGCTTGCATTCAGAGCTCGTCCAGATTTCAGCACTTCAAAAAGAACTCCGCCGAATACAAAAAAGCAATTTTTTGGTTTAATTGTACTTTATGGCGTTTATTTCGGAAACGGGTAATGCCTTTTACGTTTTGAATTATCCTGAAGATTTATATTTTATCTCCAGTGATCAAACCAATTGCACTGCTAAAGCGAAATAGCAAATGATGTCCGGTTAGTTTATTTTTCTTTGGACCCAAACATGTTTTATTTACTTTATCAATAGGCTGTATATGTTCTTGGATGATTGACCAATAAGGTTAATTTAAGAGTGTTTGACAGTTCCTCGATTATTGTCAGACATGAATTTGCTTTCAATAACAAACAAATATCGAGATGAGTAGAAACGATATTACTTTTCGGTCCCCATATTAAATATGAACTGGAGGATTGCATCGAAAGTGAAGAAAATTATATCGAAAAACTTCCAAACATCACTAGTCTTATTAAAAATATACAGCGTTCTGCCCGAAAAATTATGTAAATTTTCTAATACTCTAAAAAATATATCTAGGATTATTTGTAATGTGTTGCACTTTTAATATGTATATGTATGAAACGTAATGGTTTTGAAGTAAAATTACCGAAATATACACGGTTTTTCGAACACGCGATTTTACAATGCATATATGTAATCTTTATTATATTTTTTTATTGCAATCTCATCATATGTATGTACACCATATATTGGGTCATCCCATAAGTTTTTACAAGGAGTTTGAAAGTAAAAAAAATGTCACTTCACTACCCTTTCCACTGACTCCTTTTCAATATTTTTTAAGTGACGGTGGTAGATCTGAGCGTCTCCGCTAATTCCTCAACAGTAACGTTCGGATTTTGTTCAACTTTTGGCCGAAGTAAGTCTTCATCAAACTCAAATAGTGTCTCAGATCATGGCGCTTTTATGAGGCTAAAATTCCCTAACCAAAATTTCTGGAATCATCTTTGCACTCGGCTTTCACGTATGGGGGACTTACTATACACGTCACAAATGTTTTTAGCCGCTCTTGTTGCGTTGTTACCTTTTTTAAATTCGTAGAGTGTAATATTCCGAATATGCTATTTGATCACTTCCATTTTGACACTGTTAAATTTATTCCTCTAACTTACACTAGACACTTGAAAAATTAGAATAAGAATAAGGATATACAGAAAATCCTTCGCTATTTCTAGATATCGACAAAAAAAAACCCTGTCAAATAGTTATTTGTACCTGAACATTATTTTATGGAAGAACCCGCATTACTTATGGGATAACCCTAAATACATATGTACGGGTATATGCAGGTCTGTTCTGTACTATAATGAGTATTTTCTCATTTGTGGTTACGGTTTATTTTTTCTTTAAAAATAAAATAAAATTTGGACTTTTCGTATGTAGCTTATATCTAAACCAAAAAAATGCATATACATATATGCGTACATATACATACACACAAGTGCTTACATTTATAATGTGCAAACGAAAGAATGTAATTTTAAAGAATATACATATAATACGCAATATAGCAATTTGTGTTATATCATATAAATACGAGATGTGAAATAAAATCGTTTTTATTTTTTTTATTTTTTTTTATTATGTATTTTTCTCTTCAAAAATTTATAACTTGAAAATAGGAAAATTTTCATAAAAAAAGATATGATGTGAATTCATGAAGTGGAAAAAATATGAAAGCATATGTATTTTATATTTTTCACTACACCATAATGAATTTAATTTTATTCAATTTTTCTTTTTATTCATTTCAATGAGGTTTTTTTTTTTTGTTTTTAAGATTCTTTAATTGTTTTTTATGTTTTTCTATTAATGTTTTTTTTTTGTTTCGTTCAAAACCTGAATCTTTTTTTTTTTTTTGTTCTATTTATTTATTATTCATTTTGATTGCACTAAAAAATACAGTATGCCTATGTATTTTTTTCTTCCCACACACACAATTATTCCGGTCAAAATATTCAACTGCAAAAATCACACATTTTTTTTCTTTTATCATTAAAATATCTACTTCGTCTGAGTATCAAATATCTTATTAATACCATGTATTATGGACGTTATATGACTAGAAATACTCGTATATTGTTTTTGTAAATTTAAATGAATGTAGGATCCTTTTAATCTTTTTGATATTGATATGTATATATACGTATATGTTATGGGCTCTTTCATAAATTCAAGCTTTCTTAAATTTTTTTTTTTTTGAATTGTATTAAACAATACTTCGGCTACCTTGAATTTTATGAAAGCGTCCTATTTCTTTCTTTACATTATTTTGATATTAATATAAAATAGCTATGTGTATGTACTACGATAAAATATAATTTCACACGTGAATACGTTGATAAATTCAGGACTATAGATATGCATTTCGACTGAAATTTAATTCACATTTCAGTATTCTGTGTTTTGTTGATATTACAATTTTTAACTTTTTTGTATTTAAAAGTAAAACTCAGTATATTATTTTATTTTATCTGATTTTATCTATACCTACTGTAAAAAATAACCTATGAACCAGTACCCATTTCACAAGAAAAAAATGTTTTGTTTTTGAAATGAAAAATTACAAATGTTGCAGTCGGCCTTTTTAATTTTAATTCGACATCTAAGTTTTACATTTCCTTCATATTACTTCTAACAAATCTAAAATTCAATTTTAATGCGTTTCAATTAAAAAGGAAAAAAAAAATAAATTAATTCTATTAGGTGAAAATTTAAATGTAAAACGATTAGCCGTAAGGATTATTATCTATATTACGTCAAATACATATTAAAACGTTTATCGTAAAACATGGTTTAATTGATATAGTTAGTATATATGTACATATAGTAGGTTATAATAATTTTTATCTAAAAATATATGTATAGATATAGATAGAGTAATAGTTAAAATACACATAATAAATTCATTCACAAAATCATAGCAAAAAGTTTTATAACCTTTCTTGAAAATTATATCCGAAATGCAACGAACTGTACATTATTATTTATCGTTTATAAACTCTTAGAATACATAAAGTACTATTATAGCATAGAATGATTGTATGTTTGCATCTATATACATAATATCCGTGTACCTACATAAGTAATAGAAATATTTCATTATTTGAAAAATATACACATATTCTATTGTAGCTGCAGTTCAAAGAAAAAGAAAAAAAAAAAAAATAGAAAAAAATGTGAAAAGATCTAATTTTGTCTAGAAGATAGACAAACAAATTTCCTTGTTAAATTTATTGTAAATTTTTGTAATTATCATCCACTGGTTTCGAACAAATTAAATGTTAAATGTTGTCGGTTTCATTCATCCGTTTTTCACCGTTTTCTACTATATAGACTGCTACTATAAAATATATATTTTGGTTTTTCTCAAACTTTTCAATTTGTTATTTTAATAAAAGAGATGTTAAATTATTTTACAAATTATATTCATATGTATATAGCCATATGTATACTCGTAAATACAAAGCAAACAGTATATTATTGTTAGTATAGTGCGTTTCATATTTATAACGCCACTAAAAAGTTTAAGATTTTTAACCAATTTTTGATTTTACAGAGATGCAATATTGGAGAAAAATATACAAAATTGTGAGTAAAAAGAGATTATTCACAAGATTTTAGTTTTGGTATCTTTGAATGCAGGTAATCTTTGTTCTAGTCGTAAAAAGCATCAACTCAGTTTTGCCTGTATTGACACTCAATCCTCATTCTTGGCACCATGTTGCTCTTACCCTGTCATTTTCTAAAACCTTTTGGATTCACAGTATGTAGCCAAAGTAATGGTAAGATTACTCCCCCTTGTGCCTTGCACCTCTAATAATTCTTGGGGTGAGTAGATCCTTCACCAAATGGGTGATACTGGTTTACCCTTGCTTTGGATAGAGTCTCAAAAATTGTCTCGTTCTTCAAGTTATTAAAAGCGCCCTCGGTATCTAAGCAGTCCACTAGTGTACATTCTTTGTACTCCACTTTGTATTGTAATAATCTCTTTTTGCTCACCATTTTGCATATTTTTCTCCAAACATTGCATCTCTCTAAAATCAATAATTGTTTAGAAATCTTAAACTTTTTAGTGGCGTTATAAATATGAAACGCACTGGTATAGCATGTAGTTAATTTCAACTATTTACTCAGTTGTTATTTACTAGTAGGAATTTTATGATTTATGAAGGAGATCTAAAATTGCAGTTAATATTATTAACAATCTTATTAAATTTTATATACACGTATACCTTACGTATTATGATAAATGTTGTCCAATATTTATGTATTCTATAAATTGAATTATGAACTGAATTCTGACTGAAAATTTATTTCAAATTAATTACGATTATGTATACATATGTATGTATATATTTACCCACATTAATAAAAGGTAAAAGGATATCCAAAGTATGAGTGTATGGTATGAGTATAAAGAAAGTTGTCTAAACAACCATTTCATAATCAAATTATTAAATAAATACGAATATATTATGGTTTTTAAACGTACATTTCCAAATCAAAAAGTAAATAATTCATATAAATTTAGAAATGAAAAGTGATTTTAAAAATAAATGTAAAATATTTATGTTCACATTATTGTTCCTTATTACATATTAGGTAATGTAAATCATAATATAGCTATTTTAACTTTTAAGGTTATCGTTAAATATGAAATTTTTGTTAGCTTCTAAAATTAAATAAAAAGTGTATTGAACTGAAATGATGTAAAAACTCATTGAACGCAACTTTATAGATATCATAAGTGACATATTGACCACAATTATTTATATTCACAATTTAATTTGATCTTCATGATTATGAACAAATAGGTAAAATAGAAATGATTATGAGCACAAAATTTTAATTGATTTCAATTTTTTAATCGAAATTTTACTCAAATTCAATCCATACAGACGAGTATAGCCTATAAGGCCCAATGTTAAGACATTAGTCAAAAACAGATGCAGCTCAAAAACTCCAATGCTGAATATTAAATTTACAAACTACCCTTTTAAGTTGAGATAGTTTTTGATGTATGTTTTTTACCCTTTTGCTTTTTGATGTAAAATGGCATTTTAGTAACTAATAATTTTTAAAAATTTTCCATCCATTGTATAATACTTTTTTTTACTTTAAATTAAAATTTAATTTTTAAATGCGACATAATTGGAATTAATAATAATGACTTTTTCTTATTATAAAATTTTATATATAGCATTACCACTTTAAATGAAACTTTGTGCAAACCAAATGAAACTTTGTGCAAACCAAATGAAACTTTGTGCAAATTAAATGAAACTTTGTACAAACCAAGTGAAAAATAAGAAATAAATTTTGATGCAAAATTTAACTTATAAACAAAACTAATATATTAATACATGTTATAAGTTAAGTTTTGCATTAAAATTTATTTCTCATTTTTCATTTGGTTTGCATAGAGTTTCATTGATTTGCATAAAGTTTCATTTAAAGTATTAATGCCATATTTATATCAAAAGTTATGAATGTAGGAGGAATATAAAAGAAGATTGTTATCATAGGCTAGGAGAGTTGATATCAAGCTAGTTTTATAACAAAGTAAATACTGCGAAATAATTTGCAGGGTAAGATGGAAGAAAGTAGAACAAAATAGATAATAGAAGATAGAACAAATGAAAAAAGTCAAGGCTCATCTGAACTTTATCACTTTTCATCTTGCTTTCCAATAAAAAACCGAAATTTGTTCAATGCCTAATTTTGTCAGAACTCAGAACTATACATTATGTTAAATGTTCTGTTTTGTATATTTTCTCGTTTGCGTAATGTACAGAAAACGTTGTTTTATATCTACCTATTCTACAAAGGTGTTTTGCTACGCACTCATGTTTTGAAAAAAAAAAATTCTAATGGTGACTGTAGCACAAATAAAATATCATATTCTAAACGAAAAACAAAATTTATAATCTTTGTCACTATAGATCTTTGTAATATTCTTTTAATACATTCTATTCTTAAAATTTTGCTTTAAATCATTTTCTAAAAGTAGATAAATACACATAAATGCCAAATAAAATAAAAATTCTTATAAAAATTATCATATTTTCATACAAAAAAAAATGTTAATAATTAATTATATTTTTTTTTTTTTCAAATGTATAATTAATATTCATTTAAATTATTTAATTTGTTTAATACCTATTTAAAATAAATACCAATATACCAATTGTATGTAATATACATTATAATAATTTTGATATCATCAAAACATTAAAGCTTTTAATTAATGACAACAATTTATGACCTATTCGAATCCCATAACAGTCATACTCATAAATAAGAATATAATTTCATATGAAAAATATTTGAGTAAAAATATTCCCATGTTACATTATGTTCATCAATATTTCACACAATTTCATCTGTATAATACTATAAGGTAAAATACAATTCAAAACTAATTCACTATTGTTACCACCTTCATGACTATCATTAAAATAATTATTATGATTCCAGTGATTGCTTTTAAACTGTGTATTATACAAATACATACAGTGTGTTTCACTACAGAAAGCCATCGATTTTATCTACAACCTTTTAGTTACAGGTAAAATGTTTTTCCTATATAAGGAGCAATCGAATCTCTAATTCGCAGTATAATTTTTTTGCTGTAAGTGGCATTAATTAGTTTTTACAATATTAAAAGTGAAATGAGTTCGTATTACAAAATGCGTTTTGAAGCAGCATTTTTAGTTAGCCATCCTAAGGGACCAAAAATGACCGTAGCAGCAGAAGCAGCTAGGTATCTGAAAAAATCAAGATTCTTTATTAGAATATGGAATCAACGTTAGCTGGAAACTGGTTTTGTAGATGACGTGCATAAAAAGGACAGGCCTCGATCTACAACAAAGCGCAACGATAAGACAATAGAGAAGATATTTTTAGAAAATCCTTCAATATCGATTCGACAAGCACATAAAAAATTATCGAAAAAGGGTATAAACATCTCCACTTCAACTATTCAGCGACGTCTCGAAGAATTTCAAATAAAAACTTGTCAACGATGCAAAAACCTTTATTGACAAGTTCCCATATGGAAAAAAGATTACTATGGGCCCGAAAGAATATTAACCAAGATTGGAATAATGTAGTCTTCAGGGATGAGGCTTCTTTTCTCGTTTCAAATGTTTGAAACGTGCTTGGACGAAAAAAGGTGATCAATACATAGAACGTACTGTAAAACACCCTGCAAAGGCACACGTTTATGGGGCCTTTTGTCAAAAGAGGTTCGGTTATTTGATATGCTTCACGGGGATACTGGATGCGAAACGAATGACCAAAATATATAAAAATGGATTGTTACGATTAACAAATAACTGGTTTGGACACGGAAATTGAGATTGGATTCTTCAAGAAGACAATGACCCCAAACATCGGAGTCAACTTTGCACCCAGTGGAAATCTCAAAATGGGATCAATACTATGGATTGGCCTTCACAATCCCCAGATTGTAACCCTATTAAAAATGTGTGGGCTTACATGAAGCAGAAATTGCGAGGGTTGAAAATAAAAAACACAAATTATTTAATTCGCGAGTGCTAAAAAGAATTTGGAAGAACCTTAGCGAGGAGTACGCCAAGAAATTAGTGGAAAGTTGTGATGAAAGATGAGCCAAGTTATTGAAGCGAGTGGAGAGCGAATTAGAGTTTATATAGCTGATTAAAATAAAGTTTATACCTAGTCAAAACAATCATTCGTTTTTTTATTTTTTGAGGGCTTTCTGTAGTGAAACACACTGTATATACATACTTTCAATTCATTTTCAGTATTTTCTATACGTTTGTTCAACTTCTCTTCAATTTATCCACCATAATAAAAATATTCAAATTAATTTCTTTAAGCAATTAAATTTAAAATATTAGAATTTATTGCTCTTTTATCAACAAGAATACAACTCTAAATTCTAAATGATTTTATAAGATACTATATGTACATTAATGTGCTTTCCCTTTTTTCGCACTTTCAAATTAGAAAAATTTCATTGAAATAAAAATACAAAATGAAAATTATTTTTATATAAATTAAATTATAGTACATAATATATTTATGTACCGTACATATATATATTTATTGTAAAAATTTGTTTAAAATTTTTCAATTCATAATCCAATGTGTAGTTAAACGCTATCATTAATTTCCTGAACGTTATTGTTATAATGTTGAGACAAAAATAAATAATTTTACAATTTTTTAGTTATCTATAAAACAAATAAATTGTATTTGTGTAAGGTGAAGGTACAGTGCTTTTGAATTATCCTCGTAGAATAGCCACTTTAATGGAAAGTGATAGTATAAGACAATCAACATGTCAAATCAAAAGAGAAAACGGGTAAAATATCATCAAACCGATTTGGGTACCAATTTAATCTTGGCATGTACTTTTAGAACCAAGCAATTTAATGCAAAAGAACTATATGTTGAATAAACACTTTAATTCGATTATAATGGTGTACAAGCATGTAGTCATTAAAATTAATAGTAAATGAGGTTCAAAAACAAATTTCGAAGTGAAAATTCACACATGTTATCTCACCTATGAAACGATTCCTTTTCAATCTTTCTATTCGATGCCATGGCGTATTGGCATATAATTACTCCAAGCCCAAGAGTTTGGTATTGCATAGCATGCTCGATTATTCGATTCAACTATAATTCAAAATTTTCGATTTTAAAACGTTGTTTGATTTTTTCAATAAAGGATAACAATAATTCATTTGCAACGTTCTGTACAGTTATATTATTGCAATATAATTAATGGATTTAACAAAATGAACAATACTCTATATAAAATATTTTTTTTTGTAAATTTACGATCATATACATTTTTAAAAATAATAATTTACGAACAGAATTCACCTGTAAATTAAATACAAGAAAATTTCGAAGAGACAAATAACTTATTGTAGTGTAGCACCCATACATACATATGTACATATTTAAAAAAAAGTTGGCATATTATTATTGTATACAATCCTGTTTTCTATAACAACGAAACACAAAGTTTTAGATAATATATTTATTAAGAATTTTTATGCAAGCAAATATTACAAATCCATATATGTATGTATGTACAGTATACTCGTATATAGGAAAAATATTTTCTTAATTGTATACGTAAAAAAGGATATACATACATATAATAAATAAAATTTTACATAGATACACAAGAAAATATATGATAAAGAAGAACTAAGGTATTACGCTACAAAATCTACATTTCACATCATACATACATATATGTATGCTTGTTCGAATGTACATAATATATTTCTGAAACTCATGTAAATCTTATAAATTTAAGAATTTTTATTATGTATTACATACATACATATTTATACATGGATTTATAATGAAACATAATGTCTTGATACCATATATAATAGCTTTTTTTAACTGTTTTAACAAAATAAATAAGTCTCATTATTCGCTCATCGCACAATTAAACACAAACGGTGTCTTTTTAAGTTTAATGTACATATAAAATATTTGTCCCGTCTCTATAACTTATCTAAATATTTATGTGTATGTACATACATATATGTATGTATATACAATATCTACATATGAGCATAATAAGTTTATATTATGTTATGTACAAATATTTTAATGATAGTAAGTAATACAGAATAAATAAAAATGCGCCTTTTGGTACAATACACCTGCTATTCGATAAATTTCGTTTACTGTACGTATACTAATTTTTTTTTTTTGCACAATGTGTATGTATATACATATATGTATGTATTTATATACATATGTGGGTATACAAAAATATTTTTTATATACATGTATATAGTAAAGTATATAAGTATGTATGTATTAATTTTTTCTCTAATATTTTTTTTTTCATTTTATTTGATTTATAGAAGATAAAAAGCAAATCGCATACAATTAAACAGAATAATTCAAAAATTACATCATAATGTGGAGTTATACAAGTATTAAGATATACATTTACTTACAATCTAACCCAGATTACGATCCACATTCGATTTTTCACACCTTCTTCAAAAAATTATTCTATAACTCTTTCTACCCAGCAAGAGTAATATTGAGCTTAATTGAGCAATTGGCTACTGATTTCGTAAGTGCAGGTTCGATTTCGATTCCTGCCCACGGCAAAAGTAAGAGAAATAATTTTCAATTTTTCGTTGCCTATTTCCAACTTTTATTAACCCCAAAGTTCTATCTGCTTTTAATATGTACCAGCTTGATGGGAAATAAGAGCTTAGAAATGCTGATAAAGTAGTCTACTTGCTTATAACAAAGTAAAACAAAATATTATTAGAATATTAGATCATTCTAATAATATAATACTATTTACACATTGCAGAGATAAACCATGGATATCTAAGTTTTGTAGTTTATCTTTGCGATAACCGACTTCCAGAACTCGGTTAAGTTAACTGAGCTTCTAGAACTCAGTTATCTTGTTAACCAAGTTCAAACTTAGTTATCTTTGACGTTTGTGTTTTTTTTTTGTTTTTATATCAAATCAAATTTCAGCTAACATGCTGACTAGATGAAAAAGAATTAGTGTTTGAATTTATTTCTCGACAGGTGTCGTATGAAAACAGAAACTATTTCACCTCAATTTAAATGTGTCACCCATACCAGGTTATCGATAAACCATTTGAGATAACCATGGTTTATCTCTGTAGTGTGTCAATAGTATACAACAGTATAAGCAGTGTATTATAGTTTAAAGCGGAAGAAAAACTGTAGAAGAAAAACTCACACTTTATACACTTTTCACACCTTACAAACTTACCATTCTTTCTTTTATATGGCCCAATGTACACTTTGCAGAAACTTCAGTCAAACTATTTCTTCTTCTTACTTTCATGCTTTGCTGTCTGAAAAGTTGAAACTTGAAAGTTAACCAACTTCTATTCGCTGTCGACTTTATACGCTTTTCATGCGTCATCATTGGAACTTATTACAATATATTTTAATGTAGTTCAACTTTCGTGCTTCACATACCTCAACGGAAGCAAGGCGTAAAAAGCGTGAAAGGCGTACACTGGGCCTTCAGCTTTAGTTTTGTGAGTTGTGTAGGACTAGTTAAAGATAAATATAATTCTCTACTGAAAATTATCAGATTAAAAAACGGAAGCATGAACCAGAATTTTTTTCAGAAGATGAATTTTTCAGAGCCATGTAACAGATCACACTGACACTACAATGCATTTGAAAGTGAATCCGAATTTTTCAGATTGAGATTCATGAGGCAATACACTTAACCTAGAAATTCCCCAATCCAAATTTTTTTAATTTTGCACGAGAAGAAAAAATTATGTTTAATATCTACATATCTTTGAACTTTATTAAACTTTTTTTTACAAAAATGTTACTAAAACTTTCAATTTTCGTTTTATGACCCTTTAAAGTTTCGGAATAATTCTAGTTACGTATCTATTATTTTACAATTTAACATCAAAAACTCAGATTTGAAAAATTTGATGTGGGGGCCTTTCTAGATTAAGGCTATATAAGTATAATACTATTGACACACTGCAGAGATAAACCATGATTATCTCAAATGGTTAATCGATAACCTGGTATGGGTGACACATTTAAATTGAGGTGAATTAGTTTATGTATTCATACGACACCTGTCGAGAAATAAATTCAAACACTAATTCTTCTTCATCTAGTCAGCATGTTAGCTGAAATTTGATTTGACAGTTTGTTTAAATATAATATAAAAACAAAAAAAAAACACAAACGTCAAAGATAACTGAGTTCGAACTTGGTTAACAAGATAACTGAGTTCTAGAAACTCGGTTATCCTAACCAAGTTCTGAAAGTCAGTTATCACAAAGATAAACCAGAAAACTGAGATAACCATATGGTTTATCTCTGCAGTGTGTCAATAGTATAAAATATATAAAAGAACTCATTTGTATGAGTTTCTGTTACATGATATGTTTATTGGACGTGTGGTGTATACAATTTCTTATATGGGGGTATATATAAGTATATATATTTTTTTTGTCATAAGTAAAAAGTACATGTGAATTCATGTACATATTACATTACTTATCTACGTTAGAATTGTTTTATAACTCCTTTATAATAATTATTTATCTATTTTTATACATATTAATGACAACATATACATAATAATACAATTTACTCTCGTGTAAGATGAATAATTCTTCTCTATGTATCTACTGTGTACATATAATGTAAATATATAATGTATGTATACAGTAAAATTCCTCTCGAATCGTTAGAGGCCATCAAAATAATTTCCACTTAGAAGGATTTTAAAGCAATTTCAAGTTAAAGAAATTTCAGATGAATTTCAAGTTAGGCGGATAAAAAAAAGTTAATTTGAACTATTTAATAAAATTAAATAAAAATGCATAGCTTCTTGCTCTTTAAAAAACATATACACAAATGAAATATTACTGTTTATTTTTAGTTTTGCATATAATACACAAGCTATAAACAAGAACAAAAATGGATGTTTTGAGTCAGGTGTCACAGAAAATTTTTTTCGCATGTGTATAGAATTAAAAAGTACTATTTAATGTACTTATATATATTAATTCGAGTTAGAGGAATTTACGTAACGGCAAAAAGTTGAAAAAAAAATGCGAGTTAGAGTAATTTCGACTTAGGATGTTATTTCTATAGAAAATTGAAAGAAGCGCAAAAAAAAGGCTGTAAAATTCGAGTTACCGCAATCGTACAATTCGGACGACAACTACAGCGTATCGCCGAAAGCTCGCACAATTCGTTCGCATGAATTTTACATTTCTTCTTCTTGCGAATAGATTACTACTACTGCAAAATCCAGTTCGGGATGGCTCGTTATCGCTGAAGAAAAATAAAATAGAATCTATTTGGGCGACAGCGACAGCGTAAAAAGTCCCATTTAATTACTGTATACGGTGTAGTTGTCGCCGGAATTGTGCGATGGCAGTTAGAGGAAAGTTCGAGATATAGGCATTTCGAGTTGGAAGAATTTGACTGTACATAAGTATTATATATATGTACTACAACTACATACATATATATTTATACGTATGTATGTAACTATTTTGGTGTTTTAGAATATATTTGGTATGTCAGTATCGTAGAATAACAAATTTTAATTATTTGTAATTTATTTTCGCAATTCATATTTCGATGTTTTACGATTAATGTTATGTGTAGCATAAAATTATCGTTTTTTCTCCAAAAATTTCTTATAAAATATAACTCGTGTGTGTATATTATATAGCTTAGGAAAAAAAGACATTAAAAATTTTAATTTTGAATGTTCTCCAAATATGTATAAATAAAATTAAAAATATAGTAACAAAATTTTTAGAACATCATTTGTGTAGGTATAACAAAAATAATAAGAATAAAAAAATTATTGCAAATTATTGTTTATACGATAATTTGGAACAGTAAAGTATACAGTCGGATCCAGATAAGTGCACATAGTTCTGGATAAAGATTGCCATGCACTTATCGGTTTTGTGCATAAGCAAAACTGGGAGACAAGTCATTTTGCGGCTTGAAGTCAATTTTGTATAAATTCAGTATCTGTGAATCTAGAATTGGAAAATAAAGGCACAAGATCGAGTAGTCTGACGGAAGATCCTGGAGGAGGTCAAGGCTCGAAAAGGGCTGTAGCACCAATGATGATGATGATTTGTCCAATCGACTCTAGTTTATGATATAAAGACTATTAAGGAAGAATATTATGCTATCTGGTCCGGTAGGATGTTATAGTAACGCCAGGTTGAAGACAGTATTTTTCTTTTAGTCTCAAAACAAGAAATTCAGATACTTAATTTCATTGGTAAAATCAAATCACAAACCAAGTCTTTGAGTCATTAAGAAAATCAGTCTTATAAAACTACATTCTTCAAACTCACTTTCACTGCTGTTTTCTGTTGACTGTTAATTTCATCTAATATTTAAATTTCATTACAGTTTGCAGTCGATAATCCCAAAAACACTAATACCGCTTCTACATTCAATCCAGTGACTTCAACTTGGACTTCGACTTTCGACTTCACACCATGCTTGACATGTAAAAGTAGCTGTCAAGTTTACTGCATTGAATGTAGAATTTCTAATACATATTCATTAAATGAAAGTCGATGTTTCATCACCAGTTATAATACGTTTCATAAATGTAGCGTCATTATTAGATTGAGAAATCATCTCCTCGGCAACAGATTTTCGGTATTCCTTTTGCAAGATATTCAAATCCTTCGGGACAACTCGTGCTGCGACTCGCTTCATAGCCAAAATATCGACCAGAATGTGGTGGACAGATCCAGTTGATATTCCTCTTTGACAGCGACCTCTCTTTCACTCACACGACGATCTTGAAGCACTATTTTTATCACTTCCTCAATGTTTTCCTCGGTTGTTGATGTTGATGGACGTCCTGAACGCGGTACGTCTTCAACACTCTCACGACCTTCTTTAAAAAATTTATACCACGCATACACTTGTGTTTTTGATATAGTCAATTCAACATAAGTTTTTTGCAACATTTTTAACACATTGGCACAATTAATTCCATTTGAAACACAAAATTTCACACAAATACTCTGCTCAAAACTTTTATCCATCACGAAAATCGTAGAATGCACCTGATATCGACTGATATTAGCAGCTGTCAGAAACAAACTAACTAACGGATCGAGCCAAAACTACACATAAAAGTCAAAACCAGTTGTAGTAACATAACCATTGAAGAAAACCCAAAATACCTAGAACCTGTTTTATTTGAATGAAAAATTCCGGATACTTTTTGAGCAGAGGGTACATGGTAGTTTTGTTTCACAAACTCAATGATCTTTTTTCTTTTATTTTTTGTTGATGAAATTTGCGCCGCATATAAAACCCAAAACTGTCGGGATCGTTAACCCAAGATTTTTGCGACGAGCTCATATTTTTCAAGAGAAAAAGGACAATGCACTTATATTATCTAATTTAAACGAAACTATTATAACTATCTACGTGAATAGGAAACAAAATTTAGTTGAAAATACTCAAATTAATACATTAGTACAACTTAGGAGTGTAGGCTAATATTTTTTTCCAAATGATTGCTTACAATGTCGCTTACTTCAAGGACCATAGTGATAGTCAATCCATACAAAGTGAATTCATTTTGTGTATGTATAATCATAATGTGACTGTTTATTAAAATCAACAATAAAATTAATGCCACAGAAAATAATTTTTTTTTTCTTTGTTTTCTAAGTTAGTGTAATAAAATTATAAATATGCTCTAATTTTATATATTACGTACAATTAATTTTATATACTTACGAAGATATACAAATAACACACGTACGATCCCACAAACACTACACGACGAAAAACTCCTTTCACTTACATTGTCACAATACTCACTCATGACAACTTGTTTTTTATAATTTTTTTTTTTTTTATTTTGAATTGAATTGATAATAATAAGCTGATATAGTCACATTTTTTTGGAATTAAGTATTTAAAAATTTTCATGTGGATGTATTTGTTTATTTATTTTTTTTTTTTTTAGATCATATAATTTACATGAAGATGTATTCGATAGTAATCCACATTTAGAATTATTACAAATACGATGGCATCCAGCATCACCAACAGATTCACATTTATTAATCCTTTTATCGGATAATACAATTTGGTAAGTAATATATTTTTTATTAATAAAATTTTCTTTGTAAAATAAGAATAGCACAAAAACAAATACATATTCAAAAATAATAATTACAAAGTCTTTAAATGAATTCAGATTAACGAAAGAAAATACTTAGTTCGATAAATATTTGATCTAGGCACGAAAACATGAAATCAAATTCAATATATCTTTTCTATTTTCGATATGGTCGCTATTCAAGTGTGATACATCTATCCCCCCATCGGTGCTTAAGTTTTTTAGTATAATCATTATTGTAGAATCTGTCATGTATTTCAAAATATACATTTGTTTCTACAAATTTTTTTGTCATTTGATGACAATTTCATTTGTCATCAAGATGCAGCATCAGCTCATATCATTATCCCTTTAATTTAAATGTTGTAGTCGCTCCTTTATCAGCTAATACTTTATCATGATTAAACAAAAACGTGGCGGCACTCATTTTGCAACAATCTTTTTCATACTTAATTTTTCATGTAAGATTCTCATGTTGATTTCGGTGATGCAGATTCCCCATGGCACTTATTAAGCCATTCTGAAACCAACAGCACCATTCACTTACTTAAAAATGCTACCTAATGAAAACTAATTGGCAGATCTAAAAAAAAAAATCATATTGTAATCTTTTGACTATTCATATTTATTAGAAAATGACAAACGGTTAGATTTTGTTAATTTTTATATCAAAGACATATCGAATAGCTTCTAGCATCCTCTAGTTCTAGTATATAAAATAATATCCTCATTACGTGTAGGTATATAATTAATATGTATATTTTCATCAATAATATCGTATCGTATTTAGTGTTTACAATGAAACAATATTAAAACATGTCTGGCGTGTTGGTCCATTTCCATCTATGCAACAAGTAACGGGAGCAAAGGCATCATCTTCGTTATCATCATCATCGATATTATATAGTCTGGGCGAAGCTGTAGTTGATTTTGATATAGCACCAGCTCGTGCGGTTTCACCATTTATTATTGATAATGATATTACTATGAATCAAACAGACTCAAAAATTAGTAATATCACGGTAACAAACTTGTTATTTTTTTATAATTGTAAAGTAAAAATGAGTATAATACATGTTTTTGAATTTTTCTTTTTCAGAATGAAAATAATGAATCAAATATAACAATTAAAAAAGAAAAAAAATCAGTTTTTAATTCAGAAAATAAAAATAGCAGATTGGTGCATGGAAAAAATTGTAAAAAAATTGAATGGCCAATCGTTTTATTACGTGAAAATGGTAACATTTACGTTTTATGTGCTGGTATCGATACAGAAAGGTAAATATTTGACATAATGAGCGCTTTTTATAAACTCAAGCTCAAACTTTCCAATAGAAAAGTTGCATTGTAAATTTAAAAAAGTACTAAAAAATATATTGTCATTGCCAGACTTTTTATTTTTTTTGATTTTTCATATACATAATATGTAGGTGCTTTCGATTTGGCAATTTCAACTACTTGTGAGTACTAAAATGTGTGTAGGATAAATTGTTAAAACGAACAACACAAAAATTATTCGTAACTACTTGCATCTACTTCCAGTTACTTGAAAAATTTTTCATTAAGAAGAATTCTAAGTCCTAAAAAGGATGAAAATGGTTCATACAGACTAAGGTGGAACAATGAATGCTATGAGCAATTTAATAATTTACGACTTAGTAACTATATAAGACTGCAAAGACTGAAATAGGCAGGTCATCTCGCCAGAGCTCCTAGCGACTCCGTAATAAGCAAAATTTGGAAAAATAAGCCTGAAGGGAAAAGATCAGCTGGTAGACCGAAAATAAGATGGACGTACACTGTCAATGAGAACATGAAAAAGCTGAACATAGTGAACTGGAAAGTAGTAGCACAAAATAGAGATGAATGGAGAGACTTATTAGAGGAGGCCAAGGCTCAATGGGCTGTAGTGCCATGGAGATAGATAGATAGATAGCTGCGAGTAGATTGTTTAGCACAGACATTTACCTTTTCTACTCGCAAGTACTTGAAATTGCCAAATTGTAAGAGCCTAATGTACGTGAATGTAAAGAAGATAATGAAATAAACAAAGGTATTATTAATGGCGGCTGTAATTATTATTATTATTATTATTTCTGTCAAAGTTTACAAAAATTAAATAAATTTAATTTTCCTATAAATCAAGATTTAATAAATGCAATTCTGTGGTCAAAAGTGATAACCGCTTAAGTCGACATAAGGCAAAAATGAGTTATGAGTTCTACTGCATTCTCCGCATCAAGCTCTATGTACACACAAAATTTGGTTTCCCTATCACTTTTGTAGACAAAGTTATTGCTTAAAAACATTATCGCTTATGTCGAATAGTTCGTGACTTACATATGCAATAACCACCTAAATCAACATAATAATATTGAAGAGATATTTTATGTTTAAAAATACAGGCTTATCTAAACTTAAGTTATTATTGCACAATATATTTGGAAACAGCTTCTCAAAATTGTAAGGTTTATCATAACAGCCTATCTCGAGTTAAGCGTAGGAAAGTAAAAATAGATTTTTGCAATAAACGCCTAACTTGACATAAGTAACAAACATTTAAAATTACAAATTTGCATAAATAGCCTAAATTTCAAATTCTCAAATATATTTGTTCTAGAACATACATACTAAATTTTAAATAATTTCAATTTTTAATTGTTTAGTTATCAATTTAAGAAAATTTTTCTCATAATAGTCTTCCATTCAACCCGAAATTATTGTTTTTTAACCATCAAATTTGTGTAAAAAATATGTTCGAATTTTTAAACCGTGTTTACTCAAAACTACAATTTTAGACTTAAGCGGTTATCGCTTTTGACCACAGAATTAATCTTGATGTTTCAGACGTGTGCAAGATTGCACACACAAGTTTGAGTTTATGAAGGTGTCGTATGTAATATGTATATTTATTTTCCTTTTTTTTTTTTTCAAATACATTTCTCAATAGTTTAAATTTTTATTTAGACCAAAATTACAGGGACCTCTTACAATTTATCCGCAAACTGAAGATAATTATGGACTTGATTCATGTTCGATATTGGTGGTGCCGTCTTTACCGCCAGCAATAATAATTGCTGAAAGTACAGGAAAATTACATCATGCACTTATGCTAGAAGCTGAAACGAAAGAAAATGTAAATAATTCTGTCTCTCATTTTCATCAATGATATCATATATCATAAAAAATATTTTAATTTTCTTCAGTAATTCCTTCTAAATTTATAATAATTATCGTCTGTTTTCTTTTGTTTTTTTTCGGCATCCTAGTCTATTAGTGAAATCGATTCATCTCTAATTATACATCCTTCTGAATGGATCATTCATGTTCTTGAAACTGTTGAATTAGAATTGGGATTGTTGGAAGATAATAAAAAAAAGGAATCTCATACTTGTCCGATACATTTGAAAAGGTAAATATAAATTACAATGTACACAGAACTTTTTGCAGTGTTTTTGATGAAAATTGAAAATATTCTTGTATGTATTATAGGGATTTCATAAATGAATTTCGTTATTTTGCTTATCACAATACCGGATTACATGTAATTTTTATGAGTTTTGTAAAACAATTGCAGAGATTTATAGATAATGAAGGTAAAGAAAAAAAAAAATCTACGTTTTACTTTTTTAGTAAACTTTATATTCAATAATCATCTTATGTTATTCATCTAATAATTTTTTTTTTTCAGATGTTTCAACTGAATTACTTTTATCAATTCCATCAAGATCTGAATATATTGTATGCACGAAAGTTGAAAATCAAAATAAAACCAATGCTGTTCTTGGTTTTGTTCTATTACAAATGCCATCTGGAATTGTTTTATTACTATCAAGTGGTCAAATAATCAGTTTAGATTTAATAATTGATCCGAATCTTTTGACAGACATAAATATTAATAGAAATAATGAAATTACAGAAAATTCAAATGAAATTTTACCAATTGTATCTCCAATACGAAAAATTATGGGTGAATCATTTGTAGCGCATATACAAAATATTCTTAAAAAAAATGTTACACAACCAATATTATCATTGGATAAAACTAATGAGCCAACAATGCAAGAATGCTATGAGCTGTTACAACAAACTATACAAGTATTACATGAGGAATACTTTAAAAAGCATGAAAAAGCTAAATTAGAAATTATAAAACGTATACAATTATTGAAAATGTTGAAAGATAAACAGAAAAATGAAATTGAATATTTAGAAAAACAAAAAGAACAAATCCAACAAGACGCAGAAAAATTGGCTGAAAAATATGAAGATGTCTACTATAAACAACAAATTTTACTTAAAAAGTGAGTAATAAAATAAAATGTCATTAATCTTAATGTTAAGAGAAATTTTAAATCATTATCGATTTAAAGATCGTGCATCATTTAAAGATCATAAAAATTCAGTGCATTCACATTTAATGAACGAATCATTGAGAGATGTAACAAAACATTTACTAAATATTATTAGTCTTTGGTCTAGCTCTAGCTGTGTAGCTTTTTAGTTTTAGCTGAAGCTTAACGTTTTTTCTCAAAAAAGTGTGAATAATCCTAATATTGTACCTGGAAAGGTCAAATCTGGAAAATTTCAGCTTTCTTGTCATCAATAGTATATTTTCTAATATGTTCAAAAATACTCTTTTATTAAAATGGGTAACATGTGTTTTGTAAAAAAAAATTGATTTTATTTTGTTTAGTTTGCTTTTGGAATTCATTTGAATTTTTCTCTTCTACAAACTCCCATTTCCAGATCATCATTTAAATATTTAAATTTTAGAAATATTATGTAGTTACTGTACTCACAGAGGGGAGCAACTGGTCTACTGATGTCAAAGTACAAGTTCGATTTCTATCCACGCAAAAGTGAGAAAAATAATTTTACGTTATTGTTTAAAATCCGTTGCCTATTTTCAAGTATCATTATCCTCAAAGTTCACTCAGCTTTGAATGAGTAACAGCTGCGTTGGGAAGAAGAGTTTAGAAATACTGATAAGTAGATAGTATATCTGTTGGAAACAAGTAACACAAAGTATTATTAGAGCTTTAAATCATTCTTAAAATATAACCCCCCCTAAATAGGGTCTAAACCCTATCGTGTAAAAAAATGAGTTTATTTCTCTACCAACAACAACTCAGTGATTCGCTATCTATATTAAACTGTAGGTGCACATATGATATTCATCATTTCCTGTCACTCCGCTAGGGAGCGTAGGTCTTCAACAAAAGCTCTCCATCTCACGCGGTTGTTGACTAAAGTTTTTGCTTCAGACCACGTTTTGTTTGTTGTTGACAATTCTGCACACATGATATTAATAAGTCAAAAAATCACTTTAAGTGAAGGTCTTAGCTCGATTTGGACTGTACTTAATGCAGAAAAAAATATCTCACAATTGGTAATAACTTTTGGAACTTTGTGCATTTTACTCTTACTTTATACTGTAAGTAGAAAATTTCTGTTTGAGTTGTCCAATCATTAACTGAAACTGGATCCTGATAAATTACTTGTAAATTCTTCCTTTGCATTATAAGCAGCTTGTACATTAATAATCGGAAATTCTTTCCAGTTTATATATTCATCTACATAAAGTAATGGTTTTGTTACTCAATTGCACAGGGAAACCACATTTCTCTTTCTTAATTTTTTTTTTTTTTTTTTTTATTTATAATACACAAATTAGTTTAAGTGAGCTTGAATCCTTTCTGTTATAATTCATCCAATCATTTTTTTTTTTAATTTTTTTTATTTCTTTTAGATGTCAAGATTTAGTACGTCAAGCAAACATTATAACACCATCAAATAAATTAGCTGACAAAGAATTTTTGGAAAATGTTAAAAAAATCAAAGAAAAAACTCAAAAAATGGAATTGACATTAAATAAAGCACAAGATAAAATTAAATCTCAACAATATCACGTAAGCAATTACATAATTGAAATAATATAACATTAAATTTGAATGTAACTATGTATTTGTTTTATCTTTTGAATTTTTTTTTTTTTTTTTTTTTTTTTAGATAAGAAAATACACTGAAAATACAACAAATCAAGAATTGTTCTTACCACCAAAACAGGAAACCATAATAAGAGACACTCTATCACACATGTAAATTACTTATTTTTTAATTTCAATATTTACTTTATTATTGTGATTGTGATTATGAAAGTGATCTAAACCATTAAATTATTCGAAATAAGTTTAGAATATGAGAATATTTGATTAGAAATTTTATTGTATTATTTTTGGATCATTTTCATGTACAATGACATTTTAGTGATGAACAAAATATATGCAACTAACTGGCAACAAATTATTGTAAAACGTTTTGGGTATCCTGTATGTGAAATTAAAAATAAATTATGACGTCATATGCATTTTAGGATGCTAAATACGAATCTGAAATTAAAACTTGGCGGTGGTCGGCCATGATTGGCAATTTTCCATTTTTATCAATACATATCTTCATAACGGTAAATGATTCAAATTCGTTTCATGGTTCAAAAGATACGTCTTAAGATGCTCTAAATTCTGAAAAAAAAAGAAGTCCTAGAATAAGGATAAAAAAAGGAGATTTTTTGATTTTTGACTATTTTTACATTTTAGCCAATTTTAAGGATAATCTGTTCAAATTTTTTGCAAATAAAAAACGACATCATGAGTAAGTTTTTTGAATTGGCACTTTTCCATTTTTATCAAAATTCTTTTACATATTTGTGAATGTCTTCACAACGGTTAACGATTAAGATTTGTTTCATGATTCAAAAGATGCGTTTCAAGATGCTCTATATTTTGAAAAAAAAGGAGATAGTAAACAAATTTTTCCAATTGTGACATTGATTCTGGTTTATAAGGATAATATTCTAAATTGAAACAAATTTAAAAATATCGATTTCAGTTATTCAATTAAATTCAATTTAATCACCCATGCTCTGGATTCCGCAAAAAATGAAATTGGAATACGAATTCAATTCCACGCGGATCGAAAATTGGTGTTCTGCATTCCATGTGGAATTATCTTCTTCTTCTACGGCCATACAGTCGCCTTAAGAGGACCCTTGCCTCTGCAAGGTAAAACCGCCACTGTTCTCTATCTATTGATTTCTTTTTCCTTGTGGAATTATGGAGTTCGAAAATTAATTTCGAAATCATCTGACACGTAATTTGTATATCAAAGTGACAATTTTTTTTTATTTTTATTTTATTTAGCCTTTCTTCAAGTTGTCAAAGTTTATATTAAAAATTTTTATTAGGATTAAAATTTGAAATGAAATATATAACGAAAACAAAAATTCAAATCAAACTTGATTTCAATATAAATTAATTTTTTCCACTTACAAAAACTTGACGGAATCAAATTCACTAAAAATGAGTGGAAGTGGAATGCAGTACACCCAATTCCACTTTCGCAAATAGAATTTCGAAAAAGTGGAATACAGAACATGGGTGTATGTACCGTTATGAAAATATTGACAAAAAAAAAATATTTAGATAAAAATGAAAAAGTGCCAATTATGTCCGATGTAGGGCCGATCGCCAAGTTTTAATTTCAGATTCGTATTCAGCGTCAAAAAATACATATGACGCCATAATTTATTTTTAATTTCACGTACAGGACGACGTACAACTTTATATTAATTATTACGTTTTGGAAAAAAAAAACATCGAAATATTACGAAATCATTAAACTTTTATATATGTAATTGTTGTAAAAAATGTCAACTATTTATCTCAACGAATATTCATTCCCAAATGTTATTCCAGTATCAATAATTAAATTGCATTTTTTATATTTTTCTTTTTCGCAAATAAACGATTATTTATTACTTGGCATTACAGAGTTGACACTGCAGTCAAATTTATTATTGAAAAAATGAATGAGTTTTACTTAATTTTACATTTTATCATTTTGAGATTAGTGAGATTAAAATCATGAGCCTAATATTACAAAAAAGATCAATGAAAAAAAAATTACAAATTTTAATGATTTCTTAATGTTTGTAAAAAGAAAAAAAATTATTCGATTAAATTATTACAGTTTAATATGTGGTTTAATTTTGTTTTGTTGCAAATGTTTTTGTTCGCCACCGTATGTACTACATACTACTATCAAAGAAACTATAACTAGAATATAAAGTATGAAAAACCAACATTTATTCAGTACTCTTAAAAGTCAAAAAAAAATTGTATATGTACTATAATATTTAAATATTAATTTGGTATGAGAAACATTTTTGTATAATGCAAAACATTTTTATATAAAGTAATGGGCCCTATTATGAGTGTCGAAGATAGGTGCTTTCGATTTGGCAATTTCAAGTACTTGCGAGTAGGAAAGGTAAATGTCTGTGCTAAACCATCTACTCGCAGCTACTCATGAAAAATTTTTCAATTAGCTGCTAGTAAATGCAAGTAGTTACGAATAATTTTTGTGTCATTCGTTTTAACTAACAATTTATCCTAGACACATTTTAGTACTCGCAAGTAGTTGAAATTGCCAAATCGAAAGCACCTAATATCAACTATCGACAAAATTAAGACGAGACGATACGATGTAAATTTTGTATTATGTAAAGGTTGAATTACATTAATGCGACAGTACGATGCGAGATCTCGTACGAGTCTCGATACAGCTGTCAAATAAATTTTATAAAGCTACATAATTCAAATTATGCAATTTACATTAATTATTTTTTTTTTGTTTTTTCATGTTGTTTTTACCTTTTCTTCTTGAGGTTGTTTTTTTTTTTTTTTTTTGGTAATTATATAAAAAGTCATTTTCAATTTTATATACGCACATATATAGTATACGTTCGGTTATGGTTGAATTACATTAATGCGACAGTCCGATGCGAGATCTCGTACGAGGCTGCTTGTTCTATCCTCGTTCGCGCATAAATATCGTCGAGTAATTTACATTGATATAATTTAAGATAATAATTTAATATAATTTGCATTTATATTTCGAGTAATTTAAATTAATTTACATTAATTTTACATTTAATTTAAATTTTAATTTACATAATTTACATTTATAAAATTTCACAATCATAATAACCTATCAAAACACACAACAAAGACAACTGTCATTACATGTCGTATACGAGAAATTTTCAATTTTGCGAAATTGCCTCGCATCGCACTCTCGGATCTCGTATTAATGTAAATTGCATAATTTGAATTATGTAGCTTTATAAAATTTATTTAACAGCTGTATCGTGATCGTGACTCGTACGAGATCTCGCATCGGACTGTCGCATTAATGTAATTCAACCATAAATCAGTCGCCTCGATAGTAAGATATTGTCATATCAAATTTCATTTTCATTCAGTTTTACTACCATGTAATTTATATGAAAATTGTCAAATATTTCGATACAAAAATTTATATTTCCTTGTTTTCTTCAATTTTGAATAAATATTTAATTAATTTTTGTAATTTTCAATAAATATTTGATCAATTTAAATAATTTGTAGCTAAGTGCGAAAATATAAAACATATTAATTTAATAATGATTTTTTTGCATAAAAAAGGTGCATTAAGAGATGCGTCCATGTTTTTTTTTTTTGAAACAGCTCAAACAGCATTTTTGGTGATTTTTCTTTAATTAATTAAACTTAAATAAATTGAGCAGAATAATTAAATCCTCCTTATCTTGTACCATAGATAAATAAATACTAAAGATATGACATCCACATCCACTTACACTTGCATATACTATTATACACACTAATTTTCACTAATCACACACGTTACCAATCATTGAGCGTGTGCAATGCATATGCGCATGCGCGCGCATTGTGAATATGTAGATAGAATCGTGGTAAGTAAAGTACATTATGTATATTGTGTGGTGAGTGGAGTGCAGTTATCGTGATTGCGATAGCTCCACTCGAAGAAAAATTTGAATTACACTACTTGTCATATCTTTAGTATTTATTTATCTATGCTTGTATACAAAGCATACATGAAATGTCAAATCACCATAGACTACTATGCCTGTTGATTATTTTTAGTTGATTGACTCAAAATGTCGTTATTCTCGACTCAAATCGACACTCAAAATACAAAATTTGTCGAGTCGAGGCGATGAGCACGAGACGATATTATCAACACTCATAATAGGGCCCAATGTAAAAAATTTTGATTATATAACAGCAAACCTGTTGTGACTTTTAAAAGTATTATTAGAAGCAAGGTTTTTTTTTTTAGTTATAAATTTTTTGGTACTGTGTACAAAATCATAATTTACATGAATGAAATTATTACTTACATTTTTTTTTCTTTTTTTATTTCAGAACTTCAGAAATTGATGCTCAAATAAAAGAAATGAAAATAATTTTAAGTATTCTAAATTTATAAAAAAACCAACGAATTCTTATTACAAATTTATTTGAAAAAATATGTATATATACATACATACATTATTGTATAATATATAAATGTATGTACATATATAAATTTTATCGTTAAAAAATACATCAATATAAAATATATATAATTTTCATCTTAAATCTTTATATAAATTTATAAAAGTTTATTTTGAAACATTCCACAGTTTAGGTGTATGATTTTTTCGTAAAAAATAAAAAAAAAAAAATATTTATCAATGATTTACTAATGGTCCCCAAAACATACGTGAAACTTTACGTTCATTTTCAGTTAAAAAGAAATCTTTTCCTAATTTTACAAATTCCTTAAGTGATAATTTACCATCACCGTTTTCATCTATCGCAGCAAATGAAACAGCAGCATCTTCATCGGTTAAACCAAGACAACGAAAAAATAATTTATATTGTTCCAGATTTATATGACCCGAATGATCAGTATCAACAGCCTACAAATGGAAATAATTTGAAAAATAAGTAAATAATAAATGCGTACAATATATTTCTCAAAATTGTTGTAATTATAAATATATGTATAATGTAAAAGTGCCTTTGCACTATTATTATTATTATTATTAGTATTATTTTGTTTTTACACTATTATCAAAATGCTAAAAAATGTAGCTATTAAGTGCAACACTTAGCGAATAAAATGAATATATAACGATTTTTTTTTTCAGTTACTTTATCAATTTATTTTTCTAATTGTCTAATTATTTAGCTATTAAAATATCAACTGACGAAACTGTTAAACTGTTAAAAAGAATTTCGAATGCTTCACAATATTTTCAAATCACATACAAACTTGCCTATCAACTGACCTAATGAAGTACATGAACTAAAATAATAATAATAGTGTAAAGGTATTTTAAGATGAAAAACATACGTATATATACACATATTTACCTTGAACAAAAATGGAAGAAGTCTATGAATTTTTTTAACTAAATCTTTATCATTTAAAACATGATGCATATCAGTTAAAAATTGTTCAGCTGTAACTAAATTGTATGGTGTTACTTCACCCCATTGTTCTTCCCATGTTTTCTAACAAAAACAATAAAATGTTTTTTTTTTTTTTGTCGACATAAATTTTAATTTTATCTATTTAAAAAAATATATCTCTGACTAAAATTTGTAACTTACATGCATAACTTCTTTGAATTCATTGTAAGTGGTCGGTGATAAATGTCCAATATCGGCAAAATTTTTTGCTAATAGCATAAAATCATCATATGATATTACTCCGTCATTATTAACGTCCAAAATACCATGTAATGTTCTCATTTTTCGTCTCCAAAATTCACTATTTCCCTAAAAACAAATAAAAATAGTTAAAAATATATTTTATAGGATAGTTGGTTGAAACGGACAGAGCAACTGGCTTTCAGTACATCCAAGTTCAATTAGCTTTGAATGATTGCCAGCTTGCTACAAAAAATAGCTTAGAAATGCTAATTAATTAGTCTATCTAGTGTTCATCTACCTACTTTAATTTAGTGATAAAAAATTTCACAATTTGTTTTCTGAAAAATAAGAAACCTAACGGGCATTTACATAATCATACTACAATACCCTCTATCACTAAATCCTAACATCATCTGTTCAATTTATTATAACATTATATAAAAATTTAAACTTTACATACATACATGATACATATCAGTAATGTTCTAATAAGTCATGAAATCACTTCGTTAAAAACCATGGCTCACTTAGATCTGTATCACTATAGGAAAAGAGTTGGCTGAAACATTTGGTTGATATTTTTAAGATTTAATTAGAACATATGTAATTAGATATTAATTAGGAGCTTAATCCTATATATAGAATTAGAAATAAATTTATCGAGGAAATTTTTCTAAAAGAACATGTTTACAAGTATATCAGATTGTCATAATTAGGGTTTAAACGGCAGAAGCAGGATAATTGACTCCGTAATTTTATGCGGAGGAAAAGGATGCTATATCGAAATCGAATTTTAGTTCTACATTTAACGGTTTTGATGATAAGACAATCAGTCGGTGAAGAAGGTAGAGAAGTGAGAAGGAATATTGAACGATACGATATTGTGTACGAAATCTCATGATTCCTAAACAAATCTTGTCACTGAAATTTTAAGCGAAGATTATAGAAATCTAGACATGTTATAAGAACAAGATTCAGAATCATTTCATTAACAAACTTATCAAGATCGTTGAACCTTAAATTCTTGCATAATAATCATTCATATTGTAATTAAGTTCAATATACATATTCATATTTCATTTATCAACGCTGTCCGAACTTAACTGTCAAATGTGAAATTTGATTTAATAAACCTTTCTCCCCTTTACGAATATGATTAATATTTTTAATATTTCATGAAATACAAAACAAATTACTTGTATTTTAAACACCTAAAAATGTACATATATGTATATTCAAAAGTGAAGACTAGAATATTAGAATTTTATTTTTCTAAACAGATTAATATTCAATTCATTCATTAACTTATCTCATACTTTAATTTTATTTTCTTCTTCTATTTATATGATTCTTGATCTTATGCATTACCATATTATTTCAGACTACCAAATAGAATTTTACTGTCAGAAAATTCTTATCAAATATACAAAATAAAACAAAACTCATTTATCTTTCACAAAATTATTGTTTATTTTTGAATTCATCACGTAGATTTACGAGTATGTATTTATGTGAATTTATTTTCATTGTAGACCTCTGGACTATATTTTAGATTTTATTATCTAGTTTTGTTTTTGGGGTCAGTACATATAAAACAAATTGAAAATACTTGCTTATCAACACGCAAAACCGAACAGACTTTTTTTCTATTAAAAATCGAAAAACTTGTGTAAATACATAATATGACCAAATATAAATAATTCCAAATTCTATAATTATTAAGTTTTTTCTTCTCAAGCCATAATTACTAATAAAATAAATAAGAAATCAAACAAGAAAAATCTGTATTTTTTTTTTAATTTCTGTAGAAATAAAATTAAATTAGAATTAAAACAATAATAATTATAAAAGTAAATAAAATTGTAAGTTGAATTGGATGAAATCAATAAAATAAATAAATAAATTACATTTTTTATTTTTTCGATATTTATTCATCATCTTGCGTATTATCTTTCAATTAAATTAAGTATCATACTTACTCTTTCTTTTTGATTTACATTATTTGGATATTTGCGATGATGGTCTAATTCATCATCAGAATCAGAATCACTTTCATAATCCGGTTTTGATTTTTTCGAATATTCTCTTATTGCAGCTAAAACTGGTGAAATTTGTCTGAATTTATTCATTATGGAATTATTATTTTTTATCATATATTTTTTTGATATATTATCGTTTCCATTTTTATTAGTGTGAATCTAAAAAATATAAAACAACGAACATAAAAAGTAATTAAAATGGGATAATTAACAGTAAAATTGTACTACATGAGAAAACATTTTTTTGAATTTATTAGTTGTAAACTAACAAAAATTGTGCATATAGTTCGTTCTAATAAAACAGATAAAAATTTTCAGTTGCAGCAAAATTTTTCACATGTTGAATGCAACAAAAAAATTAATTCAAAATGTTAAAGGTCTAACAATAATGGACATATAAATGATTAGTAAATATTAGTAGATAAATGAATACAGCTAAATCAATGAGTTGAACTATATAATTGATATACAAAAATCGTTAAACATGTTGCTCAACAGTATGATTAAAAGTGTCATAACATAAATAACATAACCACAATATGATAGATATACATATAAATGTGTACACAATATAAATTTGTTATTAGATAATTTCGATTTGGCAATTTCAAGTACTTGCGAGTACTAAAATGTGTCTAGGGTAAATTGTTAAAACGAACGACACAAAAATTGAACGACGAACGACACACTTGAAAAATTTTTCATGAGTGGCTGCGAGTAGATGGTTTAGCACAGACATTTACCTTTCCTAATCACAAGTACTTGAAATTGCCAAATCGAAAGCACACCTCTCATACTTCACAATATGTATATTATTCACAGTATTAACAAAACTATTTTACAATTGCTGCGTTCCTTTTAGCCTAGTAAAATACTTTGCAGTTGTAATCATGTCTTGTCTACACAACCTCTTGTATTCGAGTAATTTACTTGACAGTTGTGTGGTTAGTTACGCCAAAATTTGCCATCAGAGGTTTTTGTGTTTCAAGCGCTAGAGATTAAAGAAATAGGTTTATGTCTATAATATTTTAGATAGATCTTAGAAAAATTGATTAGGTACTTATATGTACAGTGATCACAAAAATTATTTGTGTTAATTGTGCACAAAAAATTTCAAATTTTTACTAAATAATTCAATTTTTCTCAGTATTTTTCTTGAAAGTCAAAATTAAATCAATTATTTTCATTTTAATATTCATAATAATTTTTGAGATAGAATTTATGCACGAACAACTTTTGGAATAATTCAAATAATATTTTAGTTCTAAGAATAATTATGTTTTTTTTTAAGAAATAGTATTTATAAGAGTTTGAAAAAATAACTATAAAAATTTAAAAGTATTTCAAATGTCTAAATCCAAATTACGATAATTTAATTATGCACAAATAATTTTTGTGATTACTGTACGTACATACTTATTATGTGTATATAATGATATAATGTAGAAGCAGCACAATTTGTAAGATGCATATTAACTTTCATAATCTATATCTATATATGTACTCGTATATACATGTGTCTATTCCACAATACAAAATACGCAAACAAACAAGAAATTAACTTGTTTCCTTTTTCTACATTACGTGTATGTAAGAATGTATATTTGACACAGTGTTGTTTTGTTTTGTTTTGTTTATATTTTCTACTCTCAATGTCTCAATTTTTAAAACGTACTCATTTTATAAGAGAACCTTTGAGACACTCATCAACCACTAACAATAAGATGTGACACTATTTTTTTTTTAAATTTACCAACACATAAATATTTAAAAATGATAAAAAAAATCAAAATTAAATTTACAAAAACAGTACAGAATTAATGTACTTATTTCAAATCCATATTTCCTTATAAACCGCCGTAATGAAGAAAAGATACAAAACAATATATAAATGTGAGCAATACAATCATATTGTACATGTATACGATTTTTTCACAATGCATTTTTAAAGGCGATCTGGAACCTTTTCACTGTGTTAGTACTGGTTAGTTAGACAATGTAAATCATAGAGAAAATTGAAACTGTTACGTAGATGTTTACATTTTTTCATAATGCATTTTTAAAGGCGATCTGGAACTTTTTTTTTGACTACCTGAAGCTTCATTATATCAAGATATAAGGTGATTCATATACAACAATATAACAAAAACATTTGATAGCAAACACAAAATTTTAAGTGTCATGCATTTACAATTAATTTTGTTTATTTTAGATAAAAAATTTTTAATAACAAAATTTGTACTTTTTTTAATGAGTATACCCTGTAAACGGTATACCCATTTATTTTTTTAAAACGGTTGGTGTTTCAATTCCATTTTTTTGTCCCTTTTTCGTACAAAGGCTCTTAATTACTATCGACTTTTAGCAAAACCGTTAAGGCCGAATGAATAACGGGACAAAGGTCATGAGAAATTTTTGCTAACACGTGCTCAGTGTCACTACTGTATGAATATAGATTTACTGTGCTTTGAGAGAAGTGCATTTACGCTAAATCAACTTCAAAAATTATCTTGGCAATGGAAAAAATTGTATTGCAGTGCAGCATATGTGTATTTTGTACTGTTGGTATTGTATAGTTTAGATCTGTGGTTGAAGTCATTGATCTCAAGTAAAAGTAACCTTGATTTGTTTCTAGTTTTTTTTTTTTTTCGTTTTAAGTTACAAATTTTCTCGTTTTGTACTTTTGTATGTAGTACAATTTTATCACGTAGACTTCAATAAATATGCAGCTAAAATATAATTTATTTAAAAAATGTTGATATTTAGTTACTAGCTACGATGAAATTAAAGAACATATTATTTCTGGTTTCTTTATAGTCATATACCATTCGAAACAAAAAATTGAATGAATAAATTGACTACTGACTGAGTAGCTTTTTATCGATGGGAACAAATATAATCACACATACGAAATATACATATGTGTAACATTATTTTTTTAAAAAAAAAAGTTTTGGTAGAAGACGAAAGCAAGTTTTATTTCATACGTAAAATTGAATTTACATATAATTTTTGTAGTTTTGAGAAAATAACTAAATTAAATTGATTTAATTGAATCAAAATGAAACAATAAAAAAAGTTAAATTGAATCGTTAATAACGACAAATGAAAATTTACTAAAAATCAATAATTTTTTATATTATTTTGGATTTAACTTTCATGATGTCTTAATTAAAACTATTCAAAATTAATAAACAAAGGAAGCCAAATTTATTTCAAATCTTATCTTGTAATTATTCTATCCAAAAAAATTAGGCATTAGTATTAGCAAAGAGAAATAAATAATTTATTATTTAAGTAATTATTTTGGTATTTATTTCTCTATGGTATTAGTAGGTAGTATATTTTACTCAATTAAAGAAAATTATGTACATACTTAAGCAACACCAACCGTTTCTGAAGAGGACGTTTATTGTTTTATTATTTATTATTTTGAAATTTGAACGTCTGATGTGAAATGTATGAAAAAGGAAAAAAATAGTAAAAAAGAATGAATAAATAAATAAATAAAGCCTAAAAATACCACACTATCTTTTTGAAATATACACTCATGCATTAATGCCTGTACATATACATATGTATATAATGTATGTATGTATGTAGTAGTTTGCTAATATATATTTCTATTTGTAGCTGTAATTGAAAGTTTTTATAAAAAACAGCGGTTGAGTTCAACCAAGTTCAACTCAACGTTCAGTATTTTTTCCATTTTGTCTGTACACGTTTTTAAAATCATTTTATATGTAAATTAAGTACTTATGAACAAAATTAATTTCAATGAAATACAAAAAAAAAAAAACATAGCAACACAAACCTTTCGTTTTGAATCTATAGAGTTATCAATTATTAATACACTTGTTGATCCAATACTTTTTTCAAAAATTATTTTCGTTGCATTTAATCCATTACGGATAACTGATGAAAAAATCATTTTATTTATATGTTATATTTGATTAATTCTATAAATTACTAAAACTTTTATATAAATTTCTTCAATAAATTTTTAAACACAAAAGTTCTATAATTTCTTTTTTCTAAAATAATTCAGACAATATTTGTTTTAAAATTATTGTATACTGTTTTGCATCTTTATTCGCCTATACAATCTATTATAATCTATAATTAATATTTAAACATTTAAACTATTCTCCAAAATTTTTTTATATGTTTACCATCCGATTATATAATAATTATAATAACTTAACTTTAACGTAAGAATAGATTTAAACAAAAAAGTAAAAATTCAAAAGGAAAAGAATTCGTTTACACTTTTCTTCATACACTCACATCTACATCTTACAACTCACCATACTGGACTGTGCTGGGTATTGGGACTGGGGGGCTAATGTATTATCTATACAATACACTGCATGTAGCACGTACACGCACGATGCAACACACAAACCATTCGATCACAGCATTTTGAAAACCTTAACTTGTTTTGTTATTATTTGCCACATCCCAGTCGGGTAGGCAAGTAATTACCGAACCGATTCTGCAACTAGTTCCTTTAAACAGCAACTAGTTCTACTTTCGATTACTGTGTATGGAAATAACGCATTACTTTTACACGGCGATGTAATAGGAGGTAATCAATCGCCTCCTTTCTGCATTACCTAGAATTAGTTTCTTCATTTATTCAAGTTAAACTTATTATAGAACGCATTTTCAAACATTAATTACATAATCGCAGTAAAAGGAGCAATTCCGATATCGATTCTTGGAAAGTAATTATGGAAGTTATTCCTTTTAATTGGTAATAGAACTGATTTTTTTCATAAATACAATACAATTCAAATTTTTTTTAATTTGTTGCACCAATACAACATACGAGTATATTAATTTTTTTTTTTTTTTTTCAAAAACAATATACATAAGTAAATACTTTTAAGTATGTATAAAAGAAATAATAATAATGAATATAATAATAATATGTAAAATTATAATAAAAAAGCGGCAAATTAGGACTCCATTTTCCTTCTCTGCATACAAATATTTTTGAAGTGTTTATTTTTAAATGTTTTAAAGGCTTTGTAAAGCCTTTTAATTTCCTTCACATGGTCAAATATATTTTTATCGTCTTCAACTGCTCCTGAAATTTTATAAATATTTACGTACATTTAACGTTTAACAGTTTAAAAAAATTTTACATTGAATAACTTTATTGATGTTTTTGCATTCTTTAAATGGTTTTTTCCATGTATTCCCTCATAGTTATGATTAAGTATTATTATTCTGCATTCAATATATTTTGTAAATTTTTTTATACCTCCTCCATGGATTATTTTTTTAGTCTACCGTGTAAAAACAGAATTAATTTATTATTAAATTTAATAAATCTTACCTATTTATTATGTATGCACAGCTAATTCAATTTTTTATTAACTTAATATTATTTACTGTATTAACTCATATTTATTCACTATTTTATACACCATTTCAAATCGAGTTCAGAACTTCTTATAACTATTGATTATGCTTCACAAAGAAAACGCAAAAACTTTCCATCGACGTGTTCATACATGTTTCTAATTTCGCAATAATTATAATGCGTATATTATTATACACATTACCGCTTGCATTACATAGCATCAGTATCATTGTTCGTAGTACAATTGCATTACAATCCACATTACTTTTTTAACGAAGTAATGTATTATTGAACTACTTTATTCGAATTGGAGAATTGTGAACTAGTTACAGAATTGATTCTGCCAGTAATGCCTTACTAATTCACGACTGGGATTTTTTATAATAAATTTATGGATTATATTTATTATGTATTATATTTAAAAAAATATATATAAGAAATTTAGTTAATAAGCTGGTGGAAAGAAAAGTAGTAGAATTCGGTTAATGCCAATACAAAACCGTATTCCGTTTAAATTTTTGACTTGCGATCTAATATTGGATCGCATACATGTTGCTATTTACTATAAACATTTTCAAAAGTTTAAGAACACATGAAACGAAGTAGCAACACAGCAGCAATCAATTTGAATGATTTCAAAATGCCATCATGTATGGAAGGGTGATAACAACAAAAACAATATATGAATAACAAGATTTTCACAAAAACCTGATAACAAGTACAAACAATAATCACATACAGTGGTTACAAAATTTATTTGTTCATAAATAAATTACTGTAACTTGTATTTGAACAGTTTTAATACTTTGAAATTTTTAAACTTATTTTTTCAAACACTTATATATGCCACAATAAAAACAAAACAGAATTATTCTTAAAACCAAAAAAAAAACATATTTTGATTATTACATATGTAAGTTATTTGTACTCCTGCCTATTAAGATGAAAATTATTCATTTTGTTTCGACTTTGAAATACGTTAAGTGAGTATTAAAAGTAAAAATGCCGCGAAAAAGTGAAAACAGAGCTACTCTCATTGTTTAATACTTATATAGTATAACAATGATATTCCTGTGTAAAAACTTAGCTAAAAAGTGTAATGCTCACAAAAATACCATTTTATATCAAGTCCTCAATAAAAAAAAAAAGAAAACATCTTTGCTATGCACAAATAATTTTTGTAACCATTGTATATAATAGTGTGCTATACAGGGTGTTTCTTTTCTAAGTACAAATATATATACCACAATATTTTTCAGACTATTTCATGAAAAAAATTGTACTAGCCATACTTTGTATCGACCCTATTTTCGACGCTAGAGGGCGTTAAAAAATTGATTTTTTTGTTGGACCTTCAAATACAAAATCATGTGTAACTTTTTGTACACACTACTTTGAAAAATTTAGTGTTCTAGAGAATAATAGGAAACTAAATGACCTTTCTTTTCATATACTATAACAAGTATTTTGGAATTCGGCTCTAAATAAAAAGAAATTCTGAAGTCAAAATTTATGACGAATTTTTTAAAAAATTTTGTGTATAAATTGGGTTCCTGAAAAATATTTGCACTACAATAAATATTTTTATTCTTGCAGTCGAAGCACAAAAATGTTTTCTTTCAAACAAAAAAAACGAGAACATGATATCTTTATCCGTTATTGAGTTATTAAGGATCAAAGGAGTACAGAAATGGTAAAAACTGCCAAAATACGTAAAAAAAAAAATATTTCGCAATGAAAAAATTTTACAAACTTCATTTAGGCACATTTTTGTCCATTTCTTCACTACTTTGATCCTTAATAACTCAATAACGGATAAAGATATCATGCTCGGGTTTTCTTTGTTTGAAAGAGAACGTTTTTATACCTCGATTCCAAAAATAAAAACTTTTTTCGTAGTGCAAATATTTTTCAGGACCCCAATTTTTTCCCAAAATTTTTTAAGAAACTTACCATAAAATTTGACTTTAAGATGTTTTTTTATTTAGAACCAAATACCTAATTACCTGTTTTAGTATATAAAAAGAAAGGTAATTTTGTTTTCTATCAGCTGCTAGAATACTAAATTTTGATACATAGGATGTACAAAAAGTTACACAGGATTTAGTGTTAGAAGGTCTTGCACAAAACTCAGAATTTACAGCGCCATCTGACGTCGACAGCAAGGACGATACAAAGTTTTGCTAGTACAATTTTTTTCATGAAATAGTCTGAAAAATATTGTGGTATACATATTTGTACTTAGAAAAGAAACACCCTGTATACTCGAGCATACTTAATAACATGGTAATACAATAAAATATAATGTGTGTACATTATGCGTTATTTTTTTTTTATTGCATTGATCTTCTATTTATTCCTGTTCCTAGTCATAATAAACTTCTTTACTTCTCCTTTGCTATCTTTCAATTTTAATCATATATTAATGAAAACAAGTTTTGTCTCATATGCCTAATCGTTTAAACCGCTTGTTTTAAAAGAAATTGCTTCTAGCTCGTGATGATCACTGTTGCCATTTGCCACTCTTTTGGAGCTAAATTTAGCTCTTTTCCTCGATGTTTAGCTCTAAAAATTTGTATTTGTCCCTAGCCCTTCCTTTAGCTCTTTATTTAAAAACAGTTAGCTATCTTTACCTCTTTTTTAATTTTTTCATAATTTATTTTACAATTCGTTAAAAACACCAGTCTAAGCTCACTGTACATTTTACAATTTTTACAATTGAGTCTATTAATTTATCAGTATTTAATTTTAGCAATGCTGAAGTAGAAAGAATGTTTAGTGAAATGAATTTGATTGAAACAAAAAAAAAATAAATAGAATCAAATCTTACACATTAAATGCAATATAAAAGGAAAAATGAAAAGAATAAGAATTTATAAATGCAGAACTAAAAACTTCAAGCCTTAATAATATCTCGAAAACGAAGCAAGCACAAAAATGTTCTGTTTCGAACAAAGAAAACCAGAGCATGATAACTTCATCCATTATAGAGTTATTAAGGATCAAAGTAGTGCATAAATGGTAAAAAATTGGTAAAAAATGTCAAAATACGCAATAAAAAAATTTAGAAGTTCAAGGTAGGCACAAAAAGTTATACACGATTTTGTGTTAGAAGGCCCTGCAAAAAACTTAAAATGTTTAACGCCCTCTAGCGTAGAAAACATGGTCTATAGAAATTTCCGTTAATATAATTTTTTTGTCACCACATAATGGGCAACCCATCGGCATACAGCCTGGTACAACTAACTGAAACACCCTGTATAATATATTAATATACAAATTGTTTCTGTTGTCATCACCCTTCCATGCATGATGGCATTTTGAAATCATTCAAATTGATTGCTGCTGTGTTGCTATTTCGTTTCATGTGTTCTTAAACTTTTGAAAATGTTTATAGTAAATAGCAACATGTATGCGATCCAATATTAGATCGCAAGTCAAAAATTTAAACGGAATACGGTTTGTATGGTGATTACACGTATTTTTTATATAGTGTCTTTGCTGATAGTGAGCAATAGTGAGGTAGTGAGTGAGTGCTACATCGACATCCGGAGTAGCTTGATCAAAATGTAGTAGATTTGCAATAATTGCAGCAGGGGAACAACGCTACCATACCACTATGATAAAAAAAATCAAAGAAAATATCAAAAATAAAATGGATTTTAATGCAATACAAACAAAAATACCAGTATAGTTTCAATTTTAAATATTTTATTTTGTGTATAAAAAAAGTATAGTAGATCATCCGACTATAGCTATAGTAGACGTGGTAGCTCATGTTACAAGAGTTTTTCTTGTAAGGTAAGTGGTAAGGCACTGGTGGTATGTGGTTACATATAGCATATAATAATGTGCGTGCATATAGTCGCATAATAATCAAATATTAGCTCAGCCAGCTCTAATTACACATTACAGGTTGACATTGAACTGGATAAGTGAATACGAATTAAATTTAAGCGGTTTTGATTTTTGTTGCGAATGGAAGAGAATATAATAGTAGAGTTAATGATGGTTTTTTCCAGGAAGTCCTCAGAAACAGCTCCAACTTCCGATCTCTTTTAGATTTTTTTTTATTTAACATTTTTCTTTTTTAACATTGGGCATTAGTGTTTGAATACTATATGCTTGATTTCACACAATTCAAACACTAAAAGATTAAATAAAGAAAAAACTGAAAGAGATAGACTTTCAGTGTAGAGGGCAAAAATAAAGCAGGTGTCTTGGGATTTCTGCTTATGTAATTAGAATTCAGAGAGCGCTTTTAATCTGCAGCCTGTATATTTCTGAAAAAAGTGGCAAAATATCACTAAATTCTGACTATAAAACACAATAACTATTGAAAGGAAAAACGTAGAAGAGCAAGTAAGGTGTCATTAGAGAGAGGGGGGAGTTTCCTACAAATTTCTCTTAGACTACTTTCTCCTAGCTACTACCCTGTAGTTGTTATACGATGCTTCGTAGACTAAGTGTGAAAAATCTTTATCGCCCTCTAGCGGCTAAACGGTTGAGATTACCCCCCACCTCTGTAGAACGACTTCTTGTTTGTCTCGAGAGACCTATCTACTGTGTGCGGGTGTACCACCCGGGGCGGGACATCCTGTATATCTTGTTTAAAGTACATAAACTTAAAATTAATAATTTAATTATTATTTTATAAGTGTAGATAATATAAACAATTTTTTATCATTTTATGCAAAATATTGTAAAGACTTTCAAAAATGAATAATATAATAGATATAATATTTCATATTTTTTTACTATTTGAATTAATTTTTCATCTAAATTCATTTTAAATATTTCATTTCACAGTTCACACACGAATTGATTACCTTTTAAATTTAAGCCCTATTCTGTTGAGTATCAGTGACTAGTCATAAGTCATAAGTTATAACATAAGTCACAAGTTGTGATTTTTTGTATTCCGCGGTAAAAAGTCACAACATGCCAGAGTCACAAGTTGTGATCCTGGTTCTTCAGTCGTCACAAGAATAATTTTAAGGTTATGTGAAAAATTTAAAATATATCATTTTTCTTGAAAAAATTTGACGTTTCAAATTCAACACTAAGAGGTGAAAATGTTGTGATTTTTCTTGTGATTCCTTATTCAGAATACGAAACAGCTGATTAGTCACAAGGAAAATTTACAAGAAAACCAGTCACAATTTCATTGTGACTTGTGATGAGTCACAATACCAGAATAGGGCTATTAAATTTGACATTAAATTTTTTGTCAAAATTTTCAAAATACCATTTGTTCCTTTGAAATGAATCGAGGAACAAAATGAGAACAAAAACTCGCGCGATAAAAATGAAATTTAAAACTGAACAAACTTCGCGACGCACAGGCGCACGCGAAAAGTCGCATCGGTATCATTGGACCGAAGCCTTTAAATTGAAGAGAAATTTTCTCTTTACTATAAAAATGATGATGTTGTTGAAATTGGTTGAAATGGAATACAAAATTGTACATAAATAAATATAAGTGTAGCTAAAAAAAACTTTATATACAATAATACAATATAATATAGAATAATTATAGAATATTCAATCAAATCGCATATAATAAACATTAATTATTAATATATATATATATATTCATGTACATATTTGCAATAACAACTATAGTTACAAATTAGAAATTATTGAAGTATTGAAATTTGACGAAGTTTGAAGAGTTGTTTTTGTAACTACACTTTTACATTATCTGTACTCATACATTTATATTAATTAATGAGAATTGACATTGCCAATTTTAACAATTATTATTATTTTTAAGTTTAAATAATGCAAAAATTTGTTCGAACATTTTATATTCCATATAAATCATGCAAATTAATACATACTTGCATTAATTATGAAACCAGACAAATAACACGTAACATTAACAGTGTAGTAAAGCCGCAAATTATCAGTGTTTCTCAAACAAATCAACTGATAAAAGTAGGAGATACATACAAATATAAATATGATAAGTAATAAATTTATTCAAAAAATCCAATAAAACCAAACCATATCATCAAATTTCCCCCACATTTAGTATACAACAGGTCAGTCATTTTAGTATCACCACAAGTCGAGCAACAAGTATCAAAAGCAGTTCAAAGAAAATGGTAAGTAATAAGTATATTAAATATAAATTTTATTGATATAATGTGCCTAATATACATTTATATATAAATAATTACGAAAAAAAACCTTGAGTACAGAAAATTTTTTTGCTATTTTTTTCATTTTAAAAGCATTTTCATTTGGTAATTTTTTTCAATTTTTTCATTTCAAGGCAAACACAAAATTGACTGAACAAGAACGCACTGAAACACTTAAACTACTTTTAGATGCTGGGTGGTCAATGGTAGATGGACGAGATGCAATATATAAGGAATATATATTCAAGGACTTTAATCAGGCCTTCAGTTTTATGACTGCGGTAGCTCTTTTGGCTGAAAAAATGAACCATCATCCAGAATGGTTTAATGTATACAATAAAGTTCAAGTTACAATGTCTACTCATGATGTTGGTGGCTTAAGTGCAAAAGATATTAAGGCAGCTAAATTTATGGAGGAACAATTTAAAAAATACTAACAACATATACAGCTTGAAATAATTAATAATCTTATTTCGTATATTATGTATTAAATATCATTTAAATCTAAAAAAATATATAAGTATAACATTTTAATTAATATTAAATTAATTGTTTACTTAAAATCTCATAATCTGCTTTCTCTGATTTATCTGGAGATGTATCGTCAATTTTGAACCCCAATTTCGTGAAGAAAGTCATACCATCATGATTATTCTTTAGAACAGTCAAAATTACTTTTTCCATTTTCCAAAATTTTGCACACTCCTCAAGACTATTCATCATGAATTTACCTAGTCCCTTTCGTTGTGAAGATTTCTCTATCTGCATTTCGTAACTATAAGTTTTACAATGTCTCATTAAAAATGCTAAAATAAAATATCCATTTTTTGATTTCACTCACCAGTAAAGTACACTACTTCCATAATCTAAATCAAATCTGAACATTGCATATGCAACTGGATTTTTCATTTTATCCACAGCAACATAATATCTGGCCCAATTCTTGTTTAAATCTGATTGCTTAATTTTTGGTTGCCAGCCCATTGAACAAGTTTTATAATATTCACCAACATTCGATTCAGCTAATTTGAACGCCCATTTTAATATTTTCGGATTCATATCATTTTTTGTTTTACAATATAATGTAAATTCACTATCGCCATAACAATATTTTTGATAATTTGTTAAATATTCCATTGGATTTTTGGATCTTAAAGCTTTTTCTACAGATTTTTGTTGTGCTGAAGCTGAAATCTCATTATTATTCGTCATGTTTATAGAACTTATGTAAATTTAATTAAAATCCAAGATAAAAAAAAAAAAAACGATAAAACTTGGAAAAATCTTTTAAAATCGTAAAACATTCGACACCATTAAACTAGATAGATACTTGAAAACAGCAATTGCCTAGCCAAAGCCAATTGGTAAGGTAAACAAAAGATGTGACATTGCCCCCATTGGACATTATCATACGGATAAACATACAATAAACAAATACATAAACATAACCCTAATCTGGCGGGAAAACAATTAACTTTACAAAAATCACATATAGATGACGTTAATATTAGCAAAAATGTATTCTTTTATTGTTTTCTTAAAACAAGAAATTATTCAGTCCGATAGATGGACGGACGGACAAAAGTCTGATAACTATAATCAGCATGCATATCGTGATATCGTTCAACACTATATAAATGCTGAGGCAGACGGGCACATCCAACCAGAAAACCTGCTGGCTGACGTGTTTGAACAATGTTAAAATTTAGCTGACGCTTACTGGATATGACAAATACCTGTATAAGAATAAGTATGCTTCAAATGTGTTTCTGAAGTTGGCTATTTCAGATTTTCTACATACACCATCATATTTCTGAATCTACTGGATGCTTAGCTAGTTAGTACTTTGTTTGGTTGAGTTTAGCGCCTCATACCTCAGAATTGTAAATAACTGTCATATTGTGTAAAGCGAACAAAAATTTGCTACAAGAATGCAGAATCAAAAGCGAACCAATTCGTCAGAATCTGAATTCTGAACACGCTCGATTTTCTGAACAACACAATATACTCTTAAAACATCTGCAGAGTGCAGACTGCAGAGCACACGAGCATAATATGATTGTAAGGCACATTGCGTTTTGTGTATGTACGATTATTATCAGTGATTAATTTTGATTATTTTGTGTTCAATCATGTAATTTTTCAAGGATTGTTGTGTAGTCTGTACGTACATATGTTTGCGATGTTTTCATTTTGAAAGTCAAAACATTACATAAATTATGATTGCACAATGCACAAGCATATTAATGTTTGCATAGGTTTAACTCCACTCAACTTTTATAATTCATAATATTCTACAGACCTTTTTAAGTTTCTTGATTCTTTCCTTATTTTCTTTCTTAACCATTAGAAAAATATTCCATTAAACTGTCAAAATTTTAATAATCAAACCACCACCTCGAAATAATCCTGTTTCTTGACTTGAAATTCAAGAACGAATAAAATAATCCAAGGATTCTATTTCCAACAAAATGAATTAAATAAATTAAAATTTACATTTTCAAATGCTCGGAAATTATTCATAATTTCACATGAATTTTATTAGCTACACTTTATTTTAAGCAATAAATATTTTAATGTTGCTTTTATATTGAGTATGCATAATAATGAATTTCATTTTTATTTATTCTTCCTATGAATTACTGGATTTAATGTACATTTTTCTTTTCCACATTTCAATTTTTCTTTACAGGGACATAGGTTAAAACAGCTGCAGATAATGGGGACAGTTGTATAAACTCTGTAGATACTTTTCCCCTATAATTAAAAAAAAAAAAGTAATAATTATAAAATTGTTTCACAATGAAATTTTTTTATTTGTTTCAACTTACTTTACTACCACATCTGTAACATTGAAATTATGGCTCAACATATCGATTGTCATCTTATCTGGTAAATCTGCATAACTGAAATTTCCAACTACATATGTTTCAGTTGGATTGAATACCGTAAAATATCCAGGATTACCAGATTTTATTCTAAATGTTTAAAGAAAAATAATAAATAATTATGTATAATAATCTAGGAAATTTATACATATATAGTTGTAATTTCTACGAATTAAAATTAAATTTAAACACAAAATACATATTATATAATATGTTATAATCAGTTACCTTTGTCTAAAAATATACATATATTTCCATTTTATTAAATGTTAGTGACAATGAAAATAATAATGAAATTAAATGATTTGTTGTTAAACATTATTTTTGTTAGTTAATAATCACATAAATATACATATAAAGGGCGAAGAAATAATTACCTTGAATAAGCAACAATTTCTTCAGAATGATAAATATCAAAATCACCGTGCATATAAGATGGTGATAATCTTATATTCTCAACTTGATTTATAAGACTGCTTGAAAGATTCAAAAATACTGAATTTGCTTCAATTACTGGTGTTCCAGGTAAAATACTCATGAATATATAATATGCAGAAGGATCTTCATAGTCTAAATTATTTAAATGGTATACCCATTGTAGCCATGTATCTCCAACTGTGGCTATAGTTGAATTCAATTCTTGATATAATGAGTTAGCGATAGAATTTGGTTTACTTCTTAATAAATTTGTAAATCTACTGTATATTGGAATATCTATACCAAATATACCAGAATTTGTTTTAAATTTCTCAGATCGTATTGTATCTTCACTAACTGATAAGAATATATCGTCGGTACAAGCATTTTTAACTGTTGATGTAAATTCATACAATAAATCACCCAATCCATCTTGAAATGTTGTATACTGATGTGTCCAGAAACCGTACTCATCATGAATAAAATTATTTCCAGGCTTTGGTGATTCATCTTCTAAATCTTTTTTTAAAATGAAATATTTTGCATTTGTAAATCTGAAACCTCTAACACCCAATTCAATTAAATGAAGTAGCACATTTTTTAATTCTTCTTTTACGTAAGAATCATTCATGAACAAATCATATTTTCCTTCTCCAAATTGACTCAATATATATGTTTGTGGTTTAATTTCATACCATGCTGAACCATTAACTGTAGATTTCCAAGTAGTTGGAACTTTTCCTTCTTCAGCCCATATAAATGATGTATGACGTTCCGGATTTTCGAGAATTTCTTTGAATAATTTCGAGTTGTTTGTAACGTAATTCGGTGTTAGATCCAGAATAATGTTGATATTTGTATTTCTTTAAAATTTTAAATATTTTCATTCATTATTTTTATTTGTTTAATTAATTTTTATATTTAATGTAATATTTGTTTTTGTTTTTATACTTACTTATAATTTTCTATTAATTTTTTAATTTTATTCTCAACTATTGGTTCTTTAACAGAATACGTTTCATCAGCTGGTAACTCATAAATAGCTCCTTTTGCTTTTATTTTATTTGCTTGTTCAACATCATTAATAGTCATTTCATTTGATTTAAATTTAATTAAAGGTCCTTGCTTATACCATGGTAGTGGGGTTGGTGCTGCACATTTCGGTGCATTTATTATTATTAAAATTGCACCAACCAACATTCCAGCCCATATAAGCCAAAATAAAATGAAAAATATCCAACGTAACCGTATCCAGAATGGATCATTCGCGTATTTCATCAATTCCTCTTTAGTCATTCCAGTAAAAGCCTATAAATTTTTTATATTTATTTTAGGATATTTTTGTTGTTGATTATTTTAAAATTACAGAGACAAAAAAATATATATTGTATACTTGAATATTTTAAATTAAAAAATGATAAAATGTATATTTCGACATTCTCCTTGTTTATAAATCAATCAAATTTTTTCCATTGAATAGATATTTATCTATTTATTTGTCCAACAAATAATCTAAATTTTTAAGCATATCAATCCATCGATATTTCATTTTAGAATTTTAAAATCGCATTGAAGAAATGTCAAGTTGATTAGACATTTTAGTGTAGATTAAAATTTCGTAATAAATTAAAAAAAAAAAAAAAAAAAAAAAAAAAAAAAATTTTGATAAGCTTCATTAAATTTTCTTATTTCACATTATCAATCGTGCATATGTGTATACATAATGCATGAATGATATCTATACTCATATGCTTATATAAAATAAATAATAATATTATATAAGTGAATTTCATTTGAGTAACGGAGAATTAGGTACATTACATAATTATAATCACAAAGTGAAAAAATCGAAAGATGAAAAAAAAAATCTAATCTAAAACATGTAACTTTAGTACATACAAATTTTTTTTTTTTCATAGTTACATATTTAATATGTAATATAGAATTCAATTCTTTTCAATGAATCAACCCCTATCAAATTCCTTTTCCACATCTAATGTAACATAACATCTAGAATTGTTAAATCATATTTATCAACACAAAATGCATATTCATATTCATATTCAGTTCATTTATTATGTATGAACTATGAAATGAAACACATTTTGTTTCTCATGAAAAATAAAAATAAATAAAATATTTTTTTTTTTTTACCTTATCCAAATTTCCAATATCAATTTTAGCATCTCCATTTTGTTGATCAGATCCAGATATAAATTTAACTTCATCCTTTTTGGTTAAAGTTTTTTCTTCGGCACTTCCTAACATTTTTTCATCTGCTCCATCACCCACAGCATTTCCTTCTTCATTATTACGAACCATTTTCAGTTTTTCTCCTTTATTTATTCAAATCAATTTTAAAATTTATTTAAAAAGAATAAAAATAAAAAAAAATTACACAATCACATGAAATCAATCTTTTTTTTATAATTATAATACAACTTATGTATATACAATTAATGTAATGAACGCTACTCTAGTTTCTAGTACATCATATATTTATGTATGTATAAAATGATGATGATGACAAACTAATTTGAATAAAATGTGAAATAGTCTAGTTTTTATAGAGTAAAATTGTGATTATATCAATTATATTCATAATACCATACCATACCACACAGATCACACAGACGCAGTATACATTAATATGTAGTCTGTCTGTATTCTGTAGTGTATTGTGTATTTTTAAGTTGATTATGATAACAAGCGCTTTCAATTTTCAAATGAAATTCTTTTTTGTTCACGTAGAAATGAATAAAATGTGTATTGAATTTGAATGTGTATATTATATGTACATTCATATATAAATTCATAGATAATATATTGTGTACATTCCACAATTATGCTCATCTCATGCTCATAATTGTACATATACATATTATGTACTTAAATTAATACTTTTTATTTGGTTTTTATCATTGTTGAGAATATAGAACTAGTACACCCCACGACAAAAAGATAGCCGCAGCTACAATTTTTTACCTACCGTTTTTTTATTTGTCGTGGAATTCTGAAATTTTTATCACTAGAGAGAGAGGGAGGAATTTCCTACAGATTTTTTTTTAAATACTTTCTTCTAGGAAGTACATCGTAGTTATTTTAGGGTGTTTCGTAGAATAAGTGCGAAAAACCTTCATCGAATCATAGTCCTCTAGCGTGGAAATGAGGCTATACCTACTTAGCAAAATGCTCATACATTTCTTTTTTCATGAAACAATCCAAAGAATATCGTGGTACTAATGTGTGTAGGTAGAAAAAAACACCCTGTAGATTACATTTAATGCGGCATCTTTTTGTCGTAATAAAATACTCCTATTTATAGATTTTCTACTTTTTACAAAAATTTGAAAGGTATAAAATATAAATTAACTTTTTCTATTGCACTTTCATAGATAAACAAGGTCTTTTCGTAAATTCAGTGTTCTAAGTTAGATCTTTTTTGCAGTTCGTTCGAAAACTATTAACTGCAAAAGCAGAGCGTTCGATAAGTTTTGCACTGCAATGCAGTGCATTCGAAAACTATAAAATGCAAAACAGGCCTGAAAGATCTTAACGCAAATAAGCCGCGTGAGTTGAAACACTGCATGTATGCTACTGACAAGTGCACTGTCGAAGTTATCTAACACTTCATTCTTTACAACAGCTAGATTGTACGTACATACATTTTTTACAAAAATAAAATAAAAAAAACAATTTTTTAAAATAAGAAAATAATTTTGGGATTTCGAACTTGTTGTATTAATTGGTTTAAAAAGTTTTATTCTTTATAATGTCAGATTCAAGTGAAGATATTGAAAAATTACTTAAGTAAGTATGTTATGTATATTAAAATTGAGGTTAAAATTCATATTTTCAATAAATAAAATTGTACAATACACATCGAACACATTATTTTTCAATATTATAATTATTATTGTTGGTTATCACTTATCATTCAATTTTTCGTTCGAAAATGCAAAATGTCAGAAGTGAAAACTCTTAACCATTGCATTTGCAGCGCTGCTTTATTCCTGCAGACTGCACATTACTGTTCTAGTACTATTTTTAAGATACGAAAGAATACACAGTGCAGCCTGCATTTTCGAAAAAGCCTACACCTGATAAAAATTTTAGAATTTCACGACAAATAAAAGAAACGGTAGGTAAAAAATTGTAGCTGCGGCTATCTTTTTGTCGTAGGGAGTATGTAATAAAAATGATATGTATACGATACGTTACGTATGCATTTAAATTGTATATTTGCAGCAAGAGATATAAAATTATCTTTTTCACATTACTTTATTATTCATAAATCAGAACAGAAATGATAAATTAAATATATGTATGTACATACATACATAGTAATTGTAAACTATAACAGTATAAATACAAATTTCTCAAGTGATAACATTCTTAATAAGATATGATTAAGATCGTCATCGTATATCAAAAGCAATTTATAAGATAAAAATTTGTATGTGATAAAAAATATACTTTTATCTTTTCATTTTTATTTTTTAATTAAATCAATTTAGAGAAAAATGGAGTCATTTCATTCATGTCCGCGTGATGTGAAAATGATGTACTGTAACTATTATGTATGAATATGAATATAAATATATAATGTACATGTACATGTTACACATTTACATAGTTATTTTATATTAAATTAAAAGTAATTAATTGGAGAATGAAATGAAGTCAATTAACCTAAATTATTGCATCAGCTTTGAGTATGCACCAAGGCTAATAAAATATATAAGGTTAGCTGTAGCGATACTAATAACCTACAAATTAAGTTGTGACGTCACAATGTAAGATTTCTTGAAGCATTCATAAGACCGTATTATGTTAGTCGAAATTTCGATGTTAAAAAGATGAATTAAAAGTTAAAAAATTACTAAAGATTACTAAACAAAACAAATTAAGTTATTTTTAATAGTTGATAAAATATAGATTTAGTGCTCTAATTCTAAAATACATTCGTGTTTTAAAAAACAACAATAACAATTTAACATTTCTTACAATATGACGTCAGAATCGGTTGAAAATCTGATTGTAAAAAAAGCAAAAAGTTTTCCTATATACGGCTACAGCTAACCTTATATATTCTATTAGCCTTGGTATGCACTTGCACTACATAAAAAAAAAGCATGAAAAACTAGTTGTTAATATGTATGTTCGTATATTGTAGCTCATACGCCATTTTCAATTTTTATTTTTATAATTACAAACTAATTAGTTATCTAAAAACAAGAACTATTTTTAAATCTTTTATATCTATCTTAATTTTTTATAATTTTAAGTTTTCATAAAATTTACACTTACCGTCTTTGTCCCTAGCACCGTCAGAGTCACTACTTTTACTTTTACTTTTGTAATTATCACAATTATTGCAATTTCCTAATTGTAATTGGGTTGGCAAATTATTTTCCTTGTATGTTCTTGTTCTATCAATAACTTTACTTTTACCAACTTTTGTTGAAGATGTAGATGAATCAATTCCAACAATTACACTTGTTTGATTTTGTCTATTATTATCATCCTCGATCTCGATATCTAAATCGAAACCAATGACACTTTCAATATTAGTACTTCTGTTGCTATTGCTATTGCTAATATCGCTATCGCTATCGCTATATCTACGACTACGACTACGACTATGATTATGATGATTACTGCATTTACTGTGGCTATGGCTATTGCGTCTACGTCTACGGTAACGGCTTTGGCTATGATTATGACATTTTTCAATATTTTCGCTCTCGCTGTTTCTATTATCATCACTAGTATTAACGCCACCGTCACCACTACTAATAATTGCATTTCTTGAAATACCTCCTAGTTCTAAACTATGCCGACATACGCCGTTGCCATCGTCATCAAAATCTTTAGCAACATTCAAATTCCGATTTTCATTCAATTTTTCAAAATAGTTGCAATTTTTTCCTATATCATTTTCATTCATCATTATTATTTTCTTATTGAACTATATTTTTTTTATTTTTATTGTTTTTTAAATTTTAAATTTTCACTAAATTTCAATAAAAAATTTAATAACAAAAATTTAAAAACAAAACACAATTTAATAAACGTTAAAACCTCTTTCTTCTATCACTATTATAATGATAAATTTCAAAATTGAGTTAGAATTTGAACATATTAATAACGAGCGTTGCAATTTGCAACATCTAAGTAAAAATTCTATTTGAAAATATCTTTTATTAAATTTAAGAATTAAATAAAGAATATAACATAATATTTTGCGTATTATTGTAATTAATTTGATGATCTACAGCCAACAGTCGATTAGTAACTAAAAAACTACGTGCTAGTGGTGCTATTATAAAATATAAAATTATGTACATATAAAAATTACTGAAGAAAGTTTGGTTTGAAATCATATCTGAAAAACATTATAGCCATAATCATAATGGGATGGGAATAATAATAAATTAAAATCAAGTTTCTGTATCAAAAACAAATAAAGATCAAAAAAATCAAATAAAACATAAAATTTTTAATTACATACTTTATTCTTTTCTCTTGTTTTATAAGAAAATTGTTGACTTAAGCATTTAAGCATTGTGTTGTGATTGTACGTACATTGTACAGTAGCAAAACAGTATAAATTCACCCGATGGCGATGATCACACCATAGTTACAAAATAAGAACGTACGTAGCATAGATAATACATAATATACGTGCAACAGATATGTTGATAAATAAACACATTCATGTGTATGTGTGAGTGTTTATGTACATTATGCAAACAAAAGTATATATATGGTAAATAAGATGACATGATGATACACATGTGTTAATGCTCTTGTACCTCTTGTACTATCTAACTATGTGCATACATACATATGTAATATGATGTATGGTACGTATATATAATGTGAATATGTGATGTGTAATTTATTTGCACATCAAATAATAATTACGTAGACAGACGAAATCAAATCAATGATTATTCTTCCTGTGAATGAGCATTCAAAAACCCCCTGACACACGACAAGACAACACTATTTCAGTGATTATTCTGGCTATAATACTATCATACATTTATAACTTTTCAATTTTTGTTTTAAATTATTATAATCTGTACATCGTGGTTTTTAACGGTCAATTACAAATTTAAATGTTTATAGGTTACTTACTAGGTGGTTTTTGTTACCATTTTTTCCCCATTGAAAATTTCTAATTCATCAATCACCATCATTCATCGTGTTCATTTGTTGCTGAATGTTCCTTTAATGAAGTTGGAATGACAATGAAGATGTAATGTAATGTCATGATGTAATGTGTAATGATTATATAAAATTAATTTGGTTTGGGTTGACAAACAGCAAATTAATGATCATTCGCAACGAATTGTCATTGATTTGCTTTCGTCTGGTCTGACTATCGTATAACATAGTCGATATAATTATATTATACTTCTGAAAATAAAAGAAAAAAATAGACGGTCTTTTGCTTAAGATAGGATTTTTACATTATATTATATGATTATGTGATTACTATGCATACATATACATATGTGCATAGATACAATTTTTTTATAAATTTGAAAGTAAATTTCATTAAGCCATTGACAGACATCTAGTATCGATACCATGGTATGAACAATACTAACATGGTGACAGACATGTAGTATAAACCTAGTATCATTTGACATATTTTGTGAATTTTGTTGTGGTGTCATATAGAAAATTTATATTTACATTATATTACTTTTAACTTGATGTTAAAATTAATGTAAAAACTAATTTCTACAATTTCCGCAGCATTAAAATGCCGCTACGTTTAGTTAATTTTGTGAATACTAGATTCATACTAGAAAAATCATGCTGGTTTCAATACCACGTTTATACCAGCTTGTTTTTCTGGTATAAAGCTAGTATAGGGTGACAAACAAGTAGTATAGCCAAGCCAATACCATGGTATCGATACCACGCTTATACTAGATATCTGTCTAAGGCCTAATACATAGTTATGGCTATACAATTGTTACAGATAATTTTAAATCAACTAAAAATATGTATGTATAACAAAAATATAAGCCGCATGGAAACATGTTCAATTTTTAAACAAAAAAAAAAACATAAATAAATACCTATGTCAATGATTACTAGATATGTTTCAATTTTTCAAAGTTCTTCACGTTTTTCAGATACATATACATTGTAACATTTTACATTAAAATAACAGAAACATTTTTAAGGATTTGATTTTCTAATAAATTTCTTTTTAATTTCATAATAAATAAAAAAGTGTAAAAAAATAATTTAAGAAAATATAAATAATAGCTGAATTAAAAATTTTATTTGAGTTTAAAAAAAATGACATCAATTCCTAAACATCAAGGAGATGCAGCTCATTTTCTTGATAATTTCTGTAAGAAATCATATGCTACTGATGATACTGAAATAAAATCTGAAGAAAAATCTAAATGTCATTTAACACGTATTATGTGTACAATTGGACCAGCATCAAAAGATCTAAAAATACTTAAAAATTTAACTCTTAACGGTATGGATGTGGCTAGAATTAATATGTCACATGGAACATATTCAGATTATATTCAAATAATAAATGATTTACGTAAAATATGGAATAATTTGTCTAAAACATTAAAAAATTTTTATCCAAGAGCAATTGCTATTGATTTATGTGGACCGGAAATACGTACCGGTATATTACAAACTGGTCTAGATACTGAAATTGAATTAGAACAAGATGGAATTATTGCATTAACAACTAATGTAGAATTTTCAAAAATGTGCAGTAAGGATATTATTTATGTTGATTATGATATTTCGAAAATCGTTAAAACTAATCATCATATTCATATAAATAATAGTGAAATTATTTTAAATGTAATCGAAATATCTTATGATACATTAATATGTAAAATAATAAGACCTGGTACATTGAAATCTAAACTTCATGTACGATTATCAGAAGTCAGCATTGAACTAAATCAATTATCAGATCGGGACAAGAAAGATTTAAAATTTGCTGTTGATTATAATATTGATTACGTATTTGCTTCAATTATAAATTATTCAAACGATATTCTTCTTATACGAGATTATTTAAATAGTTTTGGGAAGTCGGGAAAAAAAATTAAAATTATTGCTAAAATTCAGACGTTTTTGAGTGTAAAAAATATTGATGATTTAATTAATATTTCGGATGCTATTCATTTTTCACGTGATAGTTTATGTGCTGTTATACCGGCAAAACATATATTTTCAATACAAAAATGTATTATGACAAAATGCTTAAAAGTACGCATGGAAAAAAAGAAAATATTTTCTTCTGTTTGTACATATAATATGACATTAATTAATGTTTTATTCATAATTATTTTAGGCAGGAAAACCAATTCTATGTACGACCTGTTTAAATTCAATGAAATCAAATCCTCGTCCATTAACTGCAGAAATTTTTGATATAGCTAATGCAATACTTGATGGCGCTAGTTCGCTGGTAATCAACACAGAAAGCTCGATAGGTAAATATCCAGTAGAAAGTGTATTTTGGGTTGTAAAAATTTGTAAAACTGTTGAAAAACAACAAAACTATGTAAAATCTGACAGTATTTTGAAAAAATTCATAAGAAATATGCAAAATGAAAAAATTGATTCTTCAATTTTATGCGCTTTTGCAACAATCAATATACATATGAAATGCGAAGCAGTTGCAACATTTATAATATCTAAAAATAAAAAAGCCGCTAACATAATATCAAATTTACGACCAAAAGGCTTTATATTTGTAACATTTCAAAATGAACGAGATTGTAGACAAAGTGCGATTTTACGAAGTGTATGGCCTCTAACTTATCGAGGTAATAATTAAATGATTTTCAATACGGAAAAATTATAAATTTTCAATATTTTAGATTAAATTTTAATTATTTTTTCAAAATTTGTTTAGAAACATCTAATCTAAATACAGATCCAATAAAAGCAACCGAAAATCAATTGAATTTTGCTATACAATCAGCTAAAAAATTAAATTTTGTTAAAAATGGAGATCCGATCGTTATTGTAGTCAGTATGGATAGTAATGTACCAATTCAAATGGTCACGCTTAAATATGTTTGTGAAAAAAATAATTTTTAATCGATAAATAAGTATATATTTTTAAAAATAAAATAAAATTGACCCTTCTGTCTGAAAAATATGAAACGTTAATTATAATTATAACGGAATGTTAATGGTATTTTTTTAAATATTTTGTAGTTAAGGTGCGACATGTGTGCGACGATCTATGGTAGGTATAAGGCATAAGGAACATCAAAGATAATGCAGTTTTTGGAAAAAAGATTTTCCACTATGGGCCGGTACTCACATCGAAAGCTAAATTTTTCTCCATATAAAACCTATGTAAAAAAAATGTAGCTAAATTGTTAGCTAAATTTTTAGTTTCAAATTTCGCTTACTGGTACTCACTTCCAAACTCAAATATTTCGGTGGAACTTAATAGTGGAGAGATGTGGAACTCATTTTTCACAATCATTTTATATGATCGAGCATATAAAAGGCAAGCGAAATATTGACAGCTCAAATATTTTGACAAATAAATATTTATTTATTTATTTTTACTTAATTTAATTTCATAGCCTCCGCGATTTTTTTTCAAAAAATTTCAAAACTCTATGTACTCTACACACATTTCCTTCCACAATTTTTAGCTTGTAGAATTATATATGCAATTGCAAGTGAAAAATTTCACGGGAACTGAGTACCAGGTCTTAGGCTGGTAGGTAGTGTAAATGGAAATTTTTCAAAAACGACAAACTCATTAAATTTAAAGATCGAAAAAGCTTCATCCAAATCAAAAAAGTTTTTCAAAATTTTTCGAAATGCTTTGAGTTATGTGCCGTGCCGTGTACAGAAGTAAAAACATTTGAATAAAAATGTCTGACATTAGCTGCTTTCAATTTGGCAATTTCAAATACTTGCGAGTAGAAAAGGTGTCTGTGATAAACCATCTACTCGCAGCTGGTAGCTGCTAGTAGAAACAAGTAGTTACGAATAATTTTTGTGTCGTTCGTTTTAACAATTTATCCTAGACACATTTTAGTACTTGCAAGTACTTGAAATTGCCAAATCGAAAGCATCTATTATTAATTTTAGATTTTAGCTCTGAAACAATGTTACAAAATGATTATTAAATAGATCTACTATTTTTTTTACTGTTAGTACATATTTTTCCATTTTCATCTTTAATACCATTATTATACTTCGATGTTTTCTTTCTTTATTTAAATGTGTAATAAAAATATTATAGACTTTTACCTATTTCTTTATCTCTAATATCTCTAACTATTGACAAATCATACAACTGTCAAGTAAATTATTCGAATTTACTTGATAGTTGTATGATTAGTTAATAGTTAAATGATCACAACACAACTGCAAGTACTTGAGAGTACTTTACTAGCCAAAAAGGAACGCAGTAAGTAATGTTTTGGAACGCTCTCAATCTGCAACGTTCGACGTCAGTAGTCCGTCGCAGTTACATTATATCACAGGCTTATATCACGATTCATGAATCATGACACGATTGCCACTGTCATCTGTCAATGTCACGAGTCGCAGTCAAGCAATAAGAAGCAAGTTGCACGTTGCATTCGTCAATTTCAAATTTAAATTTCAAACTAAACTATTCATATTCTTATTCTATTTCTAACGTAACGACCTAACCTAAACCTAAACCTAACAAAACAAGAGAAGAAAAGAAAAAGTGAAAAGTGTGAAGGTGAACTATCGAAGCGAACGCCGGTTGCTAAACCTTAATCGTATCTAAATTATTTAAATTATTCAAAGTAAAATATAATTTAAAAAAGTGAAATTTTTAATAAATATACTCCGAAAGATTAAAAAAAGCAAACAGTTTTAGTTCTAATTAAATAATGCAGAAGTCATACATTTGTTTATATCTAGAACATGTTAGTGATCTACGAAATTGTACAGAAGAAGCCCAAAAAAGTGGTTATGATGCTGTTGCTACACCGGTTGTAAATCCATTGTTCTATCGAGAATTCGATTATGAGCCACAAAAATCTAAGCACATTGCTTTCTCTAGATCAGATTTAATTCTAGATTCTAATACTTGGCTTGAAAAAATAATATTTGTATTAAATGATTCAATTGATTGTGATTCAGATGATTATCATATAAGACGACATAGTGAACAAACATTGAAACAAGAAATGTCATTTGCAGAACATGTATTATCACAAGGATATGTAATGGTTAAATTGAAATCTTCGAAATGTGTTAATTTAGCAGCATGTATTAGCAGATATATTAAAGGTTACATATAATTTTATTAATTTTTTATTTTGTATGTTAATTTATTATTTCAACAAATTTGTTTTAATTATTTTAGCAACTGTGGTGATAAATGTACCTATAGTTGATCCAAAAACATTATCACAAATGTGGCGAAAAGATCGAACTGAAGATGAACAAAATTCAGTGGGTGAAGATACTTGGGATTGGTGGAATAGTTTCAGATTAGCATCTGATTTCCATCCAAAAATTAAAATAGCATTGGAATTTTCTGATGATATTCCATCAAATGATGTATTACAAAGATGGTTAGGTGAACCAGTTGAATACATAGTACTGCCATCAAATATTTTTAAGAAAAATAAAATAAATTTTCCTGTGTTATCTAAAGGCCATCAAGATATTCTTTCACATTTCGTACGTAATAATGTACATTTTATAATTAAAACAAATTTTGAAGATACAAACTTACAAGACTATGCTGAATACATTAAACATTTTATTGAAAAAACGAGAATTATTGATCCAATGAACGGGTATTTTATTTAAAAAAAATACATTTTGTATATTATATTCTATAATAGTTTTTTTTTTTGTATATTTTATAAAGTTATGATGATGTTATACAAATTCCACTACAACCATTATACGATAATCTGGATAGTTACACTTACGAAGTTTTTGAAAAGGATCCAGTAAAGTATAAATTTTATCAGCAAGCTATTGAAATGGCTTTAATTGATAAAGTTTCTGAATCAAAAATCAATGAAAAAACTGTAAGTAAAAAGCGAAATATGTATTCTAAATTATTTTTAAATGATATATACTGACATAATGCACATTTAAAATAAAATTTTTTAGATTGTTATCATGATATTGGGAGCTGGACGTGGACCATTAGTTAAAGCGGCATTAAATGCATCAGAAAATACAAAAAGAAAAATTAAAATTTATATTGTAGAAAAGAATCCAAATGCAATAGTGACTTTGGTGGCATTAGTTGAAGAATTATGGTCGGATAAAGGTTTGAATAATTTTTTTTTTATTAAAAATATAAAAAATTAATAATTTTGAATACTATCTATATGTATTTTTTAAGATATCCAAATATTTTCGGAAGATATGCGTGATTTTGTGCCACCAGAAAAAGCTGATATACTGGTATCAGAACTATTGGGTTCATTTGGTGATAATGAATTATCACCAGAATGTTTAGATGGTGCACAAAAACATTTGAAAAAAGATGGAATTAGTATACCATGTAAGTCAACATCATATATAAATCCAATAATGTCATCAAAAATGTATAATTCAATAAGACAATATTGTCCGGATCGTTTTACGAATAATGAAAAAACGCATCATGCAGCAAATCAATCAGAAATGTCATATGTAGTATATTTTAAAAACATTTATCACATATCAAAACCAAAGACTTTATTTGAATTTAATCATCCGAATAAATGTAAAATTATCGACAATACCAGATATAAAAAATTGCAATTTGAAGTTAAAAAAAATTGTATATTACATGGTTTTGCTGGTTATTTTGATTCTGTTCTATATAAAGATATAATGATAAGTATATGTCCAGAAACACATTCACAAGGTTTATTCTCATGGTTTTCAATGTATTTCCCAATTTCGGTTCGTATGAGTTAATTTTACTTCGAATTTAAATTAATTAAACTAAATTATAAAATTGGTTTTTTTGTTTATTTTTTAAGGAACCTCTTCAACTAAAAGCTGGTGATATAATTGAAGTTAATTTTTGGAGATGTATATCAGCCCATAAAGTTTGGTACGAATGGAATATATCTAGCCCGTATGTTTCACGTATTCATAATCAGGGTGGAAAAAATTGCGCTATGCTAAAATAATTCAATTTTATAGAGAAATAAAAGCTTATGTACAAAACGGCTTTATTTCTAATTTAAATTAAGAATTTATATCATATGGTATTATTTCATATTTAAATATGATTTCATTTCACAATTTCATAATGAATTAAAATCATATTTCTGTACTAAAAATTTATTGTATGAATTTGAATAATATAATAAATTTATAAAGGAAAAATACAACACATTCTTCTATAATCATATTGGTACAACAGCTCTTGAAGAGCGAAGATCTTCACTAATGTGATTTTTAGACTTATTACTATAATGTGTGGACTTACAGTTTAACGTGGATTGCGAACCACAGAGTTTTTGGTAGAGAAACAAAATAATTTGCATGATAGGGCTAGACTCATATATTTTTAGAATTACCAAATAATACTTGAGTTAATTGCCATCAGCAAGTAAACTCGAATCAGCATTTCTAAACTCATATTTTTTTATATCTTTTAGCTAGAAGCCCAAGATAACCGCTTCATTTTTGCCTTTTACAGTAAAGATTCCTCTCCTATAGTAAGAAATTTTTGTTTGTCTTAGATTAGAAGTGAAAATGGAAATACATAACTATATTCGCGTACTCATAAAAAACAAGAAAAACTTTAGAAATTGACATTTAAAAAATTTTTTTTGAAAAATGGAAAAGACACACTTTTGCAAATAGTCACCACGCCACATATACAATATACAAATCAGGGATGATATGAGTTTATGAGAAATTGTACTTTTTCATTTATTAAAAATGTACTATTTAGCTACTATTTGTACCACGATTAATTTAATAAAAATACATATTCAGAAACGACAAAATCCAGAACGACAGAACAAAAATGCTGTTCATTACAACAATACATTCTTTATAGATCTGCAATTTTATTACATAAGGTATTCTACACTTCACTCCCTAAGTATCTGAATTGTCGACTTAAATCGTTAAACTCTCACAGATATTTGAGATTTCAGATTCTCAGATTCAGACGCAATGTTGGTGAACGTTCTTACTTTGTTCAAATAATTCGTTATTGGAATAGTCTACCTCCTGATCTACAAAAAATAGGTATATTTTCTGAATTTAAACGAAATTTCTGGTTGTTTATTATAACTTCAAATACTCAGAACTTGTGAGCATGGCGGTGCATCCTCATCAATCAATTTTTATTATTACATTTTTTTATTATTTTATTATTATTATATGAAAGGAAGAAAATAATATCTGAAATTCATTAATAAAAAAAAAAATAATATAAAAATAACGCATTGACACTTTCTACAATAAACGCGTAATTATTTTGTTCATCATCTCGTGAAATTTTATCTAATATTCTAGTATTTCTAGTCTCCTGTGTTGCTAATTCAGTAGTTTTTAGAAGAAAATTCAGTTGTTAAAAAGCTTGATTTCTTTATAAACCGTTATAAAGTTCCTTGTAAGATGCCATTAATGATTTCAATTCAAGTTGAAATTTTGCATATATGTATGTTGTAACGCATATAATATTATGACAATATATTATACCATACGCATATAACCGACATAATTTAAGTAAAAATACATATTTGTGGACAAGTGAGAATGGAAAAGTTCATAGAACATCAAAATAAAATTCATAGAATATTGAAAATCGTGTTAAATTAAATTCTTGAGAAAAAAATTCGTGTAAATAGAGAACCAAGTGTATTTTTAAATGATAGTTGTTTAAAAAAAAAAGACCGGTATAAAAATGTTGCTAAACAAAAATGAAGAGGTTTTAAACATTTGAGAGATGATGCTAAGAAAAAGGAAATGAAACATTAAATTTTATTTCTAGAGATGATATACTGAGTACAGAGAACTGACTAAAGACATAGTCACAATAAGCCCGTCCCGTTTCGTAAGAAAAAAAAAAAGTTGGATATTTGATATTTCCATGTTATTTATATGGATTAATGGAAAAGCTGTTACGATTAACCGAACGGAACGGTGCGAAACGTTGATGTTGTACAAATTTCAACTTTTTACGAATAACATAACCTGTTTCCATATAAATTTTCAATATTAGCTTTCAACTTTACTATATACCGTTCCGTTTTATTATAACAGGTATGTTTTGAAACGTGTCGGAACGGAACGGGCTTATCATGATGACTATTCATGACTACGCCTTATGATGAGGATGTGGTGAGCAAGTGAGCATGAGCAAGCACTGTGGAGAGGAGTTAGGTTTCAATTTCAGTGGAAAATGAAACTGAATATTGAAATACAATCGAATAAGTTTTATGTGTTATTTCATTTTCCTTTTTTAAAGCTTTAAATATGTTTAGAAAGATCAAAAACGGATATAATATAAACAGACAGGTAAGTTTTTATTTTTATAGTGTGGTGATGTTTGTAATGTAATGTAATGTAATTAATAGGTACATTCATTTCATATTCATATTCATTCGTTTTGTATTCGAATCGATTGGTGGACTATTAAAACTAAAAATATACGAAAAATACACAAATATTTGTAATTGTATACTATAGATATACTAGACTAGATGCAGATACTAGATATTATTATATACGAAACTTTTGTAAATACTCAATACTCATGATAAATAGTAGAAAGATATTTCTTGTGCTTTTATTATTATCCACAAAACGACAAAACCACACTTTGCTTCAGGCTTCAGGCTTCAATGCTAAAGATGAATAGTCAATTCCATTAGTTCTTCGCCGGTTTTAGTTTGAATTGGTTCGATAAACACAAATTTTTAAAATTACTTTGTGAATTTATCCAGGTAATATTTTGTTTTATGTACTATAATCGAATATTAAAATTGAATAGTTATCCGGTGTTCACGAAATATACATATGTACATGCGGAATAATAAAATTTTTAGTAAAAGAATAAATTCATCAAATGAATAAAATGTAATTATAATATAATCTATCATTTTTAAAACTGAATAAACAACAAAAAAAAAAAGAAATTTCGAAGGATAAAAAAGATAAATACACACATACATATCTATATATGTATGAGAGTCAAAGTCAATAGTTATAAACGGAAATTTATCCTGTTTGTGTGTGAATTTTTTTTTTTTTAAATATTTTGTTTTCTAATATGTGCATATGTTGATATACATATTTAATTCACAATTGAAATTATTTTTTTTAAAATTTCAAATTTTTGTTTTTACCTTTATTTTACACTGTGAGTAAAGAAATTAAAAAAATATCCTAATTGAAATTAAACCAACTTGACATGACGTGTTGTAACAAATAAGTAATAATGTATAATATAAAATAATATAAATTTTCAAAATGCAAAATATAACGTTCAAACTACTCGTACACAAATAATTTAATGAAAAGTAATTTTTGTAATTTCGTATTAACATAATTATATACATATGTAATTATTAATAATGCATAAATAGATGTTCGAAAAAAGTGGAATACATATTTCGAAAAAAAAAATAACAAATTTTTAAATTGATTTAGATATATCTACATTATATAGGTATATTGTAGTTATAGAAAATATCTTTGTTTAGAAAACAAAATTTAAAAGGTTTCAAACACATTAGTTAGGTAATAATTGAAATAATTGAAATTAATTAAAAAAAAAAATGGATAAAATTTATTATTATATATGACAAATTTATGCTTAGCATATGCAAGCAGTAAAAATTTTATTTTAATGAAATTATATACAAATTTTACAGTCACAAGCAGAATAATTGCAAAACTGATTTTCAATCTTGTTAGTTAAATTACATATAAAAACTTATACGATTTTGTTTTGAAATAGTAATATATAGTGTTTAGTAACAAATTATATATTTTATTAACGATACACATATTGTTGTTACTGTATCTGATTCTGAATGAGTTAAAAGTTATAATAAAGTTGTATAAAAATTTCGAATTACATATATTTATATATTTGTCAATCAAATTATAATTAAGATAAATAGTGGGGTTCATTTTAAATTTAAAAATCCAATATATAAAATTCAATTTAAAATAAAATAAAAATGAAGAGAATATAAAGGTAAGATAAAATTATTTTTAAAAATTTCATTTAATACTATAGTTTTATGTAAATTGAATTGAATTAATTAAAAATTTTGTGATTCATTTCTATAAAAAATTTAATTAAAACATTTTTTTCTCAATATAAGATTAAGTACTCAAATAGTATTATGATATAAATGAATCTACGGAACAAGATCTGTTCTTGAAATCATCACTGAAACATTCGTGGTTATTTTTTTAAATTTTTGTCGTCACCAATGGTGACTCGCCATTATTTACTGCATTGTGCCATTGTGCATTCAATAAAATAAAGGGTTTTTTCTTTTTGTATAACTTGGTAATTTTTGAAATTTTTTTCATTCTTAAGAACACGTACTTATAATAAACATGTATGTATGTACATCTTCCATTCATAGACATTACATATTATGATGAAATAATAGATATATGTAATAGGTATGCTCAGACACAGACATTATAATATATACAGCTAAAACTAAAAAGCGATATATGTATCTACCTGTTTAAAATTTTCAAGATATTATTTTTTTTGGTTTTTTTTAGTAGGTACCTACCTAATTCGTTGGCATTTTTTTCTTTTACATATGGTATGCACATATATAATTTCACATTTAAATGTTGAGGCAATTGGTATACGTATGTGTTGAGCATACATATGCATGCATTTCTTTTTTTTTTTTTTTTGTTAGCTCAAAAGCAAACAAGAATAAATTGCTTGCTATACAAGAAACGCATATATAGCATAAATGTATGAATATGAACATATAATAATGTTAAAATAAAATTGGGCTAAATGATGACCATCGTTCTTCGGATCGTATGGTGGTATGGTATGGTTCATATAATATGAAACCGGTTTCCTCGTGCACAGAAATTGTATATAACCCTAAATATATATAAATACAACATATGTGTTCTTGTATATATAATGTATGTAGTTTTGAAATGAAACTCTATAAAATTTTAAGATTTCATACGTATTTATATAAGATGATTATTTTTTTAAATAAAACTAATTCGTAATCGTATCGTATAGAACAAGCTATTCTATTAGAATACACATATAACATAACATAACTGAAAAATTTTTTCGATATTGTTTGTGTGATGACAATATTGAAATATTTCACAATAATTGTACTTTAACTTTGGGGAAACTTCCGAATTTGTGCCGCCAGATTTTGAAACGAGACCTTCAGATAATGATACTTTGGAATGTCCTCTTTAACGTGGAATATGTCTCTGTCAGCGCAAATTCATCTTAAAACGCAAACTACCCTTTAAAAAATATTGGTCCAAAATGGCGGGTTTTACGAAATTCGTTATTTCTCCAGATCAGGATCTTAGATCGGATTAGTTAATATACCATTTGAGAGAGAACTTCCTGCTCTATTTGTCATAGTTTCATTCACTTTAATTCGATTAGTATTTCTTGAGATCTAAGGACTTAAAGTCAAAATTTCGTGTTTTTTAAAAATCACTTTTTCAAATTCTTTTGATGAAGTTATAACTTCTAAACTTGAAGGATGACATAAATATTTTATTTTTTCATTTGAAAGGTTTTTTTTGTCCTCTTTCCAATGATATTACATTTATGGATAGAAACTGTATAGATAAAAAATAAATGCATAAATATACAAAGAATTGCGAAAAAATACACATTTATAAAATGTAATGTAATTATAGTTTTTATTTTTGTATACACATGTCAATACGAGTATCAAATGCATAATACCATCTATATATCTATACTTATTATTGTACATAATAAAATTTTTAGAAAAGTTATGATTTCTAGTATAAAAACAAATTATGCAATTAAACAAAGCATCTATCTACATACTTTGTCTTACTATTCTGGCACAAATATTTAACTTAAAATAATTTACAATTTTTTTCTGGAGCGATTGAGGAATCTTCTTTGACTGCTCTTATTGTTCTTCTATCTACTCTACTACGAGAAGTTTTCCTATAGGTCTTCCACATCTATGCATAACTTTTGTTGTTCTTGTCAAGTTCACATTTCTTTGAAATTCTTAAAACAGTTGATTTTTCGATAGAACACTTTCAGCACAAATCTTTCGGCATTCTTCTTTTAAATTTAATATTGTATTTATTGTTTTCTACTCGGTTTAATGAAAAATTTTGTAAAAGCTATGAATAAAGTTGGTATGATGAGATTCTCATACCTGAAAAAGAAATTTCCTAAACTCAGCGAGACAAAAATTAAAGAAGGCTTATTATTTATTGGTCCAATAACAAGGAAACTAATAAAAGATATACGAACTTTGAAGAAAAACTGAATGATCAGGAAAAATTTGCCTGGAAATATTTTGTTAATGTCGTTCACAATTTTCTAGGAAACCATCGAGCGGAATATTACAAAGATTTGATTAATCAATTTATAATCTTATACAAACCTTGGATATGGTAACATGTCCTTGAAAATACATATATGCTGGAAAACATTGGATACTGTGCAAAGGGAAATGAAATCCAAGAATGCTAGTAGATTACTGTTGGAGACTTAGAAGAAATCTACCAAAGTTTAACCTGGTCTAACATTCATGAAAATCATAACAACTTTATTACACATGTACATTAAGTAATTATTTGTCTAAGTGTAGGTAATTTTTGTTCTTTCCATGAAAATATATGTCTTGATGTTACAAAGAAACCTGATGTGTCAATTTTTGTTCATTCATATATGATAAATTTCTTAAAAATTTATATTCAAAAATTATAATTTATTTTTCCATATACGAGTATTAATATCAAAGTAGTCTAGCTTTATACGAGGGGACATCGAAGACAATAATAATAATAATATACATACATAAATAAATAAAATCTTTGATATATGAAAATATAATGGGTAATTTTCTGCTATTACTTTGAAAGCAAAATCTACAATACCTTGTGAACCTTAACTTGTATAATATCTATGAGTAAATATGTTATGTACTCTTACTACATACATATGTACAGACATAGAATTATGTATTATGTAACATATATTCATGTACGCGATGAAGCTAGGTATGTAACGTGTCTGTACGTCATATAATATTCACAAGAATAATAAATAAATTATGTAACTTGCTCATGATTATTATTTTATTATTGTGTAGTAAAAGTTAATGAATGAGTATTTTTTAATTTATGTATGTATGTGAATGAAATGGTATTATCACAGATAATTTTTAATATTGTATTATATACTCGCTTGCATGAAAAGTAAAATTTATATTTTGCGATATTAAAAAAAACATAATACCTATGTATATTTTTTTTATTTCTATCATGAAAAATTATTTATTATAATTTTACTTAATTAATTAAGCGTTTTCAAATAATTGATATTTATGTACATATATACATTTTATTGAATAAAACTTTTGCTCAATATTCTGAAAACTGTAGGTACAAATCCACATTTATGTTTTTTGGAAATGTTTTTGTGCGTAATTCATAAAAATTAAGTCATGAAATTCAATAATTTAGGAAATGTTTTTTATTTCTTTGTCTTGAAATAGAATATATATATTTGTCTAATTTATTCGATCATAAAATAATAATACTCAATATATGGTACATATAAGTATTCATAAAATGTGAGTAGAGGAAATATTATGAAAAATTTTGATCTCAATATACGGATGGATTCTGTTTGAAAAAATTTAATCGAAATTTTATTGTAATTTATAGTGATTGTGTCGATGTCATTCACATAAGAATTTTTTTTTTTCTGTATTCTTTTATTCAGTACAAATTGTTTCAACCATTTCAGTACATGGATGAATGATACAATTTAGATTTTAGTCTTTATAATATTTTATGATTATACTTATTTCAATGTTCAAGGGTTCAAGTTCAAGTTAATACAATTAATTAATTTATTCTTGTTCAAACATATTCAGCTTTTCATTTGTTTTTATTCATAAGAAATTAATAAATAAAAACTCATTTACAGGATAATGAAAAGTAGAAATTAAGAAAACTGAAAAATAAAAAATTATACGAGAAAATTTTAATTTATAGCTGCATTATGTAAATACTTATGGCAGGTGTATAAAAAGATTTTAAAATTGTTATGTACAAAAAAAAAAAAATACATTATAGCTGCTTGTATTAAGGAAATATATGTGAAGTATCTTATTAAACATATAGATATGCATATGTGGCAAAAAAATTTTGTGATTTTGTAACAAATATATCTCTTAACATTCTTTTTTGTTGTTGTTCATTTCAATTAAAATTTTTGTTGCATACTGCTGACAACAAGTAACAGAAAGAATTATTAGAGCATTACTGACATTACATAATTCTAAAAATAGATCAGTCTAACCCCTATCGCTATCATGTAAAAAGAGCTTGCTGCTCCATCTCTAGCAGCAACTCAGTGGTTTGCAATCCACGATAAATTCTAGTTGCACACATGATAGTTATATAAGAGTCTAGAAATCACTTTAAGTGAAGGCCCAGGCTCAATATGAGCTGTAGTAGCGCCATATGAAGAATAATACGCATACTTTACATTTATCGTACATTATGTAGGTACAGCGCAACTCGTAATAAAGTGTTCAAACATGTACCAGTCGATTCCTTGAAGTGCTGTGATCAGCGTTTACGATGCGAAATTTTTTCGTGAAATCCCTACTTTACGCCTTTTTTAAGGGTATAACGGTATAACTTTTTCGCTTGTGTAGGGAGGTGAGCTCATATAAAACGTTATGGTTATAACTTCTGTTTGGAAAATGGTATAGGAGGACAAATAAGATTTGCATCATGAGCTTTACAACATTATCTGACATGTCCTGATTCATTGCCAAATTTGACAGAAATGAACATTCAAACATAAAATTTTGAAAAATTTGGTAAAAAATTTACCTTTTTTTTTATCCCTCATCCTTAAAAATTACTTCAATAAACATATGATTTTTCTAAAAGAAACCTTAAGATATCTTTCAAATAAAAAACGAATTATATCAATATCTTTAGTCTTTCAAAAGTTATTAACATTTTTGTGGAATCAAAAGAATACAAAAATTGGAAAAAAGGGAAAAAAATTTCTGCCATTACCACTTAAACGACAAACCTCTTGCGAGATTTGTTGTGTTTCATTTTCAGCTTTTTTTAGCGTGGATCCAATTTAACCAACCATTAGGCATTTTGCATAATAAATTGAAATAGAATCATTCAGTGATTTCATACATTATATATTATATACAATACATACGTCCTATACATCCTATATCCTACATAATTGCCACTGTCACTTTTTTTTTTATTTTTTTTTTATCTAAATTTAAGGAAAATTTATAATTTGAAGATAAATTTTATTTTTATATGTACATACATATACTTATGTAAGTATTTATATGGATTCATAGTGTACAAGTGTTTATGTAAATATTATGTATATGTTTTCAGGCCTGCAATTTGTTTAAAGATGAAAACATGATAAACATTCATTTTAAAATATGTATATATACATATAGATACATATATAGTATAAACGTAGGTACATATATTATATATTTTCTAGGAAGGTGACAATTGTATATTTTAAAGTATAAAATATCTCTTATGTATTATCATGATATAGAGGCATTAAAAAATGATGTAATATATACATATCTGCATACATACAGTACGTGTACATAAACAATTTAAGAACCAATTTTCAAAATTTTGACTAAAAACGGTGTACCTACATGAATATGTAAATGTATACGTAAGTACGTATATGTACATAAGTATACGCTACATGTAGATACAAAATATATTTATTGGCATATATAAATTTAGATTAAATCCATAAATATCATTCCCATATTCTATATAAATGTACATACATACACACATAATGCTTTACGTAAAAATAATTTGTAAGTTAAACGAATTCTGTCAAGAATGTGAAATGCAAAGGTTTATCATCATTTATACATAAATGAAAAAAAAAAAATGTGCAAATTACCCATGATACATATACTTTTATATAAATGTACATAAGAAAAGAATGTATAATTGTACAACATATTATAAATAAAAAAAAAAAAAATACAATACAAACAGAAAAGGATAAAGGATGTGGAACGTTATAAAATATGAATACACATATTTGTATTATCACAGCGCATAAACGTCTAGATATAATACTAATAATATATTAGTTACTTAGATATGTACATACATATTCATATGATGTATATACATATACTATGTGATATCCCAGTAGTGTATGGAAGTAATTCTAGAATCGATTCGGGAATCAATGTAAAAGATCCGCAACTACTTCAACTTTCGATTCCCAATACACAGGAAATCCCCATTACCTTTAACATGGCGATGTCATAGGAGGTAACCAATCGCCTACCTCATGCATTACTAATAAAACCGATTGAATCATTGATTACAAAGAAGTAGTGAGAGAATGAATTGGTTTGAAGTAGTTAGAGAACTAATGAAAAAGCAAAATAAAAGAAGTAATTCTTTCAGCACTTTTTTCGGAATAACTTCTAGAAGTTGTTTTTAAAAAGGGAATACAGAATTTTTTTGTATAATTGAGCTGGATTTAAAAAAGGAAAAATAAAATACCTGTCATAAATTTCATACTTATTTATTTAAAACAAAGAAAAAAAATCATAAAAAAGTGTATTAAAAGTGGAAAAACTTAAATTATTACACTATTATTATTATTATTATACATATATACACTTTTTTATTTTGTAAACAAATTTTCTTAAAAACTATTAGCTTTGAAATTTCATGCTGCATGAATATTTTTGTTTACTTCATCGTCGAGTTGTTCTCAAAATTTTATTTTTAATCGTGAATTAGTTTTTTTTATATTAAAATATATAATATTTTAAGACTTTAACACACTTTAACACTTTAACACTTTGAAAACTTTAAAACTAAAAATTAATATATATAACAAATGCGTACAATCTTTAAAATGCTAATTATTCGAAAAATGTTTCATTATCCTTATAAATAAATATGTTCACATTTGTCAGTTTCTGAAAAATGGTATTGCACATAAATGCTATCGGTTTACGTGATTCATTGATTCGTAGTTAAAGACGCGACGCAATTTACTTTGAACAAAAATATAGGAAGTATTTGATTACCTACTGCATTCTTTTTACGAAAATGTAATGCAGAAGAGAAGTATAGTTTATGTTTTTAACGTAACAGCCGTATTACTTTGGCGAAAACTGGAATGCATTACGATACGGAATCACTTTTTTAAAATTTAAAAAAAACTATTGAATGGAATGCGTACAGATGAAATAGGAACTAATTCTAGAATCGATTCCATAAAGAAGTGCTTCCCATTTACGCTGCTGGGATGTGATATACATATATACTCGTATATATTTATTTATATAATAAACGTATTCAATTATATGTGAATACGATATATGTATTGTAATGGCACAGTAAATTAAGTTCAATCAATTTGAAAGTTATAACTTGTTAACCAAATTTGCTAAAGTGTATTTAAGTATTCAATCAGCATTAATAAAAAAGAATAAGTCACCTTTTGTGATATTAAATAATATATATGAAAGAAAAAATTTTAGTTAACAGTTTATTAAACTTTGTTGATGCAGAATGTTAAATTTCTATTGAAAATTTTTTAATTCTTTATCTTGTTTCAACTCTACCATTAAATATATGATTTAAAACTAAAAATTTAAAGTTATATACTTTAATGATAATTTCTTCATACTTTAGTGGATGTAATAAGTGTTTGATCTACGCAAAAACAAAAATTAATAATTTTGGAAAAAAAAATTTTATCGATTCTATGTTTTAAATTCTACTATAATATCAAAATTCATTAGCTCTAATTCACCAAAATGAAATTTATTGAAGAAAAGGTTTTAAAATTTTCATAAATTAAAATATTTACTTATAAAAATAATATCGAAATTTTTGATTGTTTATTTCTAAAATCCGTCACAAAAATTATGCGAGATATTTTTTAAATAATCAAATTATAAGTCAAAAATAAATATGAAAATAAAAGTTTTCTAAAAATATTGCGAATATCACCATTGATGATATCAACATGGACGAGAATGAATAAAGACGCGGAAATGCTAAATTCCTTCAAAAGAAAGATTTTTAAACTGAGAATATGGAGAGATAAAATCATGATTTGTATCAAAGACATAAAGTAAAAGTCGGGAGGTTGCAATGGATAGGGTATGTGTTGAGACTGGCTGATGACATTCCCGTATAATGAAGCTAATATTTAGAAAAATGGAAGGTAAGGAACGTCTGGAGACTGATCTTAGTGAAGATCGAGGCTAGTAAAAGGTTGAAGCATCGATGGTGAAACGATCAATTTTAATGAATTTTTCTATAGTGAAATTTTTTTCTAGTTGCATATTTACTCTAAAAGTCATTCACTGACAAATTGCATCTGAGTCTATAACGATTAGCGAATGAGTATAATTTTCTTGCATGTCATTACAATTTCAATAATATTGACAAAGAATTTTTTCAATTTATTTTTTATTTTTTTTTTAAATATACGTATATGTAGGTATATACATACATACAATGAGCCTTACTCATAAATTGTAACTAAGTTATTATAAAGAGTTTAATCTTTTGCTAACTATTTTTACTCATAACAAGTTTAACTCAACTTTAGTGTTAGTTTTGTGTTAGTAGAGACTTTAAATTTTAATCGTAGCCTAGTAATAACTTAACTAATAACTTAACTAATAGCCTAATAATGACTTAATAAGTCGTTATTAAGAACATAATAAATTAATTTTTTATTTATTTATTTTTAACTATTGTACAATAAGCAATACTACAAATTTATGTCAAAAAGGCGTTGCAAATTACATTATAAAATTTGCAACTATCTGATATACTAAAATATGTTCACTCTACATTGTACAAAATCGTACACTTTTGGACTTTTGCAACGAAGAGTGAATATCCATATTGATTTGTTACACTGTTCTGACTTGATCACCCTACTTTTTATGTACATATGTATAAAATGTATACGTACAGTACATAGTACTTATATTTTATGTATCTAATTTATTCATTACATGTAACATGAATTGTATATTTTCTACATTTGTAATAACCTTTAAAAAGAGAAACAAAAAACTACAAAAAATATTATATGATATGCATAAATAAATAAAAATAATAATAAAATAAAGTAAAAAGAGTTTAAAAATACAATGTTTACTATAAAATTATAAAATGAATACGTATAAATTTTACATTTGCATTTGCATTGTATGTTTGTATTTATGTATTTGTTTATGACGCAAACATATATTTATTTTATACCTAATATTTTATTTTCATTATACAAAAATAATGTATATATGTAATTAATAAAAATATACATCAGATATAAAACGATATTTTTTAGACTATTTCATGAAAAAAATTGTACTAGTAAAACTTTCTATCGATCTTGTTGTCTATGCTAGAGGGCGCTGCAAATGCTGAGTTTTTATGCAAGACCTTTTAAAGGAAAATTGTGTGTTACTTTTTGTACACCCTGCATAGCAAAATTTAATGTTCTAGATAATTGCTTAAAGCAAAATTAGCTTTCTATTAATATATAAGAAAGGACAGCTACAACATTAAATTTTGCTACGCAGGGTATATAGAAAAAATCACGTAATTTTTCGTTAAAAGGTCTTGCAAAAAACTCAAAGCTTTCAGCGCCCTCTAGCGTCGACAACAAGGTCAATAGAAAGTTTTGCTAGTACAATTTTTTTTCATGAAATAGTTTGAAAAATATCGTGGTGTACTATTGGTATTTACAGTACAGTATGTATATGTACATATTAATTATTCCAAAGGAAATAACTAAATTTATAAAACTGGAAAAATATCTACATAAAGTTTACATTAAATATGAATTATGTACATATATATTGAAATTATTAAAATATCCTTTTTGTAGAAAAACAAAATATATATGCTATACATAGAACAAAACAAAACATTCTTTATATTAAATATTAATATACAAATGAGTATATATGTATATACGCATACATGATGTACACTTATATCTGCTCACCATCTATTTAATATAACAACACGTGAAAATACATAATAATTATGTATACTATATAAGCACTATAAATTTTATAAAAAATCAGATGCAATTTATTGGAGTGTTTTTCTTTTTTGTTGTCGTTTTTTCATATTTTTCTTCTGTGATATAAATTTATTTCATATCTATATTTACTTTACGTTACATACAAATATATGCATATAATGTATGTACACGTATGTATGTATGTGGATGGGGATGCATTATATATAGTAGTGCACTTATGAAAAATAATTATTATTTTGTTGTTGTCACAATTTATGTCAAATTTTGTAAAAATTTATATGTAAGTATGTATGCGCATACAGAACATATATTAGTGTTAAAAAGTGCAGAATATGCAAATGTGCATATATATACATACATATATAATATTTGCATGAGTCAGTATATAGCATCTACATCTATATATAACATTCACTTGGATAAGAAAATACATATAATATGAACGTTAATATTGTAGCAATAGCAACACCACCAATAACGAAAAAAAATGTTTGATGAAATAATTTAATTTGACGCTAATGATAAAATACTCTACCTAATTACTCAACGTTTTATAACGTAACTTATAATGTAAGAGTATACTACGTGGGTTGATAAGTTTCCTGTATTAACATGTAGATGACACTTCGATGAGTTCGGAGTATTTTTTTTAGAAATTATGATCTTTTATGAGACGCCATTTTTATTTTCAAACCTATCTGTCAATTAATTTATATTTTACAAGCAATTGAATTACGTGTGTTTAGCATTTTTTATAAAATGGATAAAGTTCAAGTTCGTAGTGTGATACATTATCTCCATTTGAAAGGCTTATCAGCAACCGATATTAAAAAAGACATGGACGAAACTTTGGGTGAGTCTGCACCATCATATGAGACTGTTCGTTTTTGGGTCAGTGAATTTAAACGTGGACGTACAAGTGTTTATGATGATGAACGCGGTGGAAGGCCAAAAGAGGTAACAATACCAGAAAATATCGAAAAATCTATGATATTGTGTTGAGTGATAGAAAAGTGAAAGTGAATGAGATTGTGAACATCGTCAACATTTCAAAAGAACGTGTTATTAATATCTTGCATGAACATTTGCATATGAAGAAACTTGTAGCAAAATGGGTGCCGCGTTTGCTAACAATCGACCAAAAACGCAGACGTGTGACCACTTCACAGCAATGTTTGGAAATGTTGACAGGCAATAAGGCGGATTTTTTTCGTCGAATAATAACTGTTGACGAAACATGGATTCATCATTATACACCTGAATCAAATAAACAATTTGCAGAATGGATGGAACCAGGTGAAAGCCGACCAAAGCGACCCAAAACTCAACAGACGGCTGGGAAAGTCATGGCCACTACATTTTGGGATACACATGGGATAATATTCATTGATTATTTGGAAAAAGGAAAAGTGAAAATCACTGGTGAGTATTACTGCACATTGTTAGACAAATTAAATGAAGAAATTTTAAAAAAACGACCACATTTGTCGAGGAAAAAAATCCTCTTTCTTCAGGACAATGCCCCAGCTCACACGTCAACAATTGCGATGGCCAAATTTCATGAATTAAAATACGAACTGCTTCCACATCCTCCTTATTCTCCAGATTTGGCTCCCAGTGATTACTTTTTGTTTCCAGAGTTGAAAAAATGGTTACGGGGAAAGAGATTTTCATCGGATAGTAACGTCATAACCGAAACAAACGCATTTTTTGAAGGGTTAGACAAAGTGCGATATAGGGAAGGGATAGAATTGTTGGAGAAACGTTGGAATAAGTGTGTAGAGCTAAAAGGAGATTATGTAGAAGATTAAATAAAAAAATTGTGAAAATTTACGTGCTTTACTATGAATACAGGAAACTTATCAACCCACGTAGTATGTATGAATATACCATATGTATACAATATAAGGTTTTATGTTTTATTATATATTTACATTACATATGTACATACCTACATATGTGCATAAAATGTATAAATTAGTATGTGTAAATAATAATTATGCTGTTACTTTAATGCGCTGCTGTTAAATGTTTAAGTACATACGAGTATGTGTATACATTTATGTATTTTTTTTTAAATTTGCATATACGTACATACAATGTATGTATATATATGTATGTATATTACGTGCACATGGATATTCGGTCCATTATGGCTCCACAGTATATCTATATGAATTTTTTTTTTTGTTTAGTTACCCCCGTTTATTTTTATCTAAAATCATGAAAAGTCATAAAGATTTATTAGTTCTAAATACTAAATACAGTTAATATGTGCATACATTGTAATTTTTAAATTTTTTTTTTTTTGTTGTTTTTACGAGTATTTCATTTTTCTTTTCAATTATAATATTATAATAAAATACAACATTTTGAAAAAATTTTAGGCTGGAGTTCCGATAAGGTGTCACCCCCGATCCTCTTGAAATTTTGCCCACAGAATGCCCTTTTGGCCTAAATCACGGCATACTCGTCTTTTTTGGCGCATCGCCCCCTATCGGCCATAATTGGCATTTTAATTTTTTTGCCAAAATTTTATTTTTGCTAATAACTTTATAACGGTACATGATACAGATATGGCATATATGTCAAAAGATGCGTCTCAAGATGCTCTATAATCTGGAAAAAAGAATTTTGCAAAATGTCCTAGTAAAAGGATAATAAAGGACAATTTGGGATTTTTGACTTTTTTTATATTTTTGACATTTTTTCAAAAACGGTTAAAGATATCTGGACCAAATTTTTTGCAAATAAAAGAGGACATCATGAGCAACTTTTTCATTTATTACTTTGATCCTGATGTAGAAGGCAAATATCTTAGAAAGAAATGGTTTTAATGGTGCTAAATTTTGTAATAATTCAATAAAATACACACACACCCATACAAGTGTGTGTGTGTGTGTGTGTGTGTGTGTGTTTTGTTTATAGAAGGCAAATCTGATAGAAAATATTTAATGCACACACTATCAGATTTGCCTTTTACAAATGCACATACAACACGGCCGTACGAAGGCACACACATGCACATGCATACATAAACTATCAGATTTGCCTTTTACAAATGCACATACAACACGGCCGTACGAACGCACACACACACACGCGCGCGCGTTTGCATTTGTAATGCATTTGTAGAAGGCAAATCTGATAGAAAATGTCTAATGTGTAGAAAATAGAAAATAGAATCTGTGTAGAAAATATCTAATGCGAAATTGTGTGATTTAATTGCATACTTTTTATGGTTTATTATTTATTTTTTTCTAATTTCTAAGAAAATTGTTCTATATTCAAGTGATTTTAGATACAATATAAAATAAATGTACACATCTATATATGTTTATATATTTTTAATGATAATAACAATAACAATAATAATAATATAACAACTCTGATTCTAATATTCTAATTCATTAAAACAACTACTTATTAATAATTCTAACATTTGAATTCAATTTTGATTCAATAAAAAATAAATAAATAAATGAAATATGATGGTAATAATAATTTTTATGATGATGATAATGACGGACTTGAATAAATGACTCGAATGTCTTTTATTAATTGTTCGAATGGGTCAATATTTAATTTTTTTATTCTTCTTCTCCATAAATATTCACATAAATGATCCGCAATATTGTCTTTTTGTATGCCAGTCCTTGATAAGGATTGCCTCATAGCACGCCACGATGCTTCGATGTTTTGTGTGTGAACCCCAGTTTCGGGATTTACAAATTCAACACTGTGGTTCACCGTGCCATGGATATACCCATGTTTTTCTATATTCCGATATGATTTCCAACAATCGGAATAAATTGTTGTCCCAGGACATACATGTTTTTTTAGCAATCCTATCAAAGTCTTCTCATCCCTGCAATTGTTTGGGCAAATTTCAAGACGGTAGTTGTAGCTACCCCGTTCAATCATGCCAAATATCCAGCATCCGTCACGAAAACGACCTCGATTATATTTCCTTTTTCCAATTTTACATTCATCTATTTCAACAATTTTTCCTTCTCCACCTATTAATCCTTCATCTACAAACGTGTCGTTGATACTGATGGCGCACACCTGATAAATAATAGTAAAATACATAAAATGAAGCAAAAATAAAATTCAATTCAATAATTATTTGCTTGAAAATACTTACTTCTCGACAAAACGAAAAACGATCCGCAACCGTTTCTCGTGAAATTGTTTCACCCTGTACAATACTTGCTTCGCGAATTGTCTGATTAAAAGACATTTTTACGGCGAAGCAGTATGTTATAATAATGCATGATTTTAAAGATATACGGCATCTTTCAAACCATGTATTATTGGCCGCGGAAACTGTGTGCTTGTATTTATTTTTTTTGCGGCATATAAATTCTCCACAAACACCTTTATCAATAAAAATCATAACATTTTTATGTTTTCCACAATATTTATTTTCTGGTATTAATTTCATTTCTCTGCACCAAGTCAAAGTTCTTCTTCTGGTGCGAAGATTGTTGGCCAGAGAAAATAAATTAAATGTAGCCATTTTTTATTTAAAAAAACAAAAACAATGAAAAAATATACTACAAAAATATTTTTTCTTCGGATTGCACTATTAATTAAAATTTACTTTGATTTATGGAAGAAAACTATTCTAGTAGTAATTTACGAAATGAAAAAATTAAATATGAATTTTCAAATATTTTTCATGGATAGTCTGATTATTTTAAATTTTTCGTAGATAAGTTGATTCAAAGTTCTAACAGACAGAAAAAAGTGTATTATATGGTATTAATATGAATGACTGAAATCAATTCTTCCAAAATCAATAACACTCAGGATATTTTGCTGAGAATCTAGGATCAATGTTTTAGATTTACCTTCTACAAACGCGCAAGCACGCACACAAACTCACGTGCACACAGAAAAACATAAAAATACTCTAATAAAATACTGTAACATATTACAAAATTTGGCACAATTAAAATCATTTCTTTCTAGGATATTTACCTTCTACATCAGGATCAAAGTAATAAATGAAAAAGTTGCTCATGATGTCCTCTTTTATTTGCAAAAAATTTGGTCCAGATATCTTTAACCGTTTTTGAAAAAATGTCAAAAATATAAAAATAGTCAAAAATCCCAAATTGTCCTTTATTATCCTTTTACTAGGACTTTTTGCAAAATTCTTTTTTTCAGATTATAGAGCATCTTAAGACGCATCTTTTGACATATATGCCATATCTGTATCATGTACCGTTATAAAGTTATTAGCAAAAATAAAATTTTGGCAAAAAAATTAAAATGCCAATTATGGCCGATAGGGGGCGATGCGCCAAAAAAGACGAGTATGCCGTGATTTAGGCCAAAAGGGCGTTGTGTGGACAAAATTTCAAGAGGATCGGGGGTGACACCTTATCGGAACTCCAGCCAAATTTTATACTACGTCACATATCTACATATGTACATAATTTAAGTATGTATACAAAGTGAGACAACCATGAAAAAAAAAATTAACATGCAATTATTTATAGAGTAAAAACAATTTGCATTAATTTTCTTATTTTTATTATAAACAAATGTAAATTTGCTCATATTTGCATAATATTAGTGTGTGTGTGCATGAGGCTTTTAAAATTAAACGCACACTTTTTCTTTTTAAAGTGCTCATCTTAGCTTATTTTCTTTTAAATAGCAGCAAATTATTTTTTTACAGTCTATTTTTTTTTCCTTTTTCCATTCAGTTTTGCACGCAAATTCACATTTTAAATTAAATTCATAAAAATTATAAAAATAATAAGAAGAAAAATTAAAAATAGATAATCTTGACCTAAATGCTCATATGATGTGTATTATTTAGTACTTTAATTTAGTTATGAAATTGAATTGATTTTTCTGTGATAATAATATTTAATGCATTTAAAATACATTACTTATTATATGCTAATATCCTAATATGTATGTATGTATGTATATACGAGTATAAAAGTATCTATGCACATTACTATGTATACTTATCAACTTATCTCGAATAAACAATGAAAATATGTCATATTTAATGATGATAATATAACAATAAAGTTAATTAATCCATATAATACTCTTATTTAAACTCTTGTTAAGTATATCCATGCATAATTAGAAAAAAAAATATATTGCATTAAATTAGCAAAATGATGAAACATTTTGAAATTGCGATTTTCAAATTTGGAAGTTTCAAACATAAAAAATATTATCTAAGTTTCATGAAAATGATATTTGAAATTTTTTTATCTCTTCTGGTAAAGATTCTTAATTCAAATTCATATTGACTCAATATGTGATTTCAATTTAAATGTCTGCATATGTTGGTATGTAATAAAACGAAATATTTATGCATTCACGATTCACATAGCTATTTACGTCATTTACGAGTCATAGAAACAAGATAGATAAATTGAATTTGGGTGAATTTCAAAACGCCTCTGCATTACATAATTTCAAATAATTAAATTTTCTACAGAAAATCAAAAAATGTTGGAACAATTTTTTAATAAAATTATACAATATCAGGATGACATTTTTTATATAGCCATTTTCGAATGACCAAAAACACCTTCAATGTAAGTATAATATAATACTCTCCATTTTTTGGAATTTGTCATTTACGTATAGATATAACAAAAAACACTGAATTATAATTAAAAGATTTAAAATAAAGAAAAAAATTAAAAGATTTCATTATCTTGTTAGCAATTATTATGTTGAGTTAAATAAATAAAATAAATAAATAAATAAATAAATAATTCCATTTTATATTGCACATTCCACAATTCGCTTCATTTTACTTTGATTACAAACATTATGCAATTCAGAGTTCATACCACAATATAAAGGTACAGTTATACACATAAGTGTTCAAATTTGATTAGCTTAACTGATTTGATATGCTTTCGCCCATGGTTCATTTTGATTGCAACCACCGCATCTTCAAAATAAGTATCAAATATGAATCATCTATCCTTCCTCTATTCCCTGGCAAATTTTTACCCTCCTCCTTTCTCCGTATAGACATTTATTGCAAATCTAATACTAAAATAAACAACAAAATTTCGATAATACACCTCTTTTTTCTGGTCTTGCTTCACCAAACTCCACTTATTAGCCACCAAATATGAAACGTTAATCTCTCCTTCACCTCGCTGCAAATGTTTACCCCTCTCCAGCGATGATTCCTACACTAGACTGCTAAATACAACACAAAATCAAAATTCGTCAATAAACACACATTCTTTGATCCATATTCTCGATTCCTGCACAGTTTCTATCAATTATGATTCATCTAAAGTCCTTCTACCTTTCTGATCAATTTTTATCTTGCTCCCGTCGATGGTAACTTGTTTTAAACATTGACATTTTTGAAATCATTATCGTTCGAATACTCTTCTTATGTGGATTTTTGAGTTTTGTTCACATTTTACGTCATAAATTTTTTTATGAAATAAATCATTTATTTTTTCATAATATGTATTCAAATAGAATATAGTGTATATTAACACATGTTAATGATAATTAAATAAAAAATTATAATTAATTGCGATTTTTAAGTATGCACATTACAAAATATGTGCAAAAACACTATAATTTTCATGTTAAATTAAATACCAAAGACACATCGATAAGTACTTCAAACTTAACAAAAAAAAAAAAAAAAAACAATTGACACTTCAGCAACAATTAATTTTATGTTAATTAATTTTGTATGACATATAAAAGCAAGCAAAAGCAATATCAAATTAAAAAATTCTATGTTTATTATGCACTGTATATTGTCATAATATTCACTTGAATTTGTGACTTCTTTCTTTTCTATTTTATTATATTGTAATTTGTATACAGGATTGTTAGTACCTACATATTGTAAAATTGATTAGTATTTATTTATTTTATATCATTTTTACAAGTTATATTTATGTATGTATATTATTGAAAATAGGAATTATTCTAAAAATTGAAATGGTTAAAGTAAAATGTTTATTGTGCAGTAAACTAATTAAAATATCCACAGATGATACATCGGCATTATTAGAACATATGAATAAAAATCATCCTGAAGTGTCTGTAAATATGAATAAAATCGAACCAGCTAAAAAATTTTTTATTCAAAATTCAGTTGAAAAAGATCCTAAAAGCTCAAATGAAAATGAAGAAATATTAAAGAAAAATGAAAGCCAAGGTGCAGGTAGTCGTCTGAGTACACAGACTCATGTTTGTAAATGTGGTTATCCGAAAAATAGTAGTTTTCCGAGTATGGATAGCAGTCACGGTGAATATCGTTGTTGTATTGAATGGATAAAAAAGCATGGACTACCGCCACATAACAATAATGATTCAAAGACGGACAAAGATTCTTATAAAACAAAGACTAAAAATCCAAAGTGTACGACGATCCGTCAAACAAATGAAATCCAAAAAAATGAACATTTAACTAAGGCACCGAGCACAGCTACTTATATTTTGTCAGCGGATGGTTTGTCTAAAGGCAAAAAACAACTACCCGTGATAGGATCATCGAGTTCTGATTTTATTCCAAAAATTACTAATCCAAACGTAAAACTAACGACATTATTTAAACGAAATTCAATCGAATCAGACTCGTTATATAACAAAAAATATAAATTTAAAAAACCTTTATCATTTCACAACATTGGAAAGAAAAAGCTGTACAAAACAACCGTAACAAAATATCGTCCTGGTTATGGTACAATTGTGTGCCCAAATTGTGGTGCGAATAAAACACCAATGATTAAATCGCATTCAACTAAGGTATCGCATTCTGCAGCAGGTGCTGCTTGTCTACTTACTTGTTGGCCATTATGTTTCCTTCCATGGCTTTTCCCTCCTCCAGCAATTGAACATCTTCATTGTTCTACATGCGATTATTATCTTGGTCATTATGATTACAGAAAATCTATAATGCATCCAAACGATGAATTTTTGAAGAAAAAACAATGAGCCAAAAGTGTTATTAATATGCAGTATTATTGTAGTTTAAAATTTATAAAATATTTGAAATTTTTTGCGAATTATCATCATATTTTGATAGCTATATATTCAACATTGTTTGTTAAATATTATATAATATTACTTAATATAATAAAAAAATGAACAACTTCTTGACATTAAAAACAACCAAAATATTCTCTTCTCTCTCTCTTTCTCTTATATATTTCATAATCATAATATATCAATCAATATTTCGCTTGCCTTTTATATGCTCGACCATATAAAGATTGTGAAAAATGAGTTCCACAACTCTCCACTATTAAGTTCCACAGTGATAATTTACTTTAGAAGTGAGTACCAGAAAACGATAAATACTGATACTCAGTTCCAGTGAAATTTTTCGCTTGAAATTGCATATATATTTCTATACGCTAAAAATTGTGGAAAGAAACGTGTGTAGAGTACGTGTAGAGTTTTGAAATTTTTTGAAAAAAATCGGCGGAGGCTATGAAATAAAATTAAGTAGAAATAAATAAATAAATTTTTATCAAAATATTTGGGCTGTCAGTATTTCGCTTTGGCAATTTCAAGTACTTGTGAGTAGAAAAGGTAAATGTCTATGCTGAACCGTCTACTCGCAACTACTCATGAAAAATTTTTCAAGTAGCTGGAAGTAGATACAAGTAGCTACGAATAATTTTTGTGTCGTTCGTTTTAAATATTTATCCTAGACACATTTTAGTACTCACAATGACATGAAATTGCCAAATCAAAAGCACCTAATGCTCGACCATATAAAATGATTGCGAAAAATGAGTTCCACAACTTTCCACTATTAAGTTCCACAGTGATAATTTAGTTCAGAAGTGAGTATCAGAAAACGAAATTTGAAACTAAAAATTTAGCTAACAATTTAGCGACATTTTTTTTACATAGGTTTTATATGGAGAAAAATTTAGCTTTCGATGTGAGTACCAGCCATAACAAGTTAATTCAAAGATTCTGGGAGATGAACATACCGATATACTTATGCTTCATTGATTTTGAGAAAGCCTTCGATAATATAAAATATGAAAAATTAATAGAGATAGTAAATGATAAGAAAATTGATTCTAAAGATATACGAATAATTGAAGAATCATATTGGAATCAAAAGGCATCGGTGAAAACATAAGATGGATTAACAAATGAAATACAAATTCTGAAATGCGTAAGGCAAGGTTGTATTCTGTCTCCTTTACTATTTAATGTATATGCTGAATATATTTTTAAAGCAGCAACTTCAACTCATATAGGGGTATGCATAAATGGAAAAAGAATAAACAACGTAAGATAATATGCCGACGACACAAAATTAATAACAGATAATATCGAAGATTTACAATATCTACTAAATAATATTAATGAACATAGCAATAAATATGGTCTAAAAATGAACTCTAAGATCCTAGACACATACAGCTCGAAATTACCATAATTTTCGAAATCAACCTTTTTTCTTGATTTCGGCGACGAAATCAAGTACTTTTCATATAATTTCAGCTGATCGAAATTATGGTAATTTCATCGAAATTACGTAAAAATTGCTTGATTTTGATCAAAATCACGATAACACTTCCAGTTTCCAATTTCATTTTCCAGTTTCAGCTGTCATTAATATCAGATGTTCATATATATTTATATATGGTTATATATTCATATATGTATTTGAGGTTATATTATTATAAAATTAAAATTAAAATATTGATTTTATAAAAAATATATACATTTTTAAAAAATTTAATTTAATTAAAAATAAATAATTATTAATTTAAAAAGTGTTGAACTGTTAAAGTGTTAATTTTTTTTGAATTTTTTTACATTATTATCTCAATCTGGATATAGTTTTAAGTTTTCTAGTTCTAGTTTTTAGGTTAATTGGTTTTGTAGTTCTAGTTTTTTAGTATACATTATTTTTAATATATTATAGACATTTATTATTATTAAAGTTAATATTAAAAAAAAAAAACTATGAAAAGAAATTATAAAAAAAAAAATCTTTGGTTTGAAAATTCTGAAATAGCATTAATTTCATTGTGGGAAGAAAAAATTCCACAATTCAGAAAAACCAAAAAAAACAAACATATTTATATCGATATGTCTGAAAAATTGAAAGAAGCTGGACATAATTTTTCAGCTGAGGAGGTGCAACACAAAATGCATAATTTGGTGCAGAAATATAAGTAATAATATTCATTTCAAATTTTGTTATAATTTTTTGTTATAATTTGTGCATTTTTCATGCAGGAAAGAAAAGAAAACTGTTGGTCCGTCTGGTGGCAGTCCATCAAATTGGAAATATTTTGCAGCTCTCCGCAAAATATTTCATTCATCCAAAGCGGATAACTTTGAGATTGAAGTAAGCGAGAGTTTCACAGAAAGTAAGTATAATATTTTGGTAATATTCATATTATTTACGCAAAATTTAGTTTATTAAAAGAAACTGAATTTATTTAAATGTAGATATGTACTCATATATTTTATTTTATTTTTTATTATTTCATTGGACTTGTTATTTACAGTAGAACTTGGAGATAGTGATTCTGATTATAGATCATCGTCGTCATCATCAGCATCAGCTTCGTTACCAAAATCAAATCAACCATCAGCACCAGCTACGGCACCGATGGCAAGTCCCTCATCAGTAGCAGCTTCGTTACCGATAGCAAGTCCCTCATCGGTAGCAGCTTCGTCACCGATACCAGGTCCGTCATCAGCACCAACATCGCGACCTAAAAAGAGAAGCGAATTATTCCAGGAAGAACTGTTGAAAGAAATAAAAAGGAGTAATGAGATGGCGGAAGCAGAATCTAGACGCTCGATTGAATTGGCCGAGCAATCCATTGCGTTAGAAAGAGAACGCAATGAAATATTAAAAGACATGCTGTCTAAAACAACTGAAATAAATAAAATTTTAATCGAAAAAATTAACAAAAAATGAACAAAAATAAAAAATATAAATAATTTTAACAAATTTTCCATTTGTTTTTAACTTACGAGTACTAAAATATTCCGCAATAGTTTCTCTAATCAATTGAGCTGTTGAGTTTTCATTTCCAATTATTGTTCTGTGCACAGGTTGTTCTCTAGCTCTTGTTGTTGACTCTTCTTCAAGCCATGACTGCCTTATGGTATCATTTTCTTTCAATAAGAAGTTATGAAGAACGCAACACGATTTAATAATTGTGTTAACATTCTTCATATCGTTTTCGAGGCCTTTGCCCAGTCTTCGAAACCTTGCTTTCAAATGCCCAAAGGCATTTTCTACGACTCGTCGGCATTTCGATAATTTATTATTAAATATTTTTTGTTTCATATTCAAGTCAGCAGAATATGGAAATGGTTTCATTAATGTATGTGATAATCTAAATGCAGAATCTCCAATAATTACCACCGGTATATTTACATTATTTATATTTCTTTTATGATGGGATAAAATTTCTGCTGTACTATAATATTTTTTTAAAAAAGATTTTTCAAATATATTAGAATCGTGACAGCGTCCAGGAGCTCCCACGTTTATATATAGAAATTCATATCTACAATATTTAAAAAAATTGAATATGTACCAAAAAAAGTCTATAATTGAGATGTCGATACTATTGCAAGTAGTATACCTATAATTTACTAGGGCCAATAGGATTGTAGAATACCATCCCTTGTAATTGAAGTAATCTATTGCATCTTCTTTGCAAGGAGATACTTCTATATGGCATCCATCTATTGATAGAAGTTTATTAGATCTAAAAAATTTTTTTAAATAAATTAATCACATACCTAAAGCACCAATGCATTGTGGGAATCCCATTCGTTCAAAACCATTTATATTGTCTGTCATCACTTCATTTGTTAAGGGGAATGCATTCATATATTTTGGTTTTAGTGTCTTCCATACAAGATCACAAAATTCAACCACGATCTCTCCTACAGTAGTTCTACCAACACCAAATATATTGGCTACACTTCTGTATTCAGCAGAAGATCCTAATGCATACAAAGCAATAGCGATCCGTTTTTTCAATGGTATACATTTTCTAAAATTTGTATCCATTCTTTCCATTGCTTGCAGCAATGAACACAATAAAGTGAAGGTTTGGGATGACATTCTAAAATCGTTTTTAAATTTTTGCTCATTATTTTTATAAACGTCATTTTCCCAAAAAGTAGAACTACGTTCCTATAAAATAAATTGAAAATTTTAAGATATATTAAATATTATCTTATCTGACCCCGTGACTTACAAAACACCAAATATTTCTGTCTAATGACTTCTTCATCACTAAATATGAAATCAATAATTTCACTTTTCTTCGGTGTGATTTGGCATATAAAGCACGAAGAGCACTTTCTCTACGCAAAGAAATGATTTTGTTGCTGAATTGCTCCATCACAAAGAAAAATTGTTCAAAGTTATTTAAAGAATTTATTATCAGATTTTGATAATCCATTGAACAAATAGATAAATAGCAACAGTAATAATAATGATAATAATAATATCACTTTTTGTTTAAGAAAAATTAATTTGTATTGCCTATGAAAATATAATTTATAATTGTCTTTATTTTATTATTAATTAAATATAATAATTTTATTTTATTTTATTAATTTGTATTGTCTTTATCTTTAAATTTCAGTTTTTTATATGTATAATTAAAATAATACTATATAAATATAATAATAATAATAATAGCACTTTTTAATAGTCACTCGTACACAATTTTTAATTTGTATTCACAATTAATTACAAAACGTCAAAATTCATTCATTCAAAATCAACAAAAAGCAGTGTGTCACTATATGATTTCAAAAGGTTGATTTCGTAAAATTATGGTAATTTCGAGCTGTATGTGTCTAGGATCTAAAAAAACAAAATACATGATCGTTGGAAAGCCAAACATAATTAGCTCTTCGCTGCCAACCATAGCATTGGAAGGAAAACTTATTGAAAAGGTAAACAAAATAAATTACTTAGGTACTAATATCTATTCAAATGCTTCGAATGAAGAAGAAGTTGCAACAAGAATAGAAATTGCGAGAAAAACCTTTATTAAAATGAAAAAGATATATTGTAGTAAAAAATAAATCTGTAGTATAAAGATGCTACATATGGTCAGTAGTTCTAAACGGAGCTGAAGCATGGTCAATGAAACAAAAGGACTGCAAGAAAATCGAGACATTCGAATTATGGCTATATCGTAGAATATTAAAGATTTCTTGGTCAGAAAAAATTAACAACAGCACAGTAATGCAAAGAATGAAAAAGAAGAAAGAATTAATAATACTTATAAAAGAAAGAAAGCTACGATATCTTGGTCATATATTAAGAAATACGAAATACGAATTACTTCAACTGGTATACTACAAGGAAAAATATTAGACAAGAGGAGCAGAGGCAAAAAAAGGATTACATGGATGGCGAATTTAAGAAGCTGGTTTAGTTGTTCGACGATTGAGCTTTATAGAAAAACAATAATAAAAAGAAGAAATAGAATTGATGATTTCCAGCCTCCGTAGCGGAGTGGCACAATAAGAAGAAGAAGAAGGCATAAAAACAAATTAAAAATTGAGACAGGTGAAAAAAAAATTAAAGCGATATTGACACAGTATTAAGTATTAACTTGTAAATGAATTACGCGACGCAACTAATTTGAAAAGTTAAATATACTCAGTTCGTATGAAAAAATTGTTTTATATAAAATTTTATAAAAGCGTTCAAACTGCCTAAAAATATAATTATGCTTTACTCTGTTTACATGCCTTTTACCGCATTAATTGAATTCCCTTGAAATGAATTCGTGTAAAATGTAAATGTAAATATGTACATTTGTATACATACATATGTACATATTTACATAGTTTCAAATTAAATCTGTTATGTAATTATATTTTGTCTTTAAACCTTTTTTTATTATATTTTTTATCTGTTGTGAAACACCCAAACACTAACAGTTATTCAGATAGATTTTTTTTTTTAAATATGTATAGATCTTAAATTTTTTATTAGATTAATTTTATTGATTTGTTATACTTATATGCACGTAAAATTCATCGTTTTCGAATATGTAATAATGTACAAATCGAAATTTGAAATTCGTAAAAAACAAAAAAACTGGAATAGTACTATGTCATAACAAAATATAACTTAAGGTATGTCGGTGTTTTTTATCTTCGTTTACTTATGTGTACACACGTGTCTGTGTGTGCGAGTGTGTTATTTTTGAAATATTTCTTTTTTTCTTTGATTGTATTTGTTATCACAATATTATACACCCGTCCGCATACAAATATTATTATCAACTTGTATTTTTTAAAAAATAATCAAATATGTGTAACTGTGGTGTAACATAGAAGATCATAGAATATCTGCATTCATATTTTGTTTTTTGTTTTTGTATAATCGCATGAAAATGAAATGAAATGAAAAAAAAATTCACTATTACTATGCGCGGTCTACGTTTGCTGACACTGTAAATATTTTATGTGGTTACTATTGGCTTTTTTTTATAGATTTTCATATTAAACAGATGCAATTGGAAAAAAAAAATTCATTTTTAAAAAACAGACTGTTCGAAAAATTATTTCTTCTGAACATAAAATGTTAAAATTTTATAATATAATGGAACATTCACAATGCAACGCTAAGTGAAATTGGAATTTATTTGTTTTTCGTTTCTTATTTTCTTACACGACATTAGATATCTGCGTCACTTTCTAATTGAAATTGAAATTGCTAAAGTAAAATGAAATTAGGTTCTATTCCTAATTTCAATTTCACTTAACAAAAGCTATAAATTTAATTAAAAAAATGTTGTAAGGAAATTGACCTACAGATGGAGACTTCCAAAAAATGCAAGAATTTCCCTAAAATTCCTTTAAATTTCTACTTAAAAATGGAGAAATTCAGTTGAGAATTTATTTGAAAATTTTAATGCCAAATGTCAATTTAAACAAAATTTTAATGCCAAATTTTCCAATTTCAAAATGAACTTAGCTTTGCATTGTGAACAGTGAGCTTTTTCATGAAATTTCACTTTCACTTAGCGTTACATTGAGAATGTTCCTTAAACCATAATGTGATCTGTCTCAAAAGTTTACGTGTTGGTTTATTTTTTAAAAGTTTCTGAATTCTTCTTTGAAAAAGTGACATTTGATGCAGATCATATTTGTGTGAGAAGTAAGAAGTAATAAAATAGTTAAATTTTGTAAAAGCATTTTTGATTCATCAGACCAAAAACTTATCGAATAGCCTAGTATCAATACACACCTATTAATAATAATAATAATAATAATGATAAAAAACACGAAAAATTTTATGAAATTTAAATTATTTTAAAATACAAAATAAATTGAAACAAAAAAATTTCTTTAAATTAATTTTTATTCACTTTCATTATTATACGAATTTACATAATATATTGAATTAAATATTTTATGTTTCTTGTTTATTTACAATAAATAAACGTATGCATGTACATACATGTGTATTTTTTTTTCATATTTAGTTTTATTTTTTCATTTAATGTTGTTTTATTCCAGATTTTTATTTTTTCAAAATGTGAATGACCTTAATCATTTTGTATTTCTTACGTTAAAAAAAAAGAAGTAAAACAAAAAATTCCAAATAAAAACTTTTTTTGTATTGAGAAATCTGTAAATCCATGAATAATATATGAATAATTTGCATACATGAGTATGTGTTCAAATTGCACAAATTTGAAATTTGAAATTGTCAATATAGTGGAGTCATTGAAGCTTTTTTCCAGGAAACATCCTTCAGAAACAGCTCCGATTTTGATGATTTTTTTAAAATTTTTTTTTTTTTTTATATTATTTAAAATCAGAATCCTTTCACAGCGGGAAAACAAATACTTGCATTTTTATGCAATATTTTTGCAACTTATGCAGGGCAGGGCGTCCTTACTCGAATGTTTAATCCGCAAACAGTAGATATAGGTCTCATCGTGACAAACAAAAAATTGTACTACAGAGGGGGCTAATCTCAAAAATAACAACTACAGTGTACTAGCTAGAAGAAAGTAGTATAAGAAGAATCTGTAGAAAGCTCCCTCCTCTATCTAATGGTAACTGACATGCCTCTCTATGTCCTTCCTTTCAAGAGTTATTGTTTTTTAAGGTCAGAATTTACTGATTTTTTGTCATTTTTTTCAGAGAAATACAGGCTGTAGAATCACAGCACCGTCTGAATTCTAGTTACAAAATCAGAGAGCCCAAGATACCTGCTTCACTTTTGCTCTGTACATTAAAGGTCTATCTTTTCCAGTTTATTATTTATTTAGTCGTTTTCAGTGTTTGAATTGTGCAAAATCACTATTTTACACGATTTTACACAATTCAAACACAAAAAAAAAGTTTTCAAAATCGGAGCTGTTTCTGAGGAATTCCTAAAATTGCCTTTTTCTGTATTTATTGACTCCACTAATATTATACTAATTTTGGACAATTTTCTTGTATCAACTGTCTTTGGAATCTTTATCAGAATTATAATAATAAAAAGAAGAAATTACATAAAGTACAAGTACAAAATTATCATTAATATTTTTACATTGTAAAATTTGTTGAAATGAGGATTACATAACAGATACATATGTATATGTATGCATCAGGTATCAGGTATCAAATTGAACAATCAACACAAAATATTTTCTTTGATATTTGTATGTAATTTTTTATTTTTTTGAAAGCAAAATAAAAGATAAGCGTTAATACAAAAAAAAATTTTTTTTATTTTTCTTTTTCATTTGGATACTTAATTATAATTAAATCAATTTATTACGAAATTAATTTTTGTAAATGGAATCAATTCAGTTTTATTTATAAGTAATATATGTAAGTATATATTTTTTTTATTTTAATTTATTTTGGATTAATATTTATATTAAAATATTCATGCCTAATATCACTAATACCTAATACTCGTACATAACATTTTTATATAATTTTTGTACATACATATTTGTACTGTATATTTAATGTCCACGTATAACATCTGAATTACAAATTAAGTTATTAATCGGCTGCTGTTTCAAATGAAATACAGAAAGTTAAATGAAAGAGTATAAACAGATACATATACACTTATACAGATACATTATACACTATACAGTTACATTTATTTGTGTTATTCATGTGAGAAAAAAAAAAAAAATGTTACATATTTTATATTTTAGAAAGGAGTAAGTGTAGGTGATTGTCTGTTAAATCTATTCATATACAAATATGTATTAATGTATATGTACGTAAACCATACGTAAGATATAGCATTTTTATATCGTTTACATTTTATTTGAAATGTAACTTTTTTTTTTACTTCAAGCTAGTTACATGTTACACGTTTACATATGTACATATGTACATATGAGTTATGTACATATTATATATAGACAATGAAATAAAAAATTTGTGTAAAATGTAACATTATTTTTATTTATCTGCTGCTTACAAACATACATATGTATAAATACGTAGCATATAGGTATACATATGTATTGTAATTGTGCATAAATAAATTTTGAAAACGAAAAATTGTTTATAAAAACTCAAAATTTTTTGAAAAGTACTAGTGGTATATACTAGTCTGTTCGATAAGTTTTTAATTTTGGTACAAAATCATGAAATTTGATTCAAAATTTAATCTTTTTTTTGTTTAAAATAGTTCTTTTCAAGATCGGTACATATTTGTTCTCGTCTTAAAGCTTTTTTTTACAACAAGAACAGTAGGGCTTATCGTGGTAAACGTATACATTTCACGAAACGCACCGTTTTCAAGTTTCACTTCACCTAAAATCATAATCGTGGAAAAAGTATGAATGTATTCGAAAAGTTTTCGAAATTAAAAAAAAAAGTGTTTTAAAAATTTTTAAAAAAAGTCCTTAAAATGCGCGTTTGTTTCAACAACTAATGCGTCATTTGAAAAATCTAAACTAGAAAGTGGTTGGATTTTGTAATGATGTCTTTGGTTTATATATGGTATGCTCATATATTTTCTATAGTATACATAGTACAAGAGAGCAATTTTTGTAACATCAATTCGATTGTATCTATCGAAAGTAGTTCTTATCAATAATTTATAAATCCGAGTTTTTCTGCATTTCAAATACTAATATTTTTGTTAAATTGATTATTTCATCATTTTTATCATAACTATAGAAAAATATATTTACCTTAAGATTAGGATTCGAGATATTTGCTATCATGTGCATCAATTATCTCCGAAGTTACTTAACCGATTTCAATGAAATTTGAAACATAGATACATTGATAGGAATTGCCGTGCTTAACGGAGCGTTTTTTTTTTAAAATGTCCTTGTTTCCTTATTACAGGATGTCAAAGTTGCCAAAATTACGATTTATCGGCTTCCAAATGCACCTCGTACAGCAAACACTGATTGACCAATTTCTTTGAAATTTTGAATATAGATAGCCTGAAGGATATTGTGGTGCTTGAATGGAGCACATTTTTGATTTTAAGTCCTGAAATTTAGTTATAGTTCTTAAAAAAAGGAGAAGGTTTTTTTTTTGAAAAATCGTTCAACTTTGACTTCTATTTTCATACATTAGATCTTCATATATCTATATGATTTTGGAATCAAAATAAAGTTTGGACTTTTCTGAAGAGTTTACAAAAAAAAGTATAAAAATCTTTGTTATATTTGCATTTTTATTCACAAAATAAAATTATGTTTTTTTTTCATCAAAATATTCAAAAATCCATTTTTATAGCACCTAAAAGGTATGCAAAGGCAAATTTGTATGTAAAATCGTCGTTGTTGTTTTCAAAATTTTTCAAAGTTGAAATCTACTCTTAACAATTTATAGAAAATTAATTATTTCATATCAGTCGATTTTTTTCATTTATTCTTTTGTTCAAATTATTATTTTAGACTGAACATCCGAATTGGGCCGCCAGCTTTTAAAACGAGACTTTCCAATAATGATACTTTGGAATGTTCTCTTTAACATGGTACATGTCTTTATTGGCGCAAATTCATTTTAAGGACGTAAAGTACCCTTAAAAATTTTTGGTCCAAGTTGGCGTGTTTTACAAAAACCTTTATTTCTCCGTGTCAGGATCTTAGAGTAGTTGATAATATGTAATCGTAAAAAAAAACACAAATCCTTTTATATGTGTGTATCCATATGTACACACCTGATACAATTTATTTAAAAAAAAAAAAAATTCAAATTAAAACTAATCTTATCTTGGAAAATATTCAAAAACTTAAATTTCATTTTACATATGGCTCGTATGTATGAATATATGTAACACAAATCATATCATTTGTGCAGCAAACATCAGTTAATGTTCAAAATTTAATAATTGTACATTATAGTATCCATTGAATTTTAAAAAATAAATATTAATTCATTAGAAAAAAGCTTATAAAATGGTTAAAACTAAAGAAATTTGTTTGGAAATTCGAGCTGAAATAGTAACAAAATTTAAGTGTGGAGATTCTGCATCAATTTTAGCCGAAACTTATAAAATTACACGACAAACTGTGTACAATCTTGTAAACAAGAAAGATTGTTTTGGAACACTTAAAAACCAAGAAAGATGTGGTCGAAAACGTGTTACAAATATTCGTCAAGACCGGAAAATATTACGAGTTGTACGAGAAAACCCTGAATTAGGTTTTAAAAAAATTGCTTGTGCATCGACAAATATTATTGATAAAAAAATAAGTCCAAGGACAATTGCCAGAAGGTGTAAAGAATTTGATGTAAAAACCTACGTTGTGCGGAAAGTCATCGACATATCTCCTGCTAATAAGATTAGAAGATTAGAATTCGCACAAGAGTATATTAATAAGTCTCCAAATTATTGGAGAAATATTTTATGGACAGACGAGAGCTCTTTTCAATTCCATGGATGTTTTGGAAAAAAAATTCATGCATCTTCCTAGAAAATTAAAGTCAAGGGCAGCACAAACTTATAACAGACATGGTGGAGGCTCCGTAATGTTCTGGGGATGTGTTTGTTATTATGGCTTAGGTGGATTGGTACCCTTAAACGGAACAATAACTCAAACCAAGTATAGGGACATCCTTAATGATCATTATTTTCCATCTGGTGACAGCCTGTTTCCTCATCCCCACTGGATTTTGCAACAAGACAATGCACCATGTCACACAGTCTGCATTGTGAAAAAATTTCTAAATGGTGTCGACCAAGAAATGTTGTCATGCCCACCTCAAAGTCCGGACTTGAACATTATTGAGAACATATGGGCATTTATGAAACAAGAAAGATGTATAGATAAAGATAGGAAAAGAGATGAAACGATTGACGAAGTTACAGCTATTTGGAAAACTATTCCATTGGATTTCATTCAAAAATTAATTGAATCAATACCAAGACGACTGCAAGCAGTAATTGATGCTGAAGGAGGAAATACAAAATACTAGTTGTTAAAATAAAACATTATGTCTTGGTATTGATTCAACAGTCGTCTTGGTATTGATTCAATTAATTTTTGAATGAAATCTTGAATGAAATCTTCTGTATTAAATAATAAATGAAAAATAAAAAAAATTAAAATTGAATTTTCAAAGTAACAACTATTTATTCCATTGTAAAAATACTTTTGCCTTTGTAAAAATACTTTTGTCATACGAAGCGATATTGGTTCAACGTTATTTTCTCAGAAATTATTGAACATCTGGGCTTAAAAAATAGACATATTTTTTCTGAAGAAAAAACAAAACAAAACGCATGAAAAATAAAATCGATTCATTAAAAAATAAAAAAGTTATGCAGCTTTAAAGTTTTTCCTTTAGAAAAAAATCCAGTGTAAAAATACTTTTGCCTACCACTGTAATCTATATTATAATACACACATGTACCTATTTAAAATAATGAACATTTTTGATTTTTTTTTTTTTTGAATTTACTAAATTTAACACGTTGTTGTTTTGTTTTTGTACCCAAACATTTCCATAAATTAACACAATAAACATTATATCGGTATTGTTTGTTTATGTTATAAAGATACAATAACAAAGGAAAATGAGAAAAAAAATAAAAATTTGAATGGAAGAAAATAAAAATAAAAATAAAAATCGATCTTATAAAAATGAAATATAAAATTTATCTTACGATTGTAATACATACATACATACATATGTACATATGTACATACAATAATAGGTGTATGAATAAAAAGTGAAAGCGTATAATAAATTAGTTGGTTCGTTTCAAAATGCACTGGTGCTGTCTCTAATATATGAATAATAACAATAACAATAATGGTAATAAGAAGAAGTATCTCCAAATATGTTAAAGCATTGTTTATAATTGAAAACCAAACGAAGCCATTATCATCATAATCATCATTATCATCATCATCAATATTCGATCATGTTCAGAGATATAAACCTATATACCTATGTTCAGTACCTATATACAATTATAATTTACATTTTCTTGAGATTTTATTAACATTATTGTTATCATTCAAATTAGATTTAAATAAGATAGTGTTATTATTTTGCGATAATTCATGTGTGTCTATTAGAAGCAAAAGGGCATGTTTTCCATGTTAACACGTTCTGAGAAAAAAACGAAAAACGTTTTATTTGTTTTTAGTAGCATCTGTAAATATGAAAATTGTGTTTTTTTTTTTAATTAGTTAGCATTGTGAAAGTAGAATGAATGCTGATGAAATTTTAATTAAAAAATGTATATATCACGAGAAAAGTTAGTTTGAAATTTGGAAAAGAGTACCTTTTGAAAACAACTTCTGAGAAAAGGTACCTTTTAGAAACTAATTTTTTAGAAAAGAGGCCGTATTTAAACAAAATTGTGATTTTTTTATCTATTTACTTTTTTTTCTATATGGATCAATATGACATTCAAATTTATTCGATAAATATAAATATAATATAAGAAAAAGAATAAAAATCTACAAGAACTTAAAAAAAATTGGTTAAAAAACGGATTTTACAGTTATGTACATTAAAAATATATCCCAATTATAATTAACTGGAGGCTTAAAGTGTGTAGAACTTTCACTTTTTCCAGCCGTTTATTATTATTATTATTTTAAAACCGTTCGAGCATTCTAAATGATTTTGAACGAACAAAACCGAGAAAGGAAAACAGCCCATTTTGAAAATAACTTTTTGTATCTTTACATTAATTGCATTGGAATAAAGACTTTTTGAAAAATATTCATAGTATTCGCTGGAAAAGATACCTTTTTGAAACTAATGGTGTTTTTCAGATCAAGTTTTTAACATTAATATGAGACTTTTTCGAAATGTATTAGATAAATGTATTAGATAAAATTAGATGCGGTTTTGAAAAATTTACAAAATGTGATATATGTATATCTTATTTTTCTTATAAAACGTAAAACATAACCTTTTGCTTCTAATAGACATATGTATAAAACTGATTTTTATTAAATCATCACTGTAATACGCGTACATATTATTACGAACATTAACATTTCTGTGAATTTAATAGAGAAAATAATATAATGTGTATACGAAGTTTGTCCCAAAAGTATCTGACCTACTTACTAGTACATATTGCTAGTATATACACACATTAAATTACTATTAATCATATTGTAATATGCGACAAAAATGTTTCTTACAAGCCCATATTACGATTTACATATAAATGTACATTATTACAAACTTAATAATAATGACGTTTCAAAAATTTAATATCCTCGAAATAATCTAATATCACCTTGAAACAAAATCAAAAAAAAAAAAGAATCAAATACACAAATTCGAGACTCGATTATATTTAAGAATTAAAGAAAAATATTATATTAAAATTAAAAAAATTTCAAATTTTTAGTTTGAAATTTTATTTTCATTGAAATTTTCAAATTACACAACAATGCAAATATTTTGTATATTACAATACATATACAGTCTGACAGGATAATTTTATATTACAATATAATATACATATAATATAATATACGCTGGAATGTAATATCAGTATTACTACAATATTTACTAAATGCTAATATAGTGCTAGCTAGTTTGATTCAACTATGAATACGAATATTGCATTCAAGCTCAAGGCCATTCCAGGACTGTTTTAGAAAATAAAAATACCAAGAAATCATGTTGTTTAATCATAGAAGCACTACATTGAAGGATGCCATCATCAGTCAGATAATGAAAAAATTACACTGACGTAGAAATGTAAAGGCAGGTTAAATATTATTATTCTTTCAGTATTCATATTCCGGAAAAAAAGTGTATTCGTATAATTAAGTAAGTACTTACTTACTATGAATGCAGAATGTAGAATGCAGGTACATTATACTAGTATTTATGGTATATAAGGGCCCCCTACTTACTCTTACTTACTTATTTATATGATGATAGTAGCAATGTACATATGTGTGGTAAAATTGTTTTATGAATATTAAAATCATATTACTTGGCCCTTAGATTGTTAACATCTATTAATGTTTGCTCGTTCTTTATTTTATTATTAATACTTTCTAATTTGTTCATTATATACAATATTTTAAAATAAAATTATGATATTCTCTACTACATGTGATTTTAATTATAATATCTCATATATCTATGAAATATGTATTGCTTAATACAGATTCATTATAAGAAAATAAATTAATATATGTAATGTTAATACACATATGGTTAATTCTAATAAAAGGTCAACCTATAGATATGTAATTTTTTAGATTTCATTTTTTTCCGAATTTAAGAAAAAAACAACAGATTTTTCAAAATATTTATTTTCATTATAAAGTAATATTAATCGTTTTATCTTTTGGCGTTCTTTTTTTGTAATTTTTCTTAAAAAATTTTTGAATAGTCGAAAATTCGTATAATAAAAATCCATATTGATTTTGAAGGATGTATGTCGCCAACAGTTTTGTAAATTCACTTTAAAATCTATAAAATTACAATTTTTCTAAACTGGTGAATGAAATGTCAATTTATTACTTATGGAATTAATTAATAAAAATCATTTGAATTTACGGCTTGAAACTTCGAAGAAATTTAAAATTTTTATGAAGTTGTCAATTTGATCTGATTTCTTCGAGTATGTCGCCAACGGCAGGTTTATTCTTTTTATATATTTTTTGATTAAAATACTTTTGACTAAAAACTTGACCAAATTATTCACAAAAACTTCTACTTTAAAATTGCCAAAAAAGTTTGATTAATTATAGGGATGCTATTGAGTTATAAGAACTCGTTCTTTATCTTCAAACTGTATGTCGCCATTTTTAGAATTAGCTATACTCGTATGTATAAATTTTTTATTTTTGTTTGGTTTTGTAATTTCTATTTTTTAATTGTTTATATTACATTATTTTTGAAAAGATTTTATAATAGTACAAAAATATGTGAAATCATTCGTATTATGAAGTTTTATGTTATACGGTTATGCACACACAAATACCCAATATTTTATTATATTTGTAAACAAGAAAATTTAGAACATGAATTTTTACATACATATTACATATTTATATTTGTTTATGCACTTGTACATATATTATTATACATGTTATACATGTATACATATGTATTTAAACATCAATTACTCTAATACCTATCTAATATATAATATTATATATGCATTTCTGGGTAGCTCTTACCACTCTCACCTAAAATAATAATGCATATTGGATGAAAAATTTACTCGTATATAAATTATTATGAATTTAAATATACATATATGCATTATGGATTTACAACGTCAAAATTAGCTATCAATATAATATATTACATCTTTAATAAATACTACATACTCGTATATACTTATCATATGAACTCGTATACATTATATATACATCTGCCTGTACAATACAATTACATCACTACAAAATAGCAGTATTCGAGAATACTAAAATTTACGCTTCAATATTTTTATCACAAATATCCGTTTTTCAAATTTTAATTTAATTTTAACAAAATTTGTAAATGAAAAATTTATATTTTTTCATGTTGTATATAGTACCTACATATGTACATATGTTTACGAATTGTACATATATACATACATTTTTATTTACACATTTACATATAATGCATGTAAACACTAAATTCATATTACTCGTATTTTAAGAAGACATACATAAATGAATAATGTATTTGATTAGCCTAATTTGATTATAATTCAACTTTTCATGTATGTAATGCATGAATGATATACAAATACAACATATGTATGTATGTATGTACGCATATATACACATGTAAATATTTATACGTATCTATAATAAAAAATTTCATTTTTTTTTGCTGTTTAAAATTATATAACAATCTCTATAATTTAATAATAATAATAATTATTATTATTATTGTGTATTATTTTAATGATATTATACATTAAAAAATTTTGGCATTAGCAAAATTAGCTTTTAATATTATACATTATACCTTATACGTTCAGAAAACAAATAAGAGCTGGGTGGTGTTGATCAGTAGAGCAATAGCAACTGGCCAGTGATCTCGAAATCGAGGATTGACTTCTCGTTTAACATAAAAATAGGAAAAATAACACAGTCCTGCGATGGTTTTCCCTTAAATATAAATTAAATAGTAATTTGAGTATAGGTATTAGGCCTCAAGCTACGAAAAATATATTAAAAAAATTCCATCACGTCCATTTCCTGAGAAAAGGATATACACATTTTTAACCCTTTCACGGATAATTGATTCTAATTAACTCGATAATCAATCATCCAATCGACCTCAGATTTCTTTTTTGTTTGGAAGAGAAATCTTTATCCTTTTAATTTCAAATTATAAAAAAATTTTACTTAGTGCATTTCTTTTCAGAGATACAATTTTATCTCAAAATTTTGAATTCAGGATCACTTTTTCTTTAGAATTGAATTCCAAATTATTTGATATACCATATTAAAAGAAAGGTAATTTCGTTCCATATTATTCGCTAGAATACTAAATTTTGCTATATAGAGTATATAAAAAGTTACACATGATTTTGTATTGGAAGGAAGTCAGCATCTTGCTTGATAATAATTTCAAAAAAATGGTTGTATTTTCTACATTCGCATATCGATTTCTTTTCTGAAAATCTTTGTGGAGTTATTATTAAAACAGCGAGAACTATTTCATCAGGATATAAAAGTCGTAGAGAAGAGATATTAAGGAAGTTGAGACGAAAGCATGATGATGGCTGACAATATTGCTGGATTTTTAAACGGGATAAATTTATTGCATCTGCATCCCAATTACAGGAGAAAAAGACTGGAGAAAAGTTTTAAAGAAAGCAGAAAAAGATACCATAAGTCTTCATAATTTATCTAGTTTTTTAGCCTTTTGCACCTCTAAACATTCAATTTTATTCATTATTGTACTTTTACATTTCGTTATCTGCAAGGAATCGTAGTTAAAAGTACAAAAATTTGTAAGTTATATAACAAAGGAAAATAATTAACAGTGATCATCTACTTGAATGTCAGCAGCTTTCCAAGAAAGAAAAAGAGAAAAAAAAATATATACATATATGTAACTATAAATTATATTGAGATTGGAAATCTAAACAGAAAATGGCCTAAAATCTTAAGACGTCATTAGAAAATGAACAACAGGTCTATAGATAAAGGTAAGAAGTATTTGATATATTAATTTAGTTTGGAATAAAATGCACATTGAATTTGTTTCGAAAACAATATGATGTGCAAATTTTAATAAATATTGTTGTGATGAAAGTAGAGAGCAGAGTTAGAGAATCAACTCATTTGCTCGCACTCAAGGTCTTAGATTTATCTACATAAATTAATAATATGATAATACATATATACAAAGATCTACAAATTAATTATAATAAAATTAAATGAAAATAGTAAAAAATACGAGAATATCACCGATGTCACTTAAAATCAACATCATTATGACTAACCAAAATTCAAAATTTTCACTTGTGTTGTGTTCGTGATACCAAACAATTTTTTTTTTCTATTTCATATTTTTACTATTTTTTGCTTTTTCATTATAAAATCAATATTACATTGAAAAGTTAAAAACAAAACGAAATTAAAAAAAAAAATTACAATATAAAATCATTGTATTTATTTAACACACAAAATTAATAAAAATAAAAATCAAAAAATTGAAACTAATTTATGCGAATAGTTAATATTTATATATGTATGTATATGCACATTTAATGTACGTACATGTACTGAATATAAGTGAATTGCAAATAATCATATTTATAATGACTAATTCATTGTTTTTTATGTGTGTACCTATGTATACATTTTTTTTTTATTATTCCTATCGTTTACACATTATTATTATAATGTTGTAAAATAATAAATTATTATTTAAAATTTTATATATGTACTAACATTTTGCGTTAAAATCAATAGAAATCTATATAGTAAAGTAGCAATAAAGATAAAAAAAACTAGTAACTGAAAATAAAAAAAAATCATTATTTTAGTCATTATAATTCGATAAAAAAATAAATATGTATACTTAAATACACATGCACAAATTAATGCCTTGTATTTATGTCGAGTGAGAATGAACATGAAAAATGAAAAGAAAAAAAAAATTATTAAAAAAGCAACACACAGAAACCACACAAATAAAAATGAATAAAAAAAAAAACATTTACATTTAGAAAAAAATTTGTAATTATAATTATGTGCAATTATATTAGCCAATACAAGGCAAATATTCAAACTCTTTTGCTTGAATGGAACTACATACATTCCAAAAAGGTTTTATAAAAATCTTACATATTCTAGAAGATACAGTATAGATGAGAGAGCGATTAAAAATCATAAAGGTACAGCAAGATTTTAGCTATCTAATATCACCTAATATTAACTAAAAACTAATAATACTCGTAATAATCGAGGAGTATGATTTTAATTATTTTTTAGGGACTTGAATAGCTCGATGGTTGGGTGTCGGTCTTGTGATCTTGAGAACACGGTTCGAATCCCAGTCAGCGCGCTACTCTTTCCCAAATGGATCATTAATTTCACATCAGCAATGTACACCAGTAACTGATTACTGATGATAAAACTGGATGATATATCTGACAGAAATTACTGATCGGCGGTGCCATAATGGACTGAGTATCCGCGTGCACTTAATATATACTATATATACATTGTATGTATACAGGGTGTCCCAAAAAACGTAGAGAATATTGAAAGAGGTAAAAGTAGACGCGATTTGCAATCGAAAATTCCATATGACATTTTTTCGTTTGCGCTTTATTTTCGACGCTAGAGGGCGTTTTAAATTTTGAACATTTTGCAAGACCTTTCAACGCAAAATTATGTATAACTTTTTGTATATCCCACGTATGAAAATTTAGTGTTGTAGTCAATGATAGCAAACAAAATTATCTTTCTTTTGATATACTACAACAGGTAATTAAGAATTCAGTTCGTAGTAAAAAAACATCCTGAAGTCAAAATTCATGATTCCTTTTTAAAAAACACTTTTATTACAAACAGGTTTCCTGAAAAAAATTGCCATAACAACAAATGTTCCCATTTTAATAAAAAACAGAGGAAAAGTGTCCTCTTTCAAGCAAAAAAAATTTCACATCGATTGCATGAGCCGTTGTTGAGTTATTAAGGATCAAAGATGTGCGGAGAGGGTCAAAAATGTGCTTAAAATCGCACATTATAAGCTATAAAAAGAATTTTTTTATCATTATTTATATAAAATTCCTTTTTTCCGCGATTTTAAACCTATACCATTAAACCATATACCTAATCAACTTCTTCATATGTAAATGTAACCATATAATACAATCCAACATCTAACAATTCTTTAAAAAGGAGTATTTGACATGAAGTCAAAGCAACAAAAAAGGCAACCAAATATCATTTTTTTTTGTATATGAACATCAAGTATAATAATATATAATATGAATAAAGCATGTATGTAATAATAAAACTGGTTTAGCTCTAAATCTGTCTATACTATACATGAATTATATTTACATACGATTTGTTTCTAATTTGAAATTAATATTGTATCCTTTTTTGTTTATACATACTTAAAATAGCCGGTATAAATTCATTCCACACCGAATACTAGTTTTGAAATGTGTATGTTAGAATCTCATTCCACTGATTCCACCATGCGGGATTGGAGGCCAATGTTAAAATTTGAATTGTACATAATTTTATACTAGAGTAGAAATCTAGTTTACTTGTTTGTCTATGGTTGTACATATTATGTCACATGCACATCCAATATTTTTTTTTAATTGAAATTTTTAATGTTTCATTGAATATTTTCTTTATTGTAAAAATTTCGATCACTTTATATAAATGATATAATGTTTTGTAGATTTGTATATTCAAGTAATTTCAGTAGTAATAGCGAATTATAGAGATAATTTTAAAAATATTTACATACATAATAGTACGATTTTTTTTTTCATTCAAGAACAAAACAGAACAGAAATGAAGATGAATTTTGATTTTGTTATGGTAATGTTAAATACATGTAATGTAAGCTATTTGTATTTTCTTTTTCTTCTCTTCAAAACTTTATTTGTTAGTCATGCATTAAAAATAAATTCCGTGAGGATGACCATGATAATGATAATGATGATGATGATGCTGTGTTGACGATGTTCGAATAAAAATAACTAAAAATATTCAATCATGATAAAGAATTAATAATTATTTAATTTATGTACATACATTTATATACTACTTGTTTTAAATAGCATTGTATTATTGTTCATTAATTTAATGAAAAATTAATGTGCAAACATAATAATTATAGTATATTATTTGTATATAAACGTGTATAAGCCTAATAAGCTAACGCTAACGTGTAGTTAATAAAATATGTACTAATGTACATAATATAATACGTACACAATTAGAATTGATGCTCAATTCATGACTATGTGTTTTCCTATTACAAATTTATTGTATATTATGTACTTACAACATGTATTTATATGTACTTAGGTGCAAATGAAATGAATCATCCATCCCACAAAAAGAGAAAAAATTTAACAAAAAATATAGAAGTGTATACTATAGTCAAAATATTTTATTCTTTGGAAAAAAAAAGATATTTTTTTTCTCAAACAGGATGTTGATAAAATTTGTATATATGTATTTTTATTGATAGTTATATAGATACTGTGTTATGGTATCATTATGTAATAAAAAAAAAATTTTTTTTTAGAACTTAGGCATATCTCTTAATTTAATTAATTAAATTTGTTGTATTGAATAATATGTATTTATTGTTTATGAAATATACGTTTGTTTAATAATTTCCAAGTACATATGATATGAGTATTATATGCGGTATAAAAATATAAAGTAAATACAAAATCTTCGGATTTATTTTAAAAATAAAATACACGATAAGAATCTACATAATAGCAGTACTCACGATGTCTGTAGAAGTTGAAATTGTGGAATTTGGAAAACATCGAAGTGAATCAAACCATGAAAGACCATTTTCGAAAATGTAGAAATCGAAGTGGAAAAATTTGAAAAATTTGAAACTGTCAGATATTTTTAAACTTCCTTGCTACAAATCAGCTGATGTTTTTCTACTTTTCCATTTCTCGAAAAAAAACATGCTTTAACTCATGGAAATCATAGAAGAATGGAGAACTGTCAAACTCATATTAAATATTTTCGACGTCGTAAATTTTAACTCGATTTTCTCCATTCTTCTACTATTTCCACAATTTCGATTCACTTCCACACATTGTGAGTATTACTAATGTAAGTTTTTTTTTTTGCAATTTGTAAATTCGAATGAAATTTCAATTTCAAATCACTTCAAGTTTGAAATTTTGTTCTTTGAAAATTTAAATCCAACAAAATCTAACAAATAATATTATTGGAAATCGCTGCCACGTGTATTTTGCTAACATGAAAACGCATATGGATGGCATGCATATTGTACTGTACTACTGGTATTACACAAATAGTATATATGTATATATGTATTTAATGCTATACAGGGTGTTTCCGTTAACACCCGACAAAAGAAAACCAGGAATAGGTCTCATCGAGAGGATCAAAAAATCGTAATGGAGGGAGGAGGGAAATCTCAACCGTTTAGCCGCTAGAGGACGTCAACGTTTTTCTTTTTTTTTCACTAAACACTCTGTATTTTCGTTATTTCAAATCCTAGCTCAAAAAGTATACAACCATGCGGTAGGAGACTCCTTGCCGTTTCATTTGACATTTAACTTCCCCCTGTTGCCCGTCCCCTTCAAAACTATGGACAGTAAAATTCAAAAATGTACACCTTTTTACCTGATTTTTTGGAAAAAATCAGTGATTTCTCGAAAAAGCGCCCGATTGACGGCAATTTTTTTTTCGTCAATAGAAAGTCTGATTCTTTTTGAAAATTTTTTGTTTATGTCTTATGTTGTTATCTCTTTTCGTTCCAGAGATATAGCAATTTATATCAGCAAAGGTTTTAGTCAATTTCTGGAAATTCCAGAAAATTTTTCAATTTTACATTGAATTGAAAAAAAAAATTTTTTTTTTGATGCCCTCCAGAGACTAAACGGTTGATATTTCCCTCCCTCCTCCATTACGATTTTTGTTTCTCTCAATGAGCCCTATTCGTGGTTTTCTTTTGTCGGGTGTTAACGGAAACACCATGCATATGATTTCACTGTTCTGTTTATTTACATACACATATAAGACATATGACATAATAAGCAAAATACATTAAGTTTTACAGATTACAGGTAAAAATTTTGTATATTGCATATTTTATAGTTCTGTAAGAATGAAAAAAATAAAAAATAAAATAAAAAAAGCAGAAGATAAAACAATTTTTATTTCATAATAAAACAATATATAAATTTAAATATGTGTAGCGTTCTTATTAGATTTTTTTGTTTTTTTATCCTTTTTTATCCATGTTCATTATACGATTTAAACAAAATATACCAAAACTATATTTAGACAAAAAAAGGAAAACATTAAAAATAATGGAAGAAAGATAGCATACAAATACAATGAAGCCTGATTAAATTTATATTGATGTCAGAGTAGATTTTATAAAATTTCCGTTTGAATTGAACTTGAACTCATTCCAGGAAGAAAAATTCTTTTATTACGTTTACAAATACACAATATGAATACCAGCATTATTATACCCGCTCTTGATTAACATATTTTTCTTGTAAAAAAAATACCAGACAATAATATTATAATATGTAATTTCATTAACCCATTTGGCTATTGCGCTGTACTTGTATTGTATTAAGTATGTATAACAAACAAAACAAAAAATTTGATTTGAATCAATCGCGTTTTTTTTTAGTTGTGATAAAAGGAGTGTACATATAAAATATATAAAATATACCAATGTGTATTTAGTACATACAATGGACAAAAAAATATAGAAACATTTATGAAAAAAAAAAAACAATAAAACTGCACAATTTTCAATATTCATGTATTTCGTTTTGATAATATTTAAAACATATTAATTTTCCTGTATAGGTTCAGTACAGTCATACAGAAGCTTTATCGGGATACACTAAATTTATTTTAACTTCTCGAAGGATTCCAACTGGGAATTTTATATAAATATGCACTCGTATATAGTAACTTTATATGTTTTTTATATGATGCGACTGTATGAGTTATACCGTTTGCTTTTATTTTTTTTCAATTATTTTTAATTTTTTTTCCTCTTTTTATTTTTCAATTCAATTTTTATTTTCTTTTGTTCATAATCCTTGTTTAAGAAAATAAAATTTTCATCTGCTGTAATTATACATATACCAGTTGTACATAGTATGTGTACTGCAACTCTTGTTTTTCACACATTTACTCAAATTCACATATGTGTTATTAATACTATATGTTTCATACTACCATAGTATTACTATATGTATGTATACCAACAAAAATGTATATACATAGACGTAAAACAAAAAAAAAAGCATATACGAGTATGTAATGTACACGTGAATTAATATCAAAAATATGTATGTTTTACGTCTGCCAATGTTCAAAGTTTGTTTGTTGGTAGTTTTTACACTTCCTTCGTATTCTTTCTCTTTGTACAAAAATATAAAAATGAAATAAAATATGAAAAAAAAAAAAATCATAAAGAAAATTTTCTAAATTTGTTCATTGCTTCCTAAAGTGACATATGTCGTGACATACCATTTATTTATTTATTTATGTACGAACGGATATAATACTGCTATAGGGGTATGACATATGTATACAATATAAATACAATACATATTTACATTATTTGTGCACTCAGAAGTACACGTAAAATGGTAAAATATGTACTCGATACTCGTATGTAATAGAGAATTTTTTTCTTCTACTGATTTACGACCGCACTGGATTTTGACAGGCTTTAAAATTATGAAATAGTACAGATACAGATGAGCATAAATGTATACATATATGCATAGCTTAGATGTACATATGTAAACATATGTGTGAATACTTGTAATGTACGTACATATTTATATGAAAAATTTTGTCTGTAGTGTAGTCTAAATTAAAAAAGGAAACAGTATAGAAAAATAAAAAAACAAATATTTTTCTTTTGAATTTTCTGTACATATAACATAATATACCTATCAAATCACAGATGAAAAATATTAGAAGAGAAATAAAATACATTCCAAATGTTCATACGTTATATACGGAAAATGTGATTGTGTCTCTGAGATAAACCGGATGGTTTGTTAATGTAAGCAAAACTCAATATAAAGTAGTATACAGACTTTCAACTTGGTTGTCAACTTGTTGTTAAACTTGGTTGACGATCAAAATATACAGACGCTAAACCAAGTTTACAACTTGAACATAAACCAAGACATAAACATCATTTTTTTAAATGATTCCGTACATGGTTGGTTGGTTGGTTGGTTGCAGTGGCAGTCCGTTTTCCCCCGAAAACAGACTCAATTAGCACCTTGTGTGCCGTTTTGTTACCACAGGCTCGTAGGTGTTGGTTGTTTTCTCTAGACTATAGCCATTTCGTCTTGTTCAGGTAGTAAACCAAACTGCCCATTGTTAGACTGGCCACCTCCGCGAGTTCTTCGAGGAAAGGCTTACCGAAAGCCTTTAGTCTAGTTTTAGCTAATGCTGGACACCTGCAAAGAGAATATAAGAGAGTTTCCTTCTCTGAATTGTCCCTACAGCTTCTACAATGCGTGTTATACGGTAGACCCAATCTGGCTGCGTGTTCTCCCGCAGGCCAGTGACCTGTTAGAATCGCCATGATTCTAGCGATCTCTCGTCGGTCTCTACCGATAAGTGATAGGGTTCTTTTCCTATCGAATTCCGGCCAAGTTACTCTTGACACAGAACAGGTGGATAAATTCTTCCATCTGTTATTTGCCTCCGATAGATATAGTGAAGCCAGATCTCTCGCTTTACACTATTTATAGGGATGTTTATAGGTTCTGCTGTCGAAAGGTGTAGAGTTGAGCCCTGTTTCGCTAACGAGTCGGCCTGCTCATTACCCTCTATGTTTCTGTGTTCCGTACATACATATTGATTTTTGTTCAGAGTTTTTTTCTGATTGTCATATGCAGATAACAAAATAAGTGATAAATTTTTACCATATTTAATTATTTTTATCTTTAAAAATGACAGATTTTACTTGCCACAACTCTGGCAGTTCTTTATAAAACTGGAAAAATGCCCGCCAAATTTCATTAATTCATTTTGTATAAAAAAACTGTATATTATTAGATATTCGATCTTAATTCTATAAAAAATTTACACTTTATTCCAATAATGTTATAGATACGAATTTTTAAATCGAAATGAAGTTTTTCAACAAGTTGTCAACAGAGGTACAGACGCACAACTTGGTTTTCAACCCAGGTTGTCAACCAAGCAAAAATTCAAAAAATTTTGATTTTTCTTCAAACGTTGATCAACTTGAAATTTCAACCAACAACCTATCTACAGACGCTTCAACACGTTGACAATATGCTATGTTGACAACCTGGTTGACAACCAAGTTGAAAGTCTGTATGCTGCTTAATAATAATGTACGATATCATTAAAAAAATGTAGCTTTTCTCTAAAATACTAGTAAAAAAATATTTTATTATAATAAAATACATACATATATTATAATGTATGTATGTATGTTTAATAATATAAAATGTATATATGTATGAGTATATTGTCCTTGTTCATAGGTGAAAAATGATATGCATGCATATATAGGCTGTGTATTGTACACTAAATTCAAGGACAGATGTTTTATTATATACATAATTACATACGAGTATATACATATGTATGTATATTTTTTTCATTTTATTTTTATCTTGTGCAATTCTTTTGATTCCTATCAAACCAATATAAAGGACACAATAAAAGTATATAACAACACAAATATGTACTTATATGTATTATATGTATGTATGGTATGTAAATGTACATATGCATATAAAAAGGGTTAGCGCAATCATGAATTAATAATTTTGTCATAACACTTACATATAAAAATATCATAGAAAAAGTTGTATAAAATATACAACCATATACAACGATACAATATTAATAGGACAAAATAAAAATAAAAATTTCGAAGAGGTTTTGCTATATACATATTTTTATATTAATTTATGGTCTTCCGTTGTATTATATGGTTCTACTGGTTCTATATACACGTCATTCATTAAAAAAATTTATAGTCTGAATTGCTTCATAAAATCTATAGTAGATATGCGAGTATATTTTATGAATGTTAAGTGGTATGAGTATACGTAAGTTTTGTCAGTTTACTTGCTGATATAAAGATAAGTATAGAAAGGAATATAAAGTAAATCAAGCACATGTTCCATTTTAATTGATAATGCACTGAAAAAAAAATTGAAAATGAAAAACCGAATTGACTATATTGATACTAGATACTATGGATTGTGTATAAAAATCGAAAAAATTCTATAAAAATTTCGATTTTCAAAATACATCGGAATTGATTTATTACATTTGAAAGAACTTCAAAATCTCAAAATAAGCCAAAATTATGAGTTATTTTGCTGTAATTCCATATTCAATCATATGTAATTTATTTATTAAGAATACTTTGAGTAGGAGATTTAGGTCAAAAATTTCTAAAAAGTTTTGGCTTAGACCATATTCATAATTATTTGCACACGAAGATCTTCTATTCTCATTTTAATCTATTAAAATATGCGTATGAGCAGTATTATTGGTATTTATATGTTATTATGTATCACAGAGCAAAAGAAGAAAAATGATAACCATACTGAGAAATAAAAAACAAATAAAAATTAAAAAAAAAACAAACACTCAGAAAAACATTAAAATTCTGTAGAATTAATGACTATCATAATTATTAGAAAAAAATTAATATTCTACATTGATATTAAATTATTAGAAAATGATGATCATAAAATATGCTATGCGTATAAATTACTAATATAAGCTCATATGGTCATATGTGTATGGATTTATTCAATTTTATGCATAATAATGCATATTTCTGCATTGAATTCTAATCAAGAATTTTTTTATCAGATTTAGTATTTTCCATTACATTTTGCATATTTTTAAATTAATGATTCAGTTGAAATCGATTGAATTTGCAATTTATTTATCGCCTATATCATTCTGTATTACCATATTACCTTACCCAGTATGCACGACTTCTATTACGTTTCGCACATCAGACTATATAAGCATGCATTTGTAGAAGATACAGGCATGTTTTGTAGAAGCATACAAGCTACTTGAATAATTGAAGAAATTTTGAATATTTAAAAATTGAAATACAGATAAAAAAATAGTTAAACGAGTTTTCAGTACGCGTTGAGAAGTTTCACTTTAGTTCCTCAACGAAGAATTAAACACAATGACATGCGTCCAATTGACATTTCACTTTGTTTCAAATAAAGTTGAATGCGTTAAAGTTAAAAGTTGACCAACTTTTGCGTTAGTAAATGTGTCGAATACCTTTATTACCATATATTAAAATGACTTAAAGCAAAGATACTATAAAATGCAGTATTGTTCTATAGTCTTTGCTTAAGTGACTTTTCGATACAGTAAATACGACAAGAATATCTTCATTGTGTTCAGCGGGTTAAACACTTTAAATTTTTAATTTGCATTGATAAAGTACATATTCATAAAAGTGCACTCAGTTGATGCGTCATTCAGTGCGCATAATGCCGATTCTACATTCAATACAGTGACTTCAACTTGGACTTTGATTTAATGGATATGCATTAGAACTTCTACATTCAATGCAGTAGACTTGACAGCTATTTTTACATGTTAAGCATGCTGTGAAGTCAAAAGTCGAAGTCCAAGTTTAAGTCACTGCATTGAATCTAGAATCGGCATAAGGTTGTCGTATAAAGCCTCATTTGCAAACTAGCGTAGATTGAGCAGAATCACAGAGTAGAGAGGGCTTTTGAATTGCATTCACAATTCAGAGTAGAGTAGTGCATGTTATTACAGAGGAACATTAAGAATTGGTACACAAGCTTTTTAAACTTTCAATATAATTTCCCCATCATCAGCGTCAGATTAGAAATGCAACCTAATCTCACTCTGTCTCTGGCGAAATCCACGCTAGGCAGAAAAAGGATAGCGATATAGAATTGCTTGTATGAAAATGAAGTAGGTATGAAAAATCCACTCTAGCGTAAAATCCACGTTGGGTTGTAAATGAGGTTTAAACGATAGGAAGTTTTTTTTTTCTGTAGAAATAATTATTCATCAAATCATTGCATCAATAAAAATGGAAAACATGTCATTAAAATTTTAAGTCATTAGCTTTATAAAAATGATATTGATGTACATATGCATAATGCATATAGATATTATAACGCTTCATCCGAGAATTATCTAGAATGTTCCCTAAGTTTCCATTTCACACGATTGTGAGTTATCAAGTATTATAATTTTCCTTTTTTTTAAGTAATTTCGTCCACGTATCCTTTTTGTAACTGGTATCATAAAGACTTCATTTAAGACCCTAGGGGGTCATGGCTAGGGCAGAAAGGAGGCGGTTAATCTGATCTCATTTTCTGAAATAAATTAAATTAAATTAAAAATCACTTTTGATGTGACCGCACCCATCTAATTCCTTATTCGATTAATTTTTTCATGATTGAAATGTCATCATAAATATAGTAGCTCTCGATTCTATGTACATTGTCGTTTCATTCTCGACTTATTCACCTCCAGTATTCGGTGAATACAAAAATAAAAAAAAAAACACTTAACAAGCAGTGACATTTTTTCTGCCTACACTTTCCTATACTTTTACATTTAGAGGGTAGTAAGAATAATTAAAAAGTGTTGCATTTCTTAATTTGTAATTTCATATTATTATTCAATGGTGTTATTTATTTATTTCACATAGATTGTTTGATTCTGAAAAGTTTGTAAGTACTACATTTGGAAAGTTTTCAGAAACATAAATCTGTAAAAGTGTTGCCTGTATGCATAAATCTAAAATTGCATTAGCAATAAGTAAATTCTGCACAATCACTTCCTTTAATCTTCCCAGATCTGTATTTTTTTATGCATTCGTATGAAATGTATTTTGCAAAATGCAAGTAGTACATTTATGTACAAAACATGTCTAAAATTAATTCGCTGATTAAAAAATAAAGTTCGAAAAGTTAAATTTCACTTTTATAAAAAAAAAAAAAAAACAATTTTCTTCTCAAAATATTAAAGATAAAAACATATTCATTGTTGCAAAAAAAAATGTGTTATTATGACATTCACGTGTAAAAAATCATTTTTATTTTTTTTACTTTTATAAAAAATGTGGACTTAAGTACATGTTGGATTTATATGATATATGGTATAGAACATGTACATATACATAATTGTATAATGTCATGACGGTTAATATTGTTTAATGGATAATACTTGATAATACACATAATAATTATTATTATTATTATTGCTATGTATGTTATCAAATGGGGTATTTAGAGCAAGTATACAAAATGAAGATATTTTTGTATAAGTATATACGTATATATATACGTACATATGCATACATATTTGATTTGCGAATTATAATTTAATTATGTGTGCAGATCTTTTATGATTTCCTGTTTTTGATGTTATTCTTCTATGTTGAAAAGAAAAAACATATTGTAATTTATACAAATACATAAGTACATATATAAATATGTTATGTATGTGCAGACAAGTACTTTCCTTTCACTTTCTTTTATAATGTATGTACATACTGACATGTATTTAGTTGAACCTCTAGTCTAGTCTATGGTTGAACTTTACAACTGAACTGAATTTTATTTCAGAAAATTTTCTTTGTGTAATTTTTTTTATGTTAAATAAAATAAATGCGGTAAATATAATTTCATTTTCTTTTTAATTTTACAAATTCAATGTTTAATGTATTATTATTGAAATAAATTTGATTGCATATGCTTTCCAATTGAATTGAACGAAACATATAAACTTATACAGATTTCATAATTTCGGCTGATAAATTTCTTAACAATTTTCTGCAGTTTTATAAGTTTGAACACTTGAAGTGTGATCCCAACGTAGGGTTGGTTGAAGTGTGGGGCGTAGGTATATACAAACGACTGTATTATAATAGGATAATCTTCTTCTTTTTTGCTGTTTTCGAGTAGCTATGTTTAGTGTTCCTTGTCCTGAGTCTTCATAACTGACGGTTTTTGCTCATCTTCCTCATCGAGATTATCTTTCATGTCAAATTTTATATGGTACAAGTACAAAGCCATGTTGTTTGAGGCTTACCTCGTGTTCTCTTCTGTAATGATAATTTCAGAGCTACCTACCTTCATTGCGCCTTTCAACATACCTACACCAACTCAGGCTTTTTTCTTTTATTCTGTCTTCAATGTTTCGGATTTTCATTGAATCTCGGAAACATTCATTTTTTATCTACTGTATATGTTTCTTCTGTATTACCCAGCATTCTGTACCATAAAGGAGAGTTGATTTTACTGGCGTTTTATAAACCATTCCTTTCTATTCCATATAGGTTGTCTTCTTGTCACATGAAATTAATGATAGTTGGCCCCATTTCATTTAGTTCGTGTTGATGCGGTGGTATACATCTTTGTCAATTGCCCCATCATAACTTATTAAAAAACCTAGATATTTAAAAGACGTTGTCATAGGTTAAGGATATTCATCGATAAATAGAGTGAAGTGCGGTCCCTGTCTGTACTGTTGCTCAAAGTGCTGTTTATTCACATTTCAGATTATTTTAAAAGTGTTATACCAAACATTTTTATGCTGTTCTAAAATTGTGTAGTTTAATTATGTGATATTTTATTTTTGCTTTTGTATATTTATTGAAATCTAGTTGTGTTAAAAAGAGAAAACAAAAATAAATAATTAAATAAATTCTGAAAATTATTATGAAAAGTTTCTAACTAACTTTTTTTTAGATATAATAAATCTTCTGCATTTATTAATTTTATTCTATTCATTACTGAATCTTCTTCTCTTCAATGAATATATAAACTTACATGTATCACAAATAATAATCAACACCCTAAGTCCTCTGTTTTGAGAAAAAATGTTTCTTCAAAATATTTCAATAGGTTATGTTATTATTGTATTACAAATATGTAACTATACACATTCATTTCTACTCATTGTAATTATGTATGTATATTTCGATAATATAAAATAGTGATTCCATATTTTCTTTTTTACTTGAAACATTCCAATCGTATTTTCTGTCGTTTATTTTATTTATTTATTTATTTTGTTTTTTTTTTGATAAGCAATTGTCCATCCTAAGTATTTTTCATAAACGTATACATGATTATATGCTTATATTTATAACAGAAATAATCATTTTCTATGTATGCAAGTTTATTGAAGTAAAAAAAAACAAAAAAAAAACCAACTGGGTGAAATTTCTTATTTATCTCAATGAATAGTACCTACTTAGTTAGTTTTATTTATATACATACTCGTATATATAGTTACGTATTTTTTTGTACCCACCCGCTCATATTCCAATATCTTTAATTTATTACTAACAAGGTATATAAAATGTGAATAAATGATAGCTATGCTATATAGTTATTAGTAACATGTGTTATTTTTACATAGTATCTCAAGTATTATGTAATTGGTTTCGTTTCAAATGTTCAAGAAGAAAATGATTATGTTGATGATGAAAAACACATACAAACATTCACGGATTGTAAACATTCAATATTTTGTTTTAATGATGAAAAAGATGGGAAAAATGGAATGACGAAAAAAAAGAACGAAAATTACTATACATGCATTTATGACACTAATGATGATGATGATCAAGATAAAATTGAGGGTAAGAGGAGACAAAAATGAAAGTTTATATGTTATATACATTAATACATACTAATAGTACATGAGAACTAGGGTAAATCATGGTGATAAAAACTTCTCGATATAAATCCAATATTTATATGAGGGTAAAGAATTGAATAATAATGGTAACATATTATTTTTGATATAGACTGTAATCAGAAGGCAGATAATACAATTTGTGTTATCATATAATATTTGAAGTAAGAGAGGTATAGGAGGAGTTAAAGAAAATTTAAGAAAATTATTCGAATCATTTTGATTTTTCTTTCCTTTTCAAAATTATTGAAAATTCATGAAAAAACTTATCTACGTCTATATACGAGTATACACATAAATAAAATATGATTCATTTTTGTATAAGGGTGGCGGGTAAAAAGGTAGACGTTCTACTGTGAAAAATTGCATGTTGTATACAGACCACCCATATTTCTGTAATTTTTGAAGGAAATATAATTTATGACAGTCAATGAAATAAAGGAACAGAAGTAACTTGTATACTATATACTTAGTTATACTAGCTCACACCTTCAAATTTTTTTTTTCTATTTACTACATAATTTTGTTAATTTTTATTCTATTCATTTTCATTTAAAGATTTATCTATTCATCTTCGTAGTATCAAGAAATTTTGTATGTATAATTGTAGTATTCGTATTATAAACGACACACTTAGCTGTACACAGAATCAAATAAGATAAAAATAAATCCAATTAAAAATTTCGCTTTAGGAAATTGAAGATATACGAAAAAACGTCTGCAATATATTCGTACTCATATACAAAAATGTTACTGAAGGACAAAAATTAGTAAAATTTTCAAACATTCTCATTAACGCGAATAACGAAAACATTTTAAAATAATAATAATTGGAAAGACTGCGAACGAAATACATATAAATATGTAATACAATCAATATAACGAAGATAAGAAATTGTTGAATAAGTAATAATTAAAATTAAATTAAATATGTACAAGATTTTTATGTTTAATATTGAATGTAACTATAATCACCAAATAAACTGGCGAAGAGCACGCCGATCAATAAAGATACGAAAAATTTGAAAAGAGAATTTACGAGTATCTGTACATACTACTCATATTTTTGATTATAAATTCGAATCAAATTGAATATGAACAAAATTCAAAAATTTTATTGAATTTTAATATTTTTTTGCTGTTCGATATTTTATTTAGAATTCAAATTTGTGAGAATAAAAAAAAAAAAATCAATGCAAAATTTTAATTTTAACAATTTTTCTCGAATTTATGAGATTTTTATTTATTTATTTATTTTTTTAATTTTTCTTTAAAATTTTGTAAATTCTTCTGCTTAAACTATATCTATCGAATAACTAATAAAGATTCGAATTTCAAATTTAGTTGGAATAATTTAAAGTTTTAGGATTTCCTAACATTTTAATAGCTCATATTATATGCATATACGAGTATGTATACAACAGCCTATGTGTAAAAGTTTTAAATTTTGAATTTTGGAATGCATGTAATGACTAAAGTTTTGCATTGTATGAATATGTGCACATTTTATGAAAGTAATATACTCATATGTAAATATACGTATATGTATGAATGTACGAATATATATATAATGTAAATTATGTGTATGTATTTTTGTTAAATTTACTCTTACCAGAAGACAATGACAAAGTTTTAAATCTGCAAATACTTATATCTTTAGTTATATAATTTATAAATATGAAAATATATACAAATAATAAATACATACATATATGTAAAAATTGTAATTACATAATTACATATTCATATACACAATTTTCAAAATTGTATGTACATACATACATACATATATACAGTGTGTTTGTTGTTTGTTTTGTTTGTTGCATTTAGCTTTGCTATTAAAAACTTTTTTCTTTCGATTTTTATCATTTGCTATTCTAAATTGAAATGTACCTAATGTACTGGTACATTATATAATATTATGTGGAACAAAAGCTATATTCTCTTAACTCGAACACACACACACTTATTATTATTATTTATTTATACATGAAACGTAATATACATATACACGTATCTATGCATATAGCCCCTACTAGACACAATTCGATGAAGTAATCGATGAGTTCATGATGAGCCCTTCGATGAAAATCATCATGAAATTTGTTCTAGGCTTGGAAAAAAACTCACTTATATACCTTCACACAGTTAGTGTATGTGAAACAAGTAAATAGTGAGAATATCGATGAGTTTTCAATGAGTTTTCGATGAATATACTGATGATCACATCGATGAGTTTTCGTGTAATTCATCAGTACAATCATCAGGTACATACTGATGAATGTACCAATGATCAATGATCATATTGATGAGTTTTGATTTAGTTCATCAGGACAATCATCAGAAATGTATTTAATAGAGTAGGGTAGGGTATCAGAAAAAATTTCTTTAGATATGAAAAGAAATAGTAATATATGTACATATAAAATTAAAAATAATAAAATTAGCTACAAAAAAGGAGTATATTCAATTTATATTTTTCAAACATTTTTTTAAATTATTCTGAACTTTACCATACTTTACTTTACAAATGCTCCAATAAAAGTGAGTGCTAAACATAAAAACATTGGGTGCATTCAGTTCTTTCGCTGTAATAATTTCTCTTACTGAACGACTTCGCTGCATAGTCGCTACTTTGCGGCGATGAAAATATTTTGCAGCTGAAAAAAAAGTTCGCTTTAAAATTCATCGTAAACCAATTTTGACATGTTTGAAAGATGAATTTAATGGTTGAAAAGTTAATACATATTTATTAGTAAGGTGTATAATTTTTTATTATGAGAGTGATGAAATTACTTTTCATTTTGATGATTTTAAAATGCTAATAATTCCAAGTTTCTCAGGAATTTAGGATGCAAAAAATAAAAAAAAAATTTCATTGTGTTAATATCAACTTACTTACTTACTATCAATTGTTCAAAGTGGATTACGCTGTACACAGTTCAGTAAATTGTATATAGCGATTATCTAAACATCGCTGCATTTTCATCGCTGACTTGCATCGCTGCAATGAACTGAACGCACCCATTAAGTCACGAATAGTAAAACTGTTAAAGAAACTGTATTACATTACATTCAAAAGATTCAAAAATTCCAAAACGTCATTTATCGCGAACTTCATCAAGAGAATCATCGAAACTCTCATCGATTAGTTCATTAGGATATTCATCGAGAAGCTCCTCGTAAAGCTCATTGAAATAAAAAATAGGAAATTTTCTTGGAGTTTTTTACTATTATATTTGCATACAAGTTAAAGTATTATTAATGTTATATAAAACCTCTTAACCCCGATAGCATGTCATTTCCGCTATCAGTGAGTTTTGGCTAGCAGGGAGATATTATTCGTATAATATTAATACATATAGTATACATAATATTTGATTGGAATGATTTACGTTCTTTTTAATAATAAACATTTTTTAATCTTTGTTCCATTCATTGGGCTGGGTCTTTTCAAATGTCATTTTTATGTATAAGAAGAAATTGTTCAAAAATTTTAAAATTTTATTCGATTTTTTTAAATTTCAACACTTTAATTTAATTTTAGATATTAAAAAATAATATTGGAAGTCTACTTCTTTTCGTTATTCATCATCAATTCATATTAAAAAATCATATAATAAATCGCCAAAAATGTATACTGCTTCCATGTGAATTTTCTGCGCTAAATTAGATGTATGGGCATAATGGAATATGTATGTGAAAGAATTTTCAAGGTATTAATTACTCTATCAATTTTTATAGGACATATTTTTTTTTTTGTTTTATTGCAAATTTATTGACTTTTGTATTATTTATGATCCATATAATGAATACAATCATACGCACTACATATAATTCTATGTTTTGATTCAAAAAAGAAAAAAAAAATTCAAATAAATATTTTTTATAAGGGATTTCATTTATTTAATGCCCGAAATAAAAATAATATTTACAATGATTTTTTAATAAAAAAATAAATTCGTTTTTTGAATATAGCGATTTTTGTTTTATCTAATCGCTTTTTATAAGTAATTAATTAAATATTTTTCTGTTGTTTGTTTTGCCCAATTACATATACGAGTATGTTTATATTGGTCAAATATTCATTCTTATGGTTTATGGCAAAAATAATGATTTCATTTTTAATAAGAAATCACATTGAACAACAGAAAAATTGAAACTTTTTTGTTCTATATAACATATGTAAATATGTATAAACAAATGCGAACCCATATGAATTTCTTTTCTCGTCTGCATACATCATAATACACGTACGTATGTATGTAAAGCATGTTTTACATTTCTTATGTGAAAAAAAAAATACATTATTCGTGTTGTGTGTGTGTGTGTGTGTTTGTGTAAGTCTATAACTTTTGTTATTGTTTCTAATTAGCTTACAAATTATTCAAATTATATACTTATCTACTACTTATATCATACTTATATAATATATTCTTCATACGTTACATTATAATGTAAAGTATCAGTCAAATATACCCGTTTTGTTGATTTTTATATTATGTATACATACACTTATTGTATTTATTTTTATGTAAATACTTGTGTGTAGTTGTATGTTTACCTGCCTTAAAAAAGTAGCTTATACTGAACATTTCATATTAAAAAAACATATAGATGTTAAGATATTTAATATTAGTATTTGTAGGTACATATTTATTTATGTGCACATTTATTTATGATGCATATGTATATTCACGTGTATATAATGTAAATACACATAATATGTATGTATGTTTGTATCTACTATCGTTGATGTAATGGTCATTTCTTAATATGAAACCTACTTTGGTTTATTAACTAGAGGTCAAGATAAATTGTTTTATAAACATGTTAAAATATAAGCGTCTATACATAATATATGTTTATATTCAGATGCTATCATTTCATTTACATTATATATCCATACAGACATATATTTTGTAATGAATTTAGAAAAAATTGAAAATTTAAGAAAATATATACATATATAAATATATGTTTTGTGTGAATTTTTATATGCGCATACACGTACAACAGTGCTGTACAAAAACAATAACAACCATTCGAATTTATTTAGATAAAAGTATGTACTTAAATGTCTAGATTTGAAGTTTCCACCTCGGATTTGGAATAAGTTTGGCGAGAAGTTTAGAGAAATTTTTATACCCCAAGTATTGGTGTTCTATTTGAAGCTCTATTGTGGCAATCGTATTCCGGATGTGGTTATGAGGGATACGAGGCGATAAAGAAAAGTCGGGTGCATTATGTTAGATGGTCAGTCGGTATAGGAGGGATAGTGATATTTAGAAATCGACTACTTATTGGTTTTGTTGTTTAATGCATGATGAATTACAAATTTTATAAAAATCACATTTTTATCTCTTAATCATGGGGCTTGAATAGCTCAATGATTGCGGAGTTGGACTGGTATGCTTGAGGTCCCGAGTTTGAATCCAAGTCAGCGCGCTAATCTCGCCCAAGTCGATCATTAATTCCAATCAGCAATGTACACCAGTAACTAATTACTGATGATAAATTGGATTATTCATGTTGATTATACCAAAGACCAATATACGAGTTACTGTAAGATATTGCAGTTAGTGTAAGTGGTGTAAGCTAGTTGATATACACAATTTTTATTTTTGGATTTTCGCAATATCCAATTAATATAAAATTCAAGAAATATTGAATCGTATACAATATCGATACTTATTGTCGATTAGTGAGAGAATTTTATGTGACGTAGTCGGATGTATCTGACAGAATTACTGATCGGCGGTGCCATAATGGACTGCGTGTGCGTGTGTACTTAATATACATAATATGTATACATTGTATGTATATATATATATATATATATAACATATATGTATTTATAAAAAAAATCTCTAAATTCGAATGTTTGCTATTGTTTTTGACGACACTGTATTTATAATAAATAATTTATACATATATGTATGTGTTCACATACATACATATAATAAATTATATTTAACATTATACAAAAACGCAGCGAAAAATATCATACATGCAGTTTATCAGTTTATCTATACATTTATTCAATATGTATTTTTTATTAGTACGCATACATTAAGTAGTATAATAGCATTGCATCGTATCGTATGTAGTATATGTGAAACATCTTTTATAAGCTAATTTTTTAAAAATCTATTTTTATGTTATTCATACGAGTATTATTTATAGTCTTAATATATGAGTATTGTATTGTACAGACACAGTTTTTTTTTTTTTTTTTTTTTTTTTATTGCATTTTACAGTTTTCTACATATGTATATGTTTTAAAATGGTCAAAAAGCAACCAAAACAAAAATACAAAATAATAAATAATCTGTTGTACATACATATTAGTACATAGAATTAGTATATTAAGAAAAACTTTGAACATGTGCAAGAGTATGAATTTGAATATATATAGAGATTGAATCATTTTCATTTTTTATAGTAATATGGTACTACTATTTATATATTTTCTAATCAATAATAAAACTAGCACACAAATGTTTTTATACATTTTGTTTTTGTGTTCTTTTAAGTATATATAATTTTCATTTATTATTTTTTAATTTAATTCGTATCTGATCGATTACTACAGGTAAATCAGTACAATATACACTATAAAGTCATCATATATGATGTGCAAAATTCAAACTTAAACTGTGTGTGTGTGTGTATGAATACATACAGAGATTGAATTACATTTTGTTAGATACTCATGCAATGTTATAGGCATTTTATTGCTTATTTGTAACATTATTATTTGCATTTATAAATGTATATACAAGTATTTACATACTTAGATAATATAATAGGTGGTTTTCATGTGTGAATTCTATAGGTAATTTTAATCTACAGCAAAAATCTTTTTCCGTTTGTGAATTTTTGTAGAGAAAAGAAAATTTGCTACATATACATACATATATCTTTTTCTTTTGTATTGAGAGTTTTAGAATAATTTGTGATTTATATTATATAGATACAGTTATCTTCATAAGTTTTCGGACGACTGAGTGGTTTGAAATATTTGGTACTTAAAAATCACACATAATTATATAACTTTATTTCAATTGTCATTATTATACATTGTATTCTATTTAAATAAGAAATAAAAATAAATAATTTATTTCATAAGAAACCATAATATAGCTTAAAATGTAAACAAAATTCAAAAGTCCACATAAGAAAAATGTTTAGAACAAGGTGTCGTCGACGGGAGAGAAATTAAATTTAGTCAAAGAAGTAGAAGCACTTAAGGTGAATCATGATTGATGGATAGTAGATAGTAGATAGTAGGTAGGGATCGGAATTATGGATAGAGGGATTGATGTTTTTTTGACGTATTTTGACTTTATGTTGATGCTTATTTTGGTATTAGATTCACAACAAATGTCTAAATGAATAAACCGTTGGTCGGATGGGGCTAAAGCAGAGAATGATTCATGTTAGATGCCCATTAGATAGACGCGGAGAGTGTAATCAAAATGACGAATTAAACATACCAAATCATTTGTTAAAGTGATAATTAAAAAAGCCCTAATAAAATTTTGATTCAACAACTGAAACCTCTTGATCATTTGTGCGCCAAAAATCCTTCATATACCTACCTAAATAGTCTCATCCTAAAGTTTAAAGAAAATTGTGAATTTCATAGAAAAATTATCTTCGGTGATAAAAATAAAATTAAACGTTACTCGAATTAATAAATTTTAAAAATAAAAAAAAGTGAATTACAATATTCTTATGATTGTTGATGTTGTTTATTAACGTAAACAAAATAAATTTAATGACACTCATAAATAAAGTGTGTATATTAAGATGTTTATGCTTGTGTGTTATTTTTATTTTCTTTTATTTTGTTGTGTTTATTGTTCCCCTTTTTAAATGAAATTCGAATTATCACAGATTTGATAATAAATTATTCAATAATACACATGTGCATACAGAAATACTCGTACATAGATCTACAAGAATATTTAAATCTTTAAATCATTTTAAAATTCTTCTTCTCGAAGACCAAGTGTTCATGTTTCTGATGCATATGTCGCCACACATCTGATTATAGTTTTGTTAATTTTAATTTTTGACGACTTTGTGACCATGTTATGTTTGAGAATATAGATAGAAATAGAAGTGATCAGTAAACCTTATTTGCAGCTGAAATTCATTTTTCAACAAATTATTTATTATCCAAAATTACTGTAATCAAAAGTATGTGAACTCCTTTATTACTTAAAGATTATGTTAATTTATATATACTTAAAGAAGTGGGATCTCATATGTCACTTTCATTGTGCCAGGATTGCAATATCGTTCAATTATGCCTGCAATTCACTTGATATAATTTGTGGAACAACGTGCCAGAATTATACCGCTTCTACATTCAATGCAGTATAGTGACTTCAAGTTGGACTTAGACTTTCCACTTCACAGCATGCTTAACATGTAAAAGTACCTGTCAAGTTTACTGCATTGAATATTGAATGTAGAAGTTGTAATACATATCCATTAAATCAAAGTCGAAGTTGAATTCACTAGATTGAATGTAGAACCGGCATTAAACTTGTAACTTATAACCAATTCTAACGCTACGTTAAACCAAACAAAATTTGTTATAACATGTCACTCTGTCTCAGATCAGACCTTAATTAATTTCAAATGGTTATGTTTATTGTTCATTATATATATGGTTTGAGCGTATCTTCCTTTAACTGTAATTTTTCATAATCTAATGAATTTTTTTGGAGAAATCAAATTCGGCCTTTGCCTGCCACAGTTATTCAGAACAATTTAAATATTATATAGAAATTTTCTATTATTTGTTTTAAAAATAAAACTTTTGTCAGAAAACAAAATTTTTGATTTACAAAAAGTGAAAATAACCGTATATAAATACTCATATGTCCTTTATTTCGCAAAACATATATACATATATAATACATATTTTAAATATCTGAAAATAAATGCGTATTAAATTTCATCAGAATTGTAAATAAAAATCTTTTCATTTTTTAACAAAAGCGTATTATATACAAGTTAATAATTTATATATTCATCCTTCATAAATTTGAGTTAAATATTAATCATAAATTTTATAAAATTTCATGAAAATAATTGTTTGTAAATACATATATACTTATAAAATTTAAAAGAATATTTTTGTCAAAAATAAAACAATATCACACACACACCATAAACCATATTCGATTACATTTTCCTGGTTTTATTCATTCTGTTAATACTTTTTTTTAAATCCAAGTTTTTCATATGGAAAAATAAAATATTGAAAAATATCTAAACAAAAGAATTTCAAATATCCTGAAAATTTAAAAATTATTTATAAAAATACACCAAAAAATAAAATATTCATACCAGTATCATTATGAGTATTGATGATGTCAACATACATATTATATCGGGTACAAGATAACGGACAACATTTATATGTGATGAAGTTATCAAATCAAAACCAAAAAATGTTTTTTAAAAAAAAGATCTCAAGAATAATTTTAATGGTGACTTAAGAAAAATTCTAAAAATAAAATTCTTGTTATTTCTTTTATTTAATATTTCTGATGTTTTCGATGTCCATGAATTTTAATTTTTATTTAAATACAATTTTAATCGATTCATTTATTTATTTATTTTTTTTAATTTTAAAGTAAAAATAGCACATAGGTATACTAGTACTTGTATATTTGCACTAGAGCTACCGTTTCATTATTTTTTTTATTCAATGTAAAGTTTTGTAAATTTGCTAATTTTTCAGTTTTCCTTTTTTGTTTTTTACGAATATAATGATGGTTTTGAGATTTCTGATTTAGCATTTAAAATTAATTATTTTGAATTTATATTCAATCATGAATTGAAATCAGAAGCCTCATCGTAGAATACGTAAATGATGTCGTTTATGTATAGGCATTTTAAATAAACAATACTTTAGTTGTGTCTCAATTTCTGAATCTTTGAATTAGTATGTCGCTTCAATTTGTTATATGAATATCTCATATCATAATAACTTGCCCTAGAATTAATTCTTAAGAATGTATTCGATGATACATATACAATGAGAAAATCTTCTAACGAAATACATTAAGTATAATATTTGTTTGATGTGAAATAGAACGGCAATTCTGATACACTTGTAAAATAGTATTATGTAAGATTTAACAAAAAAAAAATAATTTTTTTTTTGCTTTTTATTTTTCATTAATATCTTAGAATTTTCTGTCTTGTATTACACGAATAAGTTGTTTGACCTGTCATGAATATAAAAATTATTTTATTATGAATTCTTATACATATATTATCATTATCGTCTATATATATGTGTACATGTTGTTTTGTCTTTTACATCACTTCAATGTTATATGTACAGTGTGTTTGACAAGAGCGTCCGCCTTATAAATTTAATAAGAAGTAAAAAACTAAAAACAACTTTTTTTTAAAAAAAAATTTATTTCAATATCTATCGCGCAATACATTTAATAGCATATAAAATCACCATTTTTATAAATATCCAACATTTTACGTGCATTCAAATTTCCAGTAAAAAATATCAAATGACCGAATCCACGAATATTGAAGCATCCCCAAACATGCACTTTAATCGGGTGCTTCACCGTCCTCACGACAACTCTTTCACCTTTCGGTGACAATGCACGTTTAGAACTTTGAAACGCCCAAAAGGATGATTCATCGGAGAATACGACATCGTTCCAATCACGACCCAAATTTTCTGTAGCCCAGTCAAGTCGTTTTTGCATATGGATCGTTGACAGTAGAGGTTTGCTGAGGGTGGTCCTAATCTTTATATTATTTTCATCCAATCGTTGTCGAATTGTGAAAACGGATATGTTAATACCCTTTTCAGCCAATTTCTCTTTTGCTTTTCGTAATTTCATGAGAGGATCTTCCTTAAATAACTCCAGTATAGCTTTGTCCTGTTTTTTTGATGTGGTTTTCGTTTTACCCCTTATAACGTATAACGTTTACACCACTTTCTCACGAATGACTCATCCTTTTTAATATATTTTGCTGTCTTTTTAGCACTCCACTGAGGTCCTTTCGGATGCTGACATAAGAAAACTGCTTCGAATCGTTTTAAGTATTTTGCACTCATTTCAGACACTTGTTATCACCACGAAAACTGAATAACTAATGAGGCTAATTTTTATAACGCGCTTTACTACAAGGTATTCTACTTAATCCTGTACCTACGTTTTTTCAGGTAATTCCTTTTCCGTTGAAAGGTAGAGCGGACGATCTTGTCAAACAGACTGTATATTATATCTAGATACGTAATTAATACACATAATTGTACATTACATAAGCGTATTGATACTATATATAGAAGTTTATCTCGTTCTATGTTTTCAGTTTTTTGTTTAGCAAAACTACCTTACAAAAAATATTATTATCTTTTATTTGCACAGCATTCATTTGCTATTTTATATAAATATGAATCTTATTTATATGTAGAATGTGTGCATGTGTTTTTTGAATTCTGTAATCGCAAGCAGCATTGAATAAAATCAAATGATATATAGTACATACATATAATAATATACAAGGATGCATACGTATGTACATGCTTAGGTACTAGGTACTAGTATATACAATTTTCAATATTTGTATTATGCAAATTTAATTATTCATTCAATCGTATATGTAATATGTGTATCCACAAAAAAAAAACAGTTCTATGTTCATCACAATAAACAACATGAATTATGCTTAATTTGCACAATAATAAAAAATTAAAAAAAAAAAAAACCATAGAATTCGTAGAAAAAAATTACAGTAGACAGAAGTTCTGAATAAAAGAAGATTTAAACAGAAAAACTCGATTCTAAAGAATTTTTTTTGAATGACAACACGACAATATACTGTCAATGTTGATTTTTTTTTAAATTAGAATCACCTAATATGGACATATTTATAAACTTTGCTGTTCTATAATCAATTATAATTATATGTATCTATAAAACTATTAATTTATAAGGAAAAATTATGATTTTAATTTGGAATATTTATGATCGTAGTGAAAGGTCATTATATTATAATCGCTTGATTTTTATTAATTTTTGTCTCTGTTGTTGCTGGTACATACATACAATTTTTTATATGTGAAATAAATACTCAATATAAAATACAGTTAAGGAATGCAAATAAATAATAATATAAAAAGCCAATAAGCACATTCATTTAAATAAATTTCTATTCAAAGTCAATACTGACACCAATATATGTATATACTATCTATGTACGTATATATGTACATATAAAAACATATCGTATGAGTGATTTGTCAAGATAATAAATTTCTTTTATTTAAAACCAGTTTAAACTATAAAATAATTTTGTAACTTTTATTAATTTTTTATTTATTGAATCTATTCATTGCGATAAAAAGAAAATAATAAAATAATCTGGATTTTCCATCATTATTTTTGTTGTCACTTCATTTAAACCATTTAAAACAAAGACTGTAGGACAATATAGAACAATATTGAACTACGTATATTATTCTGTAGAGTCTTTGCTTAAACGTACCGACTGAACCACGACAATAAAATGACAACAAATACGACTGTTAAGGGTTGTTGGTTGTTGTCATGAATTTAATGAATCGATTTTTCACAGTAAAATACGACTGTCAGCGTACCAACTTTCAAGTCTCGTCTCGTATGAGAATAAATACGACTGTCAGCATAGGGCCACGGCTTTATATCTAAATTCAAGAACGCAGTAAAAATATCTTAATCCACCAGGGCATCAGCGGCTTAATTATGTGGTTAAACAATGTTGAATTTAACTTAATTACACGATATCGAATTATTTTTAATTTTTACTAATATTTTTTTCTGAGCTACTAGCCGCTTTTGTTGGCCGCTGAAATATGCTTACATTGATTCCACGGAGTTTTAACAAAGGTATGAAACTGAGATAAAAGACCTTCTTTTTTTTAGTTATTTATCAAGTTATCAAGAATAAAGAAGCAGCATTTTTATGTGGATGAATTTTAGTGATAGATTTTTGTGTGAAAAAATTTATTATATTCTAATGAAATACCTACATATTTAAATTTTTAATTAAAAATATAAGTATTGCAAAAAAAAGTAATTGTCTTTCAAAAATTAAGCGGAATTTAAAACACATTAGATCTGTTTTTGATCTTTTTTTTTGTTGTAATCACGGTCATTTTGAAAGACTACGGATTTTTTATAAATTCACTCATTAATACGTAGCGTAGACATACATATGTACACATATATACAAATGTATGTGCACATATGTCAATAAATAAAATCTTAATGTTTACAATTTGAATAAAAAAATAAATGAAAGCATTGTTGTTTTCTCTTTTTAAACAGTACAATAACCGATATTTATGTAAATCGCTTTATAATATTGAATACACATATGTATATTTTTTATAATGTGTGTACCATCATCACTTTATTCAATAGTCTATATAGTTTGTTATACACGTAAATTCATTTTTAAACTTCTTAAATTGTTCAACACAAAACGCCAACTTAAAAAAAATAATCAAATACCATTTTAAATCTTAAATATATGTAAGTCTGCAATTTGTACGTATATATACGAGTACATATTACCAAAAATCAGTATAGAAGATATCTTATGCCATACAAAATTATTTATATGGAAAAAATATGAAAAAATAAATTTCAATATCAGTACCCAAGCTTTAAAATGAAGTTGGAATTGCATGGCGCTCAACTTGAAGTTTTCGCGTTTGAACGCTCTGCTATAGGTTGTATGAATGTTTGAATAAGACTGATAAGACGTACGGACGTACAACTTTTATACAGTCAATAATTCAAATGTATGCATTGATATTACCAAAAATCCTATACCACATGATTTTTGGTTATAGCATGCTATGCTGTGGATATGTTTTATTCACTATTATTCACTATACAGTACTTCGTAGGTATGTACATATTCCTTATACCACATTCTTCTTCTTTCTTTTACATACATTTTTGTTCGATCCGTTTGATTGAATAAGTTAGATTCATACATAATATAACGTATAAAACATATCCACAGCATAGCATGCTATAACATAAAGTTTGAATATGAAAACTTCAAGTTGAACGACGCCGCTCAACTTCATTTTGAAGCTTGGGTACTGATATTAGTACCCTAGTACAATTCATACTTCATACAAACAATTTTGTATGGCGTAAGATATCTTCCTAGTATATATGATTTTTGATATTACATATATGTACAGACATAATTTAATGCATATTTTTGTAAAGGGTGTTGTTTTTAAAGATATGCACGTTGAAATATAATAATAAATGTAAAAAAATAATGTTAAAAAAAGATTTCTGCCATTTGGGCATTGCGTTTGGCTCGAATGAAGCGCAACCTCTAGCTCCTAATTTTCGACTACTTTTTCCAGAAGCATGATCTCTTATATCGCCAACAACACGGGTAATGTGGCTTCCGAGTAGTTCAAAATCTGTCATAATAGGTGTGGTTATCAAACCATCATCAATTATCAATGCAAACAACCACTTCGTGGAGTTATATGCTCATTACTCTGAATAAATTGATTGCTTTGCTGGCTGTACTGTGTGACATGTTGCGTTTTCTTGAAATCAGAGATATTCCACATTGATATCATTCAAAAACTCGTTTATCATGGACCTCTAGGTCGAAAATCTTTTAGGTCTATTTCTGTTAATTTTCAATTCAAATTTCTTTTCCTACTTCGGACCACAATCAGTTTGACACAACGAGGAATGAATTTTCTTTATTCAAAATGAGACAATTTCGTTTATTGACATAAATCCATTCAACCAAAAATTAACTTCATGACTAAACAAGAACAAGATTTTACTGCTTCAACTGCTAGAAATAAATTTCAATTTAGAGTTTGAGATTGCGCTTCATCAAAAATTACATTTACATAAATCTAAATGGCATAATATAATCTTCAATCGACGACTGCATTTCAAAGTTCAAACCTCTAAAAAAAGCACCCTTTAATATGCATGCTTCATTCATATGCACGTATTACATTTCTGTTGTTTGTATCATTAGTAAAAATGCTTATATGGTTTTAATGGTGAAAGTTTATGTTAAAAAAAAAAGAAAAAAAAAATTCCAATAAAAATTCTATAAATAGAATAATTTTCAATATTTTCACTTACATACAATAAACAAAGTTTTTACTGAAAATAAATAAATTTTGAAATGTATTTTTTTTATTCCTGTTTAAAAAGGAAGAAAAACGTTTTGTGCTAGTATTTGAATTTTTATTCATTTATTTATTTTGTTTCTTTTGAAAAAAATTTTAAACGTTTTAATTTTTTATTTTTGCAGGAAAATTCATATTGAAATACTTATTTGACAATGAATACAACTTTGAAGGAAAGTTTAAAAATTTCGAAAATTTATGAAAAAAGGTAAATATCATGTCATCATACTTAATAACACAAAAGAATTTTAAATTTATTTATTATATTATATTATGTTATGTGAAATTTTGATTTTGCTTCTAATAAATAGACTCAAGTGGAGAACTTTTCATGGCTTAATGTAATATTTTGGAAAATTTCATACTTAGTTTTTACTTTAATGTCGAAATGAATATCTTCTTCTTCAACTTTGACCTCCATGTTCTTCTATCTTCCGCGAATTTTTTCTAATTTCTCACTTTATCATCTAAGTTGCTTTAATCTCAACGTTGTCCTCTTATCTTGGTCTTGTTATAATCTCCTGGTTATCGGCAGCATTTTTGTGGTATCGTGTTTATCAGTTTTCTTGAAACATTTCCTGTGTTTTAACGTAGTACACGATCAGCCTGTCGAAGATTATCAAAATTTGTGGGTTGTGTTAATACTTTAGGGGTCTCTTAAAAAGCTTATACAACTCGTGATTGTATGTGACATTTACTTCATTTTACAAAAAATTCATAATGAATTTTGATTTCAGGATGTTCTTTTGCTACAAACCAAATTCTTAATTATCTATCTGATATATTGTATTAAAAGAAAGATAATTTTGTTTTCTATCATTGGCTATACAATATTAAATTTGGATACGTAGGATGTGCAAAATGTTATACATGATTTTGTGTTGGAAGATTTTGCAAAAAAACTCAAAATTTTAAACGCCCTCTAGCGTCGAAAATAGAGCGCTAACGAAAAAAATATTTAAGCCTCATTCAGAACAGGGAGAAAAAGGAGAACATAAATTATCGTCGGTGGTATCGGTGGAATCGTCGTCTTTCGAGTTTCAGTTATGTTTATTACACCACTTCACATCATATACGAAAACTATATTTTGTTGTGTGTGTTTTTTTGCATTCAAACGCATTTATGTTGATGACATTGATGGTCTTGGTTTTATCTACATAAGTACACATATTTTTTTTTCCTTCGAAAAAAAAAACAATATTTTCTTCATACTTTTTTTCTTTCTATTTTAATAGTAATAATAAATACAACCATCTTCTTATTCGTACTGTTTTATATGCGAGTACACTTACATAATTACCTAGAATTTTGCATAAAAATTTCATAAATTGAAAATTATTCTATATGGAAAGTACTTACCTTATTATAGGGTAGTGTTGCAATAAAAAGCAGCTATGATGGTGTATATATTCTAGTAAATGTAGATTGTATGTATGAATATGCACATATTATATGTATGTTTCGTAATTCATACCCATCTAAATATATCCTTTCTGCTAAGTAGTATAATGTACATGTATTTTGAATTTTCTCTTTTGTTTTTAGTAGTAGGTATACGTAATATACAAATACAAGAATAATATAACACAATGTTTAAGCATGTTTAAGTTTTACAAGAAGATTAATTTAAAATTTTTGGTTTTTCTTCCATTCTTTCATTGCTTATGGGATTATAATAAAGTTTTTATTAAATTTTTTTTTTGTCTTTATTTGTATACTCTATAGTCTATACATACTACTGTAGTCTACAAAATGTATGTATAACTTCTTTTATTGTGTTTATGTCTGCTAATGTAAGTTAGATAAAAAAAAAAATAGCCCAAAACAAGGGAGGATGTAGAAAAAAATGTACTAAATCTGAATGGAATATAATGTGCATATAATCTCCTTTTGTTGCTGTGCGAAGAAAATTTTTCACGGTCTCATAGAACTATTAAAAATGTTATATGCATGTAATTTTTTGTGTTAAAGAGGTTGTAAAATTGAAATACTTTTCTACAAATTTGTTTCGTTTTTCCACTCTTCGAGAAGAAAGGCATAGTATAAAATATTTGAATCCCTTGTATACGTATACGCGATTGTATAAGTATAACAGTATTGGTATTGGTACGTATACAGTAAAATAGTTTCGAATAAGTTTAATTTTTCTGTTTTTATTTAATTATCTTGTTTTGTATTTTGTTTTTGAAAATTGAATAGCAGAAACGTGTTTCAAAAAAAAAATTCTTTAAGTATAGTTCAACCACGTTCAACTCTTGAAAACTAAAACAATTTTTTTTTTTAATTTATAAATGTAAAATGAAGGCTAATTATTATATGAGTCTATAGAAAAAAGATGAATAACAATTTATAAGAGTTTCAGTTTATTGAAATATGAAGTTTTGTTTAGTTGTATTGTTTGATTTAAATTTTATTTTCTTATACAACATCGTGATACATAATATATAGACAAGTATCAAAAAATATCCTTTTCGGTTCATGAATGTGAAAGAAGTGAAGTGAAATACCGTCTGGGTACGCCTTCCTTCTCAATTTAGATGAGATTAACTTCAAATGAAATATTATAAAATTTTATATTAAAAAAATTAAAACACCACATATCATATTTATTTATTTTTATTTTTCTTTTATTATTATTATTATTATTTATTTTTTTTTTTTTTTTGAAGATATTAAAAATATACTTATGTTTATGTAAATGTTTAAGAATAAAGAAGTGAGATGTTTGCATTATTATGTGTAGCCATGAGCAAATAAATAAATTCACTTTAACATATGCATGAAAAAAAATGTTTACAAAGAGTCTAGAGTCTTGTAAATTTCGTTTTATTCTTTTTTATTTTCATATATCATTGTGAATTTCAATTTAGGATTACTACAATTTTTTATTATACAGGGTGTTCGGACTTGGGTGGTCAATCCGTAAACAGTATATATACCTAGTCTTGCCATAAATACTATCACATGTTAACAAGGGAATTAAAATTTAATAAAACATACATACTTCTTAAATAAAGCAAATTACATTTTATTAGTTGCGTTGTTTTACATACAAAAAATGCAGTTTTATTCAAAATGTCCTCCTTTGGCTTTTACACAGGCTTTCAGACGATATGGCCATTCATCGATTGCAGTACGAACTATATCCATAGTGAAATTTGCGACAGCTCTATTTAAAGATCGCTTTAGGCTTTCAATATTTGGATGTCTTTTACTGCAAGCCATTCTTTCTAACTCAGACCACAATTTGTAATCCAACGGATTCAAATCTAGACTTGCTGACTGCCATTCAGAAGCTCGAATAAACTCCGGCAAATGGGCCTCCAACCATGTTTGTGTTGTTGATGCTTTATGGGCTGGAGCAGAATCTTGTTGAAACACCCAATGTTCTCCACTGAACATAGTTTCTGTTAATGGCCTTACACATTTCTCTAAAATGTCACTTTGGTAATTTTTTGCGGATGTTTTCACTCCTTTCTCACAAAAATGGAGCTGTGTGACTCCCTCATAGCTGACGCCCCACCAAACCCAACGAATGCAGGATGATGTCCTCTTTCCACCTTTTTGCTGACTTCTCGAGCTTCTGCAGAGCTGTGTGCATAAACCCTATCATTTTGTTTGTTAAATTTTTCTTCAATTGTGAAAATTTTCTCGTCCGTGAACAAAATTTTTCGGTGTTTGTTGCCTGCGTACCGCTTGAGTAAGTTTTTTGATCTTTTCATTCTAATATCCTTTAAAGGTTCGGTAAGCAAATGACCAGTACTTCTTCTAAAAGCCCCCATCCGTAAGTCACTTTTAATAATGCGAGGCATGCTTCTTGTTGATATTTCCATCTCTCTGGCCATAATTTTTTGTTTTCGTAACGGATTTCGACGAATTCTATTCTCCACTGCTTTTACTGTTGCTGGCGTGCGGACAATTCGAGGACGACCTGATCGAGAACGGTCACTAATTTGCGAAGTTTCATTATATCGATCTATGGTACGATACACAAATCTACGACTTATTTTTAGCGGCTTCAACAAGCTAAAAATTTCACTAGGAACTTTCCCACACTTATAAAGAGCAATTACCGCGATGCGATTTTCTTTATCACCCCACTCCATGTTGACAAATCGTAAGACAGATTGCAACTAATAGTTATGTTGTCAAGCATGCTTATTAGAACCGGTATGCAAAATTTTATAAGTGGGGATTTACTTTTTCCTGTTTTAACAACGCAATAAACTTTGTGACAGTATTTATGGCAAGACTAATAATCGTACAAACAAATAATCGTACTACAGAGTTAATCTCAAACGTTTAGCCGTTAGAGGGCGATGAAAATTTTTCGCACTAACTCTACAAAACACCCCATAGCAACTACCGTTGTAGTAGCTAAAAGAAAAGTAGTCTAAGAGAAATCTGTAGAAATCTGTACTTTAAACAATATCATATAGGCGGGAAAGGTAATTTAGTTTCCTACTATTCTCTAGAACACTAAATTTTCAAAAGTAGTGTGTACAAAAAGTTATACACGATTTTATGTTAGAAGATCCTGCAAAAAACTTAAAATTTTTAACGCCCTCTAGCGTAGAAATTAGGGTCGATAGCAATTTCCGTTTATATAATTTTTTTGTTACCACATAATGGGCAACCCATTGGAACACCCTGTATACTTTTTGATTCACTTGTTCAAAAGAAAAATCAAGAGAATATACACATACATATATTGTATAGTTTGGTCCAAATCACTTGACATATTTGTATTATCTTTAGGTTGAATAAGAAAATATACTGACACATGTACAAAATTTATGCCGGAAAAATAAACATAACGAGTTGCGTCTATTCCCCTAATATGGTCGAGTGAATATTTCTAGTAGAAAGGAGGAGCTTAATTTTTTTCTCAAGATCAAAATGTTCTATCTTAAGATCAAAATTGTATTCTTTTACAAAAATTTTACTAACACACATAGAAACATTCGCGAAACGTGGCGAAACTTGTCAAATGAATTGAGCAATGTACATATAAAAAATACAAAATTCATTGATGAAACACAACAAACAGAAAAAATCGAAAATGTTTATAAAATAAATATTCTTCTAGTGAAGATTTTCTTTTGTAAAATATTCTCAAAAGATTTAAAAGCAAATTGATGGTATTTTTAACTGATTGAATCATTGCGATCTACGTATATACATATATGTGAGGTCATGAGGAACAAGTGTGAATAAAATACGTATCATTTTTTCGTTTTGCAGACAATAAATTAATTAAAGGTTGAGTATTTTATTTCAACAACGTCTGTGTTTGGTATGAAAATTAATAAAATTTATAAAGAAAACACTTTTTTCAAATTATTAATTAAATTTCATAACTTCTAACTTTACTCGCTTTACAAATACGATAAAATAAAATTAATCTAAAAGAGTAACGATAATCATTACATTTTCAATTCACTGCATTTTATTTTTTGATTTTTGACAGTCGCATTTTTTTTTATTAGAAGTGCTCTCATAATATTCTTTAAGGAGTATATTCTGTCTATTAATGAAAAATATACATATAGTATAGTATGTATGAGAAATGTTAGTCAATTCTTTATTTGAGCGAAATAATTATATACTAAAGGTGTCAAGTGAAAGGAATCGTAGATTATTCGTTTCAACAATTTGTATGTATAATTAATCTCCCGAAAAAAATCGTAAAATTTGTGGAAATTTAATTCTTCTTATTCGACGTTTTCTTATTTCTATTTAGTAATTGTTTTGATAAAAACATTCGCATAATATTTGTCTGATGTATGTACTTATGTAGACTAGTTAAAAAAAATATTTGTTTTCTAGCAAATTATTAAGTATGTTATTTGCCACAAAGTTTCAATAAAAAAAAAAATGAAATATATAAATATTATGTAAAACAATATCGAGAACTTTACATCACGAAAATTCAAATCTACTTAATGTACGTAAAAAAATATGTATATGAATGAGGATTACGTATAAAAACAAACACTCTACACGTGCAAAGTAATGAATAAATATTAAAACATGCCTGAGTTTTGAATAAATATTAACTTATCTGAAAATAATATTTACAAAATGCAGTGAGTAAATTAAAAACTATTACACCTAAGAAAAAATATTATTCGACATCTAATGTTGATCAAATCATAATTCAATAAAATTATAGACATTAATCCTGTAATAAAAATTGATAAAGTGCAACTCAAAAAAGTTGAAGTGATTAAGTATCTAAAGTATATATGTACATATAGATGAGAAATTGAACTGGGATTATCACGTGAAAAAGGTGACATCATCAATTGCTGCCATAAGATTGGACTGGAAGAATGCTAGACTAGTTTATAATGCACATGTTCCATTTCAGGTGAGATATCTGTTATTAATATACTCTCAGACGAAAAAGGATAACTTGGAGAGAATACAAGAAAGAGTGTTGACAGGTTTAAAATTCTTTACAAGCTAAGCTATAAATGGTCGAAAGAAGTAGTTCTTACATTAACAGTTACATAGGTACTCTAAGTATTGATGAAATTATCAATGAAAAACCTAAATAGATACATAAAATACGAAAAAGAGAAGGAACAAAAAATCGTATTAGAGAGGGGAGGGAAATCTCAATCGCTTAGCCGCTAGAGGGCGTCAAAGTTTTTCTTCTTTTTTTTTTTACTAAACATCATATATTTTCGTTATTTAACATTACAGCTCAAAAAGTCTACGACCATGCGATAGGAGACTCCTTGCCGTTTCATTTGACATATAACTCATCCCTGTTGCCTGTCTCAATCTCAATCGCTTAGCCGCTAGAGGGCGTCAAAGTTTTTCTTCTTTTTTTTTTTACTAAACACCATATATTTTCGTTATTTAACATTCCAGGTCAAAAAGTCTACGACCATGCGATAGGAGACTCCTTGCCGTTTCATTTGACATATAACTCATCCCTGTTGCCTGTCTCAATCTCAATCGCTTAGCCGCTAGAGGGCGTCAAAGTTTTTCTTCTTTTTTTTTTTTTATTAAACACCATGTATTTTTCGTTATTTAACATTCCAGCTCAAAAAGTCTACGACCATGCGATAGGAGACTCCTTGCCGTTTCATTTGACATATATAACTCATCCCTGTTGCCCATCCCCTTCAAAAGTAATGGACAATCAAATTCAAAAACATACACTTTTTTACCAGATTTTTTGGAAAAAAATCAGTGATTTCTTGAAAAAATACCCGATTAACGTGTAACTTTTTTTTTCCGTCAGTAGAAAATCTGAGTCTTTCTGAAAAATTTTTGTTGTCATCTTACGTTGTTATCTCCTTTTGTTCCAGAGATATATAGCAATTTATGTCAGTTGAGTTTTTAGTTAATTTCTGGTAATTGAATGTATAAATAAAAAATTTTCTGGGATTTCCTGGGACAGGAGTTTAATACAAAAGGATTATTTTCATTTATATGTAAATTATTTTAAAAAAATTTTCAATGCCCAATTACGTATACATTATAGCAAAATAAATATTGGAAATTGTTTGGAACAATTTAATAACAGTATTTTTTTTTTTCATATTTACATACATACATAAAACGTTTTTAATTACATTCTTCAACAACGTCAAAACATTACGTAAACCATATCATTTTCTTTAATTACGTAAAACAAAATATTATTTAAACATACTCGTATTTATAAATGCGGCAAATAAATATGTGTGATTAATCAAAATTAAAGATAAATACATATTATGTATTTTCTTATCTATGAATAAAAAATTATACCGTTAGTATATTCATGCTTTTTTATTACAATTATTATACTTTTGCACATAAAATAAATTCTTTGCTGGTGCTATGGTGGAGTGAAATTAGCACAATAAGTATTTTTCGTTATCTCGGAAAATTTCAACTTACCTACATTTAATACATAATCCACATAATATTTTTTTCTCGTAAGAATCTAATCTTAAAAGTAATAAATCTCCGCTTTCATTTCTCTTATTTTTTTATTTTTTTTATTTGACAAAACACATCATCACACCCAATGCATCACTGTATATTTATATAAGTACCTGCATTCTGTATGTACACACATGTTCTCTTATCGGGTATTGTGTGATATGTGTGATATATGATACTGGTATTTTAATAGCATATTGTTGAATTTTTCAACAAACCGAAATCAGTCATAAAAATCTAATAAAAAAAAAAACGTAAAAATAAATAAAGAAAAGCATATAAATTATATAGGTAATTATACACTCATCCATATACAGAATATGGTATACTGTGACTGCATGAATGTATTTTTATGTAAGTTTGCTTTTCTTAACAAACCAATAGTAAAACGAAAAAAAAATTTTTCTCAAATACTAATTATATATCCGTTTACAGTTATCCAGAAAAATCTAATAAATTAATATTTATATTCCATTTTAAACTGAAACAGGCTAGAAAGAATATAACAATGATATTTTATAAAAACAATACAAAAAAATAAAAATATAAATTTTCAAAATAATTCTTATACTCGTAGATATGTCCTATATTTAATCTTAAATTGTTCTTTATCTCAAAGCAAATTTTTCATGATTGACACTTATAAGGAAAATAATAAAAAAAAAAAAAATTGAATAAAATAAAAAAAACGAAAAGATTTTCAAACTGTTTAAATTCGTTCTCTAAAATAAATAGAATTTTTGTAATTTTTCTCCTGTATGTGTACGAGTATGTTTGTTTTTTTTTGTTCTTTTATATTAGAGTTAACAGTTATTCATTCATACACGTATTATCAGTATTACATTTTAGAAAAGTTTAATCTGATATCATTTTCAATGATATTGAATTTCTTGTACTTACACATATATATACATATAATATAATATGTAATGTACATATGTAAGAACCGTAAGAACTTACTTATATACTTGTACTTATGTAATGTAACATGTAACAATGAATACAAAATTCTAAAAGTTTCTATTATATGAAACTATGGTCGAATTGTGTGATATTGTGCTATATTGTTCAGAAAGTTCTTGATTTTTTTTTGATTTTATTTTTTTGAATGAATGATTAACGATATTGAACTATTCATGTTTACCAATACATATATACATATATAAATAATACACACACACACGCAAATATATATATATTATGTCATATATCTATGTTTTTAAGTGAATCAGATATATAGCTAAATCCTTGGAAGAAATTTTGAATTTAATTTTTTTTTATATATGTACATACATAGTATAACTTGGTATAACATTTCTAAATATGTATATGTATATAGAAAATTGTACTTTTAAATAGTTATCAAGAAAGACAAGTGAAATTCATTCTTTCTGTTAAAAAAATATATATATAATATATAAAAGAACAAATAAATAAATTTAATATCTGGATTTAATATCTAGTATGTATACGTGTGTACGTGCATATGCACATACATAACTCACATTTTATATTTTCTTGTTCAAAATTTTTTTTTTCTAAATTTTTCATTTTTAAAGATTTTAATACTTATACTGAATAGAATTTAAATTCAATTTATGTACATTATAATGTCATCTTTGAAAATTACAAATGAAATTCATGTATGTACTTATCTTTATACATAAGTATTTAAATATTTTTTTCTGAATATCCTTTTTTATATTTTTCTAAAGCTATGATTCCATTTATTGACAACTGGTCAAATATTTGACACAGTTTGATGTCAAAGACGTGTAAACCATGGTCAAATACTGTCAAAATTATTTGACGTCAAATATTTGCTGCCAAAGCATTTTATAAGTGTAAACCCTTTCTATTCTTGTTTGACATTAAAGTTTGAAATGTTTGACCATCGAAAATTATTTGACAAGAAGACCACTGTCAAAGAGCGTAAAAGTTAGATATTAATAAAATTGATATAGTTGAAATAAAAGTGCATAAGCTACAAAAATATTTAGGATAATTTTAGTTTTAAAGAAAATATTAAAAAAAAATATGTATATGTATAAAAATTAATATTACGTATTGTATTATACCTCTTCTTATTAGTACACATTATGTAACAGCGTTATATCAAAGAAAAGATGAAAAGAATCATTTATTGCATGTAAAATTTAAGATCATTACAAATACTTAAGATCTTAAAATATTGTTTCTAAGAAAGACACAAATGTTATTTTTTATTTTCTTCCTCATCCAACAAATCCATTGCTATATTGCGAGCTTTAATACTCATTATTCACTCACAAAATTAAATGATCAATTAAATAATTTTTGAAATATAAAATAAAATGTTCACTTGAAAAAACGCGGTAGTATCATAAAATGTAAAATGTCAAATAAAAAATGGCACTCAGTTATGTCAAATAATGTAAACCAGGGTCAAAGAAAAATGTCAAAAATTATCTTTGACTATTCGCAAGTCAAAGATTTTGATGTCAAAATGTATTTTAGTGGAAACCCTCTGTGTCAAATATTTGATATCCTTCAGTCAAATTTTTTGACCAGTTGTCAATAAGTGCGGAATCGTAGCTTAAGTATTTTTGAAAATATTTAAATCTAATACGTACATAATTAAAATATAAAATTTTCATATCAATATCAATATAATTATTGATAAATTAATATAATGTATAAGGGTCCATTCGAATGTTTATATGTCTGTAATGTTATGTGTGTGTAGCTGTTAAATGCGCAATGAATGAAACTGATATTTAGCAATATCAATAGGTACGTATACGTATATAAATATCTCAAGTTTTGTTTAATTAACGTTTTCTTTCTATTTATTTTCATTTAATTTTTTTTTTAATTAGCTGTTTAACAACTTATATCTGATATTAATTTATTTATTTATTCAATTTTTTTTTCTCATTTTCTTTTTTGTTTTTTTTTTCTTTATTCCATGTATAATAATGAAAACCCATATAAAATATATTAAAAACTTTATATATTGCATATTCATATATGTTTGTGTAATTGTGTGTAGTGTGTGATATGATGCGTCCATACACGTTAAATAATTTATACTTTACTATTATGTATGTATATATGTATGTGTATGTATGTATGTATGTATATCTGACATATCTAATTGAAATTAATAAGGACTGTGCTTCTTCGTTTATATATAATATAAAAAATAAATAAAAAAAAACTAAAGTAATTTCGGACTCATCTTTTTCCTACATACTATACTACATATTCATTTTCGCAGACGTGATAGAAATTACTGATACAGTATACATACATATATTTTTCACTAGACAACGCAATGGTCCAGTATATAATTTGTGAAGAAAATAAAAAAAAAAAAATAAAAATACTAGAATTTCATATGAAACAAAATAAATGATGATCAAATCGAAGATGCATGTTACTATGTAGTATGTAGATATATATGTACTATATGTATATGAGTATGTATGTGTATTATTATTACACAATTTTATATGGTGTAGAATGTATAAAATAATGTAAGAAAAGTAAATTATTTTGAAATACATACTCTTTTATTATAAATGTATTGTATATGTAATATAAAAAAGATGACTTATAAAAATATATTGTTAATATACGAGTACATATACTTATGGATATACATATACATGGATGCATTTCTTCTGGGTAAATTTACGTATATACAGGACGATTATGGAGTGAAGTTTTCATTTCATATATTAGAAAAATTATTATATACATATAATGTATGTGTATATGGCTAATTCTGAAATTGGCGACATACAGTTTGAAGATAAAGAACACAGTTGTAACTCAATAGCATCCCTATAATTATTCAACATTTTTTGATGATTTCAAAGTAGAAGTCCTTGTGAATAATTATGGAAAATCTTGGATCAAAAGTATTTTAATCAAAGAATATATAAAAACAATAAAGTCGCCGTTGGCGACATACTCGAAAAAATCAGATCAAACTGACATCTTGAAAATAATTTTCAATTTCTTCGAACTTTCAAGCCGTGTATTCAAAAATGATTTTTATTAATTAGTTGCATAAGTAATAAATTGACATTTAATTCACTATAGTTTAGAAAAATTGTAATTTTATAGATTTTAAAGTGAATTCACAAAACTGTTGGCGACATACATCCTTCAAAATCAATATGGATTTTTATTATACGAATTTTCGACTTTTCAAAAATTTTTTAAGAAAAATTACAAAAAAAGAACGCCAAAAGATAAAACGATTAATATTACTTTTTATAATTAAAATAAGTATTTTGAAATATCTGTTTGTTTTTCTCTTAGATTCGGAAAAAAATGAAATCTAAAAAATGACATATCTATACGTTGACCTTTTATTAGAATTAACTATATATATTACATTGAATAAGAGTTTTGAATATAAACAGTATAAATATTGGTAGACGTATAATATATAACATATATATTTTCAAAGTTTAAGTATTGTCTAATAAAAAAGAAATTTCAGATATACACATGTCTTACATGTATGTATGTATCTGTAGTTAAAGTATAAACTACATATTTTGTACTAGATATGAATATACATATGTAGATATGTAATGTTTGTATATATATAAGTAGGTACATAATGTACATTATACGCGTTCTACACAATATTAGCTGTAAAATATATAATACAAATATTTTTTACATAAAGGTACTCATCAATCTTGTCCATTATGAGAATATGTTGAATGCTTATATACATACAAGTATGTATACATATTTTTGGTTCAAGTGATTGCCACTTAAACGAATTAATAGTTTCAGAGCGGATAAGGATACTATTGTAAGAATATATTATGTACATATATGTGTATATATTCAAATTCTATACATACATATGTATGAATATGTACATATACAGGATGTCTTATTTGTATGTACAACTCACTAGGTACATAGATATACTATACGATATTTTTCAGACTACTTTGTGAAAAAGATTGTACTTACCGCAAATCGATCGCAACCGATTTCTATCGATCCTATCATTAACATTCCAACAAAAAATCATGTGTAACGTTCTATACATTCTACGTACCATTATTTCGTTTTTTAGTCAATGATCGAATGTAAAAATATCTTTCTTATGATATACTATACTATACTACAATATGTAATTTAAAATTCGGTTCTAAACATTATGAAGAAATCTTAATGTCAAAATTTATATAAATGTTCAGTACAAATTTTTTAAAAATTTTGAGTAAAATTTTGGTTTGTTAAAAAAATGCACAAAAGAAAAAATTTTGTATGGTAAATTGTAAATAACAAATTTCCAATTATCAAATATGATCTGTTATCGAGTTATTTGAGATACCCTGTTAATCCACAATATTTGTATGTAGGTATACTATATTTTAAACGAAATACAAGTATGTTTAAATATACAAATATTACATATATGTATATGTATATATAATATATGTATTGAAAAATATATAGATATTAATTATGTGAAAACTAAATCAAATGAACAAAACTATTTACCATGTGAAAAAAGGAATATGAATCTGATTTGATGTACATATCGTCTTATGGTCTTACAGATATAAAATGTATATACATACATTTTTTATATGTTCCATTGTACATATCGAATTTTCAACATTATTAAATTTTCCTTCAGTTAATATTTTTCACAATTTCATTCGCACGAATAATAACGAAATCTCAACAGAAATACATACTCGTGTAAGTATGTACATATGTATGTATAGAAAAAGATTGTGGTTGTATTATTATGACTAATGAAAATCATTTTGTTGCCGATGAGATGATAAGTTTCAATTATAAAATAAATTAATATTATTAACTTTTAATAACAATCTATTCATGTTTCAATTAATTTATATTGAAATGTTCATACAACAGACATACATATACATATGCGTGTTAAAATGTATATGGACGAAGAATAATATAATTATTTTTTTTTTAGATCATTTCTAATATTAAATGTAAGGAATTTCTTGAAAATTTATTACACATATTATCATGATTGTTATCGGATATATTCTATGTAAACGAATAAATATAGATGTACATACATACAAATACTTGTATATTACATAAATAATACAAGGAATTATTAGGTATAGAAATAGAAGAGGTATGAAAATAATGATTGAATTAATGTTAATAATAAAAGAAGAATTACTAATAATAATGCAACAATTCAGTAGATCATTAATTTGTTAAGAGTAGGATTCGATTTTGAAAAATTTTGAAAACAACAAAAACGATTTTACATACAAAAATTTTGAAAAATGCTTTTGCATACCTTTTAGGTGCTAATAAAAATGGATTTCTGAATATTTTGATAAAAAAAAAACATAATTTTATTTTGTTAATAAAAATGGAAATATGACAAAGAATTTTATACTTTTTTCTTGTAAAAACATCAGAAAAGTCCAAATTTTATCTTGATACCAAAATCATATAGAAATATGAAGATTTAATGTATGAAAATAGAAGTCAAAGTTGAACGATTTTTCAAAAAAAAAAACCCTCTCCTTTTTTAAGAACTATAACTAAATTTCAGGACCTAAAATCAAAAATGTACTCCATTTAAGCACCACAATATCCTTCGGGCTACCTATATTCAAAATTTCAAAGAAATTTGTCATTCAGTCTTTGCTGTATACGAGGTGCATTTGGAAGCCGAAAATTCGTAATTTCGACAACTTTGATACCTGTAAAAAAGAAACAAGGACATTTTTTTTTAAAAAAAATGCTCCGTTAAGCACCACAATTCCTATTAAATTATCTATGTTTCAAATTTCATTGAAATCAGTTAAATAACTTCGAAGATTTGTGGTGCACAAAATAGCAGATATCTCGAATCCTAATCTTAATAAATTGTTTAATTAGTAACGAAAAATCATGGATTGAATTGAATTTTATATTTTATTGAACCTTTTTGTTTTTGTCTTAAAGCTAAGATATAAAACATATATATATACCATACCATACAATAGCAAGGATTTTGTGCAGTATTCGCCATTTAACAAATACTTGTTTTTGGCACCATAAAGGTTTTAATACCTTGTGATTGATGGCAATTAATACCATGCAGTTGCTTTAAGTGATCGTGGATTTTACAAATAAACTGATACTACCATTTTTTAAATGAGGAGCTACTTTTCAAAAAGCGACATGTCTCATTTATGTGATTTTGAGAAAAAGTGAAAAAACTGCTGAGGAAGCTCAGGAAATATAAATTGAAAAATACGACCTATTTAGTATCATTTCAAGCAAACTAAGCGATTAGATTTGTACACATGCTCTCCCTTAACATAATTCTGTAACTAACTCAAAATGGACCAATATGGACATGTCGCCTGTTGAAACGTAGCTCCTCATATAGAAAAGTATGTAAGTACTGCTTGCCACCTTAGAGTAACAGTTGGAACATTCAAGTGGCAATTGGGATAATTAAGTATCATTTGCCACTAAATAGTATATACAAAAGTTTTTGAAACCATAAAGAGTAATACCTATGATTTACGACACTATAAAGAATCTACTGCCACGTACCATTTGCTTTTTAAAAAGTAATAGGAATTATAAAGTATTATTTTTAAGTAATGAAGACTTCTAAGTGGCAGTGTCAAAAATCGCCATTTTTATTGTAAATATTTATCTAATAAATTTTTATATGACTTTCGAAAATTCTTTGAACCCTTTAAATTCATATATTTTACAAACATAATGGTTGAAAAAGCCAATAATATGCAATATTAATGTTTTTCGAAAGAAAAAACAATTAAAAATGGTAAAATTAAGATTTTCAAAAATTTGAAAAATAAAAATTTTATGCAAAATTTCTTTTAATTATCATTTTTTGCGAAGGGCAATAATTTTCTCGAAGTAAAATACCCACTTTTATCCTAAAAATTTTGTTCGCAAAATAATTTTATCTATAGGAAAAAATATTTGAAAATTATAAAGTTTCATTATTAATTCAAAACGAAATAATCTAAAAAATATATATATGTATATTTTACAAAAATGTAAAAGTATCATTCATATCACACAAAGGTGTTTGTTGTGTGTTATTATAATTTTATTTTGAATATAAATATTGAATAGTATATATGTGTTGTTGAAAATACTAGAGAGATAATATTGTAGTAGTAAAAAAAAAAACAATGGTAACAATAACGTATCTGACACCTTCTCGGAACGTATCTGATACGTATTGATACACAGTTCCAAAATCGTGGCAAATACGTTCCAAATCATTCCCCATTTTGGTGGCAAACACATTTTAAATACGTGCCATATACGTGGCTGAACCTAGTGTCTAATACTTCATAGTAACCTATGTGGTATTCACTACGTAGCAACACACTAAATTTGCTAGTTGGGCAATTATATTTTTACATTTTTTTTTCTTAAGATCATTGATAATTTTCTACGACCTAGGTATAAAATGCTGTACAATTTTAACGAAATATTTCTGAAATTTTCCAATTATATTCTAGGCTATTCAAAAAAAAAAAGAAAAAAAAATAAATGAACTTTAAATTCTCAATAAATTAATTCCATTTCAATACCGTCGAACTTAAGAAAATATGAAATTTTAACACTTTTAAACATTTTGGAATTCGTTATAGTTCAGCTATATATACACAGTGAAATGGAGGTCTATAAATTTAATCTTGAATTTACAATTAATTGTTAGAAATATGATTTTGATTTAGTAAAATAATAATTAAAATTGCTGCTAAATAAAAACATATACCGTTCAATCCACTACTTGGCAATGACTTCTCATTGCTATGCTTTTCAATTCTAATTTCCGTTTAAAATTCTAACAATTTCCCGAAAAAAAAAATTCCTTGTAAATAATAAACGTTGTAAAAAGGAAAATATATGAACCCGAGTAAATAAAATGAACTAAACAAAAAATTGAAAATAATTGAAAATGAAAATTTTTTAAAAACTTTTATTCATTCATTTCTGGAACTGTATACAGAACAGCAAACAGATACCTTTAATTTTCACACATATTCTATTGCAGTTGCAATTTATATTCCATCACTGTATCAGCCATCGCACAATTCCGGCGACAACTACAGCCTATTTACAGTAATTAAATTGGAGTTTTAACCCGCATTTACATTATCTTGAAAGTCAAGAACGTGACGTCATTAACTTAGAAAGAGAAGTATAGAAGGGCGAGACAAGAGGAAACAAGAAAGCAAACCAACTTCAGAGGTGGTTTGCTTTCTTGTTTTCTTGAATTTAGTGTTGCCGGTATGTTAATAATCAAAATTAGTAGAATGTTTCACCATAAACAAAAATGCAATACTGCTATAGGTTATTAATAATATACTCAATAATAATCAATTTAAATAATTGATAATCAATTAAAAATCAATTAAAATAAAAATCTATATGTATATATATTCTTTTAGTTATTTTTTTTTTATCATAATCGAATTTTTAACTTAATTTTAATGAAAAATGTCAAACATGAAAGCAAGAATGAAAATCAAAAAATAGGTACACGGCAATACTACTAATAGGCATCGCATATAAAAATATACGACAAAACATAAACAAGAAAGCAAGAATGGATATAATGTAAATGCTATCGTTCTTTTCTGAAACAAGATAAGAAAGCAAGAAAAGACAATGTAAATGCGCCCTTACAGTTGAACTTTACGCTGTCACTGTCGCCCAAATAGATTCTACTTATATTCTATTTTTCAGCGACAACGAGCCATCCCGACCTGGATTTTGCAAAGTAGTAATCTATTCGCAAGAAGCAAAAATGTAAATACATATAATATATTCTAAGCTGCAGTTGCGCCCGAATTGTGCGAACTTTCGGCGTTATGCTGTAGTTGTCTCCGGAATTGTGCGATGGCTGTTTATCTGTCCCAAAACACTTTAAGTAGTGCACTATAAAATTCTATTTGTGAATGAAAATATGCAAAGGATTTCTAGTTTATAATCAATTTATTTTTTTCATTTTTCTTGTATTGTAATCTTCTAAAACTATAAAAAAAAAAACATACTATGTCTAGCTAGTATCGTAACTTGTACAAAAGAAAAATTATATGAATTATAAAAAAATAAAAATTTTTGTAAATGTATTTGTATTTGTGTGAGAAACTATTCAAGTATTTACTATAAAATATGTATATAGTTATCAGGTGTACTACACCAACTACACACAAATGTAAGTATGTACGTGTATAACCATACTGTAGTTAAAAACATAAAACAAATTTCCTTCGTTTTTTGTTAGTTTCAGTTACATTTTTAAGTATGTAAGTAGTAGCGTGCACATATATTGTTGTTTATAACATGAATAACAAACTAAAAGAAACATTTTTTAAATGAAACGAAAACAAAAAAAAACAAAATCATGAAAAGAAATATAAAAAAAAAACGAAAAATTCTATTTTAAATAATACTGGCTGACAGCTATTTTTTGTATTTTGTGTTTAAAGAAGAGTAAATCGATTTTACGTGCATACAAGGATACAAGTATGCTACATTACAGCATATATATCGTCAACAGTGTGTTTAAAATGAAAATATAAATGATAAAATGAAATATGTAAAAATAACAAGAAAACGAAAACAATAGTAACAGCAACAACAAAGTCTGAAACAAAAAAAAAATGGTTGAATGAAAAATTGAGGAGAAATGAAAATGAAAATTATAAAAAAAAAATGAAAGAGACATTAAAGAGAGTTCAAGGTAAATAATAAAAAAAAAACTATGCGATGTACTAGGTCATTCAAAAAGTTCGCAGCCTTATAATGAATCAGTATGAATTTATGAACCAAAATACAATTAATCTTCAATATATTCCCCCCTAAGATCAATGCATTTTTTCCAGCGATTTTCCAATTCATTTATCCCTTGCCTGAAGTGATGTTCCTCGAGACCTCCAAAGCACTCTTCGACAGCCGTTATGACTTCTTTATTTGATGAAAAAGCTTACCACGTAAGAATTTTTTGAGATTTGGAAATAAATGAAAGTCAGACGGAGCGAGATCTGGTGAATATGGGGAATGCTCCAACATTTCGTAGTGTAGTTCCTTCAATTTGGCCATTGCAAGGACACCTTTGTGTGCTGGTGCATTGTGTTGGTGGTAAATGATTTTTTTCCTTTGTAATCCTGGTCTCTTGTCCCGAATTTTTGTGTCTAATTGGCCTAAAAGATTTGAATAATATTCTCCTGTTATCGTTTTACTCGTCTGAAGGTAATCAATTAGTAAAATCCCCTTTGGATCCCAAAAAACTGATGCCATAACCTTCTTTGAAGATTTTGAAAGCTTTGGCTGCTTTGGGGCCGAACAGCCGGGCTCGGTCCACTCTGCTGTTTGTTGTCGCAATTCAGGATCATAGTAATAAATCCAGGTCTCGTCCATGGTTACAAATCGACGCACAAAATCAATTCTATCCTTTTGAAAATGACCCAAATGTTGTCGAATGCGTTTTTGGTCAGAATTCAACGAACGCGGCACCCATCTTGTCAATAACTTTCTCATACCTAATTCACTGGTTAAGATACTATGCACTGACCCAGTTGAGATGCCTGTGGCCCCAGCTAAATCAACCACAGTTATTCGGCGGTCTTCCAAAACCAACTCATGAACATTGTGATAATTTCTGGCGTGGTTGCTGCTTTTGGACGTCCTGAACGTGGATCATCATTGATGTCTGTACGGCCGGGCCGTGTTTAAATAGAGCAACCCATTTTTTTACAGTTGCATATGAAGGAGCACTGTCTCCTAATAAGTTTACCATATCATCAAAAATTTCTTTCCCACTTAATCCTTTTTTAAACAAATATTAAATCACCGCACGATTTTTTAAATTATCCATTTTCTGAAAACAAGCCAAGCACGTGTAATTTAATCAACTGTTTAAACTAAACTATTGGACAGATCGATCTGGAATTTATGGTACGTTCATATGAAGGACTGGTGTTGCCAACACCAATAACTTTTTGTTTCTAGAAATGTCACGTATGCGTTAGGCTACGAACTTTTTGAATGACCTAGTACATATGTATATTTGCATACTTATCGATGCATGGGTAAGAGAATATGGTACTCCTACCCGCACAGTATTGTACATACTACATACTACAAAGTAGAGTAGGTATGCAAATATATGTAAGTATGCTTATGGTTACATACCATCACGTTTATGATAGAATGATATAGGATTAAAAAAATGTCCTAAAATTTATTAAAAACAAAAATGAGTGATGTAGAAAACAAGGACTGTCCTATACGAGAATATTAAAATTTAAAAATTTACCTATGCTATGTACTCTTACACACGCACTTACTTACATAATATGTAGTACGTTATGTACATAAAAAAGAAACATGTTCCGCACACAGGTATTAGAATGAAAAAAAAGTATAGTTCCACTTTTTAAAGAAGGAGAATTTTTTTTGAGGCGTTTTATTTTATTTTTATTTTATTGCTAGGTATTTTGAGGATACAGTAAATACGCAATGTATAAACATATACGCCTTTTAGCACCTTTTATTGTTATACAAGAGAGTAAATTTATACATATAATATGTTGTATTTGGTAATAGGAAAAAATATTTTACTTAAATGTTTCAAAAGGGAGCATTGATGTTTGAATTTTGTTTCACTTTTAAAGATTTTGTAAGTAATATGTTCGTAATATGCTATAGTGTTGTACTATATGTAAGTACAGTCAACATAATATAACTTTATGTGTAGTCCACACTACCACATAAATTTTTATCTGAAAATAAAATTGAAATTCAAAATACAAAAAAATCGTTTTATTTATATGAGTGTTCAAATCGTATGACGTCACAGCAGTATCTTCCATCCTAATGAGAGATGGAAGCCCACTGTGATATCATACGACCCAAACACACATAATCATAAAACATAATTAATAAACATTTACATTAGTACAACGAGCATTCATACTTGATGTACAGGGCCGGCTACTGAAATTGAAATTCTAGTACCAACACTTATTACGTCATACTTACTCATGGGAGTATGGAGGGTGGTGGTGGCGGCTACGCATGTTGGCTAGCACGAACTAGCTCGCCGGATGGGGCGTGAGTATGCCACTGCTCCATATCCCTTTTGTTTACCGTAGCCTGAAGCGGTAGAAGGTTGTGGAATCCTTCTACCTAGAATGCTTCAACATAAATAAAAAAAATAATTTCACCCACACCGTAGATCTGAAACTAAATGTGGCCCCGCTCTGGCCCAGAAACAGCTTCTACCATCGTTGTGCTGGAAAAAAAAAAAACTTGAAAAGGAATGCCTCGTCCCAACGATGATAGGCGCTTACCCACCTCTATTAAACATAGTTGCTGTTTAAAAAATAAAACTATGTTCCCAACCAAACGTAAAGGAGAAATTTAGAAGAGAGGTAAGAAAAATTACATTTTTGGAGTTATTTCCGTCAGGGAAGGAATGTTAAAACAAAAGCCAAAATTTGATCAATTCTACATATTATACATTTTATTTTCTAGTAGTATCCTAAAATTAGTACAAAATTCATGCTGTATAGACATTTCATAGTGAATTTATATCTTCACATATATTTATTTATCTTTTCTTTTATGTTATAGTTAAATATTTTTATTTCCTTCTGTATATAAAAAAAATTATTACGATACATAATATTTTTTTTTTTTTTGTTATTATTCACAAATATTTTGTTTATTATTTTATATATTTTTTTTTTTTTCATTCAAATAAAGTCCATCACATGATTTCTATAAGCAAAACAAATAAAGACTAAACAAGATGGATTATAATTAGATATCAAAAAAAATCGTAAATCATTTATATATATAAGACATATGAAGAAATAAAAAAAATTTTGCATTAGGTCCTTAATAAGAAAAGAATAGAACATGAAACCAATAAGAAAATATTTTTATCATAGCAATAAAAGGTTTCGTGCTTGAATTATCTAAAATAAATTTGATTTTTTTTTTTTTTTCTTTTTTTTTTATAAGTATTTAGATGTGGTGATATCTATAAATTCTTTCATTGTATTTATTTTAGTAGTTTTATGTTAAATATGCCGTGCATTTTTCAAGCGTTTCGAACTATAATTTTTGAATTTACATACATTTCGCATTTAAATTATTTTTATTTTCTAATTTATTTTATTTTATTTAAACTTTACTTTCAGTAATTAAATGAAAATATCAGTTCTACAGACCTTAAAATATTTTAAAATAACCTTTAATTTTACTTTTAGTTTTAATAGATATCTAATTTTGTTTTCATTTTGTTTAATTACATTTTGTTGATTTTCAAACAATATGCTTTTTGATTACATAACTTTTAGTTTACATTATTTATGGGGCCCCTTTATTTATGTTACATATTTTGGTTTACATATGTGTAATATAATATATATTTCTTATATAAAATAAATTCGTTGGCGCGCTTACCCTTTTGTTGTGATGATGGCTATAGATTTTATGGTTGTTCATGTTGTTGTTGATGTTGTTGCTGATGATTTTGCTGATGATTTTGGAGTCTGATGTGAGTCTAGTGATGCAATAAGGTAGTTGATTTGTCGCAATCGCTTTTCTATTGACACCTTATTTATTAAAATTTCGTGCTGCAGAGCACGAAGCTCCTTGAGGCTCTCCTCATCCATTAAATTTACTTTGCTGCACTAACAAGCTCCTTTTTTTTTCTTTCATTTATTTTTAAATTACTTCAAAAATTAACTAATACCTAAATATATACAAAGGTTTATCAAATGTTCACTACCTTCAAAACTATTATTTTACAATTAATTTAAATTTTTTTTTTTCTTCAATTTTCCTGTAATCTTCTTATTTTTATTTATATATCAACTATCTAATATTATGTATTCACATAATTATCCTTGCAAATTAATTTCCGAAAGGTAAATGTTTATATTAATCTATATGAAAATCACATTTTTCGTTGTATTATACTTAAAAAAAATTTTTTTTTTTTAAAAAAAATTACTAGGTATCAGTTGATTTAATTTATTCACTATTAATTCTTTATATAATTATTTTGGTTTTTATTTTATATGTATATTTATGAAAGTAGGTGTAAGTATTATTAGATATTATAAAACCAAAGAATATTCATGTACACAAACTGAATATGAATTCGTGTATTATACACATTTTAATTTCCGTCAATATTTTCTTCAAATAGAATTAAAATATCAATAAAATACTATGTCGAAGGATACGCTATACGTAACAATTTTTATACCAAACGATATGTATGTAAAACTTAACATCAACAAAATATACTCAACGCATACTCAATTTAACCAATAATTTAATTTCATCCGGCTCATTAACTACTTTTTGTTTTGTTAGTTGATTGCTTTTTTTTTTTTTCTTTAATTATTAATTATATTTTTTTTTTTTTCAATTATAAATTATACACATCATCAATTAGATCTTATTTAATTTTCATAATATATGTATGTATGATGATAAATATTCCTTTTTTTTTTTTTGTTATACGTGTATAGATATGTAAGGCACTTCATATTATTTAATTGATCTTTATCTGTGATAAATGATGTATATATCTTATGATATTTAAACATAGATTACTAAATATTTATTTAATTTTATCTTTATTTTTACATATGCACATATTCAACTATTTAACCATAGGAAAATATTATGTATAAAAGTTATTTATTAATTATAATTTACATTTGTTTAATTAAATGACGAATTCATCACATCATTCAAACTAAAAGTTACGACATTAGGTATAATTAGCACATGCTTATGCATACATGAAACGTTGTGTATATTTTGTGTTACATTCGAAGCACATTTGAACAAATATTTAAATTATGACTTCTTCGTTTTAATAAAATTTTGGATTTCATTAAAACCCTTAACTAATTATCTAAAGATATTTTATATAGTTAAAAAAAAACTATAAACCAAAAAAAAATTCTATCATGTCTATATGTGTAGGTATTGTTCTGTTCTTTATATTAACTTTTCAAACTAATATTTAAGATTTTTACTATCAAAACTACATACACTTCCACAATTAAACTAATAAAATTTATTAATACTTATGTAAATAAAGTATATAATGTAGTAAAATTATTTGTAATTAATATTATTTTCTATTTAATATATTTAATTTATTCCAAAAAAAAAAATGTCTACTTGTTGAATTCGAAATTATATGTCTATTAACTATACCCTTCTTCTACACTACCGGTATCAAAAAATATAATAAATTTTTTTTCTTTTCGGCAGGGGTTGCCACTAATCGAGATTAATACAACAACTTTCTACAAACAAAAAATTTTTAACCGGCCGACTCTATAATTCAAATTAAGCTCGGGCAGAGGTTGCCCTTGACCAAGATACCAAATAATACTTTTTTCGGTGCCGATACGCACCGCGTATTTATATGAAACTGAAAGTCGGAGAATTTGGTGGGGGTAATTTTATGAAATTTTAATAATTTTAGTTGGTGAGAGTGAAATTTTTATGAAAATTTAAAAATGGTGTAGTACCAATACAATAGGTACTTAAATTTTTAAGGAAAATTTACATACAAGGAACCTATCGACATTAAAATTTATGTAATTTTAAAGAATATGAGTGCCCCCTTTTAGATAAATATGTTTTTTTCAGATATTTTTATTTATTTCAGAAAATTTTAAAATTTTAAAAATTGTGGTGGATAAGGTAAGTACATATAAAAAAAATGTTCAAATAAGAAAAATGATAAATGGTAACACGGAAATTAATAAAGGTGAGTATAGTTACATAAATGTGACAGAAGTTCTACATGTATATGTGAAAATTGAGCGAGTAGCCGAACATGGATTAACGATCGGCTACAACTATCGTGCTTTTGAGTAATTATTTGGGGAAAATATTGGTGAAGCGTAGAAATTTCTGGAATTTCTACCTCACATACCAGAAACATGCAACTGCATCATCCGATGCATACATATGTATAATATAGCAATGCTATAATATATATGTTTGAATGCGCGTGTATGAGTAAGAAGAAGAAATAGTATTGTAATGCGTTATACATAACCGCATTACAATACAACAGATGGTAAATATGACAAAACGGTTTAGTGTATATGTTAATAGATATATACTAATGCAGGGTACACAACCTAGTACTAAGTACAGGTTGATCATTACAGTACCCTCACATTACATAACAGGCTCATTAGAGGGCTTGCCAGAAGAATGAGGCTGAAGAGGTGAGGATGCTATGTATGTCTATGAATGGTTAAGTGCCCAACGTGGGGAAGCCCCATGACCCTGAGATTAAGAGTCTCAAAAAAAGAAAATGGAAAGTTAAGAAGGATTGGGCTAGTCGGGCTACGCGCACAAATAAAATTTGGTACCACGAAGAAAAATTGGTGTGTCTAGCACAAAAGGAGAAAACTTGAAACGAATTGGATACCCTTAACTGAGTTTGCTAGAGCATACTGCCATTCGTACCTGCAGTAAGCTCAGAAGAAAAAAAAACTTTAAGGAAGTAGTACTTTGAAGTATCGTGTTAAGGGTATGGAAGATGCATTACATTACGTATTTCATATAACTCCCATCCACACTTTATATCCAATGTAACCATAGGTTAAGATGACCACAAGATCAAATCATGTAAAGAAAGGAATTATGATAAACTATTAAGTTCAGTTCGAATAAAAGGAACTGACTTAAAGGGGCATTGTACATTTGAACAAAATGAATGAAGAAAAGAAAAATGAAACTGTCAAGATGTAGTTAGATATACTGATTCAACTCCCCATTTCCAAATTCTTCGACGCACACCTTCATATTTTCAAAAAAAAATTATTATCATTATTGCCGAATGTCTTTTGCGTGGTATATACCGATGGAACGACCTTTCAAGTCCTCCAGTTCGTATTGACTGTTGCCTATAGCTTTAACGACGCGAGCCTTTGCAAATCTGTTGTCCAGTTTAGCATTTCTACCCTGGGCCATATTACTGAGGGTGAAAACTCTACGGTAAACTTCTTGACCTGGTATGAATCTAACTGGACGACTACGGATATTATAAACATTAGCGTGACGTTGATGCGACTGAGACAATTTTTCTAAAACACGTTTTCGGATCATTTTTAATTTATCATCAGACGGTACAATCTCCACATCTCCGCCTAAATTCCTCAAGAGAGGGTAGACAGACCCATGCTGAGCCATATATTGCCCAAAGAGCACATAGTATGGGTTCACACCGATGGACTGGTGGTAAGAAGTGCGTAGGGCGCAAGCTATCTTGGGGAGATAGATGTCCCATGCACTATGGTCATCCTTAATATACGCCCTCAGGGCTGCCAGCACAGACCTGTTCACCCTTTCTGCCGCATTAGGATGTGGAGAATGCACTGCTGTCTTGATGTGTTTGATCCCATAAGCATTTAATAAATCTTGAAAGGTTTTCGAAACAAACTGTTTTCCATTATCAGTAAAAATAGTCTCAGGTACACCAAACGTACAAAATATCTCGTCCTCTAAGAATTTGCAAACATTAATGGCCTTTTCTGCTTTAAGGGGCTCTAGGAATACGAATTTACTAAAAGCATCAAGAACAGTCAAAATAGCGACATTACCAAGTTTAGTCCTGGGGTAGGGTCCGAGGAAATCAATGTACAAAAATTGAAAGGGTCTAGATGATTTAAAGGCATCTCCCATTTGAGGTCTTAAAATTTGATTTGGGTCTTTAGTCTCCTTACATGTTTGGCAATTATTCACATACTCACGAATTTGAGATACCATTCCGGGCCAATAATAGTATTGTCGGACGCGTTGTAGGGTCTTATGGAAGCCACCATGTGCACATTGGGGTGGAGCATGAGCCTGCTCAATCAGACTTCCCGATAATTCATCTGGAACCCAAAGTTTCCAGGTAAGGTCGTCTACATCTGGGTCACCTGAACGTGGTTCCAAACGCTTATACACATATCCCTCGGAGACACATAGGTCTGGTAGTCTGTCTTGATTGTTCAGGATGGTTGACTTCAGCTCTTCATATTTTCCTGCAGTAAAATATGGAGAACTAAGGTCAACTTCCGCCACATTCGAGACCATCAGACCTAACTCCTCCGAGTATACCCGTGATAAAGCGTCTGGCACCACATTCAGACTTCCTTTGCGATGTTCTATCGTGAAGTCAAAACCTTGCAGTTTCAGGCTCCATCTCGCCAATCTACCGCTTAAATCATTTTGGTTCATCAGCCAACGTAGACTAGAGTGATCTGTAATAATAGTGAAAGGATGACCTTCTACGTACGCGCGAAACTTTTTAACGCTTAGAACTGCAGCGTAGCACTCTAGTTCGGTGATGCTGTAATTCTTCTGTGCCGGATTTAGTTTTTTTGAAAAATAGGCGATAGGCCTTTCGAAACCGTCGTCGTGTTTCTGAAATAGAACACCACCGACTCCGGTTGTGGAGGCATCGCATTGTATGTAGAAGTGTCGGTCAAACTCTGGGTTGGCCAAAACTGGTGCTTCGCAGAGTGCCGACTTTAATTTTTCAAAAGACTCCTCGGCTTCAGAAGAAATACAGAATCCCGACTTACAAGTCTTGAGCGCATCCGTCAACGGAGCGGCTACGCTAGCATAATTAGCGACGAATCGCTGGTACCATCCGGTCATTCCTAGGAATCTACGTAACTGTTTGGCTGTTTTCGGTAATGGATAATCACGAATGGCTTCTATCTTTGAAGGATCGGTCTTCAAAGTACCATCACCAACAATAAATCCTAGATACTTAACTTCTTTAACACAAAATTTGCTTTTTTCGACATTAATTGTTAGACCCGATTTTCGTAGGTGCCATGCTACTTCTTCTAACAATGTAAGGTGACTGTCAAAATCAGGGGAAACTACTAATAAATCATCTAAGTACACGAAAACTTTCTCTCGTAACCTACCCGGAATTACTTTATCCATGAGTCTACACATCCTTTGAGGAGCATTACATAAGCCAAAAGGCATAACTGTGAATTGATAAAGAGGTCTACCTGGTACAGTGAATGCAGTTTTTTCTCGCGAATGTTTCTCTAAAGGGATCTGCCAGAAGGCATCTTTCAAGTCAATACTAGATATGAATTTGGTGTCCTGTAACCTGCTCAACAATCCAGAAATGTGAGGTAAAGGATATGCATCTTTCTTAGTGACTTCATTTACTTTTCTCGAATCTAAACATAATCGGACTTTGCCTGGCTTTCTAACTAGCACGACTGGAGAATTCCACGGACTATTGGATTCTTCGATGACACCAAGAGAGAGCATCCGGTCAAGCTCTTCATACATTAATTTTTGTACGGCAGGCGAGACCGGATAGTGTTTTTGTTTTATCGGGGCTACATCTCCGGTGTCAATCACGTGTTCCTCCAGGTCGGTTTTGCCAAGGCCCATTTTTGTGAAAGACGGAAATTTAGATTTCACAATTTCTAACCGATAATTTTGTGCATTAGTCAACTCATGCATTACATTGATCTCACATTTGGGATTTATATCTTTAATTGACATTTCAGAAATTACCTCTGGTGCGATCTTAAACCTTTTCCAGAAATCTACACCAAGATATAACTCTTGTCTCAATGATGGCACTATGCTCAACTTCATTAGATGTGTAGAACCCATAAAGGTAATTGGAACTTCGATATAACCCTGTATCTGTTGATCCTTGCCATCAGCGGTCATGACTGATTGAGAACGAGGTATGACATCAACATTAATTTTATCAATTAGTTTTAAGGCATTACGGCCTAAACATGAAATGCTTGCTCCACTGTCTAACAATCCGATGACTTCAACATTTGCGACTTTGACTTTCGCGTAAGGGCGATCGTCGCACGGATGTCTGATTAGACCAGCAAGGTGTATAAGATGTCTACTCTTCCTCAGTTCTCTATGTATTTGACGAAATTTTCGAAGTCTTACTGCACGCTTATGACAATTCACTTCAGACACGAAGGTGGGACTAAAAATTCTATCGCGAACTTGCGAGTACTTGGACCAACGGATATGCCATGGAATAATTGGTGTTAGTTTGGGACATTCGGTGTTTGGTGATTCGAACAAATCAGATTTTGGTAATATTTTTATTTCGGAAGGTGAGTCGGTGGGGATTGATGAGTCTGGTTCAATGAGCGTATGGGCCGATTCGCGGGAATCGTCGTCGAGTGGTTCGTCCCGTGGCGAGGGCCACTCGTTGTCCTGTTTCCCGAACACTTTTGACATTTAGGTGACGTTGTGCCAGGATTACCACATTTAAAACAGAACAAATTTCTTTGCTCTTCGGGACAGTCTTGAAAATAATGGCCACTTCGACGGCAATTCCAACAAATCGCTCGCATTTTGCCATTGGCCACCTCATCAACACTCACAGGCTCCTCACGTCTGGATTCAACATAGTGAACATTTGGAACTGGAACCTCTGGTTCAGGTTCAAAATCAAAGTATGCATCCTGAGGATTCCATGAAAAATTTGTATTAATCTCATTAATTCTGGGTCGATACGTTTGTCGTATTCTATTTGTTTGTACCGCGATGTAACGCTCAGCTTTTCTACATTGCTCACGAAGTTGTGGCAGAGTTGAGACTGGCAACATATAAACCATTGAGGCTAATCTAGAATTTAAATTGTCTCGAATTATATTAATGAAGTCAAATTCGGACATTGGTGATCGCATCTGATTACGGAGCACTATTAATTTTTGGACATAATCATCGAAACTTTCGTTACCTTGTCGCGTATTCATCATAGCACTTACAATCTCGTAATCGGATGTAAGACGCTGATGATATCGTATAAACTCATTCCTAAAGGAATGCCACGTAAAGTTTCGGGCATCTCTACAAAACTGTGTCCAATACCAATCAGAGGCACGATCTTTTAATAATAGATGAATATTAGCACATAGTTCGCCAGATGAAATACCGTATTTGTCTGCTAAAGTCTCAACTCTGAAGATGAACTCGTCACAGGGCAATGGATCTGAAAATCCAGAATACGTTAAACCCCATGTTAACATAGATGATTTGTGGGGTAGTTTTGGGACATAACCAGAACCACGAGAATGTTCACTATTGTTTCCACCAGACGTGTTCAGAATTCGCTGTTCAGGCTGTTGAATATTATTTGACGCGGATGTAGTTTGATTTCGTTTGGGTTGTAATTTTCGGGGTGTAGACGGTTTACTTGAAAGCATGTGATGATTAAGACCGGAAGACATAATGTAGTTAGGTTGAGTGTGTGTAGTGATTGAATTGATGGACGTTTTAATTGGGACATTTCTTAAATCAGTTGCAAAATTATTTTGCCATACTGATGAATAGATAGGCTGAGTTAACGTTGAAGGACGTTCGGTACAAGTAACAGGGACGGGGCGATGATAATCAAAGTTGGCAGCTCCAGCCACATTATTTAAAAACTCTTCATTGCTCATCTCAGGTTGTAAAGTCACTCTAGAGTTCTTTTCCTTGGGCACCGCTCCACTACTGGATGTTATATGTGGTGGAGAGTGCTGCAACGGACGGAAACCGCCATAACCAGTACTGAGTTGGAGATCTGTAGCATCACTGGATGATAATCCGGAATCCATAATATGATTTGGAGGGTACACCTCTGGAACTGTAGATGGTATTGACATAGATGGTGAAATCATCGATTCCCCAGATCCTATGACTCCTTCTGAAATCGTTGATTCTCCCGTAGTTTGAGACGACATTGTTGTATTTGATTTATTTTTACCGCTCGTCACTCGCTGTTGAATAATAATTGGTTTATTCACCTTCTTTGGTGCAGACATTTAATAGTATATAAGGATGAGAATAATCACTACGCTTTATTTAGAGGATAAAAAAAAATACAAGGTAATTTAATGGGATAATTAAGGAAATAAAATTTATCAAACAATGTGTGTAAAGATGAAGAAAAGCGAAAATAATTAAAACTACGTTACTTGACAAAAGTTTATAAAATTTTATTTAATAAATTGTTTACAAAAGAAAACTCAGGAAGCAAAAAAAAAATTTTTATTCAAAAGAAACATGCGAAAGATTATGTAAATTTAATTAGCTTTGAAAAAAAATTTGAATAACCGAATATTTATAAAAAACGAGTAAAAAAAATTATATATTTAACAGTTGTAAAAAAAATTAAGTAGATGGGACGTTAATTACGACGCCGACGGTAACTTGACATAACCGAAATAATTTAAAAAAAATTGTTCAACCGACTGATACTTTTGATAAATCCGGAAAAAAAATTCACTAATCCAAATTTCTGAAAATTAATTAAATATGCGACCGCTATTTATTCATATATTATAAAAAAAAAATTGTTAAAAACAATTTAATAACCGATGGATCAATATAATTAACATACACTGTACGATAATTTTTCAAAAAAAACTAAAAAAAATTTTTATAGTGGACCGTAAATTATGTTGCTGACTGTAATATAACCCGAAATGTATACAAACAAAAAAAAATCGACAATAGCATATATTATATTTAAAATTACATTCATTAATTAAACATTCGTAATTAAATTTAATTACCGTAAACGCGAATTTAATTATGTTTCAAAATAAAAAAAAATTATTAATTTAATTTAACATATACCGAATTCCACAATCGACGCGTATCGCAAAAAAATCAAAAAAAAATTTTAAAAAAAAATCAAATCTAAAATTTAAAATCAATCGATGTGTCCAAATATTTTTGTAGTTCACTGTAGAAAAAAAATTCACCATATATTTATGTTATTCATTGTATATACTTCATTAATTTACACTGCTGGAAAAAGAAAATTATTTAATTATATATAATTTAAATTGTAAATACACGGTCGCGTTAAAAAAAAATGTTCGATGAGATTTTATATATAATAAAAAAAAATCAAATGAAACAACATCAAAATTTAAATGTCCTTTATTAAAATTAGGTGGACCTGTATTTTTGTCGATGACTGTATGATATGTCCCAACAGGGTACTATATCACCAAATACTACATTCAAGTTATATATAAAACATGTAAAGTGCGACTTTGCTATATACACAATGTAAAAGCAGCAAAACTTCACGCGCGCGTCAACGTTAAATCATAAGTATAACATAAGACATAACAATATAAATGTTGTACGTCCAAGAAAAGACAAGGCCAGGTATACAGACAAATCAGGGATTATAAATTATAAATTGATATGCAGAGTTTTAAGACCAAAAATGTTTTCAAAAAAAAATTTTGCAAGAAAGATATAACGAAACAACGTAGACTTCAGATTTGCATAGGCTCGTACCACACGCGTTCATAAACGTTCATACATACAAAAATTCGAAGTTATATATATAATTGACGACTTCAAAAAGTTTTCAAAAAAATTAAAAAAAAATTAATCGAAGTTAAATGGTGCTTCAAAAAAAGAAAAAAAATCAAAATAATAATATAATTACATAAAATTTGGCTTTTGCTTTAGACTTCCCCCCTTTCAGAACTTCAGGCCATGGAAAAAAAATTTTGTTATGTAAAAAAAACGAGGCTATAATAAAAGTTAAACTACTTTACATGTAGAGCGGACAACAACAAAAATTTTTATGGGTTGAAATGACTCATGAATGCGTCACTGTCTGAACTTCACAATAGGATATCGAGGTATGAGATCCAATTCTGGTCCCCAACATTGTAGTTTGAAACCACAAAGTGGTATGCCCATCAGAATTGACTCCCAACCTCAACGTCCCAGACTATGACCGTTGTGATGGTATATGATTGACACGATTACTGGAACCCAAGTGAACAGTTCGAAAACTATTCATATGGTATCAACAGTAATCCCATCAATCAAACACCACCACACGAACATGAAGTCATTTCCACCCAATACTTGGAAACTTTTGGGTTGTATAACCTCAAAGAAGCTTCGACCACTCAACAACCTGGTACCCAACATTGCAGCTCGAAGACTGCAAAGTGGTTAGCCAATCAGGTTGATGAGTAACCAAAACAACTTCAAGGTTACCCAACCCAAATTTCCAAAACAGAATGTAGATTGAAGTAAAGACGGTGTATAGTCCGTGAAGGACATTAAGTGTTAGCCTAAGCTAACAAGGGTGTATAAAGAATTATTTCCGTAAAGGAACGAAGTGTTGAAATAAACAACAAAGTGAAATTTTGTACATTCATACGAATGTACGAAGTACCACCTAAGTTTGTCCGTGAAGGACTAAATGTGACACAGTTCCGTAAAACTGTGTCCACGAAAAACCAAAATTTGGGCGCCAATTTGTAAGTAATATGTTCGTAATATGCTATAGTGTTGTACTATATGTAAGTACAGTCAACATAATATAACTTTATGTGTAGTCCACACTACCACATAAATTTTTATCTGAAAATAAAATTGAAATTCAAAATACAAAAAAATCGTTTTATTTATATGAGTGTTCAAATCGTATGACGTCACAGCAGTATCTTCCATCCTAATGAGAGATGGAAGCCCACTGTGATATCATACGACCCAAACACACATAATCATAAAACATAATTAATAAACATTTACATTAGTACAACGAGCATTCATACTTGATGTACAGGGCCGGCTACTGAAATTGAAATTCTAGTACCAACACTTATTACGTCATACTTACTCATGGGAGTATGGAGGGTGGTGGTGGCGGCTACGCATGTTGGCTAGCACGAACTAGCTCGCCGGATGGGGCGTGAGTATGCCACTGCTCCATATCCCTTTTGTTTACCGTAGCCTGAAGTGGTAGAAGGTTGTGGAATCCTTCTACCTAGAATGCTTCAACATAAATAAAAAAAATAATTTCACCCACACCGTAGATCTGAAACTAAATGTGGCCCCGCTCTGGCCCAGAAACAGCTTCTACCATCGTTGTGCTGGAAAAAAAAAAAACTTGAAAAGGAATGCCTCGTCCCAACGATGATAGGCGCTTACCCACCTCTATTAAACATAGTTGCTGTTTAAAAAATAAAACTATGTTCCCAACCAAACGTAAAGGAGAAATTTAGAAGAGAGGTAAGAAAAATTACATTTTTGGAGTTATTTCCGTCAGGGAAGGAATGTTAAAACAAAAGCCAAAATTTGATCAATTCTACATATTATACATTTTATTTTCTAGTAGTATCCTAAAATTAGTACAAAATTCATGCTGTATAGACATTTCATAGTGAATTTATATCTTCACATATATTTATTTATCTTTTCTTTTATGTTATAGTTAAATATTTTTATTTCCTTCTGTATATAAAAAAAATTATTACGATACATAATATTTTTTTTTTTTTGTTATTATTCACAAATATTTTGTTTATTATTTTATATATTTTTTTTTTTTTCATTCAAATAAAGTCCATCACATGATTTCTATAAGCAAAACAAATAAAGACTAAACAAGATGGATTATAATTAGATATCAAAAAAAATCGTAAATCATTTATATATATAAGACATATGAAGAAATAAAAAAAATTTTGCATTAGGTCCTTAATAAGAAAAGAATAGAACATGAAACCAATAAGAAAATATTTTTATCATAGCAATAAAAGGTTTCGTGCTTGAATTATCTAAAATAAATTTGATTTTTTTTTTTTTTTCTTTTTTTTTATAAGTATTTAGATGTGGTGATATCTATAAATTCTTTCATTGTATTTATTTTAGTAGTTTTATGTTAAATATGCCGTGCATTTTTCAAGCGTTTCGAACTATAATTTTTGAATTTACATACATTTCGCATTTAAATTATTTTTATTTTCTAATTTATTTTATTTTATTTAAACTTTACTTTCAGTAATTAAATGAAAATATCAGTTCTACAGACCTTAAAATATTTTAAAATAACCTTTAATTTTACTTTTAGTTTTAATAGATATCTAATTTTGTTTTCATTTTGTTTAATTACATTTTGTTGATTTTCAAACAATATGCTTTTTGATTACATAACTTTTAGTTTACATTATTTATGGGGCCCCTTTATTTATGTTACATATTTTGGTTTACATATGTGTAATATAATATATATTTCTTATATAAAATAAATTCGTTGGCGCGCTTACCCTTTTGTTGTGATGATGGCTATAGATTTTATGGTTGTTCATGTTGTTGTTGATGTTGTTGCTGATGATTTTGCTGATGATTTTGGAGTCTGATGTGAGTCTAGTGATGCAATAAGGTAGTTGATTTGTCGCAATCGCTTTTCTATTGACACCTTATTTATTAAAATTTCGTGCTGCAGAGCACGAAGCTCCTTGAGGCTCTCCTCATCCATTAAATTTACTTTGCTGCACTAACAAGCTCCTTTTTTTTTCTTTCATTTATTTTTAAATTACTTCAAAAATTAACTAATACCTAAATATATACAAAGGTTTATCAAATGTTCACTACCTTCAAAACTATTATTTTACAATTAATTTAAATTTTTTTTTTTCTTCAATTTTCCTGTAATCTTCTTATTTTTATTTATATATCAACTATCTAATATTATGTATTCACATAATTATCCTTGCAAATTAATTTCCGAAAGGTAAATGTTTATATTAATCTATATGAAAATCACATTTTTCGTTGTATTATACTTAAAAAAAATTTTTTTTTTTTAAAAAAAATTACTAGGTATCAGTTGATTTAATTTATTCACTATTAATTCTTTATATAATTATTTTGGTTTTTATTTTATATGTATATTTATGAAAGTAGGTGTAAGTATTATTAGATATTATAAAACCAAAGAATATTCATGTACACAAACTGAATATGAATTCGTGTATTATACACATTTTAATTTCCGTCAATATTTTCTTCAAATAGAATTAAAATATCAATAAAATACTATGTCGAAGGATACGCTATACGTAACAATTTTTATACCAAACGATATGTATGTAAAACTTAACATCAACAAAATATACTCAACGCATACTCAATTTAACCAATAATTTAATTTCATCCGGCTCATTAACTACTTTTTGTTTTGTTAGTTGATTGCTTTTTTTTTTTTCTTTAATTATTAATTATATTTTTTTTTTTTTCAATTATAAATTATACACATCATCAATTAGATCTTATTTAATTTTCATAATATATGTATGTATGATGATAAATATTCCTTTTTTTTTTTGTTATACGTGTATAGATATGTAAGGCACTTCATATTATTTAATTGATCTTTATCTGTGATAAATGATGTATATATCTTATGATATTTAAACATAGATTACTAAATATTTATTTAATTTTATCTTTATTTTTACATATGCACATATTCAACTATTTAACCATAGGAAAATATTATGTATAAAAGTTATTTATTAATTATAATTTACATTTGTTTAATTAAATGACGAATTCATCACATCATTCAAACTAAAAGTTACGACATTAGGTATAATTAGCACATGCTTATGCATACATGAAACGTTGTGTATATTTTGTGTTACATTCGAAGCACATTTGAACAAATATTTAAATTATGACTTCTTCGTTTTAATAAAATTTTGGATTTCATTAAAACCCTTAACTAATTATCTAAAGATATTTTATATAGTTAAAAAAAAACTATAAACCAAAAAAAAATTCTATCATGTCTATATGTGTAGGTATTGTTCTGTTCTTTATATTAACTTTTCAAACTAATATTTAAGATTTTTACTATCAAAACTACATACACTTCCACAATTAAACTAATAAAATTTATTAATACTTATGTAAATAAAGTATATAATGTAGTAAAATTATTTGTAATTAATATTATTTTCTATTTAATATATTTAATTTATTCCAAAAAAAAAAATGTCTACTTGTTGAATTCGAAATTATATGTCTATTAACTATACCCTTCTTCTACACTACCGGTATCAAAAAATATAATAAATTTTTTTTCTTTTCGGCAGGGGTTGCCACTAATCGAGATTAATACAACAACTTTCTACAAACAAAAAATTTTTAACCGGCCGACTCTATAATTCAAATTAAGCTCGGGCAGAGGTTGCCCTTGACCAAGATACCAAATAATACTTTTTTCGGTGCCGATACGCACCGCGTATTTATATGAAACTGAAAGTCGGAGAATTTGGTGGGGGTAATTTTATGAAATTTTAATAATTTTAGTTGGTGAGAGTGAAATTTTTATGAAAATTTAAAAATGGTGTAGTACCAATACAATAGGTACTTAAATTTTTAAGGAAAATTTACATACAAGGAACCTATCGACATTAAAATTTATGTAATTTTAAAGAATATGAGTGCCCCCTTTTAGATAAATATGTTTTTTTCAGATATTTTTATTTATTTCAGAAAATTTTAAAATTTTAAAAATTGTGGTGGATAAGGTAAGTACATATAAAAAAAATGTTCAAATAAGAAAAATGATAAATGGTAACACGGAAATTAATAAAGGTGAGTATAGTTACATAAATGTGACAGAAGTTCTACATGTATATGTGAAAATTGAGCGAGTAGCCGAACATGGATTAACGATCGGCTACAACTATCGTGCTTTTGAGTAATTATTTGGGGAAAATATTGGTGAAGCGTAGAAATTTCTGGAATTTCTACCTCACATACCAGAAACATGCAACTGCATCATCCGATGCATACATATGTATAATATAGCAATGCTATAATATATATGTTTGAATGCGCGTGTATGAGTAAGAAGAAGAAATAGTATTGTAATGCGTTATACATAACCGCATTACAATACAACAGATGGTAAATATGACAAAACGGTTTAGTGTATATGTTAATAGATATATACTAATGCAGGGTACACAACCTAGTACTAAGTACAGGTTGATCATTACAGTACCCTCACATTACAATTTTCTTTGGTAATTATCATGATAACATTTTCTTACATTTGTTCTACGGTTCTACTTACTCTTTATTTAAAGTATTGAGACAATATTGGACGAAAGAGAATTTCGTTATTTTAAAATGATTGCTATAAAATAGGTCTCTTGCTGTCAATATTTTCTAGTGTTGCCAATTATCAAACAGGGCCCGTAGCTAAATTGGTAGCTAAACTGGATAGTTTGTAGCTAAAATTAGAAAAATTTGGTAGCTAAATCGTAGCTAAATATTTAGAGTTTAAAAGCATGATAATATGAGAAGTCAAAGTAAAACAAACTATAAACAAACTATACTTACATATTTATTAATAATTATTTTGCATGGTTACAAAAAAAATAAATAACATTTCAACATTTTATTAAAAAGAATAAAAACAAAAACAAACGAATAAATTTTCTATTAATTATTGACAATATTTCATTTATATCGACACATTCGGTGGCTTCATATAAGATTTCATACTTACTATTTTGCGAATGGTATTTTCTGATAAGTCGTATTCTTTACAACATTTATTATTATGTCTTTGCAAGCCAAATTTAATTGATAAAATCGAGTCCAATGTTTTAAGTTTCTTTTTATTCCTTATTTTGTTCTTCGCAAATCGCAATATTCATTGTACTAAATATTCTTCCTATTCTAGAACGAGGAAGAGAAATTAACTCATTTAGGTTATCTTAATTTCCTTCAGCTAGAACTAAAAATCATTTTTTTTGTTTTTTTTTTTTCAACACACAATTTATGCCCTTATTCTGGTATTGTGACTCATCACAAGTCACAAGGAAATTGTGACTGGTTTTCTTGTGATTTTCCTTGTGACTAATCAGCTGTTTCGTATTCTGAATAAGTAATCACAAGAAAAATCACAAAAATTTCACCTCTTAGTGGTGAATTTGAAACGTCAAAATTTTTCAAGAAAAATGATATATTTTACATTTTTCACATAACCTTAAAATTATTCTTGTGACGACCGAAGTAGCAGATCACAACTTGTGACTCTGTCATGTTGTGACTTCTTACCGCGGAATACAAAAAGTCACAACTTGTGACTCACCACGCTGTTGTGACTAACTTATGACTTGTGACCTATCACAGACTTTTTTCAGAATAAGGGCATTAATTTCTACTTACTGCTAGCTTCAGAACAAGAGTTTCATATCTGAATAAATTTACTATATTGCTAAAAACTTTCTACTACGTTTTTCAAAATTTCTCGAAAATTTCGTTATTTGAATTTTAAAATGGTTTTAAAAAACCCTTATATTGTTTTAAATTATTTTTAATAGTCAAATACATTTCTAGCTATCACTTGGTAGCTAAATTGCTACCGGTAGCTAAACAAAAATTTTCGTATAGCTGAAACTGTCCTTTGGTAGCTAAATCTAGCTACTGCATAGCTAAATTGGTAACGCTGTTTCTATAGTTTAAATGAGAGTTAAAAGTTATTTTTTTTATGTATTTTTCATTAAAGAGAGTTTCTCGCAAGAGACTACAAGTGTTTGCAGTTTATTTGCTTTCGAGTCATTTTTGTTTTGTTTTCGATGTAATAAACAAAAACAAAAAAACATCACAAATAATGAGCGAATTATGTATTTCAGGGGTATAAAAATTTTAAAATCGATTTAGTATTACAGGTTAACTATAAGGAATCCGATGAACTCTATATGTTTTATTCCATCGAATACATAAACTGATATTGGTTATATGAGATCCGAAAATGTGCATTCAATGTATTCAATTTGAAAAAAAAAAAATATTTCCAAAATTTGAAATTATTTCAATTTTATTTTTTTTTATTTTTTCAAAATCAAAAAAATGCGGAAGTAAAAATTTTTTAAATTTATACGGAACAAAATTTAATAATTTCTTTTATTCACCATTCAGCCATCCATGGATTACAAATTTTCTAGTTTATTTTTTACTTTGAATTAGAAGTGTGAAGTACAAATTTATTTCCTGTTTTATTTCAGGGAAATAATATCACAACCGAACCCAATGACCAAAAATACAAATAAAGTAAAGTCCTCTATAATATACGATGTATATTTTGTACAAGTACTTGATAATGTAAAAGTGCCAATATCTGCTTAAAATGCAGTCTTTGAAAATAATGATGTGAAGAAAACTGTGATCATACAATAAAGGGAAGTGAAAATCATTGAAATTCTTCACATTTTTAGGATATGTTATTAATTAAAATTTCCAAAACAAAAATAACTAACAAATGTATGTGTGCATCTTCTTTAAAGAAAAAGAAAAATAAATAAAATTGAAAAGTATATAGAGAAAATTAAATTTGAAATGACGATAAAACTTTTTAAAAGCAAATCTTTAAAACTGACTTATGAATTTGCGTATATTTTAATTTATTCAATTTTTCCATAAAATTACAAATTCAATATAATAATGTAAGACAATTATTTTCAATATATAAATTTGGCATTTAGATAACTTCACATATCGTATAATATATTATATAAAACATGAATAGAGCTACATACGATAATGATACAACAAATATGAAAATAGTTTGAAAAAAAAAAGAAAAAAAAATAAACATTTCCTGTGTACAAAATATGTTCGAATGTTTAACATGCAGTTTTTGTTTATATATATTTTCTTATTTTGCATCGATATTTTTCTAAACATACTTTTACAAAAAATAACAAACATGAAAATTATATGAATAAAAATCATATTTTTATAGTTGAAATACACAGCATTATGACCATACACATAAAGAATCGCATCGCAATCGCATCTTCATATTATTATTCTATTTATAGACATTCGATTCTATAAAACTGCATGAAAGATTATCATTTATAAAATGCATCTTTAAAAATGATACATAACATACTTATATGTACATAGGAATTTGGATCTTATATTCATACATTTTACTCACACATTCACATATGTATGTATATACATATAGTTGCAAATAGATATAGTAGCGAGAGTAAACATATACATATAGGTACAAAACTACTTAAATATGTACTTACATAGATGTATATCATGGATCATCGTTGTAGTATAAATAATAAAATACGGTGTGATAGCTCTGTGAGGGCATCATAAAACGATTTATGGAAATTCATTTCCATCTGTTTCTTATACGTTTCTCTTATAATGTAAATAATGTTAAATGATGGCATTTAGATACATAGTGAAGTAAAGAAAAGACAGTAAAATAAAACGGAAAAGTATAGCTGTTAAGTATAAGTTAAAAATATGTATATTTTATTATATGGTTAACTTTTGATTCACCATATCATTATAACAACACTGAGACATCCGCTGTTGCACTGCGGGTCTCCAAAAATGCAACCGTACTAATCTACACGTAATCATAAATCTGCATACACATATACTAGTATCATTTGAATATATACGACGAATATACTCGTATATTTACATAGCTTAGATTGAATATTCAATATTACATTAAAATGAAGATAGAACTTGTTTTATTCCACTGCAGATTTAACATCTAATTTGTGGTCTAATCTGTGCATATTTTAGCTCCAAGTATTATAATGTTGCTTATAAAACTATACGGTATACGTCAACTATTCGTATATACTATATATACATATGATAGGTACATAAATGTATGTTTAAATGTTACATGTTACAAATGAAAAATTTTACATATGTACACCTAAACCTCTTTTTACGCGAATTCGAAATTACGCGAATTGGAATATGTGAAAAAAATTCTTTTTTACGCGATTTTTATTCACTTTTACGCGACCAACCGAAGCTTAAGTTTTAGTCAAAATAAAAAAATAGGCTTAAGGCGTAATCACGATAAGCCCGTTCCGTCCCGTCCCGTTCCGTTCCGACACGTTTCAAAACATACCTGTTATAATAAAACGGAACGGTATATAGTAAATTTGAAAGCTAATATTGAAAATTTATATGGAAACAGGTTATGTTATCCGTAAAAAGTTGAAATTTGTTCAACTTCAACGTTTCGTACCGTTCCGTTCCGTCAATCGTAACAGCTTTTCCGTCAATCCATATAAATAACATGGAAATGTCAAATATCCAACTTTTTTCTTTTTACGGAACGCAACGGGCTTATCGTGACTACGCTCTTAATGATTCAAAATTATGCTACTTGATTCACTTTTTTCTATTGTGCAAGTCTATACGATATAACGGTATAACATTTTTAGCGATAGCATTTTATATCGGTCTTTTGTTCAATCTAAGTGCATACATAAGCAGTTCTTAGCGTTAGCAGTTTCACTTTGATGTTTGAGTCGACAATAGAGTGCAATTTTTTTGATATAATTAAAGAGGGACTGAAACTGATCCTGATGAAGAACGTGTAGGGAAGTTTTCGACTTAACTAAAAGATCAACACAGCGATTAATGACTGAGTTCATGCTGCAAAGTGCTATAACAACAGTCTCACGAAAACGACAACTTCCACATTCATTGTCTGAAACTGATAGTGAATAAAATAATTATTTGTTTATGGAATCTTTAACAAATAACCAAAATGAATATTTCTTTTATTTTATTAAAATTCATCACTTGAATGTATGTCCGTTCTCTATGAAATTGGATTTTCTGAAATTCCTATATTTCAGATTTGGAACCACAATCTTAACTTTTTCTATGGAGTTAGTGGTTTTTTTTACGCGAATTTTATTTACCCGTAATTTTTAGGAACGTATCTATCGCGTAAAAAGAGGTTTAGGTGTACATTATGTGCTTGCTTGTATATTCTATCTTTTTTTACCTGATGTGCAAGTATTGGGTACATACGAATGTATGAATGTATGTGGTTGTTATTGGTGAATATTTTGTTTTTCTTTCTATAAACACAAAGAGAAAAATAAGCTTAAAAGTACAACGGCTGAAAAAAGAAATAAATTTAATAAAAATATTTGTTTACGATAATCCACCACAACCATATTACCACCATTATTATCATCGCCATCACCAGTCACCACCATCCTCATCATCATCATCATCGCAAACATTTACATATAAATTATTATCTATAGCAAGATATCTAATTAGATTTGTATTCTTTCGAAAATAAATCAAAACATATTAAATATCACTGACATATTTTAAGATACAAATAAATACTGCAGTGCAGCACAAATAATGCAAACCTCAGATTAACAATATCTCTATACGGGATACCTATATAAGCTGCATTCTACATACGAGTATATGACTAAAAACGTAGAAATTATGAAATTTTAATATAAATTTTTAATAATAATAGTGTATCTACTCAATAAGGTGAATTTTTCATTTAAATTTTTTTTTGGTGCTGTATAAGATTATGAAATTATTTTTCGTGGGTTAATAGCACTGTTCTTGACATCTATACAGAGTTTTATGTCGATGCGTGAAGCTATCCGTCTCAAGAGGCCAGAATTGTTCCACACTACATTAATTTATTATTCGAGAACATTTCGTCAAAAATTCGACCCATATCGTTTTAAAACCTTAGTATTCGCATGTGAATTCGTTAATACAGTGACTGTTTCATACGATAAATCGAAAAAAAACATTTGCATAAGTGCATTGCGCCACATTGGGAGTAATTTGAAGGGGCGATGAAATTAATTTGGAGGAATAAATGAATATTTTTGTTTAAAAATTGTATAAAAAAATTCACCTTATTTTCTGATTACATAGTGATATCTGGTAATACATTGAACTATTCCTTAAAAAAAAAAAACGCGCTGTGTGGTAGGATAGTAGAGTAGTTAAATTTTAAAAAAATGAAAAGAGCAAATATTCAAGAAAATGAATAACGATGGACAAATGAAATGTATACCTTTTGAGTCTATTTTAGTGTTTATATTCTGTGGTTTTGGAGAAAATATACATATAAGTACAATATGTTCGTTTCTATGTGCATGTTTAAAGTTTAAAGTTTTTACATTATTTATATGTATAAGCTCACAAACACTGTCCTAATCCTCATACATACGAGTGTATTCTTTTTAGAATTCATATGCAGTTACCGCGTTTATAAAGATAGCAAGGATGATGAAATGGTCTTTAGTCTTTCAAATCCAACATATGTATGTATATGGGCATCATGGAGTGCCATGGATTTACAAGCGTTATATGCCTTCATTATGGGTATTGCATTATTTCCAGATGTACATAGATTTGAAGTCATTACAGCACCAATAAAATATTCTTATTTTCTTGCATATAAAAAAAAAGAAAAATACTATTGGCATTGCATATTATTTTTACATATAAAGAATGCGCGAAAGCATGTTTTTGTATGTATACTGTAGTAGTGTATGCATATATGTACAATGCACCTATGTTAGTATATAATATGTTAGTGTAGAATTTATATAAAAACTGGAATTTTGCTGTGTTTTTTCTTATAAATTAGTTTTTTGTTTGTTTGTTTTTGTTTTTCTTTTCCTGTATATCATTGCGATGCTTTTCTTTTCTGGTATTATTTACATTCATTCGCATGTATACATATGTATGTATACGAGTATAAGATTAGAGTCTTATTAAACAACAACAAAAAAACAAAAAAACGTAGTAAAATAAAAAAAAAAAAACAAACAAATAAGATATAAGATGTTGTCTTTTCTTGTTTTTCTTCATTCTCTTTATTGATATATTATATATTATTTATGAAAAGAATTCTTTAAGAAGAAGGTAATTGAACTCTTTCATTTAACTACATATGTACGAGAGATGCGAGTTTATACATTTACACAACCTTAATAGAGCTGTCGTTGTTTGAAAATCGATAAACAACGCAACGAAAAAAATATAATTTTTAAAACGTTATTACAGCAGCACGTACATCATACAAATGTATGTACATAGTGACTACATCATATACATATATTAATTACTTTGTCTTAATAATTGTGCGTAATACATGTTAAATCGTATGTAATGCATATTAAAATTTTCATTTGGTTCAATAATTACAAAAAAAAAAAAAAAAAGAACGATAAAAGAATTGATAATAACGCCCTTTTTCTTCTATGTTACACACTACATCCTCACATACATACATACCATACGTATATCGTTTATCACATTCATTAAGGGAATGTACATATTTTTCAATTAATTTTTAGATTTTTTTTTTTTTTTTTTACTTTGCATTATATGCGCGGCTGTATGCAACAGATCTATGCTCTGATCATCTCTAATACTTGTTGGCATGTTGCGATGTTGATAAGAAAATTTTCTTATTTGAATTAAGAAATTTTTTTTTTCTGTTTGCTTTATAGAATCCCAGTATCTTGAAACCTACATATGAATATAAATCTTAGATATTATTGACAGATCGCCATAGATCGTGTTTTAAAATATAAGGAAAACAAAAAGCAAAATAAAAAAGGAAAACTTTTTAATTGCCTGCAAGAAATTATTATTTAAAAAATATTATTGCGATTTAAATGCATGTATGAATAAGCGTTAATGTTTTCTATTCAATTTTTTTCTTCATTCATATACATATTTAGTTATTATTTTTATTGATATTAATAATAAAGAAGTTTATGGCTCTGTCCGCAATATATACGAGTTTATTCATTAAATGTAAATCTACTATAAAAAAAAAAAAAAACAGAATAAATGAAAAATATACAAATCCGGCATCCGGGCTAAAGCGAAAAACAAGATAATATAATATTAACCGAACCAACAAACATTGCAAATATGTATGTTATTTGATTATAGGTATATATATACATGTATGTTATTATGATATGTTAATTTCTGAAAATGAAAAAATAAAAATAAAAACGAGAAAGAAGAAATGACAATATATGAATCCAAATTTACATGTACATATTTCAACAAAACATTGTAGGTATATGCAATTTTTTTTTTATTTTTTCGCATGTTTGTATAATGGTATTATGCATTGTATATGGTATTCTCTCGTATCGTATAGATATAGAATGATTAAACATATGATTATGACTACATCATAACGTATATATGTAGTTGTATTTGTAGTATATGCGGTTGGATATGTGAGTTGTAATTTAATTGCATCTCTGTCATTAAAAATTTTATGTATACATGCATGCATGTATGAAATGCATTAATATTCATTTTCTATTTTTGTTTTAAATCTTTTTTTTTTTTGTTTTTTTATTTTTTAACTTTTTTTTATTTGAAAAATGTTTTATTAAAAACAAAACGAGCATGTTTTTTGTCTTTCATTCCTCAGATTCGTTCAATTAAGATGGAAAATTGAATTGAATGTTTTAATAATTCACTGTATACTGTACAGGTACATATACATAATACAAAGATGATGCAAATGGTTAAAACAAAAAAAAAAAAAATTAAAATAAAGAAAGTTTTAAATAAAAAATAAAATCATTTAATGAAAATATCTATGGAATGGAAAAAAAAAATCAAAATTTTTGCATAAATTTAGTTTTATTCAGGTGGTAGATTTTATTAAAAAGAGAACAAGTATAGTAGTGGTACATAAAAGATGAAAAGAAAATTTATCAAAATAAAGGAAATATAATATCTAATAAAGGCCAAAACCAAATGCATACCTCAAGACTCATTCATACCTCAAAATTTAAATGTCAAAATTGATTCTGATATATGAAAATGTATTGAAGTAATCCAAATACATACATACTTCACGACTTCAGCAGCAAATGAAGCTGATTCCGAGATTCTGAAAATTTAGAATTTTGAGTCTGAGGAGTAATAACACTGACAGGCTAAGCATTCCAATCTAGATTAAGTCGTTAATTTGGATAAAAGTGGATGTCTGTCATCACAATAACTAGATGATCCAGTTGTATAACTAGATTATCCTAATTCAGTTCTGAAAACTGGATAACCCACATAAACTGGATTTGCAGTAGGAAGAAGAAGACACAAAAATTGACAGTTCAGTTTTCTGGTTCTGATTTATTATGTATTTTTTTTAGCGACTTATTAAAATTGTGTGAAGTGAGTGATTTTACAAATTAAACGTTTCTAAAAACAAAAAAGCTGAAATAATTAAAATATTTCGATATTTAAATCGCAAGTAACACGAAAATAATAGCCTTAAAGTAATTTGTGGTGACTGTGTGGTTACGAATAAATTCAACGAATCAGCTGATCGCATTAGGGATGATCTACTTTGCAATCTGTCACGTTCAGCTTTATAAATCCGAATTAGAGATAACCCGGATAAGTTTATCTAGATTAATTTTAGGCCTGTCTCTAGTATAACAATAATGCCATCATCTATAATACAAAATATGCTTGTTGACATTTATCATTTTTATTTGTAGTATATGTACAAAGATTATACAGTGCTGACGAAAATTATTTGTACTATTTGCATAAAGTGTTCTGAGGAGTAACTTGACTTATTTATTTATTGATTTTGGTCAATAATACGAATACTCTGATGAAAATAATTCATTTAATTTGATTTTCAAGTGCGTTTAGTGAGTATTGGAAGAGTAAAAATGCCACGAAAAAGTAAATTATCGATAGAAAAGAGAGCTGCTATAATTGCTGAATATAACAAATAGTATTCCTGTTACTGTCTAAAGGATTTAGTTAAAAAAAGTGTAAAGTTCACGGAAATACCATTCTATATTAAGTCCTAAGAAAAAGAATTAAGGAATTGTACCGAAAAAGAGCAGAAAGAGGGACAAAAAGAAAAAAAAACTTTGTTACTCACAAATAATTTTTGTAACTACTGTACATTATATAGTACATGCATATAATTTTCGTTTTCATAATATTGGCAACAGTTTGAAGCTGAGGTAAGCATTTGGTTTTGTTAAGCTTCAGAGTCTTGGATTACACTTTTCGAAGTATGAAGTATGAGTCTTGAGATATTTATTTGGTTTTGTCCTTAAATGTTCAAAAAAAGCCATTTAAATACATAATATCCGCGATTTAATATTATCAAAAGTATTTCATTTGGTTGCTCAATTCTTGCTCAACAGAGATGTTCTACATTCTACTGCTTGTAAGACTTTTGAAACATTTTATTTGTTTGCAAATAAGCGAGCTTTCGACAATTTTTTATTATTTTCTTTTAGATATTATTTTGGCAGTTGGCAAATCGCTGAAGTCCGGTTTTTTTTTTTTCAAAATTAATTACATATAAATTCAAATCAATACAAAAAACTAATACAATTACACTCTATGACATCGATTGTAATAATAATAATAAAAATATTTTTATTTTTATATAGTATATGACTATGGTATGGTTTATTTTTATACATATATGTAATTAACAAAATTTGCAATTAAAGGTGAATGCACAAAATAAAACAGATTCAGTCGTCCTAAATAAACTAAATATAAAAATTTAATAATCTAAATAAACAACATCAATTTTATCATTATTTTATTTGAAATTTTGTCTGCCTTCTCGCATCAGATTTTGAATTAAATTTCGTAGAAAAGCGATAATTACACAATAAATGAAATCACTTTAGCTAAATCGTCTGTGTAAATAAGCAATTCATTTAAAATAAAAATTAACATATACAATCAGAACGATGAAACGAAATAGAAATTTTTCAATGTTGCTTCGCGTTATCTACAAGTATGTACTATGTATGTATGTTGTGATGCTTTATGATGCTAGGAGTTTTAATTGTTATGAAATATTATGGACAATTACTAAATCGGATCATCGGATCCATTAAATCAAAGTCAAAAATTTCTTGAATTCATTTACATATTTTATCATCTGATCTATACTATGTTTGTTATTAAAAATTTTGTCAAAAGCAAAAAAAAAAAAAACACTGACACGATTTCAATACAATCTTTGTGTTCCAAAAAGGGTGAATACATAATAATTCGTAAAGTAAACAAAAGTAATTGTAAATTTTAATGAAATGGGCACTATGTATTTTTCTTGAATTTAAAATGGTAAATGGATGAAAAAATAAATAAATACATAAAGTAAATAATAACAAATAGAACTGAGACAGTAAAAATAATAATAAGAATTGTAATAAAAGGGATGAATTCATTAATTGTTATTTGTTTACGCCATTAATTTCCACGAAAAACGGGTGTAGTAAAAGAAGAAGAAGACGATGACAGACAATAGCTTAACAGCACAATGACAACAATTGGAAAAGTCAATCAAACAATAGGAGGGAAAAAAAACATTCAAACTTGAAATGTGTTAATGTGTTTCTATTTATTTATTTTTGAAAACTTCGTGTATTTTATGTTTATTCATTTATTTACGAATGAGTGGTAATTAAAATTTAGAAATTTATATCTGTAATTGCAGTGATACGATGTACATAAAAATATAAATAAGAATAATGTACATACTTATATTGAGATTATTTAGTTTGAAGAACGATTGTAAAGTTTCGTTGTTTACAAGAATAATTATTTCATTGCTTGATTAGCAACACCAGTCAGTCACTTTTAAATGCTCAAAGCAAGACCCTAAATAGACGTGACGGGACGAAAGAAATTAAACGAACGTAAATACTCGTTTCGTCAGTTTGACAATTCGCCCTAAATAGAAAATATTCGAAACGAGTAAAATTTTGTATGAGTATTGAGTATAGAAACGAGTACAAATGTGTATAAAACGAGTAGAAATGATAAAAAGTACGACCGCTACGGCACTATAGGTAGAACTATAATTGACATTGCTGACATAAGCTATGACATATGTCGTAGCCGAACACAGCCAAATCAATGAGCTAAACTATAATTAACATTACCGACATTCGGTAAAAATTCGTTTAACATAAGCTCGACATAAGCAGTACGATCGAGAGCGTACATAACATAAGTAACATAAGCCATAAGCTCATTTTGTGAAATTCGTATTGCTTATGTTTAGTATGTTATCTATGTTATTATAGTTAACCAAATGTTACGTTTTAACATTCGTTATTTTTTCTTATGTTTGTTATGTCAAGTATGTCGATTATAGTTGGGCCTTATCCGTTTCGTCTCGTTTCGTCTATTTGACATTTAAACTTATCGAAATTGAACGAACGTAAGAACACGTTCATTTAGGATGAAAAAAAGTATTGCAAAGAATATTGGATCCTATAAATGATTTGGTTGGGAGGACACGAGATCAAAATGGATGATTATTGAGTGCCTAGTAATAAAAAGTGCCTAAATAAAAAGTGGAGGCAACTTTTAGATAAAGCTAAAGCTGAAAGTCCAGTGTACGCTTTTCACGCTTTTCACACTTTTAACACCTTTCTTTCGTTGAGGTATAAGAAGCAAGAAAGTTGAACAACATTAAAATATATGTGTAATAAGTTTCAATGATAACGCATGAAAAGGGTATGAAGTCGACAACGGTTAGAAGTTAGTTAGTTTTCAAAAAAGCAATACGAAAGCAAATCTATGCGGCAACAGTACAAATTATTGTTGATAAAATGAAATACATGCGTATTTTAGGCTTGAATCTCAATTCAGACAGCAAAAACTAAGTATTTTCGTTTATAAGAAATTTTTACTTTTATTTCATTTTCGTAAACATTTACACACGTAATCATGAAAAATTTTAGAATTTTACGGCCATGATAATTCTTAGAATTTCTCGATGTTATATACGATATACATATTCAAAATGAGAAAAAAAATGTTCAAATGTAATAGTTAAAAGTAAACAGTATAATTTGTACAAAACAATATTCAATTACCAACATTCATTTCAATTTTTAATTATGCATATTATATGTATATGCATAACAAAAATATGAATGTACAACATTTAAAAATTTGAAATATGCAAATGTACATGTACCGTATAAAGTCTCCATCGATCGTCAAAAAAGTTTTGTATACATTAAGTAATAAATAAATGCAAGTACATATGTATGTATATATTTTACAGAATTATGAAGTAATAAAGGTTATTCCTATAGTTTTAAATATGCACATAAACATTACATATACTATACACATATGAGTTTTATAAAAAGGATTTAAATTTATACATAATATATTTTGTTCTTTTATCTCCACTACATACTTATGTACATATGATGGTATGATGATGGTGATGAATACTCTGTTTTGATTGTTTTTATTGCATGTATGTACATCTACTAACATATCTTATGAAATAAACATATGAGTGTTGTTATCCAATTAAATCTGTTGTTTATACAAATACTTATGTACATAAATATAAGTACGATATGTTGTTTTAAGTCTTTCATGTATTTTTATTTTACTGTGTACGAATATTATGCATATATTTACATAATATGCAGTTGATATTTTGCTGTATTTATTGTATGCAAATGCAATATATTATATATATTTTGAACTTTTTCATAACATGCACCCTAATATAATAGAAACTTTTTATAATATTCTCTGTTGTGTATGTACGTTTCAATTGCATAACAAAATGTCGTTTCAGTAAAAATTATACTATAGAATATAAAACGCTGGAATGTAAACAATCCAAAAAGTTTTATTTTATGTAGGATGCCTTTTAACTTGAAAAACAAACAATCTTTAGAAGTGGAATAAAACTGTAAAAAAAAAAAATTGCAAGAATCATACAATGTACAATAAAGGGAGACAAATTTTTTGTATGCTTGATGATGTAATCTAACTTTACATACATACATATGTATGTATGTTTGTAGGTAATGTATAAAAGGACATCATTATTTCTTTTTTAATTTAAGTTTTAAACTCTGAAATAAAATGGATCATATCATATATAATCGTATTTCAAAATGTTAAATGAAATATGTTCTAATTTCTTATGTAAATAACTTCATGAACAGTTCCTATACATACTATGTAAGTTGTTACTTAAAAAAGATAAAGTAAATATACCGTCTGCAGTGCATATAAAATTTTATATCTAAATATAACTGGATTACAGAATGTCCTATTATACTCATATGATGTATTATAATAGAAAATTATTTAAAAAAAAAAATACAATTTTCAATTTTCAATTTACAATCAACATAAAATAATTCCAGTTTTTAATGTGTAAGATAAAAGATATGAAGTTTAAAACATTTTTGTTGAAGCGCGTCGTTCGATGAGCGTTGACTCTTTAGATCTCATAATGCAAATGATATGATAATGGAGATTAGAAGTAATATTAAAAATAAAAAACTGGTACAGCGAACAAAAACCTACTATGCTACTCTTAATGGCGGCGGTCCAATGTAAACGTTGAATGCGTTGCGTACGTTGCGTGCGTTGACAGTTAAATACAAACTAATGCTGCTAATGCTTTGTTTCCAACATAACGTGAAATTGAAGAGAGCTTTTGATGAATTGACAGCTGTTCCAAATGTAACGTGAATTATTGAGTACATTTAAATACATTTTCACACACAATTGAAAGCTCTTTATATACTATGAAATTGAAATTAGGAATAGAACCTAATTTCACGTTAATTCGAAAAATTTCAAGTTGAGAAGAAAACAGAAGAAGTCATATAATTTAATGTGCTATAAAGAGGGAAAAAATTGAATTTCAATTTCATGTGGTATTGGAAGTGAAGCATATTGCTTGAGTTAATTTTAATTATTTATAGATGGATCTAAATATTATAAATTAATTATCAGTGATACAAATATAAACGCATTCATTTAACAAGTAAAGTTCAACGCACGTATCGCATACAACGTAACAAATGTCAGAATAACGCACAACGCATTCAGCGTATACATTGGACCGTCACCATAATTAAAACAATTAAAGTAGTTTTATACCGGCGATAAAATACCGGCAGTACTGTAAAATACAATAGATACTTACTTTGGTATTACATATAAGTATTAGCGTATTAGGTATTGTGGTATTAGTAGTCTATTTACACCAGCGTGGCACAAATGCAGTATGCGGTACACTTAACAACTTAATTTATGTATACCAAAAACTACAAAATGAGATTTCTTAAAGTTTCGGGTAAATATGAACGCATTCTCTCATCATACAGTTTTATATCGATATTGTACCCAGAGTTGACACTTTGGATCTTAAAATCCAAACTTGGTTCTTTTTTTTTCATTTGGATCTTTGGATTCTTAAATGTTATGTTGGATCTTTTTTTCGGAAAATTATTAATGAAAATAAAAATCAAGAGTAATATCCTTCAATTTCATTTAGAATTATTGAAGCACATAAAAATAAGGTTCAATTTTGCTGATAATGAACTGAAATTACTTTCAATTGACAATTCAAAATTGTTGTCATTCAATAGAAACTGCTTCAGTTAGAATTGTCACGTATGAAAACTATAAAAAATGTGACAATATATAAATTTTGGGATATAATAAGTAAATATAAAAATGGATTAGGAGAGTTACGCTTTAAAGAATTATGTGAATTTGTTTCTAATTTAATGATATTGCTTCATAGTTCAGCAGCAGCGTGGTATGAAACTGCCTTTAGTTATTTCTATATTCTATAGATTTTTTACAATGCCGATGGTTAATCACTTTTGTTTTTCTTAGTACGTGTAAGAGTATCTAAGTATGTATTTTGAGGTTACATATCCATTGATATTTTTATTTTTCATTTTTTTACTACATTTATTACATTACATTTTATTTTATTACATGTTCTTTTTTTTCATTTTGATTATTACAGAAATTAAAAATTCTTCAAAAATCCATAAATCATAATGTTACCAGTACACTAAATCTGTAAATATCCATACACATAAACGTAAAAAATTAACTGAGAAGCATAACTACTACAGTGGGTCTTTCAAATAAAAAGGAAAAAAAATCACACACAAAAATAATTTTATCATCATCATATACTTTTTATTGTAAGTACACCCATACACCTACATATTATATCTATACAAAACAACACTGTACCTGTTGTTACATTCATACATATTTCTCATTTTTTAATTTATTACTATTGATCATAAATTATAAATTTTTTATTTTTACTTTTATTTGCTTTCAAATACAAATATGAAAATAAAATTTAAAAATAAATCGAAAAATCTTATAAAAATAATTTTCTTCAGATTTCATTTTTACATTTCTATATTGTATTTGTCATGACTAAACTCATAGTTAAAAATCACGCAGATTTTATGTTATTATTTGAAGAACACACAAAGTTTTCATATGTTACATGGATCTGAATTTTCGGAAATCCTCATTAAATTATCAATTTTTGATTGTTATTTGGAATGAAGAGAAGTCCTTTGTAACAAGTAATAAATGAGAACGTATTAAATTGCACACATTTTACTAGCATTGCTTTCTGGCGGTAATAAAATGTATGGTATTTAAATGCGTTATTACATTACATATAGTACATTACTTATTTACTTAAGCCGAAGGCCCAGTGTACGCTTTTCATGCTTATCACACCTTTTATCCGTTGAGATATGAGAAGAATGAAAATTGAACAATATTTAAATATATGTAATAAGATCCAATGATAACGCTTGAAAAGCGTATGAAGTCGACAACGGATAAAAGTTGGTTCACTTTCAACTTTTCAGGTATGGCAAAGCATGAAAGTAAGTAAAAGAAATAGTTTGACAATTATAAAACAATAAACAACAGAGAAGAATTAGTAGGAATAGACAATTAGTGGGAAAATTTCAAATTATTAAGATTAGGATTCGAGATATCTGTTATCTTGTGCACCACATATCTCCAAAGTTAATTAACCGATTTCAATGAAATTTGAAACATAGATACTTTGATAAGAATTGTGGTGCTTAACGGAGCATTTTTTTTAAAAAAAAAAATGTCCTTGTTTCTTTTTTACAGGTGTCAAAGTTGTCGAAATTACGAATTTTCGGCTTCCAAATGCACCACGCACAGCAAACACTGATTGACCAATTTCTTTGAAATTTTGAATATAGGTAGCATGAAGGATATTGTGATGCTTGAATGTAGCAAATTTTTGATTTTAGGTACTGAAATTTAGTTATAGTTCTTAAAAAAGGAGAGGATTTTTTTTTTTGAAAAATCGTTCAACTTTGACTTCTGTTTTCATACATTAAATCTTCATATATCTATATGATTTTGGTATCGAAATAAAGTTTGGACATTTCTGATGTTTTTTTATAAAAAAAAGTATAAAATTCTTTGTTATATTTTCATTTTTATTAACAAAATAAAATTATGTTTTTTTTTTTCATCAAAGTCGAATCCTACTCTTAATTTTAAAATAATTTTTTACAATTCACATAAATTTTCATTATATTCTTACAATGTATATATGCGTATTGCAAAATATTAACTGTCTGAAGTTTCTGTAACGCGTACATCGGGCCATACAAAAGCAATTCTATGCGGCAACAGATGAAAAGTTTGTAAGATCTGAAAAGTTTTTCTTCTACATTGGGCCTTTAGCTTTACACATTTCAACAATATATTCCTCGACACTTGATTGTGGACTTATACTATATTTTTTTTTATTTTCGTTTTTAAATGAATACTTTTGGTACTGTATATACACGTCCTAAAATTTTTTTAGAAATTCCATTATCCTAAAATGTTCTAGATGTCAAACTTGATTGTGAACATTATTTAAAATATTTTTTTAGGAAGTGTTAAAATATCGTTAATTTTCTTTACTTTAATCGTGTGCAGAGAGGTACAATTTTGGATTTAAGTGAAAAGGCGAAAATTGAAATTTTTCGTTATGTAAACAAAACTTATGACAAATTTATGAAAGAAATCGGAAGAAGATGTACACTATAGACATATTTTTGCTATGATAGAGCCCATAATAATATTCAAATCAATAAAACTGTTGAGTGAAAAGAGAATCCGTATCGTTACCAATTTTCCATCTAAATACTTCATAAAAACAATATCAGAATCACTTTCTCTACTCCTTTTTCCACGTAATTTTCATTGAGTTCAATGGAAATCTTTAATCTGTTATTTCTAACCGGAGATTTTTTTTTAATTTTTCACATAATCCGAACAGATATTCCAACACCAAGAGAATTTTTTATTTATCTTGCTGTTATAGAGTTAAATATGACGTCACCCCCAGAATCTTCTATCATATTGTTTTTTTGTTACAGTTTTATTTTTAATTTTTTCCTTTAAAATAAAAATTATGAATTATTTCAATGCACAGCATTTTGTTTCCAAAACACAAAACCACCTCAATTTTTGACTTGTCATTGTGATAAAAAATTGTACCACCAAACATTTCATAAAAATTAAGTTCATTGTAAGGGTGCGTTCATGTTGGAGCTAAGACTAACACTAGCGTCGATAATAGCTGCGACAACAGCTTTGAGCTTAGCAATGACGTCGACAGCTGGGCAGATCGATGCTGTGTTCATATTGGAACTTCGATACCAGTGAAATATGGAGTGTATAACCGCGTATACAGTATACAAACTCACAGTTTACATTAAGAGCTCAATGTCTCAACAAAAATTTAAAAAAAAATGTCCAGTTCAGAAGACGAGTTATTATTGATTGAAAACAGTTCAAAATACGAATGTGAATTAATGAATTTCAATTTCAGTTTAAAAACAGAGATTATCTATTAAATTATACATATGTACATATTCTTTGAATTTGAACCCACAAATCAGTGGAGCATAGCATCGATAACAGCGAAGAAAATAAAGAAATTATTTATTGACTCTCTTGTCTAAGCTATGCAAAAAGTGATCTCTCTGCTCTCATCGTCAATATGAACACATGCATTTGAGTGTACAGTGTACACATATATTTTCTACACTATTATCGCAGTTATTATCGACGCTAGTGTCGCAGCTCCAACATGAACGAACCCTAAGTATGTAAGTTACAAAAATTTCATATTAATAGCGTCACTTTTGTTTTTCAAAGGTCACTTCAGTCACTGTAGTTAACCGATACTGGAATTTTTCTGATTAATAGCCGCGAATTTTGTTTTTTTTAGTTAAATATTACCAAAAACCATAGATCATAGACTAAATATATATTCTATATTCTATGGTCTTTGCTATTACCTACTGTACTACGTATCGATATTCTCAGCTTTTTTAAAACTCATCTTCCATATTCCAGAAATATCCATTCGATTTCAATTATGTGCCCTAAATACTGGGAAAATCTTATTGTAATGTATGAGAAGTCATTAAAGCTATTGCCTTGCCGGATACACTTGGTATTACACACGCAGGATACACACACATACATACATACATCATATATACATACATATATCATATGGATATGGTATAAATATGAAAATTTTCTGAATATTAAAATAATAATCTTTTTTTTAAGTGTTTTATTGACACCTTTTTATTATTTCTCAATTATTTTTATTCCATACTATAAATATTGTGTGATAATTTTTTATCCTTTTTTATTTTACACATGAATACAAATTCCATATATACTCGTATATATAATATGTAAGTACATTAAATTGTGTTTGTGTATATGTGTATGTAAAATTTAATAATTTTACAAAAAAACTTATTATCATTCACCATTTTTTATAATTATTTGGAGATTGTAGTAAATTCAGATGCTATATTGTGCGATAATTTTTATTAAAAAAAAAAAAAAATGTAAAAAAAAAATTATAAATCTCATTTTCTTTCAAGTGCGTAATTTTGTTGTCATAATTAAAAAAAAAAAACTAAAAATAAATAAAACAAAAATTAAAAAGAAGTAAACCCCTATTGTATATAGGAGTGAATTGATTGTTGCATGCATGAATATTATTACACTGCTGCCTCTCGCATATTGTCGTATTTTTCTCTGAATAAAAACGTATAATAATCATTTATGTTTGTATATTATTCATAAAACCATATATAATACCTAGCATGTATGTAGTATTATGTAGCGTGTGTGCGTACCCATTTAATATGTAAACGTTTTTTGAATTTTAAGTTTTTTTTTTCTGCTATATATTTTTTTTTTAGTGAAAATAAAATAATAAAATTGAAAAAAAAAAAAAGATAATTAAAATGAATAATGATTTCTGTTCTGTTTTACCACTGAGCTGATAATGTATGCATAACTCTATATAAATGTACATTATGTATGTACGTTGTTTTTCATGTGCATTTACGACTGACATAGACGTATAATAACCAATACGAACAAGATTATGATTTCGTATAGTTACTTCGTGTATTTTCATGTGGCTACATATGTAGGTACATTTATTCAGTTGTTTTTTAAATTCTCATTTTATGTACAAAAGTATAGTAAAACCTACTATAAAAAATATAATTTGAATGTAATACATATAAAACATACATATGTATGTATATTCGAGTATTATATCTACTTTTTGTGTAAAAAAAAAAAAAAAAAAAAAAAAACTAAGTATATGGATCCATGTTTGTTTTTTTGTACAGAAAAAAAACACAAAAACTAACACCAACGCAGAAAGGAAATGAAATATGCAAATTTTTTATCATTTTATTCCTTTTTGTTATACGGCGTTATATGTATATAGTGGTATTGATAACTCAGAAAAAATGAAACATAGGAATACGGAAATTTTTTTCAATTTTATATTCGACAATCGATATTATAGAAGGAGTACATGCATTTTGTGAAAAATATTGTATAAAATACATATCTATGTCTATTTACAAAATTTTGATCCATCTACACAATGTAGGTATACATGTATATTGGCAATTATTAACTTCATAAATGTAAATAAAAGAAGTGAATCAATCGTTGCATATCTTTTAATATACTTTCAAACACAGTATTAGAGGATGATAATATTATATGTATTGTATGTGTGTAAATGCATATAAATCTTAAACAAATACAAAAATTCATTGTGAATACCCTGTAACTTATTTGTAAGCAAAATTTATATCGTTTTGTACATATGACATAATAAAATTATTATCGTCTTCATGATGGATGTTATGCTTGACAAAAGGTGAACGTTTTCTTTTCAAATTTCCATTTAAATAATTTTTTTCTCCTTTCTACATATATTCATACACATATGTATGTAGGTACTGTACAAATGTAAATTTTTTGTTTTCAATTTTCTCGCTAATATACATTTATATTATATTTCTACTCATGATATATACTATTACATAGTGCATTCTCATACATACTCGTATATGTAATTTTAAAGTTTTTTTTTTTTGTTCTGAGTGAATGATGAAAGGATAACGTTTCAGTGTTGATAATTTTTAAATTCAGTATTTCGAGATGAGGAGAAAAAAGAATTAGATTTGAAAATAACTGAAAAATCTTATTTTCATGTAAAATTTCATTAGTATGCACGTACAAGTGAGCCGTCTAGTTGCAAAAGTGTGTCGATTCTATTTTATACTATTTTGAGAAAACGAAAAGAATGTTTTTTGTTCATAATAATACAAATTACGTTATGTTTTTAGCTGGAAATAATATACAGAATTTTCCGCTTTGGATGGTACACTCGCAAACAGTAGATAGGTCTCATAGAGACAAACAAAAAATCGTACTACAGAGGGTAGAGGTAGTCTCAACCGTTTAGCCGCCAGGAGGCGATGAATATTTTTCGCACTTACTCTACGAAAAACTTTATAACAAATACGGGTGTACTAGCTAGAAGAAAATAGTCTGAAAGAAATCTGTGGAAAACTCCCCGCTCTCTCTACTGACATCTTACATGCTCCTCTACATCCTTTCTCTCAAAAGTTATTGTGTTTCAAATTCAGAATTTAGTGATTTTTTGCCATATTGTTCAGAGAAAATAGAGGCCGTGGAGATAAAGTGCTCTTTTAAATTAATACTCTAATTACATAAGCAAGAAGCTCAAGATACCTGTTTCATGTTTGCCTTTGTACGATTATTTGTTTGTCTCGATGAGACCTATCTACTGTTTCCGGGTATACCTGTACTACTTCAATTTTAAAGGGCCTAGAAGTGAAAATGGCAATAACTATATTCACGTACTTATAAAAAGCGAGAAAAACTTTAGAAATTGACATTAAAAAATTTTTTTTTAAAAATGGAATAGACATATTTTTGCAAATAGACGACACAAGTATAACTACACAATATAATTCTGAATGTATATGTAAGATGTAGTATATACGTATTTACCTCATACATGAAGCACAAGCATATAAAACGTGAAAATATACACACTGTAGAAATGGAATATATTATGATGAGGTTATGAAAAAAATTCCATTATATAGACGTTAAGAGTTTTTTGCATAAATGATTTTTATGTGTTGCTGCTCGGCATCAAGCAGAAAAACGACAATAAACGAGTATTACAAAGTTGAAAGATAAATGTATTTTAAAATGGATTTTGAAATGTACTTTATTCATATATACATATTTATATAATTTTTTACATATTGTCAAAATACTCGTATATATCTATTTTTAAAATGTAAAATTTTTGAGACATATACCAAGATAAATGAAAAAATAATTGCATGTAAAATAGAATTTTATAACTTCACAATAGTTTCTTGATTCTTCAGCAAAACAAAGTTGAAATATGGAATATTCGAATATGTTGTAGTAAGAGGTGTCAAGTGTATAGTAAAGAAAAAACATAGGAAAAATACATGTCGAAAAAATAAATTTGATTACGGACGACTGAAAGAGCAGTATATATAAATACTATATTGTTAGCAAATTTGCAGTTTAATTCTATCACATTCTATTTATTAATTTTCAATTGAATTAAATGTCTTTTTCTAAAAAATTTATTTTATTCTTTGTATATAGCGGCTGAAAAAATCTCGCATTCATTTTTTTTTGTCAAACGAATATTTAAACAAAATAAAAAGTAAATTGAATGGAAGTGAGGTAGGAAACTCAACGAAAATTGTTCATGCATATCAAAAATAAGATATTTTGGCTATGAAGGTGAATTAAAGCAAACTCTTATCTTATACTGCTTATACCTCAGAATCTCAGAACAATTTTCAATAGAATTATTTATATTCTACGTGCGCCACGTACGCTCTTTATGTGAGAATACTTTACGAATTACGAAAGCTCTAACGAAACTGAACGAACTTGACTTTAATTTTGATTTTGGTTAAAGCTAATGGTTTGGTTCACTTTTAGAAAAAAATTCAAATTCAATCTATAAAACTAGCAGAATTGATAAATATACGACAACTACGGCACACGGCACTATTTGTTTCATCTATTTGACATTTAAACTTATCGAAATTGAACGAACATAAGAATACGTCCATTTCGGATAGTTGTATCCATCACACTACTATCGTATGAATCGTTTCGTTTCGATCTGTCTATTTAGGTTATGTATAGCTTAAATCTATGTTCCGTTCCGTTCCGTCCATTTAGGTTTATAGCATAGACTAAAATATAGATAGGAAATGCTTATGGCAGGAATCGTATTCATAACTATTAAGTAAACATCAAAATAGCTTTTGAGAGATTTTGAAAAAGCTATAAAATCAGAATAAGGAAAATAAATGAGAGAACTTTTGTAATTTTTTGAAATCTTGTATATCTTGAAGAAAAAACAAATTTAAAAATCAAAAATCTATGTAGCTATATTCTTATCGGAAATGATAAAAAATATCAAATAACAGGCAAATGTACAAAATCGTATATTTTAAAGGAAATTTAAATTTTCAACAAATTTATGTTATGACTGGCAATGAATATAATAATATATATTATGACAGACAAATATCCTTATCTGTGATATTATATATACAATTAAAACTGGTTTTGAAAGTATCTAACACATATGTGCATGTATACTATCAAAGAATATTTATCTACTAGTTACGTTAGTTATATATTCTTTGATACTATGCAATCTGTATTGTTGGCTACATGAATATAAATATTCTATATTCATGATTCAAGTAAGACCATGTATGACGGTATAACATAAGTATAACATAACCGTATAACACAGTACTACTGCCAGCTATTGCAATGAGTATGTATTGTGTATTGTTTTTTAAATAAATATGCATGTATTTTCATTGCCAGCTATAGAAATCTACAAAATATGTAATATATATGGAAATTCGTGAGCGAAAAATTATCTCTCCTCTCAGTAAAAGCTCCTGCCAGCCATTCTTCAAGTTTCTGCCAGCTATGATCGATTTCAAAAGTGTATTAAAAATTTATACGGTCATTTCCTATCTATATTTTAGTCTATGTTTACAGCTTAAGTCTGAAATTCGATCTCGATTTTATCAAACATGATTATTAGTTCACATGTGTTTGTGATCTATTCTTCGGAAGAAAAAATATATCGTGGATCGTAAAGTTGACATCAGTCTGAACTGATATCAGGCGTCATGATTTTAATGCAAATTACGGTGAAAATAATGTTTTCTGTTTGAAAAAAAAAAGAAATGACATTTGCAGATTTTTCAAAAAAAAACAAGCTCAATTTTAATTAAATTTCAAAAAGTTCTAAAACAAAAATTAAAAATATTGCTTCATTGTTCCAAATGAATTACTCCAGAAAATCTATGTTTAACATTTTGAAGAAAATCGGGTTTTTCTTGTGGATGATGTTTTGCAAAATGTTCAACCCTTAATGCCAAATAACTACCCACAATATTTTCTGAAAGTCCATACCCTCTCGTTGCCTACCAAACTAGGTCATATTTCTTTGTTCCAAATTTCATGAAAATTGGTCCAAAAATAACCAAGATATTTGATACAAAAGTGAACGATTTTCACTACTCTCAGTATAATTTTAAGTGGAATAATAAACGTTACACGTCTACACTTTCTATTTCGTTTACATGCATTTTAAAGCATGAAGAGAATACCCTCAATAATCAATTTTCAATATGTATATGAATATGTTCAAAAAAAATGTTTTTTTTACTTTTTGACAGAAGCAGAATACGAAATACGTATTGCGAAAATACTCGAATTGTGCATGCATACTCTGTATCTCACTTATGCATGAATCCATCTTTTTATGTTTCGAACGAAATATAAGAGTAATAAATAAAGCAATAAATTAATAAAGAAAATAGAAAAAGATAAAATAAACATGGAAATGAAATGAAAAAATGAAAATATTTTTTTGTAAAAAATAATTCTAGTATGGAGAAAGAATAGTGAATTGAAAGAATTTTATTCACATTGTTTTTAATATTCATGACATGTGTAGGAGAATGTACTCATATAAATTCTCAGTAAAATCAGGTAATAAATAACAAAAAGTAAAAAAAAAAAAAAATTCGAAATCAAAGTTCACAATTTATTTATTTAATTTTTTATTTTTTCTATTTTTCTCTTTCTTTTTTTTAGAAAAATAAATATTCAACAACGAATAAATTGTTCGTAGCTGTCCTATGTTATATACTCATACTCACGTATATAATAATGTGCATATTTTGCACACTACACATATGTACATATGAGCACACACTCAATGCAATAATTAAACTTTAAACAATTTTTATGCGGTTCATATTGTATTTTCTCGTTTTGTTTTGCATACTTTCAATATTTTTCTTCTGGTATTTCAATTTCAATTTTATTTTTGTTCATGAAAAATGTATACTAATTACTCCTCCTACCTACGGAATTTTTTTCATGTTGTGATTGTATTTTATTTAATACATATTTAAAAAGGAATAAATTTTTGGAAAAAAATGAAGAAAAATGAAAATGAAACAGAACACAAAAGAGCGACAACAGAAAAATCGTCATAATTAAATATTTTGTTTTTTTTTTTCATTCAGCAATAAAATATTCGCAGAATTTATTTTTATTTGTTGTTTTCAGTTGAATTTTTTTCGTATATATTTTCTGTGTTTTTAATGCCCAAAGAGAATTGAATGAATTGATTTATTAAGTTCGGTATAAAATATTCATATTTATTGGTTACATATACATATATACCTATGTGGCTATGACTGTGACTGTATATATGTACTTATAATGTGTTCTATATTCAGTGTATGAGTGATATGAGTTTTTTTTTTTTAATATTTGTTTTTGAAGCCTTTAAGGAATTTCAATATGTGGATATCGAAACTCTTACTAGCGATAATGGAAAATTAGAAAACTAAACGAAATATATTCTTTGATGAAATACTTAAATGTTTTGAAAAATTTTCAATTCCTTTGGATGTGAAGGTGAACACTTTTTCATAAAATTTGTGTGAATCCTTTGTAAAAATTAGAATGCTTGTATAGTACTTTTTATTCTCAGTCAAATAAAAGAAAAATTTTATTGTTTAGTTCAAATTTATAGATTTTGTTGCAAAAATACGAAATGTGAAGCTCCTGTACATAATTGTCATGTCATAAAAATTAGACAAGACACATACAAAATGTACATATAGTATGAATATGGTATGTGATTTTATATGGACTTTTGAAATGAAATTTTCGAAATTTTTATTTATTAATTTATTAAATTTTATCGCTTACATGTATGTAACATATATATCTGTGATGTTCAATGTTCAAAAATCATGTCATACACAAAAATGTATTCATGTTTGGTACATAATTTATATAAAGGATAACAATTTTACTTCAAATAAGTACATAATTATCTGTTTAATTATAAATTTAAATAAGATTTTTTTTTAAAATATTTTCACATACATACTTTGTGGTTATGTGTTGTGTATTTTAACAAATAAAAATAAGAATTAAACAGAAAATTTTCATTTGAACAAATCTTTAAATCTATAGTATTTTTCAATACACCTACAATATATAATATGCATTAATAACTAATAGATCATAATAAGCTGCAGATAAATGACATTTGTATATGATGATATAATGTTGAATGAAGAAAACAATAACAACAAAATTTTTTCATTTTTATAAAAATTCTTACACAAAAAGTACAAAACACTTTCGTAAATTCAAGCTTGTTTATACTATTGACACACTGCAGAGATAAACCATGGTTATCTCAAATGGTTTATCGATAATCTGGTATGGGTGACACATTTAAATTTAGGTAAACTAGTTTATATATTCATACAACACCTGTCGAAATAAATTCAAACACTAATTCTTCTTCATCTAGTCAGTATCTTAGCTGAGATTTGGTTTGACAGTTTGTTTAAATAAAATAAAAATAAAAAAAAAATAACACAAACGTCAAAGATAACTGAGTTAGAACTTGATTAACAAGATAACTGAGTTCTAGAAACTCGGTTAATTTAACCTAGTTCTGAAAGTCGGTTATAGCAAAGATAAACCAGAAAATTGAAATAACCATGGTTTATCTATGCAGTGTGTCAATAGTATTATACTATTTTATATTCTATAAATACGGCAGCAAATCAATGATCATTTTTCCAGTCTTCATTCGTGTGAATAACCTTTGAAAAATCCCCTGACATATCACTGTTTCAATGATTATTCTGCTGGCTGTCATATATTTTTAATTTTTTTATTATCAATAATTTATTTTCAAATATGTTTTTTGAATTTCTTTATTGTTAAGCGTGAATTTAGGAAATCGCTTTGTTATTGTTATTAAAAAAAATTTTAAATTCGACCGAAAGTCATAATTATTATTTTTTTATTGCGTTTCAAATGTCCATAATGTATAACATATTAGCAAACATTGATAGCATGTATGTAGATATTCAATAACGCTTCCAATAATGTGAATATGTAAATGATAGTATAATGTTCAATTGATGTATTTAAATAGAAAAATGGATGAAATTGATAAAATTATAAATTACGATTATATATTATAGTTTTAATACTAAATATTTCAAACTTTGAATCTCAATTGATTTACAATGAAAAAAAAAATGTTTACATAGCAGCACATACATACATATATGAGTATTACCATGTATTACACACTCAAATATACACTAGTATTCGATTCAAATTATGTTGATGATGTTGATGATAATGGTATAAAAAGCTAATGAATCGTATTTTATTAAATTTAATTTTCCTGCTTTTGTGTTCAGTTTTTCTTTTTTCTGGCTGTTATGGTTTTTATCATTCACTTATTGAGATCTATAAAATGTATCATACATTCGTACGATAATAATAAATGAAAAATCTATTTAGTTTATAATTTAATTATAATGCATATATGCATCATAAACACATAAAATTCATATCACACTACTCATACATGCACACATTGATGCACTTCTACTCGTATGTACGTATATTCAACTAAATGATTATGAAGGATGTAAATAATTTTTCAAAGAAGAACTCATTTTACTGATTAGTTTGAGTTTCATGGTTTCATATAAATATATCGAGATAAAAAATACAAAAATTTTATAAATTTTATATGATAGATTGAAGTCTACTAATGAAAAAAAAAAAGATAGAAAGAACGTTCATTTATATTCAATATTCTGTAATAATATGTTTTAGAGTATGTACACATACAAAAACATAAGCGTAAATATTCTACCATTCTGTATTTATAATTATACCAATCTATACACTGTCCATGTATCAAATTGCTGTAGGTTGTACATTATATGGTATACATAATATGGTGCACAGCATGTAAAAAAAAGAGTATCAGATCAGCTTTAATATAAACATTAATTTTATTGATTTTTTTCTTTGAGAAATATTTATATTGGATTAGGATATACATACCTCCTTTATCATTTACCATACCTATAATATAAATTATACTCGTACATATAGATATTCGTGTATCTTACTTCATAATACTGTAGCTGTAGCTGTAGCTGTAGCTCTCCTACATGAACACGTACGTGTTTCGATAAAATTCATCATTAGTAATAAAAGAAAAAGAAAATAATTTTTTTTTTTTCATTTTTCTTTTTGCAAAAAACAGCCTGAAACCGAAAAATAAAGTTTTCAATGTTCTTTATTTTTGCATACATATTTTTATTATCCGAACACATTCTACAGACATACTTCCATATACATGTAAGCTGTATATGTATAAAAACGCGCTTATCACCGTACCTATGAAGATGATAAAGTCACTACATACATCGGCAATAATTATGATAGTGATAAAGGTGATATTACACACACATGCAATTTTTATTCCCATCAGGCTTAAACAGTATACAAGAGCTGTGGCAATCACTCTGTCAACTAATCTGACATGAATTGCCCATGTAAATATTTTTGTCAATGTAAACACAGCAATTATAATTCTTGCATCAGTCTGGCACTGCTTTCCAACACTGCCAAACAAAGTGGCATTTTTTAACATTTAACCTCAGAAAGTGAATTAGTGCAGTATACATGAACAATATTCTTTCAAATAAAAGTTGATTTTGTAGGCAGCATTGATTCACTTTCGTAGTATTTTTTGTATTTTTTTGACATTTAAATTATTTTCTGTCTTCTAGTACTAGTGTTCAAATGGATAAAAAAAAAAATCCAGAAAAATGTTATCCCATGTTTTGTATCATCATCATAAGATCATTAAGCTATTCTAGCCATTGTATAATGCATTCATTCACGTATCCAAACACGGTGATATTTTTTATATCAATTTTTTCTGTTGTCTCTGTTTTGTGTAGTCTTATTATTTTTAAAACTTTGGCAGAAAATTGCATGCCAGAGTTCTGAAAGTGACGTATAAAAATAAAAACCTCTGTTTATATTGGCAATGAATCTGGCAGCGACATTTCCCAGAGTACTTTGCTCTGGCAAGGGGCATGGAGATAAAAACTGCCGACGTGGGTAAACAGAATGCCAGATCTCTGTCACATGTCAGATAAAAGTTTGGCGATAAAAATTACCTGTGTAATATCACCTTAATGGTGGTATGTTGTGTGGCCTCAATTTTAGATACAGTTTTTTGTATTTTTCTACATTCTTTTTTTTCAATTTTAAAATTGATTTGTATACATATGTACATACTTGAGCATGGCAAATCCTAACATAGACATAGAAAACTTACAAAAAAAAATTATAAAAAAAAAAAAACACCATGTATGTGAATATTATGTTCGATCTAGATATGATCCCATCTTTTTCTCTTATATACGAGTATAAATTCATTGGATTGATTAAAATGGAAATTCACTTTTTAATTATTTTATGTGTGCTCTGTTTTCCATTATCATCGCTATTTTTTCTCTGTAACTTTCATTTACACCTTTCAATTCTAAATGCATGAAATGCGCATACATGCAACAATATTCTCTTTAAATTCACCACATAAACGCGCGGTTATAGTGCACACTATGTTATGCTACGCGATTTGTTATTTTATACAAAATGTAACATTTTTCTTCTTTTTTTGTATTATTATTAATTTTCATTTTGCAGTTTTGAGAAAAAAAAAATTCTATTTCGAATATTATTGAAAATAACACACATATTTTTCTCCTGTTTGTTTTTATTATGGTTTTGTTAATATGAACGCATAACAAAAAAAAAAAAAAAAATGAATTTTCATGTAAATTATAGAAATTGAATTTCATATAAAACCCATCAAATAAAGACGTTTGTTTTTAAAGTAGTGTAAGTCCACATTTTGAAAAAGAAAAATCCTTGAAAATTTTAAACATTTTGTAAATTTACGTAATTAATGAAAATTACATATTATTATTCAAATACAAAAGCTTTTAATATCTTCATATACTATAGTATAAAATGGACTTACACCATTTCCAAAGAAAACAGCTCAAATGTTAAAAAGAAGAAATCAATAAATATTGCATACAAATACGAGTAAATTTGTACATACATATGTTTACTTTACAGACCGTAAATGTATATTTATACTGGTGAATATGAATGCATTACACTGTTGGATATCAGTTATAATTATTGTCATTAAATTTCGCTTTTATAAACAAGCAAATAATAGTTTGCAAAAAACAAAAAACAAAGTCTAAAAATAAACTAACGTAACTATACACACAGACACGCAGATATTCACGTATGTAAGTATGTACATATACGTATGTATACCGGTATACGTACGCAGTACGCACGTACTTACATGTACAAACATATAGGACTTTTTATTGATCAAATATGATATACGAGCTCCAACCTCCAAGTATATTTACAATATTTACAAATACGTACATTCATACATATTTTTGTAGTGTGGGTTTCAGTTTTCTATATTTATAGAAAAAAGAATTATTTTCCCCCTTCATATGTTTTAGTTTTTAACCTGAAAATGCAATAATATGGATAACAAAAAAAAAAAAAAACGAATGAAAAACTGTATGCATGCGAATAATATATAGTGCTGGTTTTTTGAAAATAAACTGAAAATTACAAAAAAAAGGAATAAATAATAATAAAAATGAAAAAAAACTTGATTTAATATTGAAAAGTTGCATTGTTTATTAAAAATGAAAACAATTCGTGCCTACTGTATGAACATACATATAATTAAAAATTCAATAATTAGATTGCGCGCTGTACAATATTCACTCTTTTTTCCATATTTAAAAGAAACCAAAAGTGACTTTCAAAAATCGACATTTATACTATTTGATCAAATGTCATAAATATTTTACAGCTTTTGCTTTAAATAATATTCATTAATCTCTCCTCATATTCGGAATATGGATAGTATTTTCAAAGTTGCAAACTTTAGGTACATTGCCAACCTGGGATAAAATCAAAATTTTTACCGCAGATGAGAAAGACAAGACAATCATCATGAACTATGCAAATTTCTACTGAATTCGACTGAGAGCATGAAACAATAAATACATAAATGAACATTTGACATTTGCGAGTTTAGTGAAAATGATTAAAAACCCTCTGATCACCTTTTGTGTTTTGTATATTTTTGTTTGTCTGTGTGTGTATTTGTGTTTGAATGCATGTGTGTGTGTGTATGTGCATTTGTAGAAGGCAAATCTGATAGTGTGTATATATCTGTATATAGAAAATGCTTAATTCAAGAACTGTCAGATTTGGCCTCTACAAATGCACATACACACACATATAAGGGTGCAAGAAGCATAATTTTAAAGAGGAAAAATTGTCTTTAATTTGACATCATAATTTACATATGTCTTCCTTTAACTTTTGGAAATATATCAATATCAAAAGAAGTTTGAAAATCGTTTTTTTTAAAAATATGAAATTTTGACTTTGAGTCCATATATCTCAGGAACCATTTATTATTTCGAGACAAAATATATTTCGTTGGAAAGAGGAGAAAGTTCTCTTTAAAATGCAATATCCTTTGTTATTCAGAAAATAAAAGTCTACGTAAAAAAAATACAACTTTCTATGATAAATAATGTATTTGTCTTAAGCAGCATACAGACTTTCAACTTGGTTGTCAACATAGCATGTTGTCAACGTGTTGAAGCGTCTGTAGATAGGATGCTGATTGAAATTTCAGGTTGGTCAACGGTTGAAGAAAAATCAAAATTTTTTGATTTTTGCTTGGTTGACAACCTGGGTTTACAACCAAGTTGTGCGTATGTACCTGTGTTGACAACTTATTGAAAAACCTCATTTCGATTTTAAAATTCGTATCGATAACATCATTGAAATAAAGTGTAAATTTTTTCTAGAATTTCAGATTGAATATTTAATAATATAATAATAGTGTTTTTTTTATACAAAATAATGAAACATTACCTAATAATGAAATTTGGAGGGAATTTTTTCAAGAGAAATTTAAAGACAAAAATAATTAAATATGGTAAAAGTTTATCTGCATATGTTTATTTTGTTATTTGCATATGTTAAACAGAAAAACAAAAACACTGATCAAAAAACAATGTGTCTGTAATAACCTTTCGGGACGTTATCATTTAGAAATGATGTTTATGTTCAAGTTGTCAATTTGGTTTAACGTCTGTGTGTTTTGATCGTCAACCCAGGTGGACAACAAGTTAACAACCAAATTGAAAGTCTGTATGCTGCTTTATGCATACGTTGAACATTTGATATATGTGCAGCACGTCTGCATACATACACACATACACAAGTATTTTAACTAAATGCAAGAATGACCCTAATCAAGTGAGGAATTGAGAGCAATTATCATATTTCTTTTATTTATTATATGGCATTGTGTAAAAAGTAAAAATTACAGATTATAGTACATATATGAAAATGAATGAATGTGATTGCAAAAAAAAAAAAAAAAAGAAAATGAATAAATACACGTGTATGTATGTTAGCACGAGTATGTCTGGTCTAAACTAATAAGAACTGTTCAAAAGGTTGAAAAACAACTTTCATCTCTCAATTTAAACTGAAGCAGTGTGTTTTTATTAAAATGTTTACTTTTGTAGTATAAATTTCTGCCTCCACAAGTAAACCGGACTAAAATCTAGATTATAATTAACCATGTAAGTTGATCATTTACTCTACTAAAAGTTATGTATTGTACGTGTACCATACCTTTTGATTATTAATTCACTATACCTACATAAGTATGTACATAATGTAGGTACACATACCCACATTTAAATATGTTCATATATAAATGTACATATATACACAAAAAAAAAGACAATAACAACCTGTTCCTTTCTATATGAATACATATACACATTCATGTCTGAATTTAAAAAAAAAAATGTTTGCTTGCGAATTTGTTTCTCTTTATTTCGAATTGCAATTTTCATTTTCTATTACAATTTTTCACAGAAACACAAAAACCTGAATTATAATAATTTAAATGAGAACTATCCATATTTTCATAAAAAAGTTTCAAACAAACTAATTAATAATAAATTAAACACAAAACAAAACCTTACTGGCAAGTAGAACTAGGCAGGCAGACTTAAAAAGGAAAATAAAGTCATCACCATTGTTTTATGTTTTGTGGCGAAAGTACTCGTACTTAATACAAAAAGCCTTTGGACTGTGCATATTATTTATCGACCAGAATCATAATCAACCATTAACTATAATCTATAACCAACTAAAATAATAACAGTTAAATTTTTGTTTAAATACAAAAAATTACTTAGCTAAACTTTTTTGAATTCTCTTTTTTTGAGTTATTGTGGTTGTTGCTGTTGTTTAATTTTCATTTAATTATAAATGGAATTTCACTTCTTATAGAAATGAGTAGATACATGGCAATGTTGCCAATCTTTAAGGAATTCCTCAAAACTTGAGGATTTTGAATATTTTTGAGGAATATAATATTTGGCTGTTTCCAAAGCATGTATTAAACTTCCTAAATCATTGGAAGATCTTTTAAGATATTTAGGATCTCATTTTAATATTTTAACAGAAGATACACAAGACAAGAATCTCTAAAAGAATTTCAGCAATTTTACAATGTAGAGGCACACAAAATTCTTTCGCCAAAAATTGTTTTGATCGTATTCTAGAACAATATGAAGCATTAAATTCATATTTACGGCTAAGTGTTTTCGAAGATCCTTCAAAAACTACGAAATATATGCTTGAAACAATGGACAATAAGTTAACCAAAGTTTACCTTGAATTTATTTTTGCTTTGAGGAATTGCGTTAAAAAATGAGGAATTTGAAGCTGCATGTGAGGAATAATCAAATTTGAGATTGGCAACGCTGATACATGGAAAAAAGTGAATCTCATTTATTACCTTCATTTTTGTTTTCTCCTTTGCTGTGTGTGCTTCTATAGTATCAGTCGGTATTGTATTATTCTTGAAAATTAGGTAAAAGATAATTTCATAGGCTACTAAAAGAGGTAATTATCCCTAACAGCCGTAGGTTTTTTTCTGAAGGTTTCGAAGGTTATACATTTCTTTTCTCACATTTTTCTCTTCACCATTACAATAAAAAAGAGAAGTAAAAGGAATATAAAATATAATATAATATCGATTGAATTGCATATGGGATATAAAGGTATAGGAATATCTTGCTATAGATTCATTTTTGATATTTACATATACAGGGTGTCCCGAGTTCTGGTGCAGATATTTTGCCAGTTAGATATATATCGCATGCATCCCCCATGCATCCATGCTGGGGTAGGTCATTTTGAACATCCGTTGTAGAATATACTCTTTTAACATTTTATTTATTAATGTTTAACATTTTATTTACCAAATGTTGGTTGGCCTGTTTTTTCCTTTCAAATACTTGTATAACTTTCTTGGTAAAACCCATAGTTACATTTTTGTCCATAACTCAAAAACACGACAGACAATTAAATGAAATAAATTGCAAATAAAAGGGAATGCACCGGGCAATATTTTAAGTAAAGAAAATTAAAAAAAAAATAGGTCAACATTTTGAGATATTTGACCTTGAACTTAAAATTTTGCATATACCATATCTTTGGCATCACTGGGCCAATTTGAACAATTCAAGTATCAAAGTAAGGACTGATTGATTCTCTTTCCGATGAATGCAAAATAATTGGAAACAACCAAGCATTTCGTGAGCTATGACCACGAGTAAGAAACAAGTCATTTGACCTAAAAAAAAAAACTTCTGAGAATACAACACCCCCCTCCCTAGCTCATTGCCACTTCAGATTAGTCTTCCCCACTATAATATTTTGTCCTTAAATTGTTTCACACTTTTCGAAATTCTGTAAAAAATTTTCAAAATATTAAAAAATTATACAAGCTTTTTGTATTTACATTTTACGAGTAAATGTTGATTTCTTCAATCATTTTGTTTAAATTCGAAATTAATATAAGATACATATTTTAGATTCCTCTTTCTGAATTTTTCCTGATTCGTATTTTTTTTGAAAAAAAAAAAAATTGTATCTGAAATGATTTTTTATCAATCCCTCATTCTAAAGACTCAAAAAATGTCTGTCTGTGTACATGGGTTCTTCATATTATGTTTATGTGTAAAAAATTGAAAAATGAAACCTTAAAAAAATGTAGATTATTAAATTATTCGTAATAGATTATTATGTGTAAATTGAAAATTTCATAATAAAAAATTGGAGTTTTTTCTCATGTTATGTTTGTATTATATAATATATGTACATGTATAGGTATTCTTCACATATACATGTATGTAATATGTGTTCAGTTTTTGAAAGTAAAAGTGAATTGATTTCTTTCACTTTCACCACTGAGTTCAATATAAAAAAACTTATTAAGTTTTGATCTGATCGATTTTTGATAATAAATTGATTTCCAGAAAAGATTTAAATTATATAGTTGTTTGGTGGTAACAGAGTGGCACTCTTCTAATAATTTACAAAGTTTATGTGTTAGGTTAGAATCACGTAACCATATACCTATCATACGTAAATTGATCAAGATTTGAAATTAATTGAATGTTGCCACTAATGTAGTGAGTAATATGGGGGGGGGAATATTAAATTTTTTTTTTTAGAAAACTTTATTTTTTTTTGTTTTTTAATTTAAATTAGAATGTAATTGCTTTAACACGTGAAGAAACTTTTTAATTTACTACACGGATGAATTGAATTTTTTGTATAGAAAGGCACGTTCCAATCACTTGAGTGGTTCAATGTGACTTTCATCACCTAATATCACTATTACCATGAGTATCTATCTACCTCTGTTGTACCGAAAAAAAAAAGAAAAAGTTGTCAAAAAACATTTACGACATACTGATTGAACACAATATCGTTTGATCATTTTAATGGCATACTCTTTTTTTGTCAAATTTACTTGAAATCTAAAAAAATTATAAAAATTCCATAATTTTTGAATGGTTACCATCCATTAGATGTTCTTACAAAGTTTACAAATTTATAAGAATGAAAATTACATAAAATAACAATCGGAAATTTCTTCTTATTCTTCCACGACCTCTCAATCTTTGCAGGATCCTAGCCTCTTTAATTAGCTTCTTTTGTTCTTCGCTATTCTCCACCGCCTTTTTCCGATTTATCCATCCATCACCCAAGTCCTCGTAAATGTTTCTCTAAATTATTTTATCTCAGTAGTTATGTCAATTGCTCTGTTTTCTGGCAAGTTTCCATACATTATTTTCTTCGGCAGTCTTTATACTGGCATCTTTCCTACAGTGCTTTGGGATCTTCATTTGATCGGATTGTCCACTCTTCTTTTTCTCTCGAACCTGCACAAAAAGTTTTCATCGGCTTGTGCATTGTCCATTTTCTGGTTACACCTCTAAATTTCATTTTTGGTGAAAGAAGAGGAGATCAAAGTAGCTTCTGTTTGCAATATTGTTGTGGGTGATGACCCGAGTGAACTAATGTGAACGAAGATTTTCATATTTTATGCTTTGTTGATTTTTTAGCGAATATTCAGTTTTTTCTTCGTTAATTTATACCCCGTCCCGTATTTTTTACAAAATTTACTTTTGTAAAATAATCGGAAATTACTTTTCAAAAATACATAAGTTTACGTTTTTTCGTTATTGAATTGTATATTATTATTATTTAAGAAGCATGATGACTGTTACTATATCTTACGTACTATTACATGTATGTAGTGTACATATACGTATATGTATGTATATGTATATATTTATGGTCAAAGAGGTCATAAACATTAAAAAGTCTATGTACGAGTAGCTATATGTAAGTTCAAAGATGTTCAACAATTTGCCCACTTAAAAAACAAATATTTTTTTTTTTTCTTTTTATTATGCATAACATGCATGAATATAATTTTTCAAGGGCAAGGTTGATTGTATACGTATGTACATAGATGTAATTGTACGTACGTAATTGAAATTCTACTCAATATTTGTTTTTAATTGTTTCTAATATTAAAAAAATTGTAAGCATTTGCATACCGATATGATAAAGCTTGTATACACATATTTAACAGTGTAATTATTCAGGTTTTTTATTTTTTGAACATAAATAATTTTAATATTAATTATTTAATGTGTAAACTAATACAATACTACTTTGAACTGAATATATAGCTATATATGTGTACATGTGTATGTAGTAGTATGTAGATAAATGGTCAGATAATTCAAATTTATGCTTCGATACGTATTTACAAATTAAACGTAAAATTTAACAAGAAAATAATAATTCATCTATTGGTATTTTTTAGTAATTGACTATATAATTGATATTCGGTAATTTGAATAATACCACATAATGTAATTGATGGATTGGAAATGGTATTTCCTATCAATCTAACACAATCTAGAAAAAAAAATTGTTTTTTCCATTCATTATCGTTTATTTTTAAAATTTGTTTTTTGTAGACTTTTAAATTTAACACACAGTTATATGTACGCGATATTTTTATGATGTTTATCTCGCATGCTGCACATCATGCTATGCATGTTATGAAAGAAAAAATGTTTTCTTCATTTTTCATTTTTGTTTTTTTTTTTTCAAAACTTTAAATTACGTACGTGAAAATAGGTATGCGTATGCACAGTATACGTGTTTTGATTTTTAAATTTTTAATTCACAAAAAAATTTTGTATCTAAAGATGAATTGATAAACTAATTTCCGTATCAAATTTTTCTCGTCTCAACCTATTTTTATATTCTGAAAAATTAGATGAATAAAAATATTCAATAGTTGAATTCACTCAAACATTTCAATAATGAATTCCAACAGTTCCCTTTTGTTTTTTTCTTTTACAAACTCTGTGTCTGTGCTATTTTCTATATCATGCAAACATTTGCAAAGATCTTTATAAAATTGTTTGAATTCATTCAAAATATTAAAAACTATTTTACGAATTAATAGGTGCTTTCGGTTTGGCAATTTCAAGTATTTGCGAGTAGAAAAGGTAAATGTCTATGCTATACCATCTACTCGTAGCTACTTATGAAAAATTTTTCAAGTAGCTGGAAGTACGGATGCAAGCATTTACGAATAATTTTTGTGTCGTTCGTTTTAACAATTTATCCTAGACACATTTTAGTACTCGCAAATACTTACTTGAAATTGCCAAATCGAGAGCATCTAATAATAATGTATATGGGGCAGTACTGAAATTTTTTTTTCGATTCAACTTGACCAAATCATTTCGGAAGAATGAAAATAAGAGCAGACAGGACTTTTTCTTTTTTACATTTTTATAAAATTACTGATGAGTATTTTATTTATTCGCATGGCCTACCTTCCTTGTTATTAATTTGACAGAACAAATTTGCTACGATAAAAAGGAAAAACATTTTAAAAATTTATATAGTGAATAACCTTTTTAGTTTTAAAAGTAAATTTCATTCTAAAATTTTCGTTTTATTACTATTTTTCCCGGTATATCGGAATTGTTTCTTGTGACTCATTAATGATAACATAACAAAGAAAATTTTTATCAGAAAAATGTAAGAAATTAATAAACAATTAAGAGTTTTATCAGTAAGCTTGCTGTGCATTATATACGACTGCTTTTTTCTTAGAAATATAACAAGTTGTATCTTCACGTATACATAATGTTGCATACTATCGCCACTACACTTCCTTCCTATAAAAACTGGAAGTACATTAGACTTCATATTATGGAAAATAGAGGGTAATCAAAAAAAAAAACGAAGGTTTTTATTTATTTTTGAATATTGATGTAATTAAGTAAAATTGTTAAATTTTTTATTTGAAAATGATTTCATGCTTATCACCGCCTCTGATGGTTTTATTAAAAATTCGATTTTTGAAGATTAGTTTTAAATAGCGTTTTCACATAAATCTGCTCACCCTTCACCAAAAATACGAATGATACATGCTTTAGGATCATTGAGTATTAGTAATTTGTTGAAGTGACACAAAAATTCAATATAAATTATGTAATGATAAAAAAAAGTCTGTGGAGCTACATGTGTACATCGCACGATCTTGGTGACTAAGTAAGTAAAGGTAGAGAGAGCTATAATCGACATTGCTGACATAAGCTATGACATATGTCGTAGCCGAACACAGCCAAATCAATGAGCTAAACTATAATTAACATTACCGACATTCGTTAAAAATTCGTTTAACATAAGCTCGACATAAGCAGTACGATCGAGAGCGTACATGACATAAGTAACATAAGCCATAAGCTCATTTTGTGAAATTCGTATTTAGTATGTTATCTATGTTATCTATGTTATTATAGTTAACCAAATGTTACGTTTTAACATTCGTTATTTTTTCTTATGTTTGTTATGTCAGGTATGTCAATTATAGTTGGGCCTTAATTGACAAAATTGTCATGATTTTTCGTTGAAAAGCTGAATTTGTTTCAAGTTGCTTTAAAGCCCAAATTTAAAAATTGTAAATGAAAGTAAATGATCACTTGACTAAACTTCTTTCATTTCATGGTGATTTGCCAAACAATTCTGAACTTGAATGTCCATTTCGAAGTGAATTTGATGACGATGAGTAAACCATGACTATAATGTGATGTTTAAAAATTGTATAGCACTATACTAATTTTATCACCCGATACTCTATCACCGTGTTACCGTTTTAGTATTATTTTAACAAAATATGTAGAATATGTGTAAAATCTTTAAAGAATATTTATTTATATTTGGCATTTCGGAAATAATTTGAATTCGTTTTTGTTGTTTTTTTGCACCCTTAGTTACAAAGTGTGTGCCTCGAAATCTTTTTTTATAATTTTTGAACTTATTCTTACAAATTCTTGTATTTTTCTATTGTAATAAAATTTAAATAATGCAGCAAAATAAGCAGAATGTTTTTTTAGTGCCATCATTTGTGCATTTATCGCAATTTATTTACCTTACCATATCAAATAAATTCGAATAAGTCATCAGTCACTTATTCCATTGAAACAGAAACAATTAAATAAAAAAAAAAAAATAAAATAAATAAAATGATTTTCTTGTTTTTTATACACGCAAGTACTTATCTACGAGTATATAACATGCATATAGTGCTTTTGTTATACTAAGTACATATGAACAATAATTTTGTTTTTATTTTAATTGCTCCTTCAAAGTCCAGTGACCTTCAAGACCATTAGTATTAAATGGCGCTTATATACATAGTTTTCTGGTGGTATTTACATTTTTCATGTGAAGAAAAATATGATAATTCCTTTCATGTAAAGGTAGGTAGGTAATTTTTTTTAAGTATTTTTCATTTTTTTTTTTTTTTCTATTTAGTTCTGTCAGATACTTTTGATAAACATGACAGGTTCAAAATAAAAATAACAACGTAACACAACACATACTAGACAGACAGACATATATTACGAAATTTTATCTACACTTTTGAGTTATTTATATGGCTATTCTATCATTGTAATCATAACAAAAAAAAAGTGTGATTGAGTGATTGAATACTGAATGTAAAATAAATGTATATGGAATTTGGCAGTTTAGTAGAACGTGGTAAAACATAAAACAAAAAAAAAATCTGAAACAAAGTAAAAAAACAAAGTGAATCTAAATACGTACATGTAGTCGCAGTTATAAGGTTCAGTATAATCGTATACTGAGCGATTACGTAAAAGATTTTTCACGAAAAAATGAAAGAATACTTTGCTTTTCATTTTAATCTTACAAAAAAAAAAAAAAAAAAAAAAAAAAAAAATTAATTCAATATAAAATGCATCTAATACCTCTAATACCTTATTACCTACGTGCCCATGAATATCATCTGCCTATCTGCTTATAGCTGCAAGCTGCGTGCGTCTATCTGTATCTAATTTACATGATTGACGAATACAACCTGCAGACGAACAAGCATAATTTCAAGCTGTGCTATTGCTTCTGGTTGGGATACGAGTATGTAGTTAGTTGTACGCACGCAATGTATAATAAGCTATGTTTAGTTTAATTTAATGCTTATAAAAATATGTATGTACATGGTAAATGAAGGTTTTTGACCCATCGCCATTGATTTTTTGTAAGTAATAACTAATAAGTAATAAAGTAATGTAATAACAAGTAGGTACTAGACTAGTTAGTTGACTGATGTATACTATATGTTGTATTATGCATACAGTGAGCCTAAAAATATTTTACCATTATTTTACTTACCTTGCAAACATCGTTTAATTTCTTAGCTACGTGTTGATATAAATAAGCATATAAATGTAAATGCAGATGCAGACGTAAGTATCTAACTATGTTATTTTAGGTCTGTGTCTGTGATATACAATATCACAATATACTTATAAGTATAAATGGTGGTATAAGTGTCTGCTGATTTAACTTGAATAAATCACATTTATATTTGAATAAACAAAAATGATTTCTGTATGTATTATAAATGTGAATAATGTAAGTACCTAATGCTGTTATGATACTTACTTTTTTTCCAGCTAGATTTTTCCGTCTTAAGCGCACGAAATTTAGCGTTTAAAGAAAGAGATGATTGATTATGTTGAATTGAGATGTATATACTGATTTTTCGTGTACCTCATTGTAATTTGGTAGTCGTACACCATCATATTTTCATTGTAATAATTAAATACTTACAACTAAGAAAATATGATTATATATATGACTATATATGTTCTTCTAATTCTTTTTTCTGTGCTTAAGCTGATAACCAGCTGATATCGTCTTAATTTCATGCACTTAAGCTGAACTTTTCGTGTACTTCAGCTCGAAATCCAACTTATATTTTACTCTTTTACTCTAAAACAAAATTATGGAGTGATTTTTTTTTTTCATTTACACAATGCTAAAGATTTTAGATTTAGCTTCAGATTTAGCCGTAAAAAAAGTAAGTATCATATCAGCATAATGTACTAACATCTACATACAGTACGTCTTATACGGTTATAAGTTGTTGTTATGCTTAGAAAAATGCTTTTATTTTCTTTTGTCATGCGGAACACAACCTTTTTTTCGTTGTGTTCGAAAAGAAAAAATTGAAAGATTAAAAAAACACTGAAATTGTAATGTAATTCTATGTCGTTATAAAACCAAAAATGTGCTAAATTCTCAAGTAAAAACAAAAAAAAGAAAGGAAATGAAAATAATTGTAATACCCGTTCAGCCCAATTTGTATGTTATCTATGATATGTAATCGAATTGTAATGATGTTGAAGGTGATCCAGTTCTACATCTACACAATTTACGTTTACGTACAGGTACAGGTAAATTAAAGTGATAACAATCAAATATGTAATTCCGTTTCATTTAAAAATGAAAACAGTTATGATCTATTTTTTTTCGTTTTTGGTTAGAGATCTTGTTATAATGATAAATAAATAAATTACGAAACGGTTTATTTGAACATTTTTTGTAAAATTGTAATTTGCTGAATAGGTAGCTGTTTCGCTCCAATCATTGGCAGGAGAATAAAATAAGAAAATACACATTCTATTCAGGTGTAATGATTACAAATACAAATTCATTACGTTTTATGTACGTCAATAACAACAGATTTATAGAGTGATAAAATTCGGTAATAAATTAACGCATTTTAAAAACGAAATGTGAAAATGGGACAAACTCAAACACACACTCAGGTTTTTATTTAGAAAAGCCAATTGATCGTCAAAAAAAATGACTACTCGTATTTTATTATAAAACTACTGACTGTGATTTGACGATACGATCGATCAGGGTTTGTAAACAAAAATCGAATAATTTGCAATAGAAAACTTCCTACAAATTTCGAATGATGTTTACTGTAAAATTTGAAATTATTATTATTTATTATGGGCGCCCACACGACGACCCACCAGGGCCTTTTGGCGGTAAAAAGAAAAACATTCAAAAATTCGATGAGAATTTTATCAGCGACGATTTTGAATAGCCACTTTGCAATAAAAAAATTTTACGTGTCTGCAATGATCGAAACTGCCAGTCAAGATGGTTTGATGTCAAAGAAAAAAATGTGGTAATTTACAAAACATTCGGATTAAAATTAATCATTTTCCTGAATTTCGATTTTTTATTTAATTTTTCGCTTTAATAACATGCGAAAACGCTATAGTAATTTTTTTTTTGTTTGTTGTTGTTGATTTAAGGTTAAATCCATCTGACTTAATTCTCTTTATAGAATTTCCGTTAATTATAATATTTTTTTTTATAATTCACTAAACAGAATATAAGTTCAAATTGACTGATATTCTGGTTTTAAATTAAATTGCTTAAATGCGTGTTGATCAATCAGAAATTAAATACTTTCCAGGTATAGCTATAGATAGAAAATAATCTTCAACGGACTTAATTTTTTTTCATCTTAAAGTAAAATAATCATTTCTTGTTATCCACTTCTTTAGATATTATTGGTACTCATGTTTTAAATATTTTGGAACGAGAATTGCTAACAGTTATTTTTACAGTCTAATGATCTAGAAAAAATAAATAAAAATAATAAATTTAAGACATTTTAACTGAAAAATAATTGATTTTAAATGTTTACCTGTCGTGTGTGTAAGTAAGTAAATATGCTAACGATCGATATAGCCAACATAAAATTTTTGAGTGAATACATTACAAAAAAAAAGTCTTCATTATTCATTTGCAAATTATTTTAACAGTTAAATTACCATTTTATTAGAGAAAATTAATAGAATAAAGAATATGTATAATCGAAAAAAAAAACGCTTCAAAGGTTAATGATTTGCCGTGAAAGAGAAACACAAATAATTCGTAAGAGACAAATATGCATGTGTTACATATACACAAATATACACACACATAAGAACATTGCTCACTAGTATAAATTGGTACTTGTTGGAAATTATTTAAAATTAAAAAAACAAAAAAAAAATTGACAGCAGACATCTTATTAAAAGATTTACAAATTCTTACAATAAAAACAATAGTTTTTGTTTTGCTATATATACTTATTAGTTTCAAATGTAATTTGTAATTTGTTCTATTTAAGCAATTTTCCCCATTTTATGGATTAAACCTGATCGTTTTTGTTTCCTCAACGTTTAACATCTTCAATTCTTTTAAGTATTCATTCTTTTTTCTGTTGAATTTCTTCCAGATCTAGCAATAATAACAAGAAATGAATAACAGCACAAGTTTTTCATTTTGTTTGTATTTTAAATAATTGTTATTGGTTTTGATGAAATTCATAAAAAAATAACGTTTGATCTCAGTGAATAGATTTGCAATGGTGGATGATAGAAAATCCAAACGGTTGGAAATTCTAACATTTTGATTAGAAAATACCACGATGATTCATTGCTCAATAACGAAAAAGCAAAAACAAAAAAAATAAAATTAATATAAATTAGTTTCTAAAATCTAAATTAACATTCAGTTTTTGTTTATTTTTTTTTTTTTTTTATTTTTTGCACATAGTGGAAAAATTATTAAACTGTGACTTTTAATACGTGAATGTATACGTATACATAAGAGTGTATCTATTATAATTACATATTTACGATGATTAAAATTGAACAAAAATTATTCAAAATATCAATCGTTGATATTGCAGTCGTATCATCGTCGTATATCTGTATAGAGGCTAAAGTTAAATAAAAACAGAACTTGAAACAATTATTTGACCGTTACCACAAATAATGAACATGCATACTCTTATGTGGATGTACATATGTATAACAATAAATCGTTTATCATGAAATGAATCTCTGTTTTATAATACTATCTCTTGTACATTATGTAATCTTGTATATTACGCCATTACTCATCTCTGTTATAATTTTCCTGAGAGAAATATTACATATACAATATAGTAGAGTAGTATAATATATGCATGCATAAATATTACATATACTTATAAAATGTAAAGAAAAAGAAGGGAAGGAATACACACACTTTTGCCCACATACAACACCACCCACAATTCATATTCGGACGATTCAGATTCATAGAAACTTTTGTTGTAATATTTATTTATTTTGGCATTTATTATTATTTACCATTACACGACATAAACAAGACAACTTTACATGATGAATGAGGGAAAAAGTTAAATACATTTACAATGTTACATATAGTGTATATAAATGTAAAAAGACTTATGCCGTATAATATTTCGAAAAATTCTTTTTATTGTCCTTCATTCACATGCAAATAGTATAAATGTGGATACGTTTACATCGAAATATTATTATGAACATTTATTTATTGCTCAAATATTTTTCTTTTTTTTATAGATTACAATACAATTTACTACACTTCTTAGAATATTTGATATTATTGGTAGTATTTATTACAATATTATATTTATAACCAAATGTAAATGATAATTTTTTTAAAAGAACAAACTGACAAAATAAAAATAAATAAAGTACAAATAACGAATAGTTCATGAATGACGAATAAAAACGAATATCTACTCACATAAAATCCAAATATTATAATGAAAACATATACAAACTTTTTCATCATTTCAAATATTAATGTACAGTGAACATCAAAAGTCTTTGTCTATATATATATAATTTTCCTTTTAAAAGGCAAATTTATTGAAAAAAAAATTAATAAAAAATTTTTATGACATAAAGTTGAAATACAATCGATTTGGGGTTGTTTCGGGCTATCGGATGTTATAATTTTACACTTTATTTATTAAACAGTTTGATTATTAACAAGCGTATAGATAACATATTTTTTAATATTATGAAGATAACAAATATACCCAACATTTTTTTACACAATTTTGAAATACTTACAAGATTCACGAATAAAAACAAAGGCCGTTTTCACTTTTGCATGGTTTCATAACAACTTGCATTTACTTGCAGTGTGTCCAGTTTAGCAAACGTGTAAAAGTCATATGTTCACTTTTTTAACTTCAATGCAAACGTCATGTGTTCATTTAATAAAACTTGTTTTAAAATTAACGAAACCTATGCAAGTATTTCAAGTTGATTGCTTTTCTGAATAAGAAGAAGATACACTGTTTGTGTTGTCATTGTCATCAGATGTCATTTTGTGTTTACTTAAATCGAATTGTTTTTTATTTGTGTTTGATGTCGGATTATGTTCAAATATGCAAGTATATTTCCACATGCGCAAGTGGATTTTTGTCGTAATTAATTGGTTGCTTTTTTTGACGTTTGCATGCATGGTTGCTTACTTGCACGCCGCCACCAAACGCATAAAACCATGCAAAAGTGAAAACGGTCAAATATTCTTTTTTACACGAAGATTTCGTTCTAGAACGAATCCAGAAAACGAAATTCTTCATTTGCGTTAATCCCGACAGTTGTGCTATACACATCTAATGATGATGATGATAGTATTTTTGATTCAGTCTCCAATAAACGTGCACGCCTGTTATCAAATAGAGTTCAAAATTGATTTTTGTTCCTATAATTTCAAATTTACTTTTTATTTATGTATATTGTTATTTTATGTTATTTTATGAGCTAGCAGCAAAACCCGGCGTTGCCCGTTTTAGAATACATCGCACACTGGTTATAAAATCAGTTTTACAAAACTTTCTAGACTGCACAACTCCACTGAAATTCAAAAAATCGTTGAAATTCTGCACGGAATGACATTATGTATATTCCAGAATATAATTTTCCACATTATTCTCTTTCTATTCTCTTTCCCAAATTGTCTAAAATCATTTTTGAATAATTTTGAACATTTAAATATATTTTTGAACTTTTCTGATCAATCTCGAAATTTTCAAAATAATCTATAATATTCTAGACCGATAATAATCATTTTTTTAAATAATTTCCAGTGTTTTTGGTATTTGGATACATTGCAGAATTTCCAAGATCATTTTTGAAATTTCGAGAACAATTTAGACCGTTCTGAACCTACTACAGAGTTATATATTTTTGTAGTTCATTTCAAAAATTAAAAAAATATCATAGAGTATTCCAGAACATTTTTGAAAAGTAATAATAATAATAATAAATAACCTTGAGCTTATAGTATAAGTTGTACAATGTGTTAGAAAAGGATAGAAATATTCCATCACACATTTTTAACACTCACATCCATTTACTTCCACCCACCGCTACCAAACTCCTTTTCTTGCAAGTGCATATCAAGAGTCTTCTACCACTGCAACCATAAGTGGGTGGCAGTTGGTGATCATAGAGAAAAGGCTGGATATACTAAACGAACACTTTCCTTTCATATATTTATAGATATGTAACATGGATATTATTACTACTTTTTTTGCACGGTTTTTTGGGAAAATATTTAGAGTTTTTTCATGTTACATTATTTTTTAAGTTTTGCAATACATATATCCGAAAATTTTTACCATAAATATCGCATCAATTCTTTTACATGATCATTACAATCAAATATTTGAAATAACGGACAATTTTTTGAATATTAATGTTTTTAATAAAAATATTTCTAGAAATTTTTCTTTGTTCCAATACTTTTTTGAGCGAATGTACATACATAAATATATGTACATATACATATATAATGTAGAAATGTTTGTATGATTGGACAGTTAGAAACAAAAATACAATTTATTTTAATATATTTGAACAATGATAATAATCTATCAAAATATGATTTTTACTTAACATACATTACGTATACATAAATGGACTACAAATGTTAATAAATCAAAAATCTGCCAAAATGATTTGACAAGAACAATCAAAATGTATGTATAAGATGTATAAGAAGAAGGATAAATAATTGCTACTAGCTATACAACATACAGTGACAAATGAAAAAAAAAAGAAGAACAAATACAAGAAAAAAGTAAAAAAACGTATTTTGAAAGAAAAGAGGAAAAATGATGCCAAAGTTCTGAAATTTTTACTTACATTTTTATACTACTCGTATGTACAAAGATAGATAGTAAAATGAAGAAAAAAGAATAAATAAACGAACAATGGATTGAATTGTCATTTATTTTTAGATTTGAGTTTTCATTTTTTTTTTTTAATACATTTATGTATTTCATATTATTTATGATTTAAGTATTCATTTTTCTTTTATTAGTGAAGAAGTAAACATTTTCACATAAAATGCGGCTACATGTGTACAAATAAATCATAATCACAATTATTGTCCTTTAAAAAAAAATGTTTTAGAAAAAACAAAATTAAATATATGATTAGAAAAATGTATGTAGTATATATATTTAGGTGAAAAAGTTTTATTCCAATTTATCGCTATCCTAATACCCTCAATCTATCTATGTGATGCCCTATTGTATATGGCATCCAATTATTAGAAAAGTTTTTATTGCTATCTGCACATTTATTTCTTCATACATACATATTTATTATTTTTATGTCTTTTATTTTATTATTTTTTTTGTCATTTAATTTTTCTTTAGATGACAAGTTTGACTTTTTAATTATGAATTCTTCATTCTACGTATCATTTAATTTAAAAAAAATATATAATATAAGAAGGACACAAATAAATAAGTTTTAACGTTTTAATTTATTTACTTTTTCTTGTTTGCGTGTCGTGGACATACCACTTTTAATATGCAATAAAAAAAATAATTAAAAAAGAAACTAAAAACTCTAGATTATAATAAAAATGATTGCTTTTGTCTTTTTAATTTTCCACGATTCTTCTCCATGTATATTGGAAGGCAAAATTGAATAGGAACTAAAGCAAAAATACATATATAGTATAAAATGATTAAAATCAGGACGATACCTACATATATCTGACCAACATATCTCAACTCAAAACATAATTAGGTGGCAATAATGTTTACTGGTTACAAAAATTCATTAACAATTAAAAACATATGACAGATATCTTGGATTTATAACGAAATTGAATCAATAAGACGTCTTTGGAAGTTTTCATCAATAATTTTTTAAAATTAATTCATAACAGTGACTGGTATCTAATTGTCGGATTGAACATTCTACTTTCCGAGTATTTTAAAGAGACAGTATTTCTTAAGCCTGTAGATAGTTGCATCCAATATTCTTAATTCAGAAATTTCAAACAAGTCTTGCAAAAAAAAAAAAAAAAACGCACATTGAGTTTGAGAGATGAATTTGCATCCAATAATAATCGAGTTCCTACCCCAGTCAACGCACTACTTCTGAAAGAGCATTCCAAAACCTTACTATAGTTGATTATAGTAACATTTTAAAACTGAACAAAAGTTAAATTTAAATTCTTCCTTATCTTTAACAGAATAGAAAAAAATGCTTAGAGGATGACCCAATATCAACTTTCTTGGTAGAACCTACAGTTCATAACTCGAAAACCACGACAGATAATTGAATAACATAAATTGCAAATGAAAGGCAATCCATTGGCAATATTTTAAGTAAAGAAAATTAAAAAAAAAAATAGGTCAACATTTTGAGATATTTGACCTTGAACTCAAAATTTTGCATTTTTTTTCATGAAAATTTGAAAATTTGAATTTGATGTACCATATCTTTGGCATCACTGGACCGCTCTGTACAATTCAAGTATCGAAGTAAAGACTGATTAATTATCTTGAATGCAAAATAATTGAAAAGGACCAAGGATTTCGGGAGTTATGATCGCAAATAGGAAATAAGTAACTTGACCTAAAAAAAAAACTTCTGAGCCTCCTAACTCTTCACTCCTTGATATTAGAACCCCCCACCCTCTGCTAAGCGAATTTTTTCGTTCCTCAGCAAGACCTATCGACTGGCAAAATGCCTGCATCCGAACTTGAGACACCCTGTATAATAAAATATGTATCCAATGCGGTCAGTTTGCTCTATTGCTCTCTAAATCAAGTGTTACAAAGTGATTATTACTGTACATAGATGGTATTGTTTCCATTAAATAAGATAAACCAGTTAGATTTGAGCTAAAAATGTGTATACGATGATTCGAAAATTTTCAAATGTTAATATAAAAGTGAAAATTATGTATTAGAAAATTCTTACCAAACTCTTTAGTTTCTGCTGTTTCGTGAGCATCATAACCAAATATCCAATTATCTACATTTACATTAATTGTTCGAATCGAAAGCACCTATAAAATTATATCAGCAAACCAGAAATTGTATAATTAATCGAATACTTAATTATTCTAGAAGACTATTTCAATGTTAATTTTGTAATTGATTCATGGCATCAGATATGCAATACACGCTTTGCATTAAAGTGGTTTCTTATACTTGCTTCAACATCTAAGTTGAAATAATGCTTTTAAATGTAATCAGTTATAATGGATGAAGTAAATTAAGCAAGTTAGTAAATTTTTTACATACGGTAAACACTTTGAGGTTTATGAGTTTGTTTGTAAAAGTTAAGGAAAATCAAAAATAAAAAGGAAATGTATAGATCTGAAATAAATTAGTAAATTTAATTATCAAAATGATATTATACATACTTGTAAAATAAAGCGAAGTAAATAAAACGTACATTGTAACAGGCAGCAAAGACATTGACACCAAAAGTTTTAAAGCAAATAAAATAAGCAACTCAAACGACACTTGTATTGTAATTCCATCTTTAATTTTTGAATTAACTTATATTTAAGTTTTAAAATTAGAGATTAATATTTTGAGAAATACTTACCCGCATGTTGAATATCATTCAAGAAACGAATCATTAGAATTCGATTCTTCTTAATGCCATTAGGAAAATGTTTAGCAAATAATCGTCTTAAGTATTCATGCCAGTCAGCACTTTCTGGATATATTTTTGAATTGTTTTCATCATTTGAAAATTCTATAGAATTCTGAAAATTTAAAAATTTTTTTTTATCCAAAAATTTTGAAATTCGATTTAAAATGTACTTTTACAGATGATGTCCTAAGCATTCGGGCAACTTGTAATTTTATCATGAAATTTGAAAAAATACATTCTCAATTTCTATCTAATAGCCATCAAATACTAGTCATCTATACTTTCTCGATCCCCCCCTGTAGATTGCATTGCAATTTTTATGGACTTAAATTTCAAATTACCTATTCGTCCGAAAACTTGTGAGATTAACTGTATATACATATACACACTTTTAAATGAAGCAAATTTATAAACTTACAATAAAATATTTTTCCGCTTTCTTTATTTTTACTTGTTTATCTTGAATAAAATCAATGCCTTTTTTGTAATTATTATTTTGATGATGAAAAGTTATTAAACTAAATAGAAATCTATTGATTACAAGCACTAACTGAAGACACCATACTGTACACAGATGATTAGTAGAAAGCTAAACATTATAATTACAAACCAAAACATTAATATCATTGTATTTGGAACTAGTTAAACCTTCATGAATAAGATAATCTCTATTTCCAATTCCACCACCAACTGATATTAAAAGTTTATTATTGAGAATTTTATTTTTTATTTTATTATTACTTTCTTCTTCTTCTTCTTCTTTTATACCAATAGCATTCAGATAATTCGTTTGATTATTATTAAATGCAGTGATTTTTCTTCTTTGGTGTAAAATGAATCACAGCCATCGCACAATTACAGCGTATAGCCCAAAGTTCGCACAATTCAGGCGATAACCATAACGTAACATAACATGAATTTTACATTTTTGCTTCTTGCTTCAGATTACTACTATTGCAAAATCCAGGTCGTTAACGGCTCGTTGTCGCTGAAAAATAGAATAGAATCGATTTGGGCGACAGCGACAGCGTAAAATTCAACGATGAAAAGTCCCACTTAATTACAATATAGACTGTAGTTGTCGCTGGAATTGTACGATGGCTGTCAATGTGTATATCAAGATTTATAACTGGTTCATCTATTTGAGTTGTTAATTTTATTATTGTATTTATGTATTTTGATATTAAAATGTAACATCTATAAGCAGTAGCTGAGCAATTTTTTCTCCCATCGAATGACCGGCAACAATTAATTGTTTTGGCAAAGTGTATATATTATTATAGGTTTACCTATATTTACTTTGGTTTTGGTCTATTTTAAAGATTTCTATATAAATTCTTTACGGTAAGTATACATAATTTTGTAAAATGTTTGTTGTTGTTCAAGACTACCATCAAAATGTCCTGAATATTCTTCATTTATAGATCGACTGAAAATAAAATAATTTTACACAAATATTTTGAAAACATTTCGTGAGATATAAAAAAAATGATGTAATTTCCTAATTATGTATGTATTTCACTGATTTCATATCGCAGTAAAATAAAATAAAATTTACTCGAAAAGTAATCCAAATGTTTGTTCCATCGAATATCAATTCATTACTTTTCTTAATGCCACAGAAGTCAATGATCTGACTTAAGATACGGATTTAATTTATAAATAAATTTATTTTATTTGTGTAGCTCATACTTGTTTATGATCTAATATTTCCTGGTATAAATATTACAGGACATCCGTTAAAAATTTATCCTTGAAGTTTCTCAATAAATATGTACATCTACTCCATATGCATACAGTCCATATTTCGGAAATTTTTTATTTTTAGAAAATTTTATCCTTTGCAAATAGGAGGGAGGTTTAAAAATCGAAAATTAATTTAAAATAAATAAATTTGTTATATGCGTTTAAGGTTGAAGCGTTGGCCAAGAGGGTCGAAGGGAGTTGGTAATAAATGGAGGTTATAGAGGAACGTCCAATGACTTCACTTTGGCGGTCGAAGTTTGGCAACGAGGAGGTAGAGGGGCAGTATTGGAGGTTAAAAATCGAATATTTTTCTGTCTGTGTAGAAAATGCTTAATGCATACACTGTCAGAATTGCCTTCTACAAATACACATACACACATATGCACACACAGATTACTGTTCAAAAGCTGGATAAGTGAATAGAATTACTGATTGACGGCTTCATAATCATAATGTAGTAGCGTTTATGTACGCTTAAAAATGGAACATACATTTGAATGAAAATGAATCTATGAAAAAATTAACGCACAAAAAATATTTCAGTACCGGTCCGGTCCTCATAAAAAGCATTGCTACGTTAACGATACGAGTAATTTATCTTCAGTGTATTTCAATGAAACCACAAATGAATGCCATCATACAAAAATCTAACCTTGAACTTGAATGAAATTAATTATCTAATTCAAAGATGCAATATGTTACCAATCACTATATGAGAAAAGTAATTATTTTTTAATAATAATTTTCCAATGAATTGTTAAAAGTCTATGAGTGCATTACGATTTATTTTTTTAGAACAATAAAATGAAAATCAAATGAAAAATTTCATCATTCTATCATTACTTTTGTTCATTTCTAAAATAATAGCTAGCTATAGATAGCTTACATTTACGTTTAACCAAGTTTAAAATAGTATCTATTTTCTATTGTAATTACATTTACATAATAATGTTAAATACAATGACAGCATAGATGCACGTTTTACCAATAATTTTTATTTTATTTTTCACTTCCTTTTAATATGCTAAATTAATATGCTAGTATTCAATACAGAATTTATCTGGCATTTAGTTTCTGGCAATGAGGCATAGAGTAGAAAACTTATAAAACACTCATCAAGGTGCACAATATCATACAAAATGTACAAAATGATTTTTTATTCATTTTTTGTTTGTTTGCAATTTGGTATTGGTTTTGGTATGGTCTATGTACGTATATGAGTGTACTTACAAATAAATACATACATAATTGCTATGTAATTTATAATCTCTTCAATGAAATATAATTCTATGTACGAGTATACATATAATACTCGTATATGTCAGTTTATAAACAAGTAAATACTAGACTAGGGTATACACAAAGCGAAAACGATTGATGATATGCCTGTAATTAGCACCCATTATTTTTTGATTGCAATCGCCTTTATTTATTTTTAATTTTTTTTTTCTTTTAAACAAACGAAAAAACGAAACAAAGACAAAAGGTTGAAGTCAAGGAAAATTTTCAGTTTGTATATAATAAATAATTCCTTTCATTCATAATATCTACAAATACTCGTAATTACACTTACTTTCAGCTTTGTGCCTTTACAGTTTACACTGCTCTGACGTACAAGAGTCTATTATTAGGTATTAGCAGTATTAGATATTATATAAGGGCATTCACGATTTGGTCTTGTATCATTGTGAACGGTGTAAACTCATACAATCCTAGACTTATTGCAAACATCTTCAATGTAATTTCTACTTACACTCAGTGATGCGACCCTAGAAGGAAAAAAATGTAGTAGTTTGCCCCAAAAAATGTAGTAGATTGAACCAAAATGTAGTAGATTCGGAGAATTATATGTTTATATGGTATATGGTTAAAATAATCGTTAGACTGATTCGGTTTTAAGTTTTGAGCAACATTCCTTCGCTTAATTATAATGGAGAAATTTTCATAAAAAAATTATCAATATTTTTACTGAACTTTTATTTTAATTAACAAATTTCTTGAAAAACAGTATAAAAAGAAATACAATGTTTTATTTATAACTATCTAAATAAAATTTAAGATAATTTCAATGTATCAAATTTATTATTATTTTTATCGACATATAAAAAAATAAACAAACAAATAACAAAATTTCTCAAAAAATTGTAAAGAAAGAAAAAGGAATAAAGTGTTTTAGGAATCAGTACTGCCACTCGTCAATTTTTTTCCGTATCCAAATGGAGACTAAAATAGTATCTAGCTATTGATTAGTATAAACCATTGGCTATTGGCTTTGGCTTTATATTCTTTGGTCAGTGTCACCATCGCACGCATCACCACACCATGCCTCATATCTGCAGTGCAGTGAAAGTGAGTACACTGTGTTACAAAAATTTTGGTTCATGTAATGTAATGTAATATTAGTTCCCAAAACTTAAATTTCAAATATGTAGTAAATTCTGAATAGTACGTAGTAGGTTTTTCGGACTACTCAGATGTAGTAGATCTACTACAATTGTAGTAAAGGTCCCATCACTGCATACACTGCTTGTAAAAATTTACAATGCTGAAACCCATTGTATACGGTTTATATTACTATTGTATACGCCATTCTGACATTAAATGCTAAAGTAATTTGATTAAGTTTATTTTTATAATATTTTAGCTGACATTTATGTCATTAATTTGCTTGCTTTCAATACAAAGTTTGCTATGGTGCGTTCACGAAATGGTGTAAGATTTGAGTGTATATGTTTACACTTTTTACACTCTTACAACAAATCGTGAATACCTCTTATATGTTACTATATTATTAGTGTACCTAAAAGTCAGTTTAGATAGAATAGAATATTATTTAAGCGGATTCTATAATAATTGCTCATGTTTCGAAATTTTCTGTCTGTTTCTGGTTGCATCAGACAGATAATTAGCAATATCAGCCAAGTAATTATATACGAAAAAAAAAAACAAAATTTGAAGAATTTTTCAACATCTTCTATCTATGACTACAAAATTAATTTTAAAATGATTGTGTTTTGTGTTTGTACACATAGCAACTTCTGTACTGCGTATTTGATTTGTAAACTCTTTAATTTTTTGCATAAATGCGCTTGTAATTAAGAAATAATAGTCATTAGATGCAATAAACTTTACATTCCACTTCATCATTATACATTCTTATAGTTGCTTTATTCAGTATTTTAACTAACACTTAAAAAAAAAAACAACTTAAAACTAATGTCACTAAAAATTAATGTTACATCCATTATATGTATATGATTATAATCCTAAAACAAGAAAAAAAAAGGAAACTAAAATACGCAATGTTCATGTCCGCATCTTTTCTAACCTTGACGAAAAGTATTATATTACCATTATTATCTGCCAAGATCCAGAGTTTTAATTTAATCCGACAAAAGAAAATTTATGCGTTGATTAAACTTGATTCTTTTGATAACATTTATCTGATGGTTATATCTATGATAATTAATTGCAAAACATGCAAATTCTAAATAATTTGTATGGTCAGTGGAAGTATCGATTAATACACGTAGTAGTAGTAGTCATGCTGATGATATTACCTGAAGAGTTTTTTTTTTTTTTAGTTTTTTTCTTTTATATATGTTCTGCTGATTACAACACAACATAACACCAACCACAATCAATTATAAAATCTTGGAGGATGTGGTGTGGTTGTTAAGATGTGGTTCTTGCTTTATTTTTATTTTTTGAAATCAGTCGTTAAGAATGAGAATAACTTCTCGGATTCTATGATTAATGGGAATACCTAAATAATAATGAATTGAAATTGAAGAATTTTTTTTTTCAAGTAATTTTATTTTATAACGGGTAAAAGAAGTCTGTATAACAAATGAGATTTACTATGTATGTATTTTCTGTGTAATCTTGAGAAATTTGTGTGATCTTTTTGGCTTCGCTGGTGGTTTAGTTTGATACATTTACAACTAATCAACAGGAAATTTTTTTGTTTTCTTTTTTTCTCTAAAATTCTAAAAATAAATTATGATAATTTATGTATTTTCAAGTATCTAAAAGTCATATTTTCTTGCGATATATACATAGTAACATGCTACACAATCACATCAAATAAATTTCAGAAATAACTAAAATTTCACATTACATACTTTTTTTTTTTTTATTGTGAATCAGAAAGAAACATATAGTTATACAATCAAACAGTAGTTAATTAGATTGTTTGTATTTTATTCTGTATTTTATTCTGTGTTTGTGTTTTATTCTGTTTCCCAACTAAAGAACAGATTATGTCGAGAAAAGAAATTAAATTTTTACGAGTTATTATATTTTTTAAAAACTCTCATCTGAAAGATGTTAGGTCTTAGAGGTCTTTGAAAAATACGATAATGAACGGATAAATCATGGATTTGCTTTTTCATTTTCATTCTTTATTTAATGGAAAATAGATGATGTACGCGCTTACATATATATATAGTTAGTATATGCGGTGTGGAGAAGTAGTCCTAGAAATGCATAATTCTATAAATTATGGGAGTATATACATATTTAAGTGTATGTACACTCTGTACTCATAAAAAAAATTGTATTATTTTGTGTTAGAAACTATGTACTAATGTACCCCATTATACAGTGAAATAAATCATTGAACTTCAGTCTGTATGATGCAATGTAGTACGTATACATATTATTTGTGTTAAAAATCTCATAAAAGGTGTAATCGATCTGCTGATCCAGTTTTTGTCTGAATTCTTAGCAATTTTAAATTTTCAGATTACTATACGTTTCTTTGCCATTATATAGGCATATTTATTTTCAATTTTTCAAATGTGAAAGAAATTTTAAAGGATTTTAAAACAAAAAAAAAATTGTAAATTTATCAATAAAAACCTTTACATTTTGCATTGTATACTTTACTGTAGAAAAGGTCTAGATATGTACATAGACTGTTCTGAATAGTTCTGAATGGATTCATTGTCTGGCACAGCGTATAATGTATGATGATCATATAGCATGAATTTAATAAACGATATAACGTTTCATTTCAAACAAGAAGAATTAAAAAGGAAGAAAAAAATTAAACATGTTTTATTGTCGTTTTTGAAAATAAATTTATATATACAGAGAACAACAAAATATTGAAGTGCTAAATGAGCAATAACAATAATAATTTTTGTTTACAAAGCGAAAATTCATTTCTTGTAATACTTGTTTTATTTATTTATTTATTTTTTTTATTTTTTTTCTTTTCTCAAATTTCCATTAATATTTTTTATGGGTTTTCGTTTTCAATTTCAGTTTTTCTTTTAAAGTTCAAATTGTATGTGACACATAAATATAATATGTGAGTTATGCACTTATTATATTTTTTTTGTTTGGACTTTATCAAATAACAACGCTAATGGTTGGCTTGTTTCTGGCTCTATATGTAAACGCACGGTACGGTATGCTCGTATTTACTTAACACACAGTACGTAATGTATAATTACTAAATAAGTATAATGTGTTCATATAATACATATATGTACGTATTTGCTTGTGCATTATATGTATACGACGAGTATAATAATATTAGGTCGTTGACAGCTGCTGCTGCTGCTGCTTGCCATCGCCCATCGTGTAATAGTTTTTATTAAATTAAAATGAATTTTCCCCAGAGTTATTAAATCTATATTATTTTAAAATAATTTTTTTTTTTGATATTTTTGTTTTTTTTTGTGTTATGTCTTGTTTCTGCTTTTAATGGAATTTTATTTTTGTGCTTCATGATTGAATGACAGGTTACCATTTAGCCAAGCCAGAGTATGAAGTATTGCCTTTGAAAAACAAACGTCTAGTAGGTATAAAAAAAAATTTTTTTTTCAACCAAAACTAAGGAAATTGTGTGGGTGATCAATTAGGCAAGTATAGATGATGGTGTAGTCTGTAGCTGAAGAATGATTTCCATGAATACTTAAAAAAAAAATAAATAGAAAAAATTAAAATACACGCGTCATCAAAGGAAAATTATGAACATATATAAAAGAAAACACAATCTGCATCACATTTTCGTGTGAAAAATATTTTTAATTTTCATGAATATACATTTCAAGCACCATCAAGAGTTAAAAGTATGAGAGCCAGATGAAAGTTAAAATTAAAAAACAAGCATATATAATCGTATGCACATTTATTAGTATATAGGAGATATACATACATATTATTTTATATGATAAAAATATTCCTCATTCTTTCAACATTTTTATTTAATTTTTTATTCTGAGATTTTAATTGCTCAGAATTCTTTGCTCATGTACAAACTAATTGAAAGGTGTTTGATTGTTGGTATAATTACATGTATGTATATTGTACGAGTATGTGCATTTTGTATTCTATACATATTTATGTGAAAAGTTTAAAAGAATTCTTCTCATAAGAAAAAAATTCATTCTTATCCGGTATACATTTATACAATCATAGAATAGAATGTAACTATATAAGAGTAGATATATGCGGAAGTGTAAATTTAATTTACAATTGAATTAAATCAAAACAAACAAAATATTTATGTATACATACAACAAAACATAAACTTTATTAGATTTGCAATTATTATTATTTTTTTTTTTTTAAATTTTATCCATCTCATTTTTCATTATGTAAAATGAAATGAAAAAAATTACAAAAATTTTATTATTTAACAATTGCATACATATGTATGTATAGTATAAAAGTGAAAAAGGATTCCATATAAATTAACAGTCGTCTTGTGTCAAGGATAATAGAAAATAGTATGGAACAAAACAAAATGAATTAAAAATGTTTATTTTTTTTTTCTTTTATACACAAAGGGAATTTTCTAGATGAACCTCAACTAGGAGTAGATACTTATGAAAATCGTGATTAGCTTTAATAATATGAATCTGTTTTGATAGTGTTTTTTGCACTATTATCAATCAAAATTAACTGCAAATATATAAGTTGGATAAAAGATGAAAGCATAGACTACAATATTATGGTATTATTCTATGATGACAGTAGTAAGATTTGACAAAAATTCCGGATAATAGGTGTTGCGGGCATAATCAATCGATGTTTGGATAATTTTTGTTTTATTCTGCCTGAAATCTTTTCTATAAAATGAAAATTTAAAAAAAAAAAAAAATATATCGTTTCTATTACTTTTGTAATCGATGTTAAAATTTCTTTAATTATGGAAAAGTACGATACAAAAGACTGAAAGACGTTATGGAAAAGTTGTACAGTACTAAAATCTTGAATGATGTTATTAAGTACTTGAGAAACACAATCAATCATTAGCTATGTATATATGTAGCTACGTACTATAATTTTAATTCCCATTCACATAATCACATATTATCAGTTCTAAAAAAATAATTAGAGGGGGAGCAAAAATATTCTCTTTTTATATATCGTCGTTCAACAATATGCTGCTTTTATGATATCTTAGGTGACCATTGTGTTTTTATTTCGGTTATTATGGTATTACTGATACATTCTCTAGATGTGTAATTATGTAAATAATAATTATAGATAAGTTCTAATATTATTATGTGCAAGAGTATATACATATTATACATACGTATTTCGCTATATCCACTTCAGTTGTGCTTGTGATCAGTATATTTTCTGTTTGTTGATTTTAATTATCCTTTAATTAAAATTTTACATCATGTATTCAATGTACAGGATAATTATTTCGAAATTGAAAATTTTAAATTTGTATCATACATACACATACCTACATGGATTTAGAGGAATATAAACTTTAGTATACAGTGTGTTAGCTTGGTTAGATTTATTCCATTCTCAATATGAGCATAGAATTTAAGATTTTGTGAGTTTCGTCACAGAACCACACAGATAATGATAAAATTTTCTATAGTAGTGCCTATATATTATAGCGTAACCTTTCTGTTTTACACATTCCATTTTACTGGAGAAGACATGTATAACAGACTTGTGAATGTATTGCATATATTTTCGATAAGCTGGTACACGGGCATAATATACGCATAAAGGCAGTTCCAGACACCTCGACAAATATTTGTCATATACCGAATTATGTGAAAGCATCGCAGACAAAAATATTTGTACTGCGTGCGTGGTTTCGTCTATTTTCTAAAATCTGAAAATGTTTGCCAAATGTGGTATTCAAATGTTTGGCATACACGTACGTATATAAATTTAAATGCAAATATCGGTATTGTGAAAATATACAAGCTCACTTAAAGCAAGGAAAATGTTAGGCAAATGTTTAACAAATGTTCAGGTTGACGAATATTCGTGAAATACGAGTATAATGATCAAAAAAACTGTCTACGATTTCGAGCAAAATCAGAACAAATGAGTAGATCCCGGAAACCTGTGGAAATATATAAATTTGATGGCTACCGTTAAGATTAATCTTCGAATAGTTCTTTGGATTGCTGGTAGTAAAAGATTCTTTGGACGGCCGTCAATGATATCCTTAACATCAATTTTGAGTTATACTTTTTGACCGTTTCGTAAAATATTTAATTTTTTTTTTAACAGAAGGACTATTTTCAATTTTTCTTCTATTTTTTCATTCCAATTTGCCGTAATTTTTTGACAGTATTTATTAGCACAAATTTTGTTGAAATGCATTTTGATGCAATGATTTTATTTTGTCCAAATTAATTTTGAAACTAAAGAACCAAAACACTGTTCACAACAAATAAGATTTTTCGGTTAGCAGTAGATTTAAATAACATCATTCACCTAGTTCCTAGTGACAAAAATGATATTTCTACAATTCAAGAAAAAATGTAAGATGTATATAGAATTAAAGATGTTCACAATTTCCCGAGATTATATTCATCTGTCCTGATTTTGATCCAATTATTGCGAACAATTTTTTGAATTATAAGTAAGCAAATGAACCAATATTTGATGAATGCACCAACATTTATTATTTTTTGTCAAATATACGAAGTATGTGAGACTGCCTTAAGTACAATCATCAACAAAAGCTTTAAAATTAATGTACATCACCTACATCACATACATAGATAGACTACCTAATAATTGAAAAAAGATTGTTGGCGACATCGGTTTCGGTTCTAAATACACAATGCTCTATAATTAAATTACTAGACTGTCTGAAGGCATCATTTTTGTTGTCATTTAATGCGATTGTCTATGATATTGTTTCACCTTTCAATTATGAGCTCACTAACCAGTATTCAAACATTATCTAGCACAGTATTGTGTATGGTATAGTGTTGTATAGATAACATATCAATTTAAGAATGCGACTACTTAGTTTGTGATATGAAATAGAAAACAGACGGGTACTGAAAACATTACACAAAATGACAATGAAATCAATAAAACCAATAAAAAATCTGCATAATATTCAAAATTTCATTTCAAAGATTACATTTATTTAGTAAAATAAAATATGTTTAATAGCTTTTCTTTAAACTGTAATTGGAGTTTTTTTTTAAAAGAATTATGTCTGGAAAGTTTTATAGATAATAATTAAGTATAAGCGCGCATAATAGTTTAGTAGGTCGTAATATTCAAGAAATATGTATAGAAATTTTATATCGAAATTTATTGAAAATCTATTTAAATCTATATTTATTTTATTTAAATTTTTCATTTTCTTATTGTAATTTCAGATTTTCGAATGTCATATCAACTAATGTAATTGATTGAACGTATTTCGAAAGAATCATCGCATATCGCATCACATCACACAGTCTTAACAGATATCATCAGATCAAAAAATTTTTTGCAAATGCCTTAAATTATAAAGAAGACTTTTAAAAAACAAAAATTTGAATAAAAAAAAAAACACAAATTCACTGTGCGTATTTTTATTTATTCACTTACATTTGCACTTACACACACACACACAGGCGCCTACGCCCAAACACAACACGTATAAAACAACAATTTATAAATTAAACAAACCAAAATCAACAAAAATGCTAAAGTCAAAGATCATACTTAAAATTCTATTCTCATTGAGTGTATGGTCATTTGTATTAATTGGCCTCTTCAAATTGCATGGTGGTCATATTGTACCGCGAGAATATGTACCAGTACCAATGAATGGACGTATACTATTACAAAAAGATAATAAAATAATGGATGCTACATCAACAACAACTGATCATTTTGATCCATCCGATATATTAGTGGATAATCGAACAGGTAAATTTATTAGAAATTTATTTTTATTTATAATGCTATTCTATACATTGCGTGTATATGATCCTTATTTTGTACAATAATTCACAATCATAAAAATAATAAATAAAAACTAGAAGTGTATACACAAATACACCAATGAAAAATAAACCTTACGATTGGTTTAATACTATAATATCTATACATTACAAAAATAAAAGTAAAAAATTAAAACACCGTTCGATTAGAAACAGATTTTAGTATAGTCAAAAAAAAAAAATGTAATAAATCTATATTCAGGAATGAAATTTTTCTTCATATTTTATTTTTGATTTTATGCCGGTCAATTTACTTTTTTGTTAATCAACGGTATCCATGAAAATGTCTAGAAAATGTCCTTTAATAAAATCAAAAATTAATGAAGCAAAAATAAAAAAAGAATAAAAAAATTTAAGTAAAATATCGGAAAAGCAAATTGAAATTTCATTTTTTCCTTTTTGTTTTTCTGTCACATAAATTTCGATAAATATGTACGAGTATAATATAGGTAAAGTAAAGAACAATAAAGGACCAAAATTAATTTGAATTGACATTTTCTTTTTACTTTCAGTCGTCTATTACCATTGCATAAATTTATATTTCTTTATTTGTAATTTTTGCTTTTATAAATAAACTACATATACAGAAAGGAATAAATTCAGAAAGAAATGTATTGTCGAATAGAATGCAATATCATATATTCGTTAAAAATTCATCAGGGTATTTTCGTATTATTAATTTTTTCATATACATTTACATTAATACTCTCTGAAAAATACTTTTTTTTTTCATTTTATGTCCTTTGCATTTCAAATACATTAGTAAATTAATGTGCTTATATTAAAGTACGTTTACGTACACACATTACCAAATCAAGAAATTGATTGATTCCACGTAATCAAATCGATTTTAAAACAAAATAATGACAGTGCATTTTTTTTCAAATTTTCTGTTCCGAAGAAGGATAATCAAATTTAATTAAAAAATCCTTTGCACAGAAGCAATATCGTAATCAATGAAGTTTTACCGAAGTGCGATTATTGCTAGTTGAAACTTAAATAAATTAAATAATTAAAATTTTATGCATTTTACTGAGTGAATTTTGAAGACTCTTAACATTCTCTAGAATTTTTCCGAATTCTTCATCTCAAAAATTAATTTTTATATATTTTTATTTTTCATATTATTTTAACAGCTATGGATGAGGAACAACTTGTCCGTGATATTGAATCACGTTTGCCATCATTACCAATTGCGTATTGGAGTAAAAATTTCCTACAACAGAAGTCATCAACTTGTGCCAAATATCCATCAATATTCGAATTAGAATTTAATAATATTTATTGGCAGACGATGCGTACATCTAATGGTACATTTCAGTTATTTGGAGCATATTATGATATCCGAAAACAATCAAGAATCGGTCCAGCTGTACGTATATTAGGTATGATAGATAGGATTGAGCCGAAAGTTAAAACATTTTGTCAATTTTGGTTTGAAGGACAAAAAGAACCATTCATTGTGAAAACATTTGAATACAAGTACATTTGGCACAATAAATGGGGTAATTATAAGAATGGTATCTATCAACCGTATCTGATTGCTTGTCAAATTCCGAAACCATTTCACGGTATTGTACCGTCATCAGTATCAATGGTCGAAAAGGAATGTGACACAGCCACTAATAATCTGAGAGTAATTCACAATCGGCCACAAGATGATCAAAAGAAAGGATTTGCTGTATGTGTGAAGGGATTAGATTTTCTGTATGATGATTTATCAGTTCGATTAGTCGAATGGATTGAATTGCTCAACATTTTAGGAGCGGATAAAATTTACTTTTACGAGTTACAAGTTCATCCAAACATATCCAAAGTTTTAAGATATTATGAGCGTGCTGGAAAGGTACAGGTAACACCGTTAACACTACCGGGTGGACAGCCAAATGTTGCTGGTTTCCAGCATTTGTATTTGACAAAGAAAACGAATCATAAACGACAGAATGAGGTTATTCCGTACAATGATTGCCTTTACAAAAATTTGTACTTGTACGATTATATTGCATTACTAGACATTGATGAGGTCATAATGCCAAAACATAACGACATGTCTTGGCACGATTTAATGAGACGTGTTTTACCGAAAGCTGAAAAAGCTCGACCAGAAGGTTTTCACAGCTACAATTTTCGAAATGTTTACTTCCTAGATGATCACCAGCACGAGCATGGCTGGCACAAGGATATACCGAAGTATATGCATATGCTACAGCATGTCTATCGTGCAAAAAATTACACAAAACCAAATCAATATGTAAAATGTTTTCATAATCCCGAACGTGTCGTTATTCTCCACAATCATTTTCCACTGGCATGTCTTGGTGGTGTTTGCAAATCGTATCCCATCGAAACAGATGATGCTCAACTACAACACTATCGTGCAGATTGCGTAAAAACTTTAAAAAAATCCTGTGAAGAATACCGAGAGAACTCAGTTCAAGATAATACAATATGGAAATTTAAGGATGAATTGATTCGTCGTTCGATGAACACTTTGGACACATTGGGTTTCTTCAAGAAGTCAGCTGCCGGTTCGGGTCCATCGTTACGGTGATTTTTAATGAATTGGTGGGATGGAGGTGGAATTGTTGGCGGTAGTGGAGGTGGTGGAGGAAGTCAATCAATGGATGAGTTTTTGTGACTCGGACTGAGTATTTTACGTACGTAATTTAATTTTCTTTTGTTCTTTATTATCATCCTCATCGTCATCATCTTCAACAAAGTTGTGGTCGTCGTTATTATTGTAAACATATAATAATCCTGCGATAATCATCATCACATTTCTATACATTTAAAAATTCTATACGAAAAAATATAATATATGTAATAAAAATTTACGAATAATATATGTATATGTTTGTATAAAGGGGCAGGAAAACAAAAAAAAAACAACTGAAGTTATATAATAAGCAGATAAACATAATACAAACTGTATTTGGGCAGATGTTTTTATAAATTTTTTATTTTTATTTTCAGTATTTTTCTTATTGTTTACTTTTCTTTTTATTATTTTTTTTATTTTAGTTAAAGTATCCTATATTACACAAGAGTTATACTTATAATGAGTATGAAGGATGAATTATTAAAATAAGTAAAAAGTAATTAATGATGATTCTTGTACTGTTATATTCTGGTATTTCGTAAATTTACTTTAAATCGTATATATAATAATTTTTTAAGGCATATATACACATAAACACACACACACACACACACAAACATATATACACTAATACAACTGCTACTATTACTATTATTATTACAATTAATTTTATTACTATTATTATTATTATATAAAATATACTTAAATATTATATATTGGAGCTTTTTCTAAGAAAGTCATAGCGTAAGTTGCTCTGTCTGTGATTGTAATTTAAAATTGTGTAAGTGCATGATACGAAATATTATAAAAAAAAAAAAATAAAAGAAAAATAAATCATAGTTAACGATTTTTTAATAATGCGTTTTATTTATGATTATTTTATTTATTGTTTTCAGCAGGCTTTTAGGGATAATAATACGAGTATATGTATACAAATCCTGATGATTTGTTGTAATTACAATCAAGTTACATTTACAATCCAGAGTATATTTGTTACACCTACATAACTTCATATTTACGAAAGAAACTCTAAAGCGCTTTCCATTTTCTGTCCTGCGTCTTTAAGCGTAGATTTCACCAGATTGAGTTTGACATGCATAAGTTCTATTTCTAATCTCACACTGGTAATAGAACAATCTGCTCTGTTCAATCTATGCTGCCTTGCAAATTCTTATTTTTTTCATGCGAAGTGAAATTCGCCTCAAAAATAATTTATACATGCCTATACAATGATGATAAGAAGGAATACTATGGGTGCGTTCAGTTCCACGCAGCGATGTAAAATTTTCCTTCACTGCAATAATTTCTCTTACTGAACGACTTCGCTGCATATAGTCGCTACTTAGAAGCGATGAAAATATTTTGCAGCTGAAAAAAAGTTCGCTTTAAAACTCATCGTAAACAAATTTTGACATGTTTGAAAGGATGAATTTAATGGTTGAAAATTTAATACATATTTATTAGTAAGGTGTATAATTTTTTATTACGAGAGTGGTGAAATTACTTTTCATTTTGATGGTTTTAAAATGCTAATAATTCCAAATTTCTCAGGAATTTAGGCAGCAAAAAATAAAAAAAAAATTTCATTGTGTTAATATCAACTTACTTACTTACTTACTATCAATTGTTCAAAGTGGATTACGCTGTACACAGTTCAGTAAATTGTATATAGCGATTATCTAAACATCGCTGACTTGCATCGCTGCAATGAACTGAACGCACCCTATAATTTGAATCTTTTGAAAATCATTTCCATTTAATATTCTTTGACATAGTTCGGTTGTATGTGGATAAAAATTCAAAAATATTTTATATGTTAATTTTTTTTTTCTCATTTATTTAATTTTATAATAGCCTAGTTGTCTTAGTTAGCTCAGTAATTTATTTTGCATGGAACAATTCCATGAATTTCTAAGACAGCATTTTATCACAGTTTTTTTTTTGTAGTTATCTATATACAAATTTAAATAAGAAAATAAAATGTTTCACTAAAATAAAAATCGATCTTGGAACTTAGATCGCATCGAAATGTTCTTCCATTGTACATTTCGGTTCAACTAAATTCAATGGTATAATTGCACCTGGTTTAAAACCACAATTACCAATTGCTGGTTTTGGTAACATACATTCTGGTATAGCTGGTCTACCTCCATTTGACGGTAAACTTGTGAATTTTGCACTTTTGAAATTTTCCGGGCAATAACCCAATTCTCCGTAAGTTAAATAATTTGGACTTGGTCCAGCATCTTCTTCCTCTTCAGATTCTTCTTCAACAATTTCTTCGTCAACTTTTTTTGTGAAACCTTTTTTCTTCAATTCAATAATTTGACGGTTAATTGCCCATAGATTTTCTTCTGGTATATTTGATACGTAAATTGCTCTTAACGGACATAATGGCGTTGTCCTATGACCATACTGAACTTTTTCTTCAGGCACAGAAAAACTACGTGCATTTTCTGATTGATGTGCTAAAGTAACACTAACTGGATCAGCTGGAATACCACATTTTCTGCATGAAAAATAAATGAAAAGAAAAGAAAAACAAAAAATTAAGATCGATAATTTATACTGGAATTTTTGGTTGAGAATTAACAATAGCTCACCGTTTTGGAATGGCATTAGCATGTATCCATGGTCCAATTTGACAAGGACAAGGCGCAAAAGGTGCTATTTTTAATGCAGCTGATTTACATGAACTGCATGTTGCTTTTCCTTCTGCTGCACATGAACTGCATAACTTCTGGGAATATACGTATTTAGGAACTTCTGGCACTGGCGCATTCTATAAAATGAAAAATTCTCTTTATTTATTACTATTCCGTTGACTTTTAAACGACTTTTTTAACGAATAAATTAACATTTTCATTCACTTACTTCACAACATGTTCTTGGTAGGATTGCTGGCGAAACTAATTGTTTACCACATGAACATTTATCACCGATTGGACTAAGCACTGGTGCTGGTATTTCTGGTCGAAATTTAGGTACTGGTCGAAAACCTTTGCAATCATTTTTGCAGTAATTCTCACCAATTGATCCGCATAAACAGGCACTGTTCACCTTTAAAATTGAATTACAAAAAGTCATATCAAAGTCATACTGTGAAACTCCCTTTCATAATTTATCTGATTGAGTCATTTTCACTTTTCACTTACCTCCTGAGGAACGTGAAGGCTGTAAATGATAAATCCAAATAGAATCCACATAAATTTCATTTTGAATTCTGAAAGTTTAATACGATCTAATCACTATACAATCACTAGATAAGCCCAATTTATTTATTATTTTTTTTGGACTGTTAGAAATCCGAATTTATTATGTTTCATAAATCGATTGTAATCACCATTTTATAATTCCCGAGATGGGTTTTATTCATTTAGTTTTTTTTTTCTGTATTCTAATTGAAAAACGTTCTTAATTCTTTAGAGTATAAAACTGAACGGAATGTCACGAACTAAAAAAAAAAAAAAACAAAACTAAATAACATAAATTCTTATTATTTCTTTCATTTTGTGATGACCTTTTTTTTTCTCTTTTGTTTATTAAAAAATTAAGAATTGGATAGAAGAATGAAAACAAAATAAAAAAATAAATAAAATAATAAATAACAAGAATCATAATAGAAGAAAGTAAAGCTGAAAAGAAAATATTGAAAATTATTTTAGATTGTGATTCAGTTGTGAACACACTCGCAATTCGGAAATATGTATATAAAAAAAACGAATAATTCAATAGAAATCAAAATTTAAAAAGTAAAAAGAATAAGAAAATGAGTAGCATTTTAAGTTTATTTTCAGTTTTTCTTTTCATTACTTTTGTTTTTTCTTCAAATATTTTATTTTAATAATAAAAATTTTTTTTTTAACATATTGTTTTGTCTTTTTGTTGACAAAATTAAATGAACTGAAAAACTAAAATAAATGTGTGATGAACGTGCTTAGAAGAAAGAATTATTATTATTATTATTATTATTATTACGTAAGACCGTAAGACGTACATATTAAGTAAATTGGAGACAATGAAAAAAAAAACTGAAATGAAGACAACAAAAAAAAAAAATGGTATAAAGAAGATTTTGAAATTTTTTTTTTCTGTTTTTTATAGAAAGATGACTAAGAAAATCACGTGTTATATACAATCAGAAATGTTGTGAAAGTGTTAAAGTGACAACAACACAAAACAAAATTTCAGAAAAAGAAATAATAATAGGAGAAGAACTATATATTACGGTATTACGATGAGTTGAATTTATGTGCTTATGTTTTATATAAAAAAGGAAAGTAAAAGACAAGTATGTATAAGAACAATAAAATTTCTAAAGTGAACGTAAATAAACATCATTTATTTTCGTTTAAATAAAGAGAATACAAAAAAAGAAAAATTTTTTCATATTATGTACATATATACATTTTCTAATGCATATATGTATGTGCAAGATAAATTAATGCATTTTTGACTTTTCAAGTAATTTGAAAAAGTTTATTTAAATGATTCGTTGCTAGTGCACAAGTTTGAGATACTTATAAGTGAATCGGTTATTTCAAAAACCACATAAGTCCAGTTTCATTCGAAAAACATTTTTTTTTGTTGCAAACGCTTCCTTTAAGGTAGACTCATATTCTGGATAAAAATGCACTGAAGTCAAAATACATTTGCTCCTCTTTAAACAATACTTAGGCCAGTATAACTTAAGTGATTTTAACAGGCAATTCCTATTACAAACTGCAAATATTGACGATAATCCAGATGACAATGACGGAGAATATGCTTACGTACCATACCAATAGCAAAAAATATCACAATTTTGTATAAATTACATACTACGTTACCATGTATTAAATAAACAATAAAATTTATTCGAAATTTCAAATTCTTAAGCGCAAGCGCAATTAAATGCAGCCAAAAAAATACTTGAAAATTCGCTTAGTTGCGAATGACACAGTTTCTATTGATTCATGGGAAATTCTAATTCTGTGACTTATGTGGTTTTTGAAATGACTGACACAAGTATATATGAAAATTTGAATGAAGCATTTTAAAAGTTGGTTGGTTCGCTCACGGTGGAAATTTATTGTTATTTTTCACTGTTTGTTCTAAGATTTCAAGAAATGAAGTAAATCTTGGTCTAGAAACGTTCTTCTTTTTTATGTTCTTTTACTTATCGTGGGTTCGTTTATCTTGTTCTTCACCTGCATTTTTTTTATCCTTTATCATTTCGCTCAGCTTGCCTTTTTCACCTGTGACTTCTTGCGTTCGTCCAGTATTTGATTTTTCACATCGCAATTTTAAAATGCAGCACTTTTTTTCTAGACTAGACTAGACCTTTTACAGCTAGCACTTTTACAGCTAGCACTAGCTAACACCTTTTACTAGCACTTTTACAGACTAGACCATCGAGGTTTTTACTCGATTTTTCACAAAAATAGCTCTCGTTACCGTCAGTTACCTCACCACGTCGAGGTGTGTGATAGAAAAGTTGAGAAAACAGAGTTTATAAGTTCCGCAAACTTTAAAATATTTTGCTTGTTTCTCATATTGATGACTGGTACTGATACAAGAAATGTGTTGAAGATTATTTACAAATAAAACATAAAAATTCAAAAAAATTTTTATAGGAAAACTTCGTAGAAATTTAGAATATTTCCTCATGTATTTATTTATTTATAATAATAAATATTCTTAAACTTAAAATAATCGCTAGTTGTAATCAAGTGAAGCAGAGGGTACATACAGTCGTGCGCAAAAGTTTAAGTCCAAAAGAAAAATTACTCCACGGCTCTCATTTTGACAACCTATATTATTTTACATTGCAATTAATAATTGAAAATGCATTGTTTTCTGTATTATGCTGTTACTTGTTATGATTTTTATGCTGTTAGAAAATAAAAAATAAAAAAAATTCAAAATTTTATTTACTTAAATTAGAATAAAAAATAAACTATAAACAATCATCTCTTTATAACGCCATAATGTGTTACTGTTTAATATCTGCTAAATCTGAATCTATTGACAGTATTTTTGTAACTTAAATAAAAATCACGTAAATTATATTTTATATGGCTTCCTCTTCCTTTTTTAAATCCAATATAAACAGTACAGCTGTAAGGGGCTCTTTCAGGAGGTAAGAAATATTGGCATTTACTTGCAGAATTCTCAACAAAAAGTCCTAGAGTACAGAAAGTTTTATTTGCACGCTCTAATTTTGTGTTGGGAATTGTGGGTACAGGGATTTTGTGTTCGGTAATTCACATAGTATATGTATATTGAAACTTTAAAATTGACTGGCAACTGCCAATATTGAATAAGTGACTCTGATTAACTGAAAATTAAAAAAATTATTAAATTAAATATTATTATAAATATATTTTTATTATTTAATCAACTCAGTTTTTATCATAAAATGATAATTTTTTATCTTACCCCCATAAAACCAGCCAAATTAACATTTAACCAATTAGCAGCACGAATTTTACTATTTTTTTGTGTTCTCTGCATAAATCGAATTATAGTTTTTCGAAATATTACATTCTGATCCATCCAATTACATTCATATATCGCGGTAGTTAGACTATCACTTTCAATTTCCAAATTACTACCAAAATAACATAATACCATTATTTCACATACAGAGCATGCAACTAAAAGTATCATGTAAATACTTTTAATGGGATTCCTTTCAATAAATAACAAATACACTCCAGATACACATATTTCAGCTCCAGTTACAATATACTGATAGAATAATGAATATGATATCACTGTCTCAAGTATCTCATGGTATCTATATACACGCACAAAATATGTATAAAAATTATTTAAAAATTACATTGTAAATTTTCAATTTTAAATTAAAAATTATTTATTTAATTTACTTTAATTCAAAGTTTAAATATTGTAATTCAATTAATTTCATGTAATAGATTATAGTTATACCTACCGTAAAAGTATGTCATAATCTTGTACGCAATTAATTAATTTTTTATAATTATCTTCCTTTGTAGTATCCATATCATAACCGATTTTTCTAATACGGTTTTTCAGCATACGAAAATGTGAAGTTAACACTAATAAATAACAAATCGGATATGTATCATTGCATACATTCTGAAAGCCTTGCAGGAGTAGACCACCAAATTGATAAGTATATGCAATATACCAATTTTGTAATGATGCTGTCCAATCAAAAGGAAACCATGCTGGATACAATATTTTTATCGGTTTATTAACAAATGCAATAATACCACTTAAAATTATCGTTGATGAATACAAAGTCAAATAAAAAATGTAAATTGATTTCGATAATTTTATCATTTGACAGATATATAATTTTTCATCTTTCATTTCAATGCGTTTATCTAAGATTTTCATAAATTCATCGATACTTTTTAATTGTTTTCTATATATCATGTAATTTAAAATTTTTAAACTGCAGTAAGTTTCTATGAAAATTTGTGACATACATTCGAGAATAGATTGAAATGAATTCAAAAGAAATAAACCGATTATTAATGATAATGGATAATAAATTGTTATAAAAGAATTTATCATTACTGCATACACATAATAAAAATAATAATTATAATATGAACTATAATTTTCTGGTGGATTAGCTCCAACTAAAAAATAACCGAGCCATTGGTATTTGACAGCATCTCTTGTATTAATCGTTTTTATGGAATTCATTTTATATTCGCACTATTTAAATTCACTATACTGATTGAACCTGATTGAACGATAAATGTAATGAAGACAAAGAAAAATTTCCTTATATAAGCATCCACTTTTATATACGAATATCTATAGATATTCATATAAATATGAGTATTGTGTATTGGACATGCATAGATTTTTATGGATTATAAATTTTTTATTATACGTTACTGAAATTTAAATTATACTCACATAAATATATGTACATTTTACATGCTAGCATATACTGGGAATATACGCATTTAATAATTTACGTATTGAAAATAGCATATACACAATTACATACGATGTACTAGGCTGTTCGATAAGTCTTTGATCTAGGTAGGAAAATATGAAGTTAAATTCAAAACATATCCTTCTTATTTTCTACATACTGGGCCTTACTAATATCGTTTAATAGTCGTTACTAACGACTTAGTTCTTTGCTAAGGAAAATTAGGTACTAATAGCAAATTTAATGTCGAGTTTAGCTTAATCACGACATTAAAATTTAATCATAGAGAAGTCAAGACTAAGTTATTATTAATGAGCCCGTATATACCGCAGTACCAGACCGAACCAAAACTGGTTTTGGTCCACGGTATATATACTTGGTACACCCAATTTTTGGTACTACCTATTTTGGTCGAACCGACCATTCTGGTATGGTAAGACCTGAATGGTATATACACTTGGTTACACCAATACCAAACCAAATAAATGACATTTATGGTCAAAACATCAAAACATTACATTAACTAACCTGATAAATTAAAGAACAAGAACTGCAGTTTGAAAAAGTGAATATTTTGAACATTATTTTAAATAAATATCGAATATGGGTGAAAGATGCTAATTTGTACAAAGTTAAAGCCACTTGTTTTTCAACGGAAATGACTCTGGCTTGATTTGAAATTAAATTGGTTTTGGGTTCTATATGAGGCTTCAACAAAGCACAAATTAGTTCAAAACTTTCTTGGCTTAATCGGAATGTTTCTTGCCAAAACGCACTGGCATATGTTGGATTACTGAATTTCTGCCATGATTCGTCGCTTCTTTTATGGTAACCAATGGTTCGTATTGATATATTTAGCAGGGAAATTGATTTTAAATACTCACAAATTAATTTGTAGAGTTGTTCTTGATATTCTTAAACCAACTTTCTACAAGGAAATTCAAGGAAAATTTAAAATATTAGACTGGTTAAATAGTTGTGAACAAAACGTATATTTCACCTTTTTCTCATTTCAAAAATTCTTCGTTGTTTCTGTATGTTGTTATTAATTATTGAATTAAAATCATTTAACCTTCGTTTTCTTTTATATAAATATAATTTTATGAATTTTTTATTATGATTATCCATTTAACAAAGTTATCAAAATCCAAAAAAACTACAAACTTCCTAATTTAAATTTGTAATTCTCAAATGTCAAATTAACTCTTCTTCTTTATTTTAGTATACTGGTATATACACTTGGTCTTGTACTTAATTAATACCAAATTTGGTCCGACAAAGTTTGGTCTGGTACTGCGGTATATACGGGCTCAATGAAACATAACCAAATTTGTTTGAAAAAAATTCTGGTTTTGTGTTTTGTGTTATTTAAAAAAAAGGTTAAAGTGGATAGTTTCGACGACTTCATATTTCATGATATGAATAATTTAAATGAATATAATGCCGTAAAGTAAAAGAATATAAGCAACGAAGAAATCTTTTTGATATTTATTTAGACAAAGATTTTATTGACTTGTACATGTAAGGGAAGAAAAAGTTTGATTTTATAAATCATATTCATCAAAAAAACCCCATTTCAATAATTTTTTCACTCATCAAAAAACACAAAACCATCAAATTAATACTACTTTGAAATCAAAATTGGAAAGTCAAACCACAGCTATGCAATCAGCTGTGGAAATCATATAAGAATCCAATAAACAACTTTTTAAATAAAGCTTTTTTTAAATAAAACTTAGCAGAAGGCTATTGGTACCAAAATTAAAGTCGGCTTTAAATTGACGTTGCTGTAACTAACTTAAACTTGAGATTAAAGAAATGCTATTAGTAAGGCCCACTGATTATATATAGACTTATTTAGGTGCGATATATTTATTCCATAGATTTTTAAGTTTTTTAATACCACCAAACCAACGCAGTACGATATTTCAAGTCATTCAAAATACTACTTACATGTTTTTTTTTTTTCATCATTTGATTTATCATTTGAGTAAATTCGACGACTACAAAGCAATTTTTTAAAATTTGAAAACAAGAAAAAGGCACTGAGAGCCAAATCTACAGAATACGATGGACGTGAAAGCATCTCATATTGTAATTGAACTAATTTGACTTTTGCAATTGTTCTTTAATGAAATGATACGTTATCATATTTAAATAGAAATTCGATAAAAATTTTGTGACAAGACTTCTTATTTATCTAATTTATTTATCTGCGTATTATGTTCCATGCAGTTTCATCTGAAATGTCCAAAACACCAGTTTTCTATCGAATTTAGACTTTTGGGAAATTCATAGTGATTTTTTATACTTTAACAAATGAGAGCTAATTGACAAATCAAATACTCATACTTATCGAACAGTCTAATATGTAGGTATACAAATATATGTTTTTATGACAATACTCACATATGTACAGGGTGATTCTATTCAATATAAGAATATTAGTACCACGCGATTCTTTGATGTGTGTCATGAAAAAAATTGTACTAGCAAAAATTGTACGTGTTATTTTTTTTACACCCTGTATATCAAAATTTTTCTTTTTGCAAATGATAGGTAACAAAATTACCTTTATTTTCATATACTACAACATGTGTTTTAAAACATGCTTCTGGCCCAGAAAAAGTAATAAATTCAAAATTCACAAATTTTTTTTTAAAAAACATGTTTTGAGAAATTGGGTTCCTGAAAAAAAAAATCACTACCAAATAAAATTTTATTATTTAAAATTTTGGTCTAAGGTGTGCACTATCAAACAAAAAAAATTCGAACTCGATATCGCAATCCGTTATGAAGTTATTAAGGATCAAAGCGTATATGAAGGGTTCAAAAACGTACCTAGCTGTCTAGAAAATTGCAAAGGACCTGTTCCTCTCAAAACTGTTTACCATAACTATGCATATTTTTTTGTTTTATTTTCCTATTTTATCTGTTTTCAGTAATTTGAAATTTTATTCAGAATGAGAATGCAAATTTTATTTCTATTTATTATTTTTATTATAAAAATTTGATCTTATATTATATTACATTGTTAAGTAATCTACTTAAAATAAATGCTCAATGCCCATTCCTTGGTGTCGAATGCAAGCTCTTATTTTGCGATTAAAAGATTGCATTACACGTCGTAAAAGAGAAATATTTTGTCTTATTTGTTCGCATGCTGAAACTATTTTGTCTCATAAGTCCTAGATGCTAGTAGGAACTGATGCATATACTATTGTTTTCAAATACCTCCAAAGAAAAAAATCTAGCGATGTTAAATCTGGCGATCTTGGAGGCCACAAAATGGGTCCTCCACGACCTATCCATTGATTAGGAAAATTTTGATCTAAATAGTTCCGTTCTTCGATCGAATAATGCGGCGGAGCTCCATCGTGCATAAAATACATTTGTCGTCTAACTGTCAGGGGAATTAATTCATCAAAAAAATCTTCGACATCATTACTCAGAAAATCTAAATAATTTGCTCCACTCACGATATTCGCTAATCTAATGGGTCCCAATAAAGTATTTCAATCCAATTTTCTAGATAGGTAGGTACGTTTTTGAACCCTTCATATACGCTTTGATCCTTAATAACTTAATAACGGATTGCGATATCGAGTTCGGATTTTTTTTGTTTGATAGTGCACACTATAGGCCGAAATTTTAAATAATAAAAATTTTTTTGGTAGTGATTTATTTTTTCAGGAACCCAATTTCTCAAAACATGTTTTTTAAAAAAAAAAAGTGTGAATTTTGAATTTATTACTTTTTCTTGGCCAGAAGCAAGCATGTTTTAAAACACATGTTATTGCATATGAAAAGAAAGGTAATTTTGTTACCTATCATTTGCAAAAAGAAAAATTTTGATATACAGGGTGTAAAAAAAGTAACACGTGTTTTTGTGTTCAAAGGTCTTATAAAAATCTAAAAATTCAAAACGCCCTCTAACGTCGAAACCAGGCTTCACATAAATTTTTGCTATTACAATTTTTTTCATGACACACATCAAATAATCGCGTGGTACTAACATTCTTATATTGAATAGAATCACCCTGTGTATTATTTTTTTATTTTATCAATATATAAACCATAAGAACACTGAAAATGAAAATTTAATAATAATATATCGGTATTCTGTGTAAATGATTAATTATTTAAATTTTTTTAACACTTAAATAATTTTTTAAAAATTCATTTTTTTAGTCATGTAATATTATTTTTATGAATTATTGATAAATTCTTATACATATCAAAAAAAAAAATATAAATTATGGAATTCAAAAGAAGAGACATTCGTATGGTATTTAAAATCGGAACAGTATAAAGAAAGACTTCAGAATATAGATGATCAAGCTCCACATATCAGTACTATTCGCCGTTGGTGTGCTGAGTTCAATCATCAACAGTTTTGTTTAGGCGACGGGCCCCGTGAAGGTTGTCCTTTAACTGCAGTGACCGACGAAAATGTTAATGCTGTTCGAAAAATGGTTGAAGAAAATAACAGATTTACTAATTAAAAAATTCGCATGAGTCAAATTCAAACTATTTTACGTATTATTATTATTATTATTTATAATGGGGGAGAGGTTGGTAAACTGCAATTATAGTGTCATCACTATTTTACGTGATCAGTTGTGTGTGAAAAAAAAAATTGTTGTCGATGGATACACAGGAGCGAAAGAACATTCGTGTTGATTGGTGTTTTTTTTTGTCAATATTTATTTTATTAATTTTAAATAATTTTATAATAATTGATTAATAATAATTTTTAATACAAAAGATTGATAACATAAATAAATATAATAAACATAAAAATAAATTGGTATAATGTGTGTATTGTGTGTATAATGTGTGATAAAAGAATAAAGGTAAGCACACGCACATGCATAATGCACACGCAATCAAATTTGCCTTCTACATTGTGCATTTTCTATACAGACATACACACTGCCAAAATATATAATAATAACGTACTATTATGTATTAAAAATAAATACTGTAACTTACTACAAAATTTAGCACCATTAAAATCAATTCTTTCTAGGATATTTGCCTTCCTCAAATACCTCAGGATCAAAATAATAAGTGAAAAACTTGTCTATGATGTCCTTTTTTATTTTCAAAAAATTTGAACCCATTATCCTTAGTCCTTCCTGAGATATTGGTAAAAATGTAAAAATAGTCAAAAATCTAAAATGTCCTTTATTATCCTTTTACTCGGACTTTTTGAAAAAAAATTTTTCAGAATATAGAGCATCTTGAGATGCATCTTTTGAAGATATTGACAAAAAATAAACAGGGTGGACAGCTGTTCATGTTTTTTGCGCTTCAAATATCGGCAATATTTTCTTTTATTCTCACTTCGAAAATCATCACTTATACCATTTTTACCGACAATAATTCATACGCAACGGAAGATTGTAACTATACATATAAATTAAATTTTGTTTTGTCCCATCCTGACTTAAAAATGTAGCAATAAAAGTATCTGTGTTAAGTTTCTACATATGCACATATACATATCTACATCTTTAATTTTCTTCCAATTTATCTGTTCGACATTTTTTTCAATCATGTGAATTTGAAGATATCGTAACAAGTAAAAATAAAAAAAAGGATTCTCTTAAAGTTGTAATCGATAATATAGTATATGCTCATCTCTTATACTCTATTTTAACTAAAAAATCAATTTATATGCCATTCATTGAAAAAAAAAATGCTAAAACAAACTGAACAAACAAATGTACAAAATGTAAATCTTTCAACTTATGGAACTTCCTCATATAACTAACTACGTTGTCACCTTCCATAATAAATCTATACACAATACATGTGAGTCGTATAAATGATGATTTCGTTAATACAAGCAGCAATCGAAAATTATATTGATTATATGATAGGTCAGCAAATCGAATTAAAATGTAAAGGATCTAAGAAAAGGTAAGTTTTCGTCGGCTTCTTTATCTCTATCCAAAACAAAAAAAAACATGCATTATAGCGGTGATGATGATGGCGATGTGCATCAAGAAGTAATTTTTTACTAAGCACCATACAAAAAAATACTTATTTATACTTGATTTTAATGCATTTTGTGAAATTATCGTCATCATCATATACTTATAGTTACTCAGCAAATCAAAAAATGAATACTTTCTTCCTACGTATCAACTCAAATTCATTTCTTTAGTATTCATCCGCAACAACAATTTAATTGTTAATTTTTGAAAAGCATATAAATACCGCAGTATAAGGAAATATTGAAAAAAAAAAGTGAATTTTACATTCATTACGAAACCAAAAATGAAAGTGACACACAAAATAAGCAAAAAATTTTGCAAATATTCAAAATCTTCTTAAATCTAAACTTAAAATGATGTTAAACCGAACGTTTGTCTCGTTTTAAATACATACACCCATACCTACACGTAATAATATGTAGGTATATAGGTAATTCAACCTCTGAAGATCACAAGATTTAAGATATTTTAATTGAACTGAGTCCCGTCTTATAGCTATCGTTGTCATGTCGATGGTAATAATAATTGTCATCGGTGTACATAATATGTACATATATTGAAGGCATCTAAAAATGTAATGCCATCATAATAATACAGTAATTCACGTTTTCTTTTATTTTTCATTTATTGAAATTTCACTTTCATTTTCGAGATTATTAACCTTTTTAAGTTGAATTTTATTACGATTTAATGCGGACTTTGAAAAATTTTTTGGTGTCGCCATGTCGGTCTTGGTTTTTTGGCCTTTTTAAAATTTTATTAAGTACAAAACTCAATTGTAAATTATTCAAATGAAATTACGAGTACATACCTACATTCTTTAAAATATGAATAACGAATGAGTATTTGGTAGAAACCGCAAGTTAATCATTTGTAAGATTTAAATATGTACAAATTTTTGGAGGAAGTGAAATGACAAAAATTTAACCAATGTTTTGTGGGATTCATTTAATCTAGATTAAAATCTGTGAATGCATTAATCATGAAAATGTCATGTAAATTTGAAAGCATGCACGCAGTTGCAGTATCTTCCAGGAATCGGGAAGTCGATTATTTAAGACTATACATTATGTAATACTTAGTTTCGCCTGTAACAGTAATTTCAGGGATTTTATATGCAATTTGAAATGCATATTCGGAACGAAATGAAATAACGTACACTTATAAACTATAGCAATCGATTTTCTTACTTTGAGAGGAGAGATTTTTTTATACTTATTATCGGAATTTCATTTAACCCAAACACTAAATATTTTTTGTAATTATTTTATTCGAAAATAAATTTATTTTTTCGAAATTATACTCGTTGCGTTGCGTCCATTAATCAAATGATCAAAAATATATGCATAGCTATTTAACCATTCATGTTCAACCGATACCTTCTATTCCTTGTTTGTCTTGATAATTTCATGAAAAGCACATAAATAATTTATGCAGTTTTGTTAGTATCATGCAAAAATTAATTAGTTTTTGTTATTCCAATTCATCAAATTCATATTTTGTAACGTTTTTCATTATTTTTCACATAAAAATTTTTTTCCATCGTAATGAGAATTATTAGTACACACGATAATGAATTGATGATTAAAGAAAAATTATTTTCCGCTTAAAACAACAAAAATTTATTGACTTTTTTTATCATTTTATATTTTTTCCTTTTATTTATATGAATGCAAATATTCAAATATGTATTTATTTTTTTTTCCAACTAATTTACATAAATAAACACACATTTTTGAGACGATGATTATTTATCAATAATTCTTATATGTATCTACAATTTAAATTTAATAATTTCCATTTAATTAGAGAATTTTATTCGATTGTCATTTTGCATTTTACAAGCAAAAGTGAAAAAAAAAAATATATAAAAAACTGAAAACAAAAAAAAAGTGTAAAGAAGAAAATCTGAAAATTTTATTTTATCGTGTAATGAGCAGCTATAGGATGATACCTAATCATGTACATATACTATACTTCATTACTCATGTTTGACTGTTTGAGTCGTGTTTATGTAAGAAAAAGACAAAAACGATCTTATGTAATAACAAAGTAAGAAGAAGTAAAATAAAAAATGAAATATGAATATTCTATACTAAATACACGATAATTAGTAAATGCTGTATTTCAATGCTTTTACAATATTTTACATTTTTTTTTTTAATTTTTTATTTATTGTGTGAAATTCGATTTCACGAGTACATTTAGTAGGTTTGTTTCTTGTTGATCGGTTCGGTGTCTAATTCTTCAATCACGTTCAATGGTAGATGGTATAGGTACCTACAATGTATGTACGTACATATTATGTGTATGCAGTAAATTCTTTGATTAGCATTACTTTCATAATCACATGCACATCACCATTATTTTTTTTAAAATGTTTTTGATATTTTCATTTTTTTTTTTGTTTTTTGTTTGTTTGAGGTTTCAGTAAAAATGTTAAATCTACATTATATAGTTAGACTAAATCTATAAATAAATATCCATTTGTATCGAATGCATTCGTTGCACTTTTAAACTTTTCAAGATGTATGTAACATAACAAAAAATTTTTCATCCATGTTGTCATGTCACACATATATATGTATGTATCTATACTTACATACTTACAAAAACAGATTTTGTATAAATAAAATACACAATCAGATCCAATGTTCATGCATGTACAGTGCAGTCCGCATACAAAATTTTAAATTTTAACCGAATAACATTTTCGTTTTTCATTTTTGTTGTTGTTTTTTTCGTTCGTTCATTATTGACATTATCCATAATTTGATTGGATTAACACGAATAAAATATCTATAGTTACCTACATTACATGCATAAAAAATGTAGAGCTCTTCAAGTATTGCTATCATATTTGGAAAAATAATTTTAAAAAAAAGGAGAAAAACTAATGCATGATACAATGAAAAATTTCGTTGAAAATGTTTAAATTATAAACGTACTTAATTTTACTTAATGTTTCTGTATATTATTTGTACTTTTAATTAAAGACTATTATAGGTAACATAAAAATGGAAAAGGTCAAGCCAATATTGCAATGTAAATAAAGTTTCTTCCTCATCAAATTGAAATTATTTGCAGATAATCAGCGTCTAGTAGTTACATTAGAAATTTTAATTTTTTTTTTAATGATAAAGGAGACTTGTAAGTACAATATGAACATACCTTCTTCCATATAGCAGTAAGTGTTCAATATTGATGACTCAACAGTATGTAAAGGATTTACCAATAGTAACGTCAGAATTTTAAAATGAAACACAATGATAACTGCAAGTGATATTTACGTGATTTATTTATTATTTTGAAGAACAATCGATTACATTACGTTCTGAAAATAATATCGTTTAAATGTCCTTCTCGGCTTCGTCTGGCTGAATGCAGTCTTGTGACCCAATTTTCCATTACTTTCTCACACACATCGCGTGGTAAATTTTCAATGGTGCGTTGGATGTTCTGTCTAAGATCGCGAATCGTTCTTGGCTTATTCCCGTAGACCAAAGATTTCAAATAGCCCCAAAGGAAAAAGTCCAAGGGAGTTAGATCGCACGATTTTGGCGGCCAGTTTACATCAGCATTTTTTGAAATAACTCGTCCAGGAAATTTTTCTTGCAACAAGTCGATTGTCTGACGAGATGTGTGACAAGTCGCACTATCTTGTTGAAAGTAAACATTGTTTATGTCAACATTTTCCAGTTTAGCCCAAAAATATTCTGTTATAATATTCCTGTAGCGCTCGCCATTCACAGTTACGTAATTTCCACTTTCATCTTCAAAAAAATAAGGCCCGATCACGCCTTGAGCCCAAAGACCGCACCAAACGGTAATTTTCTGGCTATGAAGAGGCAATTCGTGAATCACTTGTGGATTTTCCTCAGACTAAACCCTACAGTTTTGCTTATTCACAAACCCACTGAGCCAGAAATGCGCTTCATCCGAAAAGATGATTTTCTTCGGCGAACCGAACAGTCATTTTGGTAATAAATTCGAATAATTTCTACGCGTTCTTGAATCGTATACATTTCCATAATCACTTGTCACACAGTACTGAGCACAAGGTAATTGGAACAAACAGTGTTGCACTGAGCACAATACCTTGTACCACAGCTTGTACTGAGCACATCAATCAAAGCTTGAGTCTGACATTTCGATCAGTGTTATCGTTGTGGCTGTTTAAAGTTCTGACGTTCCTATTGGGAAACCCTTTATATACATAAATAATTATTATGTGTATTTTTTCAGTTAACAGAAGAAATTAACAGAAAGAAATATAATAAAAACTATACAAAATGGAAAAAATAAAAAAAAATTCAATATAAAAACATGACATTTTTTACATAAAGTGGATAAGTTTTTTATTGTTTTTTTTTTTTTAATACTGGAAAAAAGAAGAAGAAAAATGTGCAAAATATTGTGTTTTTACATTCAAAAATATGACAATCAAAAAATTTTAAATTAAAAACAAAAAAGAAGACAAAGACAGTGTAAAACAAAAACAAAAAGAAGCAAAGTCTGTAAATTTTGTACCACATGTGATAGATGGTATAGGTAACCATGTATAACGTAAACGTAACGTATACAACCACCATTATAGGTATACGGATATTTCGTATAGAAGAGGATGTAATAAAATTGTGGACATTTATTTAAAAAAAAAATTATTTTTTTCTCTCGAATTCACAGAAAACAAACGTTTTTATTTGTTTACATTCACTTATACATTATACTAACTCATACCATATTTATGTATAAACTCATTTATGAATTTAATATCCTTGATTATACGGACGAGCTTAATGGTGCAGCATATATGGTAGTGGTTATGTTAGTTATTAGTTTCCACGATGATTATGTCAATTTAATGGATTTTCAAAGAAAAATAAAGAAATACAACAACAAAAAATTACTTTTATCGTATTCGTATTGTATGACATGCACTTCTTAATAATAATAATAATGATGATGATGATGATAATGATAGTGTCCGCACGTACAATAAACGTGCGTCTTACACACATTGCGATTCTTTATTGTGTAAACAACAAAAATATTCTCGATTAGATATTAAAATTTTTTTTTATTGTTATAAATGAATGTATTTGTTCGACAGTCATGACAAAAATATTTGAAAAAATCATATTCACAGTAATTAAAAATGGAAAAATAAAAGAATTAATTTTTTGTCATGTATCATAACAGATAGCAGATACAATGATGATGGAAAGTTGTAATTACTATGACCACGTATAGAATGAAAAGATCAAAAAATGAATTAAAACTTCAAGGATGTAAAATTGAGATACAATATACACATGGCATTTGATTTTATATTTTAATTCTAGTGGTCTTAATTCGTATATCCTCATTTTTTTTTTTTTTTAAATTTTATTTAGTGCTTATACAATGTATGTACATGTAATGTCACACATAATACGCATAATGTAAGTACGTCACACATACATTTTATGTATAAATGTACAGTACATCATGTACACATATGCATAGAATTAATATGAGTAATTTTAATGAAATTTTAAATTTTCAGTGCGTGATTTATAGGCATTCTTGCATGTAATGTAATTTGTGTGTACATAATAATTTTTGATTAACAAATTTATGTGAAAATTTTCATTAACTAAGCATGTACATATGTATATAAAAATAACAATGAAATTAAATTATTTTGACACATATTTAAAGAATTTAGAGAAAAACATTTTTGTGAAAATTTGTTTTAAATTTTCTTTTATTTTTGTTTAATTTGTTATGTAAAATTATTAACTGAATCTCGAAATTTTGTAAATTTCAATAATTATATACAACAGTAAAATTAAAACACGATAAAATTGTGTCAATGGCACTTTGTATCGTGTTCTATTGCAGGAATGAGTGTATGTAATGCAGTGCTTGTAAATATTAATGTAAAGTAAAGTGAAATTATTTTAATTTGTGAAAATACTAACAGAAATTACATATTAATATTGTGTTAATTTAAAAATTTTTTGGAGCGTATTACGTAGTGGTAATATCAAATCAAAAATAATTTATCAACTTTGATTTTGACTCTGATCGCATACATGGAAAATCAAAAACAATTAATCTAAGTATTTGAATTTTGTAAGAATTTTTTAATATGATCATATACTCGTATATGACAGTTTAATAAAAACAAACAGAATATTTGTTTACTTATAAATTGAATATATTCAACTTACACGCAGTTATTCTAATTGTGGCTTATAGCACGGGACTAACTAGTTACCGGCTTTCTTGTTCATGTTGATATCATAATAATTGAAGGATTGAGATAATGAAGGTGTTAACTGTCACAACATAATACACTTTTTGAGTTACTGGATTTTTCTTTGATATTAATTTTCTAAGTGAAGATATCATTACCCATGAAGGGAAGAAAACATGAAAGTTATGATAAATAGGAGGTCATACTCAACATCGTAAGATTTATATGCACTTAAAACTTTCATCTGACTGAAAAACAGAATTTATTCAAATTTGTCGGTTAAACACCTTCATCATCTCAGCCCTTCAATCACTCTTACGGCATTGACTAAACGATCATTATCGTTCACTTTTTTCAACTTAATTTTCCTTATAAATGTATCTCGATAACTTTGGAGTTCAATGTACAATAATATGTAATGTAAAACACATAACTTCTACTATAGTTACTATTATCTTGTAGTTTCAAAATAATTTCTACTGTCGACTAATAGTTATTTTACAATTTTAAAATCAGTATAAATACTCATTCAGTGTTCACAGTAGAAATGTAAGAGTGTATGAATTTTCACTTGCATTTTTTTTTTCAAATAGTCGAAAATTGTATTTTGTATCGTAAGAAATGCACTTTTACTACGAGGAGTGAAAACCCATTTATTATATAGATTAGTTATATTGTAAAGTATCTTTCTTCTTCTTCAACGGCACTACAGCTCATATCGACCCTGGAATCCACTAAAGTGTTCTCCAAACTTATTACTATCATGTGTGTACCTACAGTTTAACGATGATTGCGAACCACTGACGGTAGAGAAACAAAGTCTTTTAGACTGAATTATTATTAAAATTATATGCTCTAATAATTCTTTCTTTTATTTGTTGTCAGAATGTAGATTGCTTATCAGTATTTCTAAGCTGTTTTTTCTAGCAAGCTGGTACTAATTCAAAACCTTGAGTGAACTTTGGGCGGGTAGTGAAATTTGGAACTTGGAAATAGGACCGAAAAATTGAAAATCGAACCTTCACTTCGACATTAGTAGCTTAGATAACTAATTGCTCTACCACTTGGGCCACCAAGTTCTCAAAGTAGTATCTTTAGTTCTTTTGAAATTGATTATTTTCGGAGAATAATATTTCAAGGTCTTTCTAATTTTATCCCACCGCTTTTTAATTCTACAGATTTTATTATTGTTTTTAAGAAATTTTCTATTACTTACTATAATTGACTAATAACAATGAAATCTGCTTCTAATCAGTCCAGCAGTGATGCTGGTCTAGTCTAGTCTAGTCAGTGACTTGTATACTGTATGCCCGCATTTACATTATCTTGAAAGTCAAGAACGTGACGTAATTAACTTTGAAGAGAGTATAGAAGGGCGAGACAAGAGGAAACAAGAAAGCAAACCAAACTCAGAGGTGGTTCACTTGCTTTCTTGAATATAGTGTTGCCAGTATGTTAATAATCAAAATTAGTAGAATGTTTCACCATCAACAAAAATGCAATACTGATATAGGTTATTAATAATACTTAATAATAATCAATTTAAATAATTGATAATCAACTAATAATCAATTAAAATAAAAATTTATATCTATGTATATTTTTTTAGTTATTTTTTTTTTATCACAATCGAATTTTTAACTTAATTTTAATGAAAAATGTCAAACATGAAAGCAAGAATGAAAATCAAAAAATAAGTGCACGGCAATACTACTATAATAGGCATAGCATATAAAAATATACGACGAAACATAAACAAGAAAGCAAGAATGGATATAAAATGTAAATGGTATCGTTCTTTTCTGAAACAAGACAAAAAAGCAAGAAAAGACAATGTAAATGCGCCCTATGGAAGTAATACAATTTCCTGTTAATAGAGACAAAAATTCTCATTAATATAATTTAATTCACCACATAAATGCAAGTTTATTCTTTTACTGATTCAATTATCAAAACATAATTTATTCATAAAATTAAGATCTTCTGGCCCATTTCATCTTTATTTTTTAAATTTATTATATTTGAATATTATTTGCTAAGTTTCGTCTAAATACTTTGCCATAATAATGTAATTTATAAGTTCAACGACAACGACTGTATGAAGTTTAACTTTAGTTACATACATATAATTGTATTTCAATGTGTGAAACATAATCTTGCTTTTCACTTCATTTCTGCTTTCTTTCTGTTATAGAGTTTAGCCTTGATATTATCAGAAAAAGACTAAAATCATGCGCTTGAATTAGGTTTCAATTTTACCTACACAATATTAAATACAAATCTCACTCTAAATTCGAATAATAATTGTCGAGTTGATTGACTTTTATAACAAATACTCGTACAATTTGAACTTATAGTATTATGCGATTAGTCATAGACTGCATTAATTACGTAATGAATGATTTGAGTACAGTACAGTACAGTTCAGTACTACAATTACAACAATTTAAGTTTGACAAAAATGTTCTATTTTTTATTTTTGAATTTTTTTTTTTTGTACCAGAAAAGTTGAGTAAAATAAATCGTGGTATCTAAGTGCATAAATGTACATACACCTACTTATATGAATATTTTATTCTTTGAAAAAATTCACTGATCTTTAAGTATCGTGTACACTAGCAATAAAAGTTACTGCCACTCGCTTGCTGCAATAAAACTTGCTCGTGTATACAAGTTAAACTTATTTCCTTGAAATAAAAATCATAATGGAACAAAAGATCGCTGAAAGCTAAATTGCAAATGTAATCAATTTTATTTATTTTTTTTTTTTTTTTGCAGAAATTCATTGCGTCTTGCCTTTTTTTTTTTGATCAAGTAATGTCTAGCGCCCAAGCGAAGTATAAAAGTTACTTTTAAATATTTCGCAAAGTACCCAATGTGATATTTTTTTTGATTTCTTAAAGGCTCAAGTCCAATGAATGCGAGAGTGCGATACGAGATCTCGTACGAATTGTCAAAACTTTTTCAATATACAGACTGTATGAGATTATGTCCAACGGAACATGATGCGAGAATGCGTGACGGATTGTTTTTAAAAAAATTGATTACTTCTCGGATCGTTAATGCGCGACATCAAAAAGTGATTTAAAAGAAACTCACTGACAATTAAAAAAAAGTATGTAACTCTTTCGTATTGATCGTATTCGTCGTCTCGCAGACTATTGGACATTTAGAATACGATACTTGAACGATACGACAACATTCCGATTCTCTTATCTATCTCGTATCGCAGTCTCACATTTATTGGACTTGATCATTAATTTAACTACAAAATAAATGCACATATGTGGTAGCTATTCTTCTTTAATTTTGTAATTTTCACAACATTTTTAATTAATCTTTTAAATTTTTGCTTGAAATGGAGTATTTTTAAATCAGACGTCATCAATCCATTCTCTTAACCAAAATTTTATATTTTTTTTTATGGATTGCAATATCGTCTTGCATGCAAATTTGTCAAAACAACTGCAAGTAATAAATTCTTTAAAAATTATTACGTCTGTGTAAGCGTTATTGTAAAAACTTCTCGCAAAATCTTGGCAATTTTTGTTGCTGGTGGACACGATACTTTAGATTACATATAATATCTTGAGAAATGTAATATTTTGCAATTTTTATACAATATTCCATCGTTTTTTTTTTTACATTTTTTCCTTATTCTTATTGTCAACGGAACTGAGACCAAGCCCAAATCCAAAAAATGCAATCTAATGCAGTTATAGCATAGTTAGTGCTAACTTTGTAATTTAATCTAATACGAATGGAAAATCAAATCGAAATATCGTATGCGAAATACAAATATTATATGAAAATTTGCTTGTGTTTGTGTGTTATTTAATTTCAGTCTAGTGTGTTTTTTGGTTTCTTTTATAATCATTCATCCGCAAAAAATAGACAGATACAAGAAAAATAAAATACAAAAAAAATTTTTTTTTAATAATAAAACTGAGAAACTGTACAAAAATTACAACTCAGTTAAATATAATATTATTACATTTATTAGACAATTCTTGCCTATACTATTTTCAGAAATTGAAGTCAGTACAGGCAAGATAGGCATGCTTTTCTATATTCTTTCACATTGCGTTTGTATAAATCTGTCTCGTGTGTGGGGTGATCAGATCTCAATTTCAATCAAGACAGAGATATATTATTCAGAATTTCCTACAAAATATTATATGTGAAGTTATCAGAAACTCATCGGGTAACTTTTTCCATAAGCACAATACTGACTTCGATTTCTGAAAATAGTATAGATTCTATTACTTTTTATTCTGAAACTGAAATTATTTCTACTTTGTAGTGCTTAGTACCACGTACTACAAACAAATACGTTTATAAGTTTTTTTTTTACCTTACACAAAAGTAACGTAACGTAACGAATAGCACGCAGTACACCCCTTATCTATGTAGGTACGTTATACGTGGTTGTACTAAAGTTGATTAATAGGTGCAATGCTATTATTAAACCACCCTACAATATTCTATTCGCATACATTGCATTTATGCACACTACTACACTACACCATTTATCAACTATATCTAACTATTAGTGCTACTAAAAAAAAACAAACTATTCCACACTGTTCATAGAGGTTATGTTGCATGCTAAAGCAATCTGTCATTTACATTTTAGTTGTTTAGTATCTGGTATCTGGCTGGCATTAGGTCATATTTCACGTGTTTTTACGTTTAATAATAATAATAATAATATCTGTGTAAATGCGGTCAACCAGGCGGAACATAATTACTTATTGTGGTTGTTCATTGTTTGTTATTTTATTTTTATTTTGTACGGATTTGTTTGTGTTTGTTTTTCTTCAATTCAGATATATAAGGCACACACATACATGATACATTTTACTCGTAAATTTTCCTTTTATAAAAATTTATCCAATTCAGATATCTAACATTAAAGAATTTTTCACTTTTTTTGCAAAATCGAATTTTGTTTTTCTTTTTCTCCTGGCAGATCTAGGTCATCTGTCATCTCATAGAGACAAAGTGTACAGTATGTATAGTATACTAGTATATCCATCCATACCGCACATACTGCACATTATCTAGATCTACATTCATCAAGCACAATTATAATTACATTTATTTAATACACTTCTGTATTTGGATGTGTAGGTGTACATAAATATATACCGGTTATAATTTTCTAACTTACGAAGTACTATTAGTAAATAATCAAATAAAATTAAAAGGCAATAAGGATGACATTTATCCAAGACGTATGCATGACAGAAGATGTTTTTATAAAATGGTTTCCAACTTAATATATACTGAATATAATACATGGTTCAATAAGTCACGGGATCAAGTACTAAAACACTTTTTTGGAAGAATTGTTGTTTATTCATTAACATTTATAGTCTTCTGCAAGTGCAATACATTCAATTTTCTAATTTTTTTATGCCGTCCGTGAAGAACGATTTATCTTTGGTCTCAAAATAGGCGTTATTTTCGGCGATAACTTCTACATTGAACTCAAATCTTTTTTTCTGAAGTATTTTTTTGAAGTCTGTGAAGTAATTCGAAGCACAATTCGTGCAATTTCGCGAATATGGACCCGTTGTTGTTTATGCTCCATCCATGTGGAGCAAACGAGCCACTCATTTGGAAAAAAGCTTCTTCATACCCAAATGTTTGTGAAATATCGTAAAAGTACTTACTATCTCCAGGGGGTTGTTAGTCCCCCATCGGGTGCCTTCTTAGGTGTCGGATAAAGGGATGACTTCCAGATATGGTTGATACAGGGGAAATGAAATACAGTGAGTGATACTATTAATATTATCAATAAAATGCAAGTCCAAAGGCCTGGTGCCTGAAGGTGTCAGTCCTACCACTGAAATATGGAGACAATAATAGGACTTATGAACATGGAATGCTAAAAGTTTGAGCGGAATAACAGCAGCATAAAAATACTTATTCAAGAAGTAACTAAATACAATATCAAAAGACTAACTCCACAAGAAATGATATGGACAGGAAGTGCTGAACAAAAGATAATATAATGTTTGGAGTTGATTTTGCTGTTCATAAAAATATTACAAATAGTATCATAAATACAATTCCGACCAATAAATCAGATACCATGTGCATTAAGAGTTAAAACAAACTTCTACAACAATTATTAACTTCAAGTTACAATTTTTGTCCATCATGGTTTTTGATATTTGTTTTTATTTTCTGCAAATTTGGTCGGCCAGAGAGTTCAGCATCTTTTGTGACTATATAATCGCCTTTGAAATCAACGTACCACCGACGAACTATTGTTTTTGATGAAACAGCGTGTGAGTATAATAGTTTTTAAGCCATTGCTGAACTTGAACAGTATTTTGCTCCACGAAATTCAGATTTTGCTTTGGAGGTTATATAAGTAGCGTCACTTAAACCACTTTTAGCTTCATTTCAAATGATCGGAACAATATAAAATTTTGATATGTAACTCGTAGAAAACTTATGTTGATAAATAAAGATGAAATCTTATTTTGGTAGTTAGTTCCGGCACTTATTGATTCATATTATAATTATACTCGTATGGGGATAAATTTAAATTTTGTATTTTTATCAAATAATAGCCCAGATTGAAGTAAAAATTACATATTTGTATATACAGTAAATTTTTATGTTATTCAAATAAATGTAAAAATTAAATATATGCAAAATTGATTGAATGAAAAAGACACAAAATGTTCAAAAGGTTATCAGTTATTTAGCATGTATTGTGCTGTCAGTTAAACTTGAAATACTATTTTATAACATTTTTTTTATTTATTCACTTTATGCTTATTGGACTCAGGATTGTATTTTCTCAAATTTCATTTTATAATCTTTCATTTTTTATCACTGAAAAAAAAACATTTTTCCTTTATTGATTGCTCAACAAATCAGCAAAACAATTGTATGATTGATGATAATGTGAAATACAATCCAACAGACCAAATAAAAAATACCATATCCTCTATGAAAAAAATACAAAACTCTATTGGTATACAAGTATATAGCATATCCTACATCCTTTTATATTTCTTAATTGAATCTCATTTTTTTTTTGTGGTATAATACTTTTGAATAAATTTTTCTAAAAATCTCAAGTTTATTTGAGCTAAAAAATGAAAATCAGACAGAAAATACATAAAAATAGAACAAACAAAAATTAGCGTAAACCTAATGTAAATTAATGGATAAGCTAATAACTAATAAGCTAAATTAACGCGACTAATTAAAATCTCTTATACACAGTCATTGTTTTGTTATTTTACACACAGTTACAAACAGAAAGTAACAAAAAAAAAAGAAATATTATAAAATACCCCCATTCCTCTTCCCTTAGTGAATCTGCTTTTGACAGAATGCTGTTTTTAATTTTTTTTCTTTTTTTTTTCTGTAATTTGTCTGTATGTGTAATACAAAAATATCCTGTTCATACATAACATCCAACCAAATCTATTATTCAAGTACCATTTACCATAATATACAATATGATATGTTATATTTGAATGAATTTTCGTATAAAAAGTAAAATGTATACAGCAAAAGCAAATCATTACACTGCGACTGCACACAAATAAGAAGCATAAAATTTGAGCAAATGGAAAAAAAAATTAGTGCGGGAAAAAAAGAAAAAATTAAATATATAAAAAAAATGCAATGTTTTATATTATGGAACATGAAAACTTTTTCAGTAGAAAGAAATTTTTATTAATTGCCTGATATATTTTGCTTGTTATTTAGAGACCATCTTTTTCATGTACGCAAAAAGAAATATATACATATATTTTACATTTTATTAGGTACATACACATAAACATATATACGTATATAACCATCATATTTGTTTCTGTTTATTGTGTAGTTGAATAGCGTACATAGTACACATATAATTTTTAATTAGAACCGCACCGTTCATAAATGTAATATTGCATTTTTACTACATATGAGAAAAAATTAATTACAAACTTTATTTTGTTGTTATCCGTTGTTTGCGGATGAATTTTATAATTGATACAAAGGATAATACAACTTTTGGGAAAATAATAATAAATAACAGACAGTATAGATACTCACACTGGTAGCTGATAGTGTTGAGTGTTGAGTGTTGTGGTACTAAATATTATGAGGTTTTTGATACGGCGTGGTTCTTTCTTTTGCAAATTATTAAAGTGAAGATTTCTCTTTGGAAGTTTTGAAGATTAAAATAATGTTCAATGAAAATTTGTAAAGCAAGATAATCTTTTGGAATTACTACAACTACATAGATTTTAAGGCACTGGTTCTTTATCTCGACATGGTGGTGCTGATAATTTTCAGGGAGATAGAGTGTAATAACTCCTATGGAGTGTGAAGGTAACAAAATGGATTAAGATTGTTCCTCCGAATTGGGGGTTTAACTTTACCTGCTAACAATCTTAAAATTTGAAAAAAAATTGAACATCTCATCTTGAATGTATAAATATAGTAAGTAGAAAAATACCCAGAAATATGAAAAAGGAAATCATTTAAGATTTTTTACATGAATTATTATAGCAAGATGATCCAAGGAGGCAAAATAAATGAGATAAGGGAAAAATGATAGGATTCGTAATAGATTCATATTGCCATTTAAGAAATCATATCAAAAGGTAATACAATAGAAAAAATTATTTAAAAATTATTTATATGTATTGATTGTAGAAAAAATTATAGTGACAATAAATACATAACAGGGCATGTGAGAATCGCATTTATGGTTAATATACCAATGACAATCCGAAAATATATGATGCTGGAATTCGAATCAATAAAGAAGATAGCGAATATACAAGTAAATCAAAGGAAAATTTAATAAAATCAGCCAGTTAGTCTACGCTCAAAAGGCGATACGGAGAAAGAAATAAAACATGAATTCTACCATATGAATTGAACAAGACATGCAGAAAAGTAAGCAATAATGAAAACAGAAGTCAAAGTTGAACGATTTTTCAAAAAAAAAAACTCTCTCCTTGTTTAAAAACTATAACTAAATTTCAGTACCTAAAATCAAAACTATGCTCCATTCAAGGACCACAAAATCCTTCAAGCTACCTATATTCAAAATTTTAAAGAAATTGGTCAATCAGCGTTTGCTGTACGAGGTGTGCATTTGGAAGCCGAAAAATCGCAATTTTGACAACTTTGACACCCTATAAAAAGGAAACGAGGATATTTAAAAAAAAAATGCTCCATTAAGCACCACAATTCCTATGAAAGTATCAATGTTTCAAATTTCATTGAAATCGGTTAAGCAACTTCAGAGATATGCGGTGCACAAGATAGCAGATATATTGAATCCTAATCTTAATGGTTTTAAACAATTTCAGAAATAAAAATTTGAAAATTCGTTCCGTTTATAAACTATTCTTTTTTTCGATCTTTTTATATTTCAAATTTGAGGCAAATTAGTCAAGAAATGATTGCACTAGATAGGGGTAAAGTATGTGAAAAATTAGTAAAAGGTTTCATTTTGTTAGGTTATAATCTTAAAACAATAAGAACTATCAAAAATTCGTTCCGTTTGAAACCTGTTCCATTCTTTGAACTTTATTAACTCCAACTTGCAGAAAATTGATGCAAAACTGACAAAGTTATAGAGGGGTAAAGTTCGATAAAATTCAAATATCAAAATTTCTTAAGTTATAACCTAAATAGACGTGAAGAAACGAAACGAAACGAAACGATACATACGATAGTACTGCGGTACGTAGAACTAGCCTAAATAAATGGACGTGTTCTTACGTTCGTTCAATTTCGATAAGTTTAAATGTCAAATAGATGAAACGAGACGACGAAACGGATAGTGTCGTAGCGGTCGTACATTTTATCGTTTCTACTCGTTTCATATACATTTATACTTGTTTCTACTCAATACTCATACACAATTTTACTCATTTCGAAGAGTTTCTATTAAGGGCAAATTGTTAAACTGAAGAAATGAGTATTTACATTCGTTTAATTTCTTTCGTCCCGTCACGTCTATTTAGGGTCTTGCTTTACTCTTAAAATGTCATTCATTCTAGAGAAAAAACAAAAAATTTGTAACATTTTGATATTTCGTTTACTTCAAAAATTTTAAAATTCTTTGAGTTTTGAGTATTGCCTTCATTTCATTTATTTGTTCTGTTTTGAAAATGTCAAATGCGTGTAAAAAACTATTTTTCGTTTAAAACATTTTTATGTATTTATTTTCCTGTTGTATTTTTTTTTTCAAATGATGTTTTTCCAATTTTCTAGATATCATAAAGATTTTCATTACAGGAAAATTTTCAATTAAAATTAACTTTAAGTGTTTATATACTTAAACATGCTTAAACAGAATGGAATTATTAAATTTAAAACTTGAATGGATAATAGGAAAAAGTTCATTCGTTTAAAAGAATGAACAATTCCTTACAGTTGAATAATTTTAAAAAACACTGGAAATAAAAAAAAAAAAAAACAAAAAGAGAATCAAACATTATTTTTATGTAAATAGAACTAAAGATAATAAAGACAAAGTTTTACTTATGTTTCATAAAATAAAATGCCATCAGACTTTTAAGAAGAAAAAAAATTTGAATAGAGAATATAATTTTTGTATCTCTAGAAGCTAGAAGTTTAAAGTAGTACTCGTACATTATGCATGTGTATGTGTGCAGTATGTGTAATGTGAAGAATACAAGAAGATTGTATAAAATTAAAATAACGAAAAAATTTGCGATGAATAAAAAATGCGAATAACAAACTCTGTAGTAAATCAAATCTTTTGACCTGAATTTCAAATAAATAGAAAACTTTCTTGGATTTTTGTATCAAAAAAATGGAAAATAAAGTTTCACTTCCAGTTATAAATACATTACGAGTATATGTATCTTTGACGTACTGTAAGAATCCATTCGTATTTCGGAATTGAAAATTATCAGAATTTTATCTTTTGTGCACTTTACATCCATTAAAATCTACACAAAATTAAGGATTCAGATTGTCTGATATGATACTGAAATAGAATAGCATATTTTTTGGTTACATTTTAGTTACATTATACACTAGTCTAGTAGGGTAGATAGGATATAGGATGCAGTCAATTCTCCTTATTGTATTATATAGTTATAGGGTTATAGCACGTTAGCACGTTATAGTATATAGAAACACTGTTATGTTTTACTTTTCATTGTTTGTTATTTCATTCTTTTACTATTGTGTGGTTTACTTGTGGATTTTGAATTATGTACATTAAACCATTAAACTTTTGAATATGAACGAAAAAACTTTACTTGGAATAAAAAAAACATCTCAATCTAAACCAATTTTTCCGTTCTTTCAATTATTGTAAGAGTAGTTCTGGAGTACTGTATAGTCTACTCTAAGAAAAAAATACAAAAATATACAGACATTCAGGCATACAACGAAAAGCCATGTACGAGTATTTTTTTTTTAATTTTTTTTGTACACTGAAATATTTTGAAAAATTCTATTCATCTACATAACTTCCTACAGTTTTGTATAGAATCCATGGATATCTCCTTGTTCTTTCATGTTGTTATAAAATTTTTCAATTTTTAACTTTTCACCAGAAGAATATTTTCAAAAAGGAAAATTCTTTCAACCTTTCATTTTTGTTGTTGTTTGTTTGTTTTTATTATGAATTTTTAAAAAGGCTATATATGCTATATTATTTATAGTCTACAATGAGAAAACACCTATACGAATTTTTCGATTGAAATTTTTATGAACAATAATAAAGTAGAAAAAAAAATATTTGAGGACATTCAAAACAAAAGCCGGTAATAAAAACAAATAACGATTATAAAAGACGATATAATAGGAAATTTTTCCTCTATTATCTCTAAAATAAACAAAATGTTAGGTAATTATAGTTAGACATTATATGCCATTTTTTTTTTAAAGCGCACTGTATGTCTGCGAAATTTTATATTGGCATTTTTATTTAAATATTTCAGGCGGAACGACGTTCTTGCTCAAATCTCGAAAATGAATAAATTACTTTCAGAACAATTTTAGAATGAAAGCAATAAAAAATATTTCAATTGAAAGGATGCATATAAATGTAACTATTTTCGATTTTTCTTATTGCGATACAGTCATGGCATGTGAGGATTATAATTGAAACTTTGAATCGTGCATGTTTTAAAAAGTATTTACACAAATAAAATTAAACCCCACACACTGTAAATTTTCAGGAATAATCGGTTTAGTACATCAATTTAACATTTACAAAATTTCTATTTTTTCTATTTATTCATATACTTACTTACTTGCATATAAAGTATACATTGATCACAAATATTATTCGTGCATAACGTTTTCCTTTTTTTCTCAACTTCTTGTACTAATCTGGATAATTCCTTTATTCTTTTTCTTTTTCTTTATTCCTTTGTAATTAATTGTATTTATTCGAAAGTGTTCGAAAAAATTAGTATAAGAACTTCAAAGGATTACAACTGTTCAAGTCCAAGTTGCGATACTATACGGTACTTTATTCACCCACGAGAATGCTTTTGTGGCAACAAAATGGCACATAAAGTGCTAATTGAGTCCGTCTTCAGGCTATAGAACGGACTATCACTGGAATCAACCAACCAATCAAACAACGTGGTGCTTTATGCACATGTAGTTTTTGTAATCGCTGTATACGCATCATATAGGCTTTAAATATACATAATACCGTAATGCTGTATATAAAGGGTTTTCCAATAAGGACACAACAATTTTATATTTAAGTAAAATACAGAATAATTAAGATATAAGGTTGAAATTTATTCCAAGCGAAGTGCACATATTCATATGACCACCGCGAACACTTTTGCAGCGATCGATTCTTTGGAGCCAATTTTCCACCACTCTTTCACACATATCGCCCCGAATGTTGGAAATTTCGCGTTCGATATTGCCTCTGAGCTCCTCTAACGTTGTTGGCTTGTTGATATAAACCAACGACTTAACGTAACCCCACGAAAAGACATCCAACGGCGTTAAATTGCATGAGCGAAGTGACCATTCGATCGGACCATTTCTCTAGATTTTTGGAAATTTTAAAAAATTTTAAAAATTTCCAACCATTTCCATCTTGTTGGAACCACATATCGGTGATGTCAATTCTATTCAATTTTTGCCAAAACAGTCTTCCAACATGGCGCGATTGCGAACTCCATCAACCATGGTGATCATTTTCATCAATGAAAAAATAGTGTCCAATCACACTTCCAGCCTGAAATCCGCACCACACGGTCACTTTTTGTGTTTGTAATGGAGTCTCTTTAAGCCCATGTGGGTTTGTTGCTGTCCAGTAACGCATATTTTGCTTATTGACAAATCCAATTATATTATATTTATTGCCCTTAAACTTGCGACTACCGACTTAGAATTGCGATAGTAGTTTTTAATAATTTCCAAACGTTGCTCGTTCGTGAGCTTCACCATGATAAAAATGTTAACATTGACTGACTTTCTGAAGTTGACAGATTATGAAAAATGTTCAAGGCCTCCTTAGTATTAAAATACAAAATTGTTATGCCCCTATTGGAAAACCCGATACTTATACCATAGTTAACTTAGGTGTGTATACTTGCACATTACTACAATCTACAATGATATGTAACATAATGTATGTATGTATATACGCTAAAATTTCCATTATTCTAAATTAAATTGATGACATTTACTTTCATTTTATTCCCATTTTCATAGAACACATAAAGTCAAAAAGTGAAAAAAAATTAAATAAAATAAATAATAATAATTTTAATCTGCTCAAAAGTAAGAATAATAAAGTGACAAGAAAACAGGACTTTCAAACAAGAAAAATAAAAACAAAAACATATATATGTATACATACAAAAAAACCCAGACAAGTGAAATCCATCAGGATATATTTTTTTCTTTCTTCACTGCTATTGTGTTTTGTTTATGTTTTTTTTTTTATTTTAATTCATGTATATATATATATTTTTGTTGTCGCATTTTCCTTTTGCTGGTTTTTATTCAACTCTGTATTTATGTTATTCTGTAATGGTGTACATCCATACACTTTAATAATTTATATAGAACGAACAACAAATAATATAATATAATAAAAAGAAAATAAAATCAAGATTTTAAGTAAAAGAATCCTTGTTTACCAATGTTTATAGATATGTATTATATCCAAACGAAATGAATCGAAAATAAATATAAAAAGGAATAAAAAAATACAAAAAATACACAGCAAATATGTATGTACATGGGTATCTATCTACAAGAAGTGTACATTTTAAGTTCACTTCACTTTTCGTAACTCTCTGCCTTTGTACTCGTATATATGCACAGTGTATAGCGCAGCATACTTTCTAATATTCCTACTGTATACACAGACCTGAAAGTATATTTTTTGATATTTTTTTAATACAGTTTCCCATGTTTACATAAAATAGGATCCTCTACAAATATCAGTTATGTGTTATATTTATGTTGATCCAATGGGCAATGGGGTATTCCATTTGGAAAAGTTTTGTTTTTTCTATACATTCCATTTTTATTGTCATGCAATTTTTTTTTTTTTTTTTGTGAGTAATATATCTGTTTATATTTATGTTGTAAATTGTACTATAACAGTAAACATATGTACTCGTATTCGATTTGTTTTTATATATACGAGTATAATTTATGCACATACACATGTACATACATATATTCCCTGCAGGATAAATGTTTTTCATTCAACATCTATTTGTCAAATAGTATTAAGTGGCCTATATTTCGAAAATTCTTTTTCTAATATTGGTATATCTGGATCCAGGATACCCACCTTGAAGGCAAACAAACAGAAAAAAATATTTAAAAATACAATAAATAAATAAAAGACATAGAATTCGTATCATGGAAATATTTCAATATAAATAAAAAGAAAAAGAGAAAAAAAATTTTGTTCGAATTCACTTCGGTATCAGAGAATAATACATCAAATTTTTAGAGGAAATTTTTCAAATGTTTGTGTATTTTTTGGTTTTTGTTCGTTTGAATAGAACACTGATTTTTTATACTATCAATGCAAAAATATAGCTATACATTATGTGTATATTAAATTATTTTTGTTTGTTTTTTGTTCTGATTGCAACCAACCATAATAGCTAAATGATAATTTTTGGCAAAAAAATACAATACAAAAATGGAAAATTGCCACATTTTCATTTTAATTAGAATAATTTATGCACAACATTATATGCACGTACGAAGTGAGGTATTTAGACTAACACCAAATACGAAATGTATGTGATCGATTTGCATTGATAATTTTCCAAATTATTTTTTATTTATTTATTTATTTTTTCCAAATTTGACTTATAGTATGTGATTTCCACTTTTATTTTCGATTAAATAAGAACCGATCACGCCTTGAACCTTAAAACCGCATAAAACGGTAGTTTTCTGAGTGTGAAAGGCAATTTGTGAATCGATTAAGGATTTTTCTGAACCCAAATCCTTCAGTTTTGATTGTTCATAAGCCCTTTCAGCAAGAAATGCGCACTGTCAATAAATTTCTTGCATTGCACTGAACTTAAGGGAAGCCGAACATGCATTTTGATATAATAAATTCGAATATTTATATGATTTCAAACTTTGCTACAACTACAGAACTACAGCTACAGTCATAACTGAAGCTGAAGCTACACATTTTCTTCCTGCAGTGACTTTTCAATGAGTGTTGTCTTTGTGGCAGTTGAAAGTTCGTTCTAACGTTGCTGCTGGTACATCCTATCTACCACTTGATTATTTTCATTTACTTTAATATCAAGTACATATACGTATTCCAATAAACCTTTATCGATCCTTTCAACTATAATTCACAAATTAGAAGGTTTTATAGAATTTTCAAAATATAGTGATCATAGACGGAAATAATAAATTTATGATAATGTTCAAGAAATCCGGAAAAATAGCAACAAAGCGTAATTAAAAACTTTTGAAAAGTTATCACCTTCACATATACATTCAAAGATAATGTAGTGCTTCCAAACAAAACAACAACAACAACATTAAACTACATTATCTTTGATCTCTCTAACAGCAGACCCGAGCAGTGAAAATAACGAAGAGTTGGGTGGTGTGGAAGAACCTTATAAAATAAGTTACGGTCCTAAGTTCTACGAGCACTGTGAAGCCATGAAAGAAAAAGTATATTTTCTATTTATTCTTTGTGCGATGGATACACAGAACCAAGTATACGATCATTCCTCCAGTTTCTATTCGTGTGGATGATCATTCAAAACCCCCTGATATACGACACTGTTTCAATGATCATTCTGTCTGTCAATGATAATTTTAACTGAATTTGTGGTGATAGAGGGCAAATGTATGATCATTCACAACAAATGATAATTGATTTCGTGTTTTATAATCTACCTACCATATTAAACCGTAAGTAAAAACTTTTTTAAAAAAAATAAAACTACATTCTTATCACTTTGTGTTTCTAATTTGTCATTGTCCGTATAGTTCTCCTGCGATCAGCTGATATTTGTATGACATTTAAGCATACTCTGAACATCCACAAACAAAATGAATCAAATAAGAGTGGGTTTAGACTGCCTGATTTGTGAAATACGATTTATAATTCGACACAAGAATGTACGATAAATGTCACTTCCATTTGTTTGTATGTTTTCACAACATTTAATTTGTCAAACAAAACATTGAACTATCATTTTGCAAACCATTTGAAATGGATGCTACAGTTTATTTTATTTTGTTTTAAAATATATTTTTCTGTAAATGTGAAAAAAAATCTGTAAAAATGTTACAGAAATAATTAATTATTTACAAAAAGTTAAAAATTTTACCTTTGCTCATTTTAAAATAGAAAATTTAGAAATTTGTTCACAAGCACTTCTCCACTACAATACGTTTTTTAACTGCAAAATGAAAATGTCAAGCCCATGACAAATTAAAGATAGAGCATGTTCTAATTTCAAAGTGTCGAACTCGATATGACTTGATATGTCAAATATGATACATTGGCATGACTTCATTTTTGATACAAATCAAACCAAATCAAGCCATATTTGACAAATCAGGCAGTCTAAACTCACTACAATCAGTTTAATAAACGCACTGTAATACTATTGACACACTGCAGAGATAAACCATGGTTATCTCAGTTTTCTGGTTTATCTTTGCGATAACCGACTTTTAGAACTCGGTTAAGTTAACCGAGTTTCTAGAACTCAGTTATCTTGTTAACCAAGTTCGAACTCAATTATCTTTGACGTTTGTGTTATTTTTTTTTTATATTATATATAAACATACTGTCGTCAAACCAAATTTCAGCTAAAATGCTGACTAAATGAAAAAGAATTTAAATCGACATGTCCATTTATGAATACATAAACTGGTCCACCTGAATTTAAATGTGTCCGCCCGTACCAGGTTATCGATAAACCATTTGAGATAAGCATGGTTTATCTCTGCATGTGTGTCAATAGTATAATATGCATTATTTAAATTAATTATTAGGTGTTCGAGTAGCAAATTATAACAATAATTCACCATTATGTATACCTGCATAAGTATTTATGTTTTCTTTCAATTTAGCTGACAATAATTATCGCATCTATATAACACATTGATTGAAATAGAGAGAACGGTTGAATTATATTCTAATTATATTTGTATGTACATATAATGTATAAAAAAAATATGCTTACATACAAATAGATAATAAAACATTGCATAAATATTACTTCGTACATTATACTCGTATATGTATAAATATTTTTTAAAATACTTAATTACTACAATTTTTTAAAAATATGATTATTTATTACTTATACCAATGCATACATAATTTGCAGCATATGTAGTACCGTACCACGCTCCTAGTGATTGTATATAACATATAAGATAAGTGAGCATTCATTGTATTTGTTGTATTTGTTCGTGTTATAAATAAAATATCGTGATGATTTAATTGATGTACAGTATATAATTGTTCATAGATAAATATTCGAACATATAAATAATATTATAGACTCTTGCTCTTATTTAGCGTAGATCACGATTTTTCTGATGCATCTACTAAAATCATATCATTCATAATATAATAAGTATTTATATGATGATAAGTAAAAGTGAAAGCATAAAAGAGCATTGCACTGAAATAAGGCCAAACAACTGAAAATTATAATCCATACTCTATATACTTTAAAAAAAAAAAAGCAATGCATAAATAGATATGTACATAATAATGTACAATGTACTAACTATGTAGTCATGTACGCGAAAATGAATATATCTACGGTCTGAAATGAGCAATATTTCATATATATTATGATATACATATGTATCTAGTCTATATGTATATATTTAGGACAAAATTTGTACATTTCTCATACAGTTGGTACACACTATATAATGTATGTATACATTTAAAATATGTATACTATGTGTACTTTTGCTACTTTGTGTAGTAGATTGCAATATTTTCTAATTAAAATTTATGTCAAATTTTTATGTTTTACTCTATATAGTATATGCTGTAATGCTATTATTATTGTTTTTGTTGTTGTTGTTGTTGTTGTTGTAGTTGGTGTAGCGTTGAGTAGTTGATGATTAAGGAAACATCTTTGGCTTTGCAATAAAATGATTACGAAATTTTTGTTTTGCCTGAATAATGATGAAAATGATAATGATGATATGATGATGATGAGTAAATGCAAACTAAATTCAAAAACACTATAAAATAAAATAATAAACAGTGGCCAAACGTTATAGCACGTTTAAAGTTGTTACAGCATACAAGCGAACGACAATAAATTATATGATGATAATGATGCTCTACTAAAATAAATTTTTTTAGTGTTTATTTGATCACTACTCTGTTTGTTTTGTTGTTATTATGATGATATTTACTATACTGATGTCGTCGTGTGTGTAATGTTTGTTGAAAAGTTTAATTTTTTTTTTTTTTTTAATTTAAATTGAATTAAAAATTCTCTCTTCTTACATAAATATCTTTTATATGCATATACGTATTTCTGTATAATTATGTATTATGTATAGGTTTACGTGTTATTTTTTTAAGTTTTAGTCTACTTCCTTCTTTTACGAAAATTCCTGAACTGATATTTGTTTTTCTTTGTTCCCATTCCACTCCTGTTTCTTCAATGAAAATTCTTTAATTACATATATTATATAAAAAGTGTTTATTTACATGAAAAATTTAATATTAAATGTAAAATAAATAAATGAAAAAAAAAAAAAAAACACCCATAGAAATATTGTAATGCACCAATTATTTAACATTTTTAAACAAACAGAAATAAAAGAAAATTAATTCCTTCGAAAATAGCTGAGAAATTATTGTAAAAACGCCAAGAATTTTATGTGCCCAATAAGAAATACCAGAAACAAATTATATAAGTGAAAATGTGCCTAAATAATATGTATACGAGTATATGTGAATGTTAATAGGGAATATGATAAAATTACAATTTCAACTGCATACGATGCTTCTAGCATTTATATTTATATTTATTTAGATCTAAAATAAAAGATGTACAGATGAATGAAAAATTGGTAGTTTTAACTACAATTTGTAAATGGGCTCTGTTCCATTATTTTAAAATGTACATAGAAACAAAAAACATGAAAAAAAAAAAGAAAAAAAAACATATGAAATTACATTTTCCACAGTGATTATTCTCTGTTCATAATTTTTGTTTGTTACTCATGATTTCACAAAAATTAAATATTTACGTGCATGTACGAGTATTACTTGCTCAGTAATTTTTAACATCCTTTCGAATAAAATATCTGTAAATCAATTACGTGTTCGGAAGATTTATGCATCAAGTTATAAAATTTATAGTAACCGTTTTTTTTTTTTCAGAGTTTACTAGCCTACACATGCCTACATTCTGTCACTATTATATTGCCGTGTATGACTATATTTTACACTTTTATCGATTTTATACACGATTGTGAGCAGATTTATCTTTTGACTTTTATTTTAATCTGCAATTTGTTACATTTTGAAATATTTTGATAACATATATACTCGTATTTAATTAGATAGTAGATAAAAGATAAAAGGCTAGCAAATAATTCATGAAGCTTTCAATTTCAATTTAGACGATCGTAGCTAAGGACACATTATAAATTTATTGAAAATTTGAAGTCATCCATAGTTTCATGGTGTACAGAAGTTATTTTAGAGTATTGTGAAGTGTCAATTCGTTCATTTTTTTTTTAATTTCTTCCGTCATTTATAATTTTTCATTAAAGTTTTCAAACTTTCCCGACGAATTAATTATTCACTCTAAATGTCCATTAAAGAGCATTACTGTATCTATTTTTTTTTTTAATTATTTTAAACATCAGACTAATTCTTAGTTTTAAAACAAAAACAACATTTCCTAGAAAGACTAAAATTTAAATTCATCATAAACGATAATTTTTAGTGGTTTGTAGTATTTAATTCGATTCTACTGTGATTTCATAAAACTTTCCTTTTCTTTTTTTTTCATTTATATTTATCGATTCTAGTGAACTATCGATTTGTTTTATTTTCATTTATACTACAATATGCTATAATCGTAATTGAGTGTTTTAATATTTTTTAAATTGCATTTCATATTTAATTCAACTATTTTTTTTACCTGAGGCTGAGTGGCAGAACATACATTTTTTTTTCATCATTCTTCAAATCAATTAAATATTTTCAATCATTTTGCCACTAAAACATTATTTACCCAAATATGCATAAATTTATACAACAAGTGTATTCCCTATGAATGTGAAATTCACCATCACGTACGTACATATGTATATGTGTTATTCATCTCGTTATTTGATTTTTTTTTTTAAAATTATTTATTGATTAAAATAATAATTTTTTAATGTTATTTTATATTTTTTGGTATCTAATAAATAACATTTTTACCTTAACTAGTAAAAATTACTGGTGCGAATATTTAGTGCCCGTGGTAGTCGGGAATATCAAAAAATTTTCAAAATTATTCAAATAATCAATTAATTAATTAATTAATAATGATAATTTATCCTTCTGAAATTAAAAACGCACACTGTTGTTAAATACCTATTATCCATGTGACTTTTGTGCATGTTATAAGTATGTATATTGTTTTTTGCATTAAGAGTAGGTTTCGACTTTGAAAAATTTCGAAAACAACAACAACGATTTTACTTACAAAAATTTTAAAAAATGACTTTGCATACCTTTTAGGTGCTAATAAAAATGGATTTTTGAATATTTTGATGAAAAAAAAACATAATTTTATTTTGTTAATAAAAATCAAAATATAACAAAGATTTTTATACTTTTTTTTGTAAACTCTTCAGAAAAGTCCAAATTTTATTTTGATACCAAAATCATATACATATATATATGAAGATTTAATGTAAGTATGAAAATAGAAGTCAAAATTGAACGATTTTTCAAAAAAACCCTCTCCTTTTTTAAGAACTATAACTAAATTTCAAGACCTAAAATCAAAAATGTGCTCCATTTAAGCACCACAATATCCTTCAGGCTACCTATATTCAAAATTTCAAAGAAATTGGTCAATCGGTGTTTGCTGTATGAGGTGCATTTGGAAGTCGAAAAATCCCAATTTTGACAACTTTGACTCCCTGTAAAAAAAAACAAGGATATTTAAAAAAAAACGCTTCGATAAGCACTACAATTCCTATCAATGTATCTATGTTTCAAATTTAATTGAAATCGGTTAAGTAACTTCGGAGATAATTGGTGCACAAGATAGCAGATATCTCGAATCCTAATCTTAATCCTAGTTGGGAACACAGCGGCACCGAAGTAATTTCAAGACTTATTACTATCACGTATGCATCTAGTACAATTTAATGTGAATTACGAACTATTGAGTTGCTAGCTAATTTACATGAGGGGGTTCGATTGAATTATTTTTACAATGATCTATAATAATATTTTGTATTATTATCGTCACAAAGTATACACAAATTAACATTTCTATAAGCTCGTTTTCTATCATATTGGTATTCATACAAAGCTGAGTAAACTTTTGGGGTACCGAAAATTGAAAATAGGCAACGAAAAATTAAGAACTATTTTTCTTACTTTTGTCAAGTACACAAATCCAACCCACGAATTTGAGATTAGTAGGCCACTTGTCAATGTAGCCCTTAATGGTATGTAAATAGTTTTTCATAATAATTGTAACTTATCCTTGTCATTGGCACGGTATCTTTCCCAATAAGTTGATTAATAACATTGAAGCTCTTTATTTTGATTGGTATTGATAGTTTAAAAATATTTCAAACAATTGTGAAGAACTTTTATTTAAATTATGTATATAAGGAAAATTTCACATAATTATGTCTATAATGAACAAAATCTCAATAAAATCAATTTAACTTTATAATACGGCAAAAGAAAAACTAATGTTCTTTATGTCATATATCTTATGAAACTTTGACTTGACTATATACACAAATGCAAAACAACGAAAAGAAAAAATTCAAAACAAAACATTTTTTTAAAAAGTCATCATTGTATAATTACATAATATTCATCGAAATATTTTTGTCTATCTATATAGTATCTGCCACGAAATAATTGTTGTGATTACTGTGATAGAAGGTAATTAATAAAAAAAAATGTTCAGCACTTAATATTCATGCAATCATTTCAAGTTCAACTGTGCCTTTTTTTTTTGTTTTGATTTTCAAATCATATCATTATTGAGAGACCTATTAATAATAATAATGACTATAATATTATGGGCACGAGTCTAAATCTTTCAGAAATTTTTTATGCTAGAGAATACGTGCTCTACCAAAAAATTAATTTACGAGCTGTATCGCCGTACGTTATATGTAGTGAAAAATATACATATTATTCAACATAAAATGTTGTAACTATAAACTACTGGTATTACAAAATAAAAAAGCAAAAAATTCCATTAATTTGGCTGGCTAGTTGAGATAGTACAGCTTCAAAATTAACAAAATAATTGTCAATAGATTGGCATCTCTATATGGCATCATTTATAATTGAATACATCTCTCACATTTGTATATAGCCGAACATCCTGTTCAGGTATTATTTTTTCATTTAAATATAAATTGCAACAAAAATTAATTTTTCTTTACCTGCATTTGTATGTGAATTAAAAATTTCTCAAAAAGGTTACACAGTCGCGGTATGGTATCATCACATTTACTTATGTATCTCATATGAACATAAGTATACTTATTACAATATTTATATAAAAGTCTTATAATATAATATTATAAAATGTACTTACTGACGTAATTTAAAAGCTAGATAATAACTACATCGTAATGAAATTGGATAATTAAAATGCGACACGTAATCTTTCATTTATTATTGACGCAGATATCATATGAAGAATACGAAATTAATTCGTATATTGGTGTTGTTGGTATTGTGGTGTAGTGTTTGGTCTTGGCGCTCTATGTACGTACGAATATACATATTTGTAAACGTTCATTATAAATTGTCAGAAAATCGCATATTATGTATGTAGGAGTAGGTGATCATTTTGAAAAAAAAAAATCGTGATTTTGACGCTTCTGTAATACGAAATAAATACAATGAAATGATCATTTGAACGGACGGCACGGATATATATGTACATATGTTTATGTGTTCAGTTCATATTCATATGTATATGTATATGTATACGTCTTTTATGTGAATGTGCTTCCGAAATTCAATTTTATTTATTTAAATATGAAAAAATATGTATGTTTTTTATTTTTTTACGTTTTTATTTTTCATTAAAAAAGTTTACATCCCATCCCGTATTTGCAAACAGTTAAGGTTGAATTTTTGAATATTTTTGGAGGAATTTCAAGGTAAATTTCATTGTGCTACAAACATTTTTATTAAAAATATTATAATCGAGTTAATTTTCGAATGAAGTTTCAGTGATGAAAGCCGTTTTCTTTGAAAGTGGTATGAGTTCATTTTTATATGAGATATAATGTACAAACATATTTAAAGATTTATATACATACTCATATAGTTTCATTAACTATACATACGTAACAATGCAATTTCATGATTTTCATAATTTTGTAAAATGATTTTGAAATGACGAAAAGTGTTTTTTATCGCCCAGTTTGGTGATTTTGATTGACAGATCACAACGATAAAAGCCCACTTCAATGTATGCCATCTTAATAAAATCATGAAAATTTGAAAGAATTTTTTTAGGAGTCGTTTGTAGAAAAAATCTATTAACAGGTTGCGTTGCATTCATTGTTGACATGAAATAAAAATTTCTGCTAAAATTGGGCTCACATTTCTTTCAAAGAAAACATCTCATTACATGAATAATTTTCTGATTTGAATGATATACATATACTTATGATGAGCACTCTAAAATTCAATCTTTTATACTACAAAATTTTGAATTTTTGTTCCAAATTTGACTTGAAATCAAAGTTTGTTAATCGAAAATTTCAATCAAGTACAAAATAAAACTTTTTTTCGTAAAACAAAATTTATCTTATGTGTACATTTTATTGGGATAGGCTGTTTTCAAAAATGCAAGCTTGAATTCGTCAACTTGCGATTTAGTCAAATACCTTGCCGCAAGATTATATTATCTTGCAATGTGAAGAAATCTTGCATTTTTGAACATAAATCAGTTGTGACGTAAATTTTCGTGTTACCATTTTGCCAGTTTTTAAAAAAATTATTCGAAGTAAAGTCTATTGTATTTTTATTTTATTTCAAACCTACTGATAACTTTCCATTATTTTAAGATTTATTAACTTTTGTTTTTTATTAAAAATCACTTTTGTTTTATAATTTCACTTAAATTAATAACAGTAATTATAAATGTAACTTTTTAAATATCATTAAATTTTAATTGAAGATGGTAACACTTGAATTTAAATAAATTAACTCAAGATAAACAAGAAGATCAAGAACCTTGTAAATCTTGACTCAAGTTGACGATAAACTTGAATAAATGAATACTTGACGTTTGCAAGTTGATTTAAATGAACACTATGATGCAAATGCAAGCTTGCCGCAAGCTTGTATTTTTGAAAACACCCATAATTTCTTTATTTTTTTTTTAATTTGAAATTTTTTTTTTTTTGTAAATATTCGATCATACAACTATTGAAATACATACATATATAAATAGAAAAAAATAATGCAAATGTGCAAAGAAATTAATAACGAGAACCAGTTTTATAAAATTGAAACGAAAGTCACAGTCGCATTTACATTATATTTACATACTCGTATATATTCGTATACATGCATTACTGGTTCTAATCGCAATAATTTACAATTCGCTAAAATGAATAAAGAAAACATTTAATTTATATGGGTATTCAATAATAAATTCATTTATAATTTTATATTTTATTTATATTTAATCTACATATCATCATACCGAGACCGATTGCATAGCCATATATATAAAACAAAAATATGTAATTACCTGTTTGCACTTTATAATGGGAATGCAAATGGAACGAACTTTATAAGTGGACTTACGTACGTATTATTATTATTACGTTACGTATTATTATATATGTACTACGATTTTCTTTGATATTTTCTTTGCGTGCGTGCAATTGAGATAAAATAAAAATGTGTCGTTTATTATGAATTTTTTCATATTTATGTATTTTTTATCCAATTTTGATATGAATCAGTAATGATTTTTCGAATTTAATTTATTTCAAAACTTCGCAATGTCAAATCTGATGTTTGTGTGAAGACTTGTTTACATAAATAATCAGAAATTCATTAGGTTATGCCTCATATTATCTTCATCTCAAACATATCGCACTAATATTGTAATTAATTTATTTGTTTTTCTTATATTTTTGTAATTATTTTTATTTTTTTGTAACTTTCTCCTTACAATAAAAATTTATTTTATTTTTATTTTTGTGATTATGCATATATTTTTCTTTCAGTCTATTATACACAACATTTTACATCAATTTTTCATTTTTCTTATCAAGATTCAATTAAAATAAAATAACTGACATTGAAAATCACGCTAAATTTCTAAATGTGTGTGTACAATAAGTATGTAATACTAAATAAGGCATGCAACACATTTTATACCATATACAATCACGCATACATTTATAAAGAAATGTAGTATGTGAAATAAAAATACCAAAACGAATACTCGTTATATACCATATATGATATACATACTCGAATATTTTCCGCAAATGTAGATTCATCTTTTTCTATGAAATTGTAACCTTGTATTTGTAATTTTCAAGGTATGCATTTGAGAAAATCAACTCTTTCAGCCACTTTGGTATGTATGTGCATAAAATATAAAATGCAAAACCGAAACCTATATAAAATAGAAGAAAAACAAACAAATTAATAGAAAACTATTTGATTTTAATATAAAATATTTTAATAATACGTACCATTCACACCGTAGAGTACCCAGCTGACCAAGTGAATTCATTTCACTGAAGTGAATCTTCAAGTGCACGTTTACAATGAATTAATAGTGAACAATTTTTCGTTCTAAATATTTGACGCTATAGTGAATTCACTTGGTGAAATGAGTGTGAAGTACTTCATTAATTGGTCATTTAATGAACTCGTAAGTGAATTCGTGTAGTAAACTCACTTTGAATACATTAAAGGAACTATAAGTGAATTCATTTTGTGAATATTGTATGAATTCACATGCACAATTCATTATGAAATCATTTGGTGTATTTTAAAGGGAATCATATCCTGAATTCATTTGAAATTCACTAATTGAAATTATAATGATGAAAAATGAAACAAATATTTTTACAAAAATTCATTACTTTATTAAAAACAAACAAAAACAAAACAAATCTAAAGAAATTAATCAAACATTTTCTTACAAAGAAATTAATCAAACATATAATTCAAAATTAAAAAAATATCATAAAATATACAAGTTTTTACAAAGTTGTATTTGATTTTTGTGAAGTACTCCTATGCTTGGAGTACTGAAAATGCCTCATAAATATCTTTTCTATCGACGATTGAGTACTACCTCCTATAGTTTTCAAGCAAGCATCTGTAATATACATATATGAATTATTAATTGTGTTTATTAACGTAATACCAGTGTTTAAATAAAAATAAATTACTTTTTAAGGCCATTATAGTTTTGAACGACTGAATACTCCGCTTTTCTATAGTACCCGTCCAAGAGAACTTCTGGGCTACTTTGTCCGTCATAATTTTTTTTAAAATTGTTTTTTAAAAATTGAAATGCGGTTTCCACCCCTGTTCTGATAAAATCCTGTTGCTGTAAAAAAATAAGTCATTATTTTTGTGGCAATTTAATTTAAAAAATTTTTTACCAAAAGATCCATTCTATCTACTTCATCTAACAAAGATTTTTCGAAGTCCATGAACTTCTCTAAACTGTCGAATGGCGAAGAAGGCAAAATATTCCATATTGTACTACTCTGTAGATTTTTCAAAATTTGTACTTCTGTTTTTATTTTATTTAAATCTTCTTCAACGCCGCAAATGGGTTTCGTGAATTAATAGTTGAACAATTATCACAATTCATATATTCACAATATTTTATTATATTTTCAGCCTTTCTTTTTTTATTATAATGCCGTAATTGACGAGACATCATTAACAAAGTTCTCTTTTAATTTCGTTGATAATATTAAATAATAAATTTATAAAAAAGGAAATAAAACAGATTAGAATAATAGTTATTTACCTAGTATTATTATTTTAGCAAAAATTTAGTTTCACTTACTTCACTAAAAAAATTATACTTAAAATTTATTTCAAACTTTAAAAATTCTACAGTAAACTTAATTTCATAAAATTCAAAAGTACAATGCGAATTATTATGCTCTTGTTACACATCATTTTATAAAACCTAACGGTTTTCCTCATATACAGTTCATCTGTTGAACAATAAGTTTCACTATTATTTCATCAAGTGAATTTCATCAAGCATCTGATTATTAGGATTCACTTTGTGAAGGTTAAGTGAATATTATTTAAGTAACTCATTTAGTGAATTTATTGTGTATTCATTACAAGAGTAAAAAATGAATCTATAAATTTTTAGAAGTTCTGCTTCACTATGTGAATTCTATGTGAGTTACCATTCATATTCAAATCATCTAATGAATCAGTTGTGAATTCATTTTGTGATAGTTCAAATAATTTTCATGAAATGAATAAAATATGAAAATCGAAAAAATGGTTCACTTTGTGAAGATTTTTTCTCTTCATTGTGAATTCACTGTGAAGCGGATTCACTTTGTGGTCAGCTGGGATAGATTTAATATATTTTTGTAGTTGTAGTAGTGGTAAAGTGCAGTAGAAGGTGGTAGAAGTTTTAGTTTTAGTTTTAGTTTTAGTATACTAAAGCTCTATGCCGTCTACTGTACTATGTACTGGTACTATCTTAACTATCTAAACGAAATACCACCATATCATTCATATAAAAGTCATGTTTTTCTTTTTTCGACCTATTAAAAAGCCATATACAAAAGTAATTAGTTAATTAGACCAGAAAAGTGAAGGTAAATCCATTCATCATAAAACACTGTATTTTGTAAAATTTTCTTATATACACTTTAGCGCACAGACTATGGTGTAGTGTATTTTTTATTAGAAAATACTGTGTTGGTGTGTATACAAAAATGTTTATGTTGCATTTAACAACATTTGTGTAGAGAAATATAAATAAAATTTATAAATACAAATACATACATATATGTACATATACTCGTCGTATATAGAAAAATAAAATTTGACGTGACCAAATTGATCTAATTTCCGTCAATTTATTACACTTTCGAATGTAAATTTGTAATTATTAGCATGAAAATTTAAACAATTTATATTTTATATATGTATATGATCTGCATAAGAATTTAACAATGTATGTATTAGATGATTATTATTAAATTACATGAGATATGAATATGTATGCAACTTTATGATCAATTTGTATCCTAGATAAAAATGTATGCGAGTATATGTTGTACATTATTTTGTATTTTGATAATAAATAAAGAAAAAAACATGTGCTACATATACGATATATGCATGTATGTACATTCAGAGGTATTTCATAGACACATTATGTATTATTATGACTATAGCTAAAGCTATTTAAAGATGACATTTACCACACTATTTATAAATTTAGACAAATTCAGTAATTTAATTACCTGCTGTACACAATAAACTTATTTATAATTTTTATTTTTGTATATCATTCACCAATAAAAAAAGATTTTTTTTTTCGTTTTAATTTTTTTTGCTCTAAATGTGAAGTACATAACCATAGATACTGGTACATATTCGTATATAATGTGCATAGTTTTTGTACTTTATATGAGTTCGTTAAATGTTACATGTTCAAGAAAGCAAAAATATAATTATACAAATTCAGTTAGTTTCTGATAATCATGATCGCATCTATAGATTCTACAAATAAATAATATATCAGCTAGAGGTGTTATATTTATATGTAAATGTATTGTATGCATGACATTTACATAAATACAAGTATGTATGTAATGTACGTACTTATAGTACATATTTTATAGGAATGATGAACTAACAAAATTGTATGCCTGCGTACATGCATTCATCAAATACCATATTGTACTTACACGTTCCAGTTCAGATAATCAGATATTTAGAATTGCGTACGGTATATACGAGTACAAAATTTAAATTATATTTTTAGGCACGTTTCAAGAAGTACTGAAATATAAATTGTATATAAATGTATATATATGCGTACCGTATACTCTTTATTTTATACCATACTTCCGCGATATATCTGCAACAGATATTATATATTGTACGGTTTGTCGAAATGTTTGAACGCTTTTCTGACGATAATTAGATTTGTTACATCACCCATGCCATTCAAAATATTGGGCCCTATTATGAGTGTCGATAGTATCGACTATCGACAAAATTAAGACGAGACGAGACGATGTAAATTTTGTATTATGTAAATCGATCGCCTCGACAGTAAAATATTGCCATATCAAATTTTGTTTTCATTCTGTTTTACCATGTAATTTCCATAAAAGTTGTCAAATATTTCGATATAAAAATTTATAATTCATTTGTTTTTTCAATTTTGAATAAATATTTAATTAATTTCTGTAATTTTTAATAAATATTTGATTAATTTAAATAATTTTTAGCTAAGTGAGAAAATACATATAAAACATATTAATTTAATAATGACTTTTTTGGATAAAAGAAGAGCATTAAAAGAGATGCGTTCATTTTTTTTTCAAACAGCTCAAACACCATTTTTGGTAATTTTTCTTTAATTAATTAAATTAATTAAATTAAACTTAAATAAATTGAGCAGAATAATTAAATACACTTTATATTATATACAAAGCATACATAAAATGTCAAATCACCATAGACTAATATATGCCTGTCGATTAGTTTTAGCTGATCGACACAAAATGTCGATATTCTCGCCTCAAATCGACACTCATAATACAAAATTTGTCGAGTCGAGGCGATAGTCGATGACGAGACGATATTATCGACACTCATAATAGGGCCCATTACTTATTCGTTATTCCCTTAGATTCCGATACAGGTATTATATTATCATGAAACGGTACATAAACGTAAAAAAATATTCGAATCTTTATCATGTTTCAATTTCTTCATATGCACAAAATTTTTTAGACCACAGACAATTATATAAACCTCTTAGTACACGTATAAGAAAATTAGAAATAATATGGGTGTTGTATTATACGTTTTTATTCATTTTATTTATTTTCAAATCAACGTCAAATTTATGTAGCAGTATGCATGCATATGAAAATGTTAATGAAAAAAATACTGTGAACAAATTAATGAAAATATAATACATATTTTATATTCTTAATAAGAGAGATATTTTTATAAGTGTGTATTGTGCGTGTACACTCCATGAAATGAAATAAAATTATTGGAAAGTTTTTTTTTTTTTTTTGAATAATACTTGAATAATTGCGTCATGATATGATATGTCAATTTGAATACGTTTATGGATGGGTGTATGTAAGTATACTCTCTAATCAGACACTAATCATCAAAAGAAGCACATTTTCTTCATTTCCATTTCAACGAACGTGCTATATTTTGTCTGCTTGTGTGGGCTAGGCTATAGCAAATATAATGTTATAAAATATTTATATCATATGTAGCTATAGGATAAGACGCACCATCGTAGACAAAATAATATTCTATTTTTATAAAATTATTACTCGTCTATATCAAGTACAAATTCATTTTTGAATTAGTTAAAGTATTGTGTAATCATTTTGTATAGGTTTCAAGTACAAATTCTTTCCAATTAGATAATTTTTTATAATTATTAAGATTAGGATTCAATATAAATCTGCTATCTTGTGCACCACATATCTTCGAAGTTACTTAACTGATTTCAATGAAACTTGAAACAGAGATACTTTGATAGGAATTGTGGTGCTTGACGGACCGCTTTTTTTAAAAAATATTCTTGTTTCCTTTTTACGGGATGTCAAAGTTGTCAAAATTACGATTTATCGGCTTCCAAATGCACCTCGTACAGCAAAAATCACTGATTGATAAAAATGATAAAAATCCATTTTAGCACCCAAAAGGTATGCAAAGTCATTTTTTAAAATTTTTGTATGTAAAATCGTTGTTGTTGTTTTCAAAATTTTTCAAAATCGAATCCTACTCTTAAGCTCGAATTCTTTAATTAAGCAATTTATATGTTTTTATATTTGTCTATTTTTCTTTTGGTTTTTGAAAAATTTCTCATTTCAATTGCTCTAGAAATGTGACTTCGGATGGACAAAAAAAAGAAAAGTGATGTATAAAAATATTTTTTTCTCAATTTTGTTTTTGCCTTTACTTATTTGGAGCATTGCTTCCATTACATATGCATATAAAAAGTTCTACAGTAAAAAAAATGAGATAGCAATAATCATATACGCATGAAGCAGGTTGATAATTTCATTACCAAAAAGGAAAATTTAATTCATTTATTATCTACCAGGTACATAACGTACATTATATCCATTTTTATGATTACACATCTATAATAAAGCACACCTTAGTCTAAGATATGTATAAACTGATTCCAGGGAATACCACAAAGCACTTTAATTCTCAATTTTTTTCCTGTATGGTGGCATATAATAAAACATATTATTACGTTCATATATGCATAGATATGGTTTTTATTTCTTTTACATATATTTTTGTTGCGAACCGCTTGTTTGTTATTAATAAATTTTTCATTCTTAAAAGCCAAACATTATTAGATGTACATATACGAGTACTTTCAAAAATTCATGTGTTTCTGTATACAATTAACTGTACTTACAAAATTTATGAAATAGGGTGTAATAGAAACGAGTATTAATATAAATTCTTTAACTTTTTAATTTTTGTTTTTAAGTTGCAAATAATATATTCACATAATAAAGATTTAACATAACATGCGAATTTGGGCAGAAGACAGAATGTTCCGTACCGATCCATGTTTCGTCTGTCTCTCGTCTATCTACTTACATGAATATTTAACGTAAAAAAAATGGAAGACATGACAAAATGCAACGTTATATATTTTTGTTATTTATTTCTTGTCATAATTCGTGTTCATGTAAAAAGAGTGATTTTAGTTCGATAATAATTAAAATAAATTACAAAATTAGACATTGAACGTGCTGATAACATTGACATGACGATTTGTTTTTAACATTAAAATAAATTCTTTTTAGTTTTTCATGAAAGTTAAATCGTAACCACAATTCGGCTTCCAAATCGACAACGAAAAACGACAAAGATTTTTCAGTTGCCAAAATTTATCGCCTACATACTACATAATCAAGTTGCCTAAAATTCAGCAGAAAATCGTTATCGATTTTTCCGCCGGACGCTATGATTAAAACAATTTCTTATTTTGACGTCGAACGACGTGAAATGTCAGTTTATATATTTTTTTAATCTTATTTTTGAATGGTTTTTGAAAAAAATAATTAAGAACAAAATATTAAAATGAGTTTTGCAATATTTGCAATAAATTAAGAAACATTTTATATATTATCTACGATGATGCTGAATTATGTGTGCACAAATGAATTTCGCTAGGCGTAGTTCTTTGTCGATAAATTTTGACAACTGAAAAATCGTTGTCGTTTTTCGTTGTCGATTTGGAAGCCGAATTATGGTTACGCTATTAATTCAACATTTCCGTTTGGTTCCGTGTTCCGTCCGTTCTTCGTTTTTCGTTATAATATGTGCAGCAGAATATGATTTATCTGTGTTCGACTTTGATATTTTGGTGCACTTAAAAACATGATTTTTTCCATTTCAGTCTGTGATTTTCCAATACCTAATCGAGTGTGGAACATCTTGTATCGTATCACGTATCACATACCCAGAAAAATAAAATAATAATTCTTAAAATTTTAATTTCATAAACACATTTCTTATGTATACATACATAACATACATATATATGTATGAAAATACTAAAGTGAATACGCAATAAAATACATTCGTGATTCCATAGAGGAATCATAAAGTGTAACGCATGTATATAATATACTCGTCATATAAAGTCCTACCACCGTATGTGTACGATGATGATACACAAAATTTTGAATTAAAATAAAAAATATGATATTATACCTAACAAAATAATAAGAAAAAAAAAAATTTATGAAAAATTTTGATATAAAATTTAACCAACAAATACGCTTATATACATTATAAAATTTACATGAATTTTATATTTTATGACTTTTTATACGAGTATTATACAATATTTTGAATTTTTATTTTCAAATTTTGTATCTTTTTCGAATAAAACGATAAAAAGCTTAAAATAAAAAGAACAAAAACACATAAATAAATAAATAACAATAAAAATACTAAAAATTTCGAAGAAAAATTGTTAGAATTTGAATTGTTCTTATACATAAATAAAGCCTTTTTCTTTATCTCTCTGGGGAAATGTTAGTGAACAAATTTATTCAGATGGGTTAACTGTATTATGTACATTATTGTATATAATTCATGTGTATTTATAATCATTTGGATTGCATGTTATATTAAGTATTTACAACAAGGATAATAAACGATGATTAAGTGTCAATATTTCTTTTTTAAAACTTCTAAATAAATTCTGAGAAAATCCAAAAAAAAAAAATATATTATATCAAAATTGTAATTATAACTACCAAACTGCGAAAAAGCCAAAATGAGAACAGAATCAAAGAAAACAAAAAATGATATTCTTAAAAAGAAATGAAAATTCACACGTAGTCATACAGGTGAACATAAAGGTACGTATACACGACAAGAGATTTTGGTCTCCAGAGTCCAAAAAACGGTCTTCGGAGTCCAAGAGATGTGTGTATACACCAAAGAGATCTTCAAAATTTCAAGAGACCAGTGTTCTCTGGAGTCCATTTTGGTCTCTTGTTCTCCTGCCGTGTATACTGAAAAGAAGTGGACTCCACACATGGACTCTGGTTTTCAAAATGTTTTGATATTTGACTCTTGGACTCTAGAGTCTAAAAATGACATTTCGATTGTTGATGTTTGAAAAAACAATAGTGTAGTTTTTTCTAAATAATATTATTAAAAAATATAAAAATATAATAAATTAAATAAATAAAATAAATAAATAAATTAATAAATTTTATAATAAATAATATAAAATAATTTAAAATATAAAATATACTCATATATATGTATATACTTATATATATAAATATATAAATATTATATATGCACATATATGTATATAATATATATAATTACAACAATATGTGGACAACAAAAAAAGTCAAAGAGTTGCTGCAATTAGTTGAAATTCGGCCAACTATTTTCCAACTTATCCATCCGAAAAATTCATTACGACTGGAATGACGGCAAGTAACATCAGGAGAAACATTAAACAGGTCTCCTGAGATTTAAACCAGAGACCAAATGCGTATTCCATGTATACACTAAAGAGACTGGTCTCCAAGAATCTCCTATTCTCTTGCCTCCGGAGGCCTAATTTTGTGGTCTCCTGACACCAAAGTCTCCTATCGTGTATACGTGCTTGAGATTTTGGTCTCCAGAAAACGGAGTCCGGAGTCCGGAGACTCTCGTCGTGTATACGTGGCTTAAGATTATAGATTAACAGATGTATTCAGAAATATTATTATATAAAATAAATTATAGCTGCAAGTACCCGCTTAGTCGGGTATTTTTGGTCTGACATTTATATATGTATATGTATATCTAAATCTAAGGCTAGAATGCCAATGGATTACATGTCCTCACATAAATATTCTATAAATCGGCCCATTTATTCAAACAAATTTGATCAAAAAATATAACCAATGATGACATATCAACTTTAAATTGCCATTTTCAAAGAAATATTATTAATGACATCCATAGCCCTTAGATGACTAATTTCGAAGAAATTTAACCAATGACATACCAGCTTTAGATGACCACTTTAAACTCCCGTATCTTTCAGACCCTTCGCGTATAAACCTTGGATTTCATTTCTTCTATAACACAAAAAACTTTCAATCCGTCATTTAATACGGTCAATTTTTCAAATATCGATTACGCACAAAATCATGATTTATTTTTTTATATAAATAAATTATATTATTTACAAAAATTTTTCAATTACAGAAAAATCATTTTAAAAAAAAATGTAATTTCTAATTGAAATTTAAGCGAAAGCGAATCTGACTTTACTTTTACAATTTTTTTTTTTCAGATAACAGAGACGGCTAGATTTCGATTAACGATTGCTTTTTATATTAAATTTTCATTTCCTCCAGTTGTTGTGCGTTATAATCGTATAATTAGCTAGTCAGAAAAATTTACATTCGTTGATGCTAAAAGTTATGAAACAATTTCGTTTTTATTAGGATTGCATGCGGTATCATATAAATTACATTTCATGCACGGTTACAATTAAACATTTTTCTTGCCCCGATATGAAAAATTTTTTCAATAAAGTTTCATTCAATCAGTGATTTAAAGTATCAGTAAAATATTCTTTCATTTAGTTTTGTAGTTCACGGGTTAAGACAGAACCATAAATTATACATCGCATAACTCATAAATTTTTCTACTAATCTACATATACACACACTTTGAAAGAGCTGCTATATTTAGACACAAACACGCAGATTTAAAAAGTTTATTAGATTAGAATATAAAGAGTATTTTCAATCTTCAAATTTTCAAAATTTTTTATCTATACGCATATACCTTTACGTAGTCGCATTTATTAAATTTGAAACTGATAAATTGAAAAATTAATTAAAAAAATGTTCGTATATTCATTCATAAATATATATAAGTACTGCATTCCAGATTTCAGGCAATCTTTCCATTCAAATCACCATGTAATTCTGATTTATAGTTACACTATTACATATGGACATACTAGAACCACGTACATATTTTTCATTTTTCATTTATCATTTATGCAACCAATTCGCGCTTGTATAGATTTTTATTTGACAGGGAATTTTTGAATATATTTGAATATTTTTTCAATTAATCAATACGCATACAACCATAAACATGGAATTTTTATATTTCGGATTGACTGAAGGAGTTTTAATTGAACAAAAAAATCCCAATGAAATTTTTTCAATTAAATTTAATTTTTTGTGCTTCACTGAAATTCATATCGGAAAAGTAATAAAACTGAATAAAAAAATTTCAAAAATTAGAAATGTTTGCCAATAAATGAAAAAAAAAAAAAAAACAAAAAGCGAATGCTTTATGTAGGTATGCATAAGTATGTGTTTGACTTGACTTGTAAATTTTATTACTTGTTGTTGTTGGAAAAATATGTAATTGCTTGTAACGAACAATTTTGTCGTGTAAGTAAGTATAATGGAGTTTCTACAAATTTTATTACTTTCAATATTTTTTTTCTTTCGATTTTTAAACTTTGCTTATCGTATTTTCTAGAACTGAAAAAAAAAAAATTGTTCAAGCAAATAAAACTTTATTATGTTGTATAAACATTTACTTGCTACAATCAAATAGCAGATAGAAAAACAATGCATTTTTACATAAGTAGTAGTTATTCATCGTATCAGTTGATTTTAGTCGAAATTAATTACACATAATGGAAATGGAGTGGAGGTATAATATAATATTCCATAATGGCTTTTTTTTTATAATTCATCTATACGTGTATTGTAATCAAATATATAATATAAATTGTTCTTGCATACATACATATATGTATGTACAAATAAGTACGTACAGTATGTGTAAAGCTACTTTCATTTATTATTTACATTTAATTATGTACATTTAAAACAATTTTATCTACTGTAGCTAGAATACAATTAAAATTTATATTCATTTTCGAAATTCATTAGTCGAAATTTATCTAAAAATTTTAAAGTTTTTCTCAACACAATAATACTTATAGAGTAACATGTATAGTTTAGCAGCATATGTATATACGTACATAAGTATATACATAAAAGATTTTAATCAAAGAAATTGTTTACAAATAAAATGAATGAATTTTCATTATAAATAACAAAACTTTACGAAAACCATGAAATTTACATATACATATAAGTATATATATAATATATATCATACATTTTCGTATACACTCTGTGTGTGTGTATATAGATATAAATAAATGTAATAAATATAACACACTGTATAATAATTTAACTTTTAATTATATAATGGTTTGTACACAAAAATAGTGTTGCCATTCAAACAAATTTATAAAAAAAAATGTCCAAAATCATTGCCTTATTTTTGCAGTACTCAGTGACCATTCATAAATCACAATAATATTATTGTAACGAGAGTGTGTAAAATCAAAAATTATGACGATTTCGTATTCTGACAGAACAACCAAATATTACGATAGTATTGTGACTATACCAATTCTGATGATCACTGTAAAAAAAGTGTGTGGCGTCAAATTCATAACAAAAGATTAATTATTTAAAGTTTAAAATCATAAGAGAATTATTTTTATTTTCTAGTCAATGCTTAATGTTGCACATAACAATCTCCAAACTTTGGAGAAAGTTTTATGAATTACAGTGTGTCCCAATTAGAAGTTCAGATTTAAAAATTTAATAAAACAAAAACGGCTTAATATATTTCCAATTTTATTTTTTTGTTTGAAAGCATCAAATAGGAGTCGCGGCTGGCCTTGACGTACTCCATTCGGTCGATCCAATTTCTGAGCACATTTTGGATTGTGTGCGTCTCTATTTCGGAAATGGCTGCTGATATTTTCGGCTGAACGAACATTACGAACACGAGTACGCATTGGATTGTCGACTAGGTAGCCTGTATCACGCACTTTATACATGAACTTCCTGATACCGTTGGGTGTGAGTGCCGTGTTTCTACCAAATTTTATACGACATTTTCTTGCGATTTCAGACCAATTGTCTTTGTTTTGGAAGTAAATTTTCAACATTTTATACTTTTGCTGAAGCGTTAGCGACTCATTTCGTCAACTATTAGAAACATTATACTGAATTTCTGTCAAAGAAAGAATGGCATTTGTGTTGCCAGAGCCAAAACAACCGATATGTCAAATCTGAACCGCTTATTGGGACACCCCATACAACTCACAATATTAATCACAATCAGCATGTCATTCTATCACAAGAGCTTATGATTAATGATGTCAGATCAGCAATAAAATCGTGGGGCTTTTGTTCAATACTACAATCAAATATCTGTCATTCTTGACTTATACTGCTTTTATTTATGTACATTGAATAAAATTCTGAAAAAATAACCCAATCTTAGCGATGCTAATTGTACCAAAAGCATTCAAACATAACATGTGATAACTATTCAATGTGATAACATAACCACCTAAAAAAAATAAAATTTGTTGGTTTGATAGTACGAGAACAAACAAATCAGTAATTCACTCTAATTCGATCGTCGAAAAAAAATTTCGCAATTCGCAATTGATGCAGTTGTGCTCAAATTCAAACAAAACTTCACGTTAGACAGAATCTCAGTTACTTTTAGTTTAGAGAAGAGTAAAAATACATATCAAACCGGTTAATTTTGACTAATTAATAAAACCTTTAGCTCTATTCTAGTGTAGACGGAGGGTCATTGTAGCACTTAGCAGTCCATTCATTATCGGATTAATCTTCATTCTAAAGAAAATCCAGTTTCTCTCTAATAAATAAATAATATGTAAAAACATAGACTTGAATAGTTGACTTATATAAATGTATGTAGGTGTTTTATTTTGGAAAATGAGGAACGATTTGAGAATTTCCAAAAATCTTATACTCTTGTCTCTATTTGGAACACAATTTCAAGTAGAGAAATAATACAGTGTGCACATTAGTTATAGATAAAAACAAAATATTTTAGTAATTAATAACAATGTCATTTTAGCATATCCGGAACTGGAGCTAATTTTCATTCGATTGTAAAATACAAAATATGTACGTATAGTATGAATTAAGAAAAATTAATAAATTTAAAATAAAGAAAATTACCAAAACGGTAATTCTCTACACAAAATAGGTGAATGAATAATAATAATTTACAAATCTTACAAAATAATTAACGAGTTCAAGTATACATTCAATACATGTTTAAATATGTGTAAGTAAATATTCTATTTTTACACGTCTATTTGTATAATCTATAATAATGAAAATTCGAACATAATATAAAGATAAATCTGACACAATATTTTCTTTTGTTAATTTTTGTATGCATGCATGTGTGTAAATTTTATAATTCATATCACGCGTTATATTCTATATTTTAGATACAATGTAAATGAAAGCAATCATGTATACTCGTATGTGTAACTACATACGTAATGTAAATCAAAACATAAAACACAAAACGAAGAAATATGTATAAAACAGAAAAGAAGACGATTATAAGAAAGTAAATAATGTATTTAAGAAAATTATTTTTTTATGTGTTATTCAATACCGTGAATATGCAAATGTTCAAAATAAATTACCGAATCTACGCGTAATTAAATGAACTATACATACTTGCTAAAAATACAGATAACAGTCGCATATAGTATAGTTTTTGTTTAGTTGTTGGAATTCTTTAATTTGTGTTACATATTGTATCTTATTGTATACATGGATTAATGGAAAACCATCTTTACACATACGACATGTAAACATACAGGTACATGAATATATTTACAATTTAAATTAACGACCAGTCTAATTTGATTATTAGAAATGATGTATGTATGTACATATGTACATTTAACGTGGTGGTGTTGCAGATACGTGTTTCTTGTTTTCTTAACAATTTGGTATTTTTTACATGAGAAAAAATTATGATTTAATATTCTTTAGTCTTGATACAGAAATTTATTTATTTTAATATTCCCTGGTAACAATAACTTGGTAATAAAGATAATTTCAAATCTATCTATCTTTACTTTTAGAAAATACTCGTATATAACTTTCAAATGAGTTACAATTAGTTCACCTAAATACCTCGAACCATTATTATGGACAGTAATTATAATTCTGTAATATAAATGAAGATCACAAAATTTCAGAATTTATTTTACAAAAAAATTTATTAAAAAATTCGTCAAAATTACGAATTAATTAAATTATCTTGAATTTTGAAATTAACTTAATAAAGAATGACAAAAATCTATTTTCATACTTTAACAATATTTTGTTAGGATTAGTTTATAATATTGAGAGTTCATTCAAAGATAAGATCCACATTTCGACATTCCTCATTCCATATAAAAATACCAAAAAATTTAGTCTAAAATGTTGGTTTAGAATTTCAAAAAAAAAAAAAAAAGCAAATTTTTTCAAATTCTTTAATTTCGAATAAGGCATACATGAAATTTTTCAATAATATCGTACATCAATTTACGGTTTTATTTTAATGACTGTAGGTACTGTGTGTACAAACACTTTATAAATGTAGGCAGGTAATATGAGTAACATAATGCATCTAATACCGGAACAAATATAAGTAAGTTGAACGTGAAAAGAATTTATTATTCAAATGTCTGCACTTTAAATTTTATCTCGCACATAAATCACATACAAAAAAAAAAATAAAATAAATAAAATAAAATAAAATTGGAATTCCATTTAAATTCCATTGTTTATAGATTTTTCGATAATTTTTCCCTAAAGTGTAAAAATCCATTTTCATATATTTGTGCTTTCAATATACTACATGTACATACTCGTATGTATACAAAAATAATGATCGAAATTCATTACATTTGTTTTTGTTCATTATTGCACATTTATACTATTTTCCAATTATATCTTACTTCGATTCATTCACTTCACTGTTTACATTATTGAACTATACCAAAAGAATAACAAGAGTAGATGCATAGAAGAGGCGACTAAAAACTAAAATTTGAATACATGCAAATATACAAGAGTTCATGCATACTATTATGCTCCTACGTATATTGTATTGTACTGTACAAGTACAAAAGTACATTATACATATAGATTATATACTTGTTAGGTGGTTTAGGTTTATTTTAAGTTTAACCAATGATGAACCAATTCTTGAGGTGTTATGTTACATGTTACATGCTCCTCTATAACTAAGTTACGTGATGTTATAAAACAGTACATTTGATTATACTGACATTAACATCTGCATAAATGTAGGCATATAGTGATGGAAGTATGGATAGCCTCATTGAATTTTCGCAAAAATTAATAAAAAAATCATTGTATTCAAACTATTTATTCATCTTATAAATAAAATTGTATTTATTCTTATTTGCAATAACAAAAAATAGAAAAATATCAACGGAAATTTGAAAAGTTTCATTATTCGGATATTCGGATGGGCATGAAATTTACTAGAGTCAAAAAAATTTATCCCAAATCATAACTGTCGCTCCATAAAAATTACGATTGAAACAAATTTTTTGTCCTCTCCTCAGATCATGCTAATAATATTGAAAATTATTTGAAAAGAAGTACTTTTTGCTATTCAATTCAAAAATATTATGTTCAATTGAGATTATATGTATGTATATGAAATCTCAATTAAATTACTTTGAATTTATATAAACCAAATTAAAATCTGCTTTAACTTGCTCCGAAAATTGAATGAAATTTTACTTAAAGCGACGTCACGTTATAATCGAAACAAAAAAAAATAAAATGTGCTTTTATTAACGCAAATACTTATAAAAATGCCTACTGGAAAAATTTTGCACGTGCCAAGATTTCGAAGATTCAAACACGTGTAGAAAACAGGCGTGTATATTGTGTATGTATTTTTAAGTATACATACATTTATATACTTTGACAATACTAAAACACATGATTCGATATTTCTTCCAGATTGACTTTATAAATGCACGTGATTGTGCAGCGCAAACACTGGAATGCGATATATGAACATACATAAGAGGGTAATTCAAAAAATTCCCAGAATAATTGCGTCAGTAAGTAAATAGCAGGCAAACAGTCAAGAAGTTTGGTTATATTATTTTGAGTGTTTTGAAAGCGAAAAAATGCTGTGTATAAAAAAAGTAATTCATTTGTTTTTATTTAAAAGGATACAGATACCTAAAAAATTAGGTATTTTTAAAATTTAGTGTAAAGCGTTGAGCGAAGAACACATTGAAAGACGTGTCGAACTTTCACTGAGTTTTTGAACAAGCACTATTCAAATCCTGGAGGCTTTTCGTACCGTATAGTGACTGGTGATGAAACTTGGTGGTTTATACGTAGAAAAATAAATTCATAAAAATCAACAACTAGTGTATTATATCATTTTTGCGGGAATTTTTTGAATTACCCTCGTATAAGTTATTGAATATTTGTGCAAAAAATCATACATAATTACATCAATAAAAGTACGCAAATTTATGATATTTGTGCTATTCAGTCACTAATAAAGTGTTGAAAGGAAAGTTTTTATGTACATAATTCAAGAACTATAATGAACGAATTCGATTGGATATGAAAAAGTCAAATATTACATTGATATAAAGTATAGGTACTGGAGTAAATAGAAATCGTTTTATTCATTTCATTCACAATGTGTTGCATTTTACCTCCACACTTTATCATTTTGATAATAGCATAAAGACAAAAATTATCACTTTGTGTTTAACTTACCTCTATACATTTTAAAGTTTTGATAATTATATAAAGGCTAAGGCATTTCGAACTTATTATTATCAAATTTTTTGTATTATGAAGGTAATGATCCGAAGCATAATGCAGATATTTGCAAGTTGTGGCGCTTATATAATTGTCCAAAGGAAATCATCAACCTTGCTCAGAGTCCGGATTGAAACCCTAAAAGCACCTATAGAATTATTTGGAACAGGAAGTTCATGAAAATTTAGTTTCAAATAAAACCTTACTACGGGACCAGCTACAAAAAGAATGAAATCTAATCGATCCAAAATTTTGTGAAAAATTGGTGTGCTCGATGCAAAGTATAGGCTTCAAAAAGTTATAAAAAGACGAGGAAGGACAGCTGAATATTAAATTTGAACATTTAAAAATTTTGGATATGCTCAATTGTTGTTTTTTTTATTGCAACTGCCTTCTGCCCGAATACTTTTTTGATGGTAAAATCGAAATGCAATTTTGTTTTTTGATATTGTTTTTAATAAATGAATTGAAATAAAATTTTTTGTGTGTTAAATCAAAAGTACAAAAGTCAAAAAATAACACAGTATATTTCATTTGAAATAGATCCTTAAATTACAGGATTTAAATTCAAATAAACACAAAAGTACGTTTTGCCCGAATACTTAATTGAGCCACTGTAGATGTAAATGTAAATTTTATATTTTTTTTTTAGTGAGGTTATTCATATTTCCACCACTGTGTATGCATAATAAATGTAATGTGAAGTAAAAAAATTTGTACATGGTATATACATACATACATATATGTATTTTGTATAGGATTTATCCAGTTTCTGTACATTGTGCATGTACAATTTACCTATACATATGCACAGATATCTACGTGGATAAATTTAAATTAGATGTGTATAATATATAGAATAGAGTAATAAAGTGGCATATAGTATGTACTTATCTATACATATATCCAAAAAAACTAATTTTCACATCTTTTAGAATAAAATGTGCTAAAATGGATAACAATAAATATACAGTTTACCAACTAAAAATTTGGTGTTTCTCTTGTATTTTAGGGAAGATATGTATATGTATGTATGAATGCCAATAACCAATATGCCAATACATTTAGCATGTGTACTGTATACATATTCGTAAACGTATGCCAAACATGTAAATGGTACACTTAAAGATGCATGCATATAAATATCGTAATGTAAATAAAACGACCGTCGACCGATATATGTATGAATGTTTTATATACGTACACGTACTCGTACATACGAGTATAATATAATTTATACTAACAAATATATACGGAAATAATCAAAAATGGTAAAAAGTTGTAAAGACTCATCAAAAAATACGATATACTTAGATGAATATGGATAGATGCTTTTTAACTCTTCAATTACAAAATTTAAAAAAATTTTATTACATTATTTATTTGTATTTTTGTTTTTTTTTTCTATTTTCGTATAAACGGACGAAAACTGAATACATAATTCAATTATCTGGTGAATACTTTTTGTTTTGCTCATAATTTTTTTTTGGATATATATTCTAGAGATTTGAAGGTGAGAATATACATAGTGCCATTAAATTGTCATTTAAAATAGAATTCAATTTTTATTTGATATGCATGCACGGGTGTAAGTATGTGTATGCCCAAACCCATTATTGACCTAAATTCCTGAATGATTTTATCATTCCGTCATAGATGATAACAATTGATCAGAAGATCATTGAAAATTGACTAGTGTTTTGTTTTGTTTTTTGTTAATTTTTTCGGACTTTATATTATTATTCTTTCTTAAAATTTTTGCATATTTTTTTGATTTTGTTGATGATAAGATAAAATTTACTTTTTTATTTAACTTTTTTTTATTGCTTGTATGCTTGCTCATAATCTGTTACTTTATGTCATTATGAATAATTGTATATGTATACAGTAACAAAATAATTACCGCATCTTATATGCAAATACTTATAAACACAGTCACACACGATTAAATTAATTATAATACCGTACCGACTATAAAAATAATTATTTGAAAAGAGAAGAGAAAAAATTTATTTTCATTATTATTATTACAATTCGATTCGATTCGAAAATTTCAAATGATAATAATGATGATGATGATGATGATGATGAATGGATAAAATTCATTTTTAAATTTTAATTACCGTATATACTACAAATCTCTACGTACACGAATCTAATTTCTTTTATAATTTAATTTTTTTTATGTGTGAAAAATTTATGATTATGACAAATCTTTTTCATATTAGATTTCAAGTAAAAGTGAAAGGAGAAATAATTTTTTTCTTTTGACATGAATGTACGTCGAAAAATTATGAAATCTTTATTAAATAAAACAACTACAACAACAAAATTAATAATAATAATAATAATAACAGCAGCAGTAACAAAAATAATTTTTTATGAAATCTGTTTTTTTTGTGCTCTTTGTTACAGAATTTTCATCAATTTGCGCTCAAAGTTTTATATGTACAATCAAATTGCTGTTAATATGATTATATACACATATTAAACGTCGATTTTTTGAATGCTATAAAAATTTTTATATTTAGATTTTTATGATAAAAAAAAACAAAATTTTGTAATTTTAAATTGATATTTGAAAGTTGCATTTACACAAAAGTATTTTGAAAGTTATTATTAGATATTATTGTGGTTTTGAAGCCACAAATTTATAATATTTCTATATGATCGTATGATGAGATGATATTGATGAAAAACAAAATTATGATGATAAAATGATAAAAGTGTAAAGTCCAAAGTAAAGAACACAAAATATTAAAATAATTTGATTTTTTCAAAGAAATATAAATACAAATGAAAAAGGAAAAGTTAATCGCAATGCATTCATTTATTGGGCGAACGATTCTAATTTTCAACTGGAAAAATTGATTTAATTTTTAATTTTATTTGTACAGTGCCGTTAAAAAGTTTTGAAACAAACTTCTTTCAAAAATCAATTGATTACATATGGATACTATTTTCTGGTTAAACTTTTTTTTTTACATAATGTAGTAATTTTTCGCAATATTTAACAGTAAAGGAAAAACTTGAATATTTTACAAAACCAGCAAAATGATACAAACTTGAACAAACTCAGAGATTTATAAATTGTATGACGACGTAGATATCATCACTTTTACCAATATCGGAAGACTACGATGGATTGGACACATTACCAGAATGGAAACCGAAACCCGGAAACCCCCGTAGAAAGATTTTGCATGGAAATGTTGGGAATAAAAGACCGAGAGGAAGACCGAGAAATCGATGGTGGAATTCGGTGCGAGAAGTCCTAAACAAACTGGAGATTGAAAACTGGAGGGCTTCAGCTTTAGATAAAACGGGTTGGCGGCAGATTCTTACTGAGGCCAAGATTATTTTAAGGAATATAGTGCCGTAGAAGAAGAAGAAGAAGAAAAACTTGAACACTTGAAAATTTTATACAATTTTCATAAAATATTAATAACAGAATCACCGCTATTTTGTTATTAGTACTTAAGACGGTATGTAAGTAGACAATATTATAAGATGCTTGTCAACGGCCTCCTATGATGTTTATTACTCTTTAATTTATTAGAATAAGTATAGTTCATTTTTAAATACAGTTAAATTAGATCAAAATACTAGTACAAATATTAAATCCTTTAATAAACAAACATCAAAGCCATCGATCCATATAAGATATATAAGTTAACCTGTTTTGCATTACACAAAATATTTTCTAAAGTCTAGTTTACATTTGATTGATGTTCTGATTCCAATGTTGATTCTCTGATAATTTCTTCATATTTAAAACTTTCTGCTTTTACTATCTATCATCCAAATATGGTTATAAATGGATATAAGTGCAATTCAGGATTCAAGCTAAATCTTGTAACTGCCATTAGCGAAAATATAAATGTGCTCGTACAAAAGTCACATGTTTTCTAGTTTTTTCTATAATTTTAGGATCTTTAGGATCTTCTTAATTCAGAATTAATCTCAATTTTTAAATAAATTTCACTTTACATTTTTCTCTCATCACATTTGTAATTATCAACTAAAATCGTACTTAAAAATAATATATGCCGATATTAACATGACTCTACATATAGATTACCAGAAATATGATAAATATTCTATAAAATAGATAATTAAAAGATAAGAACCTTTGTATATATTTCGAAATTCTCAATTAAATTGGTATTAAATTAATTATCTATTGTTAAAAAGTGTCTTTAATAGAATGCGGCAGATAAAAAATTAAAATAATTTACTATTTAAAGGGATGTAGAGATATTGGTGTGCAATTTATTTCAAGTGCACTGCAGATGTTACATTTAATTGCGTAATTCTATCTCGTTCATATGACCACCATGACAACTTTTGTGAAGATCGATTTAGCTTATCATCTCTAGTCGCCATTTCGTAGCCTTCTAGACAAGCTTTATTTGCTTCGGTGATTTATTTTGCAGCGTAGAATCCTCCCAAATATGTTGAAAATCCACCTCTCTGTTCCTAATTGCACCTATTCCCTGAGACGTCGATGTTGTTGGCCATTCAGGTTAGATGTAATTTCCAAACCAATTTTCTTCAAATTTAGAATAAGGAAATTTCAAAGAATTGAATAGGTTTTAAAAAGGTTGGAAATTTTAAAATTTTTATTTCTGAAATTGTTTAGAACAATTAAAGTATAGAAGATCCTTTTCCTCATAAAAAGAATTAAGTTTAAAGTCAATTTCATACCAGTAGATACCAAAATACTAAAATGGGATACCAAAAAAAAAGAAAAAAAAAACAGCTACAGAAAATTCAAACTTTATATTATTTATTTTAAAAAATTACATTCAATTATTTTTGGTAAAAAAATTAGTTATTCGAAATAAGCAATTTTTATTGCAATCTTTCATTCAATTTCATTTTAATTTTTCTGGAAAGAAGATGACAATCATCATTAAATTTTTCACCGATTTGTTTACTCATCTACATGCGTAGTTGTTCTAGTTGAATGTATGATTGAAAAAATTTGATTTCGATTTTGAATTCCAAAAAAACTTCCTTTTAAAGAGTTTTTATTTTAAAATGTAAAATTGTTATGTAGATATTGGAAAACCAGATAAATACATTCATATTCATATTTTCCCGCACATACATACATATACTCGTATGTACATATGGATGTATACATATGGACAAATAAATAATGTCCTTCTGATTCAATAAATGTTACGAATATATGCATGTATATGTAAATGATATCGTTCAATTGTATCGGGTTTCCAGTAGGAATATAACAATTTTGTATTTTATTACGAAGGAGGCCTTAAACATTTTTCATAATCTGTCAACTTCAGAACGTCAGTCAACGCTAACATTTTTATCATAGTGAAGTTCACGAACGAGCAACGTTTGGAAATTATTAAAAATTACTACCGCAATTCTGAGTCGGTAGTCGCAACTTTAAAAGCGCTTATTCCAATAATTTTCGGTCGTAATAATCGTCCCACCAGACAGGCTGTGTGTGCTATAGTGAATAAATTCGAATCAAAATATTCAATATTGGATGTTCCTGTGCCAGTGAAACAACGCACGGTGTCGCATGCCACACAGGTGGTCAAACAATTGATCTGTTGAAGGAGAAGTCTGCTAACCGTGTCATCTCGAGAAATGGTCCGATCGAATGGCCACTTAGCTCATGCGACTTAACGCCGTTGGATTTCTTTTAATGGGGTTACGTTAACTTATTGGTTTATATCAACAAGTCAACAACGTTAGAGGAGCTCAGAGGCAATATTGAATGCGAAATTTCCAACATTCTGGCCGATATGTGTGAAAGAGTGGTGGAAAATTGACTCCAAAGAATCGATCGCTGCAAACGTGCTCGCGGTGGTCATATGAATGAGATCGAATTCCATTATTAAATTTGATATGTGTACTTCACTTGGAATAAATTTCAACCTTAAATCTTAACTATTCTGTATTTTACTTAAATATTTAAACTGTTACGTCCTTACTGGAAAACCCTCTATATTTGTAATGTTCAGAAATCTTTTGAATTTGAAAACCTCATTATTTCCTACTTTTTTTTTCGATTGAAATAATAAAATCATATTCATACTTATATTTCTTATGCTCTACAGAAGTACTTATATATAGAAGGAAAATATACTTCCTTTATAAATAGTTCATTAATTCCTTCTTATTTCTTTGTCGTTGTTGCTGTTGTTGCATCTAAAAACCATAAATTCCTTATTTGAAATTGAAATATAACTTAACCCTTGGATACATACGTGGGGTCAAATTGACCCCACAGTGTATTTCTTTAAAAATTTAATGTCGTTTTACTTTTTGCATAATAACAAGCGATGGGAATTATGTGCGCCTATATGTGTTCTATCCGAATCAACAACATTTGTTTTGTAATATTTGAATATAAACATAATAAACCGTCCGAAAGATTTGTTATCCTCGATTTAATACCTGGGGTCAAATTGACCCCAAATATGTAGTACTGAATTTCTATAAAAGTATATATGACGAGAACCAAGAGTCATCGGAAAAGTAAAATTTGATCTTTATATTTCAGTAAAAAAGTCAAAATAAAATTAACAAAATTATTTTTTACATACTTGCAATACTTATTCAGAGGAAAAATCCTCCAAATTTGAAACTCAGAGTAATAAAATAATAACTTCGGTTTTTACATTGAAATGTAAAGTTCGAATACTAGATTTTCCGATTATCTATGGTTCTGACTGTATATTTATTGCAAAGTATAAATAAAAAAAACTAAATATGCAGGTGTAGAATGTTAGAAATAACTGTAATTAAAACTAAATACTTCTAAATTTCATTCACAATCTCCAAAAATCTTATAAATCTGGCGCTTTTTTAACTGTTGACGAGCAGCTGGTAGCAAGTCGTGGGCGCTTCACATTTTGTCAGTATATATACCTTCTAAACCAGGTAAATGTGAAATTAAAATGTTTTGAATATCATAACTTTTATAATTTCATAAATTGAATTTTTAATTCTAGGTAAATATGGAATGAAAATATTTTGGGTGTGTGATACAGAAAATCGTTATCCTTTAAAAGGAAAGGTGTACTTGGGTAAAAATTACGATTCCGATGCAACAATTAAGGATATGGTAGTTGATTTGGTTAAACCATGGACTGGGAAAAATAGAAATATAACATTTGACAACTATTTTACAAGCTTGGATTTGGCAAATATTCTGTACTCCATGAAAACCACATGTGTAGGAACAATTAGAAAAACTAGAAAAGAGATTCCTGCAGAAATATCAGCAGTAAAGAAGCGTGCTATTAAATCTTCTCTATTCGCTTTTCATGAACATGCTACAATGGTAAGCTATGTACCAAAAAAAAAAACAAAAGTGTTATTCTACTATCTACCATGCATCACAATACTGCTATTGAGAACAACACCGATTCTAAAAAGCCTTTTATTATAATAGATTATAATAAAACTAAAGCTGGTGTCGATGCACTAGACCAAAATGTAAAGGCATATACATGCAAAAGAATATCGGAGAGATGGCCCATGACCATGTTTTATAACATAATAGATGTTGCGGCTTATGCATCATTCGCTATTTGGAGAGTCAAGTATCCTTTATGGAACGAAAAAAAAAGTTGTAGACGTCGACTATTCTTAGAGGAATTGTCAGAAAATTTGGTTCATGATCAAATAATTCGAAGGTTACAGAATCCGCAATCAGCACAACAATCCGTGAAAATGGCTGCCAGCATGTTAGGCTATAATATTATCCATGTGGAGCCTAGCGAACCACCACAAAAGAAGAGAATGAGGTGCGCTTATTGTCCACGAGCAAATGACAGAAAAGTCTCTACATTCTGTAGCATATGTTCTAAACCAACATGTAAGGATCATACATATATGTCATGTCGAGATTGTTTAGAAAACAAACAGGAACAAGATAATAACTCATAATGATCACGATTTAATACTATTGTATCATTTTTTTCTAACATATGATGAACAATAAAAATAATTTTCACTTAATAAAATACATATATATTCTTGATTTTGTTTATATATTAAACCTTTTGAAATAATCCTTTGTATATTTATTTAAATTTTACCGTACATATTGTATGAAAAAGTACTGGGGTCATATTGACCCCAGGTATGTAAATTTACAATCTGATAAGGTATGAATCCAAGGGTTAAACTTATCATCATTTCACAACAAAAGCAAAAAAGAAAAATATCAAAGAATGAAAAGAAGAGAAAAACAAATTTCAAGACACTTAATTAAAAAAAAAAGAAGATATTAGAACAAGACTAAATTGAAATTAAAAATCATTTACTTCAAAGATGACTATATATGTACATATTATATTAATATTGAAATGCTCTTATCTTTGAATTTTCAATTTTTATTTCATTTTTGCTTTCTTTCTTATTTTCATTTTTAATCTATATATCTTTTATTATAATTCTGCTTCTTATTTTTAAGTTTTACTTTTTTTTTTTAATTTTTTTCTCTTTCTGATTATTATTAATTAAAAAGTTATTGCACCTTACTTAATCCATTTTACCTTTTCATTCTTTCAATTATTTTTCCCATTACAACTACACATACTCGTACATAAAGAAATTAATAATAAAAATGTTATAGACGATGATGATGATGATGAACTCAAAAGATATTCTTATTCTCTATATACGGTGTTTGGTTTGTGAAAATGTTCGTATAAGTAGCTTACACAGCAGGTAGCATTCTTTCGACAACAACAACAACAACAACAACTGTACACTGTACATACATCTATATGCTACTTTATTTATGATGATAGTGATATTAATAATTATGAAATTTTTAATCAATATGCACGTAACACAATTACGTTACCTTATTGCATTGTAATTGCATACGTGCTAGTTTTCACTTTTTTTTCATTCTTTATAAGTACTTTCCATGTATACTTCAACATTCAATTATTCTTTAGTCAATCATCAGCATTATACTTACATATACCTGTCTTGTAACGTATGCATTTACATATAATTATATTCAATGATTTTCAAAGAATCTTCACTTGATCAGATATGATAATGGAAAAGAGAAATACGAATAATGTAGAATAGAAAACTAGAATAATAAGGATAAAAAGGAAAAAAATTAATCTATGAATATTGAATAGAAGTGAATCTGTACAATCCGTATAAGGAAATATAGAATATATACAATAACAGAGAAAAGAAAAACGAGCTGAATTGGAAAAAAAAAATATTGAAATTGAAAAACTAAAAAAAAAAAGAAACACATACCTATAGAAAATAATAAGTTTAATAATCCTTATAACAAACAAGAACAGAATAATCAGAAATAATTTACGTACATAAACACTCTAGGAATAAAGAGAAAAAAGTGATAACTGACTTTTAACATTTTCGAATTAAATTCCAATTTGCTTTTTGTTCTTTTTCTTTTGCATTTTACAATTTGTTTTATTTCATATTTATATATACTATACATTTTTTTTTAAATTTATACTGCTCTCATCTATTTTGTAATTTTCTATCCAATTCTTTTCAAATAAGGGTATCTTCGAGAACGCATGCTTTCTTGATACAGCATCACAGTCGTTTTATGTTCAATAATGCATCATTGGTGCATAGTTAATTAAATCAAATATTCAATATTGAATCACCAATTCACCCGGTATGCAATATTAATGAAATATTGCATCACAGAACTTCATGATGCGATCATAATGTTGTACATTTCGTAATAGCTTTGAAATTTATATTTATCTTCCAAGTGATTGAAAATAACTGACATGTATATAAATAGTTGCTAATTTTCGGAATATTTCTGATCATTTAGAAACCGTCAAAGGCATGTATTATACATCACTTCAGTATCTAAGAAATGTCATGATATTGAAGTAATACAGTATATTGCAGCAAAATTACAAAAAAAAAAATTGACGTTTTTAAATGTACCCTGTAGATCACAATAATACATACTCGTACACGTAAAGTCAATAAATTTTTCTGATCTGTTTACTTTGTTCCTATTTTTTTTTTTTACTAATTTTTTTTTAATGTACGTATAATTACGTGTACGTACTAGTATGTATGTACAAAATTGTAAATAAAATACAGAATAAAAAAACGGAAATAAGTAGTATGTAGTATTATAAACTTTCTTGTTAGTTACAATTAAAAGAAAATAATTCTAATTAAGAATCGATATTTTATCATTGTTATTTACTTATTTATGTAACAACACCTGTCGGAGGTTAATCCATGAGAACAATTCTGTGTGTATGTATGAGTGTCTATATCCACATACATACATACACATATGTTTGCCTGTTCTTTTATTTATTTACAAGAAAATATATAGTTATAGATGTTTATGGCTAAATTTGGTTAAATTAAATAAGAAAATAAAAACAGCAACATAACAAAAAAAAAACAGGATGATAAAATAAATAATTATTAAAAAAAAATTGAAATAGAAGTACAGAATAGAGAGAAAAAATTTTAATATTTAAAATTCCCTAGTTTGTTGCCTTAAATAGTGTTATTCAGTTGAACAATTTTGTAGACATTGCGCTTGTTAAAAGTGGATAAATTGAAAGGATTTGAAAGGATAAGAATTGCTCATTATATATGCAGTATTCTTCTTCTTCTACGGCACTATAGTCCTTAAAAGAACCCAGGCCTCAGTAAGAACCTGCCGCCAACCCGTTTTATCTAAAGCTGAAGCTCTCCAGTTTTCAATCTCCAGTTTGTTTAGGTCCTCTCGTACCGAATTCCACCATCGATTCCTCGGACATCCTTTTGGTCTCTTATTCCCAACATTGCCATGCAAAATCTTTCTACAGACGTTTTCGGTTTCCATTCTGGTAATGTGTCCCATCAATCGCAGCGTAGTCTTCCGATATTGGTAAAAGTGATGATATTACATACGTCGTCATACAATTAATAAATCTCGCAGTTTGTTCTTCTTCTATACTCCCCCACACTAATCCTCTTTGCGCCAAAAATTCTTCTCGATATTTTCCTTTCAAAACATTCCAATTTGATAACGTCTGCTTTTTTCAATGTCCGGCATTCTGCACCATAAGTTATTATTGGTCGTATAAGTGTTTTGTATATACTTACATAGTTATCTTGGACGCTCTAGATACTATTTTAGATTTTAATATTGGTGTGAGACTAAAATACGTTTTATGAATAATAAATAAATTAATAAATAATATTAAATCCGTGAATAATTAAATGGATATTTGAATTGTGTAAAATTTTAGAATAAATAATGTGTAAATATTTCTTGTAAATGCACATATAAATATGTATGTAAAAGTGTTTATGTATCCTTAGTGGATATGTATATGCGTACCATACATAACAATGTCAAGATATTATATTTATATAGTTGTATTTTATTAAAATCTTATTAAGATTTGATCTGACTTAAAGCATTTCATATTTATTGTTCTTTTTAATTTTTTACATAAATTGAATATGAAATAAACTAGTATGTGTAAATTTGTAGCTCTCTATCATATCTAGCATTGGTCAGTTTATTAGAGATTAGATGAGATTTAAAACAAATACAAATACATTTTCAGAAATTTTATATACGGAATTGTAATAATGATAGAAATTTTTCTTTTCAAAATTTCATATGTGAAAAGTGACCTATATATGTTCATCCCTCTCGCCATTCAATTATCACCAATGCCATACTTTAAAATCAAATGCATATGAATACATACTTTATCATTATATAATTGTTTGACTCCTTTTTTTGTCATTTTGAATGTCCTTTTAATGGTTTTCTTCAATATATGTACATAGTTACTTTTTGCTTATCACATATGTATAAAAATACACAAACACTCATAAATATATACGTGAATATCGTTCAACAGTTCATTTTAATTCAACATTAAATTTTTATCGTCTCTATTTTGTATCACATATATACATACAACAGAATTAATTACATTATAAATATTTACTCAAAAATTTCCAGTGCTCCCAAAATTTTATTGTTTCAGCAACAAAATTTAAATTGTAGTGGTAGTGGCTGTAAAATTAGTTAGATACATGTGCCCCAGTTATACTGATAAAAATATTTTCAATTTTCATATTCATAAAATTTATCAACATTTCACTTCTTTCTTAAAAGTATTTGAGTAATATGAGAGTGCGAGAGAAAGCTTTCAAACAAATTTTCCAAACAAAATGAATTATTTTATGTTATTTTATTTTATGTTTATACACTTTGAGTGTTCCACTTCCAATTACCTTGTATATTGATTGATATTCTACTCCTTTCTCATATTCCCCAAATTAATGTTCCACATTCTCCACTACTAATACTAGTTCAAAATTTAAATTCAAATCAAAAACACAACTTTTGTAAAACTTGATGAAAAAGAAACAGAGAAATACAGAAATCCCTACAAATATGAGAAAAAAGCAATTTATAAATGGAAATTGAACGATGGGGCTGAATTTCAAAATGAATGAATACTACTGCTATGCTATCTGCTACTGCCTGTCTCTCTGTACTTTGACTTTATTTTTACGTTTTTTACCTTGTTGTTCTGTACATTTTGTTGATGGTATTAGTGGTACTAGTACACTCGATTTTTGTTTGTGCCTTGTATTGTGTAGTGTATGTGTAGAGTAAGTACGGTTGCAATATTGCATTACAATACAATGCGATTTGCAATATGGAAATCTGACTGAATAGAATGATTTCAATTCTATGCGCACAGATACACCACCAGTTCACCAGTTGCTTTTTTAATTTTCATTGTAAAATATTGGCAACGACTTCAAAGAATTCATTTTTCATAATATATTTTACATTTCCGTAAAATTTTATGCTTTTATTTTGCTTGGTCGCCGCTGCATACACAATTTATTCAGTCTTCTATCATTTAATGGTCGTTCGTATCCATAAACTTATTCCTAATTTTTGTTTTTATATGATACATATCGCGTCATATACACACGTAAGTAGATAATATATGTATCTATATAGCACTAGTTTATTATTTATATCTTATCGCAATTTATTTTACATTTTTAGAAAAAAAAAATTTTTTTCATTTATGTTTCTCTCATTTTTCATTTAAACTAAAAAAAAAAAAAATAAATTTTATTAGTGAAGAAAATGAAATGAAAAAATTAAGAAAATTTGAAAACAAGAAAATTCTATTCGTTTAAATCATTTTTTAAAAGAACAATTTAAAAGAAAATAAAACATGAAAAAACAATGAAAAATTATTAACTATAATGACAAGAACACAGCAAAACAAACCAAAAAAAAAAAAAAAATGTCAACAAAATAAATAATAAGAAAATTCATATTTCCCTTTTCATAAAATTTTCATAAATTCTGTTACACTTTACACTGTTTGGTGTAATGTATAGGTAGTATGTGCGTCAATGTGCGTATGGGAATGTATATGTCTGTATATGTCATATTATACTGTATGATTTTTTCACGTTTTTACTACATACATTTTATTTTCGGTTTTTTTTTTCTTCACATTTTATTATCATCAGTGCTGTTACAGGAAATTCAAAAATAGATGAAATCCCTTTTTTCATTTTTTCAGTTTTTTTTTTTCTTGCACGTTTATAAATGAAATTTCATTTCATAAATTATATTTTATGAAGCGTTACTGAGATATATTCATACCTACAGTACGCTGTAATGTTTCATATTACATACTCGTAGTTAGCATATAGGTACATACATTATGTATACTGAACATACAACAGTGTAATAAATGCGTATCTTTTGACACATTTAAATTCATTAAAATTGTGCGTACAGAGATACTTTGTTTTAAAAATAGAAAATTTGCTTTATGAAATCGGATTTTTTTTTTATTTATATGTAACTTATGCATTACATGTAGGGAGGTGGGAGCCTCAGTTATTATATTTGAAATATTTTTTTAAATAAAAATGTTGAATAAAAGGTGAGTTAAAATTTAAATTACATGTTGGAAAAACTAAAATAATTCTACTGCGGGCGTACATAATGTTTATAAAAAATACATTTCATTTCAATTAAATTTTAATTTTGAACTCTACATGTTGTGCTTATACAAAATATTTATGAAGAATGAAATTTCAGTAACAAATTGAAATTTTCATAAACGATTATTTATATTAGACATTTGACTACTGGTTTTGATTTGATAAAAAGAGAAATTTAACGAAGTTTTATTTTTTCCAAATTTATTTCATAATTTTTTTTTTTCTTAACTTTTTTCCGATAGTCTGCATAAAGCGCAGCCCAAATCTTCACCAAGAAACACAAACCTTCAGGCGAAACAACAATTAAAGATTTTCTGCTGACTTGAGCCTTAAGCACGTCATGCATCGAAATGTGTTATAACATTTATAACCAAACTGCAATGCAACCGAAGAATTTCGGCTAGGGTTGAAGCTCAACGTGAACTTTTCAAAATTTGAAATTGTCTGCCAACTTGTGTCATTTTTCTGACATTTCTATTTCTAATATCTGTCGGCTGGAGTTCCGAAAAGGTGTTCCCTCTGATCCTCTTGAAATTTTGACCACAGATTCTACTCGACAATATCAGAAAAGTCACGGAATATTTTTTGTCGAAAAGCCCTCTATCGGGCACAATTCGCATTTAAAATTTTTTGTCAAAATTCTTATTTTAGCAATATGTCTGTAACGGTACATGATACAGGTATGTTTTACATCTCAAAAGATGCGTCTTAAGATGCTCTATATTCTGAAAAAAAGAAATTTTCAAAAGCTCCTAGTAGAAGGATAATAAAGGACATTTTGTGATTTTTGGCTATTTTCACATTTTTGACAATTTCTCAGAAAGGAGTAAGGATAATCGGTTCAAATTTTTTGCAAATAAAAAAGGACATCATGAGCAAGATTTTTCATTCATTACTTTGATCCTAATGGAAAAGGAAAATGTCCTACAGAGAAATAATTTTATTAATGCTGAATTTTGCAATTTTATGTTCGTGTGCACGTGTATGTATGTGAGTATGTGTATTTGTAGAAGTCAAATATATGATATTTTTTGTATGTGCGTATATATGCGTGTGTATGTGCATCTGTAGAAGGTAAATCTAACAGTGTGTTCATTAAGTATTTTCTATACAGGCATACATATACACTACACGTATATCGGCAAATATAATAGAGTACGCTTGCGGGTTTGTGTGTGTATGCATTTGTAGAAGGCAAATCTGGTAGTGTGTATGTAAATGTATGTGTGTGTGTATTTGTAGAAGGAAAATCTGATAGTGTGTGTGTGCATTTGTAAAAGGAAAATCTGGTAGTGTGTGTGCATTTGTAGAAGGAAAATCTGATAGTGTGTGTATGTAAGTGCATGTGTGTGTGTGCATTTGTAGAAGGAAAATCTGGTAGTGTTGTATGTAAGTGCATGTGTGTGTGCATTTGTAGAAGGCAAATCTGATGATCTTGCTCATGATGTCCTTTTTTATTTGCAAAAAATTTGAACCGATTATCCTTACTCCTTTCTGAGCAATTGTCAAAAATGTGAAAATAGCCAAAAATCACAAAATGTCCTTTATTATCCTTCTACTAGGAGCTTTTGAAAATTTCTTTTTTTCAGAATATAGAGCATCTTAAGACGCATCTTTTGAGATGTAAAACATACCTGTATCATGTACCGTTACAGACATATTGCTAAAATAAGAATTTTGACAAAAAATTTTAAATGCGAGTTGTGCCCGATAGAGGGCTTTCCGACAAAAAATATTAGAGTTCTGTGCTTTGCGTCACAAGGACTATCTGTGGTCAAAATTTCAAGAGGATCAGAGGGAACACCTTTTCGGAACTCCAGCCTATCTGTCATTTTGGTTATGATTTCATTTTACAATATTTATCAAAACACATTAATTAAGATCGGCTTGAAGCTCTAGGTATGGATTGAGAACCACTTAATAGTTGGTAGAGATCTAACCACTCAGTTGCATGATTAGCTTAGACTAATCGAATGATCTATAATAAATATTTGATTTTGAATTACTTGTCTTGTCGTCAGGAAGTAGACTCGAATCAGCATTTCTAGGATCTTTTTCCCACCAAGCTAGTATACTCATTCAAAGCTGAATTGAAAATTATTTTTATAATTTTTATTTCGGGCGAATATGCTCTACAACTAAGACATCGAGTTCTTATTTCATAAATTTTACATTTTATTAAATGTCATACTTTCGAAAAGTTTAATTTCGATATTCAAAAATAATATAAAAATTTGAAAGACTACACAGAATTTCATACTATATATTCATACATTTCAAGACTACACATCCCACATTTAATATATGTACGTATAAATGTATTTAAGTACATACTTATTTTGTTTACATAATAATTATCAAAGATAATATTCTTATAAAATTATTTTTTTTTTATTTTATTTTAAAAATATCTTTAAATACAAATATGAACATGTGTTTGTTTATGTGGGTTTTAACACTTACATGTATAGTTTGTGTAATTGTATAGAAATAAAAATTAAGCAAGAAAAAAATGAAAACCACAAAATCAGAATAATGAAGAGGGAAACAATAATAAAAATATGTTATCCTGCACATTCATTTGTTTTCCTATATATGGAACGTATAATATGTGATATTGACATAATGTTTGTATTGTAAATGTGTAGCTTTCATTTTCATTAACATATGTTTTACATGGATATATATATGTACATGCTTTTAATATATGAATGTATAAGTTAAAGTTTTTGTTGTTGTTTGTGTTATGATTCCAGAGATTGTTTATTATATACATACACATATACTTGAATATTTGTTGATTGTCACTATCAAACATATGTATGTTTGTGTTCTTATATTTGTTCTTATTATTATATTTATACATATGTATATGCATAAGAATATTATATATATGTAATACGTATTTTTATCATTAGATTCGAATTCATTTATATCATAAGGATATGTTATAGAATTATTTATATCTATCTACACAGAGTAATATTTTACATTGTATATGTATTATTAAAATTATTTATATAATGTGTATGTACAGTCGTGCGCTAAAGTTTAAGACCGGCTCTCATTTTAACAACCTACATATATTATTCTGTATTGCAATTAATAAATGAGAATGCATTTTTTTTCTGGATTAGTAAGTTCTTGTTTATTCATTTTAATAATTAAAAACAAACAGAAAATTTTTACCGTTATTAAATAAAAATAATAAAACATGAACACTTGCGCAAAAATTTAAGACCAAAGTCTATAACCTTTAAAATAATTTCCTTTTGCTTTAATACAATCTTGATAATGTAATCGTGTAAAGCCATACAACGAAACGCCATCTCAAATTGTTACTTTTCCTCCACCGTATTGCTGCTGCGAATTATACAAGATACACAAGATAAATCATACTTTTACTTCGAACTGATGTGATTCGACTGTTTGGCAATAATTGAAAAGTGCTATCATCAGAAAACAGTATGGATCTCCAATTTTTCTCTGTCCAATAACTGTGTTGTCTACACACCAAACGTACCTTTTCCTTGCATGGTGTGGTGCTGTGGTGTTAATAAAAACTTTTTAATAGCATGTCTTCTTCTCAATCCAACAGAACATAATGTTTTTGCTTACATGCCTGGTGAGATTTTACAATTCATCTGTAACTCGAGCTCATTTGAAATATTTGGTCTTAAACTTTTGAGCACAACTGTAGTATGTACATACATTACATTTAATAAATTCATTTGAATAAAAAAAAAAAAATAAGTAAATAAATAAATAAATAAAAATAAAGAGACAAATAAAATAAAGTATAAAATAAAAAAGTAAAGAAAACAAAGATAACCAGAAAGAAAAAAAAATTATGAAAATATGAAAATTTTGTAAAGTATTTCATTTGGAAAATTTTATGCTTTTGTTCGTTGACAATTTCTTATTATTAAAATAGTATACACAAATACATACATATATACATACATTCGTATATTTTAATACAATAAGCATGTAATACACACATAGGTACATATTATGTACATCTAGATTGTTATGTGTGTATGAATTTATTCTTTAAATTCAGGTTGAGGAAACAGATGGTAAACAAAAACGAGTATGTAAGTAGATACTTATGTATTATAAAATTCTGTTTGACAAAATATTGTAAAATTTTTGTCATTTAAAAAACATAAATTATTATTATTATTATTTTTTTGTTTTATTTAATTTTAACATCATTTATTAAAGAAATTTTTTTATTGTTTTTGTTTTAATTTTAATTTTAAATTTTATTAAACATCTACATACATGTATATATTTACATACACAATCGTTTCAATTTATTCATAACATAAAATAATAAATGCACAAAAATATACGACTGTACGAGTACAATATGATTGTGTGCACTTCTAATCAGATTTTTTTTTTCATTGTTTGGAATTTAGAGATTCGGATTTAATTTCTTTCATTCTATTTAATTTTTGTTCTTGAATACTTTTTTAAATAATTTTTTTTTTTTTTTCATTACATAAAATTACATGTAAAGTGTAAAAAAAAACAGGCAAAATTTTGCATTCAATTATCTCACTAAGATCGAAAATTAAAATTTATTTTGTTTGATTTAAAATTCATTTTATTGTTATTTACAATTTTTACATGAATATACAAAAATATCCCTGGAGGTTTTTAAGAGTAGGATTCGACTTTGAAAAATTTCGAAAACAACAACGACAATTTTATATACAAAAATTTTAAAAAATGACTTTGCATACCTTTTAGGTGCTAATAAAAATGGATTTTTGAATATTTTGATGAAAAAAAAAACATAATTTTATTTTGTTAATAAGAATGGAAATATAACAAAGATTTTTATACTTTTTTTTGGAAACTCTTCAGAAAAGTTCAAATTTTATTTTGATACCAAAATCATACAGAAATATGAAGATCTAATGTATGAAAATAGAAGTCAAAGTTGAACGATTTTTCAAAAAAAACTCTCTCCTTTTTTAAGAACTATAACTAAATTTCAGGACCTAAAATCAAAAATGTGCTACATTCAGGCATCACAATATCCTTCGGGCTACCTATATTTAAAATTTCAAAGAAATTGGTCAATCAGTGTTTGCTGTACGAGGTGCATTTGAAACCAAAAGTAGCATTTTGACAACTTTGACACCCTGTAAAGAGGAAACAATAACATTTTTTAAAGAACTGCTCCATTCAAGGACCACAATTCCTATCGAAGTATCTATGTTTCAAATTCCATTGAAATCGGTTAAGTAACTTCGGAGATATGTGGTGCACAATATAGCAGATATCTCGAATACTAATCTTAAGGGTATTATTTATTTTAAAATTTTTTTTTTTTTGTATCGGTCATAATTTAATAATTATTAAATAAAAAGTCTGTGTCCGTTTACTCCTCTTTGCATATTATTATTTTTCTCAATTGGGTTTTTGTTGGATAATCTTCAAAATATGTGTTTTCCTTTCATACTTTGTTGTGGTTATTTAGACCTCCGACAAGATACACATTATTTGTTCTTGGCTAGAGACAAAAAAATTACCACGTGTTTACCGTAGTTTATCCATAATATATCAAATAACGTAGATAAATAATGATCTTTTTAACCAAATTACCTTCAAACCAAATACATATACGAGTATAGTAAATTTTTTCGATATAATGAAAACGGAAATTTATTTTCTTGTCGCACGTATGAAATTACATATCAGATTTGAAACTATGTGCTATATAAAATATCAAAAAATTTAGAAACTCAATATTCAAAATAGAACGCATCAAACAGTGATATAGGTATAATTCTGAAATGAGGAAGCTTAAAGTATTGAATTGTTATACACTTTACTGTTATTATTCCATGCATTAATGACTGCACTTGAAAAAAAAAATAGAATATCAAACGAAGATAAGGGAAGTGAGAATAAAATTTAATTTTTTCTTACCTAAAAAAATCTGTTCATGCGTAGGTATTTAAAATTCTATCTTCAATTGAACAAAATAATTTTCTTCATAATATGAACATTACACTTTAAATATGAACGTACATTTTAAAATTGTGGCCCTGTTGCTTCTATACACCTAAATGATGCGTTCAGTTTATAATATTTTCTGAATTTATTCAATTTATTTCATTTCTTCAATTATTAGATGACGACGGTCGACAGCAATCAAACTACATACATAACCCCATCTATGTGTCTACATTGTATAAATTTATCAGTTGAGGAATATGCTACCTCTAGATGCTCTGATTTGATAGAGTACCTAATGCTAATGATATAGAATAGAGACTTAGGCTATATGAACATGGCATGCACGTCGCTAACCAAATGGCATCAAGAAAGGTCAAAACCGATTTTTTCTGTTATTGTGACTTGACTAAATGCATTACCGTATTACGTGTATTCGTGTATTACTATATAATAACATGCATGCAGTGCAGCTTATATTAAACTTCGTTCGTCTCTGTCACTGGATTATATGTCAGAGCCTAGTATGTATATAACCTGTAGGAATCTGTAGGCTAAAAGGTATTCATATTTATATTCAAATAGGTATAAAATTAAAAGTCGCGATATATACATTGATGTATGTATGTCCATATAGTCATAGCTCTTACTATATTTTTTCAGTTGTATTTTGAATGAAATGAAAGGTTTAAAATAAGCCATCCATGACACTGTACATCTTTGCTGTACATCTCTGTACATTCTACGAAGTTCTTCTTCAAACCGAGATTTTCTGCTTTATACATTCGTATCTATATTTTATACATATGAAACAAGCTTAAAAGTATACATAAGTACATACGCATTAAAGCGTCTCTTTGTGGGAGAATTTTTTTTTTGTTTGTTTTTATGGGAACTTTGAATTTTAATGCGAACATAAAGAACAAAAACCGTTACAAGTTATTTTATATAATACCTAAAAATGCGTCTTCTTTTCATGTATTTGTGGAGGCGTATCAAGATTTGTATTTTGTGTAAATAGTTTACGATGACCAATGATCATGTAATGAGTAAACAAATCAAAAGGCAAACACAATATTTTTTTTTTTTAAAAACAACACAATGTAAGTATGGATATATTATTCAAAAATAAAAAAAAAAATGTTCATGTTTTATCAATAAAGTCCTAAATTTTTATAATAATTTGACCTCATTTTTTTTTATTGAGTCTATCGGATTACATTTTGATCAGCAACACAACGAAGATAATTAGTTCTATAATTTGACCTAATCGTAAATTATAACAACTTTGACAAATAATAAAAAATGTATGGCTAATTTGAATGTAAATACTATGTACACTCATGTACTGCATACATGGGTGTTGTTGGAAATTTATATCCGACCGAACCAGTCACTGTCCTGTCACTCATCTACTTCAAACTTACTTATTAAATATGTACTTCGTACTGATTGACTATGAAAAGTAACGATTTAAAAAAAAAAAAAAATTATGTTCTCGTTTTTTCCGTCACAAAAAAAAAACAGTAAAAAAATAATTATTATAATTAAAATAAAACTGTACGTCCGGTGGAATACGTTCCAGATATGAAAATAAATCCAACTATCGAAGAACAGAAAGAAATGAAAAAAAAAACGGAAATCAAAATAATTTAATAAACATAACTTAATGATTTTAGGACATTCAAGTAGCAAGAATAAATATGGACGAAAATGAAGAAAAACATAAAAACTTAAAACAGCAGAGAGCTCTAAGGAAACTTTTCATAATTTTCTTGTTTTATGTTTTACTTAACATAATGTTCTAAATATGTTTTTCTTAATTCGCTTTTTGTACTTTTTGCTTTTTTTTTTTGTTTTGTTTTCTAACTAAAATGTTTTGTCAAATTTCCATGTCCTAGAGCATTAAAGTTTTTTCCCATTATACGAGTATTTTGTACATTGAAAAAAAAAATGAAAAAATATGAATAGTATTTTTACTTAATAGAAACTGGTAAATATATCCCTTACCTAATGTATTATAAAAAAAATGTAATTAGTATAATGAAAAATGTTTTAAAAGAAAAATTTCAAAATTTTCCGGTAATTTTTATGAATAAATTTTTACACAATGAGAATTTTTTTTTTTATGTTACTCGAGAACATTCTAAATTTTATTTGAAACTGAGAAACATTAATTTTTGTTATAATTATCCTTTTAATTATGATTTTAATTATTTGCTTAAAATTGTTCAATAATATATAATGCCATCGACTATATATTATAGAAAATAATATATGTATTATTCATATAAATAGTCAGTGGTAATTTGTATAGGTACATAAATTTTTATTTAGAACTATTATGAGTGTATGTTAGTCTGAACAAATACAATGGATTTTTTATAAATGGTAAACATATACATACAATCTAAAAAAATTCAAATCTTTCATTGATGATTCTGATGTAAAATATATATACATATTTTTTTTTGAAATTGTAAAATTGAAAGGACATAATAAATACGATATGAAATTTTTTCAGTCATTTTCAATGTTTTTTGAAAAGGAAATTATGTATTAACTGTTTGCACAGTTACCTAGTTGTTTAGTTTTTTTAGTTTTCTGATTAAATTTAATTCTAAATTTTATAATTTTATTACATGTAAATTAAAGTGGATCACATATCCTGTTCCAATTTAATTTATTAAATAATCGTTCGTATAACAATTCAATTTAAAAGTTCACGTATTCATTTTTTTTATCATATAAATATTCATCTTTTATGATGCACATATGCGCATACATATTACGTATTAGTGGTATTAGTATATGTATTGTATATTGTTATGCCTGCAGTGATTTCAACTGAAGAATTATCCGATTGTTAAGCTTTTTTTTTTCAAATTTTCCTTTTTTCAAGTCTAAAATATGTAAAACGGTATAACATAAAAGTTTTCAACTAAACATACGCGAATGAATACGACTATTTAATGTCATATCATTCCAGAATCCTGTATCACACATACCCTATATATAATAAGTATAATGTATAATCTATTATTTAACCCAGTTGAAGAATTATCTTTTCTTCTTTTGTCTTTTGTTATGCGTTCCTTGAGAATGCAAGAGTTAAGGTAGAACTATCATTGACATAGCTGACATGGGAAACATGAGAAAAAATAACGAATGTTAAAACGTCACATTTGGTTAACTATAATTAACATAGATAACATACGAAACAATAAGCAATACGAATTTCACAAAATGAGGTTATGGCTTATGTTACTTATGTCATGTACGCTTTCGATCGTACTGCTTACGTCGAGCTTATGTTAAACGAATTTTTAACGAATGTCGGCAATGTCAATTATAGTTTAGCTCATTGATTTGGCTGTGTTCGGCTACGACATATGTCATAGCCTATGTCACATATGTCGATTATAATTCCCCCATTATGGCTTAGAATAAATTAGAACCTACTTATTGCGCAACAAGTTTGCGAAAAATTAACAGAGAGTGAAATATTTTCACTTTGTCATAACAAAGTATTTAAAGTATTTACATACTTTATATTCGGCCTTATTCTCGTTGTCGAGTGAAGTGACAAATGACGAAACGACTTGGAAATGGTATTCTCGTTGTCGTGTGAGGTGACATTTGTCGGCAGCACCGACATTTGTCGCATTCTTGTTGTCGTAAGTGACAAGTAAAGTGACAAGTGAAGTGACATTTTTAGTCGATACGTTGAAAGAAGTGACTAATAAAAGAAAATCAAGATGCAAGCAGAAAAAAGGTAAACTAAGCATAATTTATCAAGTAATTATATAGAAAAATTATAATTTAATACATTTTAAATAAAAATAATTATATTTTCGATATCTTTAGCGTAAAAATTACAACTAAAAAATAATTTGAAGAAATGGTGCATTTTATGGCTAATTTTTTTTTAAAAAATTAATTTTCCTTTTTTAAAAAAACTTTTTGAATAATTGTAATGATAATTAAAATTCTCAATGAATGTAAAAATATCAATAAAAAAATTATAACCATAACCCGTATGTCAACATAGAATTTGTTCCAATTTCACATGTTCCTAACACTCGTATCACATGACAACAAGAATACCAAATTTAAGGTGAGGTGAGACAGCAACTGACGACTGCTAGTCGAGTCACATGACAGCCAGAATAAGGCTGATTTCTTTTTGTATATAACATTACTCCGTTTAGCCTGAAGCGAAGAACAGCACACATGTTTTGTCTGATTTTATTTTAAAATTGAAACCCCTTCCTTTGATTAAAAAAAAATAGTAAGTGAAAGCTTCCAGAACTACTTAACTAAAATGAATTCCTATATAAAAATTCCTTCACAAAGGCCTTATAAAGAAAGTATTCCGTAAGGAGGCATCCTAACGTTAAAAATAAATGAAATCTGAACTTAGTTGATAAATACTTCCCCTCACTGAGAAGGCCTTGTGGAAGCAACTCTGAAAGCATTACAACAGATCCAACTGGGTAATGTATGTTCTTACGTACACTGTGTATAGAATACATTTTACGATTTTTAAATGTTTGAAATCACATTTTGTTTTCTTTATCTCATTTTATTTTTATTCATTTTTTATTTCATTTCTCGTTGTTTTTCTGTATCATCTAGGAAAATTTCAAGCTCATTAGAATTTGTCTTGTAGCTATTTCCATTTGTTTCTGTATAAATATCATATTATAAATAATGTATACATACACATGAACCTTTTACCGCGTATTATACGCATTTAATATTTTATGTTTAATGTTAAAAATGTCAGGAGAAAATACATAAGTACAAAATGCATAACATTATATACATATATAACTTTGTGCATATTCTCGCGTATACGTATCCGCATTACAAATGAACGTATACATATTTATTAATTTTTTTTTCTAATTATCTGAGCTTTTCAATTTTATACTACTATATTTCATTTTAAATTAAAAATTATGTAGTCCTTTGATCACATTTTATTATTGTTTTCTCTTTGGTCTTTATAGTGTGAATATTCATCTCATAACAGATTTAGCACAACAGTTCACTTTATATACCGGCAGTGTTTTTTTTTTCTCAATATTGCAATTAGAATATTCTTTTTGTTGTGAAATGAAATTCAAGCTTGAAATAAAATTTTCCATAGAACATATTTTCTTCAACTTTTCATATTCAAATCTGCATACTATTTTCAATTATTGCGTTATCGTAATTATTTTCTTGTCCGTATATTCGCCGAAATGCACACAATTTTTATATTTTTGGCTAATTTCAAATGATTTCCAATTAAAAAAATATCCATTGTAAGATTTAAAGAAAGTGAAATGAGAGTTTTAAGATAAGCTAGAGGTCTATAAGTTTTGCACTAAGGCCTGTATTCAAGATTATCTTTTATCTGAGATATTTTCAAGACAACTGGAAATGGTACTATGTATAAATATCGTTTGAACATAACCTTCTTGTTCAAAAGCAACTGCACAGCACTCACATATAATTATCACATCACATAACCTCTTTTTCATTTTACAATATAAAAATACCTGACATATCATACATTTTTGATATTCCGAAAATGAATTCGAAAAACAAATTGTATCTAGATTGATGCAATTGATTCTAGCTGAAATTATGCCCGGCTAAAACGCATATATCCTACGAATAATCTTGGTTGGTGAATACTGGCCTCAAATATCAAGTTAAAAATCAATATATAAGAGGTTTGGGAGGAAAAGTTACAAGAACGAATACTCAACTGCCATGGGCATATCATGAGACGGTGTGAAGACGTAAAGACCACGTTGTAAGGCAGACCATGGAAGCGGTAAATAGAATAAATAAACATAAGATTGAAGATGGTTGATGGATGTTAAAATAAAGTAAAAGCTTCATGAATATAATAAAGAATGACATGAAACAATTAAATTTTGGGAAAAGGAAAGAAGAATGGAGAACTAGAATAAGAAGATCAGATCTAAAAAAAAACTGAAAAAAAGTTAGGAAGAAAGAGGAAGATCTTCATATTTTTTTGCAAATCGTATTTGAAGAATGTATACATAATATGTACATTCGTACTTACATACAGGGAATTTCATTTCCCAAGTACAAATAGTAGAACCGTGTTTCAGCCATCGCATAATTCCGGCGACAACTACAGCGTAACGCCGAAAGTTCGCACAATTCGGGCGCAACTGCAGCGTAACACAACATGAATTTTACATTTTTGTTTCTTGCGAATAGATTACTACTACTGCAAAATGCAGGTCGTGAATGGCTCGTTGTCGCTGAAAAATAGAATAGAATCTATTTGGGCGAAAGCGACAGCTTAAAGTTCAACAGTAAAAGTCCCATTTACTGTATTACTGTATACGCTGTAGTTGTCGCCGGAATTGTACGATGGCTGCTTATAATTTTCATTTCACCAGTCAGCAGTCATCATTGAACGTAAATTAAAATGTATTTTTCTGTAAAAAAAAAAAATTGGATCCCAATATTTTATTTATTTATTTATATTTTTAAAATCTTGAAATACCAGTTTCTTATAATGAACCACAATTATTACATTTATATGAATTTCAGTTAACATAAATAATTTTTTATTAATAATTCTGGAAAAGAGACAAAAAAATATTCTCAAAAAATGCTGCACATTATGAATTTTTTTGTAATATTCTTATGCTCTTTTGTTAAGCCAATAGCCAAAGTCGCAACTGATATGTGATATCCAATTTTTATTGCAATGAATAACTCCTTTCTTTTAGTAATTTAAAATACAAAATATGTACAAAAAACAAAAACACGGTCAATGATCTGCATTTTGCATTGTACATATAACCCATTCTGTAAACTGAGTACACTGACTGCGACGCGACTTCTTGCCTATCTATAATCCAAAATTGTATTCGAAATCGCATTGTTGCGAATTGCGAACTTGTGTTTGTGTTGTGTTTGTATCGTATATGCATGCATTATGCATTTTACAATTAAAACATTTTTTTTTCATTTTTGTTCTTTTGTTTAAGTACGCGTATTATAATTATGTATGCACTACTATCGATTCAAGCCACATATTATATGCAGTATGCACCTTAAAATAAAATGAATATGCAAAAATAATGTATATGTACTTGTCGTATGTATGTATGTAGTATAGTACAGCAATTGGTGGTTTCTTGATGATTTCTTCTTTTTTCTGTTGTTGTTTTGTTGTGTTCATTCTTTACCATTTTTTTAAAAACAAAAAAAAATTTTTTTACATTAACTTTTCATGTGATCTGTTCACTCTCTGCTCTGTGGTTATTTTATTTCTTGTTTGTATTGTAATATGAAACTTTCACGATTTTAGTTTGCTTAAGTATTCATACTCATATAGCTATACATTTACTCATATATATATACATATATGTATATATGTTTCATGTGCAGATATACTACATATATTATACATATATGTATTATGTATCCACATTCATGTATTCATGTATACTTAGCAGATACTCGTATTACTTGGCAGAAAAACACACGAAAATGTTTTCAATATAAAAGTCACTTTTTATATTTGTTTTTATTTCATCCTTTTTTTTTTCCTTTATTTATTAATTTTCTTTTTTATCACGATTTTCTTTCTGTATCTGTAATTGTGATTATGATTGTATATTGTACGATACGATGTACATACAAACGAGTACATATAATGGTAGCGTATAGTAGCGTATAGTAGCGTAGTAGCAATAGCAATTATTGTTGTTGCAGTATTTTGATGTCTGTTTGTTTGTTTATTTGTTTATCTGTATTTAGTTTTTGCTCTTCATTGTTTTTTTTTTGTTTTATATATTATTTTTGTAAAATTACACTCTACATCAACGAAGTGTATCTGATGCACTATACTACCGGAGTATCAATTACCATCAGAATTTATTTTTCTGTGTTTTGGTATTTTTTTTTTATTGATTGTAGAATGTATGTATGTAAGTACTAAGTACTATACAATCATCTCAGTATAGGATAGTTACATACATACTCCGTAATCTGTCTTTAGCTGTACTGTAGTGATTACTGAATAATAATCCGAGTATGTATGTACAATACATGCGTTATGTCGATAATATATAGTCGATACTCGATACTCCATCTAAAATGCATACTGTGAGCGAATGCTTGTATTGTATACTGTATGTATCAGAATCAGCCTGGTGACTTTTTTATTTTTATATACATATTATGCGGTGCGGTTTTCTGGTCAACATCAGGAAGGTCATTTGGATCAAGTTATTATTACCACTATTACGATTTAAAAGAAAAAAAAAAAACTTTTTTTCTTTGTTTACGTTCATTTGAGACGACAAAATTATTTAGCATCTAAATGAGAAAGGATGATGTTAATGATGAAAATTCGATGATACAACTTGTTACATGTAGCTAAATAATATATCTATATATTTATGTACGACGTACGACACAGAGAATACAGTGTATAATATATAACATTATATTCTACTTATTGGTATGCATAGAATGATATACTCACATACAAAAGATACCAGAATAAGAAGTATTAAATAACACTTTATTTTTTTGAAAATTAGTAATTTTCTTTACGCACTCACAAAAAGCAATATACAGTCTGTTCAAAAAAAGAAGAACTTTTATAAAAATAAACAAAAGTTTTTGAGCGTACATAATAACATTTATTGAAAGAATAATCTTAAACCAATTTTTCGTTAGCACTAGTACACAGTCCAATATCCACTGTTTTGAATTATGAGGTGAAATCTTCTGGTGCAACTTTTCGCTCAATTTTTTCGCATACTAATTGGAAAAGCCGTTCCACAGACTCTTTAACGCTCTCCATCCAAGTGACGAACGCTCTTTATTTGTTTTCCGCGAAGTCTGTGCTTCATCAAAGCCTATGGGATTGGCATCCGGGGACTGTGATGGCCAGTCCAACACTTTAACTCCATTTCGTTCTTTCCACTGTGTACACAACTTATATGTACAAATATATCACTTCAAACCTTTTTTTTATAAACAGAGCTCATTTTGTAAATATCTAACTACTTTAGCAGTTTGAACACAAATGAAAAAAATTTTGGTCAGCGAAATAGACAAAGACAAGCTAAACATGACTCATGTAACATTTTTAGTATCTTGGCATTTATTGTGTTTTACCCGACTGTCGTGCCTTTTTGAACAGACTGTAAGTACATAAATATATTACATAGATACATTAAGTAACAATGTATGATGAAGACAAAAACGAAAATAAGTGACAAAAAACATACATATAAAGAAATGATACTTACCGAGCAAAAAATTATATAAAAAATGTTTTCAGAATAAGGAAAAAAAGTAGTTTGCCATAAAAAGCTATAAAAGTCCACATTTTTGGCACACTTTATTTTTATACGAGTACACCTAATTTTCAAGTAATTTACTTGAGATATTTGTCATATTACATTACATGCATCTAGGTACATATGTATGTATAAGAACATGTCGTATGACAACGACATGTATGCTTGTGTCTGTTTGTAGTTGTACGCATCCTTTAAAATATTGTGCGAAAAAAAAGGAATAATTTCAGAAAAAAGAAACGTTCTATTCCTCAATCTGTACACTTACTTAAACCGCAGCCATAGAATCATGACTACAATAATAACATAAAGACTGTATACCCATAAAAAGTCTCATGAATTTCATTGTCGTTGCCTTCTTTTTTTGTTTGATATTATATTAGATACTCTTCTGATGTTACATCGTTTTCTTTTTCTTTTTTTTTCTTTCAATTTGTTGTTGCTGCTGTTGTTTTTGTTGTATACGAAAATTATCCTTTAAATGCGTTGTCATCTTTGTCATTAACCCAAAAATAAATTGCAAGTATTTTCCTTATAAAATAACTTTTTTTTCAGATTTATTTCTATTTTATTTTTTTGTTTTTCATTGTAAGAGAAACAGAATTCGTGCTGTATTATAAATGTATTGTAATATGTGTACATAATGTACTAACATACTGCGTTATATATGTAAGTATGCATGTGGTGTACAATGTGTATAGTAACAAAAATATTCTATAAAATGTAAATTTAACTATTATAAAGGAAAAGCGTATAAATTTAATATAAAATAGATTATAAGTACGTTTTTATGTATAGGTATACTTTTAAAAAGCGAATAAATTTAATGTTCATATACAAGTATATATGTATTTGTATTGCATACGTATAAGGCTGACATACACTGGGTACAAATTTAAGCGATTATTTTGAGTCGCGCAAATTCTCGCGAAAATATTGTATGAATTTACTTTTCATAAGTTCGTCTACCGCAATTTCAAATTTTTAAAGTGATTGCAGTGTAAAATAGATCTCTTTGGTACATACATATTTTGTTGATAAAATATAGACGTAAATGAAGAAAAACAAATTATAAGAAATAATAAAACGATATTTTTGAGAAACATACAGATAAATTGGTGAATTTCTGTTTTCGATTTAGTATTTAGCATGTGTCTCATGCGATATTTTTCATCCGTCATATTTCACAAGCAATTTCTTTCAAAAAATAAAGTTATTCATTTTTTCTACATCCATTTTTACACTATTATCAATAAAACACTACGTTCATTGTGGAACATTGACTTGGCATTATGCAAATGTGAGCGACTGATGTAATAAAGTTTAATGTGGTTTAATCATTCGATACTGCAGGCAGCGATACATTTCAGTTTTCAGGCATACTTTATGTGACCGAAATCGCTTAAATTTGGATTCAGTGTATAATCAGCCTAAACCTACAAACTATTCAAGACACATCCTTTTTCATGTTTATAATAAGAGTAACAGAATGTAATGTTTTCAAGTTTTTTCTACTTTTATTGTGCGTTAAAAAAAAAAAAGAGAAACTACCAAACTAAGTTGTTAAATATTATTACAGAATAAAATAGTTTTGTACCTTTAGGTAGGAGTATACTATTTCTGATATCCTTTCCGGATATATAGTCTATACTAGTCTATACTCTATACATATTTGTAAAAGTAGAGTTGTTAATAGTAGATACATGCATACGAAAAAAAAATTTTTTTCGCAAAAAACTATAAAAAAGAGAGGATACCGACCAGTATAAAAACAAAAACATTACAATGTTTTATAAAAACAAAAAAAAAAAAAAAATTTAAGTGCATGTAAGTACATTTTCATAAACTTTGTTAAACTTATTACACGGAAACAGTGACTGTATTATTATATATACGTTTTATATAAAAATCTTTTTCAATTTTAGTTTATTTTTATAAAATTTAATAGTAATAAGGATTCTTTGTACACGGATAAATGAATTTTTCATTTATTCTTTATAGTTACATTACAGTTTTTTTACAGTTTTAAATTTTATGTCTTTTTAATATTATGAAAAGTATTTTGTACTCGTACATTCATTACAAGGAATATCTGAAAAATATCCACTCTAACTAATAGAAGCGATACTGGTGTGTAAAGAAGACAAAAAAAAAAGATATGAATGATATTGGTATCCATCCACTATTTGTTATTTTTTTTTTTCTAGTAAATTTTATCTATAATGATAGAATAGTTGAAATTTAAAAATATTTCGAGTTTTACTTTTCTCTTCATTTTCAATTTTTGTTAAATATTCATGCATGCACAGATGTCGTTAAACATTCGACGAAAAATAAAAAATATAACAAAAAAAATTAGAAAAATAAATGAAAGAAATTATCAAAAATGAAAAAACAAAAAAAAAAAAAAACGAAATATGATACTCATCTCAAGCAGAGTTTCCATGTATGTGTACACTTAAGTGTAGTGTGTTATGTGTTATCTAAATTGAAATGACTTGTAATTAAGTATTATATGATCCTATCAAATTCCTTTCTTTTATATTTATTTATTTATTTATCTGTATATGTGTATCATTTATTTGAACTGATGAAATGGATTACAATACGAACATTAAACATAAAACAGAAGAACAAATACAAAAATCCGCATAAAATCAAAAAAAAAAAAAAAAGAGAAACAGTATAAAAGCATTAACTATTAAGACTTTGATTAATGATGAGTGGTATCCTGGTAAAAATTATATAGATACACTTTTATTTCAAATGTATACATTACCATATATATGACGAAAAAATGATGTACATAGTTATCTTTTGTTGGAAAGAAAATCTTTTTTTTTTTTATTTGAGGATTTTCGATATTAATTTGTCTCATTGATATGAAGAAAATTGAATTTAAAAGTCATCCCGAAACGATGATAATACCTTTAGTTCTTCTTGTGAATGATTTTTATTTGTTTTTATTGTTAATTTTTTTTGTTTTGTTGTTTTATTTGTTACTGGTGTAAGTTGATTGATTGTATACCGCGTGTTTTGGTGTTTTGGTTTTAGTCTAATCACAAAAAGATAAAAGAAAAATTTCAAATTCATTTTCTAGTCTTCAACTAGAAATCATTTTCAATAATATTGTCCTATTCCTAAGAATGTAATTATCACTTTTACTTTTACTTTTTTTTCATACTTACGAATATGAAAATAGTCATTGTGTTTGTGCAATTAGTACGATAGTATCAAGTAGATACCCTTAGCCTTTCATTAAAGGTTCAAAGTGTTATAGATAAATGGAAATGACAAAGAGATTCTATTATAAATTGAAATGAATAAAATGACATTTTATTGTTTGAGAAGTATTTCTGTAAGAGGAGCTTAAATATTAAACTAAAAATCTGATTATATTAAGATGGTTTGCGTGTTCAATTCTTCTAATTGGCTCAGAGACATGGACTTTGAAATCAAAAAGAACCAAGAAAAATCGAAGACTTTGAATTTTCTGGCAAATAGATATCTACCAGAAGACAGAAAATATAAGAAATGTAGCAAAACTAGAAATAATAGACAAAAAAGATACCTAAGATATAAAATTATGATTTTCTACTTAGGCGCGACTATGTGTAAACGAACATTATCTTTATTACCTTATCATTATTGTCACAAAAAAAAATGGTATTTATGAATTTAATTAGTTTTATTTTATCGCCATTTTATTGAAAAGATTTGTCTCTCTATCGTGGTAAATTCGAAATTGCGATAAAATTGCATGCATTTTATGAACCATAATGTATTAAGCTGAAGTCCCAGTGTACGTCTTTAATGCTTTTCATACCTTTCATCCGTTGAGGTATGAGAAGCATGAAAGTTGAACAAACATTAAAATATATGTAATAAATAAGTTCCAATGATGACGCATAAAAAGCGTATGAAGTCGACAACGGCTAGAAGTTGGTTAACTTTCAACTTTTCAGGCGGCAAAGCATGAAAGTAAGAAGAAGAAATAAGTTTCTGAATTTTCCGTAAAGTGTATATTGAGCCATACACAAGAGCAATTCTATGCGGCAACGGATGAAAGGTTTGTAAGGTGTGAAAAGTGTGTAAAGTTTTTCTTCTACATTGGGCCTTCAGCTTTATTCTTTCGTATTTTCTGATTTTCTCATTATCATGAAGCCAACAAGATCCATGCCTTTATAAAATGATATAGTTATCAAAAAATATTCATTTACCTTGTTGTTTGTTGTAACACAATTTACAATTAGAAAATAGAAGATTTTATCCTTCATTAAAATGTGCGTCTCACGAACATACTCACCAATCATTACTATTAAAATGTTGCTTTTGCATGAATATATGTATGTATTTGCTCTATTTGATGTATTGCTAATTAAGAATAATTCACACTTGACATTTTTTCATTTTTGTCTCATACAAAATCAAATAATAAACTAGGAAGTGTAAATTATGCTTTAAAACTAATGAATAAAATTAACTTGAAAGTGGTGAGTAAAAATAAAATTTGGTAAACTCTTACCTCTTACGAAAACTGAGTAAAGTAGAGAGTAGAGAGTTCGTGATGCAAGTTAAACACCTGCACTTAATTTAACCATTTGGACGTAATTTTATTTTATTTTAATTATTTACCTTCATTTTACTTTTCTTTATTATTTTATAAAGTGCGCTATATGTGCTATTGAAAACAAACTAGTGAACCAATTACGCCTATACAGGGTGTTTCCGTTAACACCAGACAAAAGAAAATTACGAGTAGGGCTCATCGAGAGGAACAAAAAACGGACATATCTTGCTATATCTCTGGAACAAAAAGAGATAACAATGTAAGATGCAAACAAAAATTTTTCAGAAAGAATCAGACTTTCTACTGACGGAAAAAAAATTATACGTTAATCGGGTGTTTTTTCGAGAAATCAATGATTTTTTCCAAAAAATCAGGTAAAAAAGTGTATGTTTTCGAATTTGACTGTCCATAACTTTTGAGGGGGGCCGGTAACAGGGGCGAGCTATATATCAAATGAAACGGCAAGGAGTCTCCTACCGCTTGGTTGTATGCTTGTTAAGCCGGAATGTAAAATATCGCAAATACAGGGTGTTTAGTGAAAAAAGAGAAGAAAAACTTTGACGCCTTCTAGCGGCTAAACGATTGAGATTTCCCTTCCGCCTCCAATACGATTTATTTGTCGGGTGTTAACGGGAACACCCTGTATAAATATGGCATAGCAATCGACATTACTACCAGCTTATGGATAAAATTTGTTTTTTCTCAAATTACAAATTTTCGATACTTTCTTTTTTACAGAACATACATTATAAATATGTATCAATTCTAGGATTTAATTTTATTGTAATTGGAATTTATCTCATAGCATTTATTGCGACAATCATTAATTTATCAAGATAACAATTTATATACGACGTTTTACGTTCATGTGAGTGTTTCAAAGAAAATTCATGCTTGCATATAATAATGTTATTTTGAATTTAAGCCCTAAAAATAATTTCATTATGAATAAATTCATTTATTGTTATTAATTTTTCATGGATTCTTACGACATGTTATATTAATTCAGAATATAGAGTTTATATGTTTGTACAGTTGAGTATTTTCTCTAGAGAAATTATTACATAATATATTCTTAGATTCAGTTAGTTTTCTATCACTGTATTCACACATACACATAATTTTTAGTTCCACATGTTGTTTCTTATATTCTATTATATACATACATATGTATGTATTTGCCGTGTACATAACAAATTTTCTCTACTTAATTATTAATGTAAATACATGTATGTATGTATGTATAATATTTGTATCTTAATATACAAGATGTGTACATTTACTCGTATAATTATGTTCAAGTAAACATATCTACTTATAATATGTATGTATGTATTTTTTTTTGTTTTGTCCTCAACTAAATAATGCAATGCATTTTTTATATACAATATGAGTACATTAAACGAATAAATTTTGCAGTCTTGTTGTCTCAAGTAAAGGATCTAATATCTTATGTAGGAAAACATCAACAGTATCCATGTGATATATACAGTGTACATACATAAAGTGACTCATACATATATGTAGGTGCCATCCATGTGCCTTGAAATAAAGTCGATGGCAATAATGTCGAATCTGCTTTATTTCCAAATGAATTTTTTGTGTTTTTGACATTATTGCAAATTTAAAAAAGGCACTAAAAAAAATAAAAAAAAATATGAGAATTGGCCACTGCGAAAGAATGACACACAAAATTATTTAAACCTCTTTTCGTTTTTACGATTTTACGTGTCATACTTAGTAGGGTCCATGCTAATATTTTCAGTATCTGATGTTTTCAATGGATTTGTCTTTTATATAATTCCGCCACTTGAGGATTTTGTGTTTGGATTTTGTCTTCGAGTTGGTTCATTCTATTTCAAATTGGTAATAACGTTAATCGGCTTTATAGATAATATAATGTCGATCATACAAAACATAATCGATCGATATAATTTTCACTTTCATTTGTAATTAAAGCAGATTCAACATTATTTGGCATTGACTTTATTTCAAAGTTCAGATTACATAGAGTGGAGCATATATTATATATTTTATGTTTAATGTGCAATAAACTTTTCTTAAGACTTAAATACAATATTATATTTTAGTAGTAATAAGGTGTAGCAATAAACTACATGTTTAGAGTACATGCATATTATATCTACATATTGTATCCTTATTTAAGTAGATAATTTTGCCTGTTATTCATTTAGCATTTTGTCATATCAAATGAATCGAATAAGAGCTAATAAAATTGACAGAGTAAACATACAATATAATCAAAATTATTGAATAAATGTAAATACGTTTCATATTGTTGATATTGGATAACACAAAGTATATTACATACACACAGTATATTCACACACAAGACACAAGACACAAACATACAAAACCTAGCGTATAACAAATATAACATGCATTACATGTACATTAAACACATTATATGGATTGTATAAGATGTAAATAAAAATATTCAGATTTTGAGTGAGATGTATACACGTAAATCGATTTTTAATTTAAAATTAAATAAAATTTATTAAATTTATGTATGTATGTTCAAAAGTATCTGTCGTAGTCGTATGTATAGAATTGTTCATATCTTGTTGTTTTCATATCACTTTATTGTCTCTATTACAATTATTCGAGTATACATATGTAAATGTATAAGTCCATATATGGTTATATAATCTGGTACATATACACGTTGTATGCAGAAATGTGATAGAATATAAAGTATTTAATTTATTTAAAGTTAATTTTGTGTATCTTCAAATATACAAATCCTTACATGGAAATGTATGTATGCACTCATATATATAAGAATTTGTATATACACTTTTATAATCATTTTTGATACATACACTTTTTGCTCATATATTTACACGTATCTGAATATTGTTATACACAAGTATGCGGTAAAGTAATACTTATGTATGTATGTGTTCAATTGAATACACATCTTATATTGAGTTCAATAAAACAGTTACCATAATCCGATTAGATTTATCCTTAGGACTAATTGGTAGAAGAACATATTACCGATTTGAGTTCACCTAAAATACACTCGTATATATTTATCTACTAATACTACTACTACTATACCACTTTACATGTATATATATACTATATGTACACAACAAACATATATATGATAAATATAATTGAATATGTGTGCACACAAAAATATGTTATAATATTTAAAAGGTACTTAAAGCTTTTATGTCATTTGCAAAATATCTTAGCAATTTGTCTACTTTATATATCATCATAATATGTTTCAAATTATATGTGTACACACTAACACACACACATACACACACAAGTATGTGACTATATACTTATGCGTTATGCCACCAATGTACTTTGTATGTAGATGTACGTACAAATATATGTACATTGTAGCAATTGTAAATATGTATGTACATACACATGCTTTGGTTACTATTTACACCACATCAAACTAAATTACTTAAGTTACCTTTATTCTTGAAATTTGTAACAAATTTATGACTTCGAAATAAGAACACAATATAGAACATTATATGTAATATGTATATTCGTACTAACAGTAATAGAGAAATTCAAATTTAAAATCAAATTTAGCCCAGATGTTTCTCTGCTTAAGGTATCAATTTAATTCTTTAATTCATTATCATAGGAAGTTATTTATATTGTGTTGAGTTGAATTTAATTTTCATTTTTTTTTTTTTTATTTGAAAATGCAATTTTCTGATTCTTGATTTAAACGTTCAAAATGTATGTGAACAAGTTACTAAACATAATACACAACACACATAAACATAATTCAGGTATATTTTTGCCTATAACGCGCACCTTAAATCTTTCGAGAAAATCAGACCCATCCCATAGTCACCTACGTTTCGAAGTGTTGGTGACTTAGGGAATGTGATGCTGAGAAATTGAAACGGTTCGAGAGAAAAACGTTCAGAAAGTTATATGGAGCTGCTAAAATTAACGAAAATACCTACGTGAGGAAAAGAAATGATTTTTTAAAATTCAGCGACTTAGGTGAATTAGACACGTTAATAGCATGGAAAGAACCAATCTCTGTGAAAGAATATAAGTATGAAATGTAGATGGTAAGCGTCCAAAGGAAAGGCCCAAAAATAGATTGTGCGGGATGCAATTAGAGAAGATATACACAAGTTAAACATTAGAAGCTGGCTGATAGTATCGAGAGATCGAGGGGAATAAAGGTGCATTCTCCAAGAGAATAAGGATCTATTGAGGTCTGGGATGCCGTAGAAAAAGAAGAAGAATTCAATAATCATTCGCTGTGAATCACCAAAAATTAAGAGAAAAAACTTTTGAAATTTGAATTTTAGCATACTTTACTGCTCTAGAACTTTGTAATTTTCGCACCAATTTTTTTCAAATTTGAAGCAAAGAAAGTTGAAAGAATGGAATAGGTTTTAAACGGAACTGACTTTTCAAATTTTTATTTTTGAAATTGTTTAAAACCTTTAGAATTTTTATTCAAATTTTTCATTCACTTCTATTTTACTTTTTCCTTGTAAGAAAAATATAAACATCATTTAATCTTTTACCGATTTGTTTATTCACCTACTTGCATGATAGCCAGAACCCGAGAATCTTTTAGTTTGTAATCCCTCCACCTCTTGCTTCGCCTTCCTTGCTGTCATGAAATAAAAGTAATTTGATAGGCTGCCTTTTTAAACAGAGTAATCATTTTTTAATTCACAATAATCATCACATCAAACTCGAATTTAAAAAAATTTGAAAATTCGAAATTTCAAATGGGAAATTACGTAGTTTTTGTATTGTGATTTTAACCGACTGTAAAGAGTTATGCCGCATCTACATTCAATGCAGTGACTGCAACTTGGACTTTGACTTTTGATTTCACAGCATGCTTACCATGTAAAAGTAGCTGCCAAGTCTACTGCATTGAATGTAGAAGTTCTAATATATATTCATTAAATCAATGACGAAGTTGAAGTCACTGCATTGAATGTAGAATCGACATTAAGGACGAAAATATGTCATAAATTCTAAAAACTAATAATGCGTGTTTATGGACACACAATCACGTTCGATATAAAAGCACTGTTACTACTTTTATTGCAAATACTTTATCAATGGTTATAAATCGTATAATTTCTAAGTTTATTTTTCCAATAATAAAAAAAAACTCTAAAAAATTACAGTTAACATGGAAAATTTACCGGGAAAATTGATGATTTTAAAGAGAAAATGAGATGTCAAAACTTTTTAATTACTGTTTACATATAAAATTTTCTAAATATTGTAATTATATGTATTAATATTTACAGTTCGTTGTTTTGTTTTGTTATTATTGTTAATATTGTTGTTTTTACATTATGTTCTTATTTACTTTTTGTTATAAAGTTTGTGTCTGTATGTTTCTACAAGATAATTTAATTTGGCATCATATTGTACCCGTGTATTTTATGTTCTTGATTAATTAAATTTATTTATGTAACTCTACATATAGTAACGTATGACATATTCATTTATTATTTTGCGGTAAATTGAATGAAAAATTTTAATTACATCTGTCATATTAAATACTTAAACGAAAATAAATTAGTTTTAATCGTTTGTAGAATGTTATTCAAAAAAATAAAATAAATGAATAAATAAATAAATTAAAAATATGTATAAGTAGTAATCGATTATGTTTACATGCAGAAGAAAATTTAAAATTGATAATCGTTCTATTCGAGCAAATAAAAATATAGTATATTATTTATTTCAGTTTGTGTAAAAGAAATTATTAAAATAATATTTGAAAGAACTTGAAATAAAGACATCTCTCTACGCATCTTTTGATGACATACTTGTATATATTTATATAATGTGCTCACTACCTATGCTACTATATCTACCATGTATGTATCTGATAGAGATGTTTTCCTAAAATTTCTAGATCGATTTTATATACGAAAACATACAAAACAGCATTTTAGCTCAATATTTCATAAAGTCTGTATAGTATATTTTAAAAATATTTTGTCATATGAATGCTATTGACACATATATAAATAGTATCGATACCATGGTATAAACAATACTAATGCTATTGACAGATATATGGTATAAACGTGGTATCAATATCATGATATTGACTATACTACCTACATGTCTGCCACCCTATACTATCTTTATACTAGGTTACGCGATTGACAGATATATGGTATGAAGATGGAATTAAAACCTACATGATTTGTCTAGTATAAGGGTTGTATTCACAAAATTTACTAAACGTAGCGCAATTTTAATGCTGCGGAAATTATAGAAATTAGTTTTAACAGTAGTTTTAACATTAAATTGAAAATAATATAATGCAAGTATATAACACCACAACAAAATTCACAAATTTCAAATGATATTAGGTTTATACTAGAACACATAAATGTGTCACAATGTTAGTATTGTTCATACCATGGTATCGATACTAGGAGGGTAAGGTGAAAAGTTCTCGGCCTGACAGTGAAATACATTTATTTCTCTACATAGTCTCCTTTCAAGTCTATGCACTTTGTCCAGCGTTTCTCCAATGAAAGGATGCCCTCCTTAAAGTGCGATTCTGGAAGGTCTGCAAAATACCCATCTACAAATAAAATACCCGTCGACTTCGTCTTCTTTGGTGCAGATCCACCAGCTTCTACCCACTGCTTTGATTGCTGCTTTGTTTCTGGCGTGTAGTGGTGGACCCACGTCTCGTCCATGGTAACAAATCGGCGCACAAAATCAGTTGGATCCTTTTTAAAACGTTCCAAACAGTGTTTTGAAATTCGTTTCCGCATTTGTTTTTGATCAGCAGTTAACAAATGCGGCACCCATCTTGCACAAAGCTTTCTCATATTTAATTCTTGATGTAAAATGTACCGCACTCGTTCCTCTGATATGCCCATGGCCTCAGCTATCTCATGCACTTTTAATCGCCGATCGTCCAATACCATATTGTGCACCTTCTCGACGTTTTCCTCTGTAGTGGCCGTTTTCGGTCGTCCTTCACGTGTATCATCTTCAAGAGATGTACGTCCACGTTTAAATTCAGCTGCCCACTTTTTGACTGTTGAAAGTGAAGGAGCAGACTCCTTATAAACTTTTACCAACTTTGGATGGATTTCAGAGAGTAATAAACCGTCCGAAACGAAGAATTTAATTACCGCACGATATTCAATTTTATCCATTTTAACAAAACACACAAACACGTCTACTTTAAACATCCGTATAAAAAATACCATCTGACAGATCAAGTTGAAATTTGAAATATGTTGTTTTGACAAGTGTACCAACATAACAACAAAAAATTTTAATGATATCACTGCCAGATCTGTGTTAGGCCGAGAATTTTTCACCTTACCCTCGTACGTATGTCTCAATGACATAAAGCCATAGACAGACATCTAGTATCGATACCATGGCATAAACAATACTAGCATGGTGACAGACATGTAATCTAGTATAAACCGAGTATCATTTGACATATTTTGTGAATTTTGTTGTGGTGTTTCAAATTACTCACTTATAAACTAAATTATCACGGTGGAACTTAATAGTGGAGAGTTGTGGAACTCATTTTTCACAATCATTTTATATGGTCGAGCATATAAAAGGCAAGCGAAATATTGACGGCTCAATAAATATTTTGACTAATAAATATTTATTTATTTATTTTTACTTAGTTTAATTTCATAGCTTCCGTGATTTTTTTCAAAAAATTTCAAAACTATACGTACTCTACACACGTTACCTTCCACAATTTTTAGCTTGTAGAATTATATATGCAATTGCAAGCGAAAAATTTCACAGGAACTGAGTACCAGTCTTTAATGTAAAAACTAATTTCTATAATTTCCGCAGCATTAAAATGGCGCGACGTTTATTAAATTTTGTGAACACTAGATTCATACAAGACAAATCATGCTGGTTTCAATACCACGTTTATACCAGCTTGTTATCCTGTTATAAAGCTAGTATAGGGTGACAGACATGTAGTATATTATGCAATACCACGGTATCGATACCACGTTTATACTAGATGTCTGTCTAGGGCCTAATATTCCTCCAAATTATGAATTTGTTCAAACTTTTTAAGAAAATCTGCCAATTTTTCCAATTTATTAGACTTGTGCAGTTCGTTGTTATTAGTTGATAAAAAAACCTGATATCATTTTTTATTTTAACATTTCTCGACCTTTTTTATAACCGATATAACCGCACCTCTATAACTTTTGAGTTTAACTTTTTTTTTTTTATTAAAAACAAAAAATTAATTTCAAAAATTCCGATTCATTTCACAATTGCATTGTGCAAATTCTGAATAAGCTCTGCTGCTATTGTATAAATTTGAAACATTTTTGACACTTTATACTCTTGAAAGTTTTCAGATTTTTTATAAAAACAGAAAAACTTTTATACAAAACATGAAAATAATTCAAAATTCTATACTAAAATAATACAAAATTTGAAAATAAACTTAAAGTAAAAGAAATAAAAACACCTTTTCATAGTTTGAACACCAATTGAATTTGTTACTGTAAAAGAAAAATAAAATAACCAAAATTTCTGAAATTTTCGATACTCTTTCCTCTATACAAGGAGAAAAAAGGTTTGATATTTTGCACAACATTTTCCTTTCAAAATTGTTTATTTCATATTTCGATTGAAGAAAGAAAGTACTACCGTACTACTTACATAAAATGTAGCTATGTGTAGGTGTAGCTATTCATTTTATATTAGATCGATAAAGACTAACAACATATGTGCATATTCGTGCATACGTGTACATCCATTGATTATGTAAAAATATACATCATCCAAACATAGAGTAAACAAATAAAAATGAAAATAAAAGAAGCCAAAAGTTGTTGTTGAAAACTCATCGAAATCTCGAAATCTTTCAGCTTACAGCTTTCAGGTTCAGTGATTTATGATTAATGCCTTTCTTTTTCAAACAAAAATCTTCAAGTTTAGTTGGGTTGGAAGTTTCATCTGTTTGTTTTTTTTTTTTTGGTTTTGTATTTTTTTCCAATTTGCAAATTTCCTTATTTTTTAGTTTCTTTTTCATATCTTGCCAAATCTTGTTCTTGGTTCTTTTTACGATTTTTTATTGCTCTCATGAATTGCTTTTTGTTGTTGTTGATTTTTGCTATACAATATTTATTTATTTTTTATAGTTCCTTTACCCTTATTCTGTTTGATTGACGATCAAAATTTCTCATCTATCTCATCTGTGAATGTAAACTGTGATGTGATGGAGATGGGCATCATATGAAACGGATTACCTTTCTTTGTAAATATACTTCAGTTATAAATCCTAAATAGATATTTGATTATTTAGAGTTTCAATAATCATCAAAGTAATACACAAGAAATTATGAAAATTTTATAGATACATAAACAGATTTTTGACTTTATCCTACTTTTAAAAAGCTGTGTATTGTATTTAATGTCCAGCATTTAATCATCTGAATCTGAGCATAATTATGATTACAAAATAAAAATTAATTTAAATAAAATAAAATGAACGAAATGATATAGAAATTCATTAAAAGTTCTAAAAACTAAAGTTGACTATAGATGAGAAGTTTTTGATAAAAATGACATTAGAATCTAAATCATTATAATAATATATACGTAAATATAAGGAAATAAGTATTATGAATGAAATGATAATAAGATAAAAATATAATTACCTATAAAGAAGATCTCATCATAGAAAATCTTTAATCTTTACACAATAGAACAGTTACTATCATATTATCTAATTTATATTGTGTTATAATCTTCTATATATGTATGTACTTGGATGTAGATACATACATAGACATCTCCATAAGTCGGAAAAGTATTATTACATGGAAGAACTATTTATAAATTTAATAATATGAAGAAGTTCGACTATTTTTTGTGTGTTCATCATATACATAATTGGATAAATAAATTCTTGCTTTAGGGTCAAATTCGAATTTCTTTATCTTTCGTGTTATTTATGTTTTTTTTTCTTTTTTGATTTTAAATTTTTTTTTTTTTTTGGTTTGATTTGTTTTTACGTTAATTTTATGGGAACCTTTTATTTGTTTTGTTAATTATATAACATTTTCGACTTTTTTTCATTCTATTATACATATAAGTAGTAGAAATTAACAGATAATAATTTATGGTAATGGTAACTCTTTGTATGGTGGAATAACAACGATAAAAATAAAACAAACAAACAAAAGATACTTTAAAACTATAATTACATATTGACCTGATTTCATATATATATATGATGAGAAGAAAAAAAATATAACGGGATAGTATATAATCATTTCCCATTACGAGTAATATCTAAATGGCATACATATACATAAATTGATAAAACAAAAGTTTATTCCATTAAGAACTCAATTTCAACAATAATTATTTATTTATGATGAGCATTTATGGTACTTCAATTTCTCTACAATTGAATTTGAATTGTTAAAAAGTTTCTATTAGTATATGAAAGGGTGATGAAGTATTTCAAGAGTAATCCGATTGAAGAAGATTTGAAATTTTTGAATTTATTTGGAAAATCAATTATTATCAATTTATAAAATTATTCTATTTTCAAATAAATAAATAAAATTTGATTGATACTAGGTTAAAAAATTGCTAATCTAACATTAAGGGTGGTATTCACCAACATGGATATATCCGTCGATATATTTTAGCCGGATACAATTTCATCTTATTCATCAACCTAGATAAAATTTGTTTTCGAACTTCGTTTTCGGGTCGAACATGTGTGTCAAACATGTCAGCTGATTGTATTTTTATATTACAAATTGAAAAAAAGGTTCTGTGATGTGATAATTATATGCAAAGATGATAATACAGTACATATACATTATCTTTATTTGTGCTGTTGCTGTTAATAACAAGGTTATGTTCGAACGATATTTATATTACCACTTCGAGGTTGTCTTAAAAATATCCGAGTAGTGTTTTATCCAGGTTGATGAATACAATTTATCTCAGATAAAAGATAATCTATGTTGATGAATACCAGCCTAAAAAATTAATTTTTCATTTTAAATCGATTTCAATGAATTTTCTTATTATCAAAACGATTAAATGTAAAGATAAATCTAATATAAAATGATGCTAAAATTGCAACACATAGCGAATAAAATGAATAGAATAATTTCTATTTTCCTTCCAACACTTTATCAACTTGACATATTGTTTTTTGTGTTCAAGGTTTAAAGTTAAAAGTAAGTGAATAAAGTACAGAATAGAAAATTAGAAAATAATAGTCATATTATATAGAAAAATTATTAATTTTCAAATGATTTATTTAATGACAATCGAGTTCGTTCAACGTAGGCTTGAAATCTATCACATACAAACTTTCCTTTCCACACTATATCAATAATGGAACAGTATAAATTCGAAGCATTCAAAAGAGTTGCAGAGTTCAGTTATTTTGGTATTACTTTTAATAGGAGTGAAGACACATCGATAGCAATCAAACACAGAATAACGTCAGTCAAATATAAGTATATATTTTTTTTGTATTTCTATTACTCCTCGACATAGTGCAATGACTCTAAAAACGCTTATGTACGTCTCCATGTTTTCCTTGATCTTCCTCTTTATGTTGGATATTGTGGGTTTCACTTGAATGCTTCTCCCACTTTCTTATTAAGATTTCCTACTCTATTCTCTTCACTTTACAGAGTCTCCATAATTCATCGTTCATAACCATGTTAGGCCAATATAAGCTCAGCATATTCTTTGAAGGCATTTGTTGACGAACACTTATATCCTAAATACATAAACATGCTGAAAACGAGAAGAGTCTCGCGGAGAATGATAATAAAATATACGAAACATTTATCAGACAGGTGCTCACTTAAGGTGCCAGAAAATTGGACTCCTAAAACTATTAATATCCGACTAACTAACAACCTTTGAAAGGATAGTATTAAGGAAGATATTCGGACCCAAAATGAACAATGGCGGTAGTCATAGAATTCTATATAATTATAAATTTGAAAACTGTCTGTTATAAGAATACCTAATGACAGACAACAGAGATATCAAAAGTGTCCTTACCAAAAACGTGACCGGGTCGAAGCATCAAAGAAGGATTGCCAGAGATGTTATGGATCATCATGGGCTTTAAAACTGATTAAAACAATAAGAGAAAGAAAAATAATAGTGTGCTGTGAACACATAAAATAAAATTATATTATCCTTATCACATTTTTATCTTTTTCATAATAATGTAACGACACTCTTAGATATATAGCTAATATATACGAATTATCTTAACTTTTTCGATTCCAATTATAGACATGAAAAATTAAAACTAAACTTTTTATCCGTCAGTAATCAATTTTCATCCAATTTTTCATATTTATTTATACTCGTCCTAATAAGTATGTATATATGTATATAATTTTCCGCATAGAAAAATTATATCCGCTTTTTTTCATTCTCGATAGAACAATAAATTACCAAATTATGCTTATTGATCACAGTATGCACATATGTTTAGGAGTACCGTAATACATGGTAATACCGTAATACCATGTAATACCATAATACAACATACATATGTACATAAAACTACACGAAAGAACTAGAATAATGCCATATGAATATACCATGGATAAATTATGTAATAAAAAAATAAAAATAATAAAACGAAAAACAAATACTATTATTATATACGTTCAAATACTCATACTTTGACAATTTATGAACAATTTGAAAAATTAGAATAGAATGCGATCGTAAAAAACAAAACAAAACAAAAATGAAAAGCTTTCTTATAATGGACAAAATTAATAAAAAAAAAAAGGTTTATTTCAACGACCCCAAAAAAATAAAAAAACAAAACTGATCAATAAGGATGAAAATCAAGCTGTTTTCTTTTTCCTTTATTTATTTCATTTCATTATTATATTATTTCTTTTTTTTTTATGATGTTAATGTTTGTATTTTATCCGATGATGGTAGTCGTACTATGCACATACATACGTATCTCGTATTTTATTAAGTCTACAAAATCCTCAATACATCAAATTACAGTAATAAAACAAATTCCTCTGCAGTAAAAAAAAAAGAGAACAAATTAACAAAAATAAAGAAAAAGTAAAAAGAATACCAAAATACAACATCCTTCAAACATTATACGATTATATACCACTTGATGGTTATCATTTTTTTTTTCATTTTCATTTTCATTTTCATTTTTGTTTTTTTGTTATTTGGGATCCTTTTAATCATCATCGAATAAAATTACTGAATTTAGAAGAACGTTCTTATTGTAATCGTATTGAATAATGCTCGTATATACATATACACACTTGATGTATTTACGAACAATATGTGTACGTAATATATGTATACAAGTACATTATGTACAAACATACATAGAACTTAATATAATGTATATAATAATTGAAGTAATCGCATATTACATAAAATTTTCAGTATCAGAAAATCTATATGGGATACATTTTGTGACTGTGTCTGATATAAATGTACATTACATTATTATTATATATTATGTCATCGACAGTGATGGTGTTCCTTTATATATTGTGTGTTTGTGTGTACTCTACACTCAGAAAAATTATCCATGCTAAACATTTAAGTACGCGATTTTTAAATTATGTAGGGACCTATATTCTTATTTTTAGCAGGACAGTACTTTAATACATGTCCGTGGTTGAAATAAGCATGGGAATTCTTTATTTGACAATTTTGCCTGGTTAAATTAAGAATTTCCTATTCATGCTCAAATTGATACTCTAATAGTATGTCGATATTAACAGTTACTGTTTTCAAGTTCGACCGTGCTAATATATGGATAAAATTTTTTTTGTTTAAAAAAAATAGATATAAAGGTACTCGTCCACGATGCAATTTTTCTTGCATGCAAGACGATTTTGACAGATAAAATTGCACGAAATATCTATTTCGAAGTGTACACTGCCTAGAAAGGTGAAATAGGTGAAATATTGCACAGAAATACGTATTTCATGCAATATTTCTTATTGCAAGCAATTTTTTTTATTGCATAGTGTACGCAGAATGATATGCAATATTTCGAGCAAGAAAAATTTATTCAACTCATTCAATAGATATTTCTCTTGCATATGCAATAAAATCAGCTGAGTAAAATGTAATGGGTTGCTGTGTTATCTATCATTCGTTGGTTTAGGTTGTGTCAAAGAATCTAAAGCCTTTGGCTTTAGCTTTATATTATTTGGTTGTTTTGTGCTGTGACTTCTTCTGAATTTGGTATGTATTTTCTATTCTTTGGCCAATTTTTCGTTTCACATTCAGGTATTATTATTATTATTATTTATTAAGCAGAGAGGTCAGTAAACTGCCTCCCTACTGCCCACACCACGACCCTCCAGGGCCTTTTGGCGGTCACCTTCTTCGTTACTTAACCTAACAATGAAGAAATCTAATACTAGAAGACTTATTGCAGAAGGCATAAACTTAAAAACTACCCTTACACCTTACTTATATTAAACCCAAAAGACTAAAATTAGAGCAACTTATGGCACAAGGCCTATTTTACTAACTACCTATATACTAATGAACAAATAGGACAAGACAACGCTAGTCTATAAGTTCCACACCATCCCACACATAGCAAAGCCATGAGAAGGGTGGTGGAGAATTTATAGACCAGCTACTTACTTACTAACATTAAGTTCTGAAAACAAAGGTACTGTATAGTGTCCTGTCTGAGTAAGAGCGTACGTGATGTTATGTCGTCTGGTAAACGACACATACAATATAGAAAAACATAAACTTGTCGGCACTGGTTCGGGCTCATACAATCTACAGTCGTCTGTATAAGTTAACGTCAGTCAGTAACTTGAATAGGGGAGAGTTCTGGTCCTGCGACGGATCCAGAAGCTCTACTCTACTCAAGGTCGATAACCCTAGCGCTGCCAGTCTGTTCCTAATTGTCGGGCAGTCTAGTAGTAATTTCGTCGCGTTCCTGTGTTCACATTCAGATGAAATAATTTAAATTAAAATTTTTTGATTTTACAGAAATATATTTGATAAAAAATGTGGACAAAAGAAGAAGTAAAAAGCTTAATAATGCTGCTAGAAAAATGAACAAAACAACACTTAACCCAGCACTTTCTATTTTTTTGTTTATTTTGTTTTTTTTTTATTAACAATAAAGTTAATACTATAGCTACTTATTATTTTTATTTTTCTTAAATTTCGCGACATTTTGCAGTACACCGAATATTAACATTGACAAAAATATGAAATATTTGAAATATAATGTATATGCAAGAAAATAAGAATTTCGTGTAAGTGCTCGTGCAAAGATATTTTTTTCTTGCATGATAGAAATATTGCATATTTTTCATGAAATATTGCGTCGTGTGTACGAAGTACTGCAAGTTTTCTTACACGCAAGACAAATTTCGCGCAAGAAAACTTGCATCGTGGACGAGTACCTTAAGACTAGAATGTTAAGGTATAAATTTAAAAATTTAAATTTAATTTTTTTGCTTGTGCAATTTTATTTCACATGAATAATCCATGCATAAATTATATTAAATTTTTCTTTTGTTTAAAAAAAATAGTTCAAAATATTTAACTTTGAATTTTGGTATTTTGTGCAATTTTATTTTACATGAATAGTGGATACTAGAAACTAAGGAAATAAATGTCAAATATATTGAATTTCAAATAAAAATTTATGTTAAATAAAAAAATTTGGTGTACAAATAATTTTTTTCAGAACTTATTCTAATTCTAAGAATTCTGGGAAAAATCATGCTTAATAAAACTTGTCAAATGCTTACAATGAGTAATTCTAATTTTTAATATAAGAACGTTGACATGCTTGAAATGAGATTCAATAATTTCAATTTTAAGAATGTCAAATGCTCAAATTAAATCTTTTTAGTACTTATATTGACACATATAGTATGCTGAAAAGAATGAATGTTCAAACTGAGGTCGACACATGCTTGAATGAAGAATTTATGTTAAACACGCTTAAAATAAAATAGACTCATTTTCAGCACGGAACATTCTTAGCTGAAAATCATTACCTCAAATACTTAATTTAAACATCGTTTTTCCTTAATTTAAGTATGAATTTTTCTGAGTGTACATACGAGTACATTATGTAGATATACATATATACATAGATTTAGAACTAGAGTCGAGTGTATTACACATTGCACTGTCATCATCATCAACAAAAGTTTTGTGGTTATGATTATATAAAATCGTTATTTTTGTATATAATTGCGTTGCGGTATACATATAATCATCGTAATAAAAAATAAATAAAGAATAAAAAAATAAAAATACTTTTAAATAAAAAACTAGTGAAATGTAATATTATAATTTAATTATATACACACACATATACGACTATCAGTATAGTTTGCAAATGATGATTGCGGTTTGGTTTACCGATTATTGTTAATCAAAAAGTTCATAAAAATAAAAATAAAAATAAAAAAAAAAATTACAAAGATAGATATGTATGTATGATCCATAAACAAACAAATTTAGATCATACTTACATACAATATCTGTGACATTTAAACTCATATTACATAAATTTTTATTCATACTACATATACCTACCTATACCTACGCAATGTACATAATGTATGATACATGCTTTAGTAAGCAAAAAAAATGTTTCTATTTAAGCGCACTTACACTTTATATTTTATGTGAATACATACAATTCACACATTATATAAAAATCAATTTAAATTAACTTCTAATGCCATGCATTTTCATTTAATTTACAAGTATGTTTGTTGAAAATAGAAAAAAAAAATTAAATTAAATTGAAATAAAATTGTAATGTTATAAAATTCCACACAAAAAACAAACATTTATTATAATGAGTGATTCAAAAGTGAAATAAAAGTAAGTACAGATTCATTTGAAAATAAGTGCATAAATGATGTTCTATACTATTTTCAGAAATCGAAGTCAGTATTGTGCTTATGGAAAAAGTTACCCGATGAGTTTCTGATAACTTCACATATAATATTTTGTAGGAAATTCTGAATAATATATCTCTGTCTTGATTGAAATTGAGATCTGATCACCCCACACACGAGACAGATTTATACAAACGCAATGTGAAAGAATATAGAAAAGCATGCCTATCTTGCCTGTACTGACTTCAATTTCTGAAAATAGTATAGAGATTTTCTTACCTAGGCACTAGGCAGTTATATTACTAAAGATGGGGGAACTGAAAAAGATGTGGAGAACAGAATACAAAAAGCAAGAATTGCTTATGGTGAACTCAGATTTTTCTGGAATTCAAATGTATCCAAAAAATTGAAACTACGTATTTTTAAAACAAACTAAAACAAATACTATAAATAATGAAAGACAGATAGCTGAACTGGACAAAGCCAGCACCATTATTAGGCGCAGAAAATGAAATTGGATTGGTCATACTCCGAAGAGACCACCAAATGATATTGCCAAAACCTCTCTCGATTGGAATCCACAAAGACATAGCAAAAGAGGTAGACCAAGAAGCACACTCACAGAATTGTCAACAACAAATAAAACGTGATATCAAGCAAAAACTTTAGCCAACAACCGCATGAGATGGAGAGCTTTTGTTGGAAACCTATGCTCCCTAGCAGAGTGACAGGAAATGATGATAATGACATATACGATAATTGGTATGAGATACCTGTTTATTATTAACCTAAAACCTAAATGAAAATTTGAATATTCGAATGTTTGAATTTCAAGCTGTTTTAGGATTATCTTTATCTCTCAGAAATTCTCATCACTCATCATGACATCATTAATAATTTGTTTAATGAGGTAATCATCATCAGCATTGATTATACTACAGCTCGTTCTGAACCTTGATCTACTTTAGACTTTCTGCCAACACATTTTTATCTCTTGTCTTTTTCTTCCACCGATGTATTCTAAATGTTTTCATGTCATTATCAATGACTGCCATATCACTTCCTGATTTTTCCTCCCCAGCCTCATCCGGAATCTTATATGATGCAGTTTTTTTTGGTATTGTCATCATTAATTCTTTCTACATGTTCCATCCACACTAGTTTCCTAATTCTTATTGTTAAATTAACATTTGCGTTCTCATACAGTTCGATAGGTGCTTCTGATAGATCTGTAGAGCTCTTACACAAATTTTAAATTCAGAGAGGAAGTTTGTTAGTGTGCCGTCTTCTAGGCCGCCATCTTGTAGATTACCAATTCAGGTTTTATTTCCAACATGCTTGATAGGATTATTTCCATAGAATGAAGTCCTTCCAATTATTTTAGGAATTCAACTTGACGTCATCACATCTACTCTCTGAGACGCCGATCTTATTAACCACTCAGGATACAAGTTGAAATCCTTCCTACATTTTCAACCGAACATAACCTTCATTTGCATTCTCGCATACATTTGACGCAATTATGCTCCATTCTTTTTGTCTAAGTGGAGTGGAGCTTATGATCATAAACTAATTAATAATTATATTGACTTCATGCAAACAAATCATCAATTATAGCACTTACAGAGAAACAAATCTTATTTGTAGCATATGTATTGTCATCACATTTTAGTAAAAGTTTGATGTATAATTCTGTACTGTACATTTTAGAGTTAGACAATTTTCGTAAAAAGAATGACTTCAATAAAATTAAATTTATTTACTATCTGTGAAAGCAAAAAAAAAAAAAAAATAACTTCACAAAATTTATCCATCTATCCATCCATATAAATGGAAATGCATAATGGAATATATTTGTATGGATGTAATGTGCTCTATATATATTCATATATTCATTCGTACGAGTTATAAGTAAGTGAATGAATGAATAATAATATTTTTTTTTTTATTTTTGCTTTTAGTATCTCATCTTTATCTTAAGATATTCATTTATCTTCTAATTTTTTTTCTATATTCTAGCATTCTGTTGATTTTAAAGTTTGCAAATAAATTTTGCCATATATATGTAGTACATTTGTATATAACCATACACATATAATATCCATATACAGTATGTACATATCCATATACACATTACATATTCATTCGTATATGTAACCTGCATTTATAACAATATAAAAGTTACTTAGGCATATGGGATATGTAACGTTGGAAAATTTATCCATACATATATATTTAAGTATACTCGTATATTTATATGGATGGATATCTAAGAACATATATATATATATACGAGTATATGCATATGTATGTATTTGTTTAAATATAATAATCATTATATTTGAAATGACTATCTATAAGTATATATATACGTATATTTAACCGGTTATTTTTTATGGTAGTGTTTTACTGTTTTTCTAAGTTTTATATTTCTTTTTCATTTGTAGTACTGGATCTTAAAAACCGCATCTTTCATCTGATAATGTAATGTATCTCTACAATTTTACATATACATTATATGTACAGATACATTATATGCTACTTACATTTTAGACTACGATTCGACTACATATAAAATTTAAAAATCAAAAACAAAAAAAATTAAGAAAAATAGAAAGAAAATAAAACCTGTAAACGTACAATTTTCTCAAAGTTTTAAATAAATTCAAGAGTATAAAATGCCAGCTAGTAATATGTATTTTCTTTTAGATAAATAGAAAATTCTGTTTATTTATGATTTTTTATATTTTTATTTTATTCAATGTTTTCTTTATTTTTTCTTTTTTTATTTTATACATATATGTATCAATTTTTTTTTCTTTGTGTGTATGTGTGAAATGATAGTATAAACTGTTGAAAATAAAACATTTTAAAGACGATTTATAATAGGTCATGAATTTACAGTAAACTATATCTAATATCTACTGTAAGTATGTACTTATATGTTTTGCAATAAAAATTACTCATATGTACTATATATGTATATGAAATTTTTATGTGCAAAAATGAGTATCTATGTATGGATATTTGTAGATGTAAAATTGAATAGAAGGTTAAACGTGCAAAAATATATGTACATACATACTTATAAATATATAGTTAGATAGGTATCCTATCTACACGTAACATTTTGTATGAGAAATATGTGCAAAAACAAGTATTTTTTTTCATTCACATATGGAAATGGAAGAAAACTCATGTGGTACAATGTGTATAATAGGTTGATACTTAATTCTTTTTTTTTTTTGGTTTTCATCTTTGCTCTTTTTGACATTCAAAAAAAAAAAAAAATCTGTTCAATACGAATTTATGAGCGTACATAAATGTACATAATGTTTTATATATGTATTGTAAATGTACATATATTATACATATTTATGTATGTACATATGTATACATATAACTGCGAATTATTCTCATATTCACATACTGAGAAAGTATATAGACTGGTATTAGCTGAACTATAGAAAAAGCTAAAAAAAAAAATTGTCTCTTTCTCAAGATTTATTGTCGTGCTTTCGTTCATTTTTCAATTCATTTCTATTATTTATTGAAAGAATGTTTCTTTTATACGTTGTCATCATTTATTCTTACACATTCTGTAAATTTTCTATATTCATTATAAATGCATATGTGTACATTTGTGTACATACATACGTATATGGATTTTCGATAAATTTTCTAAAATAAAAAAGTCATATTGTAAACACATTAACGTTTTTCTGTAGAAACAATGAAGGGACATCAAGAAAACACCTGCACCAAATGAGAAATTCAATTGTTTTCTGCTTCCTTTATTTTCAAATTCTTTAAATAAGTTCATGTTCATATGTACATAGAGCATTCGTACATTTCAATTTTAAATTCAAAAAAGAAGAAATCACTTTTGAGTTAATACTCTTGTGATGTCATAAACAGAGTACATACATCAATAAATTGTGAATAACTAGTAGGGTCACTGGTTGAAAATTTACTTACATATTGAAATTTTGTTCGATTTGAAATGCCAAAATTACAAAAATAATTCACAATAAACGTCTTCTTCCAAGATTCTTCTTTGGCCATACAGTCCACCGTGAGCCTTTGCCTCCTCTAGTAATTGCCGCCATTCTATTCTGTTCTGTGCTATTGTCTTCCATATAGTTACGAATGTTTCTAACTCTCATATCCTTGTCGATATCTTGTTCTGGATCTTCGCCTTGTCTATATCCTTCGAGGTCGCGATTCCACACAATCTTGCAAATCTCTCCATCGTTCATACGTTCGACTTGTCCGATCCAGCTAAGACGTGTCAATTTTATAATTTTAACACACTCACTGTTGTATCTTCTTCTTCATATTTCCTTTTCTTCTACTGGGCCGAATATTTTTTTGAGAATACTATGATAAAAAGTACTTAATTTTCTTTCCTCTTTTTCACTCAGCACTCAAGTTTCTGAGTCGTAAGTTAATACAGCTCGTATGAGAGCTTTGTGAAGTTTGATAAGTATTTGGATTTAAACAGCTTAAGAAGTCCTTTAAAACTCTGCATAATCCCTTACAGTTGGTTTCGATTTATCGTATCATATGCGCTTTTGAAATCTATGAAGAGGAGTGAGTATTGACGTTGTATTCTCTTGTTTTTTTTAAAAATCTGTTGTCGCAAAGATGTGATTTATTGTGGATCTCCCCTGCCGGGGATAGGTTTTGTAGAATAAGATGCAATCTAGAATTGTACCAAATATATGGCTAACCACCACTCTCCATTTTGTTAAATTGAATAGTTTACGATTGTCAGGACAAGTAGTATATAGGTAGGCCAAAAATATCATGTTTGTTGCCTGCTGTTTTGTTTCAATTTTCACAGCTTTCGTTCTATTTTTACAAATATATTTTTCATCTTATCACCTTTTATCAAAACCGTTAAGACATTTTAAATATTTCTCCCAATATCAAAGTTTTGAACAGTCAACATTCATGAGTGTCCTAATTCGTTATAGTACGATCAATATTCTCTGGTCACTCACAAAATTAAAGGCGTCTCTCTCACTGAGTTTGCTAAGCAAGTAAAATTAATGTTGTGTACGTAGGTACTATCATCTCCTCAGATCCTCTATAAATGATGATTTTTTTATATGAAATGTTGCCAAGAAAATAATTAAATTTCAAGATCAAGTATAAAATCCAGTTGGTTTTCGGTAAAATTTATTTGATGTTTAACATTTTGTATTAATTAAATTTTACAATAATAAAAAAATAAAAATAAAATGTAGCTGCATGCCTCTATACAATCAAAAACAATTAAATTCGACTGTTTAACAACTAAATTACATGACAATAAATTGTGAATATAGAAATAAAATACAAACAAGAATACAAGAAAAAACTAAACGAAAATCAGCAAAATTGTGGTAAAATATATTTTCATAATGCATGTTTGTGGTAGCGCTATATAATACATTCATATATCGTAAGAAAACACACGTTGCAATTTTATGAACTTGGCAAATATTAGCCAACTAGCCAGCGAACTGTTTATACTTCATATAGTATGTGTAGTATAGCATTTTAAAATTACAATTAATGTACATGTACAATTATAATGTATTTGATAGTTAAGTATGCACATATGTACATAAATACTTATCATTATTCAGTTACTGTAATGTATGCATTGCATCTATCCATTTCATAATACAGGTCAGGCCAGGCCGTATATACAGGCAAATAATTGCATATCACGACCCACGAGTATCTACATACAGTTTTTTGTTGCATATTACATTTTGCTGTATGATTATCATTGAATGACTGTACGGTATGATGATTATGTTGATGGTTATGGTTAGTTGTATTGTATTCATAACTGCCCAACTAATAGATTTAATTGGTTGACTTCCTGCCAAAATTATAAGATTCTTTCCATGTTTATGGGTACCCTACGCTATTCACATTATCATCAACACTTTTATTTTTATCATCATCCCAACCATATACATACATACGTAATCTTCTTAGTTCGTTGAAAGGTCATTTTTGTTCAATTTAATTTAAAGTTTTTGTTGTATTTTTTTTTTTAATTTTAAATTTTATATAAGTATTTTCATTCATAATTCAAATTTCATATGGACACTTTACCTTGATCTCAAACTTTTTCACTATTTAAATTTAAAAATTATAAATAATCTTTTTATTTGATTTATTCTTCTTTTTTTTTCACTTAAAAAGTTACTGTGTTCAATGCGGCTATAGTCTAATATATAAAATTATGAATTTAATAGCCAAAGAAAAAGAATATTTTTTGAGAGTAGCTGTATGTATTGCAAGTGAAAAATAAAGTATGCATTGTATAATTATTGTAATATTACTATTAGGAATAAGAAAAAAAAGTAATGATGAACATTAAATAATCGACTGTATAATGTTTCATAATTTCGGACAAGGTAATTTCTTAAAATTATTGAAGTGAAGACAGAAGATTATCGTATTACGTATTACCTTGTAATTTTGTATGGTTACCTAGCTCACTGTAATGGACATAGGGTTAAAGATTTTTAATTTTTTAAAGACTTGATTAAATGCAAAACTAATAAGATTCATTTCATTTCAGCTGTCTTCATATATTAAAAAAATATTTTTTATGATGATGATTTTTCTAAAATTATTTTCATAGTAAATTGCCATTATTTATTTTTATCGATTATTTTGAAAATTTTATGCAAATTAAAATAGGAAAAAAAATAAATGATAAATTGAACTTAAAGGTGCTTAGAGTGTAAAGTGGTGTTATATTTTTATTGAAGTATTCATGTTTTACAAGATATGAAATTCACCAGTACAAGAAAATTATTTTTCCTTTTTTTTCTTACTTTTACCACTTTTACTCAATTTTGAATTCAACTTAAAGAACAAAATGAATTACCACTACTGAAACTGAAACTATTGAAAACTACTGAAATCTGATGCCAGACAGGAAGACATTTGATTGCATGTTAGCTCATGTTATCGCCAGGTATTTAATAGATGGAGGAATAAAATCTTATGATTTTCCATTATCATTATCATCCAACTCTACAACCTAGCGTGGGCCTTAAATTATTCCAAGATGTATCTGATGTCATCTACTCATTTCGCTCATAATTATACTCCATTCTACTACCGAAATCCGTGTTTGCTTTTACCGTCCTCTTGTATCATCTGAAACATACCATACCTTATAACTATAGAACATCTATCTATAATCTTAATTTTTTTCAAGTACAAATCTCCTAAAAGATTTGGTTCCTTACTTCGAAAAACAAGTATCTTCACTTGAAATATAAAAGGATAATAGATACTGTAAATCTAGTTATTCATATAGTAAGACCACGTAAGACTCTATCCTAAACAATCAATTTAACTCGAAATATTATTCATATCCTTAATTCAAACACCAATTAGATTGCGACTTCAAATATTTCCATGAAGTTAATAACCGAAACATTCCTATCCGTTCATCAATATTCATTTCTCGTACAACAGTACAACTACATAATTATTTTTTAATTTTAAATTTACATTTTATTTTCAAATTCAAAAACATTGTCTTATCATTTCACATTTATTTTTATCTTAATTTCCTGTAAACATTTTATCTACAGTACAGTAAATAATCAGGACTATTTAAAATACTAAACAGGTATTGAAATGAAAGTAAACGTTATTATTAACTGACCTAATAATGTACTTATAGTTTCTTGATTTATTTTTAGCCATTATATGATACAATTATACAAAAACGAACGTTCTAAACTGTAATAATGATATACAAAATCCTTGTTATGTACATTTTATGTGGAATTTCGGTTTATTTTTAATTTTTTTTATAGCTGTTGGCTGAAATGAGTTTGCAAAATTTTTCTATACGAAAGGGAATAATCGTTTAAGTGTTCATTTCATTGACAATATAATTTACCTATATATAAGGCTATACATATATGTATAATGTATGAAAAACATGATTTTTATGAAGACGGATTATGTAAATTTATGTATGTAACATATACGAAAGAAGGACTATGAAACTCATTTTTCTCTTTGTTACATTATTACACTATCGTCCTCTTTTGCATTCCAATAAAAAAAATTATTTTTTTTTTTTTTGACATTTTAATTTATCTTTGCTTTTATGTCTATTACGAACATGTGAGGGTTATTTGACGCAACAGGAAAAAGCGATAAGAATATAATTCGATTTTACTATCTATTATTAGATATATTCATTTCGCATAATAAGTTTTATTTTATTTTTTCTTTTTGTGCAAATTTGATCTCGAACCAATGAATTAATAATAATACATGAATATATCCAGTCTAGATACACAAAATAATACCATATTTTTGTATTATTCTATGATAATACATTTAAATAAAAGTTTAATTTTTCATTGTTTTTAGGGGTAAAATATGAAATCAATTCAAATTAGAACATAATATAGAACATAGTATTAGAACATAGTATAGATCAAAACAAATGAAATTTAATTAACTGAATATAAGCGAAAAATAAAAATGATAAACATTAATATATGTATATATCAACAAAAAAAGGATGAATTAGATATTGTAATTTATAGAAAAGTGTATGTATTTATAGAAGTGTACAACACAATACTTCACATGATTAAAAACAACACCTATACATACATAGTAGATGATGAATTTAAAAAAAAAAAGAACGAAAAACCATTTTCTATTGCATACGAGGGGACTAACAAAAATTCTCCGAAAATGTATTTTAAAATAAAACAAAATGAAATTTTCATTTAAATTACAAAAGTTTATGATGTTAACATTTTTCTACGTATAATCATCATTTAATATCAATACACTTTTTAATCGGTACATGCATATATCTATTAAAACATTCTTCAAAATCTTTGCTGTTAATGCACGCACAGTCTGCTGTAATTGTTCTACCTTTTTCAAGTGGCACAGAAGCAATAATTTTCTTGCCGTTGAAGATAATTGCTTCTACATTGGACTTGACTTCAACTTGACTTCGACTTTCGATTTCACAGCATGCTTGCCTATCATGTAAAAGTAGCTGTCAAGTCTACTGCAATGAATGTAAAAGTTCTAATATATATATCTATTAAATCAAAGAAGAAGTTGAAGTCACTGCATTGAATATTGAATGTAGAATCGGTATTACTTTTCGTAGTGACTTTTGTCGATATGCTTTTACCGGCGAAGGATATCCTTTTAGACTCCACACACTAGAACTAGCTACTACAGTTTGGTTTCAGGTTTACAGTTGTAAAGTCAAGTTTCGTCACCCGTAATCAACATATCACATAAGGAACTTTTCCCCTCATTAATTTTTTCAAAATTCTCTTTTTCCTGTTTCACTTAAAACTTTAGGTGCCTATCTGTCACACTTTTTGGTGTATCCAAAGCTGTCACGTGAAATTCCTAAAACTGCCATGGCATTTATCCTAAGCCTCCTATAGCTATCATTTTCTGTTTCAATCGTCCAGTAATTTTTTTACAAACAATACATTTGTGTCATCAGTCGATGTTATTGGACGTCTTTCGCGATATTCGTCTTCTACACTAAAATGCCCCGTTAGAAACCGCCTCTGCCATTCATAGATGATGTCCGGGCACGGAGGATTTTCACCAAATGCATCATTATATTCCTCGAATATTTGTTGCTTAGTGAGGCCGCGACGAAAACCGAATAATATCGCGTACCGAATCTCAGTTTTACTTGGTGTTGTAATATTATCTGTTCTCCCTTCCCTAATTTTTCTTTTTCTCGTTTCAATGTTATTTCTATCTACTATTGATATCTACTGGACTGGTAAGCGACTAACCTTTTTTTATATATTGACGATTACTAAACAATACCATAGTTAATGGATTTTTCGGAGAACTTTTGTTAATCCCCTTATATATGAACGTGTGTGCGTGTACGTTTAAAACAAATTTTTATATTCCATTTCACATTTTATTGAATCAAAATAAAAAAAAATCGTATGAATTAAATCGTTTTAACGGACAATAATTTAAGGGTGAATTCGTTCTGGCGTAAATTAAAATTGAAAATTACCCGATTTGTGGTGATTAAATACCAGTATATAAACTCTATACACCTAATTGAAATCGTAATCAATTAAAATGATACGCAACATGATCAAAGGCCATTATATATGCAATTAAGATAAAATATAATAATTTGGAAAAGTTATTTTTTTCAAAAATCGATTTTGATTTATTAAATTACACGTTAGATTTATTTTGCACAAAATTAGAAATATTTATTGATGAAATTTTATAAAAATGTGAATATTCAACAAATTTTCAAGAGCAATATGAATGAAGTAATTTACTGGCAAAATATTTTTCACTACTTGTTATTAGTCATTATCAAAGTTTGTATAGAATATAAAATTGTATTAGATAAAAAATTCAGACTTGAAAAATAGATTTTTAGGAAATGACAAAATATTTGTTTGATAATACATGAATTTACATACCGCAATTTAAGCAGTAATCCTAAATCACTTTGAACTTAATAGTAGGATTCGACTTTGAAAAATTTTGAAAACAACAACAACGATTTTACATACAAACATTTTAAAAAATTCTTTTGCATACCTTTTAGGTGCTAATAAAAATAGATTTTTGAATATTTTGATGAAAAAGAACATAACTTTATTTTGTTAATAAAAATGGAAGTGTAACAAAGAATTTTATACTTTTTTTTTGTAAAAACATCAGAAAAGTCCAAAATTTTATTTCGATACCAAAATCATAAAGAAATATGAAAATTTAATATATGAAAACAGAAGTCAAAGTTGAACGAATTTTCAAAAAAAATCCTCTCCTTTTTTAAGAACTATAACTAAATTTCAGGACTTAATATCAAAAATTTGCTATATTCAAGCACCACAATATCCTACAGGCTACCTATATTCAAAATTTCAAAGAAATTGGTCAATCAGTGTTTGCTGCAGGAAGTGCTTTTGGAAGCCGAAAAATCGCAATTTCGATAACTTATTTGACACCCTGTAAAAAGGAAACAAGGACATTTTTTAAAAAAATGCTACATTGAGCACCACAATTCCTATAAAAGTATCTATGTTTCAAATTTCATTGAAATCGGTTAATTAACTTCAGAGATATGTGGTGCACAAGATAGCATATAATATCTCGAATCCTAATCTTAATGTTTTATTACTTATTTATTTATTTATATATTTATCTTTTTGCTATAATATTCAGGCCATATATAACAATCAATTGAAACAAATGTAAATTATTAAAATTATTAACGGTTTCCACTTTCATAATGTTTCATTTTCTATAATTTTATGGACTGTTTGCATTTGAAGAGCAAAACATAATCGAATTTTTCTTAATCTATATGGAACGTCCTTTATAAACATTTTGTTATTTTTTAATTCATTTTGACACGATATTTATCATGTTACACGCAAAATTAAATAAAAATTAAAACCAAACATAAAAACAAATTCTTACAAATCTTTTTCCATTCATTTTTATTATTAATTAAAGGGCACCAAAGGCATTTATCATAGAAATTATAATGTGTCATACCTTCGTTATTATTAAAGCAATTATTTCTGTTTTATGTGTACTCCGTATATGTATATACGTAATTCATTTAATTTTTTAGGTATTCGAGTATGTAGATTGTATATATGTATATTACAATACACGTAAGAATTTTAAAAGAATTTTTATTTTCATTTCTTCAATTATTCAAAAAATTACGTCTGTGATAACGTCAATTTATTTGAAAATATCATTTGTGTTATGAAAGATAATGAAAATTTTACTTTTAAATTCTTTATTATTATTATTATTATTATCATATTTTTTTTCATAGATTTCTTTCCCTTATGTGTTCATTTTATTCGGTATCTTATTTTATTTTTCCGTTGTTTGGATGAAAAAATATTCAAACATAGATACAGTGTCAGACAAAACTATAGCAACTTTTTTTCAAATTTCAATTTTTTGTGTTTGGATGGCAATATGTAACAGAAAATTGAAATAACATCAAAAAAATGTATATACCCAAGTAGATTAACATGATTTTTATTAAATCACAAAATTTTACAGGTTAGCATTTGCACGAAGCCATATTAATTGGACTGTGCAGAAATGGAAAACGATTTTATTCTCTGACGAGTCTAAATTTAATTTAAAAGGATCGGATGGAATGAGCCATGTTCGCAGACCAAAGGGAAAAAGATTTCATCCAAAATACACTAAAAAAATAATCAAGCACGGCGGAGGCAATGTTATGGTGTGGGGCTGTTTTTCGGGTTATGAAATGGGTCCAATACATCGCATAACGGACACAATGACGGCAGTTTCATATAAAAATATTCTTGAAAATAAAATGCATCCATACGCGGAGGAAAACATGCCATTATTATGGCAATTTCAGCAAGACAATGATCCCAAACACAAGTCCAGGCTTGTAGCTGATTGGTTACAAACCAATGGAGTTCGTGTTTTAGAGTGGCCCGCCCAATCACCAGATCTAAATCCCATAGAAAATTTATGGGAACTCGTAGATCGACAAATAAGAACAGAAAACTACACAAAAGATGCACTTTTCACTGCAATAGAACGCGAATGGAATAGAATATCGCCTGGTATACTCAAGAACTTAATTGAATCCATGCCACGTAGATGCTATGAAGTCATCAAAAATAAAGGATATCCAACAAAATATTAAGCTTTGGATCACCTTTATATGTGAAAATTAAATTATAAGATAGGAAATAGAAATTTTTTAAAAGTTGCTATAGTTTTGTCATTAGGTTGTAAAACACTAACTTCAATTGAATTGTTATAGAAATTTGTACAGCCATTACACAACTGTAAAATTTTGTGATTTAATAAAAATCATGTTAATCTACTTGGGTATATAAATTTTTTTGATGTTATTTCAATTTTCTGTTACATATTGCCATCCAAACACAAAAAATTGAAATTTGAAAAAAAGTTGCTATAGTTTTGTCTGACACTGTATATCATTTATATACAGTGACCATTTTTTATTATATTTTATGTGTTCTTTTCGAATTACAGAATATATGATACATTATTTATTATTCGAAAGAAACCACCAATAACAATAAGAAAAATGAAAATCAAAAACAAAAACATAAGGAAAAAAAATACAACCTAACTAAACATTATCTTATCAGCAATATTATACTTCCGGATGCAAGAAGAATGGTTTATTTTCAGTGACATTAAGCTATCTTTATGGATATCTAAAGAGACTGTCTGTTAGACATATTACATTTATACGTATGAAATGCACACATATACAATAATATAGATATACGTATGTATGTAATGTACAGTACATTTATGAACTTATATCAATGCACCAACATACATATTTATTATTTAGAATTTCTGTATGTAAAAAAAAAAAAAAACTAAAAACTTTAACTTGAAGCTAAATCACGAATTCAAATTAATGACTGCTAGCTAGCCTGTCAAAATAAATCATTCTGGTATAGTAATATTCAATAGAAAAAATTATGAAAATGACTGATGAAAATTATATGACAACGATTACAATGATGATGGTGATGAAGATGGAGTTGAAGAAAAATAATAAGGAAAAGAAGAATATATTGTTATGATGATGATGATAAAGATGATGTTGATTTACCACCAAACTAACGTGTACGTGTATGATGTGGTGATGTACTACAATACATAATCTCCATTACCTCCTATACTATATGTTTACGTATGTTCTCGTACTTTGATATGACGAAGATCTATGTAGGTATCTACATTAACTATTATGTGATAACGAACGAATATCACGCAGATTCGTTATACAATAATTTTGATGTAAGTAACTTTTTTCATAACTTCTTATATATATATGTATGTATGTATGTAAGTATATCTGTGTATATTTTGTTTTATTTTACCAATTGTACCCACATTATAAAGTTCAAATCAAAAAAAAAAAAAAAAAAAAATTCCCACGTTTCTTATTGTATATGAACAACGTTTAGTTCAGCAAAAAAAAAAAAAAATCCAGACAACACATCAACTTATCCTGACGTAGATATACTCTGTGGGCAAAAAATAGTAAGACTTTGTTCATAATTTTAAAATTCTTTATTTATTCTGGCAAATCTATTTCGTCCCCTTCAAAGTAATCTCCCCCGGCAGCAATACACTTATGCCAACGTTTTTTCCAATCCTCGTAACAGTTGTTAAAGTTAATTTCCGGAATAGCCTTCAATGCGCGTAGCGATTCACGTTTAATGTCTTCAATTGACTCAAAACGGTTTCCCCGGAGCGGTCGCTTAAGTTTGCTGAACAGCCAGAAGTCACTCGGAGCTAAATCAGGCGAATACGATGGTTGTGGAACGATATTGGTTGAATTTTTGGCGAAAAACTCGCGAAGAATCAATGCGGTATGCGACGGTGCATTATCGTGGTGCAAAAACCAAGAGTTTTCGGCCCACAAATCCGACATATTTTTACGAATAGCTTGGCGCAAACGACGCATAACACTCAAATAGTATTCCTTGTTGACAGTTTGGCCGGTCGGAAGGAATTCGGAGTGCACCACACCTCGATGATCGAAGAAAACTGTCAACAAGACCTTGATTTTTGATGTTGATGGCCGTCCTGGACGTGGTTCGTCCTCAACGCGTTCTCGACCCTCTTTGAATAATTTGTACCAAACAAAAACACTTGCTCGCGATATACAATTATCACCGAAGCCCTTTTGTAGCATTCTGAACGTTTCGGCACCAGAAATTTCATTCCGCACACAAAATTTAATGGAACTTCTTTGTTGAATAATTTCACTCATTGTACAAATCGCCGAATGCACTTTTTGTTCTTCAGAAAGACAAGCGTATACTAAACACTAATGATTACTTTGATGTGATATTTGGCACAGCTGTCACTGACAGTCATACCAACAGAGAAAAAAAAATTTCGATGAATGGATTTCCGCGCGAAATTTAAATTAAAAAGTCTTACTATTTTTTGCCCACAGTATTATGTAGTATTTTTAATACAATGAAAGAGGTCTCCAACTCTATAATATTATTCAGATTTTGTTTTACTTTTTATTTTTATTTTTTTTATTTTTGTTCATTTTGTCTGTTTTGTTTGATTACCTCTATATTTATATATTAATATTATAAGTATTATAGATAACTGCATATTGTACACTTGCATACATACATATATAAATTTTCTGACATATATTTATCTTTTGTCGTCATTTATCCACTTTAATTCTTCATATACTATACTATATGTCCTATCCATTCATTTATCCTATAAACGGATTTTCTTGTTATGTTCTCTTTTTATGTCTCATTATTCATTCATGAGATTTGTGGCGCTGTCATCTATCCAACTACTGACTGCCACTCTGCCACTATATAATAACACACACTATTATAATCACAATAATATATGTATGTTACTACTATTTGTTCTTGTTACTATACGTACAAAAGCATGCACAAATTTTTTATGTATTTATGTACATACATATATAGCAAACACTAGGAACTTTAATTTTGATAAATACCGTATTGCACCAATCCATGCAATATTCTACTGCAACTAACTAACAAACATCCATCCAGCCAGTAGCTGTAATACACAATATTTCTCCATTATTCGTTTACGTTATTTGTTCGATGTTGTACTTGAATATTTAATGCATTTTCTTATTAAAACAAATATACGTAAATGATGACGACGATTCCTTTTGTGTTTTTCTTTTAATCTAAAATTTGTTTGAGTTTACCTACGAAAATTGTTTGATGAGATTTTTTTAAAAAAAAGTATTGCAAAAATAAAAAGTTTCAATGTAAATTTTTTCAATGAATTATTCAAACCTAGAATTTTGAAAAGTTTAATTTTTTTGTTTTTTATTTATTTTTTCCTTCATTTCCTTTGTTTGCATGATGAAAATTACATAATTGGATAGCACAATTCCACCAATTTAAATCATCTTATATTATAATAATACAGGTATATTCTCTGTTGTAAAACTGCAACGGGTGTAAAATAAGGAGACAGTATTTAAAAAAAAAAAGGATATCAAAAAAGTTGAACAATATGAAATATGAAGTTGAATACTCTTCCAGTATTCTTCTGAGGTCGTCACCAATTATATTCTAAGGATTGTTGTAGGAAGAGGAACATATTAATAAAATTATAAATTTTTCATTTTTTTAAAATCTTTTTTCTATTTTACTCGTGTTTTTATGACATTTGTTTTTTTGACCTTGTTCAGATTTTTTAAGGCACTGTAATTTACTTTATTAGGTATATGTATATGTGTAATGCAAAAAATATTGATATAAAATTATACTTTCGTTCAGCGTAGAAACTTATATACTCGTATGATGGATCTATGGTATGTATGTATATAACAAGGGCCAAAAAGTTCAAAATTATAGCTGAAATGAATATAGACTCACGATTATGATTTAACCAACATTACGATTCTTACAATCTTCATAATAAACTACCGCAAAAATGGGTCAATTTTGTAAAAACAAAAAATTGAAAAAACAAATCTTTTGTAGTTACTTTGTAGTAAGTATAGTCTGGTAAAAATCAAATTTCCATATGAGAAAATAAATGTATTCTGTTTTCTTTATTTTTTATCTCTCTTTTCATGTCTGTATAAAAATTTTATAACTTTTATGGACATGATAATCTGTATAATCTATATGACGGCAAAAATACCATATTTTCATGAGAACTCAATTCGATTGTAATAATAACTGGATTTAAACTTTGACTTTATAAAAAAAATTTATTTTTTATTTTTTTAACATTCCTTTATATTTATAATGGGATGGCAGTTTACAGGAGTAGTAGTAGTAGTAGTAGTAGTAGTAGTAGTAGTAGTAGTATTGTGTGTGAACGATTACCATTATAGGAAAACGAAGAAAATTTGTAAAGTTCATTCATAAAAATGAAGCGTTAATATATTAGCAAGCAAGCATTATTCGCAACACAGAAAATCAATCAGAGAATGAATTTTTGTGATGTTCGATTCGAAATCCTATTGTGCCAGTGAAAAATTTAATTTTCAATTCAGATGTTCAATTATATCCTATTTATTATGTATACTTTTGCATCATTGTCATTGATTTTTAGATTTATTTTCATTTTTCATTTTAATCAACAACTACAGCTACAAAACAACAAAATTGAAAAGTTTGTGATATTATGTATGCACATTTGTACGATTTTCACCTTTAATATATGTATATTAATCTACATATATTTAGTATACATGAATTCGTACACACAAAAAGTACTCATAAAGTTATCCATCCAAATTATTACACACTGTGGTTCATATGTAATATGTACGTACTCCTGTATAATACTCTTGCTCATAGGTAGATGGTACATTATTGTATACTGTTGTGCACTTGATTTTCATTTATTCTGATTTGACGATGTTATTGAAATTTACATACACATAAACATTTAATTTTCTTTGAAATTGCATTTTATTGTTTATCACTTTTAGTTTAGATTTTTGATTTCATGATGAATATTAAAATTCAAATTTTATGTACATTATCGTATATACATATACACACGAGTAAATACTTTCGAGTATTTTTATCAAATTTGAATTCATATATCCTCTACAATGTAACATAAACACGGATATTTGCTTGTAAATCTGTACTGTAAGAATGTATAGATAGAATATATGTTCATAACATCAGTCAATGTTAACATTTTTATCATGGTGAAGTTCACGAACGAGCAACTTTTGGAAATTATTAAAAATTACTACCGCAATTCTGAGTCGGTAGTCGCAACTTTAAAAGCGCTTATTCCAATAATTTTCGGTCGTAATAATCGTCCCACCAGACAGGCTGTGCGTGCTATAGTAAATAAATTCGAATCACAATATTCATTATTCTGTGCAAGTAAGACAACGCACGGTGCCGCACGCCACACAAATGGTCAAACAATTTATCTGTTGAAGAGAAAGTCTGCTAACCGTTTAATCTCAAGAAATGGTTCGATCGAATGGCCACCTCGCTCATGCGATTTAACGCCGTTGGATTTCTTTTCATGGGGTTACGCTAAGTCGTTTTTTTATATATCAACAAGCCAACAAAGTTAGAGGATCTCAGAGACAATATCGTATGCGAAATTTCGAAATATGTGTGAAAAAGTGGAGAAAATTGACTCCAAAGAATCGATCGCTGCAAACGTGCTCGCGGTGGTCATATGAATTAGATCGAATTCCATAATTAAGTGTAATATGTGTACTTCACTTGGAATAAATTTCAACCTTATATCTTAATTACTATGTTTATACCCTCACTTAAATCGACATAAAATGTGTCGACACAAAATAGACCCATGGTATATAAACGCTTTAAATCGATTTAAAATAAAGTCGATTTAAGTGAGGGTATAAACATGGTAAATTATTCTGTATTTTACTTAAGATATAAAATTGTTATGTCCTTACTGGAAAGCTCTATACAACTCTATACTCTTATATATACAAAATGTGCCTATGCATCTATTTCCCATGTACATATGTACTGTAATAAATTTCAGTTATCAAATTTAACTACTTCAACGTAGCATTTCATTTTTAAAAATAAATAAATTTCAAAATAGAAACAAATTAATGTAAAACCGCATATAACACGAATTTTTCAGTTGGAAATCATCAACAAGATATTATAATTTCGAGCTTGTCAATATCACATTTTAAATATTTCAAATAGTGGTATTCATGATGTTGTATGCTAAATGATAAAAGTGGTAAAGGAAAAATCGTAAACACTCCTGAAGCAAAAATGGTAATGAATATGGTATAGCTTGTTCAAAATTCCCAGCGAATAATCTGCGCATGTTTCTCTTGAAATTAAATATGTACATAAAATGATTATATGTATTTGTGTTTTTCTCCCATATAAACCTGAAAAAGTGTAACCACTACAATTATAACCTCGCTCAAAGCATGACGCCATACTCTCACTGCGCATATATTCTATTCGCTAAGAATTTTGAACAAGCCATAAATAGTAAACTTTTGTCATATAGGTCAAAAACAAGCGTATATAGGGATGCTTAAATTGTCAGAATCCATAAATTAAAAAATTAGAACATTCTATTCTATAATGATATTTATAATAAATTTGAATATGTATGTCAAAAAATATTTTATTTTTTATTATTTATTTTATTTTAAAAGATGGATATTTGACAACATGTGGCATTTTGACGACATGTTAAAAAATAATATATAATTTTTCAACTACTTCACAACCACAACATTTTTATTTTATGATATGTAAGTTTGACTTGAACAAATGGCAGAAAAATTACGATTTACCATTTACGATACAAAAATATGCCTAAATTCATGGTAAAAATTTAACACGTGGTAACTAGTTTTCTCATACAAAATGTTTACCACCACCTTTGTTTACCATTTAAAATTTTGGATTTTTTTTTTTTACTTTTGGCATTGAAAATTTGTTTGTTGCAAATACATCAAAATTCAGTAAAGACTAAAAACATATCTTGCGGTAACATATTTATGAAGAAAAAATGAAGTGAGACGTTATGTGCTGTCCTGATGGGGTGTATACATTCAATAAAATTGCAATTTTTGAAATTGAAAAACGTTTAATTTTATCTGCTAAAAAGTTATAAATTCTAATTATTATTGATTTAACTATCCCGGATTTTTGCAGCGTGTTGGCAATATTTTCTTTTTAGCTAAGAAAATCTTTTTATATATTTTTTTATCTTATATCACAAGGTTTCATAAGATTATCTATTTTTAAAATAAAATTACTTGCATGACCTATAATTAAACAAAAAAAAATTAATAAAATAATCAAGCTAAAAAAATTCGAAAAATCGAAAAATAAATTTAAAAAAAATTATTTAATAACCGCAACAGAATTTGAATTCTCTAGAAATTGTAATCGTTTTCACTTATATTGTACGTAAAACAATCCCTAACATTTTAATGCTTCATATAGTTGAACACTATATGTATTTTATGAATCAACAATGATCAATTTCAATGATAAAAAATTTTACTTTCTTTATTATCTTTCTGCTTTGTCAGTTGCATCACATGCAATAAACATATCGCAGTTATAACACCCACGCATCACATTCAATCATCTGGTATCATTTGTGTATTATAAAGTTCACTTTCAATTAAATGATGATCCAAAATACGAGTTATAAGCGCTAGCATCTAAAAAAAATTTTTTTACATTCTCTCTCATTTTTTTCCGCCCCCAAATAATATCTGGGTTTGATCTTTTGAAATGTCATTATAATGATGATAGTGTTAATATTATGCATACAGTACGTATACGTAGACATCACAATATCCTACACATTAATGTTATGAGTATAAATGTAATATGTATGGGTACATGCATGTGTACTGTAAAAAAAAAAATGAATTTATGTGCACATTGTTAATAAAATAATGACATAATAATGGTTAATGGATACGCTTAATAACAATAAAATCCCGATCCGATTCAATTTACTTTCTTTCAGATATGTTACATATGTACTTTCATTTTTCTATAATTGAATTGCCTTCATGATTATTTTCCATTTCAACAGTCTGTATACACATGTACATACTAAGTAAAAGTTTGTATAATATACAATCATAGTATGAATTACCATATAGTACCATACGTAGATTACACTCGTACTCAGCCAAATACATATGTAAGTAACTATATGTGGTTGAATGCAATAATAAGTATATACATATATCTACTTATTCACCTTATAATTAAATTCAATTGTTAGAAAACTCACAATTCAATTCTGTTCCAGCTTTTCACCTTTTCACTTTTATTCGCATTTTATTATTACAAGGCGTATTGCAAATTTAAATTTTAATATTGATAAAAAAATAATAGATATGTATACTACTCTGTCAAAAAAGTATCGGAAATTTGTAATTTGAGAAGACATACATACATACATAATAATATGAAAGTGATCTGGTCATCGGTTTGCTTACAGCATATACTTAGGTGCTTGAATCAACTCAATCAAAAAAATTTTTTATTGTGAATAAATTTCATGTACCGAAAATATCAAAAAATATTATAAAAGGCCAACGTTGCATCAATCTTTTTCAACAATAGAGGTTTCTGAGTGCTGCAAAACATGCAATTAAGAGGATCGACATATTGCCGAAGAAATTCAATCTTTGCAACCGATGAAATCATCGATAGAGTGAGGGAATCTGTGCTCAGTAATCGCCAATTAAACCTATATATAACAGAAAGCACATGACTTTAACATCTTTAACGAGTTTGTTCTTTCGATTTTGATCGATATTATGGGCATGAGACTCACCGTTTCACAGCTAATTCCTAAAGACTTGAAGTTTTTTCAATAAGAGTACAGGAAAGAAATTTCTGAAAACATAATTGCACGAGTTATTTTTGATCGTATAAATGGGTGACAAGACATGAATCCACAAATTTCAGCGTTAGAAGCTTCGGAATACCGCTTTATAAACGATTAGAAACCAAGAAAACCAAAATTCGTGAAACGACTATAACGAAATCAATAGCTAAAAGCAAGCTAGTTTGTTGATTGCGCTCATATTTTGCTATAGTAATCGAATCGAGTATAGAGTTCTATATTAAGTAATGGTCAAAAATTGGTCGTACCACAGTCTTTTTAAATAAATTCCCGTTATTTATTTGAAAGAATGTATGTGCATGTTTTTATGTGTAAATATATGTATGTATGATATAGCATATGCACATATATTATATCGAAAAAATATTGTAGTACATAAGATGAGTAAGTACATTATTATTTTTATATTTTAATTCCTTTTCTTTACTTACTTTTACATGTGTTTTGTTTTACATTTTATACATACATATGTGTAATCGTAATGTATATTTATGTACATATATTTGTGCATTGTAAATTACTTATTTTATAATATATGTATGCACGTATATAACAGTACCGCAGATATCTTAATTATTATTTTTCTTCTTTCTTTTTTTTGTTTTTTTGGTTATGTAATTTTATGATAATGAAGTTGTTAATGTTGAAGATCGTATAAATGAGATGGATAGTATACACGCAAAATATGAAAACAAAAATTAATAATAATAATATACCTACCCTATGTAATACCCTGTGCATTTCAATAAAAATGATAATAAGGAAGTGTAATGGCGCGTGTATAAATACTCAAGAGAATAATATAGTTATGTACTTACATACATAATGCATAATATTTGAGGTAGTATGTCATATTTTGTTACAGTTTTTTTTTTAAAATTCAAAATAAAAAAAATGTTAAAAATAAACGAATTCCAAGCAACACACTTATCAGATACGAGTACGTGGTGTGGTATACACTTTATAATGACTGACATAAGTATATACGATTATATGAATACATATCACACAAGTACAAGACTCTTACTTATATTATGATGAAATTTAAACGAAAAGGTGAGATAAAATTTTTGTTTATTTTTCCGGCAAGATATTCATATAATCTTTGTTATTATTATTACAATTTGTTTTTTATAATTAATTTATAATACCACCATATAAAACTCCCACGAATGATATTGTTTGTGAACACACGTATAGATACTGATTGATAACAAAAAATAAAACATGAAAAATAAAAATAAAAAGTAAAAATATGAAAATGAATTGTAAAGGATTTTACGTAATAATTTTGACCTAGTTTTAATAATTTATGTAATATTTTTATCTTATGCTCTTTGCTTTATGTTCATTTTTTTTTTTTTTTTGTGTAAAATATTTGCATATGACGTTGGTACGTAGTATGGTAGTATGTAGTATTCGCAGTCAGCAAAAGAATATTTTTTACATTTGATTAGTTGTGAAGTACAATAAGATTAAATTCTCAAAAAAGAAATTTAAACGAAGAGCGAATTTTGTCAATTTTGGAATGTTTATGTGATAGTAATTGTCCAGTTTTGCAGCCTGGATAGCCATTAACTACTTACCTATTAATTTTTTCCAAAATGAGTGCAATTTCAAATGAAATTTCTTGATTATTAATACTTAATACTTAATTGTAGTTGTAGGTAGTACATTATATGAAGAGATAATGAATTGAACTACGAGAAATGTCTTCTAGTACTAATCGCTAATGAATCATATGATTGACAATGATTAACGCAGAACCAGTAGTACACAACTAGTATCTATTTATTCTAAGGAAATTCACATATGTTTTGCAAGTTAAGAGTAGGATTCGACTTTGAAAAATTTCGAAAACAACAACAACGATTTTAAATACAAATTTTAAAAAATAACTTTGCATACCTTTTAGGTGCTATAAAAATGGATTTTTGAATATTTTGATGAAAAAAAAACATAATTTTATTTTGTTAATAAAAATGGAAATATAACAAAGATTTTTATCTTTTTTTTTGTAAGCACTTCAGAAAAGTCCAAATTTTATTTTGATACCAAAATCATATAGAAATATGAAGATTTAATATATGAAAATATAAGTCAAAGTTGAACGATTTTTCAAAAAAAAACCTCTCCTTTTTTAAGAACTATAACTAAATTTCAGGACCTAAAATCAAAAATGTGCTTTATTTAAGGACCACATTATCCTTCAGGCTAACTATATTCAAAATTTCAAAGAAATTGGTCAATCAGTGTTTGCTGTACGAGGTGCATTTGGAAGCCGAAAAATCACAATTTTGACAACTTTGACACTCTGTAAAAAGGAAACAAGGACATTTTTTAAAAAAATGCTCCATTAAACACCACAATTCCTATCAAAATATCTATGTTTCTAATTTCATTGAAATCGGTTAAGTACATTCGTAGATAATTGGTGCACAAGATAGCAGATATCTCGAATCCTAATCTTAACAACATGCAAAATCTTCATCATTACTAAATCTCTAAATCTATAGTAAAGTTATTTAATTATTCATTTCACTCTACAATTTTTTTTTTCACATTTCAGTTGCATGTTGCATATACTACCTGTTCTACTCTATTCGTGTGCTCAAACTGCGCTGAGATAGTTGAAGATTGTAATTAAGTATTTGAATTTTCAAAGATCAAGTTCAAAAGTTTTTAAATTCTGAATACTAAATTAAAAGATTGATGACATCTACTAATAAAAATGCCAGAATTTCTGCGCTTATTACCTAAAACTCAATTTGCTTTCTGCACAAAACTGTTGCTACACAAATCCTTCGTTTTTCTTCTTTTTTTTTCCTATCTATCGTATTTATCATATCGCATAGATTCAGAATAATTTTATTTATTTTTCTTTTTCTACCAGAATGAAATTCAAATAATGTTTTGCTTCTAATTTCAGAGAAAAGAATTTGCATTTCTTTCAAATATTCATAAGAGTTAAAAAAAGCCTTGACTTCTTTTAGACATTTAACATATGGTGTTAATTGCACATTACATACACTATATACTATGCACAGTTTGGATTCACATAAATAACAGCAACAACAGTGAATTAAAAGAAAATTATAAAAATATATAAATAAATAATTTAATGCTGAATTGGTTTTTATTTCGCATCACTTAACATATCCACTTATGTGTATAATATAATGTTATGTTCATGAACGCATGTGTACTTTAAATACACATTTGCTAATATTCATATACATATATGTATGTACTTGTATTTATATTATACGCAAAATAAAAAATATATAAAAATTTAACTTTAATTTATTGCACATAACGAATGGTGAAACGAATTAAAATGCTGACATCAGAAAAGTGCAACTTATTTGATTAATAACATCCTTTTTTTGCATTCAGGTTTTTCTTGAAAAAAAAAAAAGGTTGTTGGGCATGGGCTGTTTTCCAAAGAAAACAAAATATAAAAATTCTAGATTTTAAAAAAATAAACAAAAACCGTCTAGTTTATTGCAATAATTTTTTAAACGTGAATATTGTCGAACAACATGTTCTTCATTCTGACTATAATGTCAGACAGAACTGATATGGTGATGTTGATTATATACAAGTAAGTACTTTCACATTTTTTTATAATGAAGTGAAGACTCCTTTCCATCCAAGGAATAAATACATAAACACTTTTGGTTGGTATACACATATGCATGCATCTTTCAAGTTTCATCAAGATAGAAATTGTGGTGTGTTCAGAAAAAAAAAATTCAGTGGAAGTATAGAAATTTTTGCATGCATAAACGAATAAAAATATCACATTTGAAGCGGCATTATAAATGCATAGTAACATTCTACAGGGTGATTCATTTCGAAATCTTGGAAGTTGAAAATGCTATACAAATTACATTTATGAAATTTAAGAGTGATATTGGCAATGAAAAGCAAATGGAAGATTAATAAAATAATTTAAAGTATTTTCAAAGTATTGTGCATTTGTTAGAGAAAACTAAAAATCAGTTGAATTTATAGAATTAATTAAACGATATTTCATTGCACTTGAAAGTTACAGGATAATAAATTGTCATTATAATATGTTTTATAGTGTAAAGGCAGCCTGTACAATATTATAGAATTGACACTAAATAACATTTATCCAATGTGAAACCAGTTATGGATCAAGTCATTTGGAACGCTTTGACTATATAATTTTATGGATTCAAAATGATGTTGACGTTGACGTTGAGGATTATGTAAATGTACACATTTGATGATCCTCTTCAATTTTTTTTTACACTCGTACTTACTTATACGAGTGCATATGAAAAACATTGCAATATTATATGTGTTTTTTATTTCAATTTAAAATTTCAATTTTATTTAATTTTTATTTTTATTTATTTTTTAATTTTTTGCTTTTATCATATACATACATATAACGTTTATACCCGCGTACTTAAAATGTTAACTACTGATACTCCTTAAGGCAATGCATGGCAATACTATAAATACTCGTTCATACATGCAAGAACTACCATTAAACCTGCATAAAATACATTGTGCAATACATATAAATATTAAAGATATTTTCTATTATAAGATTATTGATTGCTGTTACTTTTAAATAAAATATGTGGAGAGTTTGTTATCTTGAACTTGTCATCTTATAAACCAACTGCACATTTATGCATATATGTACAGCATTGCATTAGGCAATAGGCACTATAATAAACATTAGTATGCTGGATACATTGCAATTCTTTTAATAACCAATTAACGTTGTAGTGCAAGCGAATCACTTTCCTGCATATATTCATCGTTGTCGTATACTCGTATTCGTATGGAATGTATGTATATAATCCATTACCATGTATAAATTTATATACGCGTCCTACGTACAGTGTGGTGTGTACGTACAGTAAAATTTTAGAGTAATCACACAGTAATTGGTTATGGAAGTTCATAATGACAATTTGCAGTATTTCTATGGATGGAAATAATTCCCGTAAATGGATACTGAATGATAGTTTATAGTAATAGGCTAATGCTATTCAATTTTTTCGAATACACAATCTAATCGAATGCAATATACAAGTACGAGTATTAAGATATTTATAACAATTTTGTCTATATGTGGATACAAATTGATATTTTTCTCAAACATGATACAACAAAAAAACTAAATATGAAAATGGCAATGAAGAAGAGAATGATGCGATGATCTTTGTAATTTAAAGTTTAATTATAATTAATGATTAGAGAATAAATTTTATGATTATAACGCATTAAAAAACAAAACAAACAAAGAATTACTTTAAATTATAATGTAAATGAGTTCATTAAATTTTATTGAATGGCTGATAATACAAATGTATTTAGCAGATAATTGAAAAAAAAAAAACTCAATGATAAAAAGATCAATTTATTTAATAGCGATTTTTTGTTTAAATTCATCTCATTATATGTACTTCTGAACATATTTTTTTCGTGTACTTGAACCTGGAATGTAGAACAGGATGGATGGCAATTAATTTTTATTTGTCAGAAGCTATAAAAATAAATTTAGGAAAACACAAAATTATAAAAAACTTTTTCTTTTTCACTAGCTCTGAACAATAAAAATAGCTGACTGAGATGATTGAAAGGTGGTGAAAGAAGTTCAATATGTTGAATCAAATCCCATATAAATATTTACTTTTTATTCTAATCGGAAATGTGATAATTAAATAATTCTTATTTACATAAAAGAATAAACCATAAGAGCTCACGTCTAATCAAAAATTTAATTGCTCAAGTTTTTATTATTTTCTTAAAAAAATAATAATAATTCAAGAATCCTTCGAATTAATAATATTCCACTTCTCAGTTAATATCTCTGCAGTCCATTACTTTTGTCCATTTTCAGAATTAATTAATTTTTAATATTTTTGAACTAGCTATTCTCATAATGAAAAGTTCAATCACTTCAACAGTGAAAATTGTATAGAAATACATACATTTATTAAAAAAAACAAAACACCTGTTAGATTATTACTATGAATGACTTCTAATAATATAGCCAATAACTTCCAATAATAATGAAAAATGAACAAAAAGAAGGCAAAACTTTATTAGATGTGTCTCGTTAGAACTGAAATTTATAGCCAAAACGATAAATAACAGAGATTTATAGTGTGTTTTTGTTATTTTCTCATCATCTCTTTAATTTTGAAGTTTAGTTGATGTCTTCTTGTTGTTGCAAAATTTAGTTTACGAGTACCTATACATTATACATGTGTCTTGTTGTGGTGTGTGTACGATTAATATTTGCATATTGATTAAATTAAAAATAAAAAATTACAAAATTAAATATGCAAACGAAGACATGTGGTGTGTACTAAAACTTTTATCTTTGTGATTCTTCTTCTTTCATATGCAATATTATTTTAATTTAGTCATAAAACTCATCAAGACTGAATATATCGTAAAATGAATAATTTTAGAAGAAATGAAAAAAAAAAGAAAATAAATATAAATTTTTTATATATTTACTAAGTCCAGGTATACATATGCATATGATCCATAATTATGTACATACATACATATCTACTATATGAAAATTTTATAAATAATGCATAGAAAAATCTTTGAAATCCTTTGTTTTAAAATATTTCTCAACTTTAAAATTTAGAAATGTGTTATATTCATTTTTATCATTGTGACTGAAAAATGTTTATTTCAAATTTAAAACTAAAAATCAGTTTCATATTACGAATTTAATGTTGAGTTGAACGAACTCCAAGCTTAACACTTTATTTCAAGTTCGCAGAGTTTCATAATGCAATTTTTTTATGGTTTACTTAAACCAAATTTAACAAATATCTAACACCCATCGCACAATTCCGACGACAACTAGAGCTTATACCATAATTAAATGGGACTTTTTAAGCTGAACATTACGCTGTCGTCCGAATAGATTCTATTCTATTTTTCAGCGATAACGAGCCATTCACGACCTGGATTTTGCAGTAGTAGTAATCTATTCACAAAAAGAAGAAATGTAAAATTCATAAATATTTTACGCTATAGTTGGGCCCGAATTGTGCGAACTTTCGGCGATACGCTGTAGCTGTCGCGGGAATTGTGCGATGGCTGTAATTGTGATTTAAAAATGGAATTTCGCCTTCTAAATTAAAGCCGATATAACCATATAACACAATTTATATTCTGAATAAAAAGTGAGTTTAATGAATATCCGAGTATTTTTGAAATTTGTATGCAAAATTGGTAACAAAAACACAGATAAAATCAATTACATTCAAAAGACAGCTGTTTGGCTTGAGTTAAAGAAAAACAAATTGATTAAAAAAGTGGGAGATGTATGGAAAAGCTAACGAATTGAAATTAATACGTATAAATACTTTTTACTAATGCATTAGACATACGGCAGTAAGTCAATGATAATTTGTAGCGAATAATAATTCATTTCCCGTCTGTCACTTCAAAATGAAGTAAGAAGTAAGATCGAATGAAGTTCAAATGGAGTTTCAGGATCTTCATCCAGAGATAAATGAAGATGTGGTGAATTTGAAATTTACAGTAATAAAAAAAAAAAACAGAATTTACAGAAAAATCATTATATACATTTGTAATAATAGGTGCTTTCGATTTGGCAATTTCAAGTACTTGCGAGTACTAAAATGTGTCTAGGATAAATTGTTAAAACGAACGAAACAAAAATTATTCGTAACTACCTTCATCTACTTCCAGCTACTTGAAAAATTTTTCATGAGTAGCTGCGAGTAGATGATTTAACACAGACATTTACCTTTTCTAATCGCAAGAAATTGGAAAATCGAAAGCACCTAATATTCCAAATTGGCAGTAAAAAATAAAAATTACAAATAAATGACAGCCAGAATCATAATTTAAACATTGTCTTATGTTACGTTGTTTTTGAATGATAAACACGAATGAAGACTGGAAAAATGACAATTAATATACTGCTGTCTAGTCAGTCTACTATAATAATATGAGTGAAGTTTAAATTTAAAATGTTCACCTTCACCACTTAAGATTATAGGATTCGAGATATCTGCTATCTTGTGCACCACATATCTCCGAAGTTAATTAACCGATTTCAATGAAATTTGAAACATAGATACTTTGATAGGAATTGTGGTGCTTAATGGAGCATTTTTTTAAAAAATGTCCTTATTTCCTTTTTACAGAGTGTCAAATTTGTCAAAATTGTGATTTTGCGGCTTCCAAATGCACCTCGTACAGCAAACACTGATTGACCAATTTCTTTGAAATTTTGAATATAGTTAGCCTGAAGGATATTGTGTTGCTTGAATAGATCACATTTTTGATATTAGGTCCTGTAATTTAGTTATAGTTCTTAAAAAAGGAGATGCTTTTTTTCGAAAAATCGTTCAACTTTGACTTATATTTTCATATATTAAATTTTCATATTTCTATTTAATTTTGGTATCAAAATAAAATTTGGACTTTTCTGAAGAGTTTACAAAAAAAAGGGATAAAAATCTTTGTTATATTTTCATTTTTATTAACAAAATAAAATTATGTTTTTTTTTTTTTTTTCATCAAAATATTTAAAAATCCATTTTTATAGCACCTAAAAGGTATGCAAAAGCATTTTTCAAATTTTTTGTATGTGAAATCGTTGTTGTTGTTTTCAAAATTTTTCAAAGTCGAATCCTACTCTCAAGCTAAACCATACATCAAACTCTATTTTTGGCTTATTCTGATACTGTTAAACTGAAATATATTTTACACTTGAGTTTAGGCGTTCAACCACATTTTACCTTTATACTGTGAACTTCGTCATAAAACATCATAAATGTCTTAAAGTAAGTCACTTACAAATTAGTCATGCTATATTATGCTCGTACCTACATAAATTTTATGACGTTCAAAGTACTTTAAGGATTGTGTTTACGTCTTCACAAAAATAAACAATACATGGAGAGCTTATTTTCAAATAAACTTATGTCAACACATGACAAAATAATGTGCCAGTCAATTACTTTACGTAAAATTAATTCAGTTCAATTTCCTAATAAAAAGGATACTCTTTAACTTACCGTATATATACGTATATGTACATAACGAGTATACTCCTAAATATGTAATATCAATATCATATAAAATATCTTTGTACCTTTTTACCTTTAAAAATACATGTAAAAACGAATTTTTTTCTTCATTTTGTACGTAAACATTTCTTTTTTTCCTTTTTTTTCTTGATTTCTTGCGAAAATCCTTCTTTTATTTCTCATATGCTTTCTACTTTCCAATCCCTTTTTTTTCAACTGTATTTAAGTCTCTAAAATCCATATAAAGTTGAAAAATATTTTGGCAACTTATCTATAATTGTATGTGTGCATGTACATATTTTCATGCTCTTAGTAGACACATATAAATGTAAATATGTAGCTGGTTACATTACGATCATATTTGGTACTCTTATCATATACTGTACAAGCATTACAAAGTGTAAATACTTATATCTTTTATATGCATACGTGATACGTGTCTATATAACACAGTGGGTCATAAAAATATTTAGATAAATGATGATATTTTTGAATTTAAAAGTTTGACAATCGTTTTATTTTAAACACAAATATGTTTCAATGATTCTCTTATGAATTATCTAATTTGAAGTCACACAAATTGACTAAAAGTTGAAAGCAAAATAAAGTCTAAATAAATAGAAATAAAGCTAAGAGAAATAAAATGTCGAAATATTTATGAATTCTTTAAAAGACTTGTACTATGAAAATACTTATTTTCTTGGACTATAATATTAATAATTTTCAAACAATTAAGAGTATAAAACTTCCTCTTGTTCTTTCTAGCATTTCCCTAGTTTTATTTGGCATTCGCTCTCCTTATTTCACTTCTACATTCTTCTCTGCTTTGTTTCATGTAATTTTTTATTTTATTTATCAATCAATATTTTGGTCACACACTTTACTTTAGTCATGTGTTTATTATTACTATCATCCGCTTCAGACACTACCTTATTACATAGTCTTCAGCACTCCTTTCCAAAACATATGTCCACACGTTCAGTCTTCATTTTTTTAACTTTTCCTAAATTGTTGAGACTCTGACACTGACATTTATAGTAAATTCCACTTTAACATTCTTATTTTTGTCTTGTGCAGCCTATCTTCTTCACTCTTTCTTATTGCCAACAATCTGTACCACAGAGCAGACCGCTCTTCTCACTGCCATTTTATAAACTTTCCGTTGGGAATTCATTGTCAAAGAATGCTTTGGAGGTTAATTCTAACGTGGTGATCTTCATTTGAAAAACTGCATTTCAGCAGGTACTGCGTCTCACTCTTGAAAGCTCTTTTTCGTTATAAATGGTTATAAGTGTGTGGTTAAACTGAGAGTATAAAGCAAAGAAAATGAAACTAACTAAAGTAGACAATTAAGGTTTCCAATTGAGTCTGAAACATCAAAATACCTAGTCATTTTGTAAGATCTTTTTTAAAAATTTGAATTTTATTTAGCTTCTGAATTATATTGTTAAGTTGAGTATCATTCCACATACACAGTGCACGCAATTAAAAAATTTTGTTTTATAACTGAGAAAATTGCCGCAAATTGTTATCGTAGACAGAAAATTATATGAATTTGAAGGCCTTGCTAACTTTTAAATGCCTGGAAAGTAATTGGATTATGCCGGAACTGTCATTATTTTATCTTTCAATATGTTTACTCATAGTCCAAATAATTAAGACATCTACTGTAAGTAAATGTTCGATTTCATATATGTATGTTCACGAATATGTAATTATACATATGTATGTATGTATGTATGTATAGAATATAATGTTACACAAAAATACTTATTACTTCTAGAAACTTTGAAAAAAAAAATTTTATGTTTGGAAAAAAAAGCCGAAATATTTTACAAAAAATTCTGAAAAAAATTTCGAGAAGGAACAAATAAAACCTCAACTCAATAAAAAAATGAAACTCAATAAAAAATAAATTCTGTTAAAATAACTACACATAACACATAATATATACACTCATACATACATACATACTTTACTTACATATACAGAGTGACAGAGTGTAGTAGTGAAAATTGTCAGGAAAAGTGAAACTTTTCAATGCTTTCATTGAATTCACACAAAGTTTGTTCATGAATTTTTATAAAGATGAAAAAAAAAATGAATGAATGTGTAGGCAAAAAAACACAAAAACTGAAACAACAAAAATTATACAATAATATTATTTCACATTACTTAACAATGTTTACATACATCACGTTCACATAAATATCGTATGCCAACATATGTACGAAAATTCGTATGAGTATTGTTGTGGAATTTATACAAATTCATAATATGTTCATGAATTCTAATGCTTTATGCCTGTTTAGTATTTTTAAATTATTTAGTTCATTTCATTATTATTTTTCCCACTCTATCAGCTATGGATTTAATTTTGTTTTGCACTTTTTTTCTTTTTCACTGTTATCATTGCGGAAGATAAAGTCTCTTATTTTTCACAATAATTTCTAACTTCCTTGCCTGTCCTGTAACAATTCATTCAAACACCCTTTGGGAATATTTTCGGTATAAATGTATACGTACGTTAATGTGTAATAGATGGTAATAGCTTTTATGCGAAAAGAATATATAAAGGTGTCGTAAATATAAATATGTAATCACAAGAGGATTCCATTTCAGTTTGGTGTTTATAGCAGATATACATAGTATATCTATATAATATCCCAGCAGCGTAAATGAAAAGTACTTCTTTGTGGAATCGATTCTAGAATTAGTTCTCATTTCATCCGTACGAATTCCAGGCAACACTTTTCTTAAATTCTAGAAAAATGATTCCGTAATGCATTCCAGTTTTCGCAAAGTAATGCGGCTGTTACGTTCAAAACGTAAACTACTTCCACCTACTTCTCTTCTGCATTACATTTTCGTAAAAAGAATGCAGCAGGTAACCAAATACTTCCTATATTTTTGTTCAAAGTAAATTGCGTCGCATCGTTAACTATGAATTAATGAATCACGTAAATCGATAACAAACATGTGTGATGCAATACCAGTTTTCAGAAACTGAGAAATGTGAACATGTTTTATTTATAAGGATAATTGAAATTTTTAAAAACAACTTCTAGAAGTTATTCTGAAAAAAGTGATGAAAGAACTACTTCTTTTCTTTTACTCTTTCATTAGTTCTCTAACTACTTCAAACCAATTCATTCTCTCACTACTTCTTTGTAATCAATGGGTGCGTTCAGTTCCACGCAGCGATGTAAAATTTTCCATCGCTGCAATAATTTCTCTTACTGAACGAACGACTTCGCTGCATAGTTGCTACTTTGCAGCGATGAAAATATTTTGCAGCTGAAAAAAAGTTCGCTTTAAAATTCATCGTAAACAAATTTCGACATGTTTGAAAGATGAATTTAAAGGTTGAAAATTAAATATTTATTAGCAAGGTGTATAATTTTTTATTATGAGAGTGATGAAATTACTTTTCATTTTGATGGTTTTAAAATGCTAATAATTCCAAGTTTCTCAGGAATTTAGGCAGCAAAAAATAAAAAAAAAATTTCATTGAATTAATATCAACCTACTTACTTACTATCAACATCAACTGTTCACAGCGGATTATGCTGTAAACAGTTCAGTAAATTGTATTATAGCGATTATCTAAACATCGCTGCATTTTCATCGCTGACTTTCATCGCTGCAATGAACTGAACACATCCAATGATTCAATCGGTTATTAGTAATGCATGATGTAGGCGATTAGTTACCTCCTATGACATCGCCATGTTAAAGGTAATGGGGGTTTCCTGTGTATTGGGAATCGAAAGTGGAAGTAGTTGCGGATATTTAGCATTGATTCCCGAATCGATTCTAGAACTACTTCCATACACTACTGGGATAGTATACATAAAAATATGCACTACATTCGTTAATTCGCAAGTTGATGAAAATATGTATATGTATACATATGTGAACTAGTACATACTGTATTTATATGAACATGAACAATGAACTTGAGCGTAAAAGAAAATATTTCAGGACTGACTGTAGTTTACATTGGTTTACATATCCTTTTGTTGTGATATTAAATTTTTTATTTTGGTTTTGCCGTTTTACGACTATATACATACGTATGATTGAAATTTTTCCCCATATTTTTCTGTAAAAATCCTTTTTTTTTTCTATTTGAATTTTTTGCTTTATTCTACACAAAAAAAAATCATCATTTATTCCATTCCCCATCACGCTGTTGCTGTTTACTATAATATAATGCTTTAATACTATAATTTTTTTTTATTTTTTGAATGGAACTGACTGAATTTTTCATTTGATGAAAATGTGATGTGTTATATAAAGTCTATAAAGTTGTAATACCAACTGCTGAGAGCTTGTTATATGAATAAAAATGAAATGATGATATTATATCACATCACGTAAATGTTGTTAAAGGATATATTTTTATTCATTATGTGCTCTTGTTTTTTTTTTTCCAACAGTTTTTTCTTCCTACATCACATGCATATCCTATTTAATTTTTTTGTTTGTTTTGTCTTCTTGTTTTTAGTTGCTCTTCATGTTGCGTTTTTTATATGACAAAATATGATTTTATTTGAATTATGTATGTACATATAATGTATGTTAGATTTTGTGGATTTGATGGGATGGAAAAAAGAAAACATTTTTTTTTTTATATTTTTACAGTAGAATTATTAAAAATTATTTTTTCTATGTGAATAAATGAATATGATTTTCAAAAGAAATAATAGAAAAAATGTACTTAATGTTCATATGTAATAGTAAAACTTTACATATGAGAGCATTTTGTTTTTTTTTTTTTTTTTCAAACATTTTATGTACACAAATATAAAGCAACTGAATATTAACATAATGCATACGTATATATGTTGCACATTAAAGGATTAAAATATAAAATTTCCAATATTATACTATCCATTTTTTTTTCAATTTTCATGTTTGAAATTATTTTTAAAGGTTTTTTTCATTTTATTGAAGCAAAAAAAAAAAAATCAATTTCAGTTTAAATAAACGGCCGCATAAAAAGTCCAAAGTTTTACAATTTTTAATTTTCAAATTGATCCCCCAGCCAATATACTACTTTCTTTTTCATCATAATTTGCCATATTGTTTTCTTAACGACTACTGAACAGATAGATGTAGTACGTGATCTTAAAACTGTCGTAATAATTTCCAGATCAGCCAGATAAAGTTTTTTATATGTAATGTTCATTACGCAATAAAGTACCATATCAAACTATCAATTCTTCATAAAAACTCCACTATTGTAAAAAATTTCCAATCTTTTACCCCAGTACAACTTCACATTCAGATATAAGATATGGTATATACGGGTTAACAGAATTTGTAATTACATTAAATTTATTCTAGTTATACAATTTTAGAGGCAAAAATATAAAAAGTTATTCATATACACATAATGTATATACGCACATTATGTCAATTAAACGTGTTTTTGTGAAAAGATGAAAAAACGATATACAAAGTGTCAGATTCATACTCATATATTATCATATTATATAACAACCGAAAGGTTAATTACCTCTCTTCCTCTCTTCTGTCTTATACAAAAAGAATGCAATTGCTTTATTATTTCATTTATTTTTTTTTCTTTTTTTTTTCAATAAAAAACTTACCTTACCTATAAATATTTTACAAAACAACTCAGTGTGTAGTACGATGTGAGCAACCTTTTCATTTTACAATAATACAACTTTTTGCAATTTTATTGAAAGTCGTAGTTGTCTTTAGGTTGTAGGCGTTTATTGTACAAATATGTAAGTACATACACTCCCGGACACTTGAATAGGTTCATTCATTTTTTTGATATAATTCTAAAATGAGGAAGATATTTTCTTAGCCCTTACTGTTTTTATTTTCTTTTGTAACAAGCAGATGTTTAACGCAGAAAAACCCAAGAATTTGAAATGCACCTAAAATTTTTTTGGGTTTTTCTAAAAATCTGCAATAAATATGAGGACACTTGGATAGGTTCACTATTCATTCTTTGAATACAGAAGTGAAAACATCAACCAAAGATTTTGGTTTTTGATTGTTTATAGTATAAAATTATTGTAAAAAGTAAAAGTAGTTCAAATTTTTTTTGAAAAGGGCAGAGGAAAATGTTTAAATGAAGAAGAGATGGTGAAAATCAAATTATTAAACTAAGAAGGCTATTCACATCGGGCTATAGCACGAAGAATAAAAAGAAGCGTAAATGTGTTAAACAATTTTGTACCAGATCCCGAAAATTACGGGAAAAATCGAAAAGGAAGAACGGCAAGAGCAACAACTGAACGAGAACATAGAGCTACTTATATTGCCTGAAGCGTTGAATTCAACGCTAACAGCGGCCCAAATTGCCAATAAAGTTGGAACTACAGCCAGTGTACGGACTGTACGACATATACTAAAACAAGATCCTAATATTAAAAGAAAAAAATTACAAAACAAACCAGCATTGACAAAAAAAAAACACAAACAACAAATACTAGATTTTTGTCGGAAAGTATTGTCGTGGTCGGAAGATTGGAAAAAGGTGGTTTTTACAGATGAAAAGAAGTTTAGTCTGGACGGCCCAGACGGTTTCCAATATTATTTCTATGATCTACGGAAGGAAAAGAAGTTTTTATCCCTCCATCACAGCAGATCTGGAAGTGTTATGGTCTGGGGAGCTGTTTCATACTATGGGGCCTTAAGCTTATTCGAGTATTTGGTATGCAAAAAGCTGTAAACCATAAAAATTTGCTATTCAGAGCAAAAAATGACATTGATGAAATCTTTGGCCCGATGTCATGGATATTACAACAGGATAACGCTCCTATACACACTGCATCTGAGGTAGTATCTTGGATTGGTGAACAAAGGCATAGAATTATTACCGTGGTCTGCATGCTCGCCAGACTTGAATATCATAGAAATTGTATGGGGCTGGTTAACACGCAAAGTCTATGAAGGGAGAAAGCAGTACGACACAGAAGACGAATTAATGGAAGCCATCAGAAGAAGTTGGAATGATATTAATTTAACTTATTTGAAAAGTTTGTATGTGTCTCTGCCAAATAGAATATTCGAAGTTATTTCAAAGGATGGTGGTTGAACAAATTATTAAATATTTATAAAACCTTTCTAAAATAAAACAAAAAATGTTTTGGAAACAAAATAAAATTATTCAATGTTAAAAAAATAAATTCTATAGTATTTTTATTTATATGAACCTATCCAAGTGTCCTCATATTTATTTCAGATTTTTAGAAAAACCCAAAAAAATTTTAGATACATTTCAAATTCTTGGGTTTTTCTGCATTAAAAATCTGCTTGTTACAAAAGAAAATAAAAATAGTAAGGACTAAAAAAAATACCTTTCTCATTTTAGAATTATAGCAAAAAAACGAATGAACCTATTCAAGTGTCCGGGAGTGTATGTATGTCAAACATTTTGAATCGAATCGAAAAAAAAAAATTTAAATATTTCTGATGATATTAACTAATGTTAATAGCATCCCATCTTATAATTTTTATTATTCATATTATTACGTGCTATTATCATTATTATCATTTGGCATTATTTTCATACTTTTTTATGTAATGTAATTTAAATTTTTTTTTCTTTTCTTTTCAAATAACTTTCATGCTACTACCACTAATCTTTAATTACCTATTAAAATGTTTGAATGTTTAGAAGCATTATGTATAGGCATCATATAGAGGCAGTCGCACCGCACCAGTCATTCAGCATGTCAGACAGTTAGTAATAGAGTAAATGTTTCTCTTTAACAATAACAAAAAATTAATAATGATAACAAAAGAAAACTGTTTTTTAGTTTACTTTTTTAGATACTCGTACAATTACATTATGTATATATGTATTTTTTTTTCATTTCGTCTAGTTTAATTAAACTTAACCTTAATTATACATATATACACAAACACAAATACCTAGTTTTGTTTAAATCTTGAAATAAATTAGAAATATATTATGTGCAGTGCAAGATAAAAACAGAGTTAAATAGAAGAAAAATGAAGTTTGTAACAATCACTGCAAACGTACAAAAGAAATAAAATCATAAAATCCATTTAATAATCATAAATTGCGATAATTACACTTCAATTTGTTGTGATGATTGTATACGACCTTAATTGAGTAAATCGCACATACATATTATATTAAGAGTATAAATACTTCAGAGTTTCAGTACAATTTTTATGTAAGCATTTTTGTTATTTTATTTAAAAGAAATATTTCATCAGTAAAAAAGGTCATTTAGGTTGGTTGAAGAATTCTTGAGGAAATACTGAATTATTATCAAAGTGATCGAAAGAGAAAAGAAAAAAGTTTTCTCTATGAACAACTTTGAATTGATGTGTTTAAACGATTTTTAGTTAATTTTTGTAATGTACGTAACTAAATTATAGACATCAACATTCATAATTTACATACATACATAAATTACATTTAGTTCAAGGTCTTTTTAACTATTTTATGCATAAAATTATATTCTTTTTTTTTACATAAAAAGAAAATATCTTAGGTTAGTTTTTAAGTTTAGTATTGAAAAATCCTTTGAATTCATATTTTCATAAAAAAAATTAGTGATAGACATTTAAATTCACTTTACAATTCAATTTCGATTTTGTATTTAAATGTACCAAAATAAAACCAATTACCGCTACACTAGCTATGCAATTGTAATTTTGAAAGGATAATAATAAATGACACAATGGGTGGTATTCTGTAAAATTCTGTTATTTAACAGAATTCCTGTTATCGTTCATAACAGAATTCGACTTATAACAGATCTGTTATATTTGGTATTCTGTGTGCATTTTATTTTCGAATCTGTTATGAAGTTGTCAAATCATTTTCGAAAACAGTTGTTTCTTGTTTTGTTTACAATTAGTAGAAAGTAAAAAAATAAAAGTGGGTGACAGTGATAGGAATTTAAATTAAAATTTTATAAATTAATCATATTATAGTATGCAACATTTTTTTTTAAATTTTAAAAACTAACATTGAGAAAAATGTCAGAAAAATGTAAGTATGTATATACTATACACAGTGAAAAATTTGTATTAAAATTTTCAATTATCAAAACATATATGTAATCATTTTTTTTGTTAGTTCTTAAAATAGTTCTTATTTCCTTTATTTATTTTTTTTATTTTTTATAATTTTTTTATTAAAATTCATTTTTCACAATTTTTTTTCACTCAATACATCAAACACATGAAGTTTACACAACTTTATCGTAACAGAGTTAAAAATGAGCCTGTTATCGTAACAGATTCATAACAGAATTATAACAGAGTTTTGTGCACGCAGAATACCAATTTCGAACGTAACAGAGTCTGTTATGAAATTTCGAACTTTTATATGAAGAATAACAGACTGTCAAAATAACAGAATCTGTTATGCGTGTACAGAATACCACCCAATATGTATTAGTATAAAATGTGTATATGTGCAACGTTATTATTCTATGGTATTCCGGTATTACGCTTTGAATGACTTTTATTATTTATTTTTTCAAAATATTTTTAAAAGAGAAGAAAATATTCAAAAAGAAACTTTTATGAGAAATAATTAAATAAAGATGCGTTAAGGATTATGATACAAAATTGTAAAAAAAATGAAATAAAATAAAACACGATTAGTATAGAGTTAAATGAAGCATATTTAACATTTTGAATAAAAATAAAATTAAATATATAACAGAAAGTGAAAAAATTCATCAAAAACTCAAGTGAAATTTCATGAGTTGTTGAATAAATTTATTGAATTTGAAATATCGCATTGTTCGCACATATTTCTTAAGTTAAGCTCTAGACACATACAGCTCGAAATTACCGTAATTTTCGAAATCAACCTTTTTTCTTGACTGCTCTAGACACATACAGCTCGAAATCACCATAATTTTACGAAATCAACCTTTTGAAATCATATAGTGACACACTGCATTTTGTTGATTTTGAATGAATGAATTTTGAAGTTCTATACTTAATTGTGTATTAAAAAGAGCTTTTAGCTTTTTAAAAATGTAACATTAAATACATAAGAATGTATAACCAGTATAACCAAAGTAAATATAGGTAAACCAAGTAACAAATCTCAGCTATTTTGATAAATAGAATGGGAGATCCGAGAAAAAAGTAGTTCAAATATACATGTTTATCAAATATTGTCAGCAATTCTCACAGCAACAACAATTTTCTTAAAGCAAAGATACTAGAAATACAAGGTAATTTTATAATGTAATTTTATAGTATCTTTGCTTAAAGTCTGAAAAGCACTTTATCTGTCAATTCCCAAATTACTATATTTATAATGTAAAAATGTGTACATGAAAAAATATGATAAAAAGTACACATACTATTAAACTTCTCATTTTCTATATCACCGACATCACAATAATGCAAAATTCTCTCTGCTTACATTTTCTTTTACATTAGTTTTTAATAGCCTCCGTGATATGCACTAGTGGTAGTTGAAAATATTCTTATTTGATTCACATACGAAGTCTATTTCGCTTCAACTTTTTTATTCGTTGTTCTTCTAACATATGTATGATAATAGCCTCCGTGATAATTTGACGGTAAATACACGTGCTTGTAATGTACACGTGCTTGATGTTGTTGTTGTTGTTTGAGTTGTTTTTTAGAGTGAATTTTTGATTGTGTTGTTTTTTACGTACTCAATTTTATAAAAAGGGGCGACTTCTTAATTATTTCTTTCTTGTTTCAACTACTTCTTTAGTCTTGATTTGATTTTCTGTCTATTTTTTCGTAGATGTCAGTGTATTTGTGTAAAAAATTTCGAGGTCATTGAAAATTAAAAAATATTTTATATTGAGATTTTCCACTTGTTAGGTATATATACACTTTGGTATAACTATATGAACATATGATGTTAATGACAGCTGAAACTGGAAAATGAAATTGGAAACTGGAAGTGTTATCGTGATTTTGATCAAAATCAAGCAATTTTTACGTAATTTCGATGAAATTACCATAATTTCGATCTGTTGAAATTATATGAAAAGTTCTTGATCGTCGCCAAAATCAAGAAAAAAGGTTGATTTCGAAAATTATGGTAATTTCGAGCTGTATGTGTCTAGGATCTTTGGCGGTAATAATTCCAGTTTTCAATTTCATTTTCCAGTTTCAGCTGTCGTTTATATCATATGTTATGTTCATATAGTTATACATTCTTATGTATTTAATGGTTACATTTTTATAGAACTAAAAGCTCTTTTTAATACACAATTAATTGTAAAACTTCAAAATTCATTCATTCAGAATCAACAAAATGCAGTGTGTCACTATATGATTTCAAAAGGTTGATTTCGTAAAATTATGGTGATTTCGAGCCGTATGTGTCTAGAGTATTATATGATCCGAGCAATCAGTATTTTGTTACTCCTTTTTTTTAAATTATAACTGAAATGACGAAACAGAATACTGGAACATTTTGAAGATGAAGCATAATTTTTCAAGAACAGCAGATAAATTGAATGTTCGAAGGTATTTTTTTATTTTAACATAAGCTTGGATGTTCTCCTCTGTTTGCTGTACAATTGCCAGCATTTGTTAGAAACTCCACCCGTCCACCCCATAACTTTGACATTAATCCCACAGAACATTTTTGGTCATATTTTGGAAAAAATATAAAGCTTGTCGAGATTAGACCAAACAGACTTAGGGAAGTTTGAAAAAGAAAAGAAGTACATGCTAAATACTACCATATTATACTACATAGTTTTTACAATAATTACATTTTGTATACAAATAGTAAATTTTTCGTTATGATAGACATGAACACGAATGAATAGAGAAGAGAAAATTTACCGAACGACATACGACATTCATTTAAGTTCAAGCATCTTTTTTGAAAATTATTAGGATAACGAATTTAAAAAAAAAATTATCACTTTTATAAATGCAAGCTTGTGCAATATTGCTAATAACTAACCTCCAGCAAAACCATATCTATGGACATGATAAATTTCTGGAGCATTACATGAAAAGTACCATACGAAGATAAACCATAAAGCCGTAACTAAAATGACTTCAGCTAACTCAAGTCAGAAGTCAGATTACATTGTTTTAAATCAGTGTAACTATATTTGGCTCAAGTCAGCTTCATTGAATTTAACGAAACACTTTGAATTTTCGTTGGCTTCAGTGAGTGTGCCTACCGACCACACAAAATTGAGTGGTTTGAGTGAAATATGTACATAATATTTACATGTATTATTTAAACATAACCAATTTCATATGAAGTTTATATGAAATATCGCATTTTGTAGTTAATGTAAAAAATTTGTAAAAATTTCCTTTATGTGTAACTCTCTCTAAATTTTATGTTTTGTATGTGTAACTCTAACTATAGTAACAAATATCATGTTCATGTAACTATATTAAATTAACTAACCTTACTTTCACATTATGCAGATTCTTACTCAATTCACACAAGCCAATATAGTTACAACTTCACACTTGAGTGAATTTCGTTAGCTTTGACTTGAGTTAGCTGAAGTCATTTTAGTTACGGCTTAAGAAAGATTAAATTTTGACTTAGTCAAAAAACGCATATCTTCCCCCTATAATCATTCAATCTAAGGCCGCGTGCAGACTAAGAGCGTAGCGTAACTGACCGTAGCTGAGCGTTACGCCCGCTTATAAATTCAAACATAGCGTATGTTCAAACTACGCTACGCTTGCTGTATGCGCAAATAATAAGAGCAAATTCATTTGAATTGTACGCTCTGAATTTTCTGATTTTTCTTCTATTCACGTCACTTTTTAATTATTTTCTTCATAAAAACATTTTTGTTCTGAGAATTTTCGATATATGAGGCTCATTAAGAAATCGAAAATGATAGAATTTGAAAAGCAATTACACTGTGGTGAACACAACTCATTGCATTATTTCATATGGTATGAAATTTTTTCTCAAAATATTTAAGAAAAAACTCAAAACTCTAACATTCCTTTCCTAGCCGAGTGTATATACATACGTATATGCACGATATTATATGATACATCACGTTTTGGTGCTTTAAATCATTCAATTAGAACATAATCATAATACATAATTAAGTTTCCCATGATGTTATCTGTAAATAATATTATTTACATTAATTTATATGAATATATTTTTTCTTAATTTTTCAATACTAATAATAATAATAATAATAATATTTTGATTACAATCATAATAAAAATCAAATAAAACTTGCATGCCATTATAAATTTGATAAAGGAAACAAAAAATGTGATAAACATCTCTGGAAAATTGTTTAATTATATTCTAAATTACCGCAAAAATATATCTAATTGATTAATTACCTATATATATATGTATGTATATGATGCACGTCAATATTTGTATTAAAAATAGCAACAAAATTTATTTTAATTGTAATTTTTTTTACATTTTTTTTTATTCTTCGGATTCCAATTATATTATTTAATTGAAAAAAATTTATAAAAAATTATTTTATTTTATATTTTTCATTTTCATTTTTATTTATTCAATAAACATAATAATTAGTAACAAATATGCGTAATTTAATTAAATAAATAATTACAGAATATAGCAAATAATAAGTAATATAAGTAATATTTAATGTACAAAAATTTTTTTTTTTGAATTTTGATTTTTATTTTTGATTTTTATTTTAAAAAATTTTGTTAACCTTCAAATGAAGTCACACATTACGTATGAAGCTATAGTTTAACCTTCAACCTTAATGTATTGATGTACATATTTTTTTTTTTTTCTATTTATATTTATGTATTTATTTGTTAGCAAGTGTAATATTTTAAAATGCGAAAACACAAAAAAATATGTCTTATTAACAATAAACGAAAAATGATAATAATTATAAAAATAATAACGTGACTAATAATCCTTAATTAATTAAGCATATGTACACATACAACATAAGTACATTGTATTCTCATGATGTATAATAAATGTTTATCAACCCAGCTGACCAAGTGAACTCATAGTGAATTCATTCTGAATTCATTTCATCAAAGTGATTCTTCACGTGAACGTTCACAGTGAATTCACAGTGAAGATATTTTATTTCAAAAATTTTTACGCTATGGCTGGTCACAGTGAATTCACTTAATGAATTCATTTTGAAATCACTTACTGAATGTTTAATGAAAACACGAAATGAATTCATATTGAATGCACTTTGTGAAGGTAAAATATCATTCACAATGTGAGTAATCAATGAATCCTGGCTCTAATTATTATATTCCTACTTTTCGTTTTGATTTTTCTGAATAATTTAAATAAAAACTCTTTAATCACTCAATAATTATAATCACTTCGTTATTTTTTATTTATTTTACTTTTTATTTTTAATAAACTATAGTACACAGAATTTAAAACACTTTTGCTTATTCTTAGACTCAAATAACTACATTTTATATCGCTTCAGTTTACAAATTAGTACATGAAAAAGAAATACAAAATTTCACTTTACTTTCACTAAGTGATTCCATAGTGTTAGCCTTTGTGAATCGCAACCGTTTTACAAAGATAAAACGAATGAATTCGCCTAATCATATAATTAAAATAAATAGTCGTCATTCGTTCACATAAATCGGCATTCATCAAATGAATTTTATATGAATATAATTCATATTTCAATCACTTGGTGTATTCATAATGTACCCATATTTTTGAATAATTCACTTATTTTTCATTTCGTGTTTTCAAAATGAATAAGAGAAAAATTATTCATTTCGTGAAGATTTTTGGCATTCACTATGAATTCACTGTGAACCTAGTTCACTGAATGGTCAGCTGGGAATGTTCGCTAATATAGTAGTATGTAGTACCAAAAATCATATAGTATAGAAGATATCTTATGCCATACAAAATTATTTATATGGAAAAAATATGAAAAAATAAATTTCAATATCAATACCCAAGCTTTAAAATGAAGTTGGAATTGCATGGCGCTCAACTTGAAGTTTTCGCGTTTGAACGCCCTGCTATAGCTTGCATTAGTGTTTGAATAAGACTGATAAGACGTACTGACGTACAACTTTTATACAGTCAATAATTCAAATATATGCATTGATATGCATTGATATTACCAAAAATCCTATACCATAAGATGTTTGGTTATAGCATGCTATGCTGTGGATATGTTTTATTTGTTATTGTATGAATCATAACTTATTCAAATAAATTTTATTTTGAATTTAATTGTCATAGCGGTTGATTGAATTTTGAATTGTTATTTTATCTTAATAATATTTTATAGCGATTGATTGAATTTTATATATGTATTCCCCTTATTTAAAGTGATCAGATTTTTATGAAGAAAACGCGGGACAAATTATGTTTTATAATGAATTTTTATTTAATTTTGATTTTGATGATGATATAATGTAAGAAAAAAAATAACATTATAAATTTGAATTAAAAAATAGAGCATTAAAAATGAATAATTTATACAAATAATTCTCTAATAACCTCAACAAACTTAACATCAAAATACAAAAAAAAAAAAAAAAAAATAGAAATAGCTATTCCATTGATAACAATATTCATGTACTTTTCCGATGAATGTATCTTTTTCAACAAAGACTCATTTGTCTCTATACTTTTTTTAAACTGTTCACAAGAAAATTTATATTACATATATAAAAAAAATTAATGTTATATTAATTAATTATTATTATTATATTAGATTATATTAATTATTAATATTATATTTCACAAAATAATATAATAATTAACCAATTATATGTGTCTATAGCATTAATTCCTATACCACATGCTTCTTCTTTCTTCTACATACATTTTTGTTCGATCCGTTTGATTGAATAAGTTATGATTCATACATAATATAACGCATAAAACATATCCACAGCATAGCATGCTATAACATAAAGTTTGAATATGAAAACTTCCAGTTGAACGACGACGCTCAACTTCATTTTGAAGCTTGGGTACTGATATTAGTACCCTAGTACAATTCATACTTCATACAAACAATTTTGTATGGCGTAAGATATCTTCCTAGTATATATGATTTTTGGTAGTACTTAGCTATGTATTTTTTTTCCCAAGCAATTTTAGCAATCAATCGAAAATACATTCGATCGTCATTAAAAATTGTTTTGTGATGATAGTAGCTACATACATTATAGCATAACTTACAAAATTTAAAAAAAAATTAACACACATATATATATTGTAAAATAAATCCGCTATCACAATTAAAATTTTTAAAAAAGAAATAACAAAAAAAAAAAATATGTAGTTTTAAAACGAGTTTTGATTTGTACGAATGAAAAAAATGAAAAAAATTTAAGGTAAAAAACGTTTAATCTGAAAATAATTTTTATGGCAGTGAATCTGATAATTTAGCCTTTAATTAATTTCGTGTTATAATCACAACTTATCAGAATGAAATAAGGTAGATTTATACGTAGAATATCTTATATATGACTATATTTATGTCTATTTATATTTTCAATTCTTTATATTGTATAGATATTACATACATGTACAATGCATTGTATAAAGTTTGAGGTCAAAATAAAATTATTATCAACAAAAAATTAAAATAAGCATGAAATCATAATTTGAAAATTATCAGCTGTACAAGCGTTTTGTTACTATACAATCATTACAAGAGTTGATGATTAAAAAAAATAATTGAATAATTTATCATGATGTAATGTGAAGGAATTCAATTAATAAAGCAGGGGATGTCTTCTTATCATTAAAAAATATTTGAAAATCATCAATTTATTCCATCTGAAAAAAGATAAATGTATGTATATTCAACTCGAATATCAAGCAAGTCTTGCTGTACGTTACGCTTGTAAATCTTGGAACATACATATGTATGTGGTTAAAACTGAATAAGCCAAGCCATTGTAAACAGATGTCTCAGATACTCTATATCAAAATGTGTGGCAAAAAATTGTGACAAACGAGGAATTGTATCAATGCACACATCAGGGAAGGGAATCAAAAAGAAATTATTTGGCGATGGATCAGACATATTTTGAGGAAACCGTACTGTGAAATATGCAAAAAAGGCTTGAATTCGAACCCGAAAAAACAATGGAGCAGAAGAAAACTAAGGAATATCTGGAGAAAAAAGTATCAGATTTTGGGAAATTATAGGCTTTTCCAGATTATCGATCCTACAGTGCGAAATAGTTTTTTGATACCCTACGCTCTTAATTAGGTAATTGACAGATCACGCGTGATTCGTGCCATGTGTCTAAGTCAAAGTTTTTCAGTTTGCATTGCCATTTCATCATGGAAAGACTTACAAACAAACAACGCTTACAAATAATTGAATTTTATTATCAAAATCAGTGCTCTGATCAAACCACCCACTCATGTGATATGTGGTTTCAACAAGACAACAACACACAGCACACGAAACGATTGACTTATTGCGCAATGAATTTTGTGAACAATTCATCTCTCGTTTTGGATCAGTGAATTGGCCACCTAAATCGTGCGATTTGACGCCGTTGGACTATTTTTTTTTTTGGGATACGTCAAATCTCTTGTTTATGCCGATAAACCAGCATCGATTCAAGGACTAGAAGACAACATCACACGTGTTATGCTCGAAAAACTAACTGAAAATTGGACTACTCGTATGGATCATCTAAAACGTAGTCGTGGCCAACATTTACATGAAATAATCTTTAAAAAGTAAATGGGAAGAGTTGATTTTTAATCCCCAATAAAAATTTTGTACTTTTTTCCAATTTTCCGGTGTTTTTTTTTTTTTGAAAATTAAAAACCAAACGTTTAAAAAATCACACTTTATAATAGGATTTCTTTGACTTTGACATTCTAACCGTGTTTTATAAGAAAATTAAGAAGCTAAGTATTTGCCTAAAATAATTATATGGTATTTATACATATTTCAATTATGTTATTTTCGTGAAATTTCGTAAATTAATTATTTTTGGATTTTGACAGAGATGAATAGAAATTTTTAATAATAATTACTGATAACCACTTATTGAATTTTCAATATTCAATGATATGACCACACAAAAAGGAATGTAAATAGGTATATTAGGCAAATAAAATCAAAATTGAATAATAATCATCATGAAAGGAAATTTTGAAAAGTTCCATTATAGATAGTTATATACATATGTATTAATAGCAAAAAATATTGTAATCTCTAAGGCATTGACAGTTAAGTGCCATTTAAAAACACATCACATTACATTTTTTATTTTTTAAATTTTATTATCAGATCATTACAAAAGAATACAATATTTCCCAATCACACCCAAAATTTTTATTTTCATGAAAAACATCGACTATCTTATTTAAAATTCAATCTCTATACAAATATCTACATAATGTTGAAATGATATTGCATGTACGGACATCAAACGTATACATATTATGTGAAGTGAAATGCAATTGCTCACCAGTCACCATATTATTTTTCACTTAAGATGTAACAATTTTAATTTTTTTTAATGGATATTATAAATGTACACAATCATAACAACCAACCTTCATATATAAGTAGTTTCATGTGTACACAATAATTTATGTATGTAAATTATTGTCTACTGTACCGATTATACTCACTCATGGTAATAAAAAATTATGTGTATCTGATGGTGATAGTTTCAGATTATTATATCTAATTGGTTATTAAAATTTTATGAAATACATAATCTATAGTACAGCATGTAACATTCCATATTATTGTATGCTCAATCATAACACACGATGTTAAAATTTTATGACAAATTTTTCTGATATCGCGGTCGTTTACCTTTATCTTATAGGCCTTAGGGTTATAAACTCAAAAATAATATAGTTTTTTTAATAAAAATAAGTAGCCTAATAATGACAAAAATATGTTGTTGGTTTTCTTTTAAAATTTTTATTTAATTTTTGATACCTTTTACAACGTTTTTTTTTTGTTGATTTTTCTATTACAGAAAATATTTAACTGCCTACCTATAAAACCTCAAATCATCTACTATTTTAATAATACATATTATTGCTACTGCACTTCTGGCCCACTACTTAACTACTATATAATTATGAACTGTTACATTACCGATTAGATGGGTCATTTCATTTGTATTTTAAATTTATTTTAATTTTGTACAAATATTTTTCTTTTTTTCATATTTTTGTTTTGTGATTATGAGAGGTCACATCTTTTCAACACGTAATAACACTTTTCTTTAGACCTTGACAAATCAAACAAAATAAAAACTCTATTTTGCGGTATGTATCTAATGTGTGTATAAGTAAACTAAAATGCTCATCTTATATGCAGTCACGTCAATTTTACCGCAACTATATTAATGATAAAAAAAAAAAAATTATAATACTACTTGTAGCCAAATACTCTAATATACGAGCATGTATGAAATAATATGTAAGTATATGACGAGAAGAAATGTTATGCAATATAACATAAACGTTGTTCAAAGACGAAAAAAAAAATTTCAAAAAGAAAAGTTAATAACATTACGTAAAACCGCACGTAATATTTTAAGTAGTCGTATAGAAATATTCAAGAATTATAATTATTATTAGTAGTATTATTGGTATCTGATTTGGTCACAGTCACTTGATCATAATTCGAAATAATTTTCATTCTTTTCTGTTTTTTATTGTGAAAATTTCGTTAAAATTTATCATTATTAATCTACTGTACCAGCAGCACATGTTATTTAGCTGCATTTTATATGTTGTATGTATATACAAACAATAAAAAATACATAGATATAATGTAAGTTTTTGGTTTTAAGAAAATTCAAAAATAATAAAATCATAACCAACAAAATTATTTGTCACGAGCCATTTCGTTTTATTTTAATGAATTTCATAAAAACAAAAAAAAAAAATGAAAATAAAAATTAAATAATTATGAATGAATAGACAGCTGAACAAAACGAATGGAAATGCTTTAAGAATAAACAAATTTAAAAAAAAAAAAAATAAATTATATTACAACCATTAAAAAAACACAGACCTTCATGCTTAAAAATGTAAACAAAATTATTTAATTTGAGTATTTTGTTATTACGCTTAAATGATTTTTTGAAATGATAAAGAAAAACGGACAAAAAATATACAAAAAAAAAAAAATCAAGAGAAGAAATCACGATGATACATGTATATGATACGATATAAATGTGTATTTATTTATGTACGATGGAAAATGTACATGGAAAAGTATGTGTGTATAATATCAATATCTACGTAATACGGTATATACAAATGTAATATGATACTCTCTTATTATAAGATTTCTGTCTAAACTAAAATTAAAAACTGTTATTATTTATGTTTTACGGATGTACGTTCTGATGTAATTTATAATATTTAACCATTTAACATTGAATATTGAATTGAATCATTTTATGAGATAATAAGAAGGTTATTAACTTTTGTACAGAAAACAACGAGAAAAAAAAATAACGATTTTTTGTACATACAGAAAAATACTCATTCTTAAATTTGTTTTTTGTTTTATTGAAAAATTATATTGAAAAATGATAGATTTTAAAATTTTATTTCAATTTTGTACATTGTTATACAATATACATGTTTTATGGATGCAACTACACGATAAATTATCTTCTGGCCATGGCTAAGACTATAGCTACCATTTCGCGCTGTCCAAATATGAAATCATCCGGTTAACGATCTCAAACCTGTTTAAGTCCTTTTAAATCGAGATCCACCAGCGATTTTCTGGTTTTATTGTGGTTCTCTTTATATCCATATTTTATCTATAAATTTTTTTAAACATGACAAATATCTAAATCGTCGTACAGTTCATAAATTTTTGGATTCGTTTTCCAATTAATTTCCAGCATTTGGCAATATATGCCATTGTTTTTTATTTTTAAATTTAAAACCACATCTCCCCCTATGTCAATTAGGTATCTTACAATTCTGAACTAGCTGAACACACCGATTTTTCTCTGATCACCGAAGTTAAGCAATGTTCGATGCAGTTGGGTTAGTACCAAGTTTGGTGAATGTTTGGGAATATCCAGCATTAATGGCTCAGTTAAATTTTTCACACAACATATATATATAAGTAATTACATAATTTGAATATCTAGACATTCCTAAATTAAAATATTCGAGACAAACAAAAGACAAGTAATAAATTACAAATAATATGTGGTTGAATATGGAGCTGTGTTTAAATTTTAATACAAAATTTCAAAGTCAACTTTATTTTTTATATAAAAAAATATTCAAAAACAATAACTCATTACTATAATTTTGGTGACAATTTAAAATTGTTGATAACGGCAATAACCGTACATGAACCTAAAAATATCGAATGACGACAAAATGGTAATCATCGCCATTCGCCACATTAACAAACATAAGTACCCCTGTATTTAATTTATATCCATTCAATACTATGCCATACCAGAAACGATCAAAGTTATGTAAATTATTTTACCTTACCTCAAATTTATGTGCACCCTATTTCTAGAAAATCTTCCACTCTGTCCCGAATTCTTGTATCTGAAGATTGTTATAGATTGTGCGGTCATAGAAGAACCACTTTTATGGTTTAGATCAAACTCTTATCTAGTGCTTCTTCAAAGCAAAATGTGAAAATATGTAGGCACATAAATAAAAATAAATACTGAAACATCAGAATTATGAAAAATTGAAAATAGTAATCCTTAGATTTTGTTTAAAAATAATGAAAAATTTTTTATTTGATTATTAAAATCTAAAATGTGCATAGACTGTTAAATAAATGTTCACTTACAATAAAAGACATTTGTCACATGTGTATACGTAGGTCACACTGAATGTTTTTACAAACCGGTATTTACAGTCAGGTATAACCTCCACCAGTAGTGAATTTCGTAGTGTTAAGTGAACATTATCATTTTGTTGCAAAAAATGGAAATAACACGTGAACATTTTCGAGCAATGATTTTTTATGACTTTCGAGCGGTGTTAAATAAAAAACAAGTGCATTGAACGGCTTCGTTTAGCATTTGGTGATGATGTTCCATTCCTGAAGACTGTTTATAATTGGTTTAATGAATTCAAATGTAATAGAAATTACTCAAAAGACTCAAAGCGGGAAGTTCGTCCAAAAATCGCTATAGTCCAAGAAAACATCGATGACATTCGGGGAATGATGCAAGTAGATGGTCGGGTGATATATAAAACAATTCGTGCTTCAGTTGGCATTGGCATGAGTCAAATAAAAGTTATTCTCCATAAACATTTGGGGGTAAAAAAGAAACTTTGTTGCAGATGGATACCACATTCTTTGACACCTGAACAAAAACAAGCTCGTGTGGAATGGAGTAAAAAAACCTTAAATTTTTATAAACAAGAACAGTCAAATTTGGTTTATAATATCGTTATGGGTGATGAAAGCTGGATTTATTCATTTGAGCGGGAAAGAAAACGTCAATTTTCTCAGTGGGTGTTTTCAGATGATCCAAAGACAACAAAAGTTAAACAGACCCGCAGTGTTTGAAAACAGATGGTTGTAACATTTTTTTCTGAAACTGGTCACGTATGCACGATAGCTGTAGAGAATAAAAAGACGGTGACAGCAGAATAGTATTCAACAGTTTGCCTATCAAAAGTGTTCCAAAAAATAAGAGAAAAACGACCAAGAGGAGCCATAACTTTGCATCACGATAACGCACCTCCTCACACAGCCGAAAAAACTAAATTCTATTTGCAACAAAATAAGATAAAATTATTGGATCATCCACCATATAGTCCAGACCTTGCACCGTGTAACTTCTTCCTATTTCCTCAAATAAAGAATAAAATGGCTGGTTAAAAGTTGCAGCAGTAGGAGCATACGAACAACTAGTATATGAGATAACTAATATCACTAATATTCAAAAGCAACACTGTTTTGACGAATGGTTTCGAAGGATGGAAAAGTGCATTAATGTAAATGGAAAGTACTTTGAAAAACAATAAAAAAATTATTTTTAATAAATTATGCAAGATTGTGAAAAATTTCAGTGTGACCTATGTACGTACATATGTACATATGTATGACATTCTTCTACATACCTAATTCAAATTATCAAAATAATTAAATCTTAAATCCTAATTACCTATTATAATTAGTACATATTATATATTTTTCAAAAAATGGTTCAAAGAAAATTAATCCCACAAAAATGTGAAAAAAATTGAAAATTCAATTAAATTCAGTCACGAAACTTTTCAACTTATCAATATACCTGCAGATTATTTATTCATAACTTTAATACATACAATCCATATAATATGTATGTAACTATCGTAATACATGGTAATACATTATGTATGCACATACAGATACAGATATAAAAGTATAATATTTTTTTTACATTATTTTAAAATGTACAGTGTTGATTTAATTTTATTTAGCTACAAAGTAATATAATTATTATTAAAAAAATTTTATTTTTCAAATTTAATATCTGTATTTGATCATATCCATATATATAGATAACGGGAAAATCAAGATAAAAATAATTGAAACTTGATAAACAGGATCTCATCATAAGAGGAGAGAGTTCTGATCTGATCTGATCTTTTCGAAAATAAAAATAAAACTGCTTTTGCTTCTATACATATCTAATAATGTTATATAAAAAAATTAAGAAAATCTTAAATTTATTATTTTCATGTTATCGTTGTTATTGTTGCAATTGGATATAATCGCAAATGCCTACCTGTATGCCTATGCCTATATATTATTTTTGTTTTTTTTTTTATTTAATATGAGATTTACAGTTATTTTTACGTTATATCTTCGTAATAAAAAATAAAACAAAAAAAAAAAAAATTAAAATTTAATGAAAATGTATATAGCCAGTCATCATAAACACAACATTTTTATGGTACGCATATGCACATATGTACATATTCAACTCAATATCGAAATTGATCTGCAACATAACATAGGTACACCTCTAGTGTATCTATTCATCGTGAGGGCATAATATATAAAATACCAATTGGCTATCTAACATTGAATATCATCGAAATAAAACAAGATTTTAAATAGCCACTTCATGAATGAACTTGAGTTCTGTTATGTGTTTATGTTATGTATGCATATAGTGGTACGTTGTACGTTGTACTTTACAATTATATATCCCACAACTATATATGTATGTATAATGTAAGTGATACTGAAACTGAACTGATATACATATCTCCATAAACTATATTATCTGTATACATATTTACTTTTCCTCTCTTCTATAGAGATATTTGTATAGATACTAGTCGAGTGCATGATACGCCAGTTAATTACAGATATGTAGATACATATATACATACATACGAGTACATACGATGTACCTACATGTTATAATAATAATTTTCAGAAAAATGATTAATTTTCTATTTGATGACTACGATACGATGACGGTAATTTTAGAGATGTTGAAATGAGGGTGGCCAACAAAATAGACGGAGACGCACATACAGAAGTATGTATGTATATCAAAATAAACAAACGATAATATAACAACAACAATAACAACAACAAAATTATTATGCTTTACACCTGCAATTAGCTATTTTACCTGTGGACTTAAATTGTTTCAATTTTAATTAACGAAATTCCGTTGTTTTATCATATAATCGTACGCACATACTACGACACATATACAGATGTATGAATATAATATTTGACCTCTTTTGATAAATTCGTTTTGGTTCAAGATCAATGATCTGTATCACAAATTCTGATCTCAATTTGATGCTAACAACTCTAAGTAACATCAAATTAATTTTTTTTTTATTGTGTTTCTATTCAATTTTGATATTCTGTCATATTAGATTTTTTAGTGTCTTGTTAACATTTTTTTAAATTACAAAAAAAAGAGAATATGTACTATCATAATAAGTACAAAAATGTAATAAATGTGTGTGTATGTAATCATAAATTGTAAAATTGTGATTTATCATACTCGTATGAATAATAAAATGCTTGTATGAAAAAAATAATAATTGATTATTTTTAAATTGATTTCATTCAATTTATATGTAGAACGAAGATTATTATATTCATGTTATACGGTCAATTAATTATATTTCTGACTTATTTTCACATGTACAATAATAGTATTTGAAAAAAAAAACATTTTTCTATTTGTACAAAAAAATACATTTCATTTTAATCACTTTAAACTCTTTAATTACAAATGATATAACAACACACACTAAACTAGAACAAATTTAAACATATAGATATGTACAGGGTGATTCTATTCAATATAAGAATATTAGTACCACGCGATTCTTTGATGTGTTTCATGAAAATATTGTACTAGCAAAAATTTATGTGAAGCCTGGTTTCGACGTTAGAGGGCGTTTTGAATTTTTAGATTTTTATAAGACCTTTGAACACAAAAACACGTGTTACATTTTTTACACCCTCTATATCAAAATTTTATATTTTATCAAATAGGTAACAAAATTACCTTTCTTTTCATATACTACAACATGTGTTTTAAAACATGCTTCTGGCCAAGAAAAAGTAATAAATTCAAAATTCACAAATTTGTTTTAAAAAACATGTTTTGAGAAATTGGGTTCCTGAAAAAAAAATTCACTACCAAAAAAAAATTTTATTATTTAAAATTTTGGCCTATGGTGTGCACTATCAAACAAAAAAAATCCGAACTCGATATCGCAATCCGTTATGAAGTTATTAAGAATCAAAGCGTATATGAAGGGTTCAAAAACGTAACTAAGCGTAAACGTTATAGAAAAATAAAACAAAGAAATATGCATAGTTATGGTAAACAGTTTTGAGAGGAGCAGGTAATTTGCAATTTTCTAGCCAGGTAGGTACGTAGGAAAAATTTTGATATACAGGGTGTAAAAAATGTAACACGTGTTTTTGTGTTCAAAGGTCTTATAAAAATCTAAAAATTCAAAACGCCCTCTAACGTCGAAACCAGGCTTCACATAAATTTTTGCTAGTACAATATTTTTCATGAAACACATCAAAGAATCGCGTGGTACTAATATTCTTATGTTGAATAGAATCACCCTGTATATATATGTAAATGAAATTAAATTGTACATATTTACGATTACAATATAAAATTAAGTATGTACTCGTCGTATAAAATACAACGATGATGAGAAGAATACTTATATCTTCCAAATGAAAACAGATGAGTAAATAAAATGAATAAATGAACGAAAAAAAAAATAATGATATTAAAGCAAAAAGGACAACAATTTAAAAAAAACTAAAATTTAGTTATATATGAATTGAGTATAGCTTGTTAAAAATTCCTAGCGAATAGAATATATGCGCAGTGAGAGTATGGCGTCATGCTTTGAGCGAGGTTATAATTGTAGTGGTTACACTTTTTCAGGTGTATATGGGAGAAAAACACAAATACATATAATCATTTTATGTACATATTTAATTTCAAGAGAAACATGCGCAGATTATTCGCTGGGAATTTTGAACAAGCTATACAAGCACAATTAAATTCTCGTTAGATGATAATTTACAATCATATGAAAGTAAGTAATAATCGATTGTTGAAATTAAATGAAAGGAATTTATTGTAAATTAAAAAATATCATAACATCATTATGATCCCTATTTGAATTTATTCGGAAATAATAATTAAAATTCAAAATTATAAAATTGGATTTTTTTACATTTTTGTGTTTATTTTTCGATTAGTTAAAAAAGAGAATTTTTTTTTATCAATTTTTTCTTCAAAACAAAAAATGCAATATTAAAAAGTTTTTATAATAAATTTGTTATGAAAATTTGAACTATTTATGTAGAAATCATTTTTTTTTTTGTTGTTTTTTGTTTTCTATCTACAAACCGTTAAAGCCAGTCCCGAGATAATTTGAAAACAAAAGAGAGATTCCAACTTGCAACCGAAACGGCTAATACGATCGAGATCCTTAGGAGTAGAGCTGTGATAATGCAACGTAGATTCTCAATAAACTTAGTTGGGACAACTCTATCCTGTGGAAATAGCGAGTTGAAAATAAATGCTGACCGGCATTCTTCAAGATGGCAGCCCTTCAACAGCCCATAGAGGACGGCAAGATAACAACCTTCATTTAAAATTGTTGTGAGTGCTACAGATCTATGAGACGCACCTACAGAGCTGTATGAAAACGCAAATATGAACTTAACAATGAGAATGGGGAGACCACAATGTATGAGACATTTAGAAAGATGAAATGATGACAGTTTGACAGTGTCGCAAAAATTGTCAGTCCTTTGTAAGAATTTTAATCTACCTGAAATTAGCATGAAAAGAGATACTTATGAACTTTTTTAAATATGTAAATCAATTTTATTATAATTTTAGCATTGTGAACATGACTGGTAATGTAGTGCAGACAGCGAAAAATTCATGTAAACTGTTTGGCGAGGTTGCAGTGATAGCACAGGTATGCCAAAAATGGTACACAAAATTTCGTTCGGTCGAATTTTCTTTGAAAGATAAACCCAGATCAAAAGGTCATCAGATGTCAATAACAAAGTGATACATAATATTATGATCACATGCACAACAAATTTCACATAAACATTTATAGATATGGTCCAGCAAACTTCGAGCTTGCCAGACAACTGCTAAACTCCGTGTTTGGGTGCCGCATGAAATAAGCGAAAAAAGTTTAAAGAATAAAATATCAATATTTCATAAAACTGAGCCGTTTCTGAACCGGCTAATGATTGAAGATAAAAAGTGGATATTCTATAAGAATTTGGTTAGTAGAAAAGTCTGTTTTGAAATAAGATAAACGAATAGGAAAGAGGAAGAGGAAATGAATAGAAAGAGGACTAGAAAGTGGAGGACTATTTTGCCTTCAATCTCCAAAGAAGAGCTCTTCTTTTCAAAGGAAATTAGATTATTTTAGATTGATTTTTAAATAAAACTGTAAAAAAAAATGACAGAAATGACAAAAACTTCCTTTAACCTAATATAATTAAAACAAAAATGTCTCCGTATATGTATACAATGTGAAAAATGTTTATACAAACCTCATAATTTGAATAAAACCACAAAAGAAAAATATTCTCTAGCTATATTAATTTAATGGTTTAATAAAAAGGAACATAAAGGATATTTAATAAAAACTTTATTTTTATTTCTATGGCACTACATATTTTCAAAAGAATGTCATTGCAAATCGTATATGTACAATGTACCATAATGTATGAAATATGTACATACACTAGTATGAATACACATAGTCATTTAATTTATAATTTTAATATATTCATTACCATCTATCCTTGAAATAAATTTTCAAGTACATATCTAATTTTTATTTGAATTTTTAGATTTGTACATTTTTATACGTTTCGTTTATACTCGTACATTTTCTGGAATATTCACTATTCAATTAAATTATAATTTTTTTTTTTGTCAACAACATCATCATCAGCGTCATCGTCATAATCAAAAATATTTCGGATAACATTTGAGCACTATGAGCTTAATTAAATAGTGTTTATGTATAAATGTAATATAAAGGAAATACAAAAATTTCAAATTACTTGTATGCATTTATGTATACACATAGAAATAATGTTCATATTATTATTAAATAGGATAGGGTAGATACTGTACTCTATACATACATAATATGCACGTCATATACAATATTCGAGACTTGACTAACAATTTAACTCTACAGAGTTTCGGATTTGAATTTCAAATTCTCGTCGCTTTTTTGTTTCTTTTAATTTATAATAGGAGTAATAAATACATATACATATGCTCGTACATTGGACATCAAAAGTTTTTGTACACGTCCACATTTTTGTAAAATGCTATTTCTTCCTAATAAACTCTTGACAAGTAAAGACATGTTTTGCATTAATGTAGTAGAAAAATTTATTATTCTTCAAATAAATGTATAATTTATTTCATTATGTTATCGTTATCAGTTGTAAAAAAATGTTGATATCAAAAGCTATCTGAGATTCGTTTGTAAGATATAGATTTAATTTTTGTGAACGGGGAAAAATAAAATCATAAATTAGATTGCATTTATGAAAGGCCAAAAGTTTAAATTTGGAGGTGTACAAAGACTTTTGATGACCACTGTATGTACATATACTCGTAATAAGTAAAATATGTATTACAGTCAAACCTGTTTAACTGGGCCCTGGATATGTGAGAAACTTCTATTAATGATAATCACGATAAGGTCCCGACACTTTTGCATTGAAATACCTTTGTTACTGGGAATTTTGAGACCTTGTTAACTGAGATTAGATTTCATTGATTTTTTCGATGTTTACCTCTGTAATTGGGATTGTAATTAATAACCCGTATAAGTGAGACAATTTGTCTGGTTTAGACAAGTTATGACATGTTTGTTTACAAACAGTCTAATTTCTCCCATAATTGCTTTGTTTATTAGTCCTATCGAACAGTTTGTACGAAGAGCTTGTAATTAACAGTGCAAAAAATGTCGAAACGAAAGTTTAATTCCCTAACATCCGCTGATAAATTAAAGTTATTACTGAAATGTGATAGTGGAATGTCGTGTGACGAACTGTGCACGGAGTTTAATTTACCAAAGTCAACTTTTTATAGAATTATTCATCAAAATAAGTTCTCAGTGTATAGAAGGAAAAGGAATACTAAAACGATTACGACTAAAACAGCTACAGAATAAAAACATTCCAATAAGCGGCATAAAATTTCAAACTCTTTATATGATAAATATACATTTCGACCTTTTATAGTGGGACCCTAAGTAAGACAACTGTCATTTTAACCTGCATATTCGGGAAACTGCGGGTAAATAAAAAACCTCTATAAGTGATTAAAAATTTTAGGTCCCTTGAGATCCCGGTTAAACAGGTTTCACTGTACATATAATGTATATCAACAAGTACATGTATGAACACAGTTTCTATATCACGGTAACTTTCTTCTAATTCATATTAAATATTTGTGAATAAGTGGGTAGATTCTAAAATTAAGTACATACCGAAAGAAAAAAATACAAAACTATATTGCCATTAATATTGCAAGCGATGCATTTATTTAAATAAAAAAAAATTAAAAAACAATTTTTTGCATACGGTCGCGATTATAAATTTTTTAGTTTATGTTTGAGTTTGAGTTATATTCTTCTTCATTTTTATCTTCTGTTAATGCAGTTCAAATAAAATTGTCCATCATTAATATTTTAAATTTCAAATAAACCGAAATATATTAATTTATTACACACAACACGAGTAGGTAGTGTACGTAAATTTATATGTACTGTACACATTTCACGAATGTATAGACGTGTATTTATATGTACCTATATGAATAGCATATACTCGTATATATTTCTACATGCATATAAAAGTACAGTCTGTTCAACAAGACACGACAGTCGGATAAAACACAATAAATGCCAAAATACTAAAAATGTTACATGAGTCATGTTTAGCTTACCTTTGTCTATTTCGCTGACCAAGATTTTTTTCATTTGCATTCAAACTGTTAAAGTAGTTAGGTATTTACAAAATGAGCTCTGTTTATAAAAAAAAGTTTGAAGTGGTATTTATATATAGTTTGTGTACACAGGTACACAGTGGAAAGAACGAAATGGGGTTAAGGTGTTGGACTGGCCATCACAGTCCTCGGATGCCAATCCCATCCCATCCCATAGAAAACGTTTGGGCTTTGATGAAGCACAAACTTCGTGGGAAACAAATAAAGAGCGTTCGTCACTTGGATGAAAAGCGTTAAAGAGTCTGTGGAACGGCTTTTCCAATGAGTATGCCAAAAAATTGAGCGAAAGTTGTGCCAGAAGATGTTACATCATAATTCAAAACAGTGGAGATTGGACTTTATACTAGTGCTAACGCGAAATAGGTTTAAGATTATTCTTTCAATAAATGTTATTATATACGCTCAAAAACTTTTTGTTTGTTTTTATAAAAGTTCGTCTCTTTTTGAACAGACTGTATGTAAGTATAAATATCTAATTATTCCATAGATATCATATGTCGATGTCATTTTCATTCAATGTAGTAATTTTTCTTTTTATTTATATGACTATGTGCATTAAAATACACTTCTTATAGACAACATATAAATGTTGTGTTACATATGTGTATTAAATACACATGCATATATATATATACGTATATATAAGAATCATTCATAAATGTGCACATGTATGTATATTATATACATACTTATGAAAGATGAAAATTTTTTATTCCGTTATGGTTGAGAAATTTTAAGAATTTCAAATAAGTTAAAAAATATATAAAACTGCATATTTAAATTGTAACTTTTATACGAAACATACGATATATATACACATAAGTACATATACATACATAAGTATGTATATACTATTGTCCTTAACATGTTCATTAACCTCTCTTTTGAATATCATTATGCAAATTATAATAAAGAAAACCGAAACTACATGCTATATACTATCATAGAATAATAAAGCTACACATATTACCTTCATTATTCTATGATACTATACATAAGTTAAATTTACGTAGTCTTATATAAAGCGTATGTAGATACTCTGGTTTTAGTATACATATCTACGAGTAAATACAGTTATGTGATAGACAGACGAAACAGAATCAATGATCATTCGTATCCAGTTTTCATTCGTATGAGTTATAATTCAAAAACCCCATGGCACACGACACTTTTTAAATGATCATTATGGCTGTCATAAACGTAGAATAATAGAAAAAAAAAACGTAGAATAATAAATATTAGAAATGAAGTACAAAAAACCTTAATGAGCGAGTGAATAAAATGAGGAAAATTCCATAAAATTTGAAAATTTGGAATGATGAAATCAGTGCTTCGTATTTTATAATTAAAACAAAAACTAAACGTTATAAAAAAGGACTGTCTATTTTCTAATTTTTCTAACCATTCAAATTTTTACCTATACGTACAATCTTTTTACGAGGAGTTTTAAAAAAAATTCTGAAATGCCTTTAATCATAGAATACGAATCCTAAAATTTTAATTTTAGTGAAAATTTTATTCATTTAAATGATTGCCAATTAAATTTTTTCGATTCTGGAACACCAATTTTTTACACATTTCTACAGAAATTTACTCCTATTTCACTAATATCGCTAACAATGTTCTTTTTAAGGATATCGTGTGTTTGCGATTTGTTAGAATTAGAATAACCAATGATTTGACATAATCCCAAAAATAAAAGTTCAATTGTGTTATATTGCCTAACGAAGATGATTTCTCCATGAAATAATGGATCTATGTGGCAATTTTTCAAAAGATATTTCCACCATTATGATTTGTCAAACAATATTGAACATAAATGTCAATTATGGAGAAAATCTAATAAAAAAAAATCTGTTTTTATGTATAAAAAATACAAAGAACTGTATGACTTTTAATGTAAAAAAATGACTTTTAACAAAATTATTGGTTACGATTTGACGATTGAGTTGAAGATATGCAATATTCAATTGACATATTGTTCAACACAGTCATATAATACGTAGTACTGATATAATCACCAGATATTCATATTAATGGAATCAATTTGCTTATGGCTGTTTTCAAAAATGAAAGCTTGACTTCGTCAACCTGCGATCAAGTCAAATACCTTGCCGTAAGATTATATATCTTGCAATGTCAAGAAATCTTACATTTTTGAACATAAATCAGTTGTGACGTAAATTTTCGTGTTACCATTTTGCCAGTTTTTAAAGAAATTATTCGAAGTGAAGTGTATTGTATTTTTATTTCATTTCAAAGACTTATACTGATAACTTTCCATTATTTTAAAATTTATTAAATTTTGTTTTTTATTAACAATCACTTTTTTTTCATAATTTCACTTAAATAAATAACAGTAATTATAAATGTAACTTTTAAATGTCATGAAATTTTAAATGAAGATGGTAACACTTGAATTTAAATAAATTAACTCAAGATAATCAAGAAGATCTAGAATTTTGCAAATCTTTACTTAAGTTGACGATATAAACTTGAATAAATGAACACTTGACGTTTGCAAGTTGATTTAAATGAACACTATGCAAACATAAGCTTGTCGCAAGCTTGCATTTTTGAAAACACCCATGATAAATGAATCGATTTATTTTATAACATTCGATAAAATCTTTCATTTTTTTTTTGTTTTTTAGATTTTATTCATTATTATTTTATTGTAATAAGAACATTTGAACAAATTATGAATAAAATCATGAATAATAATAATAATGTTTTATTATTTTTTTTTTTCATGATTAATGATAATAATCGTTCATAAATGATAATAAATGTATGAAATCGATTAAAAAATACTCAAGAAGATACTATTTCTTTGTGTTGAATTGCGGTTTGCTAAACATTGTGAACGATACAAAATATAAAATTAATTATTTTTCTGTACTCCTGTTTATCTACTCACTTGTTATATTTTTTGTTTTATATTATTGTTATCAATATTTTCTAATCATTAAGTAAGTATAATAATCATTATTCTAATTTACTATAATTTGTTTTTTTATCATTTTGTAATATAATATGTATATATATATTGATTTTCATACGATATGTACACATATTAAGTAAATATTTACACATATGTATATGTAAGTAATGTGTATAATAATATTCTATTGTCTTTACTTAATAATAGATTTTCATTTTCATATATTATTTATAACAGAAACACAGATACAATAACGAACAACAATAACAACAACAACAACAACAAAATTCATTTCGATTTTTATTTAAATTCATTTACACAACAGAAACTTGAAAAATATTCAAAGGAAAACAATAAAGCATTAGAGAGAAAATGAATAACGAATGACTGACTATACAGACAGAAACATTAATGAATGAATTATTGAATGAATGCATGAATGATATTAATTCAAAATATTCTACATAAATTACGAGCGCATAGTTACCAGTATGAATGCATGTATGTATGTACATATGTACAAACATAACTAAATATGGGTGAGTTTCAAAACGTTTAAATACCATCTCGATGCATAATCAACAGTTTCAAAACGATAACACTTAAATCGATAAAAATGTCTACAGTTTCAAAACTCATTGTGAATGCATCTGATACGCATCTGTCAAGCAATCTACGCATCCAGAATTTTTATGATGCAAAATCGATTTGAATAGATTTTTTTTTCTCAATATCATTTCAATGATTTATTTTTACATGAATTTTGCTATATGGAACCAAAGGTCAGTCTGTTTTAAACAAAAATTTTGTACTTTTATGATGGTAAATTGAATTTTTATTGTATAGTGTTTTAATATTAATGACAACTTCAAAAAAAAAAAATGGAGAGTATTATATTATACGAGTACTTACATTGAAGGTGTTTTTGCTCTTTTGAAAATGGCTATAGAATATGTCATCCTGATATTGTTTAATTTTATTAAAACATTGTTTCACCTTTTTTGATTTAGTGTAGAGAATGAGTTAATTAAATTCTAAAATTATGTACTGCAGGAGATGAACCATTTTTCTTGTTGTCAAAACAAAGCAACAAATTCGTGTCAAAACGTTAGAGTTGTAGAACTGCAATATCGATGCGAAGCATTAATGATGTTTTAAAACTTTGCATCACGACTGTTTTGATGCCGTATCACAACACATTTTTGAGGCGTTTTGAAACTCGTCCTATGTTACTGATTAGCTAAGTTTTATATTAATGTAAAATTTACATTCTATAATTATTACAAATTACTATATATTATTATGCACATATGTAGGAGCATATATTATGTCATATGCATTGTCGAGTATATGCATCTATTATATATAATGCTCACCATATTAATTTTTATTGTACAGGTAGTACTTTTTTTTAGTACATACATAGATAAATTTATAATTGTATGTATAGGAAAAAAAAATATTCATTTATGTATGCACGCATTTGCATATGCATCATAAGCATAAGAATGACAATAAAACTCCAACTGAAATTCAAACAGAAGAGATAATTTTGAGTATGCAATGATAGCGATTTGATGTTCATAGCATACAAGATATATATTATAGGCATACTCGTATTGTCAATATACCTTGCATATCATATATAGCGTGTGTACAATTGAATTGAATTTGTATGTGTAAATATAAAAAAAATAAAATTTAAAAAAATTTTTAAAATGTATTATGTGTTATGCATCTACTTCTATACATATCATACTCATTTATACACATATGTATATACGTATATAATTGTTATCCAGCAAACAATAAAAAGGAAATAAACAAATGTAAAAATGTATGAATAAATGAAAATGAAAATTGTTGACTAATACAAAACGTTTCATAATCACAATTTATTTATACTTTTTGTATATATATGTACGGGAACTGTGTTGTTCTTGTTACATATATGTACAAACCGTAATAAGTACATTCATGTAAATGTATAAATTCATAAAAATTTACATTTATTTTTGTTATATTGCCTAGGTTGATGTCAAGGTTACACGTAAAAAAGAATGATGTTACAACAAACAATTATGTATATGTAAATTCATTTATATACAAAATATTTACATATATATACATAAACATTTATGTTCTTGTTTGTAATGTACATACATACATTACACATAAAATTGTAAATTGTATTTTGATTACATTTTTACTATGTACTACATATGTATTATTGTTATTTTTTCTGATTATTTTCGGAGTTTATGTAATTTTTATATGAAAAAAATCTGTTCATTAATATTTTTGAATTGAAAATAAAAATGTAAAAGGAAAGAATAAATTATACAGGATGCATATATACACACATCCATATAGGTATATTGGAATAAAAATTTTATAAAATAATTAAATAAAAAAATTAAATTTGAATATTGTGATAAATTAAAAATTATCTCTAAAGTCTAAAGCATGTTGCAATAAAGTACTATTTGTAAAGTATTTTATTACACAAACGAAAATTCAAAGCAAAATGAAACTATAAATGGATCTGAAAATTCAGAATACATATACGAGTATATAAAATACCATCGAAATAATTTTACCATACTATATAATATTACACGACATTATTCTCAAACAATTCAATATTAATGTGCAGTTTTCCATTGAAATTTTCATTTTATGATTTTCGGAAATTTTATTCGTCAAAAATAATTCTGAAAATTTCTGCTATATACAGCGTGTCTCGCCTCGGGTGGTCAACCCGCACACAGCAGATAGGTCTCGCAGAGGCAAACAAAAGTCATTCTACAGTGCGGGGTAATCTCAACCGTTTAGCCGATAGAGGGCGATGAAGATATCTCGCAATTACTCTACGAAACACCAATCCGTTGTACTATAATATGTACTCCGATATCTGAGAAAAATCTGTAGAAAACTCCCTCCTCTCTCTAATGATACCTTACAAGTTACTCTACGTTTTTTCTTCCAAGAGTTATTGCGTTTCATATTTTTTTTTTTGCCATTTTTTTCATAGAAAATACAGGCTTTGGAATTACAGCGCCCTCTACGTTAATTTCTAATTACACGTAGAACGATTTTTTGTTTCCTTTGTGATACGTATCTGCTGCGTGCGGGTTGACCACCCGAGGCGGGACATAATTATATTTTTAATATTTTGATACTAAATTACTTTTAGAATAAGTCTTTGAAAAAAACTTCAGATCAATTTACACACTGTGAATATTAACTTTTAAAAAGTGTTTTTTTTTTTTTTAAATATCAGAAAAAAAAACGGTTTTTCTATATTCTGCTCCCCATATAGATTTGAATATTTACTGATGTGAATTACTAATTAATAATATTTAGAAAATTCGAGCAACTTTATTGCGCTTTACGAATTTCATTTTAATTTTCTTATTCAGTTTTCAAGATATTAACATTGATAATTTATATATTATAACATCTAGCTAGAGTGTGTAATATAAATCTTACCTTAAAACATTTACATATCTAAAAGAAAAATATCAAATTTCCTTAAATAAGTAACAAGAAAACACAACAATGCATACCCTTACATGTTGGCAGATTTTAATTAGTAATCAAAGAGTTTGGTTTTATTATTTTAAATTCAAAAAAAAAATATGTATTTTAAAAATTATTTTCAATTTTCATCTTGAGCAGTTTTGAAAGAAAATCGATTATTCAAAAAAAAAATATCCAAACACAAGAATCCATATGTACCAAGCGAAAAAACCCAATAACTGGAAAAAAATTATATTCGTTCATTGAGTATAAAAAATCGAATCTGTTTGAAAAATTTAACAATATTATTCTGTCTACTATGGTTTGATAACAAAATGAAATCAGTCCGTAGTGAAAACATATCATTTTGAATGCACTTGGATAACATATTGGGGTAATAATGAGCAAGGAATTTATCAACTGTAGGTACCTCATAATAACGTAATGTACCTAAAAATTTGAATGATTCATAGTCATACCCATTTCAGAGTGAATAATGAAATCGATATGTTCACCATCAACAAACAATCTTCGAATAGTATTCAATGAACCAGCAAATGAGAAAAAAGATAATTTTGCAGTTTGTGTTAAAGGTCTAGATTTTCTGCATAAAGACAAATCATTTTTGTAAAATTATTAAATGGATCTACAATATATCCTACAAATACATTTGAAAATTTTGAGAGTTTGAAAAAACTACGAAATCACTGATAAATACAGATAACACGAATGACATTGAATGGTAACCAATCAAATATACCAGGATTACAGCATTTGTATCTAAAACAAAAACTTATTCATAAGAGTCAAAATGAATTGATACCGTACAAGATGCAATGATTGTCTTTACAAAAAACTTTACCAATATAAGTTCATAACACTTTTGGATGTTGATGAAATCATAATACCGAAACAGAATTTAATGTCCTGGACAAGAGTAATGCAGTATAGGTATATGCTATAGTTGTAATGTACTTAAAATAAATATTTTACAGCTAACTTCGATATGAATAGAAGATATAATAAAGATAAGAATACCTGGTTTTATCGTAAAATAGCTGAATCGATGCACATGTTACAAAATATATTCGTACAATATACAAGAAACTATATATAGTTAACCGAATCAATACGTGAAATTTTTTCATAATCTAGAAAAGATTTTTTTTTTTCTCCTTCTACGTGCATTATAATCATTTTCCGTTAACATACTTAGGAAGAGAGGTGTGTAACTCATATATCCTATTGACATTAAATTTGTTCAACTGCAACACTATAGAATGGATTGTGTCAAGACACTAGAGAATTCGTGCAAAGAATATTTAAGTAGTTGGTAGTAGTGTACAACAATGATGCACAAGTACAGTATACCTATGTACAAATGACAATAACATAATAACATTATAAAAATAGTTTTTGTAGCATTGAAGATAAGACAATATGGAAGTTCAAGGATGAACTTATGAAACGAACAATAAAGGCACTTAATACTTTAGGCTTCTTTAGAAAGTCCTTATCAGATGATAAAACAGTACGACAGTATGTACCATAAAAGAACGATATAGTTTGTTTTTTTTTTATATAAATTTCTTCAATATGTTACAAATAGCAGGATGCATATGTGTATAAGTAAAGGTTAATACATATACGACTTGAGTAATAGAGGTGCATGCTTATACATATGTAATGTACGTAAATAAAAATTTGAACTTATACTATTTTCAGAAATCGAAGTCAGTATTGTGCTTATGGAAAAAGTTACCCGATGAGTTTCTGATAACTTCACATATAATATTTTGTAGGAAATTCTGAATAATATATCTCTGTCTTGATTGAAATTGAGATCTGATCACCCCACACACGAGACAGATTTATACAAACGCAATGTGAAAGAATATAGAAAAGCATGCCTATCTTGCCTGTACTGACTTCAATTTCTGAAAATAGTATAGAACTAAAAGTAATGCAAAGAAAAAAAAAGAAACGGTCAATTCACATGCATATGTATATAGTATCTGCACAAACACTAGTATGTAGTACATCTACATTATAATAAATAGCTGTGAGTGGATGAATAAAGTGTATGCAAAAAAATAAATATTGTATTTTCTTCGGTGTTTTAGTGAAGCGTGACAATTTATTATTAGTTTTTGTTACAAATGTTTCCTTTTCTTTTTTTTTTTTTTAATTTAAGAACTCAAACTTAAATTTTAAATTTTCCAGCTAGAGAATTTTTTTAATACATACATAGCATATGTATAAAAAAGATATGTACAAATGTAAAATTTTAATTTTTATAGGTATTACATGTATGAAAATATTAGCACTGGAAGTAAGCATATGATATATGTATGTACCTACAAATATGTATACAAAAAATGTACATTCGAACAGTAGAATTGCAGCCAAAATTCGTACAGAAAAAAAATTGGAAAAAAATTCTTCAATTAATAATGAAAATGTAATACAATCTTCATTCAAAATTTTTAAGAAATAATTCTCGTTTAATTACTTTTCTTTCAATTTCTTTTAATGCAAAAATCAAAATGAAATCACGAACTAACTGAGTTGTTTGTATAAATGAATTTTTAACCATATGAATCATTTTTACATTCTGTTCTTTACCAAGGACGTATGATGGCCTAGACAAAAATTTACAAACGCATATACATTCATATATTCATGTATAATTAACATTTTTTTTTCAGTTATTTTTTCTTTTGTTTTGTGTCTGCAATAAACGTGATTATCGTTTATTTTTCAAAACAAAGTTTTTATTTATGAAAAAATTCAACAATCATAACAAAATATTATACAAAAATTTGCTGAAATTGCATATTTTATTAATTCATACATATGTATGTATGAGCAGATATACATATAATACTCCTATGTACAATTAATAAATTATTTAAATATTCTTTGCACCCATCAGCAATTTATGTATAAAAGGCCATTGCCCGACCTATGGTTGCATCATATCTTATCTTTCACCGGCATTAAACACTACAAACTGTTTTTTCATACATAATAAATATTTACCAAAGAACGAATCAAATAACCATAGCCATAAAGCTGTCTACTACTACAACTACTACTGGCAACTATAAAATTAAGTGTACAATAAACCAACAGAACAAACTACACAAGTAAACTTAACTAAAAAGTGTACACATATAAGTACATAACAAATAGATAACTAAGTATACAGTACACCATAAATAAGCAAATATAAGCAAAACCACTTGATTCGCTATGAGGCTCACGTGTTTGTTAGCAGTTTCTTTATTGTGTGCTTTATGCATAACACAGGTAATTTAAATTCAAAGAAAAATTGTTTATTTTCAACCCTCTTTATACATACATATATCCTGTTGTTGCTTTTATTTTTTATAATTTTATTTTCCATCCTTCGATTCCTTAACATTATCCTTACTTTTAAATTTTATGTTTTCCTTTTACATATACATAATAATATATACTCATATACTTTGCATTTTGGTTATAGTACATGTACATATGTCTTGATTCTTGTATTAAATTTTCATTGCTTTAAAACATGCATAAGACTTTTCTTAATAATATTTCATTTTTTTTTTTTTTTTTTAATTTCAAAGGTGGCTGGTCACTGTAATATATGTGGAGCATTATCTGAGGATTATTGTACCTGTAGAGGATTACGTCCAAATCCAAAAATTTTAATTGGATCACAAGCTCTTCTAGCAGCAGGACATTCTACAGGAGCATGCCAATGTGGAAAACATCCTGTAGCCGAACCAATTATCACAGCTAATCCTCATGCCTATTTAAAGGTAAATATAGCAAAATGTTTAATTTAAATAAATTTGTGATTGAAGGATGGTCTCATTTGGCCTTTAATTTTCTGGATAGAAAATAATTTGAAAAATTAGCAAAAAAATTCTATTCCATGTTTACAATTTCGTTATTGTTTTTTCTGTAGGGTTTACCAATCAGTGTTGTCTACACAACACCACTCTGTTCCTATTGTTCAGCAATCGGTAAACCAGTATGCAGTAACTGCATATCAAATTGTCGGCCATTGTGCAATAAATGTGCATTATTTGGAAAACCAAGTTGTAATGCATGTGTTGCAATGATTGGAACACCGACTGTGTCTGCTTATTCTGGATCATCTGATGAACAAGAAACCGAAACAACAAATTTGATGCCACAGTAAATAAAATTTTTATATTTTAATTTTTATTTTTTATTATCTGATTTTGAACATATGAGTAATATTTCCAACAATTATTATTCTATAGAAAATATTTGTCAGCACCATCAAATTCAGAACAAGCTCAACAAGTTTCGAAAACTACAACAAAATTTTCATTTCCTAGCACTGGTAAAAGTTTCTTTGAAGTAACTGAAACAAAATTGAATTCAACTGCAGCTAAATTATTGGGATTAAGGAAATTCTTTGGATATCATTCAGGTCAAAGTAATAATAATAATAACAATAACGAAGAAGAAATAGAATCACAATCTCAAGGAATGTCATCTGGTTCCGATTCAACACAATCAACATCAAATAATGAAATGATGAAAAATATTCAAATGGAAAGAAATAATCAGATCGATAGGAATAATGAAAATGATGATAACACAGATACAAACTCATCAGATGATAAACAACCACAAGCTTTTTACATAACGTATACAGGTTTCGAACATCTTCCAGATATGACAAAAATAATTGCGATACCATCTTTAAATGTACAACATCAGCAGAGAAATGGAATGACATCACCGATATCTTCCTCTAAAACATCATCTTCTCCGTCATCATCCTCATCTGAAGATGATTATCAATATAAACGTGGTTCCTCTCTATTAGAATTTCTAAAATTCTAGAGTTTCTTAAGATAGATACTATATTTAAAAAATTATTTTATTGTATTTCGAATGTTATATATATATATATATTTTATTTATAATATCCTGTGATAAGTATAAGTTCCAAAGTTCCATTGTAAATCTTTTTTGACAACCAATAAAGATTTTATAATATTACGTAGTGACAACGAACATTTTTTCTTTTTTTCAATTTTATAATTTCAACAAAGAAAATTTGGAAAATCAATTTATTCTTAATAATTATTATTTATGACAATTATAAAGGTTTATATTATTGAGCTGAAGCCTGGCAGAGATTAACGAAAGCTGGGTGTATATATATATACAAAAAAAGGTATTGAACACATTAAATTTGAAAGAAATCTCTTCCACATCATTGCCTTCCTTCATTGATTAATTAATGAGAAAAAGTTTTATTTCTATTTACTAGGAGTTAATAGGTGCTTTCGATTTGGCAATCTAAACTACTTGCAAATACTAAAATGTGTCTAGGATAAATTGTCAAAACGAACGACACAAAAATAATTCCTAACTACTTGCATCTACTAGCAGCAGCAGCTACTTGAAAAGCTTTTCATGAGTAGCTGCGAGGTGAGTACATCTACCATCGTTTAGCACAGACACTTACCTTTTCTACTCGCAAGTATTTGAAATTGCCAAATTGAAAGCATCTAATATTTTTAAATCTTTAACCCTTTCGCCCCTACTGGGATCATATGTCCCAGAAAATGTCGAAGATTATAATTTCACGACATTACATTATTTTCTAGCTTTAAAGTTATCCCAATAATAGTTTCGGGTTCCTCAATCTTAATTTTGCCTTAAGAAGCTTGCACGCGCCAACATGTTACGACAAAAACTGTACTTTTACAATGCAGTCTGTACAAATTGGAGGATTTGGAATCATTGTGGCTGTAAACATTGTAGTGAGTGGTACTATTTCAAAGAGTTATTGGGAAATAAAAATAACATATATATACTGTTTATATTACTGTGTATTTTAAATCAGAGGTAAAAATAAATACGTTTTTTTTAGTATTTTTATTTTCGGGACATATAATCCCTATCGTGTTTTATGCTGGGCTCTATTATCCCAATTTGTGTTTTAGCAAGCTTCTAACAATGGCATCAAAAAATATTTCTTTTTGCGATGCAAAAACTGGCTACACTTATGACTTGAATTTGTACACTGGTAGGGACATGAATAATTCATTAGAGCCTGCTACTCTTGGAGAGCGCGTTGTCAACAACCTGACAAGCACAATACGTGAACCAAATGTTGTTTTCGCTTTCGATCGGTTCTTTACTTCAGTGGAACTTCTAAAGACACTGCCATATCCAGCTGTTGGTACATACATGAGGACAAGAAATAATACACCTGTATTCCTATGTAAATTACAGCGAGGAGATAGTGAGTTTCAGTTATCTAATTTTGGTGTGCTTGCTTCACGTTGGATGGATTCGAAGGAAGTTCTTGTCTTATCAAACTGCCATTACCCTGTCAATACTGAAGTAGAAAGAAAACTCAAAGACGGTTCCAGAAAAGCAGTATCTTGTCCACAGTCAATCTCTGATTACAACAAGATTATGGGTGGTGTTGACCTAGCAGACCAAAAAGCAGCAGTTTACGACATCAACCGAAAATCGTAGAAATGGTGGAAGAAAGTTTTTTTCAAGCTTTTCATGCTAGCAGTGGTCAATGCATGGATATTGCATCAAGAAACTCACAGAAAAAAACACACTGCTTCAGTTTATTGTTCCTTTAGCAGAGTCCATGATACAAGAAGGTCAACAGAATAAAACATTGAAATCACCGAAAACTGGAGGGCGACCTGCTAAGCGCAAAACTGATGTTCATAATGTTGGAGATCATTTACCACTAGAAGGTACATCGAGAAAACGCTGCGTCAGATGTACTTCAATGAAAAAGGAGAAAAGAACGAAATTCGTGTGCTCTGGTTGTAACAACGCTTTGTGCTACAACTGCTTTACTCCTTTTCATAAAAAATAATTGTAAATTTGATAAATAAACCTTCATAAATGAATATTCCTGTTTATTTTATTTTGAAAATTACTAGCAAGACCTTTTATTGGGATATATGGCCCCATGAAGAAATATTATTGGGCCTATATATCCCAGGATAAAAAAAGGACTACGAGATTTTCGAACATCAGAATCTTCTTCTTTTTTCATTTAGAAAACGTTTGTATGATATTTGTTATTGTAGAGTAATCAGTTTGGGAAAAAAAACTCCGTAGCGAAAGGGTTAAGCAATGTAATTTAACAAATATTATTTCATTCATATAAAATTCTGGAAAGTTATTCTATTTCATGAAAATTTCAAGTTCAGCAAATAAAACCGCTTTAAAACAAATATATATATATTATATACTTGTATATATAATAAATAAATAACCAAACTTTAAAAATGTTTGCAAGATAGAAAAATTGAAAATTATACCACTTAAAAACTCATTTAAAATTAAATGTAAAAGTAATTTCAGTAATTTATGTTATGTATAATATTACGTTATCAGCGAATATGTAAAAGTGCCTTTACACTATTGTCAAAATGGTTAAGTCTTGACATTATCGTTTTACGTTTTACATAGTTTTACATTATCAAAAACAAAGTATAAAAAAGAGAATTTAATTTTATTTCACATGCTTACACTATACACTATTCAGTTATTAATAATTAAATGCTTAAAGAAAAGTTTATATTTGTGACAAAAAAGTGTTCTGATTAATTCAATGACTACATTGAACGAATTCAATTGTCACTAAGTAAATTTTATTTGAAAATTAATAGTTTTTCTAATTTAGTTGAATTTAGCATTACAATCAAATGATCAATTAGATTGAACAGATTATTTAGAATTTAATCGTAATCTAGAGCGTAAGAGTAAGATGTTTTTTTCCGTTTATGTCTATTATTAAAACTATTATTTTGTTCATTATACACTTTAGTATTTTCATAATGATGTAAGGACAAAATGCATCACATCATCATCTTTAATTTTTGTTCACACTTTATCGTTTTGGTAATAGTGTGAAGGCATTTTAAGTTTACAAGTGATATATGTATCATGTTTACGTTTATATGTACTATGTCAAATTTACATAATACATATAATGTAATGTGTATATTTAATATAAAGTCTTTGGAGTATTGTAATTATTTTACATATTTCATGCAACAAAATATATTATATAAATACAGTTTAATCATAAAAGCTTTATTGCTTGTTGTCTTATCTTGTTATGGTATTATTTTCATTTTTCATACATAAATTCGTATACATACATATATGTATACTTAAGAATACTCGTGTTCGTAAATATATGTACGTACATATATATGCATAACTTGAAAATTATGATAATTAAATTTTACAACTTGAAATAATAAAATAAAAATATGATATCTAATATGAACTTGTTAATCACTTTATGTACGTATACTTTAAAAGAGAAAATTTAGGGAATATTTATACACCTGCGTACATTAGAAATTCAATATTTTTAAAATTCTGTAAAATTTCTTAAAATAAAATTACGATTTTTCTTGAATAAACAAAAAAAAAACCTTTAAAACCACTTGTATAAAAATTTAGTTTTATTTTATTTTGAAATATGATTAATAATCACATTATTCAAAAAATAATAAAATAATCTAAATTCTTATTAACAATTTAAAATTTATTAAGAAAACATTTTGCAAGTTGTTTTGGCACAGAAAGGCGTGACACATTTTCAAATTGATTAATTTCGTAAAAAGAGAATCTTCAAAAATAAATTATATCCGCTGGTCTCAAATAATTTTAATTGAAAATTTTATAAAAAAAAATGAATTGATCATTAATTCAATTAGCAATGTACACCAGTAACTAATTAATGATGACAAACTGAATATATTGATCACCGGTGACTTAGGAGACATATTGCTCATGTGTAGGTTAATATAGAACATTGAATTGAATAAAGGTTGTTGTGACACATTTAGATATCTGTATTTAATTTTTTTGTCAATTAACTATGAGTATGTCATCATTAATTTCAAATTTATTGAACTTAATAGTTGATTGCCTTTTTCTCCAAACTCAATTTTGTACACTAATAGCTGTTTTTCTTTGGTCACGATTATCTGATAATTCTCAGTTCTCAATTGAGCAATGCGTTTCTTTTGTCTGTGTTTTTTCTATTCTGTTATAGGTGGCAGCAGCAACGAAGTGAGATTTATGTAATCCATCTAAGGAAAAATATTTTTGCTCAATTGATGTGAGCAACTGAGAATCAAAAAAAAGACACAATTTTGACAATCTTCGTGTTCATACTTCGTAAATTTTTGGTTATAGTTTATTTGTAATAAATAATTTGTAAAAATTAATTTGTAAAAATAAAAATTTTTCTAAATATTTCTTTTCAAAATGACAATCAACTGAGAATAAAAGTATCAGTCTATTTCTTTCATTTTGTTTTCTCAGTTAGTAACAAGAAGAAGATAACTGATCTAAATGAGATGTCAAACTGAGAATTATCAGATAATTGTGACCAAAGAAAAGCAGCTAATAATTGAGGGAGAAAGAATTAGCCATCTATTGACTGCTAGTAATACAATTTTATTAAAAAATTTTCTTGGGCATTTATGGAATTTTTGTGATTGATTGTGATGCAATGGAAGGATATGGATTAAAATTCAAAAACTGAATTTTTTCAAAAAAAAAATTTATATATAGATATGTTTTAATTTTTAATTCTAATCAATTTTTTTGTAATGTGTATCATAACTTTTTTTGATTGACAATTATGGTTAATTAATAAATTAATTTAATGCCAATTTAATAAACTAGACTGTCATTGACTTAAGTATATATTCAAAACAAATTAATTTGATGATTTCTTTGAATTTCAAAAATTTGTTTATTCAACGTCTTTAGTATTGTTTGTAAATAATAACTAAAAGAAAATCATTTCATCCTGACCCGTTTTCCCCTAAATATTATATAATGTGAAATATACGAGTATATTTATGTACATGTACACATAATTTTGTCATATAATTTAATTGTTCTCTATTGCATAATAATACATATGTAAACACTCGTACTTAGTGTTTGTATGTATGTACAAATTTACTTATGTACTATGTTTATTAGATATGGATATGTGCAATAATTTATACCAAATAGAAATTTGAATAATTATATCTCTTAAGGTATGATTACTGTACACAAATTAAGTTAATGTTCTAAAGTGGTTCTAACTATACTTATACGATATATGTACAATTTATATATTTTGTGGTTTTCCATTTGAAACATAATACTGTAATCATTCACACAACAGAAGAGAAGTAAGTGAGCTATTCTGCCATCGTTAGGTAGAAGGTCGTATCTGACATTTTTTATGTAATTTTGAGTTATCGAGGATTTTATATTTTGTTTTATGACACAAAAGAAAAGGAGGATCAATTTAGAGAAATAAGAAAATTATTATTTGCAAAGGTATATAATCGGGAATCTTTTTCCAAAAAATTGATTTCATGTTTTATTTAGAAATGTGTGATTTGTGTGATTTGACACATACGACCTTTTATCATATCTGTAAAAAAAGACAAATATCTGTATTTAGAGCATGTTGTATCAAGGCAGAAAGTCATAAGTACAATCTCAGATATACGACCTTTTACACTAGGATAAGCCAGATACGACTTTTTAACTTGAAAAATGTAAGATTTTCTATCTGATACGATATTTGAAGTGGCGAAAAAAGTGCCTTAATGTTTATTTACAGTTTTCTAACTTAGAGAATAGATGCATTATTGGTCTAATATAAAGATTTTACATTTAACTCATTTTTCGAAATTTTGTAGATACGACCTTCTGCCTAACGACGGCAGTATTACATATAAGTACTCTAACATCACATACTACATATACATAATGTATTTGCATAAAAGAAATACATGTAATTTATAAAAATTATAATAAGTGTATAAATTAATAAAATTTTCAATATTTCAAATGCATAGCAATACAAAAAACAAATATGTATTTTACGAATACATGTGCGTACATGTGTATTCCCAGCCAACATTCTTCTTAGATTCTCTTGCATTCTTCTTTCATTTGAGGAGAATTCAACTTCTCTTCTCAGACGAACCACCTTTCTTGTGATTTAGTTGACATCGCCACGAATGTCAAAAAAATGTTCGCCTAGGAATCTTCTTGGAAAATATAAGGCGATTCTCTACGGAGAATAATCTACAATTTGTGATGAGGAATATTGTGCGATTAATTGTAATGTGAAATTTTTGAAGAAATTATTTTAAAATTTATTTGCTATTGTAATTTCCAAAAAACTATATTGAACAAATTTTCAATTTAAAAATTTAATTTGTACCGACAGGTTCCAAATGTTTAGGTATAGAATAGAATTAATAAATTAAAAATTTGTTCAAAATAGTTTTTAGAAAATTAGAAAAGCAACTTTTAATTTAAAATAATTTTTAAATTATTTAAAATAATAAATAAAGGAATTTCGCAGACGAATCATTTGAGAACCTCAGGCGAGTTCTTACTTTCTACCTTCTACAATTGTTTGATTAGTGGGTTTACATTATTTTCCTACAAAACATTCGCTTTGTATACCGTTGGAAGAATCTTCTAATAACATCATGTTTTTCATGCTATCAAATTGAAAGTGTTCGTATTTTCTTCTTCTAGAAGAACATTCGCTAATATTCTTTCAAGAAGACTCTTCAAAAGGCTGGCTGGTTTGTTATACGCTGCACATTATTTAAATTAATCCTTTTTTAGTAAATGGCGGAGTTTACATTAATTTACATTACAAATGATCAGTGCATTTGCTGTAAAATCTCTTCGTGTCCTACCATCATGTTTGCACAATTAGGAAATTGACAAGTGAAATGACAAAATATGACATTTTTCGTTTTCTTCTTCTTTAATTGTAAGTGTATTTTGCTTTATTTTGATTTCGTTCTATGTTCGTTCTATTCAATTATTAATATAATTTTTTATTTCTTTTGATTTTTTAATTGTTAATTATTTTAAATCACTAATGCTGTGAGTGAACCTTGCCTTGCTTATCTACCAGCAAAGACTATAGAACTATATAGTCAGTGGTTCGCAATCCACATTAAACTGTAGGATAGGTGCATATACATCCTAAGTTTCGAAATCGCTTCATTGAAAGTAATTTAATTTTCATTAGGATGATTGTGTGAAATTCAAGGAATTGAAGAGCTCTTTTATATTTTTACATAATAAATAGTTTGGAAATAAATTTCTTTAATTTTTAACATGATTTTTTCTAAAGTTTATCTCACCTCTTTATTATGATTTGTCGAATTCGAACAACACTGAATGGAATTATTCTTTTGACGGAACATATCAATCGATTAGAATAATTTTGAAACTTTATTTAGATGTTTTGTCTAAACAAAATCCTTCCTAAATTATTGCATTTTTATCCTGATTTGGATTTCAATATTTTTTTGTAATTTTAAGATTCATCTATCATATATTCATCTTCACATATACATCGAAATTTTTATTAAGTGCTTGTGCTACAAACATTTAATGAAAAACTAAAAATTAATTATGTATATTTTCGATAAACATAGACAAATAGACATGGTATTATTATATTATACATTTCGAAGTACTACCACAACATATGCCTAATGCTAATTCATTTTATTCGTCCATCTCCTGTGAAGCTCTATAATGTTCTATTGACAAAAATTTACACTGATTTGTTGTATCTAGTATGTACATAATTATTTTCTCGGTAAAATTTATGCACATAATATGTATACATACAAGAATAAACAAATAATGGGCCCTATTATGAGTGTCGATAATATCGACTATCGACAAAATTAAGACGAGACGAGACGATGTTAATTTTGTATTATGTAAATCGGTCGCCTCGACAGTAAAATATTGCAATATCAAATTTTATTTTCATTCAGTTTGACCATGTAATTTCTATAAAAACTGTCATGCAAAGCATACATGAAATGTCAAATCACCATAGAGCCATAGACTACTATGCCTGTCGATTAGTTTTAGCTGATCGACACAAAATGTCGATATTCTCGCCTCAAATCGACACTCATAATACAAAATTTGTCGAGTCGAGGCGATAGTCGATGACGAGACGATATTATCGACACTCATAATAGGGCCCAATAAATATAACATGCAGATATGAAATTAAGTTTATTATACATATATATGATTAACTCAAATCCTATAAATTATTATAAACGTGATACAAAAACTGATGCATATGCCATCACAGAATATTATGAATAAGTATATCTACGAGTACGATATACAATGTGGTAAATAAATATTTAAGGCATTCATTTCGAATATCAAATCTCGTAAATCTCGTAATTTTGTCATTTTGATCGTATTTTTACGAGACTCCATAACTTTTTTCTTTGTTTTAATAATTACGAACTGACTTTGCGTAAATGAACAAGACTTTTCAGTCGTATAGATCAAACTGGTAAATAAATAAATGTTTGACTGTTTGACAGAATATCATTCTTATCAATTGAAATTTGAAAATTGAGTTTTTGGTTATATTTTGAGAAGATTGTTAAATTTGTGTGACGAAATAACAATTTGTGAAGAATTAAGTTCAAATTGCGATTAGTGTTTAACAAGATGCTTTCGCATGTCATTTTGACTTACGAGGTCGTAAAATTATGCGTTGTTTAAGATTACGATTTGAAATGAATACCCTCAATATGTATCATGTGTTTGTACCAGTCAAAGAAAGAACGTTCATTGCAATATGTATATGTATAAAATATGTGTCAAAATATTCTATGATTATGATGAAAATAAAATATACACTTTTGATATGCACATGAAATATTGATGAAAATGAAACATATATAAATATGTAAATATGTATATGCGTATATGCAGAAGATTTATGTTCATTTACCTGTATACCTATACCTATACTATACTGAATATTAATTATAAGTTGAGTATGTAAATAAATTATGAAAATTCCTGAAATAAATTTGTTATAATCTGCGTATAAATAAAAAATGAACAAAACATATACAGTATGTATGTACATATCATGCAATATAATCAGTATATGTATGCATAAAAAAATCTATTTTGAATTAATTTTTTAATTATCTACTTGCAAAATTGCTAAAAAAAAAAAAAAAAAACACAAAAATAAATTAAATTAATAAACGTGAAATATTCATGAAATTTAATCAATTAATAGAATACATAATCTGGAGTTTGTGTTGTATGGGGCTGTATCAAAAAGATATGAACAACATTTTTCAAATTTCTAAAATGTATACAATTTTGTTTCATGTTTCAATTATTGTGGCTCATATAATTTTGTACGAAAGAAAAATAAATTATTTTGTGTTAATTGTTAATTAACAATAACTACGCATACTCGTTTATATTGCTAAAAATATTAAATAAAATCTTTTGTTTATAAAAAAATATTTTCTCTTTCATATTAAATTCAATCCATTAAAATCATCTAACAACACTTTATTCAAATATTAATGTCCTCATAATCTTTCCCATATGCAAATCATCAAAGTCAAATAATCAAATAACGCAAACTTTCAAAACTAAACTAAAAACCACATTTTTATATAATATACGCGTATACCATAATTATCACACAAGAACAAATAAATTTTTATAGTTTATTGGTTGATTATATTGTTCTAGAAAACATATTTTTAGATGGTAGTAGTATTAATTAAAATGTCAAATATTTTCATAAATTTTAATTAATGATAATCTAAAATTTTATTTTTCATAGTACCTAATATGTCGCTCATCATAATTTTTATATATCGACTCGACCTTAATTGAATCAAACATTTTCATTAATTAGTCTAACTATACAAAGTGCATTCAGAATTTAATTCTAATAAAAAATATCATAAGTTATTTATACATTGAGGCTGGTGTTTACCAACATAGATTATCTTTTATCTGAGATAAAGTGTATTCATAAACCTAGATAAAACACTACTCGGATATTTTTAAGACAACCTCGGAGTGGTATTATAAATATCGTTCGAACATAACCTTGTTATTAACAGCAACAGCACAAATAAAGATAATGTATATGTACTGTATTATCGTGTTTGCATAGAATTATGACATCACAGAACCTCTTTTTCATTTTGTAATATAAAAATACAATCAGCTGACATGTTTGACACACATGTTCGACCCGAAAACGAAGTTCGAAAACAAATTTTATCTAGGTTGATGAATAAGATGAAATTGTATCTGACTAAAATATATCCAACGGATATATCTATCTATGTTGGTGAATACCACCCTGATTGTACGTATATTTGAACATGGAACTATTTACACACATGAATACATATCCACGTATGTATATGATTGCAATTATTTTGCATAAATAAGTAGAATTCCGTACAAATGAATCAAATTATTTACGTATGTTATGTACATATTTGAGATTTTCTAAAAATTTATAATTTTTCATTCATGTCATTGTGTTATGCTTTGAATAGATAAATAATTCACTATACTATTTTCAGAAATCGAAGTCAGTATTGTGCTTATGGAAATAGTTACCAGATGAGGTTCTGATAACTTCACATATAATATTTTGTAGGAAATTCTGAATAATATATCTCTGTCAAAGTGTCAACCCTGAAGAAGGTACTTTTTAAAATATGTTAACAGGATGTTCCAAATTGTGCATTAATAATTTTATAATTTTGTTCACAAATAATTCTTAAAAGGGAGATTCTGTACAAATTTCACATTCCTGTAAATTTATATTTGATAAAAAAGTAGCATTATTTGAAAATATCATAAAAATGTTCGGTTTTTAAGACAAATTTTAATTTTTGTTTGCTGATTTTTTCATTTCTAATAATGAATCACCCTGTTTTTTTTGGGAAAAAGAAATACACCACCCCCTTTGATGTTGCCTATCACACAGCGTGAAGGCAACTGATTTAATCAGTTAACACCATTTTGGTTATATGAAAAATAAAAAACCGAACTATAAAATATGAAGTCATTGCGCAGCCGATGTCCACTCAAAGTATAAAATGTAGATTGAATCGTGTCAGCGGGAAGATGGGCATAAAAGAAAATGATAATAATTCAGGGCTGCCGTAGCTACTGGGAGTATTGATTAAATTTATAAAAAAAATATGAATTTTTGATTAAACCACATTCAGTATTTTTAATTTTATTTATGAAATTATGTGTTCAGTATCAATTTGATATTAAATTTTGTATACATACGTACATACATTCATTTTCATATTTGTTTATTTGTCCATTTTCTTCTATTTTGTTCCCTTTATGTACTTGTTAATGATTTCTTTACGTTACCGTTACATTCTGAATTTTATTTTTTGTTTTGTCTTTTCTTAGAATAAGAAAGAAAATTATTTACAATGCAAATTGCTATCATATTATTCAAATCAGCTTGTTATTATATGTTATTTTGTAAAGAAATGAACATATTTCATAAAATTTCCCAAAATTTCACAAAATTACCTGTTTTTTTGTAAAATCTAAAAAAAAAGTTTTTTGCAAACTGCAGCCCTTCATAATATAAAATTTAAAAAATTTCCCTCGGATTTAAATTGAGATCTGATCACCCCACACACGAGACAGATTTATACAAACGCAATGTGAAAGAATATAGAAAAGCATGCCTATCTTGCCTGTACTGACTTCGATTTCTGAAAATAGGTCATAAAATGTGCTGTAGTTAACTATGAATTTTTTTTTTGTTTTTTTAATATCTGAACAGTTCATAGGATTTATTTAAAAATACTATGTAATTTTTATTTCTTTATTTTGTAGTAAGTATTATATGTTGATTTATATTTCAATTTATACAAAAATATTAAAATATTAAAATTATTGTCTCGTAGATATCAAATTTTTAATTAAACCAATTTAACTGATATAATAGCGAAACAAGAACCGGAGTTGAAGAATTAGATACAATACCGAATTGTATCAGATCTATGAAGATGTAGCACTATCCAAATTTATCAAGCTAAACAGGCTGCAATGGGCGGTGCATATAATACGTATGTTAGACCACAGAATATCAAAAAAATTAATTAACGCGGATATAGACGGACAACGACCTGTGGGTAGACCAAGGAAAAGATGAGTGCAATCAGTTGGAGAAGATGTGGAAACCTTGCTTCTGGAAGGGAATTGGAGGGCAGTGGCGAAGAACAGACTGAAGTGGAGGCAAGCGTTAAGAGGAGACCATAGCTCGATTTGGACTGTAGCGCTATTGGAAGAAGAAGAAGAAGAAGAAAAATAGCGAAACAAAAGACTATATATTTGAAATAGATTTTCCATATATCTGAATATATTTTAATATTTGGAAAATTTATTTTTATTTAATCGGTAAATTCGTCTCTTTTTATATTTGTGCACACTGCACACACTATGTACTCCTATGTACATGTTTTATGCTAATATTACATGTAATTAGAAAAAAAAATTTTTATCTGCATCAAATATAGATTATATTCTCCAAACTAATTTGCGGAAATATTTTTAAAAAAAAAACACTATACAGGATAAAATTTTGAATTTTTTGAATATGATTATGATTTCTAATTTAACATGAAAATAATTACATTGTCACTCAATGTTCTGTAGTTTTATTTACTTCAATGAATTAATTGCGATTACAATTTATCTATAAACAAAAACAAAAATATCTTCAGTTTATTTGAGTTTAATATTTTCGTACTACGCCCCTAGACTAGAATAAAGATAATTTATAAATTTCCTACGCGTTAGTTTTTGATTATGTAGTGACATTATGTTTGATATAAGTACTATCTCAAGTATAGATTTCCTGGACATATACAGTACATGTTAATACATATCACAAGGGATAGTACTCGTCGGTAATCAATATAAGTATGTAATGAAATTTTATTTTAAAATAGGTATGTACTCGTATAAGATAATTTTAATGTTTACTGTTTCCTGCATTGCACTTAGTATGAAATAAAAAATTAAATAGATAAGAAAAATATGTAGGATAGACCGTTATTATAGATTTTTTTATCTATTGTATATAAGTATGTACATATGTGGGTATAAGAAAATATAAATTTTCTTGTAGATTTCAGTTCTAGATACCTTTACGTGATACTGTCTATCTCTTTGTAAGTATAACAACGTATAACCATGTAACTTTGTGTAGAGTGTACACTCATATGTATGTACATAAGATACCAGATTGTATCATATCAACATCTAAACAGAAAACTATAAATATGGCCTAATATTGCGGTCATAGAGTTATGGGCGTTTTTAATAATCTGAAATATGTGAAAAAAGTACATATTAACGTATAAAAAAAAAACAATTAAATAAACTCCAAAAATTTAGTTCAAAATTTCGTAATAAACATTCTAGAATATGGGTCGTTATTATTAGTATATAATAATAACGTATACATACTTATGTACATAAGTCTAATATCTTCCAGAAAAAAATGATACCTCATACATAACCTCAAACTTAAAACTCTTACTCCTATCATACTTGCATTCTTCTTGTTGTTATTTCGAAAACCAATTTAACTTATACATATCATCTGTTTGAACATTACATATACTTTACCATATGTACATACATATTATGTATACATCTACTTCTACATTCAATTTATATTATATGATGTTGATGACCATAATAATGAAGATTACGTTATCACATAAAGATAAATCGATCGCTTATATATCATACTACTTTAGGATTTATATAAGTAAACGTGAATGTGTAGTGTACATATGTGTATGTATGTGTGTGCCTTTGGGAAAATGTATTTTTTGATTAATTTATTTATTATTTTTTTTCTTTTCAATTTACTGAAATATTCTATCTTAAAAGCAATAATATATGATATGTACCTACATAAATACAATGCAATACTTTAATCGAATACATATACCTACATGTTTTTCTTTTTATTTTTAACTCTCTATTACGTGCAGAGAGACATATCACAACACAATTACATTTTAAAAAAAGATATACATACATATATTATATAAACTAGAACTAGAAGAAGTAGGTATGAAGAAAAAATAAAATTAATTACCATTAAAATAGAAATTGAACTCAGTATCTATCACAAGGGATAAAAAAATAAAAAGTAAGCTTTTATCTTTAATTAATCTGAAAGATATGTAGGTACATACGAGTACTGGTACATTAGTAAATACATATGTATGTAGTAAAGTAGAGTATGTACTACATACACATACGCATATAGTATATGTACATTATACTACACTTGAGAATCGAATTCAGGTTTGAATCATTTTGAATACATCAGATATAAGATCTTTTGAAAAATTTCTAGAATAAAATAAACATAAAAATCCAATTATTTTTAAAAACAAGAATAAAAACAAAAATTAAAAAAAAAAAATAAATTAAAAATAGAAGAAAACAAAAAATAATAACAGGAATTCAATGGAATTGAAATGGAGCATGATTCTATTTACATATTTTGTAATTTAGTTAATTGGATTTTCATCTTTTAGAGGTACACTCTATTTATACGAATGCACCATATAAAGTATATTTTTCTATAGATCGTTATGGATCGTATTCGTATGTACACATAAGAAATTACTAGAGAATTGAATTTTTAATCTCTAAAAATATGCATTGAACTGTGGATTTAATTAAAAGCTGATTTTTTTTTTCTTTTTTTAATAAAATTCAATGTCATTTTTCAGTTTTAATTCGTATTTTTTTTTGTTTTTGTGCCTTTATTTCTTATTTTATTTTTTCAAGTAAAAATATTTTTTTTTTTTGAAATCGTACTTCAGTATACGAGTACTTATTGGAATTTTTCACATGAAGATGTAAGTACAAATTAATATAACATAACATTTGCCTATATATGCATGCCTATTTATGTAATGCAAGCTACATATTCATTCATCTACTAATATAAGTATAGAACTCGAACTTCTGGTCCAATCAATTGATTTAATTTTTTCTTTTTTAATTTTTATGTAAATTAAGATTTACCACTATAAAAAAGACTGAATAACAACATCGTACTCGTACTCGTACATAATATAGATACGATTTCTGTATTATCGCATTCACTATATATGCAGCAAGTATGCATCATTCACTCTATAATCTCATTCAACATCTAATCAATTTTTCAATGTTACATATTACATTCATACACATATCATTGCATTTACTACTATTTTTGCTGTTTTTTCTTTAGGTTTCCTGGAAACCTTGAACCACTTTCATAAAATTTTGTACCTTTGAACGTATCTACGTTACCACATGTGAACAAAAAGATATGTGCGAATATGTGCATATATGTATTTATACGAATAAGCATATATACATAATATGTAAGTATGCGAAAGTACTTCATGAGTAATTCATTTATTCTCTCTATACGAAGAGGCTAAATTGAGTGCAAATTTATGCAAATTGTATGTGATCATTTTATACAAATAATATAAAATTAAATGCATTTTTATTCCATGTATTTCATATCATTTATTGAATAAAATGACTACCTACTCATGACTACTTGAATCGTAAATTTAAACGCTTTTTACAATTTATTTTGAATTCTTTATTATAGTATTGTAAGAGTACATTTTCTTTGAAATTTTATTTTTACACCTTTTATTGATTTTGTTGGCGAATTTACAGTAAGATAAAAAAAAAGAATAATTTATTGTTTTAAACGCAGCGCTAAGATCGATTATTGTGGCTTAAATTTAAATTTAAAAATGGCATACTGCTAAATGAAATAAATTTAAAAAACTCGTAAGTATTTTCGTATTTTGTTACAAATGGCATTATGTACAGTGTGTTTCACTACAGAAAGCCTTTCGATTTTATCTACAATCTTTTAGTTACAGGTAAAATTTTTTGCCTATATAAGGAGCAATCGAATCTCTAATTCGCAGTATAATTTTTTTGTTGTAAGTGGCATTAATTAGTTTTTACAATATTAAAAGTGAAATGAGTTCATATTACAAGGTGTGGTTTGAAGCAGCATTTTTAGTTAGCCATCCTAAGAGACCAAAAATGACCGTAGCAGAAGCAGCGAGGTATCTGAAAAAATCAAGATTCTTCATTATAATATGGAATTAACGTTAGCTGGAAACTGGTTTGGTAAATGACGTGCATAAAAAGGACAGGCCTCGATCGACAACAAAGCGCAACGGTAAGACAATAGAGAAGATATTTTTAGAAAATCCTTCAATATCGATTCGATAAGCACAAGAAAAATTATCGAAAAAGAGTATAAACATCTCCACTTCAACTATTCAGCGACGTCTCAAAGAATTTCAAATAAACAACTTGTCAACGATGCAAAAACCTTTATTGACAAATTCCCTTATGGAAAAAGGGTTATTATGGGCCCAAAAGAATATAAACCGAGATTGGGGTAATGTAGTCTTCACGGATGAGGCTTCTTTTCTCGTTTCAAATCTTTTGAGACGTGCTTGGACGAAAAAAGGTGAACGGTAACATAGAACACCTTGCAAAGGCGCACGTTTATGGGGCCTTTTGTTAAAAGGGGTTCGGTTATTTGATATGCTTCACGGGGATACTAGATGCGAAACGATTGACCAAAATATATAAAAATGGATTGTTACGATTAACAAATAACTGGTTTGGACACGGAAATCGAGATTGGATTCTTCAAGAAGACAATGACCCCGAACATCGGAGTCAACTTTGCACCCAGTGGAAATCTCAAAATGGGATCAATACTATGGATTGGCCTTCACAATCCCCAGATTGTAGCCCTATTGAAAATGTGTTGGCTTACATGAAGCAGAAATTGCGGGGGTTGAAAATAAAAAACACAAACTATTTAATTCGAGTGCTAAAAAGAATTTGGAAGAACCTTAACGAGGAGTACGCCAAGAAATCAGTGGAAAGTTGTTGATAAAAGATGCCGCCATGTTATTGAAGCGAGTGGAGACTGGACGAGCTATTGAATATAACGCGAATTAGAGTTTATATAGCTGATTAAAATAAAGTATATACCTAGTCAAAACAATCACTCGTTTTTTTATTTTTTGAGGGCTTTTTGTAGTGAAACACACTGTAAATATGTGCCTAATAATAAAATATTTTCATCAATTTTGTCCTTTGTTATTTTTACTATAAAAATTAAGCAATTTTATTCAACTCTCAAATTTTGTGATATTTTTGTATTTTTTTATATTCAAAATCAATGACCGCGTGTATCTCGCTGTAACGAATTGGTTTTGGTCTGTGCTTAGTCTCTCTCTCGAGTGTGTTTAATTTTTTAGTTATAAAAATTTTGTTCGTAACGACTAATTTATTTATGTATGATACTATCCATGATACTATCCTTAATATCAAATTAGTCGGAGATTATGTTGCGTTGCTTATCATTCGGAGAGGATTAGGATTAGGAGATTAGGATAATATCAATACATAATACAGGAGTTTAAATATTTTGCTTTAAAAGTAAGAGTAACAAAGGATCAGTTTTAAGCCCTTTCCTCTTTAACAGACTTATTCACTTTACTTTCTTTGAAGTATTACATCAAATCTAAAAAGGATCACTCCATGGACGTTGATGTTTGTAGATGACATTGCACTTTCATGTAAGCTGGACAAGTGGCAGAATTTTGTAGAGCAAAATGGTTTTTGTGTTTTCTATTAGCAGAAGTAAGACGCAATGAATATCAGCACGTCAACAATAGCCTCTGAAATATTAAACTATAATAGCAATTAGATAGTTTTAAAAAGCTAGGGTCAGTCACAGGGATATGCATCACAGTCACAGAGTAAATGTTGCATGGTTAAACTAGAGAACATTAACGAGAGTATTCTGTATACAATTCCAATTATTTATTAAAAATAAGGGTAAAGGGGCAAAGTTTATAAAATGGTAGATATAAAGTACAATTAAAAGTTTTGTAGATGAGTAAAATAAAAAATGACATTAAAAAATTAACTTAGGCGACGCTAAAACACAGGGAAATCAAAGCTAGGAAGAATGAAGGAGTAAAATATGATGAGAGAGGAATGAATGAAGAATATAAGCTGGGAAAATTTTAGGAAAAAGAAGAAGGTTCATTAACACAATAATGATTTCATAACTCATAAATAATAAAAGTTTTATAACTATACGATTAAAAAATGAAAATACGCTTTTGATTGATACTTTTACAATTGATAACTTCAAATCAAAAATATACCCGTCTACATTTCAAGTGAAGATAACATTTTTAAATTAAATCATATTTTTAATAAATAAAATTCAAAAGCATACATAACCAACAGCAGTCATATATGATATGTATCAAATTTTTATAGTATTGCAAATTGATATATATCACATGCATTATGTATTTTTTTAATAAATTAATAACCAAAATAATTAGCGAATATGTATAGCAGTTAAATATTGATGTCAATTAAATTGTTAAAAAAAATATAATATCTTCGTTGTTGTGCTATTCAGTTGAATGTCATCATTTTTATATTTTACCTTCAATTACACCACACTGTAGTAGTTGATTAATTTGCATATATATGTGTCTGTACGAGTATATAGATACAGTATGCATTATCTTTATGTATGTATATGTATGCGATGCTCATTAAAATTTCGTGTATACAATTGCATCAAATAATGTACGTTTTAAATCAAATAATTTTAATTATCACTGATCCGGTTTTTATTTGTTTTTTGTATATATCTATATATTTTTTTGCTTGTTTTTTATTGCCATTTATTTACTTTATTATCTGGAAATAAGGACATAAAAAAAACTAACTGATAACAACGAATATACCAAATAAACCAAACAAAAATTTTTGTATTATACATATGTGCGTATATATGTATATAAAAAATTAACATATACATAAAACATTAAAAGAATTAAAAACAAAAAAGAAGGAATAGTGCATATCATGTCCTAAATTAAAATTAAAAATATCAACTTAATATACATTATGAACATACACTAAGTACATTACACATTTATTTTTTTTTTTCATATTTTATAATATACGTAGTGCGGTCCAGTTAACGTGGCCTAACAGAGAAGGAACAGTGGAAGAAAAAAAAATTTTTATTTCTCAATATAGTCTCCTTTTATTTTTATACACTTTTCACATCTTTTAATTAAAGTTTTAATGCCTTGAAAAATATATTCTGAATCTTTAGACTCAAAGTGCTGCACAACGGCCTGTTGAACCTCTTCATCGTATCAAATTTTTTTACTCTGCGGTCAGTCTTCAGTTTTAAAAACAAAAAAAAAATAGTCGCTTGATGCTAGATCAGGACTATATGGTGAATGTTCAAGCTCAGTGAATCCGCATTCCAACAGCAGCCTTAGAAATTGCAGCAGTATGAAATAACCAAACGACATTCTAATTGGTGCACTTTTTCCATAACTATTAACTTTTACTTTTTTTGTTGGCAGTAAAAAACTAACTAATCATTCTATGATATTGATCTTCTTTATGCAGTCGTTTAAAGGTCTGATCTGCCTGGCAAAAAAATAAAATATTGGGAATTCCAACTATAAATATATCAGGCCAAGTTTTCACTGGACCGTACCACGTACATACGTACATATGTATAATATAATATCGTACTCGTGAAATTGTGAACGAAATATTATATTCATTATATAAGAGTATATCTGAATATATAAATGTACTTGTGTAAATAAAATGTGTAAACTATACGTATATTATAATGAATATGGAATCATTTTAATTTCATAATTTAATTTTTAATATTTAATTTTCCGCATTGAATTTAATTTCCATGTCATTACAACTATGTGTCGGCTTATAGTAGAGTCAAACAAGCCTATTATATTATAACGGTGCATTTATATCGACACAAAATCAAATATTTTCGTAATTTTGTGTGCACTACATTCAAAATTACGTTGAAATGGTGTGCACATCCATGAAGTATCAATTATTTACATTTTAAAATTTTAAAATTTAATTTTTACAGTTACGATTTATTTTTGAATTTATTTGTATAAAAGATTATTTGAATTTGATGAGTCTTCCATGTATATAGATGCTAAGATAAATTTCAAAAATTAAAATATAAAAATCGGATGCCTAATTAGTAAATTAATTCGTAATTTCAAAATCATTTTACAAAATTAAGATCGATGAAAACGTATTGTAATTCATGCATAAAAAATATTTAATTATCAATCTTAAATTTGAATAAAATTGTACAAATTATAATAGCTACGATGAATAAAAATGAATTTAGTTCATTTTGTTGCATATATAGTGAACTGAAAAGCAATCAATCAGCTCTCGATTTTCAAGTTGGTTTTCGTATTGTTGCTGACATGTGAATATTATTCCATTAATTAACGACCACGAATCAGTCATTATATTTGAGCAATTATTCCACAAACCTTCCTATCTCTTACATTGAAAACGAACTACGAATTAACCATTGTTGGTTCATTGGAGTTAAACCATTAACCATTACTTTCCAGAACGTAATTGACATTTAAGATTAGGATTCGAGATATCTGCTATCTTGTGCACCACACATCTCCGAAGTTACATAACCGATTTCAATGAAATTTGAAACATAGATACTTTGATAGGAATTATGCTGCTTAATGGAGCATTTTTTTAAAAAAATGTCCTTATTTCCTTCTTACAGGGTGTCAAAGTTGTCAAAATTGCGAATTTTTCGGCTTCCAAATGCACCTCGTACTCGTACAGCAAACACTGATCGACCAACCTCTTTGAAAATTTGAATATAGGTAGCCTGAAGCATATTGTGGTGCTTGAATAGAGCACATTTTTGATTTTAGGAACTAAAATTTAGTTATAGTTCTTAAAAATGGAGAGGGTTTTGTTTTTTGAAAAATCGTTCAACTTCGACTTCTATTTTTATATATCTATATGATTTTGGTATCAAAATAAAATTTGGACTTTTCTGAAGTGTTTACAAAAAAAGAGATAAAAATCTTTGTTATATTTCCATTTTTATTAACAAAATAAAATTATGTTCTTTTTCATCAAAATATTGAAAAATCCATTTTTAATAGCACCTAAAAGGTATGCAAAGTCATTTTTTAAAATTGTTGTATGTAAAATGGTTTTTGTTGTTTTCGAAATTTTTCATAGTCAAATCCTACTCTTAACATAGAACATAATATACATTTGTACACATACTATTGTTTGTATGTACATCAATCTCATATTACAATAATGAGAAACAACACTTTGTATAGACTTATTTGTATACAAAGTTATTTCCAACAAAATAACTACGTTACATATGTATATTATGAACATTGATTGTACCTATTTAATGCTGTAAAAGGCATACAAACCAACAAAAAAAGGTATTTTTTCACGATTTACACGCTTTTATAAAATTCTTAAAAAGTTTTTACACGAAGCGAGTAAACTTAATTTTTCAAATTAGTCGCGTATTTAATAGGTGCTGTGAAAAATATTTGTTGTCAATTTCGCTGTTTTCAGTAATTCATTTGGAATTCCCCCCCTTTTAATTCTAATTATCGTGACGTAGAAAACTAAAATTTTTCAAAATGAAAATGACAGAAAATTTCAAATGCTACAGAATTATGTCGCTTCTACATTCAATGCAGTAGACTTGACAGGTACTTTTGCATAAATTAAGCATGCTATGAAGTCGAAGTTGAAGTCACTGAATTGAATATAGAATCGGCATTACACAAAATGCGTCACAGTGTGTTCAATTAAAACTTACGTATACATACATGTAAATTTACTATGAAACGAGTCTGTAATTTTAATCTCTTAAAGTAAATACCCATTTGTTTTTTTAATTTTTATGCAAACAATGTTATGTTCTCAACATTTTCATATTAAATTTCATTATTGTTAAAATAGAATTATGTTATATTTCGTACGTATTATATGTATGAATTTTATATTAATATGTAAAAAATATCAACATTTTTTTGATGTATGTATGCATGTGTGTACATCCATAGTTACAATATCATCTATCATGTTATATGAACAGAGGATTCAAAATCATATTATAATGTATGTATTTATGACGGACAATGTAGAGAAAATATTTTATTATATTTTTTGAATGAATTTCATAACTTTATTTGAAAAAAAAAGAAGAATCGCTTTTTAATCAAACAAACGAATAATATTTTCTCAGAGTTTATGATATAATACTCAGTCATACTCATACATTATACATGATATTTTTAAAAATATGTCAAATTCAATGATGATTTGAATATACCAAAAATGAAATGAAATATTCGGAAATAATACAAATCTGATGACCACTGTCCGCATTACCATAAATTCCATAAATATGTATATTAAGTATATACATAGATACGTAAATAGTATTATATGTATTTACCTGAACATACGCTTTTATGCAATATGCATGGAGGATCAGGATACATACTTTTATATTAAACAAATATTATGGTTGTATTATGGTAGTTTAGTGATTTCTATATTAAATAATTGCGTACATACATAAACTTCTATATGCAAAATTTGTAACTATACATACATAATGTACATTTGGATATTGCTGAATTATAAAAATCTTATAACAAACAAAACAAAATCCTGCCATATTATGAAATTTATAAAATTGTGTAATCATGAAAATTCATGAATATAAATACACATATTTGTAGGTATTTGTATATATACTCTTTATGTACACAAAGTATAGCACAAAGCACATACATAAGTCCATTTATTAATGCAATATGGATGGACACATAATACCAACATAAAATCTGTTTTACAGTACGACTAGCTAGCAGTTATATAACTTATGTTATTATGTGCTTGTACACATATCATGTGTATACAATATACAATATATGTAATAAGTATGAAAATTTTGGAAAGAGCGTATTTGAACTTCTATAATTATTTCGAAATATTCTATTGCTTGTGTAAATTAATACATTAATTGAAATATGGATTGAGTTTGAATAACTAAACATAATTAAAATATTTTATGTCAATATTAACTTTTATTTCTGATGGATGATGATGTGTTTTTGGTCAATATTTATCGTCGGTTATTAATTGATATTTTATTTTAACATTTTTTATTTGTTTTTGAAGCTTTAAAACTTTTAACCAGGGACATTTTTATTTTTTGTCTGGTTACTGTTTAATTTGTGATTCAAACATAATTCCTATAATAAGATGTATTAAACATTCCTAAAATCGAATATTTACCTTGAAAAAAAAAATGAAAATGATATTTACTTTTCGTTTATTCATACATACTGATAAAAATGTTTCAAAAACAAAAAACTACGATATTTTTCAAACACATGCTGGATCTTCTATCAAGAGTGATACTTTGTGAAATAGTAATTTTCAGTTTCTAAATACATATTTTTCTTATGCTTCTTGAATTTGAAAATATCCATCACAATTTTATAATTTTATCATGCAACAAATAATGGTCCCTATTATGAGTGTCGATAATATGGTCTCGTCATCGACTATCGCCTCGACTCGAAGAATTTTGTATTACGAGTGTCGGTTTGAGGACTAATCGACAGGCATAGTATAGTATTCTATGGTGATTTGACATTTCATGTGTGCTTTGCATATAAGATAATGTGTACTTAATAATTATTCTACTCAATCTATCCAAGTTTAATTTAATTAGTTAAAGAAAAATCACCAAAAATGCTGTTTGAGCTGTTTGTAAAAAACGAACATGAACGCATCTCTTAATGCTCTTTTATGCAATAAAATCAATTTTTTTATATTTTCACATTTAGCTACAAATTTACACAATACAAAATTTACATCGTCTCGTCTCGTCCTAATTTTGTCGATAGTCCATATTATCGACACTCATAATAGGGCCCAATGGTTCCTGAACTTTTAGAAATCATTACAAAAAATTTAGCAAACTGACAGAGTTGTGTTATCGTTCGTTCACAAGAGAATCTTTTCGCCATCATCGTTTCTCTATTCAGGCTATACGCTGCACTGTTGCCAAGTTTGAGTCACTGACAACCGCTACAGATTCGTATTAAACGAATTTCTGTATTCTGAACTAGATGCAATAGGTATTGACAGCATATGATTTTAGCATGATGGCACTAAATGCTATGGATTTTTTTACTTTGAGGATACACTATAAATAAAAGCCCAGATTTATGCAGCTGAAAACAAACTTTGCAGCTTTTGGAGGCAAAAGTGATTAACAATTGTTGTCATCGGCTACGTCACTATGGTCACTATGTTCAAAGCTACATTGGACATTCAAACGATATTTTGTTTAGAACATAACTGTATAGTGTATAATACCTATAGGCTTCATAAAAAGGCATAATCGTCGAAATTTTGAGTGGTTTATTTTTATTTGAATTTTACAAAATACTTATCACTCTCATAAAAAATCTTTATTAGGTTGTTAGTTTTAATTACATTATAAATACCAATTTACGATTACTTTACAAAAATAAATTTCATTAAAATTTTTATGAATTTCATTATTTTGAAATATGCAAATAACGATCGAATGTATTTTTTCTAGTACAACAATAAAAACAAATATGTAATAAATTTCGGAATCTGAAGAGAATAAAACGTAATATTTTCCCAGACTTGCAATTTCAATTATGTAATTAAATTTAAAGTGCAAAAATAAAATTATAAAAAAAAAATAAATTGCAACGCAAATTAATATGTACATACATAATATGTATTTACAGTACAAAAATTACAGTAAAATTATGAACAATTTTATAAATTGTAATATATAATATCAATATGTAATTTATGGAATCATGCATAATTAATGAAAAATGAATCAATGATTAGAATTTTTAATTTTGGAATGCAATGAAATTTTTTTATGCAAATTTTTTGTACGCTCTTTTCTGTTTTTATATATATTTATATATATATTTTACATATTTCAAAAATGCTACAGGCTGTAAAAATAATAGAAAAATTCTGAAAAATATTTATTAATTGTTTCAAATAATGCGTTTTAATTTATTAAAAGGCATTTTTAATTTATTTCAATTTTATTCAATTTCATTATTTCATTCCTTTTTTCATTTTCATTCAATTCATTTTCATTTAAAAGTAAGTGTATTTAAGCGGCTAATCACAATCTCAGAAACCAGTCGTAATCATCTAGCCATGCCAAACTAAATTTTACTTACATAGTACCTGTACGATACTTTGGATACCAGGACATCAGGGCTTTGAGGGCAATAAGGCAGCCGATAGCATCGCTAAAGAAGGCCCCGAAATGCGTTTTATAGGCCCTGAACCGGTAATTAGTGTGCCTACGACGGTGGTTAGAAATGCTATAGATTCACTTACAGATAATTTGCATGAGAGTCTGTGGCCAAATCTCCCGAGCAGAGCTCTAGCGACTTTTCTACTCAAACGGGGAAGGAAAGACTGCAGATCTATGGTCAATGCTCTAACAGGGCATAATACTTGTGGAAATCACCTCGGAATCACCCTACTATAGGAATCATCAGTGATGCACTGTGTGCTTCTTGTGGATAGGAGAACTATACCACGGAACAATTCTTGTTTGAGTGCCAGACCTTCTCCTCTATTAGAATAGATGTCATCAGACCCGAGCAAATTGGACCTGAATGTCGAGTGGAACTCCTTCGTTACCTGAGAGCGACGAAGAAGTTTGACTAGACAAGGGCTTCAAGTACAATGGACAGCGTTTGTCTGAGAGTTTCTCTGATTCATACCTCCCCCTAAACAAACAACAACAGCCTGTACGATACGCCTGTACAAGTACTACATGTTGTACAATCTTGCTTCTATGTACACAGAAAAATGAAAAATGTCGCATTTTGTGCGTATAGTTTAAATGAGATTACTCGTAGTTCTAGTAAACTCAGTTCACATAATCATTAAAAATGTTCATTAGTGGAAAAGTGATTTTCTTCCTAATTGATACTTATTATTCAAGATGCAGATAAGAATAAGTATGAATAAAACGATATTAAAAAACTGAATTCTATAAATTAATCTTCAGAACAGAAGTAAGTTATATCGGATAAATAAGTGAATACTGAACTGAACTGAATTACAAAATTTAACAATTTTGGTAAAAAACAATATCATTTCTATACAAAAACTAAATTCATTTCTTTCGTTTTCAAACTTTCACTTTGTCACAACGTCATCGACTTGATTCTTAACTTCTGAATGTAGGTAGGTCAACTCCAAAAAATCTAAACTGTAAATTTATTGTAGCGTTAATTTATTACAGTCTTCAGAAATTGTGTACATTACAGAGAAAATCAATTTTTAAATTATCTTATCGGAAGTTTAACAGAGATACTTTTCAAAATGTGTCATTTTATGTTAAAATAAAATTTTTAAAATTTATAAATAATGTTCATCTCCTCCTAATCATTAATAATTTTGTCTAGATACCATATTGATAACCGTTAAACTTTCTATACTAAAAATTTTGTCATTTACTTTTATCTGAAGAAAAATAAAATTATAAAACTTTGCATAAATTATTTTTCAAATAAATATCAATCACATAAAAAGGTAACTAAAAATTAATTTATTACGCAATTGCTTTTTTTCTCTCAATGTACAATCAGACATTACCTTTATGATTTTCTTTCTTTACATACATAATATACTTAAGTATAAAAATAATCATACATACATTAGGTGCTTTCGATTTGGCAATTTCAAGTACTTGCGAGTATAAAAGGTAAATGTCTGTGCTAAACCATCTACACGCAACTAAAGCTATAACCTAAATAGACGTGACGAGACGAAACGAAACGAAACGATACATACGATAGTACTGTGGTACGTAGAACTAGCCTAAATGGACGTGTTCTTACATTCGTTCAATTTCGATAAGTTTAAATGTCAAATAGACAAAACGAGACGAAACGGATAGTGCCGTAGCGGTCGTACATTTTATCGTTTCTACTCGTTTTATACACATTTATACTTGTTTCTACTCTATACTCATACACAATTTTACTCGTTTCGAATCGTTTCTATTTAAGGCAAATTGTCAAACTGACGAAACGAGTATTTACGTTCGTTTAATTTCTTTCGTCCCGTCACGTCTATTTAGGGTCTTACTTAACTCATGAAAAATTTTTCAAGTAGCTGCTAGTATAGATGAAAGAAATTACGAATAATTTTTGTGTCGTTCGTTTTAACAAGTTATCCTAGACACATTTTAGTACTCGTAAGTACTTGAAATTGCCAAATCGAAAGCACCTATTATATGTGCACAAAAATTTTTATTTAATTTTCTTTTTTATTTTATTTTTATCTCGATGTACATTTCTTTGAAATCCATCAATAAATTTACTTCCTGATAATTGAATGAAAATACTTTAAATCGTTTTATATTGTAAATTCATTTTCTTTGCTTCATCATTATCATCGATATTCGAAATATCTTCAATAAATGAAAACAACAATATGATGATTACCTGTATTCACAAACACATTTTGTAGATTTATATGTGTGCATGCATACATATAATGTCGCATTCATAAGTATACGTACTCATACTTATCGACTAGTGTTGATGTTGAGTTGAAATGTAATATTATTCAATATAGGGAATAAAATTGTATTTTATAAATACAAATACAAAACAAATACACCAGTACATTCAATATGCCTATACACGTAAAATACATTCCATTTCATAGATAAATTTTATATTTATTATTTCATTTTGTAAGAGCATTATTATATATTTTATCATGTTCATGTAATGGTAGAGTACAGCATATTTTCTTCAAAAAAGAATACGAACCTATAAATTTTATACGATGATTCTAAAAAGTATTGGGAAGCTGTTATTCTCTCGATATGCTTTAAGAGTAGGATTCGACTTTGAAAAATTTCGAAAACATCAACAACGATTTTACATACAAAAATTTTAAAAAATGCTTTTGCATACCTTTTAGGTGCTAATAAAAATGGTTTTTTGAATATTTTGATGAAAAAAAAAAACATAATTTTATTTTGTTAATAAAAATGAAAATATAACAAAGATTTTTATCCCTTTTTTTGTAAACTCTTCAGAAAAGTCCAAATTTTATTTTGATACCAAAATTAAATAGAAATATGAAAATTTAATATATGAAAATAGAAGTCAAAGTTGAATGATTTTTCGAAAAAAAGCATCTCCTTTTTTAAGAACTATAACTAAATTACAGGACCTAATATCAAAAATGTGCTCTATTCAAGCAACACAATATCCTTCAGGCTAACTATATTCAAAATTTCAAAGAAATTGGTCAATCAGTGTTTGCTGTACAATGTGCATTTGGAAGCCGAAAAATCACAATTTTGACAAATTTGACACTCTGTAAAAAGGAAATAAGGACATTTTTTTAAAAATATGCTCCATTAAGCACCATAATTCCTATCAAAGTATCTATGTTTCAAATTTCATTGAAATCGGTTAATTAACTTCGGAGATATGTGGTGCACAAGATAGCAGATATCTCGAATCCTATAATCTTAATGTTTTGCTTAATAATTATGAATGTCTTTTTTCTTATTTTCTGTCAAATTGATTTATTATTTACATGAACACTTTTGGTTAATTTATTTTCAATTAAATTTCTTATACTATTGACACACTGCAGAGATAAACCATGGTTATCTCAGTTTTCTGGTTTATCTTTGCGATAACCGACTTTCAGAACTCGGTTAAGTTAACCGAGTTTCTAGAACTCAGTTATCTTGTTAACCAAGTTCGAATTCAGTTATCTTTGACGTTTGTGTTATTTTTTTTTTTATATTATATTTAAACAAACTGTCAAACAAAATTTCAGCTAACATGCTGACTAGATGAAAAATAATTAGTGTTTGAATTTACATATCTCGACAGGTGTCATATGAATATATAAACTAGTTCACCTCAATTTAAATGTGTCACCCATACCAGGTTATCGATAAACCATTTGAGATAACCATGGTTTATCTCTGCAGTGTGTCAATAGTATTACACTAGCAATACTAGCCGTTTTCGGAAATTCAGTTTTAAGTTATACAAAAACTATGTAGTGCTGAAAGTAGGAATATTCTTTGTGACGATAGTATGTATATGGTATTGACATTTGTAGTTTATGGTATTGAAATTCGTAGCTGAAACACACCTGGTTTCAATTTCATGACATTGCATATATTCTGTCGTACAAGTGTTTTTAAAGTGTTTGAAAGTGATAAAGGTTAAAAAATGGAACAATCAAGAAAAAAATAAAAATTTTAAATACAATGTATCTTCGAAATTTAAATTTTATTATTAAATTTGATCTTAAAAATACAAATTTTATTGAAATTTTATTAAAAGTAATAAAACAACTAGGTTTGTTGAGAGAAATATTTGCAAATCAGCTGTAATTTAAATAGCAACATTTGAGTTTTAAGAGATAAATGATGAATTCGATAAAAGTATAGATGGCGTTTTATGCCAATAAAATGCTATCAAAACCATCAATTCATGTAAATACCACCAAAAAATAGCGAATTTCAATACCACCATAAATTGTCTCGAAATCTAGATTTAAGAGGGTTTTTAAATGATTTACTATATCTATTTTTTGAAGAGCAAAATTATTTAAAAAATGATCGATTTACTTTTTCATACAATTTCTTTAGTTTTTGCTTTTTATATTTTTGTCCAATGCCTCTTCCATTGAAATTTTTAGTTAAATATAAAAACAGAAGCAATAAAAGATACGGAAATAAGATTTATTCCATGGTTAATAATCACCATCATCATCATCGTCACTGGCTCTACAGCCCGTGGTGGGTTTTGGCTTGCTCCAAGATCTGTCTCCATTTGAATCTATCTGCCGCTGTTGCTTTCCAATTCATTATGCCGATTTTTTTCAGATCGTTTTCCACCATCATTTATCCTTCTTGTCTTCGGCATTCCTGGCTTTCTTTTTCCTTCTGGAAGTGTGCACCATAATTTTCTTAGTCACGTCTTCATTATTTCGTCTAATGGGGTGTCCAATTCATTCATAATCATTCATAATAATAAAATAGATTTTAATTTATACGTACATTTGTTTCTGCTAATAGAAGAGTTCGATGGAAAAATCTTATAGGAGCCGTATATGCTCTACGGTAGAACTAGAGCCAAACGAATAAAACAATATTGTCCCAATACTTTTTCGGATCGTAGTGTAAGTACATTTATTGCATCAAGGTTTAAATGCATATTCATATACATTGTATACATACTTGTATGTACATATATAAATTTATCGTGTAATGTGGATAAATATTTTTATATGTGGATAAATATTTTGCAAATGCTCAAAAGATTGATATTTTCTATATACAAAAAGGTCACATACACAAACAAATTGCAAATATTTTTCATTCTTCTACATCTTTCTTGGTATGCCATGTGTTCACTGCACGCGGTTCTGATGTACAAACGTAGTATGATATATACTGTGCACATTTTGGCATATACCAGCGACAAAGACTAGTATATTTAATGTTTATATTACGTCTACATGGTATATGTATGTGGTACTTTTGTATGTAAATGTGTACACAAAATTATATTTTTATTGATGACAAAATTGAAATCGCAATTCAAAATTTTTGCATTTTATTTATTGTTATACAATACAGTTACATGTTTTATAGTACGCTGTTTATTATACATACATATCATAAATTATTACTTAATCGAATAAGATGATTATAGATCTTCGTTTCAATTTTATTTTCATTTTTTTTTTATTTTATCTGCATTCATTGCTTCAATTTATTGTTATGAAACTCTATTTAATAAGAATGTAATAAGTTGATTTCAATTCAATTATAGGTTGATTGTATATTCTATTATATTTACTTACATATGCATTTGCTTTATATGTACATATTATGGAATTAATTTATTATATCTTTGAATGTTATAAAAATGAAATAAAGTTCGAAATGGCATTTATACAAGATTGAGGTATATCTTTTTATTCAAAATGGTATTGGAGTATACTTCTAATAATAAATAATTCACATTTGCTAATAAATTATTCATTACTTTTATAGTTTGATCATATTTATAAAAGTCACACATATTAGAGGAGACTTTACATTTTGTGCAACAATGTATTGAAGAAATATTATTTTGATATTATTAACAATTTAGAAATGCAGAAATAGTGTCCAAGCCAAAAGTGAAATTTAAAGAAGAGACCAGAAAGAAAACATCAAAAAGAATTAACTCCAATCTAATAAGGACATAGGAAAATGCAAAAATTCATGAAGAAAGAAATGACTAAAGAAATCAGTACAAATAAAATAGAAGGCCCTGAAGAATGCAAGTTTCAAAGCAAGAAAATCATGGATTAACAGATTTTACATGACAAAATTGAACAAAGACGATTAACGAAAGAAAAATTGATCATCAGAAAATGGTCCCAAAACATGAATGACAAATACAGAGAACTTGCAAACGACGTTAAGAAGAGTACCAGAGTAGATAAAAGAGAGTACATGTATATGGAAACTATTGCGGAAAATGCTAAGATAGCAGCAGAAAAACATAGTATCTTAGATTAAAATAATTTAAATTGATCATGTTCAACTGAGTTAAATTCATGGCTTTATATGGAAACGAAACATGGCGCTTAAATATATCTCTGGAGAAGAAAATACAAATATTTGTGAGTAAGTGCCTGCGAGAGGAAGAATCTGTAATGTTTACTGGCCAAACATAATAGCAACGCGATTAGTTATGAAAATATGTATGTGGAAAAAAGCCAGTAGTATTACAATTAAAGCTAGAAAGTGGAGATGGCTCGAACACACACTCAGAAAAGCAAGTAATAGCATCAGAAGAGTTGCCCTGGATTGGATACCGCAGGTTTGCAAAGACATCGAACGACAGCAGACCTCTTGAAGCAGGACACTAAATTAGACAATCGCCAATACCGGTAAAACGTGGGATGAAGTTAAAAGGTTTGCGCAATACAGAAATGGGTGGGAAGGGTTTGTGGAGGCACCAAGTGCTCCCAAAGAGAATAAAAGATAAATAAGAATTCTAAAAAATATTTTTGTATAATACATTTTTATCGATCTGCCTTTAAAATCATTTCCAAATATTTCCTGTAGAATAGATTTTCTACATTTATTTGTATCTCATGTCAAGATAAAGAAAAGTATTTTTTTAAAAATTAGACGTCTCTTTCCTACAGTAAACGAAATTCACATATAAAAACACTTGAAACTTTTTGGAAGAATGATATAAGCTGCTGTACATACTGCACAAGTTCTGATTTGTGAATGTTTGTTTTGTCGAAAGAAACATTATTGTTTTGAACTGATCAGTCGGAAAACCCACATTTAAATCCAATACAATACAAAACCTTTGAGAAATTCTTTTGAGACACGTTTAAGAAAACGGACAGCAGTATAGCACACACTTAGAGACCTTAAAAATGCTATTTTATCAATGGCATTTTAGCACCAATTTCGATTGAAGAATGCAAAAATGTGATAAATTCAATGCCACAAATTGTCCTTGAAATAATTAAAAAAAGTGAAAGTCACAAGAAATATTAATTTTGTTTAATTAATTTTATATATAATTTAAGAGTAATATCAGGTTTCGATATACATTTTAATTGAACACAAAACAAAACTCTACTTATTTTTATGTTAGTTTCGCCGTTTCGCCCACCACACATACTCAAAACCTAATTGACCTCACATTAAATTTCCAATATTGTCTAAAATAAAATTCACTATAAATTATTTTGTCATTTTACTATTATTCTTTCTTCAAAAAAAAAATATATATATTTAAAATTATTTACTTCAAAATTTCAAATTGAAAAATCCACAATTTGAAAAATATAAATTATCACGTAATTTTTTTTCATGTCTGAGATCTTATTTTGAATAAAAATAAAATTAAATGTAAATCGATCAACCTTGGCACATTTCTTAAACACAAACATAAAAAGTGTTATATACAAATGTATCTAATGTTTTTTTTTTTTCATAGCAAAATCACAGTATGTAAATACAAACCTTATACATATAATCATAATTATTCAGTCTACAATAAATGCATGAGAAGTATAAAGTTGTGAATTTATTTAAAACGCTATAAAAATAATTGAAAAAAATAAATTCCAAATACATACATATTTAATGATTTGACTCTAAGTATGATAGTCTCTAGCTATATTTTTTTTTACTGTTGTTACCTGCATACCTACCTACCGAATCTACCTTGAGGGTCGTTTAAATCTTCTACATGTTAATACACAATGTATGTATAATGCAAGTAATTATGCTCATTATTTCTTGCATTATATACGAGTAATTACGATTTCTGTCAACAATCAAGACATCATGAAACCAATGAAGAAAAGAAAAAAAAAAATAATTTAAAACGAAAAATGAATAACTTTTGCATTATATTTGCCATTTTTTTAACCATATAGGAGGTATACATACATGTATTCTGTCTGCATATACTCAAGACAAGCTTCCGTAATTCTATAAATCTACAATCCTCTTTTCATTTTTATTTTATTTTCATTTTTTTTAATTTTATTTTTTTTTTTATGTTGAAGTCATCACTGGCATTTGAACATCTCTAAATCTGAAACTTTATAACATGCATAAACGACTATACAGGGTGTTTCCGTTAACACCCGACAAAAGAAAACCACAAATAGGGCTCATCGATAGGCGACTTCTTGCAGTTTCATTTGACATATAAATCACTTCTGTTACCCGTCCCCCTCAAAATTTATGGACAGTCAAATTCAAAAACATACACTTTTTTACCTGATTTTTTGAAGAAAATCAGTGATTTCTTTGTTCCTCTCGATGAGCCTTATTCATGGTTTTCTTTTATCGAGTGTTAACGGAAACACCCTGTATATACATATATACATGTAACTATGTAAAGTAAAATATATGTATGTACATACAAGTATATGTATTTTTAAACGAAATTTTCTCACCAAATAATTACTGTATAAAACAATTGTTTCTTCACATCAACTTTTTCTCAGACATTATCTGTATCTATCTGTCTGTCATCTAATATATAAATGTTTGTTTGTATATATGCGAATATATATATGCAGTAACATATAAAATTTTATAACAAATTTATATAAATGTACATAAAAATATGAATTTTTTTCTTCTCAACAAAATTTTATTCTTCAACATTTATCTTTTTTTTTTTTTGATATTTTCCTTTTTATTTCTATCTTTTGCACATTGTGCACTTTATTCGAAAGTATCTACTCTAAGAATTCATTTATTTTTTATTATTATTTTTTTTTCGCTTGCTTCTTTTCTTTTCTTTTGCAATATAATGCAATCTTTAATTTACACTCGTGTAATTTATTCATTCATTTCTATCTTTGCGTTGTCTTTCTTTTATTTTACTTTTTTTTCATAATTTTTTTTATTTCTCTTCTATTTTTATTTTTGTTCTTCTTATCCTTAGTTTTTAATGGATTTAAGATTTTTAGTAAAGTGTCAGAGGAGAAATAATTCATCATAATCTCGTGATTTGTTTCAACTTTTATTCATTTTAATTGAGTGATGATAATTCATTTTATGGATTTGACGATTAAATTTCAAATTTTTTTTTTTTTTAATATGGAAGAAAAGAAAGGATGAAGTCACCAAGAAGAAGTTTTTCATTTTTCTACATATATTAAATTTACAATTAGAAAGAATTGAATTGTGTATACGAGGGCAGGTCAAAAATTTTTGCGGAATGGTATACTTTTTTAGAGATAAATGAAAACTTATATTTTTATTTTTCCAAAATATTCGCCTTTATTGCTAATGCACTTTTTACAGCGTTCTAAAAGTAGTTCTAAACCCATGAAAAAAAAATTTTCATCTTTGGCTTCAAAATAGTCATTTATGGCCTTCGGCAGTTCTTCTACATCTCTAAAATGCTTGCCACGTAGCTCCTTTTTCAGTTTTGGGAATAAATAATAGTAGCTAGGGGCGAGGTCTGGGCTGTATGGTGGATGGTTAATTTCTGTAAAGCCGCATTGCTCTATGGCGCTCATCGCTGTAGATGACCTATGTGATGGTGCGTTGTCGTGTAGCAGCAGAACATTATGACTAAGCATACCTCGTCGTTTTGTTTTGATGACGTCTCGTAATTTCATTATAACTGAAGCGTAATATTGTCCCGTAATAGTGGTATCTTTATCTTTGAAGTCGATGAGCAATATTCCTTGAGAATCCCAAAAAATAGTTGCCATCACCTTACCAGCTGACGGTTGGAGCTTGGCTTTTTTTGGAGCTGGAGTACCACGTACGTGCCACTGCATTGATTTTTGTTTAGATTCTGGATCATAAAAATGGACCCACGTTTCGTCTCCAGTAACAATGCGGTTGATAACACTTGTGGCATCTTCACCACACATCTTCAAAAACTCCTTACAAGTTTCTACTCGCCTATGTTTTTGAATTGCAGAAAGAAGTTTGGGGACCCATCTCGCTGACACCTTTGACATGTTAAGATGATTATGGAGGATATTAAGTACTGTCGTTTCAGATACCCCTACAATTCGTGCAATTTCTTTTTTTTTGAAACAAGTATCCTCCAGTACTAATTTTTCAACTTTTTCAACAATGTCTGGACCCGTTGCTTCAATTGGACGTCCTGTATGGAGATCATCTTCTAGTGACTCCCTTACATGTTTAAATAATTTGGACCACCTTTCAATGGTGGCAACAGATGGTATAAGATCACCGTATACTTCTAACATTTTCCTGTGAATAGCGGCAGGTATTTTGCCTTGTTTCGTCAAAAACTTTATGACGGCACGATATTCAATTTTATTCATTTTCACTTTGATGATGAGATCACTTTATTTAAACCACTGTTAAAAAAATTCTAAATAACACATTAACCTGGAACTTCGTTTTTATACCTACAAGGGTCCGATTTACCTGAGGGTAAAAAAAGATTCAGGAAAGTCCCAAAAAAATATATAAGTCCGCAAAAATTTTTGACCTGCCCTCGTAGATGTATGTATGTATGTATGTATATCCAAATACACTTAGTAGTTGGCTGTTTTAAATAAGAATCAGACATATGATTTTATTATCCTTACAAAATCCTTGATAAAATATTTTTTTTTTTCGTTTTTTTATAAAAAATTTATTTTATATTTCAAGACAAATTGAATAAGATATAGTATATACTGAGCAAAACAGTATAACTATATTCTAACAGAACAAAAATGTATAACTGGCATTAAAATTTCAAACTATTTAGTCGTTTTATGAATTTTGGTTAAAATATAAATTTAAATGTGTACTCATCTTTAGTAAATCATTTCTTAAACAAGTTCTGAAATTTTTGTTCTCTATTTATATGAGATTTGTAGATTTTTAACGTCACCTCGCCTGATAAGATATTTCTCTCAATTTATTCACTGCCTTCACTATTTCTCAATTATAGAACAGCTCCAATTAGAATGTAAAATTGTTTATTTTAAAGAATTTAGAAAAATAAAAAAATAAAATAATACATAATACATTATATTCAATAACGTATGAAAAAAATATCCTTTTTCAATTAGAATCATTTCATTTAACTACAAAACAAACAAGCGTACAGAAAGTAAAACTTCCCCTCAGGCGTGACAGAAAATTTTTGGAAAATTTCTATAATTTTAAGCGAATTTGAAATAAAAGTTATTTGAATTTTATTTTATTAACAAAACTGATCATGTATTTCTGACGGATATCCTTTTAATTATAATTTATTGTTGTTTTGTTTTTCTCTTATTTTAAACAGACTAAATAAATTTTTAAATTTTTCATTAAATTGTATATAAGTATATTAAATAAAGTACAAAATAATTTACAAAATTTCTTAAATAATTGTTGAATATTTAGAAGAAGAAGAAAAAAACAAAATGAAACAAAAAGAAAGTAGAAACATAATAAAACCGAAAATAAGAAACTTTGAAAATTCTTTAAATTTTTTTATTCCTGTGAGAAAATTTTGAGAAAATAAATTTGCAGAAAATAGAAAAAAAAATACTCAATTTTCATGTTGAGATTTTACATTATATAAAAATGTATTTACATTTTATTCTGAAATACACTCCCGGACAGTAAGATAGATTCATTTTATTTCTTTTTATAATTTTTATTTCTTGTCTTTATTGGTTTTTTGATGTGTTTGAAACAAACATAACGTCAATGCAACAAAAAACGACATTCGTAATGAAGTCAAAAAACTTGAGAATTTTTCTCAAAAATGTTTTATAAAAAAAGTATAAGTATGGATAAATTTACACCCAAAAAAAATTTAGTGGAATGGTAGATAAAAGCAATTATATCATGTATACTAGCGCTTGCAGTTTTTATATGGAGTGCTTTGCTTACTGACAGAGGAACCAGCTCATTTACATGATAGGATAGGGAAAAGACTGAGCTACATATTATTAGAATGATGTATTAAGGCCAAAACCAAATGCATACCTCAAGACTCATACCTCATACTTCAAAAAGTGTACTTCAAGACTCTGAAGCTTAGCTTAGCTTATCTCAGCTTCAAACCGGTGTCAATATCATGAAAACAAAAATTATATACATATGTACATATATATAATACACAGTAGTTACAAAAATTATTTGTAAGTAACAAAGTTTTTTTTTTCTTTTTGTCCCTCTTCCTGCTCTATTTTGTACAATTCCTTAATTCTTTTTCTTTAGGACTTAATATAGAATTATATTTCTGTGAACTTTACACTTTTTTTTAAATCCCTTAGACAGTAACAGGAATACCATTTGTTATATTCAGCAACTATAGCAGCTTTCTTTTCTATCGATAATTCACTTTTTCGTGGCATTTTTACTTCCAATACTCACTAAACGCACTTGAAAATTAAATTAAATGAATTATTTTCATCTTAGTATTCGTATTATTGACCAAAATCAATAAATAAATAAGTCATGTCACTCCTCAGAACACTTTATGCACATAACACAAATAATTTTCGTCAGCACTGTATAAACTTTGTACATATGCTACAAATAAAAATAATAAATGTCAATAATCATATTTTGTATTATAGATGTTGGCATTATTGTTACTTCAGACTCAAAATTCTAATTTTTCAGAATCTTGGACTCATCTTTATTTGCGGCTGAAGTCGTGAAGTATGCATTTGGATTGCTTCATTTGGTTTGGCCTTTAATCTAATAATAATTTCCGTGTTACTTGTTATCAGCCATAGACTTAATCAGCACTTCTAAGCTCTTTTACCCAACAAAGTCAATACTCATTCAAAGTTGAGTGAACTTTTGGGAGTAATAAATGTTGTAATTTATAAATAGCAACAAAAAATTGAAAATTATTTTTCTCACTTTTTCCGTGGGCAGGAATGGACCTGCACTTTCGATACCAGTAGCCAGTTTCTCTACCACTTGCGGCATCGAGCCCCTATTATAATATATAGTTGTTGTATCTATTACCATCATTATTACAACCTATTCTACTGTCCGCTAGTGTATGTTCACAATACAAACATCTGTAGCACGTACATACATAGCCAAAGTAATCTCATGTATATTAGAAAACTTATAAGACATGTATGCAGACAATTTATATGTATTATGTGCATGCAAACATGAAAAAGAATATACCTAATGAAAAACAAAATAAAATATACGTAATTTTATAATTAAAATTTATATCATACCAAGAACGGTTATTTGAAATAAATCGAAAAAAAAGAAAAGAAAATTAAAACAATTTAGAAAATTTTTTCGAAAAATGTAAGTAATATTCCTGTAAACTTGAATGACAAATTAAAAAAATTATTGTGTGCTATCAGAAAGTATTTGTAAAAGGACCTAAAACATAATTTAATTATTGTTTCAGATCATTATATGTTATGTACAGATATTATCCTCGTATAGGTATAATATGTCTGTTAAGAAGTATATTTTACATGCATGGTCGTAAAAATTTATGTGCTATTTGCAATTCACAGAAGACTAAAAACTTATGATTAAAAAAAATATAAAAAAAGTTTTACGAAAATTACAGCTCTGTGATTTGTAATAGACAAATAAGTGAAAAAATATATTATATAAAATATGTAGAATATAAGATGACAGCAGAGGAAAGAAAAGCATTTTTTTTTTTGAGTTTATTGTTTAATCTAATTTGGTATTTATATCGATTAAAATTGTTTTTTAAAATGTAATTAATTTTTTTATTTTAAATTGAAAATAAAACTTTGTATCGTTTATTTATGCTACTTAAGGGTCTTGAATGTTGAATCATTTCAATTTTTTTGTTATTTTTTAATTAAGTGTAGGTATGTCATTTATATACTAAATTCAAAAATTATATTTTTCTTATGTTTTGTTTATTACTAATACTACTACTATCTACTACTACATACTACTACTACTACAAACAGTCATTCAGACCTTGTTCGGTTCTTTGCCTCTTGGGGAATGCGCCCCCATATCTCTGGATCTCTTGATATCTCCAACCAGTTCCTAATATTGAGTTTGTTGATATCTTCTCTAATAGAGTCCCATCATCTATTTCTAGACCTTCCTTCTGGAAGTTTGCTTTCTACATTTTCGAGCAAAATTTCTTCCATGCGGAGTCTTATGTACGACGTTATTCTTATGTCATTGTATATTTCTTCATATCTTTTCATGATGTTTGTGCTTTCGTTGATTCTTGAAGCTCCGTACATACATACTTTTAAGCATTTTCTTCACGAGGCGTTTCAGTTTTTCAACATCGGCTTTCTTAAACGACCAACATTCGGACCCATAGGTGACAATTTCGCATTGAATTTAACATGATATTCATTCAATTTGTTTTTTTTTCCCCAACCGCAAAATTTACAATAAATTTTCTAAACTTCTCAAAAGTTTTATAAAATTATCTAATTTCAAAGAGTTCTGGTATTTTTTGTTTTTTTTGCTTATATTTTGTTCTTCATTATTTACAACGCACACGTTTTTAATTGGGTTTACGTCCAGTAGCTGTAAGCACCGATCAATAACTATGATTTCATTTTTATCCTCCAACACACACACACACACACACACACACTGTATTCAAACATACATTTTTTAAAAATTGGGATAAACGAAATAAAAGTTTAAAAATCTTCAATCAATTACAAATACCAGTACTAGGTATGCATGAAGGATTGAATGTAAATTCAACCTAGATTAAATTCCATAAAAACATGTATGTGAATGTGCAGATCGAGTTGAGATAAGATCGACTCAGATTGATGCAGCTAACTCGCCTGGATCTAGTTGAATTATTCTCGTATTGAGGAAGATCGAAGTATTTTGGGTTATTCAAAGTGTAAATGTTTTAAGATTAGTATTCGAAATATCTGCTATCTTGTGCACCACATACCTCCAAAGTTACTTAACCGATTTCAATGAGATTTGAAACATAGATACTTCGATAGTAATTATGGTGCTTAATGGAGCATTTTTTTTTAAAATGTCCTTGTTTTCTTTTTACAGGGTGTCAAATTTATCGAAATTGCGATTTTTTCCAAATGCACCACGTACAACAAACACTGATTGATTAATTTCTTTGAAATTTTGAATATAGGTAGCCTGAAGGATATTGTGGTGCTTGAATATAGCACATTTTTGATTTTAGGTCCTGAAATTTAGTTATAGTTCTTAAAAAAGGAGAGGTTTTTTTTTGAAAAATCGTTCAACTGTGACACAATTTCTTTTAAACTAATTGCAAAGTGTACATAAAAAAAATGAATTTGCATATCCTTAATAAAAAAAAAATACATAGTAAGAAATTTTTTTTCTATTCATTATCATTCATCAGAAAAAATATAAAGAATCGTTTTCATTTTAATTCAATATTCACAAACAATAAACAAATATGTAAACAAAAACACTCACATATTTGAAAAGCAAACATATTCCAGATTTGCAGCACTAATCTGATAAGAAACTCCATTATTTGAAACGAAACAACTCATAAACTTATGTCATCAATGTCATCGCGTCATCATATAAATCAGCAACATCGCCCCGTCATAACGACTTCATCATTCAATATCTATATCAATTTGTAATCAATCAAAATTTTAAATTGAAAATTCCATTCAAGTGATATTATAAGTGCACAGGCATATTATACTCGCAAATACCCACAAGTACTTACGTATATAAACATTATGTGAAGAAAAAGAGGAAAAAAGGATTGAACCCTGTATTCATTAACATTATGCTGTTATGAAACTTATTTTTTTCCAGCTTATACTTTTTTCGTCTTTAGGCGATCTACGAAAGAGAAGATTATATTGTAAAAGAGACGTATGTGCGTATATATAGATTTTTCATGCTAATATTTGTTCATTTTAAAAATTAAAGTATATACACAATGACAATATAACGCAAAAAAATACAAAATAAGATTTCAAAATTTCAAATACAACTGGTCAATATGTCCTTTGCATTCTTTTTTATGCGCTTAAGAGTAGGATTCGACTTTAAAAATTTCGAAAACAACAACAATGATTTTACATACAAAAATTTTAAAAAATGCCTTTGCATACCTTTTAGGTGCTAATAAAAATGGATTTTTGAATATTTTGATGAAAAAGAACATAACTTTATTTTGTTAATAAAATTGGAAATGTAACAAAGATTTTTATCCCTTTTTTTTGTAAAAACATCAGAAAAGTCCAAACTTTATTTTGATATCAAAATCATATAGAAATATGAAGATTTAATTTATCAAAATAGAAGTCAAACTTGAACGATTTTTTCAAAAAAAAAAACCCTCTCCTTTTTTAAGAGCTATAACTAAACTTCAGGACCTAAAATCAAAAATGTGCTATATTCAAGCACCATTATATCCTTCAGGCTACCTATGTTCAAAATTTCAAAGAAATTGGGCAATCATTTTTTGATGTAGGAGGTGCATTTGGAAGCCGAAAAATAGCAGTTTTGACAACTTTGACACACTGTAAAAAGGAAACAAGGACATTTTAAAAATAAATGCCCCATTAAGCACCACAATTCATATCAAAGTATATATGTTTCAAATTTCATTGAAATCAGTTAAATAACTTCGGAGATATGTGGTCCACAAGATAGCAGATATCTCAAATCCTAATCTTAATTCAACATCGTCTTAATTTCATGCAATTAAGTTTAACTTTTCGTGTATCCATTTTAAAATGAAACTTATATTATGTATGTTGCTCTTTCACCTATGCAAATTATAAAGTAGAATTTGCCCCAAATGAGTTGTCATATTCGTATTATATTTTTACAAATACTTACAAATGCACAAAATTTATGGTCAAAAAATAAACAAAACGGGTTGTGTAATTAATAAACTTAATCATTTTCCTTAAGATCAAAATTTTCTATCTCAAGATCAAATTCGTATCTGTATACAAAAATTTTAATTGCTATAAAGAAACATGTGCGAAACAGATTTTCTTTCAAATGTTCTTTAAAAATTAAGCTGGAAAAAAACTAGATGCGGTAATAGCGACTTTAGATATCTTTGAAAACACTATTTCTTCTATTCAATCAAGCCCGCTAAAACTTATTTATGTATTATATTTACATGTACATCAAATTACATGTACAATACATTTCAAAAGTGATCCAACCTAAATCAAATTGAGACAAAACATTTGATTTTCGTTTATTCAATCAGTTTATTCCAGTTTATTCTTTATCAAGTTTTAAGAATTAATGCAACTCCTTGTAATATCCAATAGTTGCTGAATAGTATCGTAATTTAAGATTAATTCAATACTTCTACTGTCAGCAGTTGATAAGATTTAAACAAACAATTATTGAGAAAAATAGTCTGAATATGATCTACAAAAATGACATTATATTTCATTTGTTGTCTAAATAAAAATTGAGAGATTGACCTTGTGCCGTCGGATTAACATTTGTTGAGGTCATTACAGAACTTTCTGAGTAATGTAAACTGAATTGAACAACATGTCCCTTTGAACTTCAACGAGAATGAAATTATTGTTTTACCACGACATAGATATGGTAAAAAATGTCAAAATAAGAAATAAAAATAATATTCCGCAATGAAAAAATTTTACAACTTTCAGGTAAGCACATTTTTGAGCATTTCAGTACTCCTTTTATCCTTAATAACTCGTTAACGGATAAAGATATCATGCTCTAGTTTTCTTCGTTTGAAAGAGAATATTTTTGTGCTTCAGTTCCGCAAATAAAACTATTTTTTGTAGTGCAAATTTTTTTCAGGAACCCAATTTATACTCAACATTTTTTAAAAAATTCGTCATAAATTTAGACTTCAGGTTTTCTTTTTACTTAGAACTGAATTCTAAATTACTTGTTGTATTATATTAAAAGAAAGGTAATTTAATTTTCTATTATTGTCAGGAACATTGAATTTTCCAAAGTAGGGTGCACAAAAAATTACACATGACTTTGTATTTAAAGGTCCTGTATTTGAAAGAAAATCGTACTTTTCCATTACATAGATGTAAATCGTAATACAGGCATAGAGTATATGTATTGATACACATTAATTTTTTTCATATAAAATCGGAACATGTGTATTCATAATGCATATGTACTACATTATGTATGGTTAATGTAGGATATCATCTCCATTAAAATCTTCTGGGAAAATCATTAGTTATGTGATAATTCAAATTTTTATCTTTATTTCTTGTGTTGTTTATAGAGTGCACTAATGTGTTGAATGAGTGAGTGAAAAACTATGATTTATGTTGAATGAAAATAAAAGGCATTTTTCAAATGTTTAACGTAATATTAAATCACTTTATTGATTCTAATACTATATATGCGCTTATCTAGATCGATTATAAATATAGGAAAAAGTACATAAAGTTCTAAGTGTAAATTTATTGGGTGGGTAAATTAGAAGTTATGTGAAAAAAATTATTATTTATATAGTTCCTAACATTTTAGTTTATTTTCCTTCTAGTTATTTTTCTTTTTGAAATTGTGCCAAAATTAACATTTTCTAGATTTTTTTTAACCTACCCTTTTTTAGGGTAGATTTTTTAAAGTTTTAAAGAAATTGGCCAGCTATCTGAGTATTTTTTTCGTTTTAGGTTTTATTTGTTTAATATAAATATTATGTCTTGTACTTATACATACGTAACTTACGAGTATATGGTTGAGAAACATAAGAAAAAATCATCATTTATAATGTTTTGAAGAAAAATTTTCTATTAAAAGGTTCGAAGACAGAAATATTTTTTATGAATTTAAAACATTTTGAAAATTTTCGATGGTGTATAAAAAGAGGTAAAACATGAACCACATTACAATTAATAGTCTTTTTTTCCGGCTATACAGTCTTAAACAGATCATTAGCCTCTAAGAGAATTTCCCTACTCTATTGTCGGGTTATCGATCCATCCATCCAAATTTTGGAGCTTTCTTATGTCTATCAAAACAAACTACCAACATCTGTTTCTGGGTTTATTCCCTTCAATCTTCTCATACAAAAACCGTTTATAGGAATTGAAATCATCCATTTTATTCAAATATCCGATCCACCTTGGTCCTCACATATGATATTATGTCTTCATAGATACCTTGTAATTAGCATTAGTCTTCCTAAAAAAAGCTCATTTATATCAATTTATGTATTCCTTATAAATTATTTTGGAGTAGGATTCGACTTTGAAAAATTTCGCAAACAACGACAACGATTTTACATACAAAATTTTAAGAAAGACTTTTGCATACCTTTTGGATATAAAATAAAATAAAATGGATTTTTGAATATTTTGATAAAAAACACATAATTTTATTTTGTTGATAAAAATGGAAATATAACAAAGATTTTTATCCCTATTTTTGTAAACACTTCAGAAAAATCCAAATTTTATTTTGATACCAAAATCATATAGAAATATGATGATTTAATGTATGAAAATAGAAGTCAAAGTTGAACGATTTTTCAAAAAAAAACCTTACCGTTTTTAAGAACTATGACTAAATTTCAGGACATAAAATCAAAAATGTGCTCTATTCAAGCACCACAATATCCTTCAGGCTACCTATATTCAAAATTTCAAAGAAATTGGTCAATCAGTGTTTGCTGTACGAGGTGCATTTGGAAGCCGAAAAATCGCAATTTTGACAACTCTGACACCCTGTAAAAAGGAAACAAGGATATTTTAAAAAAATTACTCCATTAAGCACCACAATTCCTATCAAAGTATGTATGTTTCAAATTTTATTGAAATCGGTTAAATAATTTCGAAGATATGTGGTGCACAAGATAGCAAATATCACGAATCCTATTCTTCAGTCTTTTCAAATCAACATCTTGCAATGTCCAGCATTCAGATCCGTATTACGAGTATATCTGTCAGATTTTCTGGTTACATTTTTTGATTTGAGTGCTGTTATGGGGCATAGTAGGCTCCATTTAACTCAATTGGTATTTTTCTAATTTTTAATCATAATCATTATACTGTACTGTATAGTAAAAATATTTTAAAAACTAGAATTCAATACCTATTAAATTAAAATGAATATCATGAAAACTTGACTGAACATATATTAATGATATTTATGATATGCATCTATCCATTTAATGACACTCTTCTCTGTTTTGTGCAATCTGCATCCAATTGTTAATACCTTGTTCTTCACTGTCTTTATTCTATTATACATCCTACATCAGTCCAATGCACGTATTGTTTTCATACTACTTCGATTACCTTCTGCATTCCCAGCAAATATTTTATATAATTTGACTTTCTTATGCATTTAAATATGTATGTGTAAATAATATATTTTTATCTATTATTAGACCAAACCAAACCACACAAATCAATAAATAAGTATATTGGTATATGTACTCGTACAAGAAATATCTTGAATTTTACAAAAAAATTTAATACTTGACTATTCTATTATTTTTCTCTGATCATAAGATTGTCGTTCTTTTTGTTTTTTACCTTGTTCTTTTTTATTATCTATCATTCATTCTCTTATCCTATTTCTTTTTCCATGGCAATCACTGCAGTATTTATTTTTATTTTTAAATTGAAAGATTCGTTGTGATTAAATTCTTCAATTTTTTTTTTTTTTATTTAAAAATAAATTTGTTTCTTTTTAACCATTTTGTTTCATTTGTTTCCTTTTCTTTTTTCTTGCAATTTTATTTTTCTTTTTTTCCATATTTATACAATGCACATTTTTCTATTGTTTTCTTTTAATTCTAATCCAGACATATACACATTCATTTTTTTTTCTTTTGATTATATGATGTATTATTTTTCCTTGTTATCATTCTTATACATTGTACTATATCCTTTTATTCAAAATAGAAAATACAGAATAGAGAAGATACAGAGTAAAATCTATTAGAAGTAGTAGAATGTATACATGCAAAAAAAAAAATGTATACAAAACCTATAATACTTATACCGAGAAATTACAGTAGCATTTTTTTCGTGATATAGCATCTGTGTCCTTTTGCATATCATATACAGTTTATGTATTTTTGTAATACAAGTATAAAGGTACTTTTTTTTGTAATTATATGAACTGACATTAAATACATATATACGTATATATTAAAATTTACTTATATAACGGACGTTGTCAACTCTTATGTTTTACAAAAAGGAATCAAAATAACAAAAAAAAAGAAGAAAACAAAAATTTAAAAATGAAAATACTTGTTAAAAAAGCCTGCAGACAAACAATTCTTGAATGAAAATAAACGATGACGACAACGACATCGTTCATCGTATTTTATTAAAGAATCCTTGAAAAATCGTAGTATAAGACCCCTTTTTTTTCTGTACATTTTTTTTTTTTTGCTTTCTCTATAATGTTCAAAATTATATTACAAAATAATCATTTTTGTAGTATTTTTTTCCCTTAGGTTGATTCTTTCTTTTTTAAAATACTAATCCAACAAACAGATATTCAGATGTACGATACATATGTAACCTACAACAAAAGGATAGCTGTACACATAATAGGGGGATTCATGTCACTTTTTGGTAATTCGTTGTGTCGTAGTTTCGTAGTCTGATTGATATGAACGTCCATCGGAAATTTCTTCGTAATTTACTTTTTCGTAGTTGTTATTTTCAGATGTCATATTTATTTTCTGATATTATTTTAATTTCTATGTCAACTTAGAATAAATTGACAAACATCAACTACGAAATACAAATGGGGAGATTCATGTCATTTTTCAATTCATGATAATTTTTCAGAATTTTTAAGTTTCGTAGTTCTGTTGAAATGAACGACCATACCAAATTTTTTCGTATTTTACTCTTCTCGTAGTTATTTTTATTTCATCTATTTATATTTATTTTTTAATATTTTAATTTCTATGCCAACTAAGAACTCTCAAACATTAACTATGAAACTACGAAATACAAAATTTAGAAACTGCAAAGCATTTTACCTTCGTATAGTTTTTCAAAACTTTTGTATGTAGTTCACAAATGTAAGGAAATGAACTAGGAAAACTGCGAAAACTACGAAAACTACGAAAATTACGAAACGTGACATAAATCCCCCTAATATATGTATATGTACGTGTACGTAAGTATGTATTTTACAATTGAGCAGTCATTATTTTCTAGGTACATAGATACATATTATTATTATATACATACATACATATGCATATATGGTAGGTATATATGAAAGGGTTTACGCCTGCTTCATATTTTATTTAGCATTATGTATGTTTATCTATTTCATTGAGACAGCACCAGACACCTCGTCATATAAAAGAGCATTTGTCGCATGTCGAATCATGTGGAATCATTGTATACAAATGTTGGAATGCATGCCTTGCTTCATCTGATGTCTAATTAGACAAAAGTCTAAAAATGTTTATAAAATGATGATACTCAATAAAGTGCGTAGAACATTCCATTCGTCTACTTGCCCATTCAACAAAACTTTGCCAATTTGTCTACATTTGAGGTGTTATGTAGGAGATGTTTTATACAAAATACATATTTGCCATGAATTTTCATCTCTTCTCTAACTGGAAAATACCCAAATTATTCGTATTCAGTTACACATTTCTATTTTATTTTTATTTATTACTAATTTAAATTTAAAAAAATAAAATTTCAAATAAAAAAATTCGTATTTCAATTTGAAATAATTGAAATCATTACAATAAATTCAGAACTTTTGATGAAACTGTCACTATTGTTGATTTTAAAACTAAGAATTTTTCATATGTCAACGTTTGACATAAATGCGCATAAATTTCGAAATTTTGAAAATAGGGAATTATGTGGAAAATTAACGCCTATAGCAAGGAAGATGTTTTATAAATGCCCAGATGAACGATAATAATTCGCAAAGTAAGCAAACAGTGTTAGAGATAAGGAAAACAAAAAGAAAAAAATTAAACAGATGCATAGTCATAGAGCCCGTATATACCGCAGTACCAGACCAATCTTTGTAGGACCGAATTTGGTATTAATTAAGTACAAGACCAAGTGTATATACCAGTATACTAAAATAAAGAAGAAGAGTTAATTTGACATTTGAGAATTACAAATTTAAATTAGGAAGTTTGTAGTTTTTTTGAATTTTGATAACTTTGTTAAATGGATAATTATAATAAAAAATTCATAAAATTATATTTATATAAAAGAAAACGAAGGTTAAATGATTTTAATTCAATAATTAATAACAACATACAGAAGCAACGAAGAATTTTTGAAATGAGAAAAAGTGAAATATACGTTTTGTTCACAACTATTTAACCAACCAGTCTAATATTTTAAATTTTCCTTGAATTTCCTTGTAGAACGTTGGTTTCAGAATATCAAGAACAACAATTTTTTTTCGTCCATTAATTTCACTACTTGATTTTCTAAACATAAATCTAGAAAGTGGTTTGTTTCATTAAAACTCCATCTTTCACCCATATTCGATATTTATTTAAAATAATGTTCAAAATATTCACTTTTTCAAACTACAGTTCTTGTTCTTTACTTTATCAGGTTAGTTAATGTAATGTTTTGATGTTTTGACCATAAACGTCATTTATTTGGTTTGGTATTGGTGTAACCAAGTGTATATACCATTCAGGTCTTACCATACCAGAATGGTCGGTTCGACCAAAATAGGTAGTACCAAAAATTGGGTGTACCAAGTATATATACCGTGGACCAAAATCAGTTTTGGTTCGGTCAGGTACTGCGGTATATACGGGCACATTGACATATTCAGTTATTGTTTGTCAAGTGTACGAAGTGTCTGGGACCGCCTATATATACTTCTTAATAATATATTATATATTATTTATGTATGATATGAATTACACGCTTAGGTCGGTTGTTATACATATACGTTAAATATTTTGTGCTATGGAGCTACCTACACATATATGTTGGTATAACCAAAAATTATGGAATATATTCTATAGTTTTTGGTATAACTGATATAAATATTTATAAATCTATGGTATTTATTAAGCCAGATTTTGATGAACAGACATATGTCTGTATATACGTACATATGAATAAGTGAATAAAAATAATTGCATATGATACACACATACATATATAAAAACATACTATATACCTATACATTACTTATGTTCATATGTACTATATGTAGGTATTGGCATTAGTACATTACATATGTACTGAAAAAACGTGTGCAAAATTTAAGGATAAATAATAAAATTTTAAAATGTTTTGCAACTGAAGGGAAAATTGTGCTTTTCATAAGAGAATTATAACTATGTACGTACATACATACATATATTGAATAATTGAAGGCAGACAGCTATCATACGTGCTTATACAAGCATATATGCACATATTGTATAATCTATATCTATGGATTTATCAACATATGTATGTAATTTTTTATTATTTCACATCTATACAAAAACATTTGAACAAAAAGGATTGGCACATTCCGTCGGGATATTAATAAAATCCTTTTTAAAGTTACAAATGTATCTATGTATATATTCATTTCGAAATATCTTTCATAAATTGAATTTTTTATTGTGTACTTATGCTTTTTTGTTGTTGTTGTTTTTTTCACGTTATTCTTTTTGGTAATTTTAATAACAGGAAAGAAATTTAATTGAATTGAAATGGAATGTGTGCGCTTATGTGTGCATTATTATTACGTACAGGATGATGACGTTATTTTATCAGTAGACTTCTAACTGGATATTTTTTTTGTAAATCATCTATAATGTTAAGAATATTCATTCAGTATGGATATTCATTTTATATAATATGTTCGTACGAACAGAAATAAAACTAAATCAGAGTTAATATGGAATCGCTTGTTTGATTTAATAGAATTTGAAAAGCAGATCATTTTCTAAATTGTAATCGAAAAACTGTAGATATTTAAAATAAATTTTTAAATTCTAGATAAATTAGAATTAATACACCTATTTTAACTCTAATGTTACAGTTTGCTTTGTTATGTCAAATGATTACATTATATTATAAAAACATGTTTACAGATTTTGAGTTAAGTTATTTCGATATAATGTTTAATTTTATGTGATTCTTTTCAGTATACGTTATATATATTAATATGTTAATTCCCAACATCATCACCATAGTCCACAGAAGACCCCCATCTCTTGCAGAAGTTAACTTAATAATTTTACTTTCCTTCACTTGCCTCCAATTATTAACTATTCATCTCTCCAAGCTATTTATCCCATTCATTTCAGTTTTTCAAACACTCTTAACAACTATTTCTGAACTTATTCAAATCAGATATCCTAACTTAATCACCTTAAATTTTTTTCATTTTGATGTATTGAATAATTTTTGGTTCATTGTACTATGCAGCAATAATAGTATAAAGTTAGCCTAAGAGTAATAATTTATACTTAAGTACTCCCCTCCCATATTCGCACACTTTTCCCAGCAGTGTTTTTACTTTGCAAAACAGTCCTGCTAAGCCTCTTTCAGAATATTCTTCAATGACTGGGATCAATGTGTTTTAATGTCATCAATGGTTTCGAAATGGTGTCCTTTCAGCACTGATTTTAATTTAAGAATTAAAAAAAAAATCGTAAGAAACCTGATCTGGGTAAGTAGGAAATTTAAAAGAAAACAGTCGTTTGAATTTTGTCACAAAACTGGCAAAATTTTCCTTTTGATTAATTTTCTCGAATTTTGGAATATATTTTTTTTCATATTGAAATTTGAAATATGAAACGACAAAATATTCGTTGTCACGTAATTCGGTTAAGTTCAGTTATTTATTTAACAGACTCCGTACACCTGTAATTTGAGAGAAATTCGTTTGAAGCTGTAAAAAGTAATGATTTACAATTTACTACTGCCAAAGACCAATGTAATATTATTATAATTAGACCAATTATATTAGATCAGGCCATATTATATTGGCCTTTGCTACTACTCTATCCTCTAGTCTAACCTCTACTATTATACTAAAATGACAAATTCTTGACATTATCGTTTTAAATTGTCATAGATAAAAGCTGTTTTTCTTTGGTCACGATTATCTGATAATTCTCAGTTCTCAATTGAGCAATGCGTTTCTTTTGTCGGTGTTTTTTCTATTCTGTTATAGGTGGCAGCAGCAACGAAGTGAGATTTATGTAATCTATCTGAAGAAAAATATTTGTAATTATAAATGTAAAAATAAAATTTTTTTTAATTATTTCTTTTCAAAATGACAATCAACTGAGAATAAAAGTAACAGTCCGTTTCTTTCAGTTTGTTTCCTCAGTTAGTAACAAGAAAAAGATAAATGACCTAAGTGACATGTCAAACTGAGAAATATCAGATTAAAGTGACCAAAGAAAAACAGCTAATATAATCTAATCTCTATCAATGATAAATGATCAAAGAAAAGTTTGTATGTGATTTAAAAGTGTTGTCATGAATTCAAGGCCTACATTGAAGAAAACTCACTAAGTAAATTCTCTTATTCTTATTTAACTTGAACACAATAAACCAAGCATCATGTGGTAAAATGCTGGAAAAAACAATTGAAATCGTTCTATTCATTTTACTCACTACGTATTTCACTCTATAGTTTTGATAATAATGTAATTGCACTTTTACACTTTATTCAAAAATATGAAGTGCTTGTCGACATAAAACATACATATAAAGGATATATTGATATAGGATATAGGATATTGAAAATGTCAAAAAATTTTAATTAAATTTCTTCTTATCAACTAATTAAAATATTGAAAGTTTGAAATTTCACTAAGATTATTTTGAAATTAAAAAACAAAATAGTAATACTTAAATTCTCAAAAACAAATTTATATAGGATAGTTAAAACTTTATATATTTCCTTTAGTATTTTTGATTTGTAATTTAAATTGAAAAATCTACATACATATACTCTTATTCTGCAAATATCTTAATATGATGTCAGAAACAATAAACCAAACCAAAATCGTTTAGTCCTTTTATTGAAATATCAAAAATTAAAAGGTCTACATTCAAATAATTTTCAGAACATTTTTGACTATAAATCAACAGTAAATAGACTTAAAATCAATTTATACATAATAAATCACTTCTGATCGAAATAAATAATTGTGCAATTTTTGCAAAAACAAAACAAAAATTAATGACTATATACAGGCAAGAATTTTATAAATTTTCAAGTATATTAAATATACTCGTACATTTATGTACTTACACAAACATATAAAGGAAAATCATATCATTACATATGCACTTTAACATACTATATTTTTACTTTCTTTTCTACACACTTTACAAAAGATATATGAAGAAATAAATACAATATTATATATTTATTTAATATACACATATGTATGTAATGCAGATATCATGTGAGTATAGTATATTCATAACTCTGTATAGATGTTCCTTTACGAATATATTTTTGTACATTCTCGTATGTCATTAGAATATAACTTTGTATATTGAAAAATTAAAGTGGACAAAATTCAGAATAAATGTACAGAACAATAAAATGTGTACTTTAGTCTTAACATAGAAAACCATAGAATTACATTTTGAAGAGAACATTAGAACATTCCGTAAATAAATATTTTAGTACATACATACTTATAAATAAAATTATATATTATATGCATATATACAATAATGTATCTATCTATCTTCATATAAACCAATCTATACATACATTCATGTTATATTGCATAATGAATGTACATCGTATACATATTCATGAAAATAATTATGTTTCCGGTTCGAAAAGCAAAAATATGTTTAGGGTGAAAATTATTCCATTTCATAAAGTTTTTCATATTTTTCATTATAAACATTATCCTGAATACGTTTGTTAATTCATTATAAACACAATTGTGAATACTCGTATATGTTTGTATATTTCTTAAAATATATAAATGGATATATGCACATACATAATATGTATTTTCTCACTTTCATTTTAAAATTTATTTTTACCACTTTTTACTTAATAGACCGTTAGTACTTAGTAGAGTAACAATTTGAAAATGAATAATGAGAAAAGAAAACAAAACTATTACTTGTACATACTTGTATACATATTCGTATGTTCAAATACACATACTCGTATGTACGTTTTTGTACAAAATAAGTAACTACTCGTATATGTTTATGTAAAAATAGTACATTATATAATTTTTGATTTTAGTTTTTTGCCCTTGCTTATTTTTTGCTCCATATGAAAATGAAATTATTACTCATAATGTCTATCAGTAAAAGAAAAAAGAAATTTTACTTTATAAGAATATAGAATTTTATAGACTATGTTTTTCATTGAAATGGTAGTCTATGACAACAAAAATATACTCATACGAGTCGAGTATGTGTATAAAATGCGGAATAAAATAGATTGTTGTAGAATAGATAATTGTATGTTTACAATATTGCAGCTAGACAATATGTTTGATTATTTATAATTCGTAAATATCTGTACACACAAATGCCGTTTGATGATACATATAATATAGGGATGGGAACATGAATAGTCTCATTGCATTTTTATGAAAATTAATATGTAAGTAAGAAAAAAAATATATGTTATAAAATTATTTACAATCCTATTTAAAATTGAGGGCGTTTTTATTAAAGCATGATTTTTTGTAAAAATAGTCAGCAAAGCATGTATGTATGTACATATATTTCAATGTCGAATAAACCGCATATTTAAAAGTAGGTTTCGACTTTGAAAATTTCGAAAACAACAACAATGATTTTACATACAAAAATTTTAAAAAATGACTTTGCATAACTTTTAGGTGCATATAAAAATGGATTTATGAATATTTTGATGAAAAAGAATATAATTTTATTTTGTTAATAAAAATGGAAATACAACAAAGATTTTTATACTTCTTTTTGTAAACTCTTCAGAAAAGTCCAAATTTTATTTTGATACCAAAATCATATAGAAATATGAAGATTTAATGTATGAAAATAGAGGTCAAAGTTGATTGATTTTTCAAAAAAAAACCATCTCCTTTTTTATGAATTATAACTAAATTTCAGGACTTAAAATCAAAAATGTTCTATATTCAAGCACCATAATATCCTTCAGGCTACCCACAATCAAAATTTCAAAGAAATTGGTCAAAAAGTGATTGTTGTACGAGGAGCATTTGAAAAAGAAAACAAGGACATTTAAAAAGAAAACACTCCGTTAAGCACTAGAATTCTTATCAAAGTATCTATGTTTCAAATTTAATTGAAATCGGTTAAGTAACTTCGGAGATAATTGGTGCACAAGATAGCAGATATCTCGAATCCCAATCTTAAGTGTTTGCGCTACATAATTAAATGGATTTATAAAGTCCAATCTTGACTAAGTGTCAAATAATGTGCTTAGCAATTTCAAAATATATGACATTGTATAGAAACAAAGTATACTTTTTTACATTTTCTCCTTCAATGGGGAATATGCATGTTGTTAAAAGTACACGCATAATATGCTCTTACTCTCTTCGCATGTTTGAATTTATATAAAGTCTCGTTTCATACAGATTTTTTCCAGTCGACATTTATGAAGTCAATACGCATAGAAATATATGTACGCATACTTGCATTAATAAAAGAGACCCTGAATTTATTTTTTTTTTCCAATAACATTAAAGGGTTTATTATTACTAATCACTTATCACTAATGACTAATATTTTGTGTAAAAATTCTATTGATCATAGAAATCACCATTTTCTGCAATGTGGCGACGTCATTATTCTTTGATTCCGTTTTTAAGTTCTAAATTGCTCTGGAAAAAAGATTATGCAGATTTTGGTATTTGGTCTATATGCCCTATTTTTGGCCTCATACTTCAAGACGAATTATGGAGATATAGATACAATCATGAATAATTGTATGAAATATAAATATAATGATATTAGAATAGTCGATGCTATAAAAGTCAGGATATTGCCATGGATCGGACATGTTGTGAGGCTGGCTGATGATATTCCCGTAAAGAAGCTAATATTTGAAAAGATGGAAAATAAGCCAAGCAGGGGAAGGCCAAAGAAATGTTTTATAGAAGATATTAAGGAGGATATCGGGAAGCTAGGCATGACTGGAAAAATATGGCAATGGACAGGAACATCTGGAGACAGATCTTAGTGGAGGTCAAGGCTCGTAAAAGGCTGTAGCACCAATGATGACCAAATTTATATAAACAAAAATAAAATTTGCTTGAACTGGCTTGAAAAATTCAGTAAAATTTCACATACAACAAATAATAATCTTTCATAAAAATATTCGAAATATAATAATATTTAATTTTTGATAATGGGGCTATTCATATTTCCATTGCTATTTTTAGTTTACTCTATGGCCAAAATAATATACCATGTTAGAATTTGTTATATTATTCTTGATATATAACATATATGTATGTACATACACATGTAGTTTGTATACATGTAGAGATGCTCGTTATATATAGATAGTATGTACATATTTCACCTTTACAAATATAGCTACGTTTATACTTTTCTGTAAAACTTATAATAAATTTTCCTCGATAACATTTTGTCAAATAAATAAATTATTATGTTGCTAGACAACATTTTTCGAAGAGTATTCAATAAATTTTATGATAAAAATAAGAAAATAATAATAGAACCATTCATAAAGTACGATGTCATTGAATTATGGTCATTTTTTATTCTTTTTATTTTATAAAAAATATACGTGTATATACGATTTTTCAATAATTTTTGATTTTTGTGCTCAAGTTTATTCCAATATTCTAAATGAAAGTTATCTTACAGAATGAAATTCAAAACAAATTTCTGAACTAAAAAAAATATCAATTCAAAAATTTCGTGTTAGAAATTGACGTCGAAAATTTATCCGAACACTATACATATTTAAATGAACAAGAATCTTATTTTTATTCAAAAATTGAAATTGCTGAAATATACAATCGCTAAAATTCTCTAACATGGTTAATTAGGTTTTCAATTATTTGATTTGAATATTAATATCTCTTTAAATCGAAATTAAAAATCTGTTAATCTAGATATTTTTGGGTAGGTACCTATTTTGAATTCGCAATCAAGACAAAAATATTTGGGGCAGTTATAGAATTTGATTTCATTACATTTAAACCATAACAAATCTGTACATTTCAATTTCAACATACACTTATAACATATACATATAAATATATTTTATATACAAGCATGAATGCGATCATTTCAAATGGTAATTTTTATCAAAATGTTCAGGCTGTCGTCATAATGAAATTATCTATGCGCTCATGCTACACGCTCACGTAAATATCAAAAACAGTACGCAACATTTATATGGATATGCATTAATCGAATTTCGAAACCGCTTTTATTCAATTGAAAAACTAAAATTTAATTTGAATCTTTTCCAAAATTTAATTATCTTTTCATCTTTCCAAATTCATATTACAAATCAATGAAAAAATTTTATAATATACATATGGATGTATTATGTATATGTATATTTATATGTATGATATATGGACATACTCGTACATATGAAAGGATTAAAATTGAATGAGACTGCAAAAGAAATCATTTTTTATTTATATTTTTCAATTATTCATTTGCACTTCAATACGTTTAAATAACATGCAATGAATTTTTTTGTTTTTTCTACTTCTACCACCTCCATTACATACTTTTACTTTTTACCTACAATTTACTCAGTACCAGTATATTAAATGATGCTTCGTTCTTTTAATGAACTGTAAAATTAATTTATGATAAATGCACATGTACATACATACATGCTCGTATTAATATATTCGAATGTACATACACAAATTTAAGCAAATAAAATTGAAATGAAATTTCGCTGTTAAAATTATATTTTTTTAAAAAAAAATTTTTTTTGTTTTGGTAAATGAAGTAGCTTTCATTTAATTGATTAAAAACGAAACGTTACAAAGCCATACTTATGTACATATCTACATACATACATACATACACATATGAATATACCCGTATGCAGGAAAAAATCTGTCAATTAAAATCTTTATCATTATCCTGTATAATTATTTTGACATACATTTATATTATATGTAATACATAATATGTATATATATTTGTACATACACACTATATAGGCAACGCGATGACTATATATCTAGTAATTATGTTGGCACTTAGTAATATGATCATATTGTAATGTATAAAAAAGAACGAACATAACATACATTTGGTAGGATTTACACAAGGATTTGAAATGATGTCGAAATTAACTTTTTTCTTTTTTTCACTTTATTACCTACTAAAATTTTCATAAAGTAAAAGAATTTTATTAAAAAATTTTAGGCTACGCATAAAAATCAACAATGTCCTTAATATTTCATATATCACATACATATTATAACTGTGTTATGAATATTAAAATAAAGACAAGACAAACGACAAATAAAAAATATTCTAATCATTATCGTACACACATACTCAAATTTACAATCATGACGTATAATAAAATATGTAGTCAGTCTTTATATAAACAGTCTTTATAGATATTTTTTATATCTTGAAATGTAGTTGTACGTACGTATACGTTTTCAGAAATAAAAAAATTGTTTATACAAACAAAAAACATTTTTATTACATTCATACTTTTTACTGTCCATGAAAAATAAAGGATATACGTGTATGTTACATACGATACGTAGGTCACTCTATAAATTTTGAGATACAAAAAAACAGCTAATGATTTTGAAAAAAGAACTTTATTTATGTTCAAAGTACTCTCCTCCAACATCAATACACTTTTGCATTCTAATTTTCCATGAGTGGAATGCCTCTAGCCAATCGTTCTTCGGGATCTCGTCAAAAATTTGATCAATTTCATCTTCTGATACAAATCTTCGTCCGCGTATGCTTTTTTTGAGCTTGTTGAAAAGCCAGAAGTCACACATAGCCAAATCAGGCGAGTATGGTGGATGTTCAAGTATTTTGACCATTATTCACTGTAAATAATTTATTATGACTTTGGTTGTAACAAGTTCAGACAAGAACTGAACATGAAAAACGTGTTGACAAAGAGTAATGTTTCTATTTATGCAGCGTAACCAGTTGTAAGTACTGTTAGTTTTCCGTATCTCAAAATTTATAGAGTGACCTACGTATTTGATATGATATAATAAGCTTTTCAGTATACTTACTCAGCAAATATGTACGTTTGTTTGTCAAGCACACGCATAAACCTTTTACACTGTCACTATCACATAATGTACATAATACCAGTATGTAATATATTCATATTAAATCATAAAAAAATACAAGTTAGATAGCTCAAGGGTCAAATATAGAAATATGCCGCCGTAAAATGACCAGTTAAAACTCATAGTAGATAAGTACAAAGAAAATAATCTGTATAATAACGACAAGGACCGACAAATTAACTCTGAAGAGATACAGTGCAAAAATATGGATCATCTACACATGTCTATCGGAAATAAGACGTAGGTGTTTCAATTTTCTTATTTATGATCCACTTTATGAGTTTATTCGTGCATTTATTTATGTCTGAAAAAAATTTTTGTTTCTTTCTATCCTTCATTTTCATAGATTATTTATTATTATTGTTATTATTATCATATTTTTATTATAAGGAATGTATATCAAATTCTTATTTACCCAGTTCTGTGTACAATACACGCATATGTACATTTACTTTGCGATTCAAAAAATTAATTGAAATAAAACTACACAAGTTCTCCATGAAAATTAAGCACATTCTACGTCTATTATAGATGCTTATAACCGAAATGTTTTTGATTAAATGAATATTTTCCTTTAGTAGTTTAGTAGCGTAATAAACTTTTTATACCTATAAATTCATACATAAAATGCATAATATATACCTATGTACTCGTATAATATTGAGATTAAAATAAGTATAAGCATATAGTATACAATAAGCACTAATTTTTTATATAAGTATATGTGCCTACATCTACACAATGCTAAATAAAAACTGAAAATAAATTACACTCCTTACACGTATGTACATACATACTCGTATACACTCCATATGTATATTTAACCGTAATATATGGTTTCATGTTTCAAGGATAATAGTAGCTGTTAGATTAGAGTTATTATGATATAATTAGAATGATATGCACGAATACAATTTTTTATATCTATACGTATTTTTTTTTTCCACTTTTTATTATAATATGAGAACTTTTGAACTAATGTCCGTTTCAGTGTTGTTTTTTTCCCTCAACTTTACGCTTCCTCTTTAATAATATATATTGATATATTGTAGAAAGGTAGAACTTTTTCCAAACACGCATGAACTATTAATAAGTTTAATAATGGAATATACAACATACCTATTATAAACGATATATTATAGGATAGTATAAGAAGTAAAATATATGCATGTTCATTATGAACATTTGTTTAAATGTGAGAAGAACAATTGAATACATACTATGTAATATATGAACATTTTTCATGTAAATTAATATGTACAAATGTACGTATGTAATATTTAGTGTAAGTAATAATGCATATAGGATTTATACAACCACATATAAAAACCGCTGAGCTTGGTAATTAAAAAGCAAATGAAACAAGTTGATTTTTAGAAATTTTGATTATAAATATTCTAATTGGCGCACTAAAAAAATGTATAATATTGTTGTTTTTCAATTTGTATAACCACGCATAACTCGTAACCTATCTCAAAGTTCTGGGTTCAATTTCCATCCACGGCAAAAGTAAGAAAAATAATTTCTACTTTCCTTACCCCCAAGTGCCCCAATTTCACTAATTTTGGAATAAGTACCTATACTAGCTTGTCTGAAAAAAAAAGCTTAAACTTACTGATCTGTTTTGAAATTCAAAAAGTGACAATGTCACTAAATGAAGAAGAGATGTCTCTGGCTATTTTGAACAAATTCATAGAAAATAAAACAATAAAATATTCAAAAATAGCAAAAGATTTAGAAACATCTGTTTTAACTGTGCAGAGAACCATTTCACCATTTCAAGAAAGATATCTCTATCGAATGACAACCAGGATCAGATAGACCTTCACGCATCTTCTAATTTAAATTTGGTGAAAGAAGTACATAGACATTATTCAGGTAGGCCCGATACCCCTATGAGAGATATGGCACAGATATAGTTGGAACATAGAAATCTACGGTGCAGAGAATAAAAAACATTTACAACTTAAGAACATATAAAGTTAAAAAATACCGAATATATCGGAGGAAAAGGAAAAGATTTGCAAAACTAGAGCTCAGAAATTGTATGGATGATAAACCCTTCAAACTGTCCAGAATTAAAACCAACTGAAAAATACTGGGCTTTTGATCAAAAAGGGATTGAAGAAGAACAAAGAAACACGCCAAAAATATGGTAGACTTCAAAAATAGGTGGAGAAAAACATATGACACTCGGACGATTGTACGAAATCTTCTAAGAGGCCTCAACAGAAAAGTCAAAATTTTTTTTAATTATGAATTTTTTCATTATGCATTTTAATTGTAAATTTATGAAAAAATAAATATTTAAAATTTTTGTAACAATACAGTAACTGGTTTTATAATTATATCAAAAAATAAAAACGTCAATTTTTTCTGGGACAGTCCTTATGTACTTTTTATGGAAATTCTTTGATCAAAATCAAATTTTAAAAAAAAATTTCTGAGTATCTAAGTAGTATATCAACACTAAATTTCTGTCATAAATGTTAGACCTACATAATATTCTTGGCAGATCGATCAAAAAGGATTATCTTGATCTGATTCAATTTAATTATAATTTACTCATAATTTCTTTTTGAATACAAAATATTTCTATCGAAATTTAATAGTTAATTTCGAAGAATTTGAGGTGGATTAAAGTATGTAATCAATTTTAAAATCTGTATACGTGTAATATTTAAAGCAAATGAAAAATTCACTTTGATTGTCTATCGTATATATTACAGTAAAAATAAAAATAAAATCTAAAAAAAGAAATTGTCCCAAAAATCCTTTAAATTTCATACTTAATATTTATTTTAAATTCATTTCAATGATTTAATTATAAGATAAACTAAGAATTTTAAAAGATTGCTATTTTAATTTTATTATTTCATTCTCTGGTATGCGAAAAATCAAAAATTACTCAATTTTTTTTTTTTTCGATTACATAACTACTAAAATTTTCGTTAAGCATTATATAAAAGTAAAGATAAATTATTGATGTATATAAATATATACGTGTATACATGATATCGATAAAATTAATGTAAGTTCATTAACTTTATTTATAGAACAATCAGTAACATAATATCAATAGCTCTGATATATAATTTTATTTCACTATTGCATTTGTGTCCTTATACATTTAGTAAATATGTTTGTATACCTTGTAAGTGTATATGTGCTTTATATGTAAATATGTAAATGTAAATTAGTATAGTTATAGAGTTATAGGGTTATAGTTAACTATATTTAAACTAGCAAAAAATGAAAACAAACGAAAAAAAAAATCCAAATCATTAGCAAAATCTGTTTTCAACAGAAAACTGTAATAATTTCAGAATACCTCAATGCATAAACTGAGGTAAACAACTTTCAGAAACAACAAAAAACAATAACACAATATTAATTCGATATAACGAGATTACACGCACATAAAACCAACTTTATAAATACATGTACCTGTATGTACGTGTGTGCATGCAAATATACTTACCTACTATATATGTACTCGTATATAGAACAATAACCATACACATACACATGATAATGTATGTATAAATACCTTTGAAAATAATCGTTAAAATGTATTTTGCTTTGCTCATTATCATTTACAAAACACGTTCCTTCATACTCTTTATCCGAATCTGAATCATTATAAAATAAAAATCCGGATAGATAAATATAGACAGATATCTATATTACGTAAATGAAACCTGCAGAAAAAAACGCTTCTTATATATCAACTCTAAATGCACATAGCCATTATGATGACAACATTTACATTTATATCAAACTATACCACGACCACCTATCTACAAACCATCACCCATCATCTTCCTCACTATGAATTCTGTATCCTTTTTTTAAATCATCATTTTCATCAATTTTAATAACCATATCCATCCACCCACCATTTTTACATACTTATTCTGTCATCTGTCTGCTCTCCACCTAACTGCAAATACATACATATACGAGTACAAATGTAATAAGGTAGGAAATAATAGCAATATATAGTAACATAGGTAATGGTATATAAGTAAATACCCATACTTAAAATCATAATGTTTATTCTATATGAGTGTACTAGATACTGTACTAGACTAGTGTATATATTATACATAATACATAATACAATACATCTTCTTCACCAGCAAAATTTTCTGTGTAAAAATAAGAAGAGATATACGAATATCCTATGAAATAAAATATCTTTTTTCTATAAAATAATGTTTAAATTCATACACCTACATTTTTACATACATATTTACATATTTTTGTGTTTTTGTGTACACACTTTCATAATACATACAACGAATATGCGTTAACACAAGTAAAATATTGTATTATAGAATAAATTCGAATCAATATTATTTCGTCGTTCAGAAAAGATTTATTGCAGACAGGTGTGCTTTTGGCTATTTAATGTATAAATTGCAAAAATATTATTTTAACTTTACGAACTCAGTGTGAATTAATAATTTTACTATTAGAATTATTACCTTTCTAAATTTTATATTTTATTATATAATTCATATTATACTTTCGCTCATATTTATTCGTACTTACTATATATAAATACTTATACATACATAAAAGTATGTAACGTATATGTTTAGAATAAATAAACAGATTTATTGCACATAAACGGAAAATAATTTTATACTAAATATTTTTGATATGCTTGCAAAAATTTTTCGATTGAAATTCATAAGGAAAATTTCCATGTGTATGGATGTAACGTATGTACATATGTATGCACATGAATGTACGAGTGCAAAGACTCGGATAAAATTCTTGACAAACAAATATAAAATATAAAACACAAATAAAGAAACATTAAAATAGTATTTACGAAATTTCAAAATTCAAATTTTGGTACACCAAAATATATTTTATACATTCATAATATGTACATACATAATATCATTTGTAAGGACATGATATGTATGTACATAATATGTATATAAATTTTACTTAAATAAAAACAATAAAACCATATGCATAAATAAACGTAAATCTGTACACAAAATACAAAACAATATTGATATCGATTTGTGGCATTGCAGAAAGACAAATTTTCTGTGATATCGAATTTCCCACCCAATAGAAAAAAGATTTAAAAAAAAACAAATATACTTAATTCATTGTTTATATACATCACCTGAAAATAATGTATACATTACATATGCATGTATCATATACATGGCGATGGCATCCATTGGTATCGGTATCATATTTTACAATGAAATATCGAAATAAATGGAAAACCGACCGACCAAAAACAAAAATCTACATTCAAATTTTTCGAATATACATATATACATATACATACAAGTGTGTATACTCTTTCTTTACATACAATATACTGCATAACAATAGTAAATATAGTGAAAATTTTATTTAAATATATTTTTGCACATATGACATTAGAAAGGTTTCATGGATTAGGGTCGCTGTTATACGGATCATATTTTCTTCCACATACACGTTAATTAGATATTGTACGCAAATACATGCATCTATACATTCGTAATATGGTTTAAAAAAAATCCAAATAAAATAAAAGCAAAAATTAAAGATTGAAAATGAATGTAAAACAGACAACAATTCTATAAATTAAATTTACAAAATCAGTGCGTAGTTGAATTGCAAAACATGATATGATAATAAATGGACCAATAAGTCGCTGAATTAACTACCTCAACCATAGTTTTTTGGAAAAATTTCCCTTTATCTCTTCTGCGAGTGCAACACATTCCCTCCAACGATTTTCTAACTTTTCTATATCCGTCATAAAGAACGATTAATATTTTGTCTCAAAATAGGCGTTATAGTTTTTGCAATAACTTCTTCATTCGACTCAAATATTTTCCCGTAGAACATTTTTTTGAAGGTCGCGAGCAGCCAATAATCGCTGATGGTTAAATCTGGAAAATACGGTGAGTTTGCAATTCGTGAAATTTCGTCATCATCGATCTGTTGTTGTTTTTACTCTATTGAGAGCAAACGCTGCACCCATCATATGGAATTAAATTTTCTCATGTCTATGTTCATATCTTTAAAATTATCATGTACGCGATTATACTTAAATTCACTTAAATTGTCTTTTATTACAATTAAAACACAATTAAACTTTAATTATTTGACAAATTTAAAAACTTCATGTAATGTAATTTTGAATTCAGTTTTATTAATCACAGTGAGAGCATCAATTCAATTCAATGTCATACATACTTATTTTATAATCTCACAAATTCATTAAAACTTAATTACCTGCTATATTTATTACATATTATATATTATTATGTATCATTCTACTACATGTGCATGTTTGTATACGAGTATGCACATATCTAGCCATCTAACATATGCCAGATTTTGATTGAATTATTCCACTTGTTCGTATATGTCACATTTATTAATATCACCCTCTTAATTATATCAAAAAATTTTATCATGTTTATAATATTATGCGCACGTACTAGTACTAAGTAGTAGGTACATACCTTACACTTCACAAATAATGTAAAGGGTTTTCCAGTAGAGACGACTAGATTTTAACAGTTTATGGTGGCCTTGTTATTGTTTTATCTGCGGTTAATTTTCATGTTATTTAGCAAAAGCATTATCTTCAGCGATGAACAGTTACGTGTGTGAACAAAGCAAAATCGCCGGATTTGGGATGATGCCAATCCACACAATGTCCACGAAGTAGCATTGCGTTCACAGAAAATTGCTGTTTGTTATATATTTTGACCTGGCGGCATCATCGGTCCGTATTTCTTTTAAAACGACTATAATATTGACATTACCATCACCGAAAGGACGGTGCTACATGTCGCACAGCTGATGCCACAATAGATATTTTGTCCGAGCGATTTGAATACATGGTTTTCTTAAGTATAGAGGTGACGTGATCTGGCTGTCAAGATCATGGAATTTGACACCATTTGACTTTTTCTTCAGGATTTTCCTTATGTAGCAGCACTATGGCAATAAACAGAGAACGATCGATGCCCTCAAGATCCAAATAATCCGAGCTATGGCTCACATTTGGCTAAATTTATTCGCTAGAGTTATGGAAAACTCTTTAATGTTGGAAAACTCTTTACGTACCATAGAATCATAGTATGATTAAAGTATTTATTTAAATCGCATTAAAACATTCTTCATAAAATAGAATGATATAGGCAATAAAATTTTGGATTTTATTTTAGTCATTTAACTACAGACAGTTAAAAAAAACAATAGTTTTCTAGCATTTATTAAATTTTCATTGTTCTTTTAACTTTTGTAAACGCACAAACACATCTTTTTCATATCAAATTTATGACAATTTATTCAAATATTTATTAACATTTTTTTTTTACTTATTTTATTCACCAGTTATGCCTATGTGCAAAAGGACCAAAACAAAATTTATTCGAAATTTTTTTTTTCGTAGCTAGATACACATACAGGAATTACGTTGTGTACATTTGCAGCACAATGTTTTGTATCCCACCAGCAAAGTATCTCTGCTATCAATCAGTTTTTATGTTTTTTTTTTTTTGTATTTTTTTGGTTTGTGGTTTCTACACTAAAAATTTTTCATATATATAGGAGTATGTATGTATCATTTTGAGTATGTGTACAATGTATATACATATGTGATAGCCGGCTTTCATCACAATCATCAAAATCATTCTTATATCCTTTTAAAAGTGCAAATATTGTAATATATACAATGAGGCTTAACCTATTTGACTTTTAAAACAATATAAAAATACCATTTTCAACAAAAACAAAAGAGTAATAAGAACTATAATATAAAAAAGGATAATATACAAAACAAATAGTATAAAATGAAAATTTATATTCTATTCGTTTACAATTTAAATTCAAATAAGGATCTGTATCCTTATTTATTTTTACATTACCACAAAATAAAGTATCAAATAAATATAACGCACCTACATACATGTTCATGTATTGTTAATTTGAAAAAATATAAACAAATTCACATATGAAGTAGAAAGTGAAAAAAAAAAAAAATTCAAAATATAAAAGAGAATAAAAAAAGGATAACAATGAAGAGTGTGGCAAAAACCTTTTAAAACATACGATATTTATTTTTTGAAAATTCAAAATGAAATCAACATTCAAATTATTGGCTGTATATGACCACAGAATTGTATATCCTTCGATGAATAAAACACAAAAAACAGAAAATGAAGCAATAAAAAAGGAAAACATTTGAGCAATATGCATATATAACATAGTCATACAATATAAAAATAAAATGATGTGAACACAAATTGAATAAGAAAAGGATGATATTTGATATAAATTAAATTAAATGGAATTTTTATGAATGAATTATTTAATTTATTCTGAAATAAAAAATAAAATTTTTAATATAAACACACATACATATATGTAGTACATAAATGTTTTGCAATTTAAAAAAGATAATAAGTTATATCTAATTCTGTTCATTTTCTGTTGACTTTTAAAAGTTAACCAAAAATTTTGAAATTTATATGAAATGAAATTGAAATAATCTAGTGCTTCCATAATAGCTTTGAAAAACTAAAATCTATTGGTAAAATGATGTTGGTAGAGACGTAAGTACAATTATAATTTTCGAATAATCTGCTAACAGAATGATAATTGAATAATGTAGACTCGAGAATCAGCATTTATTCGCTCTTTTTCCAGAAAACTGGTATACGCACCTACTCAAAGTTAAGTGAATTTTCGGAATAGTGCAAATTGAAAAAAAAAAAATTTGATTTTAAATTTAAAATTTTCTTTACATTTTGTACTCAATTCATGAATATATGAAGTTATGAAAAATTAAATTATATATGAGTCTTTTAAAATATTCTCACTACCACTACCATTCAGTAATAGATAATATCAAACTTTTACATAGTCCTACGTTCTTCTTCCATTCCATCCTATACTTTGCTGTCCTCTCTCATCAATTTCTTACACTCAACTTCATGTTTTCTTACACTTTTACACATGTCTTCCGAAATTCAAAATAATATAGACGCAGAAAAAGAGTAAGACTGAGAAGAGAATACAGTGTGTTTCACTACAGAAAGTTTGCGAAAACTCAAAAACGACTGATTGTTTTGACTAGGTATATACTTTATTTTAATCAGCTATATAAACTCTAATTTACATTATATTCAATAACTCGTCCAGTCTCCATTCGCCTCAATAACATGGCAGCATCTTTCATCACACCTTTCCCCTAATTTCTTGGCGTACTCCTCGCTAAGGTTCTTCCAAATTCTTTTTAGCACCCGAATTAAATGATTGGTGTTTTTTTATTTTTAATCTCCGCAATTTCTGCTTCATGTAACCCCACACATTTTCAATAGGGTTATATTTTGGGAATTGTGAAGGCCAACCCATAGTAGTGATTTGAGATTTCCAGTGGGTGCAAAGTTGACTCCGATGTTTGGAATCGTTGTCTTCTTGGAAAATCCAATCTCAATTTCTGTGTCCAAATCAATTACTTCTGGATCGTAACAACTCATTTTCATAAATTTTAGTCATTCGTTTCGCGTCCAGTATCCCCGTGAAGCATATCAAATGACCGAACCCCTTTTGACAAAGACCCCGTAAACATGTATGTACTTTTTCTGGATGTTTTACAGTACGTTCCTGTACCATTCACCCTTTTTCGACCAAGAGCACGTCTCAAAAGATTAGAAACGAGAAAAAAAAGCCTCATGCGTTAAGACTATACATTACTCCAATCTCGGTTAATATTCTCTCAGGCCCATAGTAATCTTTTTTCCATAAGGGTACTTGTGAATAAATGTTTTTGTGTTGTTGACAAGTTTTTCATTCGAAATCCTTTGAGACGTAGCTGAATAGTTGAAGTGGAGGTGTTTAGACCCTTTTTCGATAATTTTTTATGAGCTTGCCGAATCGATATTGATGAAATATCTTTTCTATTGTCTTATCGTTGCGCTTTGTTGCCGATCGAGGCACGTCATCTACAAAGCCAGTTTCCAGGTAACGCTGATTCCGTGTTGTAATGAAGGATTTTGATTTTTTCAGATATTTGGCTGGTTCTGCAACGGTCATTTTTGGTCCCTTAGAATTGCTAACTAAAAATGCTGCTTCAAACAAACATGAGCTCATTTCTCTTTTAATATTGTAAAAATTAATTAATTTCACTTACAGCACATAAAATTATATTGCGAATTAGAGATTCGATTGCTCCTTATATAGCCAAAAAGTCTTACCTGTAACTAAAAGATTGTAAATAAAATCTTAGACTTTCTGCAGTGCAACACACTGTTCTGAGAAAAAAATTAAACAAAAAAACTTAGCTTTCAGTTCCTTCGATAGTTTTTAATCAATATTTTTTAATTTTTTATAATACATATTTACATCACCACCCATTATTTCTATACTTCTACTTATATACATAGAATGTACATAGGTGACCACCCAACCAGCTTGAAAAATCCTTACCTAATGATAATTTAATTTACTGTTTATACTCTTCTATTAATGCTAATAGCATAATCTTTTTCTTTCTTTTCCTTTCTTTTTTTTCTTTTGTGATACAAATTAAAAACCATATTTAAAGTGAAATATGATATCGTAAATGGTATTGTTATACACACTTATGTATACACATACATTCGAGGAGTATGAGTATTTAAATACTTATGTTTGTATGTGTTATATTAAAATATGTACATAATAGACTAATTTGAATTGTGTTCTTTGCTTCATTTTTCATCTTTATAAGTAAATTCCCTAGCATTTTTCCATTTTCAAAGTTAATCCTCTTATACTAATTCAACGAAAATGAAAAGATTTAGCTTTTTGAGTTGAATAAATTTAAAAAATAAAAGAGAAAGTCAAACAAAAATCTACTCGTTCCACTGGTACTATGATATTTATATATACACGATAGCGTTCGTGATGAAATTAAACCAATCCTGAAAAACTTTAACTGATATCAATTACACTTTAATACAATGAAATAATATTTAAAAAAAAAAATAAACATGAAAACCAATTTACAACGCATAAAAAATCAATGAATATTTCTTCATTCAATTCTTTTTTTTTTTTTCGTTTTACAATATTTTTACATAATGAAGTACATAAACACGTACAAGTACACACTTACATGTACGTCGTATAAACGCTGTAATTTTCTGAAATAAAATAATTGAACATAATGAATAGGAACACGTTTTTATATGGACGGATATCCTTCCATAGTACTGTCTTTATTAAAATAAATGATTTGCATCCTGTTTCACAAATATTCAAAACAAAAAAAAAAGGAATTAACTTTAAAAATTATACATTTATGTAATATGTATATGCACTTGTCCTTACATACAAACTGTTTCCATTCTTATCACCGACAAAAATTCATCCCACGTATTTATCTATGACATATCTATGTATAGAAAAAAGGTATGATAGAAGTTTTGTTTCAAATATTGTGTATTTATATATATTAAATGATATAGGATATAAAAAGTGAACTTTAATTTTGCTTCCTGATGAAGTTTCATCTTCTCTTATTTTTTTTCATCCTTCCATTTTCATCTGATCTAGAATAATTTATGAATTGATTTAAGTATACTCTAACTTTAATGCTGTTTTGAATTTAGTTTTCATATTATTCATTTGAATTGTGTGTATATTTTAATGTTTATAGCTTGAGGTATAGGCAGCCGTACAAATGAATTTTTTTTAAATTATGAAAGAATAACTTTTGTTTACATACAAATCTACAACAAAAATTCAATTCTATACATATACATATGCATATATGGTTATGAAAAAATATAATATAAAAAATAAACATAAACTTTTTTCCACTTTTGTAACTTTTTTCCTCTTATATTTTTATTGTTAAATTATAAAGTATAAAGTATCCACATAAAACATTTATTCATTCATTCATTCATTCGGACATTCATATATGATGTTGAATAATGTTTAGAGGTACACCAACCAACCTGCACATTTGTATGTAATATATGTATGTATGTATATAGAAAGACAAAGGATCCGTATACATATTAATACCATAGTACCAAGCAAAAGTATAATTTTTGTTTAAAGTTTGGAAAAATGGTTTTTCATTTTTCAAGTTACATACATAATATGGAAAATATTTTTATTTTTATGTTTTTGTGTATATTGTCTAAAAACATTATGTGAAAATTTAAACATTAAAAGTTTAATCTTTCGTTTGTATATAAACTCTGGGTGCAGGCAACTATAAATAAATAAAAGTTTATTTTTAAATTGAATTTTCAATGGTTATATATTGAAAATCACTATATATAATTCATTTATACGAGTATATACTTACAATAGAATGAAAAAAGTTTTTGATTTATAAAACCGGTAATTGTATACAATTTAAGTATATAACTAATCCATTTTTGTTTTGTAGTATATCCTTTTTAAAAAAAACTTCAAAACTTATGTGCAAAATACTGCTGCTAAACGTTTAATCATACAACAAAAAAAAAAGTGCTCAATATACACGTAAAAAAATATTATTCTTAGGTCAAAATGATAATAAGGAAAAAGTTTCAAGCATCATTTAATTCCTTTTAATTAGAAAAATTGGAAAAAATCGATTATTATTATTGGTCCTGGAATTTTGATAATTTTCTTGTAATATATTTTTTTAGTAAAAGGAAACGTTCAGAAAACGTAATGGAAAATTATTCGACTTTATCACGTTTCAAATTTAAATTTTATTTGTTTTTTTTTTAAGTCACGAATTCGAAATTATATAATGTGATCCATCTAAAAAAAAAACAAGGTGCAATTACATAATTCAAAACTTTATTATGTTTTATAAGTAACCTTGATAGCACTAAATGATACACAATATATGTATGTATGGTAATATACAATATAAATACATATATAGTATACAATACACGTATTATTTCTCAAAAACGAATAAAGGTATCTGGACCAAACTTTCTGCGTTTTAAAAAAGGAAATTGTATACGCAAGTTTTTCGAATCAAAACATTGATCCTAGTTTCTCAGAAAATTTTTCTACATTTATGTGTCTTGGGCTTTCTGCTAATATAATTAGAAATTAATGTAGAAAGTGATTAGATAGATACCGATTTTCTCTGAAAAACTGGCAAAAAAAACAACTAAATTCTGACTTTGAAACACAATAACTCCTAAAAGAAAAGACGTAATGGAACATATAAGGTGTCACTGAAGAAAAGGGGGAGTTTCCTACAGATTTTTTCTAGACTACTTTCTTCTAAATAGTACACCGTAGTTGTTATAGGGTGTTTCGCAGAGTAGGTGTGAAAAATCTTCATCGCCTTCTAACGGCTAAACGGTTGAGGTTATCCCCGCCCCTCCGTGGAACAAGTTTTTGTTTACCTCGATGAGACTTATCTACTGTCGCACAAATGGATAGAAACAGATTTTGAAAGAAACCATGGACGGAAGATTTCCATTTATCTTGAAAAGACCTTGAAAATCGATACCAAGGTCAAGTTTATGATCACTGTTATTATACCAAAAATTAACTTTAGCTAAAAAATATGTAATTCGTTTTAGAAAGCACGCATACGTATCTTTCCAGATATGATACGTAAAGAAGGTAATACTTTAGATTATATACATAATTTCATAGAATGTCAAATATATCATCATTGGGCGTGGCGCAAGTGGTAGAGCAACTGGCTACTGATCTCAAGAGTGCAGGTTCGATTCCTTTTAAACTGTAGATATGCACATGTGATAGTAATAAAGTCATGAAATCATTAGTTCACTCATCGCTGTAATGCTATGAAAGAAGAAGAATATGTCATCATCAATTGTTAATTTAATACAAATCGAGGCACGAATAGACAAGCATTTATTGTTAATTGTATTATTTTTAATTATTGGTGTGTGGTGTGTATATTTGTATATACATATACACAGTTCATGTTTACTTAAATATTACCCACAATAATACAAAAAAGTCATAGATACATAATTCAATCAAAGGCAATAATGAATCTCCAATGGAACCTGTTAACATAAATACTTTTCCTTCATCCTATATATATACTAGGTCATTCAAAAAGTTCGCAGCCTAACTATTGGTGTTGGCAACACCAGTCCTTCATATGAACGTACCATAAATTCCAGATCGATCTGTCCAATAGTTTAGTTTAAGCAGTTGATTAAATTACACGTGCTTGGCTTGTTTTCAGAAAATGGATAATTTAAAAAATCGTGCGGTGACTGAATATTTGTTTAAAAAAGGATTAAGTGGGAAAGAAATTTTTGATGATATGGTAAACGTATTAGGAGATAGTGGTTCTTCATATGCAGCTGTAAAAAAATGGGTTGCTCTATTTAAACACGGCCGTACAGACATCAATGATGATCCACGTTCAGGACTTCCAAAAGCAGCAACCACGCCAGAAATTATCGACAAGGTTCATGATTTGGTTTTGGAAGACCGCCGAATAACTGTGGTTGATTTAGCTTGGGCCACAGTCATCTCAACTGGATCAGTGCATAGTATCTTAACTAGTGAATTAGGTATGAAAAAGTTATTGACAAGATGGGTGCCGCGTTCGTTGAATTCTGACCAAAAACGCATTCGAGTGAAACTTTCTCAACAACATTTGGGTCATTTTCAAAAGGATAGAATTGATTTTATGCGTCGATTTGTAACCATGGACGAGACCTGGATTTATTACTATGATCCTGAATTGCGACAACAAACAGTGGAGTAGACTGAGCCCGGCTGTTCGGCCCCAAAGCAGCCAAAGCTCTCCAAATCTTCAAAGAAGGTTATGGCATAAGTTTCTTGGCATGGAAAGGGGATTTTACTAATTTATTACCTTCAGACGAGTAAAACGATAACAGGAGAATATTATTCAAATATTTTAGGCCAATTAGACACAAAAATTCGGGACAAGAGACCAGGATTACAAATGAAAAAAATCATTTACCACCAAGACAATGCACCAGCACATAAAGGTGTCCTTGCAATGGCCAAATTGAAGGAACTACACTATGAATTGTTGGAGCATCCACCATATTCACCAGATCTGGCTCCGTCTGACTTTCATTTATTTCCAAATCTCAAAAAATTGTTACGTGGTAAGCATTTTTCATCAAATAAAGAAGTCATAACGGCTGTCGAAGAGTACTTTGGAGGTCTCGAGGAAAATCATTTCAGGCAAGGGATAAATGAATTGGAAAATCGCTGGAAAAAATGCATTGAGCTTAGGAGGGAATATATTGAAGATTAATTGTATTTTGGTTCATAAATTCATACTGCTTCATTATAAGGCAGCGAACTTTTTGAATGACCTAGTATAGTAACTAAATCATCATCACAAAGTTTTTATTTAGTTTCAACAATACAGAGAGCTAATAAACTTTATCTGTTCAATCTTTGCTCATCCTTTTTATTTTTACTTCTTTATTACTATTTTGCAACATTTCTATATGTATAAAATATTCTTTCAGTTAAATTTTTTTTCTTGTTTTTGTGTGATTAACTGGTCAATTTACATTCCATAATTGGAAAAGTTAACTTTTATAATGATTAATTTTGATAAGAAAAATGGCGAAAAAAAAAAAATAAATGAACGAGAAAAAAAAAAACAGAAAAGAATGAAAATAATTTTTTTTTTGTTTTTTTGATTTATGATACCTTACCGCTGTGTTTCCGTTTTGATAACTTTTTTTTCCTGAATGAAATTAGTAAACGTTTAATGAACATTTTTGATTTGGTATGAATAGAATATATTAAATAGAAATAAAATTCGCCAAATAGAATATAGATTCATTCAGTTATAATTGAAATAAGAAGATTTCTTTCCAATTGATAAGATAGTTTTTATTTTCTCAAAATGAAATAAATTAAAAATAATAATTGAAGAATTTTTAATAAGAACTTCCGTTGATTATAAATAGTAAGAAATAAGTATGTAAGAAAAAAACATTTTTTTTTTTGATTGAGTGGCAACACTGTTTACAAATTATAAGTTCAGAAAATGGTTATAAATGTAGAAAAATGTACTATGTACGTGTACAAATATAAAATAAGGAAAATAAAAAATGAGAAAAAATTTCATTTTTACACAACTTTTGAATATAATTTGAATGAGTGTATAAAATACTCAAGCACACTATCAGCTATCAGGCTATCCATTACAGGTCAAAAATAAAATATACATACATCTATATGTACGTATGCAATCATACATAGTACATGTTTAACTGTCAAAGTGGCCTAAGAATTGTAAAACGTGAACATTTTATAAAAGCAGTCAGTACCTTATTAACAGAAAACAGAGTATGTATATCGTTTTCTCAGGTGGAGGCGATTAAAAAAAATTACTTTAGCAACAAATATGTCGATTATTCACACGGACATTGTAATGAAATATGTATGTATATATATATATACATATTACATATATTCCTGGATACAAAAATCATACACACACACACACACACACACTTGTGTAAATGTAAGCAGTTTTGTACAGCTGCCTTATTGAAAGAAAGTTTCGATTCAATTTATGTACCCACAGTATATCCAATTATGGTGGCCATTAATCACAACCCCAAAATTGGTATCATGGGATGATAAAATTGAATGAAATGAATTACGAATTGAATACGATATACATATACAGAAAATATAATAGAAATTCTTGAATGTTAAAATAAACGAAAAACACACATGTACATATTATAAGTGTATAATAAAAGAACTTAATTCTTTCTATGCGATTAAGTAAATATACATGTGTATGTAGTATACGGTCAAAAATATTGATATAATTTCATTATACATATTCCTATTTTTGTGCATATGCAAGTATACAGGTAGATCCTTCTTGATATAGATTTCGAATTTCGAATAATAAAAATCACTTTGATTCATTTAAGCAGATTTCATTTTTAGTTTTGCTTCTTTTAGTTCTTATCGTTCTTATTTTATTTAAATTGTTTGCGTGTTAGGATTTCAAAAAGTAAAAAAAAAAAACACTAGAATATTGATGAGAATCATTACGATAATGAAAAGTGAGTATGTATACATATGTATGTTATATGAATTGTATAATTGGACATATTATTAATTTATATCAATCTATTATACAAAAATGAAAAGGTGTAATAAAGGTACAATGAATAATGAGTAAAAATAGAAAACGAGAATAGAATAAAAGGAAAACACATTAAAAATGAAGAATAGTACTTTGCTTTCTTCAATCAAATTTTACTAAGTGATAATTATGGCAATTGATTACTTATATTAGAAATCAAAACAAATTCGATCAATTTGAAGTTGGAATAATTTATAAAAACCAGAAAGAAAAAATGAAAGAATTTAATAAAAAAAAAACATAAGAAGGCTCTAAATTATGATATCGGAGATATATGTAGTTGTTATTAAACGAGTGCAGTTTGGTTCAGGTACTAAACTAAAAAGTAAATATCTGGATTCATATAACATCGTATCCAAAAATGAAAATGACACTTATGACGTGAAAAAAGATTATGTGCCCTAAGGTTCTAAATTCACTTTTGAAAACCATGGATCAAAAGTTCATCATTGGAGTACAATGAGTTGCAAAATGCCCGGATTATGTTAGAAATTTAAGAGCAAGTTTAGTTCAGCATAGACAGCCGATTCGAAAAGAAGTGTGTATACATAGCAGACGTATTGGCCAGTTATATATTGCGGAAAAACTTCCGAATTGGAGCCACCTGCTTTTGAAACGAGACATTCTCATAATGATACTTTGGAATGTCTTTTTTAACATGGTACATGTTTTCATTCACGCAAATTCATTTTAAGGACGCAAAACACCAAATTACCAAAGTACAAAGCAATTTTGTTGTGTTTAATTCTATTTGCAATACCGCTTTTGTTGTATGCTTCTCATCTCTTCTCATTAAAAGACTGTTTTATTGGATTTTTTCTTATATAGGGATTATACTTCAAAGCTAACCAGTACATAATGGTTTTGTATTCTATTTTTGATCTGTATGTACATTTATAAACTAGTGCTGTATACAACAAAGAATACAATTTTTTGTTGACTTTCTAATTATGAAGCTCTTTTTATGTACCAATGATTCTCAGAAAGACGCCTTATTCAATTATACTTCTTGTACTTGCTTTACAACAGACTTTGATCTTTGATTCAGCTTATACCTTCCGTTTTTTATTGCCTCTTTCAATAAATGAAGACGAAAAAAAAATTTCTCTTCTACGATAATGAAAATTATATTCAATTTCGCAAAAATTATTTTCAATATTCAGACTATCACCTGTCTACTATGTACTTTAGAGTTGATTTATAGCACTTGTAAATAATTCTCATATTCTTTATTTCCTCATACATATATTCTATTAGTTTTTACCATTACAATTTTGTATTTTGTATTTACATGCAAAATAATCATTTTTCCTCGAAGAGTTTCTTTTTTGCTGCATAAAATTTTATTTTTAATTCTACTACATATTACTACTGATACTTTGGAAAATTTTCAATATCATTCTTAGATAGATGGCATACCAAGAAGACAAAAAGTAACGAAAGGGAAAAATAAAAAAAAAAAAAAAATACCAAAATATCAAAATCAAACTAAAAAATTGAACATAGCTCGCATTTGATGAAATTCAGTTTTATTTACTTCCAGCAACAAGAAGATTGATTTTTTTCAGTTTCTGTACATTATACACCTACATACATATGTATGTATAGCACCGTAGTATGTATACCCGTATATCTTTGGTAAATAGATTCTGTTTTCCTTCAAATTGTATACTTTAGATTCTATTAAAAAATACAGATTTTCATCTTTAGTTTTTCTTATAGTTTTCTTTAGATAAAAAAAAAATGGCAAAAATGAAATCAAGAAAACTTTACAATTTTATTTTTAAAAAATAAAATTTGCAAAAAATATTCTAATAGGTATAAGAAGGTACATAGTTTCCAGTTTACTGGAGTCATTTTTTTTTTCTTTTCGTTTGTGGTTGTTATGTTATCGTTGTTTTGATGCCACGAAATAAATCGCAAATGCATCGTATCGTTCAATAAATTTTCGCTTACTCTAACTATTATTGAAAATCATTTGTCGTTGTCTGAATACTTTTTTCTTGGTGTAGTGTTTTTTTTTTTTTTTTGTATTTGTGTTTTTATTTCCTTCTTTGTATTATGAAAATGTTCTTATGAAACGCGCAAAAAGAAAATATAAATATAGAATACAATTTTCAATGGAAATAGTATAAATTTCACTGTAAAACTGTTCAAACTGTAAATATTATGTATTGATTTTGTTTCTTTTTTTTTGTGCGGTATGTGGATGTACAAAATAATTGAATCACAGCTATAGCCTTATAATTTCGTAAGTACACACATAGTCACATTCACATTAGACAAGTATACAAACATCATATAGTGTAAGATGGGTAGGTGGTAGTTTATAGTAGAGTCTGAAAGTGTATAATAGTGGTGAAAATATGGATAGTCTCAAGGAATTTTTTTGAAAATTAATAAAACTAAAAGAAATTTATGTTCAAACTATTTATTATCATATCTTAAACTGAACTAATTTTCATTTTCAATAACATAAAATAGGCTGGGTTCAAAAATTTATTGGGGTTTGGCATAAAATGGCTGGGTTTTGCAGTATTGCAGAAGTGTTATCGAAATGTTAGCGCAACATTGATTATTTATGTTGTGATGCTTTGATGATGCTGATTAATTTTACGACAGTTTTAAAGTTTCGTTGTCTTTAAAATTTAACACAGGTGCCGTGAAATAATCTCTTGGGAGATTTTAAATGGTAAATAACATCATATTAATCGTAAGGCCTTAATACTAATGTGAATTGTGAAATAATACATATTAAAATATGAAATAAAATCACATGGCTTTATTTCTCATAAATAAATTGAAATAATTCCAAAAATAGTAAAAAGCAAATTTCATAGTGTATGTATGTCTGTATAGAAAATGCGACATACATATACTGTCAGATGTGCCTTCTACAAATGCAGTTTTACAGTCGATTAATATTAAATATTAAAATATGACTTAATGTAATTTTAAAATTCAGAAATAAGGTCATAATTAAATATGAAATAATGTCCTATGCTATAAATTCCTATTTCTAATAAAAACAAAAGGCCATTCTGCACATAAGCAGATGTTTACCGTTTAAAATAAGAAATAATGTCATATGGCATTATTTCCCAAGAGATTATTTCACGGCACCTTTGACACATCGATAAAAATTCACAAAAATCAAAAATAAATCACATTAAATAAACTATTATTGAAAAATTAAAATTTAACTCACTGTTCATTGTTTTCTTGATCCATAATAGTATTAATAGTAATTTAAAATCAACTAAACGCACGAATTCGAGGTTATTTATTCATTGCAACATCAAAAATCATGATGCAAATGTTGACTTTTTGATAAGTTAGTGTTAACAATAAAATGCAAAAATGAACGCATGATTATAATAGTCATGATTAGTTTTTGAACTGTTGACTAAAGCTTCTTTTGCAACAATAACGCAGTGTTGAATTTTTGAACCCAACATGAATTTCTAAAAAAAAAAAAAAAATATGAACAGATATTATATAAATTTTTAAATTTATCACTATAATACTTTGTGTGCATTCATTTTTTATTTGAAATGAGTTTAAAAATTCTATACTGCGGACATGGAAATTACAATGTTGTGTGCACAATTAAAAATAGACAAAAATATTAAATTTATAGTGAAGCTATTCATATTTCCATAACTATATGTGCATATACGTACGAGCATATATACGCTGGTAAAATGCAATCAAATTGTATACAGAAAATGAAGTTCATTCGTTCATTTATCAACAGCGAACGTTGTTCAAATTTCAACAAAAAATAAATTTATTTAGTTATTCAGATTGACTTTTGTGCATTTATTTTGTTACGTTATTTATTTAAATTTATATATGTATGTTTATATGTGTGTGTTTGTGTATGTATTAATGTATGTATCCGCTTTCAGTTTCATGTTATTTTGATTTTTTACGATAAACAGAAATACAACATGAGAGCAAGCACATGCATATTATACGTATATGTAAATGCATGTACATTACGAGTGTATGTAATAGAATAGAGTATCTAGTAGTAGATACCTTGAACTTTATTTCAGAAAAAGAAAAATTGCTAAATCTTCTTCTTTCTTATTGCAAAATAATTTCAAATTATATTACTGGTATGGTATTACGTTGAATTAATGTTATTGTGCTCTGAACAGTAACGAAGAAAAATGTTCACGATTTCAAATAAAAAATCAAAGAAAAATTAAAAAATAAAAATAATGAATTGAAAAAAGAATATAAATATAATACAACCGTTGAACAAATTTATGCAAAAGATAAGTATTTCGGTAGCCATGTACCTATCTAAGTATATATGAGTACACATTTACATATATATTTTTAACTTCTACTCCACAAATACATATAATATAACGCTACAAATAAAATATTTTATCCAATTCCTAATACATATACCGATCTAAAAATACAAAAGTTCAAGGAATATTGTAAATTTAAATATTATAAAATTCAGAATTTAAATATGTGTATGTATAAGAAATTACAAAAATAAAATTGAAAAAATTAAATAAATTGCATTAAAATTGGTATATAGTTGATGATGTTAGCAAAAATGTAGATTTCAAATTATACTACAGAGGTATGGTACTGCATATAATAGGCACTTCGATGCAATCTTGAATGTTTATGGCATAAAGTGTATACACATATGTACATATGTAACGATCATTGGTGCTATTATATGTATGTAAATATAAATAAGTACAGGAATATGAATGTGGTTGAAAATGTCTTAAGTATGCTTCTTTTCTATTTTTGTATTTTGATTAATTATTGCAATCAGATAACATGTAAACCAATTCAAGAAAGGATGTTAAGAATCAAAGTAAATTTTATTTTGTAATTTAATTACAAATTATTGTAAGAATCTTCAGTTAAACAAGTTAAAAACTAGTATAATATATAAAAGATGTTGCAATGAACTGATCAGTTCCTATGTATGCTGCACATATTTCCTCTTAATGAATAAATTAATCAAAATACCTACAAAAGATTTTTTTTTAATATTACCTAGCTATACTTGCTTATATATGGTTACAAAAAAGAATTAATTAAAACTATTTTAAAAAATATATATATAAAAATTAATTTCAAAAGATAAAAATTTATTATTTACTCATTATGCGTTGTTGAAAAATTTCAGTTGCATATTAAATCGTATCCTTAAACTATAATATTATTTTTAAGTTTTACAAGTTTGATCAACAGCACGTAATTTAGCCGTTAATTTAGCCAATTGATTACGTTTTCTAGCGATGCTTTGACATAACATTTTACGTTTCATCAATGCATTTTTCTGAAACCGATTCAAATTCCTTTCACTTATAACATCACGACATAATCTATTTATCGGTAATGGTGCTGGTGTTACAAAATCTTCGTCATTTTCATCGTAAAAATTTTTTGGATTTCCTTCATCACACATTATATTTTTATGATATTTCAAATCATCTTCCAAATCACATCCACCACCGCCATTACATCCACCATCGCCGCCATTACAACCACCCCCCCGACCAACATTACCGCCATTACATTTACAACTCGGATCACATCGATTATTATTATTATTATTACAATGATTATCGTTATCCTTACGTCTAAGTATTGTCGTTTTGATTATATTTTTATTATTACATGTATTTATTGTTTTACTGGTTGCTGCTGTTGCAGCTAAATCTAATGATGAGCCAACAACATCATGAACTTTATCTAAAATTTCTGGTATTGCATGTCCTTTTGGATATGTTGTCTGATAAATGTATTGCGGTTGACGATAGTAATCCAATTCACAATCACATCCTAAAGACAACTATATACATTGTATATAATGCAAATAAAGTAAAAGTCAAAAAATAAAAATGAATTTCAGAAAAAAAAATGTTTTCAAAAAATGAAATCAAAAAGAAATTTAATAAATTAAATAAAAATTGTCATTTTCTTACCTCAAATTGAAATTGAAAAATTAAAAACTTATATAAAAAATAAGAAAATATATTTAACACAATTTTCATATTGTTTTCGTATGATTACAAATTGAAATATGAAACACCCACATATAAAGTGCATCGGTTTTATATAGACAATGAATTTACAAACAATGAATTTGACCTTTTTAAATTCTAAGAATATGCAAATTATTTTCTTATTTTGACTTTCAAATGATTATGACAATTTTTTTTATTTTCTTTCAATTGTTATATATGTACGTATGTATGCATGTACAGATTATATTTCTATTTATATACATTATTTTGATTAGAAAAAAAATTAAATAATTAACGATAATCAAAAGTATATTTCTTGAAATTTGAAACTTACAAAATTACATAAAATGTATTATTTTGGATATTTGTCATTACCCATTTCTTGATACATTTTTATGTAATGTTTTTTAAATTCATAAATAAAATTTTTTGTCTGAAATTTTTTAATGTACTTAAATCCATTATATAAAACCAGAATACGTGCCAAAAACTATATTAAAAAATAAAAAAAAAATATTAGGAATCATAAAATGAAAAAATTTCAAATTAAAAATTTTAAATAAATCGACAAAAGATCAAATTACAAAACCAGTACGCTCTCTTCACTCTTAACATTTTTTTGTTGTGAAAAACATGAAAAACCATTCACTTACAGTAAGAACCACACAACTACAATCATAGTCAAACAATTTTACTTGTAGTTTAAAAAAAACTGCGTATATGTAGTAAAATGTCTAAAAGTAGAACTATAATCGACATATGTGACATAGGCTATAACATATGTCGTGGCCGAACACAGCCAAATCAATGAATTAAACTATAATTGACATTACCGACATTCGTTAAAAATTCGTTTAACATAAGCTCGACATAAGCAGTACGATCGAAAGCGTACATGACATAAGTAACATAAGCCATAACCTCATTTTGTGAAATTCGTATTGCTTATGTTTAGTATGTTATCTATGTTATTATAGTTAACCAAATGTGACGTTTTAACATTCGTTATTTTTTCTCATGTTTCCCATGTTACCCATGTCAATTATAGTTCTACCTTAGTGATATAGACTTCAATCAATTCGTTTGTCCGTGGACTTCAGATTGCTTATCAGCAGTTCAGTTAGCCCAGACACATACACACACAATTTATCAAAAGATTACAGACTGCAGAGTATATCTGAAAAACTATCCTACTGCATTGTGTATACATTTTAAATGATTTGGACGACAGACAGAATTTTTAAATCAGTTTAATATTTTATGCGGTTATTTTAAGCATTTATGATATTTTAGAAAATTGTTACAAAATTTTAAACGCACAGGCGATTCTCAGACAACTAAAGCTATAACATAACCTAAATGATGGTCGAAACGGAACGGAACGAAACGAAACGATACATATGATAGTACATAGTACAGTACTGTGGTAAGTAGAACTATCCTATATGGACGTATTCTTACATTCGTTCTATTTCGATAAGTTTGAATGTCAAATAGACGATGCGGATAGTGCCGTAGCGGTCGTACATTTTATCTTTTCTATACTCGTTTTATACACATATTTATACTCGTTTCTACTCAATACTCATACTCATACACAATTATACTCGTTTCGAATCGTTTCTGTTTAGGGCAAATTGTTAAACTGATGGAACCCGAACGAGTATTTACATTCGTTTAATTCCTTTCGTTTCGTCACGTCTGTTTAGTGTATAGCTTAAGCCGTAACTAGAATGACTTAAGCTAACTCAAGTCAAGCTAACGAAATTCACTCAAGTCTGAAGTTGTAACTATATTGGCTTGTGTGAATTGAGTAAGCATATGTGAAAGCAAGGTTAGTTAATTTAATAGTTACATGAACATGATATATATTTGTTACTAGTTAGAGTTACACATACAAAACATAAAATTTGGAGAGAGTTACACATAAAGGAAATTTTTACAAATTTTTTACATTAACTACAAAATGCGATATTTCATATAAACTTCATATGGAATTGGTTATGTTTAAATAATACATGTACATATGTACATATTTCACTCAAGCCACTCAATTTTGTGTGGTCGGTAAGCACACTCACTGAAGTCAACGAAAATTCAAAGTGTTTCGTTAAATTCAATGAAGCTGACTTAAGTCAAATATAGTTACACTGATTTAAAACAATGTAATCTGACTTCTGACTTGAGTTAGCTTAAGTCATTCTAGTTACGGCTTTAAAAGGACTGAAAAGGGACTGACAAATCTTTGACTGTAGTTCTGAACTGAATTGTAGTGTGTGGTTAAGAACAATTAATTTTTTTTAAATACATACATACATTTCAATGTATTTAAGTATATTAAGTGCACAGGGATACTCAGTAATTCTCTCAAATACATGATCCAGTTTATCATCACCATCAATAATCAGTTCAGGTGTGTACATTGCTGATTGGATTTAATGATCTACTTGGTCTGGGCGAGAGCGAGAGTAGTGCGCGCTGCGCTGGCTGTGGTTTGAACTCGGAACTCAAGCGTGTCAATCTAACACTACAGCCATCGAGCTGCTCAAGCCCCTTGAATCCTATTAAAACAGGAAAAGCTATATACAAATGAATGAGAATGCAGCTAAAAGGAAAAAAAAAAGAAACTACTGTTTTTATTAATTTTTCTCTTAGTTTTAGCGTTTTATTTAATTAACAAAGTTTTTTTTTTATCCCGAACATTATGTACCTACCTAATATCAAGAAGCTATACATATGATATATAGGACAAAGTTTTTAATATGTTCAATTTCATATAATTATAAATATTAAGGCTTCCAAGTTTATATTTTATATAACTAAGTAACTTACTATTTAAAAGAAAGAAAATATCAAAAATACGGTAAAGCTTCTATCGATATCTTTAGGTCTCAATAAATTTATATTTACGTCAAAAAAATAATAAAATTAAATCCTGTAAAAATAGTAATCTCATTTTAATTAATTGATATTTTTCATTCGAATTAACAATTCACCATATATACTTATATACAAGCATCATTACATCTACTGAATACTTAAATATGTTTTGAAAATGAAATTAAAAAGAAGAATGATAATACTTTTATATTGGGTCATCCCATAAGTAATGCGGGTTTTTCCATAAAATCATGTTCAGGTACAAATAACTATTTGATAGAGTTTTTCTACCAATATTTTTAAATAGCGAGGGATTATCTAGTCTATCCTTATTCTTATTCTAATTTTTCAAGTGTCTGAAGTCAAAATGGAAGTTACCAAAGAGCATATTCGAGATATTATGCTCTACGAATTAAAAAAAGGCAGCAACGCAATAAAAGCGACTAAAAATATTTCTGAAGTGTATGTTCAGTCCACCATAAGTGAAGGCCGAGTGCAATGATGGTTCCATAAATTTGTGTTAGAGAATTTTAGCCTCATAATTGAGCCACGATCCAGGAGACCATTTGAGTTTGATGAAGACTTACTTCAGTCAAAAGTTAAGTAAAATCCGAACGTTACTGTTGAGGCACTAGCAGAGACGCTGGATCCACCCACTCCACCATCCACATCCACCATCAACCACCACATAAACTTTCAGTCACCAATCTTCAAGCACGAGTCTTAACGTGCATTAGTCTTTTATCAAAACTAAATAATAAACCATTTTCAAACAGAATTGTAACAGGAAATGAAAAATGGATTCTTTACTCGACTATCACATATATTTCAAAGTCTGCAGAATCATCTAGACGGGAAAGTGCTACCTTCAACAAACGAAGTCGGAGACGACCTTGATATCTTTTTTAGTCAAAAACAACAGTTTTTATACAAATGGAATACAAAAATTGGAGAAATGGTGGAAAAATGTTGTAGAAAATTAAGGAAAATACATTCTCGATTAAAAATTTAAAAACAAAATGTTTTTCTGACTTTTAAACTCCTTGTAAAAAAATCCACATTACTTATGGGATGACCCAATATATGTACATGTACATAATCATTGTTATATATACGTATCATGACTCTTATCTTTAATAAAAATTTGCATAATATAATACATATTTATGTATACATCACACATTAATTTATTTTTGTTTTTTTCCTCAATCAAACAAGTATAAGTAAAAAACCACTTTGTAAGTATAAGTATAACATACTATATACATACACACTTACCACTATGTATGCACATTCAATACTAATGAAAAAACTTTATTGGAGATTATTGTTAACAGTTTTAAGTGTTTTAACACATTTGCATATTTACATAATCATTGGTATGTGTATCTTTTTTCTGAATTTTGGCATATTATCCACAATACAATAATTTTCAGCATCAATATATACATATACCATATAACCATACGCATATGTGTATATATGTTTCCATATTTTTTCATATACTAATGTCATTCTCTTAACTGCATATTATATTAAATCTTTTAAAATCCATTACCTTAATTGAAATTAACACAAAAAATTATTCAAAAATAAAATAATCGATAAATGAAGTGCTCTTAATACAGATTAAAAATCAATTTTTTTTTCAAAAATGTTCGCTGATTACCAACATTGTTTCTATATGATATATTTACAATATACATACACGAGTACATATACATATATAGAAATGAAATTATTTTATATGAGAATCCGTTAATATATGTATTGTTTGTATTTAATACATTTAATATTCAATATACCAGACCAGGAATAATGTTTCGCAGGATCATAGGAATGAGCAATTTTATCTTTTCACTTCCATAGTATTCACTTCCGTATGTATAATATAATAATTCTCTATATATAATAATTATTGTGTACAGCGTACATACATAAATGTATATCCTGGAATGGACTTAATTAATTAAAAGCTTCATGATGAAAGATAAGAACTGAACTAAATATAATACGTATGTGCATTCATGTAATTGTTTCTGTAGTTCTATAGCCAATCATTTGAAGTGTTATGTAACTATAAAAGAGATGTTTGAAAAGCAAAAAAAAAAAAAAATCAAAATAGAAAATGGAATTAAGTGGAATTAGGAGAAACATAAGAATCGATTAAAATATCGAAATAGTGATTTACTGCGCCTAATGCTTATTGACACTGACACTAACATAATAATAGAGTTAGTTCAACACTCTTACACTATTGACACACTGCAGAGATAAACCATGGTTATCTCAAATGGTTTATCGATAACTTGTTATGGGTGACACATTTAAATTGAGGTGAACTAGTTTATGTATTCATACGACACCTGTCGAGATAAATTCAAACACTAATTCTTTTTCATCTAGTCAGCCTCAGCATGTTAACTGAAATTTGGTTTTACATAGTTTGTTTAAATATAATATTAAAAAAAATAACACAAACATCAAAGATAACTGAGTTCGAACTTGGTTAACAAGATAACTGAGTTCTAGAAACTCGGTTAACTTAACCGAGTTCTGAAAGTCTGTTATTGCAAAGATAAACCAGAAAACTGAGATAACCATGGTTTATCTCTGCAGTGTGTCAATAGTATTACTAAATATATACACAACCATTTATGTATATAAATTTGAAATTTCGAAACTCTAATGTCTCTGTCTGTCTATACTTAGTTTTGGAGAAACAATAAGTTTTTCGTTTGTATTAATTTTATTAGAAAGAACAAATACTTTTAACCTTAGTAGGAAAAGTTATAAAATAAGAATAAAGACGGTTTTAATTGTGTCTTTCTCTTCCGCAACGGAAAAGCAATCAATTTAAAAATATTTTAACAGTGTTGCATCTACCTGTATTACAGGTTTGAATAATTATGGACTCTTTATTTTTGCATGTTTGCTAAATTGAAGTCTTTGCAAATGCATGTTGACGATAAACACTTTGCACAATTGAAAACACCATTATATTGTCCAAATAAAAGTGATAGAATTTTATTGATGGCTGGGGTACAATTACGCAAAAAAAAAACGATGAGATAAAGCGATGGAAATCTTGCATCGATTATCAAACGAATTTCATAAAGTGCTTTGAAACTTAGCAAGTTACAATACATGTCGAGACGAGAACTTGATCCGAAGAATATTTGAAAAATCGACAATTTCTCAAACTAGGTAATAAGACATCGCAGCTGATATACGTAAGCATGATTATAATAGTAAATGCTAAAATATTACATATATTAATAAAATAATGTGAATAAAAACAAAATTATTGATAATAATAATATATAATTGTTTGAATTATATTTACTTTTTTCTATGAAAGACACCATTTTTAACTTCAAAATAAACCATTTGTTTTTCATAGGAAAAAAGTATATAATTAACAATCTTTTATACTTTAAAACGCATGCAAAAACCGCGTAACTATCTATAACGACCATATAGTTAATTGTACTTTAGCCATAAATGTAACGCTTTATTATTAGCCTTTTTTTATTACTTTCATATCTTTCATGGTAAAGAAAAAATTGAATTTTAAAAAATATATTATTTGAAAAAAATAAAAAAGTGAATGAATTGAATTTTACCGCTAAATATGCAATAAAAAACTTTAAAAAAAATAATATGAAATAATGGTATTATAATCAGTTATAACGGACTGAATGGCGTATCAGTAATTTTTTAAAAAAAAAATTATTTTAAAAATTACAGAAACATTCGGGGTATCTATTCATTTCAAATCGTAAACTTACGCACACGAAATTTTATGGTCTCATAAGTCAAAATAACATTACATACAATGCATTACACTAACCTTAATTGTAACTTAACTTTTCACAAATTCTTATTTTGTCACACAAATTCAATAATCTTCAAATTGGTAGTAAAGATTTTAACTCTATCTCCGGAGTGGGGTGGAGTGGTAGCCTAAATGATAGAAAGGGTGCCCCATATTAACAATCTGAAAATAATTCACGTCGCTCACCCGCTCTTAAAAACATATACCACGAAGAAATTTTTTTTTTACTTTTCCCCAATATCTTCATAACGGTAAGTGATACAGATGTGTTTTAAGGCTCAAAAGATGCGTCTTAAAATGCTCTATATATTATATAAGCATTTTCCATACAGAAATATACACACTGTCAGATTTGCCTTTTACAAATGCACATACACACATACATACGCATGCATACAAACACAAATACACACATAAATAAACAAAAATATACAAAATTAATTTTTTTTTTTCAAGATTAAAGATTTTTTCATCGTTAAATTTTTCTCATTATTTTCATTGTTTGACTTGACACACTGTATCCTAAAATAATTTGATTTCACGTAATTAAAGGAAATGATGTAACACATTCCTGCCAATTTGCCAATACTAATGTCAAAATATTGGCATTTAATCGTTGTCCTACCAGAATTATCAGAATCTATGAAAATATAATTATCTGAAATTTACATAATCTCAGCCATAAATTAATGTATTCATTCAACCTAAAACGTCGAATTTAAAATTTAAAATACTTTAAAACCTAACGTATAGAAATTGAATATAAAAAACTTGCACAAAGTAAAATGGTAGCACATTAAAAAAAATTATCAACTAAAAGTAATGATAATAATTAATGTTGGAAAAAAAAATTAAATTAAAAATTTCAATTTTTATTTTGGTAAAAATGTAATCACTTAAAATAATGTCAATATTTATTTTCATTATTTCTGTATTTGTATATCTTATACCGAAATGGAAAATAACAAAAAAAAGAAGAATGAAATAAACAAGCAAACAAAAATTTCTATACTCTTGCAAAACACACAAATAAGTTTCAATATCAAAGACATATTAAATAATTTAAAAAATTGAATAAATATACATAAAAGAAAAATAAAAAAAAGATGAAAAGTAACACCACTACAAAGAAAAAATTTTCATTTTCTTTCGAACATTATGTAATAATGCATAATGTTATTCTAACTCGTACATATTCCTATCTACATATAATATGATATTCACTCTACTGATAGATACTACAATTTTTCTTTTGATAAAAAAAATATTTTCTTTCAACATTTTTTCACATTTACGTTTTTTTTTTTTTTTTTTGATACATCAAACAAGTGTAGGAGAAAATAATATTTTTCAGAAATTTTATCGTCTAAAATTATTATTTCGCAAATAAGGGGTTTTTCATATTAAAAGTATTACGTATTTTGTAAAATTGTAATTTTCATTTTTTTTAAAAGACCATGCAGTTTTACATAGAAAAAACGACAAGCTTTTGAAGCATTTGGAAGTGAACATACTCCTTCAGTTCAAAGCAAGCATAATGCCAGTAATATTAATAATAGCTTCAAAGTAATGCCGATTCTACATTCAATGCAGTAACTTCAACTTCGACTTTGATTTAATGGATATCTATTAGAACTTCTACATTGAATGCAGTAGACTCGACAGGTACTTTTACATGTTAAGAGTAGGATTCGACTTTGAAAAATTTTTTAAACAAAAACAACGATTTTACATACAAAAAATTTAAAAAATGCTTTTGCATAACTTTTAGGCGCTAATAAAAATGGATTTTCGAATATTTTGATGAAAAAGAACATCATTTTATTTTGTTAATAAAAATGGAAATATAACAAACATTTTTACTCTATTTTTTGTAAAATCTTCAGAAAAGTCCAAATTTTATTTTGATACCAAAATCATACAGATGAAAATTTAATTTATGAAAATAGAAGTCAAAGTTGAACGATTTTTCAATAAAAACCTCTCCTTTTTTTAAGAACTATAACTAAATTTCATGACCTAAAATCAAAAATGTGCTCTATTCAAGCACCCCATTATCCTTCAGATTACCAATATTCAAAATTTCAAAGAAATTGATCATTCGGTGTTTGCTGTACGAGGTGCATTTAGAAGTCGAAAAATCGCAATTTTGACAACTTTGACACCGTGTAAAAAGGAAACAAGGACATTTAAAAAAAAAAGTGTTCCATTCAATGACGACAATTCCTATCGAAGTATGTATGTTTCAAATTTCATTGAAATCGGTTATGTAACTTCGGAGATATGTGGTGCACAATATAGCGGGTATCTCGAATCCTAATCTTAAGCATGCTGTGAAGTCGAAAGTCGAAGTCCAAGTTGAAGTCACTGCATTGAATGTCGAAGCGGCATAAATCAAAATTTACTTTAATTTCGATGTGTGGAATAGATTATTTTTTATTCAAATTGCACAAAGTAACATTATATTAATGAAACACCCTTTATAAAATCATCGTTACCTCATTATACAGAAGAAAAAAATTATACAAATTCATATCTCAATGTATTTTAAATGACCATTCATAATATAAACCGCACCTAAAGAATATTCTCTCGAGAAATAATTTAGAAAATTCGATAAAATCCAAAAAAATAATGATAATAATAAACGTTTTGGTCCTTCATTTATTTGTATATGTATATGCATTTATAGGTAGGATACGAATATATGTAGCATAAATAAAATTTATCTTTCGTATTCAATTTCGACACATCACAACGAAAACACCACCTTAAAATATAAATGTACTTATATACTTATTACGAATATCGTACACGTACACACATAAAGTTCCTTCCCTTCAGTTCTTCCCATTCCTATTTTAAATTTACTTTTAATCCATATAAACCTGAAGTTTTATTACCTGAAGCATATCATATTTGCTCTAATCTTTTTCTGTCTAATAAACATTATTTTTACGTTTTTTTTTTTTTTATATTTTCCTTCATATAAATTTTTATATTTTCTCTTGTTCCTGTATTTTCCTTTTTAGATATTTTTCCTTTGAATTTCACATAATTTTCATTTAAAGATACTCTTTAAATAAACATTATTATGCTACTTAAAAGCTAAATCCTCTATATAAACAGAAATAATTCATTATCCCGTGTAGGTTTTTATTAAGATGAGTCTCTTCATGCAACTCATATTTTAACATGTTTATTTGCGTATGGGTATTTACGAGTATATGAGCAAATATTTTCAGATGAAAATATATCTGCACATATGTCTAGCTTTATGTATGTACGTGTATGTATGTACATTGATGTACATGCAGCACTATGTATATTTTTGTAGAGGTACCATGAGTTTATGTGCATATATTAAAAAAATCTAAAAAAAAATTGTGAAGGAATGGGACATATCTATTGCAAGAATTATATAGCTATCATAATAGATTTTTTAAAGTCGTGTAAGTTTATATAATAATTTATAATTTTAGTTTTAAAGATACGATTGCATACATACTCGTACTCACGTTTCAAATCAAAGAAATATGATAAACATAAAACAAACTGTAAAGGAACTTTAGAATTGTTTCTGAACATTCAAAAAAAAAAAAATTAATTTGAGAAAAGAATGTCAAGGATTTTTTAATAATATACGATACCTCTATAACATATGCATTTTTAATGCGATGTAGCAGAAAGAAAATGAAAATATGTTTGGATTTTATTTTTTGATTTTTTTTAACTTTTTTTTTTTTCATTAATTTTTTTTATTCACATTAAAATACATGTATATGTACGTATAAAATATGTATTATAAATGTAAGTGTAAGACAGCTATGTATACATTATGTGAAGTCCTAAAAATTCACTGAACTGATTTAAACGAAGATTGATGAGAAAAATTATGAAAAATATATTATTTTCTTTGAAATGATATGTGAAAATAGTGAAAATCGGAATGAAACAGAGTACACAGATATGAAAGTTATTTTGAATATAAATCGAATTGTATCATGTACATACACAATTATTGACAAAATGCTCACAGGATCAAGTGGTTTTCTTTCTTCTTCCTCTTCTTCTTTCTAGCGTTTTACCAATTTTATTTGAAGTTTGATGTTTTGTTTGATATACTCCTTCATTCTTTACTGTTTTCGGTTAAAGCGTAGTCTAAATTTAATTATTTCTTGTCATTCTTTATTTTATTTATCATATAATAAAGTTTTTGGTCATACTTTACCCTTAACCTTACGTTTATCATATTTCCATTATCAGTTCAGTATTAATTATTTATTCTTTTAACCTTCCATTAACAAATGCTACTTTTTTAAGGCTACCTTTTATCTTTTTGAATAACAAGCACCTCTCTTTCACTTTAACTTCCTCAGTCTTTCTTACTTCTTCTTCTCATTATAGAGCATTACATTTACTTCCATTTTATAAACTTTTTATCCTCAGTTTGAATTTAGCCAAAATTTAGGCTTTATACTATCACCCAGCATACGTATCCGTGCTCTCCATTTTAATCATTCAACATTTATCCTATGATTCAAATCTGCAGATACTTTGCAGTTTTCTGTGATGATGATGATTGATCATAAATACTTAAAGCTGCCAACTCGCTATAAGTCGCAGTACTGAGTACTGCCTTGAAAGCTAACGTAGTCATCTTAATTTGAAAAACTGCACTTTCCTGCGCACTTGAAAACTCTTCGTGATTTTCTATTATTATAAGTGCAACATTATCTCGAAACATCAACGTCCATGTAATCGTGTTTTCCAGATTTGATGGAGGTTTAATGTAAAGCAGTATTCTTTAACGAATGAAATAAAGATTGATAAAAACATTTTAAAATTCACAATGATATAGAAATTACATATGTATGTATATTCGAATTAGTGATTCAGTTCATACTTCTCTTCATTCGATGTACAATACTACAAGAATCTTAAAAATCATCCCTAGAATCCTCTAAGCAATTTTCTTTTTCAAACTTTTTATATCTTTCACAACTCGTATACAAACATTATGTACGGCAGTACACAGTACACATATGTAATCACATGTCTAGATATATACACTACGACTACATAATGATGATAAACAGGAATATCATATGAATACTGTGGCGAACACGTATACTATACATACTGATACATACACAATTCCAATATCCAAATGTTATTGGATATTATTCATACATTTCAATGATATTCTTCGTTTTAATAATTTTTATTTTTTTTTAAATCAAGAAAAGAAGAAAAATAATGTGAACGAAATGAAGAAAAACGGAATAATAATGACATTTCAATGAACTGAAGTGATATTTTATCATAAAAATAATAATTCATCTTATGTTGTACATATGAATGTGTACGTGTGTATGTGTGTGTGTATGAATATATACACATGTGAAGGAAAAGGCAAAAAATGTAATATTCATCGATTGAAAATATTTTTTTTTTAAAAATATAAAAAAATAAGAAAAAAATCTTTGACAAGCGAAAAACAAAAAAAAAAAACAATGTCACACACAAATGTACACGATAAAGTGAAATATATTAAGCTGACTGAATAATACATTCATATCCGATGTGCACACATATGCAAGTATGTATATTGGTATAAAGGAAATACTGAAGAAAAAATTATCAAAAAACGATTTAACTTCCTTTTTATGAGCATAAAATCAGCAACAAGGAAAAAGGTCACGAAACAATAACACACACTACACAGGAATTTATTTTACAAAAAAACAAAAAAAACAAAAATGTATAATACATGCATATGAAAACGAAAATAAAATTTTTTTTATGAATGAATTTTTAAGGAAAATTAAAAAACCAAAAGAAAATAAAAACAAAAGGATAAAAAAAAAAAGAAATGTGAAGAGAACAACAAGAAAGTATTATTTTTTACGTTTTAATTTTTTTTATATTTTTCTGAGACTTACGTGTAGAATTATGAATACGGAAAGTTAATAAAAATTTTGTGTCAGCTTGAATGAAATTCAACTAAAAAATTTTATTCATATACATGTGTGAATGTAATACTAGGGAAAGAATAATATGTGAAAAATAAATAATATATGTATATAAAAATAAATGTAAAAATAATAATCGGGGAAACTTCCGAATTGGGGCCGCCAGATTTTGAAACGAAACCTTCCGATAATGATACTTTGGAATGTCCTCTTTAACGTGATATATGTCTCTATTGGCGCAAATTCATCTAGAGGACGCAAACTACCCTTAAAAATTGTTGGTCCAAAATGGCGGGTTTTACGAAATGCGTTATTTCTCCAGATTAGGATCTTGGATCGGATTAATTGATAAACCATTTGAAAGAGAACTTCCTACTCTATTTGTCACAGTTTATTTCATTTTGATTGAATTAGCGGTTCTTGAGATATAAAGACTTAAATTCAAAATTTCGTGTTTTTTAAAAATCACTTTTTCAACTTCTTTTGATAACGCTATAACTTCAAAACTTGAAAGATGACATATATGTTTTATTATATCATTTGAAAGGTTTTTTGGTCCTCTTTTCAATGATACTACATATTTATTTATAGAAACTGCATATATAAAAAAATAAATGCACAAATAAACAAAAAAAATGAGAAAAAATACACATTTTTCATGCATTTTCACACATTTTTCATGCATAAATTTTGAAATAACGCATCACTCCCGATTTGTGAATTTACTGGCCTCCAGAATTTTACTCCTCCAACTAGACCGATCAGCAGCAGCAGCTCTCCAACCACAGCATGAAAGAATAATTGTCTTGCATCAGCGTCGACTGCCTCTTCCCACCTTCTTCTCGGTTTACCAACTGGTCCTGTGCCGAAAACCTGTGACGTAATTGTTTTCTTGCGGATGCGGTTATTACTCATTCTTTGCATGTGACCTGCCCATTGCAATCGTAATAGTTTGATGTGCTCAGAGAGTTTTCTGTCGTTATATAATTTATACAACTCATGGTTGTATCTCTATCTCCTGGTTCCATTTTCTTGTACAGGTCTGAATATTTTCCTTAGAATTATACGTTCACATATGTCCAGCATATATCTATGGATTTCTGCGTCAGTTCAGTGACCACGGCTCATTTCCATACGTAATTACTGTACGTATATGATTGTTTTATATACTCTGAGCTTCATGTTTCTTTTCACGTTCCTGGACCTAAATATTGGCAAAAGAGAAAAGTATAGTATATACGGTTTTTTTGCATTTCTAATTTTTTAATTTTTGTAAATATTTATCTTCATAATCATTATAACAATCTAAAACCTTCACATTCTTTTCAAAATTTCACCAATCAAAATTGAAATTCTTTTAAAATGATACAAGACAAAATAATTAAAAAATTCTATTTAAAAAAGATAAAATACAATAAATAACGCATGTAATATTCGCATATCGTCAACCTCATGAAAGTGTTAATGTATGTATACCAGGCAAACTTTTATTTAAAAAACTCAAAATATTATGGTCTGTGTGTTTGCATAATATACATATTATTATGTATGTATTATAGGTATTACGTAAGGATGTATATTGACACCAAGTACTCTTATAATATGCACACGCTGTTGATAAAAATACAATATAAAAGCTATACGATGCTCGACATTATTTTAAAATGTACTCAAGTGTACGATATATGTACATAAATATGTATGGGTATATTTTATTCTCGTATAATTTATATCTCATTATAAAACATTATGTAAATAATAAGTATACATTTAAAAATTAATTAACTTATTTTATTACACATATTCATACTTATATGATGTATCTACATTAAAAAAACAAAGCCATATAAATTATACGAATACATATATTCATATTATTTACATATATGATACTCGTAACTCGTATGTGCATACATACATATATGGATAATGGAACGCACTTCAAATTCACTCATCCGTTCTTGTAAGTACATATAAGTAAGTAAATTCATAATTTAACTGAAATATTTTTGAAATTCATTTAGCAAAATATTACTGTCACACCGATGAGAAAAATATTCATATTCTCATAAAAATATTTTATACATATTTTAACCATATCGATTTTTTATCATTTATACATACATATATGTATGTATATGTGTATAATGTATTGTGAGTAAAGTAGGAACAAAGATTTTGAATATATATGTACAACAGTACAACCAAAGACTATAGAAGAATATTCTTCTATAGTCTTTGGTACAACATATTAGAAAATCATTACACCATGTGTGTACATGTAAATACATTCTAGAGATTGTAATACTTATGTAATATTGTATAGAAGTTTTTTTTTTATTTTATTTAGGAGCATTTTTTTGCACACCTACATGATTTTTTAAAAAAATTTCTATTTTATACACACCTATATAGTGTATAGTATATGGAACGGTATGCGAAAGAATATGTGTATATCTACTGTCAAAAAAATACCGGGAATAGTTCTTTTGAAATTTCTGCTTAAAACTTATGGAGAATGTATATTTTTATGATTTTAGAGAAAGTATATATTTTTTAATTATTTTTTAAACTTTGTCAAAGAAACAAATAACTGGAAAATTAGGAATAACGCTAAGTTGCAACAATAAATTATTTAGAAACATCGAAATAGTGCCATGGATATGAAATCGAATAGATTTAGATAACTAGAATATGTCTGGAGAATAGAAGTGGATAGAGCCACCCGCAAACAAGAAAACAGGCCCCAGTGGATCGACCAAAAGTAATATAGTGGGATAATGTCATGAAAGACATAAGACGTGTTTGGCATGGTCACATCAGGACTGGACAGTTATGACTTTGAATAGGGGAAATTGGAGACGAAGACTGTAAAAGGTCAGGACCCACCATTGATTATACGAAGGACGAAGAAGAAGAATTCTGAATTTGGGACTTCCTTACTGCGTCTCACTATACCTGTTTCTGGGTTTCCGTCTCTATCTGGGCACCCAGCCAGTCTATGTCTATGTCGGTTTATCTTATGATAAATATGAATATCACTATATCTATGTCAATATAGATATTATATTATAGAGTTAGTTTTTTTGTCTTCTTTTATATTTATTGTCATTTATTTTTCTTGCACTGAACATTCTTCTCAACACTTTACTTTCAGTTCTTCACAACAATTGCTTCTTTTAATATTCTCATACATAATTGGTTGGATATAATTGGTCTCAGAAGGGGTTTTTATATTTGACACTTATATACCCTTTTATTATACATCTTTCGATTTTAATACTGGTAGAAAACTAAAGTATGTGCTTAGTTGGCGTTTATGATAAATTATTTTACTACCTCAAAGGTGTGATTCTCCAAAATGTTATACTAGGTCCTACATGGTCCTACTTTATTATGAATCAATTCCTTTCTTGATACAATCATAAACTTCTTTTTCATCTTGTTTATTTTTAGTCTTACTCTTTCTACTTATTTCGAAATTGTTACCAGTACTTCCTTCACTTCTTTTAGACTTCATCATCAGCAGACGAAAAAATCTGGTAATTTTTATTAACGGTAGGTTTCGACTTTGAAAACTTTCAAAAATAACAACAACGATTTTACATACAAAAATTTTGAAAAATGCTTTTGCATAACTTTTAGGTGCTAATAAAAATGGATTTCTGAATATTTTGATGAAAAAAAAAACATAATTTTATTTTGTTAATAAAAATGGAAATATAACAAAAGTTTTTATCTTTTTTTTTGTAAGCACTTCAGAAAAGTCCAAATTTTATTTTGATACCAAAATGATATGGAAATATGAAAATTTAATGTATGAAAATAGAAGTCAAAGTTGAACGATTTTTCAAAAAAAACCCTCTCCTTTTTTAAACACTATAACTAAATTTCAGGACCTAAAATCAAAAATGTGCTATATTCAAGCACCACAATATCCTTCAGGCTACCTATATTCAAAATTTCAAAGAAATTGATCAATCAGTCTTTCCTGTACGAGATGCATTTGGAATCCGAAAAATCGCAATTTTGACAACTTTGACACCATGTAAAAAGGAAACAAGGACATTTTAAAAAAAAAGTGCTCCATTCAATGACGACAATTCTTATCAAAGTACCTACGTTTCAAATTTCATTGAAATCAATTAAGTATAACTTCGGAGATATGTGGTGCAAAAGATAGCAGATATCTCGAATCCCAGTCTTAAGAATAATTTATTATTGGAAATAAATATAATATGAAATTCCCTTAAAAATGTTCTGTACTCTACTCAGATTCCACAAAAATTCATTATTACATTACATTACCTTATTTATATTATATATTTTACCTCAAATATTACATTATTCTAATGTCGTAGAAAAAAAAAATCAACTCCTAAACTTTTAAATCACGCACCACATACATATTGAATATTTATTTAAATGACTATAATTTCCTTTACCATTATCAAAACGGATGTTACAGAAAAATAATAAGGAAAAGTCAATTTAAAATATTCAAAAAAACTTTAATTTTATCTAACTAGGAAGTAACTAATTTTAGTTTGAGAATACATATTTTGATTTTTTTTAGTCCTCTTACAGGTAATGTAATATATGCACATGTACATACAAATGAATGTTTATGTAGCTTTATGATGAAACAAATTACACAAGCATTTATCATCAATCAATGCTGAGTGTTGATTCTGACTCAAAAAAAAAAAAAAAAAAAAAAAAAAAATACTATATTACTTTTACAATTCATGAATATATAAAAGCATGCATGTAATAAACATACATATACTTACTTATTATTTATGATGTACACTGTGCGACTGTATACGCTTACCAAATGCATGTAAAAAAAAAATTACTAAAATCATAAATATTAAATCTGACATATGCATGTCTATAAATGTACTGTTACTATGTATACTCGTATGTGTATATATTTGGGTGTAATAAAGGCTAAAACTTCCTTCAGATTTTTCATTTCTTTTAACGTTATTTTTTTTACTTGTAAATAAATTTTACAAATTGAGTTGTAAAAATGTAATAAAATATTTTATTTTTATTGCACATAGCAAGTATGTTGGTGGTATATGTACAAGTATTACCTTGTTCTTACAAATCTACGATGCATGTATCTGCAATGTATGAAGGAAAGGAACGTACACTACCCCTACTACATAGAACGTTAGATACGAGTATATGTATGTACATATGAGTATTTATTCTATATTGTTCTCTTATAAATATTATCATATAGATACGTAGGTATGTAACTTTTTTTCAGTTATCTACTTGTAGAATTTTACCAGAAATTTTTCTTGTGTGTATGCAGTGTATGATTTTCTATGTATTTTTTAAAGTTTTTTTTTCTTGATTTTAAAGTTTAAATTTAGAATAATAGTGCAATTGCATATATCATATGTACACTATATGATTATGTATGTATAGGTACATAATTTATGCTTGAACATGAATCCATAAAATTTTATGAGACTATATTGAAAATATTTTTGCCAGTTATCAATTTTACTATTTTAAAAATTATAAAAATCAACAAATTACTATATGTATATGTATATATTTTAGCTCAGCTAAGAGAAATGGAAAATTTAAATGAATTTTCTGGGAGAAAAATAGTAATAAAAATGAATCGAGCAAAGTTTTAGCAGGTGTTGTAGATTTTTAATAAATGGAGACATTACGGTGTCCAAATTTTGCTTTATATAAAATTTATAAAGTGATAATAAAAATGTTTAGTAGTTCCAGTTAATAAGAAAATTTATAGTCAAGCCAGATATACTCTGTTCTACATCCTTTCAAGGGAACTTTTAAGAATCTTGCGCTAAAAGTACTCAATTCAAGCAAACATGAGGCAAGAACAGTAAACAATATTATTACAGGGCACTGCAAGACACCTTACCAAAATACATAGATGTGATGAATGACTCAATCTACGGAGTTTTCAGTTCTCACCAAAACATGACTTAAGCTCTTCAAGGACACCACAGAACCACATATGTATGTATATGTAACATATAAGGACTGTGTACAATAAATCGTTCGTATATTTGGAAATTTAATCGTTATTTGATGTTTACGAACTATATTGGAATCGTATCTGACAAACAGGAAAAATTATCTGATAAGATGATTAAACATTCTTATATTTTTTGGATAAATGAAATAGGTTTTACTGAATAGATTATAAAAAAACTAGGGGATCAAATGTATATAGAACATATACTATATATAAGTAGTTCAAAAATTGAAAAAACTAAAAATTTGTAAATAAGGAAAAAATTTGAAGTATACATAAAACCTTACACAGGCGTGAAAAAATTATGAGACATGAGTAATTTTTCACAAATAGAAAACATAAATATACTGACATAAATATATGATTTTTAGCGATTTACCACACATAAAAAGGGAAAACGTAATTTGTCCTCATGTGATGGAAGCACCTCCATAAATTCCCGACTTAAATCAAATCGAATACCTTTCGTCATATTTAGAAAAGCGAAATTTGAAAAAAATGCCACCATAAGCCAGCTGCTAAATTAAAAAAATTATTACAAGAAAAATCGAGTAAGATTCTACAAGATTTTGTTAAAGGTCTATAGACGTAAAGGTCGTCAAATAAATTATGCCGATTCTACAATCAATGCAGTGACTTCAACTTGAACTTTGATTTAATTCAAGGATCACAATATCCTTCATGCTACCTATATTCAAAATTTCAAAGAAATTGGTCAATCAGTGTTTGCTGTACGTGGTGCATTTGGAAGCCCAATAATCGCATATTTGACAACTTTGACACCCTGTAAAAAGGAAACAAGGGCATTTTTAAAAAAAAGTGCTGCATTCAATGATGACAATTCTTATCAAAGTACCTATGTTTCAAATTTCATTGAAATCAGTTAAGTAACTTTGGAGATATGTGGTACAAAAGATAACAGATATCTCGAGTCCTAATCTGTGAAGTCGAAAGTCGAAGTCCAAATTGAAGTCACTGCACTGCATTGAATATATAAAGCGGCATTATTAAATTCATTTTTTCATATAAATTTTAATAATTTTTCGTACTTTACTATGTATCATGATTTATTCACAATTTGATATAATTTTCCTTTTCGAATTAATTTTTGAATAACGGAATTAAAAATATTTCTAGCTTTTGTTGTATTCTATTATTGTATAAATATAAATTGAATAAAATATTTTGTTGAAAAATTTTTTAATTCTTTTTCATAATGTAACGTTTTAAAGTATTTTGTATTTTGAAAAGTTATGTTTGTCCCATAATTTTTTCACGCTTCTGTATGAGTATTAAATTTCAATGTTCCAAATTAACTTTCTTTTCATATAAAAGATTATGTAAATGAAAAGTTATATAAACAATGTAAGTAGATAAACGTCTTCAAGTTTTTTAATGTATAACATAAACATTGTACGAATACAAGAATTCTTACTATCATTTTTTATATATATTTTTGATCGACAGTTAATTTACTTTCCTCAACAATGAATTCCACTCATTATTTAACGACATAAATCTTTATCATTCAAACTAAAAGTATTAAATTGTTTCTAAACAATTAATTAAAGAATTATTTTAAACTAATTATTAAAAACATGCCAATAAGTAAATTAATTTTTGTTTTCTTTTTTTATTGTTTTGTTTAAAAATAAATTTGTTTTTGATTTATGATTATAGAATTTAAATAACATTATTTTTCTTTCTTCTATCTTTACATATTAGACACATATATATACACACATTACATATAGAAAATTAAATCTAAGTGTCAAAATTTTAACATTAAATAATTTTCCGTTAAAAATTTTTTTCACAATTTCGCTGTTTTATTTTTTTTTTTTTTTTTGTACTGTTTGTTTTGTTTTAAAAATGTACAGAATTTTTTTGTATAAAAGCTAAATGAAATGAAAATAATTTATACACAAATATAACATAAGCTTAACAAACATGAAATTCATAAATTTAATTATAATTTCTCTAATTCTAGGATTAGTAAACAGTTCAAAAGGAAACATTATTGGTTACAAATATTCGAAAAATGGTTCGTTTTAATTCTGGAGAAAATATTTCAAAATTCAATGTTAATTATTAATAACGTTTTCATTTTTTTTTTTACAGATTTTTTAAGATTGTTAACAAATTTTAAAAGTCCAAGAAACTTTTGCTTACTTGTATGTATAAGCAAATGTGATTCACCTGGTTCATCTGATTCAGATAAAGATTCTGATAATTCAATAAGAACAACAACAATTGATGATTGCTGAGATAAAAATAAAATCAAATGAATATCGATAATATGTATCTACACTATATCATAAAAATATGATACCAGATTAAAATTGAATATAAATTTAAAAAAAAAAAAACGAAAATATAAAATTGAAAATTAAAAAATAAAAATTATTGAAAAATGTACATAACATACGTATATACATATATGTAATCGTGTATATATACATATCATATAGTGTGATCAAATAAGTTAGATACATATTATGTATATTTTTTAATTTGAAATAAAAACAAAACGATATAAGATATATCAATGTAATTTTTTATTATTCTATATAACATATGTACATTTTTGACCACTTTTTCACGTAAAACCGCTCTTATTTCACTAATAAAAATAAAAAGTATATGAAAAATTCTAGTATCAGTCAGTGACAGTGTCCTTGTTTTTGGGAGCAAGCCAATAACATAACCCGGAGATTCCCAAAGGCCAAAGTGTGGGTCGCGTGCTATTTCGAGATGGATCGCTGAAAATTCTTTTGTCAAGGTAAATTTGATTTGTTCGTGTGTAGAATCTTATAATTATAATACATAAAATATGGTTTACCAATAGGAATGTCAGAACTTTCAAAGACCACAACGATAACACTCATCGAAAAATCAAATACAAATTACAAACCATTGAATCAAGGTATATAGATACATAAAAATGCTTTATCTATATTATATTATATACCTTGAGTCTTGTGTTGAGTCTTCAAGATTACAAGTATGTAGTTGAATTTTTTAAAGAGAACCACTTCATTCTTACTTCTCCTTCCCTTTTCAGTTGGAATTTGATTAACAAATAAAAATAGGTATATAAAAAAATTTAACAATTCTTTTATATTCTTTTGTAATCAGGATTTATTCTTTAAATTTGTAGTATGGCCATTACTTATGTCTATCACTGTATGTATTTAATAACAGCCATCCCACAATTCCGGCGACAACTACAGCGTATCGCCGAAAGTTCGCACAATTCGGGCGCAATTGAAGCGTAAAATATACATAATATGATAATGAATTTTACATTTTTGCTTCTTAGGCTACGCGCAGACAGAAAGCGGAACTGAGCTAAACTGAACTGAACTTATCAGCTAAAAATGAAACAAACAAATACGCAATTCATTTGAAGCAATCTGCAATACAATAAGTAGAATATATTACTATTACTACTACTGCAAAATACAGATCGGGTGATCGGGGTGGCTCGTTGTCGCTGAAAAATAGAATAGAATAATCTATTTGGACGACAGCGAACAGCGTAAAGTTCGGTGTAAAAAGTATTTGTCGCCCGAATTGTGCACTGGGTGTGACATTTAATTTATTTATTGTTATTGTTGTTGTTGCTGAAAAAGGCTGAAAAGCTGAAAAATAGAAAAGTGAATATGTATGGAATGGAAAATGGAACTGTCATAATTTTGCTCCTCTCGTATTTCTTTTTATTTTTGTTTTTTATTTACAATTACAATTACAATACAAGACGTAATCACTGACACTGACATTTAACAAGCATTTTTTTTGTTTATATCGTGTTGTATTGTATGGATGGAATAGAATACTGTGCACTGTGGGAACACTAAACGAATTGGTTATGGTTATGGAAATGGAGTTGTATATGGTCTATGGGATGGGTCTATGGTTATCATTTATCAACAAATACTTTGATTTTAAGGTTGTGTGACTGTGCTGTTAAAACAAGAAATTCCACGAAATTTAGAAAGATTTTGATTTTGAAAACTAAATTAAAAATGCTAGACAAATTATTATTTAATAATGAGGTAAGAGAAAATTTGTTTTGTTTTCCTATCTAGATAAATTCAGTAATAAAAATAATGTTTTCAATCAATTTCAGTTACTATCAAATAAAAGTAAAGTTCAAAGAGCTAAAATTAATGTTATCAATAAACTGGTACAAAAGATAAGAAAACTTAAAAAATTGAATGAATCTAAACCTAATGTTGAAAAAATATTAAAAAAAATAGTAAAATCAACGGATATTTTGACTTGTATAAAGGTATCATTTGTTAAATGATACAAATCTAAAATTTAAGTGTTTGAATTACGAATTACCTAGTGATATAAATTCTTTTTTTTTTTATCCTTTTATAGAAAATCAAAAATATGGAATTACTAAAGCGTGCAATTCTTAATACAAAAAATCCAATGGCAATTATTACAAATAATGATTCTAGAATTGAGGAAGTAGCTGATGCAATATTATTTAATCATAAAATTATTTTACAAATTGTAAAACATATAAAAATTCTATTTAATTTGAATGAATCGAATCCTGGATGGGAAAATGAAATATTAGAATTGAGTAAAAAACAAAGAAAAATTTTAAAGATAGAAGAAAAACAAAAAAAAAGACAAGAAAGAAAATCAAAGAATGAATTGGCGCGTAAACGAAATGAATGGTTAGAAGAAAATATGAAAGAAATTGACAAAACGAAAAATGAAATTCCGAAAATAAAAACTGAAAAAATTACTGAGAATAACATAAAAAAAATGAACGAATGGAAAATAGAAGATGTAACACCTACTCCTACACCGAATTCAAAAAAATATGTGAAAGAGGAGATTAAGCAGGAAAAGATATCAACTGAAAATCAAGAGAAATCAACATCGAAAGTTAATGATGAAGATTCGAAAAATTCAAAATGTGTAGATCCTTTCTTTATTACACAAACTGGAGAGAACTATTTATCTACGGTTCAAATAAAACAAATTCAATCAAATGCAAATGATAAAAAAAGTAGTCAAAGTATATTTAATCTAAAGGAATATAATAAGAAAAACAGAAATTCTGATTTCAAGAGTAGCAAGAAAGTTAAATTTTCAAACAATATGAATAATCAAAATAAAACAGGTAACGATGCAAATATGAATGAAGATAGTTTGCATCCATCATGGAAAGCTAAGCAAAAATCACGTGGAATTAAAGAATTCGAAGGAAAGAAAGTGATATTTAACGATGATGAAGACATAGGCAATAGAATGAATGTGAGTATGAGTGCCATCCAAAATAAATCCGACACGGACACCGACAGTAATTTACATCCTTCATGGGCAGCAAAACAAAAAATGAAACCTATTATAAAAGAATTTCAAGGAACAAAAATTGTTTTTAATAATGACGATAATTAATAATGAAATAAATAACTTTAACTATTTAAATTTTCCAATATTTTTGTTTTTTTGCCTAGCTAGCTGCTGAGCCCATCGGCTTTTTTCAAAAAATTTCAATTTTTTTTCAACATTGAATTGATTATCCTCCACCTCCGCCTTCTCTTCGATGCTTCAATTGCAGAAATTCTTTTCGATTTCGATAGTAATAAAAATACTAAATTAATTGAAAAACGAGTATCGATTATCGAATAGAATAATTTCGTTTTCATTGTACTTTGAAGTTTGCAATAATGGAAATGGAATATTAGAAAAACGAAACTGAATAAAGAGGAAGAAACAAGAAAAGTAAAAGAAATAGTGAGAGGTTAGGTTAGATTTTAGATTATGGATTATTTTGTTTTTGATAGTAAATGTAAATTTTTATTTTAATTTGAGCATCTAAATAAATTTTTCTTATAAAAAAATTATGTCTTCAATAACAAAAATAGTTGGTTCAGTAAAAGTAATTCAAAATCTATGTAATCGATTTTTAAATATAAACTTGAAATATGCTCCAACCAACAATAAAAACAGCACATTACTTTCGTAAATATAAAGAAAAATGATACATGAGTTTTAAATTTTATTGTACATGAGATAATTTTATTGTATGCATTTTAAATTTGTTATTTACAGAAATTTAATTCCATGTTTTATATATCAAACAAGTAATTTTCATAAGACCTCAATGAGAAATGATTTAATGGAATTTTTCGACGATAAAAAGAATTGGGGTGAAAATGAAGTTAAAGTTGGTAGATCATGGACAAAAGATGAACTTCGAATAAAATCAAATACAGATCTACATAAATTATGGTATATTTTATTGAAAGAGAAAAATATGTTGTTAACAATGCAACATGAATACAATGATAAAATGGAATATTTTCCAAATCCAGAAAGATTGGATAAAGTAAATAAATTTGAAAATATGTAGATTTTTATAAATAAAACTATTAAGATTTAATAAAATTTATTTTATTACATTTTAATAGGTTGAAATATCGATGGAGAATTTAGAAAAAGTAGTAAGAGAAAGAAATCGCGCATATTATTTATTGGAAACTGGAGAAATAGGAGAACGTCCTGGGCGATTAGTATCAAATCCATTAGGCATTAAATACTATTATAGGTGAATATAAATTAATATAGTTTTTTAAATTTTCATTCATCATCAACATTATCTTGATCCCACAGTCCTAAGAAAGACCTTCGCCTCTGAAAGAAGTGTTCTTCAAGCTTCTATCTATATCCTTCGAATTTTCTCTCCAGTTTTGAATACCGAGTTTCTTCAAATCTGCTGCCACTGATTCCCACCATCTGTTCCTGTGTTTTTCTCTAGGCCTTGCGCCGACTCACCATATTGTCTGAAATTTTCAATACATTATATGAAATTATCAAATAAATTAATTTTTTTTTTTTTTATAATTTAATTTAGATCATGTGAACATGCATTACCCATTTATATGAATTTGAAATGGTATAAATCAAGAGATATTGGGTATAAAGGTTCAGCTGTTAAGAAATTTTTACGATTATATCGTGAAAAATTATACAATGAGAAAAGAAAAGCTGCAAAGTATGTTTGATATCAATATATAATATAATTAATGTTTAATAGTTAATAATGTACATTATGTAATATATAATTTTTTATTATTACAGTCGCGATAAGAATCATGTAAAACAGTTGCTCAGGAGATATCCAGACTTAGATATGAATAAGCTAAAAGAAAGATATCCTTCAGTTAATATTGATAAATTACTTAGAGATGATAAATGTAGGGGGCATTTTGTACCAAAATTGTAAATAAAATACGTAGGTATACATAAATCTGTATAAATATAAATCCAAATTATATAATAAAATGATATTTGAAATGAAAAAAAAAATTAAACAATTCTATATTTATTTATACTGTATATAATAATTACTTTAATAATTTTACGTTTGAATTTTCTATTTATTAATTTATTTTTCGTCAATATATAATCAATACATACTTTACGCAATTTCTATGAGTTAATTATAAGTGTTTCGTGAATTTATCTTTTATTTTATCCTGGATTTTACATTGTGGGCAAAATTCATGAACACCTAATATTTTATAAATTTTTCTACTTTTGGCAACCTGATCACAAAACTCTTACTGCGATTTTAATACTTGTGGTGTGTTCAATATTTTCTTTCAACTTCTCTTGCAGATCTGCATTAACTTTTTCGTCGACAGCATAGCAGCTTAATACAATTTTCCAATTGTTGAAAATTCTTCTTTCCATAAAGAGACAAATATGTATGTTTAGCAATCCTCCTAATTTTACAATAAATTACCCATATCGACCAAACCAATTATGCATCTCATCTTTTGTATTCTTGCTTTATTGCCATTTCATCAAATATTATTACAAATGGAAATTTTCTTTACCACCTCTCCTTCACCAGATTTAACGGTGCCTGACTTCTTTCTGTGAAGCTATTTAAATTGAAAAGTTTACAGAAATAAATCAACAAAAATTCAAGAGAATTTAAACAAAATATTTATGTAGAAATGACAAATTTGGAGTCAGAAACGTAATCTGCTGTAATAAAAAAAAATGCCTTTAAAAAAGTCATTATTTTGTCAACAAGGAAATGAAGGTTATTTAAATGGTATCATTTTTCACAAATAAATCAAAAAGTAATTCAAATAAATTACTCTTTCATTTAGATCTTAAGAGTAGGATTCGACTTTGAAAAATTTCGAAAACAACAACAACGATTTTACATACAAAAATTTTTAAAAATGTCTGCATACCTTTTAGGTGCTAATAAAAATGGTTTTTTGAATATTTTGATGAAGAAAAAAAAACATAATTTTATTTTGTTAATAAAATTGGAAATATAACAAAGATTTTTATACTTTTTTTTGTAAACACTTCAGAAAAGTCCAAATTTTATTTTGATGCAAAAATCATACAGAAATATGAAGATTTAATATATGAAAATAGAAGTCAAAGTTGAACGATTTTTCAAAAACAAAACCCTCTCCTTTTTTAAGAACTACATATAACTAAATTTCAGGACCTAAAATCAAAAATGTGTTCCATTCAAGGACAACAATATCCTTCATGCTACCTATATTCAAAATTTCAAAGAAATTGATCAATCAGTGTTTGCTGTGCGTGGTGCATTTGGAAGCCGAAAAATCGCAATTTTGACAACTTTGACATCCTGTAAAAATGAAACAAGAACATTTCAAAAAGAAAAAATGCTCCATTAAGCATCACAATTCCCATTAAAGTATCTATGTTTCAAATTTCATTGAAATCAGTTAAGTAACTTCGGAGATATGTGGTGCACAAGATAGCAGATATCTCGAATCCTAATCTTAAAACATTTTACATCAGTCAGTCTAACATGACCCACCTGTACATTAGAAAAATATGAATTTGATATCTCATTCATTTCATAATTATTCATAAAAACAATTTGCTTTTTTTTAAAAAAAAAAAAGGGAAGTAATTGTTTCTGTGTTATAGATAAAATCTAATAAATTTTATTTAATTTTTTTTTCGTTTTGAATTTTTTCATTATAATTTTTTTTTTTTTTGTATTTTTTAAACATTCAAATTACGTTTGTTCATAATAATTTATAATTTAATAATATAATTACATTGTCTTAAGGGCGACAAAACCAAAAAAAAAAAAAAAAAACATTAACAAATAAAATTATATACATTAATCATTACATAAATATTATATACAGTAGTAGATATAACAGTAATGATTGATCAAAAAGAAAATAAAGACAATAAATTTAATTTTTTCTACTTTATATTATATACATTACATACATAAACAAACAATTTGTTGTTGAACAGAAAGAAAATATAAAAAATGTTTTCTCCCAAATAGTACCTATTTATATTGAAGATTTTATAGTTTTTGGTCTTTTTTTTTATGTAGATTTATTCTACAAATAAAATTTATTTTATTTTTATTCGTTAATTTATTATTAAAGCGATATTTAAATCAGTAGACAAGAATGTCGGTCTATAAATATGTATTTAACTAATATTTTAATGGTTAAGTTTTCATAAAGTGTGTGTATGTGTGTGTGTTCAAAAAGAATAATTGATATTTTTTTTTTATTATTTTAAATTTAAATAATTGTTTTATAATTTGACTATGTTTGCTGTAATAATTTCTGAAGATTATCACATGATGGTGTATAAATATTTTGAGCTTTTTTATATAAATCACGATCACCAAATGTTCGAGCTTTTGCCAGCATTGAATCTCCTGAAAAAAAACAAAAAAATATATTATTATTATTATTATTCTTTTTTTATAATCAATCAATTAAATCAAAATTTTTGTTAATTTCGAGCTGGAAATCAAGTATTTTCCGTCATTGAAAAAATAAAAATTAATCGGTTACGAACGAACAACGAAATCAAATTAGAACTACCAGATTCGATATCCGTTTTCCAGTTTGTCAATTCAAAGTACATAGTAAACTAAAACTTAATTCATAACAAATTAAACTGAACTGAAGCCAATTAAATATTAATTTTTTCTTTGGTTACGAAAACAAACGTGTTTAGGCGCAAGACACAATCAAAGCAGCTAGCTAAAATCTGCTAGAATCAGCATGTCGTCTAGCAATTTAAATATGAATACTGACGCAATGACGACAGAAGCATTCAAGCAGAAAATTAGATGCTGCTTTCTGGAATATGACAAGTACAAGTACAAGATTAAGTACAGTAAAGACTGTATAATTTATGTTTTGTTGTGTTTCTGAAGCTGGCTGCGGCGAATACTTCTACTTCTGCTGGATGCTAGCTGCTTTGATTGTGTTTAGAACCTTAGTTTTAAACTTGAAAATTTTATTGTGAAGATTGGTACTCAGTTCCTGTGAAATTTTTCGCTTGCAATTGCATATAATATTTCTAAACGCTAAAAATTGTGGAAAGAAACGTATGTAGGTAGAGTACGTAGAGTTTTCACATTTGTTGAAAAAACTCGGCGGAGGCTATGGAATCAAATGAAGTAAAAATAAATATTTATTTGTCAAAATATTTTAGATGTCAATATTTCGCTTGCTTTTTATATGCTCGACCATATAAAATGATTGCGAAAAATGAGTTTCACAATTCCCCACTATTAAAAGTTTCATAGTCACAGTGATAATTTCGTATGGTAGTGAGTACCAGAAAACGAAATTTGAAACTAAAATTTTAGCTAACAATTTCGCGACATTTTTTTTTTTTACATTAGGGTTTATATGGAGAAAAATTTAGCTTTTAATGTGGTAATTAGCCTGGAGAGGAATCGAATTACATTTCACGCATAATTTCTTTCCGTTGGAGTTGTACATTGGTTACTAAACACAAAACTCAATTTGACAATCAAAATCAGGAATATGCGATGTATCACTTAGATTTACTACATGATTTCAAAAATGTCTGTTTCGTGAAATTACTTGATTTCGTCGCCAGTACGTCTAGTACAGTAAAATTCAATTTAAAAAAAAAACTTACTGTAATTTCTTTCACGGCTACATGAATGTCGTAAATGATTCATATAATCTTCTTCTACAGATGCTTCTAAACGTCCAACAGAACCTTGATATTCTGCATGGAAATTATCTTTTACATAATATGGAATTTTTAAATTATTTGTTCGTCTCTGCACAGAATATTTACTGCAATAAATATAAAAAAAAATAAATATTTACATATAATTCGATATCACAATAAAATTGAATATGTTTTACTTTGATTTTATTTAAGTTAAAAAGTTATTTTTAATAATTGTTTATCAATGAAAAATATTTTATTAGTATGTAAGTAAATTATCCTATTTTAAAAATAATAATAAAGTTCAATTATAAAAAGAATTTTACAGTTGTGCATGAATGTGATAGCAAAAGAAAATTAAAAGAAAAAATAAAAATGTTCATTCGAGATTTTCAAGACATTGAAAATAATTCATTTGTCAGGGCAAAAGAAATAAAAATGAATTTAGAATTATGTAAATGTATGTTTTTCAACTATCAAAAGAAGAGTCGAAGAACATGATTACGTATGTAAGAAATAAAATATATTATAAAATGGATTGAAATACAATTTGCAACTCGCGATCACGCCGGACGAATACTTGAATGGTTAAATGATGACTATAATTTCCTGACATGAAGTTAAAAATACTGTCCTTCAAAAGAAAAGATCCATGGCCCATCATAGAAAACTAAAACGATTCGTTTCGTTTTACTTTACCGACTTTCAGTTCAGTAATATCGATCGTGGTTTTTAATGTAATTTTTTTTCACCACTACACATTTTTAATTCACCATCTTCATTCGTAGCTGAATGAAATTTCTGAAATTTTCGGTGCGATTCTGGCTAAGAGATCTCTTATTCCTCTTATTTCTCTAAAGTTTTGGTGAAATATATTTGTTAAGAGGAATCGGTATTCTGGATAAGAGATTCACCTTATGAGGTGAATTTTATGAAATGACATAAGATTTACCATAGGTATTAAACCTACCTCATTCAATTTACTACTTGTTATATAAAAAGATAATGTAGTTACACTGTATTATCATCTTTGTAATTAGTAAATTTTATTATTATATTATTACAATTTTTATTATTATTTTATTATTATTATTATTTATAATTATAATAATTATTATTATTAATACAATTCTATTATTATTATTATTATCAAATTACTTACAATATGCACGACACGAATACAATATTTGAATATCAACAATATAAATAAAATAAATAAGAGATATAAGAGGACCTCATCGATGACCCCTAAAGTTTAGAGATTTTTGTCTGTTAAAAAAGACTTTTTCGGTTAGAAACGTTCAAAAGTAGAATGTCAAAATTCATTAAAAAATTCACCACTGAAGTTAAGAGATCAACTGATCACATCTCTTATATAAATTAATTTAGCTCCTAAAAGTATGTAATTTGCACTAAAAACGATAAGAGGAATAAGAGAAATAAGAGATCTCTTAACCAGAATCGCACCGTTAATTTTGGGTGACACAAACTACAAAAATGAATGATAATTCGCAGAGAAGATATCATTGATTTTGTGCCACTTGTCTACGATATTACTTTTTTATGATGACGATGACGATATATTTTTATTCGGGCATCGCCGATATTACTTGCTAGTATTTCAATAAATAATATTAAAACAAATAAACATTGCGTTAAATCTGATTCTAGTTAGAAAAGAAAGTGAGGTATTTTTAAAACTCTTAGCCTGGTTGACAATGTTTTGTTTTTTTCGATTGTATGTGTGTTATTTGATGATAAAAAATAAATAAATTTAAAAAAAATAATAAATGAATTAATTTTAATGATTAAGAAAAAATGTTCTACTTACTGACTGGGTTGAAGGCTATAAATTGGATCAGATATAAAGAATGATGACATCATTGATAATCCAATCAAAAGTAAAATTGGTAATAAATTAATAAGTGCTGTATATCCTCCTTGCTGTAAAAATTAATATACATACAGATTATTACACATTATGCACTTTAATATGAAAATTTATAGTAAAATGAATAAATTCTGCAATCAAAAATATATAAAAAAAAAATCAAATTTAAATTTACAGCTTCTCTATCTTTCTATGACCTATATGAACAATGACATATAGGCCTCTATTGTGAATATCGTCAAATAAACGAACAATCGTACAATCGAAGTTTTGGTATTGCGAGTATCGATTGCGAATGATATGTTCGATTGTGATCGTATCACTCGTTCGATTGTCTTTTAACGAACGAATATCATTTTTTTTTGTTCATTTTATGATGATATTTCATTGTTTTACGTGGTTCTTTGTTTTTTTTTAAATGTAATTACTAAAAATTATATTTTAATACATATTCTTATTTTATTATTATTATTTTTATTATTATTATTTTATTAGAAATTTAATTAATAAAAATCAGGTTGAAAAACTGATAGAAATTATGAAACAAAATCCTCAAATTGCACAGGGACTTTATAGAAAAAGCCAAATTTTAAATAATTGGGGAAAGTATGCTGAAATTTTAAACAGCCTTAGTTCTCCAGTAAAATCATCTGAAAAATGGTTGAAGGAACAAAAGTATTTAACAAATATTTTATAGCATTTATCATCCATCTAACAATTATTCTATTTCAGTGTGGACTGATTTAAAATTTAATATTAAAAAAAATTGATCCACAACAAAAAAGAACAAACAGCAACTGGTGGTGGACCAAATACCCAATATCAATTTTCTCAAAACAAAAATTTAAATCACATAAGCAATGAAAAACAAGCATTTTTCACAATAGTGTTAAAAAGATTCACAACAGATTATAATTTTAATAATGTATATGGCATTACTAATTTATGCTTTCGATTGTGTTACACAATACCGAATTATTTCACAATCGAACAGCTTTTCATCATTCAATCAAAAACACAATCGATATTCGCAATAGAGGCCATAATCTAAAATCTAAAAATTCAGAAAATCAAGAACAAAAATAAATAAATAAATTTGAATTTTTTTTTTTTTTTTTTTCATTGAAATTCATCCTTAATTTTGTTGAATATTTTTGAAAAGAATATAGGTATTTTTTGTTTGTTTTAATTTTGAATAAAAATAATAAATTTTCATATTTTTATATGATTTTTTTGTAACGTTTTTTTAATTTTTTTTTTTCTTTAATTTTTATTTTTAATTTTATTTTTCAAATTCAAATTCAAATTTGTTTTATTACATCGCTCATGCAATTATTATTATTACTTAGTTACGCTTTTACAAATTTGTATTTTATACGAAAGAAATAATTAAAATAATATGTATGTATCTACCACCACATTCATTTGAGAGCAGTAGAATATTTAAAAGCTACAAATAAAATTTAAAAATTAAATTCATGCAAATTTGTTATTAAATTTTTTAAATTTTAAATTTTGAATTATACGTTCAAATTGATTAAGATTTTTTTATTGTTATTTTCATTAAATTTAATGCAAAATACAATGGCCCATATGCATAAAATGTAGCAAATGATCATTTGCTTTATTTTTTATAGACTTTGCTATAAGTGCTGAATATCGGTATGCAAAAAAACTCAAGAAACGTATAGCAAATGTTATTTTGCTTGTCTACCTTTTTCGGAGTTTATAGACTTTGCTATTAGTGCTGAATATCAGTATGCATAAACTAGCAAATGCTATATATTTTTTGTAGTTTGCTATTTAGTTGTCTATAAGACCATTTGCTATAAGTTTTTAACTTATTAAGGCATAAACAAGAAACAAGTGAAAAAGGTATTTTATTTTAGGTAAACATTTAAGATTTTGTTTTTGTTTTCTAACTAAAAACACAAGATACTTGTAAACAAGAAGGGAAATTCCAATCCTTCCTTTATTATGGAATATTCCGCTTAAATTAATCGGTGACGGCAGTGGCAGTGGCATGGCAGTAAAATGTTTAATCCATTTTTATGTTATGAATGTTGATTACATAGTTAGATCTAATCCAAACCGAGCAACATTTTTACTGCTTAGAGTTCATAATTACAATTTTCATTTTAAAAATTTACATTTGAATGTGTACGTATATATATATACATTTGTATATTTTATAACATTCTTTATATGTACACAGTAAATAATTCAAAATGAAGATAAAAGCAGTACTTCACAGAGAAAAGAGAACAAAAATTCTCATTTATTGCACATAAAATTTAAAAACCTTTTTTGTTTTTAATTAAAAAAAAAATGGTATTTAATAAACATGTTCAAAATGCGCTGCCGCCGCTGACTAATGTAACTGGACTATTACAGTGTTTTGACAGATGTTATGTATAGCAAATGCTATATATCCGAATTCGGATATAGCATTTGATTAAAATGTTTTATGCATACCAATTTAATCATTTGCTACAAGATTTTGCTTTGCTATATAGCAAAGTCTACATTCAAATTTGCTAGTTTTTATGCATATGGGCCAATGTCATATCATGATCATGTATGCGCTTGTATGTAAGTACGAGTAGAAGGTAGGTAATGTAATGTAAATATATTTTAGATTTTGTTGATTTTATTTATATGATTGATCTCATATTGAAATTACCTGAAATATTAAATTAAACCAAAACATCTCATACGGTCAGTATCTGTATCGTGTCTTTAGCATTATTTTTAAAAGTAAAAATAAAATTTTATTTATTCAAAATTAAAACAAATCGAATTCTTCTTCTTCTTTTTATTACATAAAATAACTATTTCAAAACTTAATAAAAAAAAATATTTAGGGTACCTAAATCAGATTTAATACGAATTCGAAGTCGAATCATAAAAATTAATTTGAACTGTGTTAAAAATATTATTTCGATATTACGTCACAATTCAGTTCTAATATGTAATTTGTAAAAAAGTTCGTGCGTGGCCCATTAGCTCAGTTGGTTAGAGCGTCGTGCTAATAACGCGAAGGTCGTGAGTTCGATCCTCCCATGGGCCATATTATCAAAATTTTTTTTATACTTTTTTTTTCCTTTTATTTATTCAAATTTATTTTATTCATTTAAAAATGTATTTTGTAATATATTTCTTTATTAAATCAATTCAACTACAATTTATAAAGTCATGCAAGTCACCAAATTATTAAAATTCAAAAAATACATAATGCTTACCTCTCTTTGATGTTGATGTTCTGAATTACGAAATCTTCTTTGACGCATATAAATATTTTGTTGTGGGAAACCACCACCAAAGAACATATTGAATAGCTCTTCAGCTGTAACATCTGCCTCAAATCCACGTGTATATGCAAATTCACTTGAATAATGACGACGTCCTAAACCAGTTCCACCATGACTATGTATTGCATCATCATTTCCGTGTAAATCATATGATTTACGTTTTTCTGCATCTGTTAGAATTGCGACAGCATTTCCTATTGCTTTAAATGCTTCTACAGATCCTGGTGCTTTATTTTTATCAGGATGCAATTGTAATGCCAATTTTTTATATGATTTCTTTATTTCAGAATCTGTTGCTTCTTTAGTAACACCCAAAACTTCATAATAATCTTTGCATCTGATAATTGTACATCATATTATGAATAAAAATTAAATTTTCAAATTAGTTGTAGTATTTTATAAGACACACCAAATTCAAAGAAATTTTTACTTTTTTATTCTTCTAACAGCTTCCATTTGTTCTTCAGTATATTCAATTTCAACAGTTTTTGTATCTCCTTTGGTATTCGAAGTAGTCCGTTGACGAACACCGTCCTTTTTATTTGCAGCATCTTCAGTTCCATTTGATGTTGGAAAACTTCGAACTTTAGCTAACAAATCTATATTACATAATAAAAATTACATTATTCAAAATAAATAATGTAATGTATGTATATAATGTACATATAAATTTTTTTCTTTACTTTTAAACAAAATTCATATTATAAAACATTATTTTAAAATTTTGTTTACCTTTAGCTCTTTTGGAAGGAAATAATTGTTCAGCTTTATTTAAAAATTTCTCAGCTCTTTCAATTTTGCCTTCCGTCAGAGATTTGATCGCAATTTCTATACATCGATCAGCTTCATCGCGATTCCCTTCCATCATTTGTAATTTTAAAATTAAACTGAAAATTAAAAAAAAATTTTTTAATAAAGTAGGTTACACGTAATATCGTTACAAACGACAATTGTGACAAATTATTTTAATGAAATGTAGTAATTTATGTAATAGGTGCTTTCGATTTGGCAATTTCAAGTACTTGCGAGCAGAAAAGATAAATGCCTGTGCTAAACCATCTACTCGCATCGCAGCTACCTCATGAAAAATTTTTCAAGTAGATGCTAGTAGATGCAAGTAGTTACAAATAATTTTTGTGTCGTTCGTTTTAACAATTTATCCTGGACACATTTTAGTACTTGCAAGTACTTGAAATTGCCAAATCGAAAGCACTTAATATAATCAAATATACTAAATTTGAACTATGTAAGGCCCTAGACAGATATCTAGTATAAACGTGGTATCGATACCATGGTATTGGCTATACTACATATCTGTCACCCTATATTAGCTTTATACCAGGAAAACAAGCTGGTATAAACGTGGTATTGAAACCAGAATGATTTGTCTAGTCTAGTATTCACAAAATTTACTGAACGTAGTGCCATTTCAATGCTGCGGAAATTATAGGAATTAGTTTTTACATTAATTTTAACATCAAGTTGAAAGTAATTAGTAGGCATCATAGTAGGCATTAAGTTGCAAGTAATATAATGCAAATATAAATTTTCTATATGACACCACAACAAAATTCACAAAATATGTCAAATGATACTAGGTTTATACTAGATTACATGTCTGTCACCATGCTAGTATTGTTTATGCCATGGTATCGATATTAGATGTCTGTCTAGGGCTTAAGTAAATGTACTATGCCTAGTACATTCGACGACAGAAAAAATGGAATCAATGGGCGTTAGCTTAATGATAAATTTAAAAAAATATGTTTTCGGTTTATTGATAATACTGTCCAGTCCATCTTATACTATTGACACACTGCAGAGATAAACCATGGTTATCTCAAATGGTTTATCGATAACATGGTATGGGTGACACATTTAAATTGAGGTGAACTAGTTTATGTATTCATACGATAGCTGTCGATAAATAAATTCAAACACTAATTATTTTTCATCTAGACAGCATGTTGCTGAAATTTGGTTGACAGTTTGTTTAAATATAATATAAAAACAAAAAAAAAATAAAACAAACGTCAAAGGTAACTGAGTTCGAACTTGGTTAACAAGATAACTGAATTCTAGAAACTCAGTTAACTTAACCGAGTTCTGGAAGTCGGTTATCGCAAAGATAAACTAGAAAACGTAGATAACCATGGTTTATCTCTGCAGTGTGTCAATAGTATTAGAGAAGTATTTGGTTTTGATTTGACTAATTTCATAAATCTTGAAGCTATCTTCATCATGAAGGATGAATCTTGACTCTTGAGTCCAGATACATATTTTATTTGAATTCGGCCATAAGTATTAAAAATAATGTGCATATGTATTTTCTTTATGATATATTAATTCATTTTGATAATATTGTTTAACCTTACATACATACTACTATCTACTACTGTGATAAAAAATAATAATGTGAATTTGTTTATAAAATGAAATTTTTTTATTTATTCTTCCAAATTTATCTCATCCCCTCAAAGTATTTTCCGTCCTACACAATGCACTTATGTCAATGTTTTTTCCAAACCATGAAACAGGTGTCTTTTTCTGGGATGACGTTTAATACGTTCTTCGATTCGGCTTTTATCTCCTTTTTTTATCTCCCCGAAGCGGTCTTTTGAGTCTGTTGTTGCTTGTTGAACAGCTAGAAGTCGCAACTCGCACGATGCTCAAGCTCAATCAGTCGAATACGATAATTGTGAAACGATATGAGTTGAAATTTTGACGAAATAATGTGAAACGCTGCATTATTGTGATGAATTTTCACTCATTTAAAAATTGTTAATTATTGCACTTATTTCTATGATAGTAATAGTAATCAAGTGTATCGCATCAAATGCTTAAGATATTGACATTAATTTAGCACTGATGCTTATTAGTATACCATCAACCTAACCGCAAAAAATCTAATCGTTTCGTTTGGTTTAAATGGAAAAATTCACCTTATTTTTTGATCCACACAAAATATATTAGGATCGATGAAATTTTATACATACACATACATACGTATCATATGTATAACTTTCATTTCAATTTATCAATTAATCTTTTGAAGAAAAATATATCAAAAATCACAATTTTGTGCCAATGCCACACAACACAATAAGTAAAATCTGTATTTCTTTAATTTTTAATAAAATAGTGGCCAATAATTACATTACTTCAAAAACTGTAGAATAAATCAACAATATATATCGATCAATGAAATTTGCAAATCGAAAATAGAATAGAATATTTTCGTAAATGGCTGGTATAGCTAGACCTAGAGCTACATAGTTGTTTGTGCTCAATAAAAGTAAATTCTCGGAATATTTTCTTATAATTATCAGTAATTAATCATACTCCTTGCTGTTGCTATTATCCTACCATACTACTTATTAATATGTGCTAATATTGATGGTAAGTAAAAGTGCACACTTTGTACTCTTATTTGCATATGAAGTGTACATATACATATACTAGTATGTAATGTATGCAATAGTGAAAAAGTTCATTTATTTTAAAATTAATAATAATAATCTTAAATTTGTATAATACAAATTTATAAAAATCACATGAAAAGAGAAGATTCAAGAATTATATTGAATTATTTTTTTCCTTTTTATAAGAATTCAAGTTATAACTATAAAAATTACATATTTTTTAGAAGAATTTCATTTCATTTTAATTTTTTTCTTTTGCTTCAGTTACATTTTACATTTATGGATTTGTAATCACAAAAATCAATTAAATATTTATTTATATATTCACTTTTTAATATTCATTCATTTATAGGAAATTATTTTTAACACTTACTAGGATATTTTACCTGAATCTGAATTATTTTTTATTTTTATTTGTATAAGTATAATTTTTACTTTATTTTGATTTCACTTTTATTTATAATAATTTGGCTTATGTGTTTATGGTAATTTTATTATAAATTTAATACAATTTATTTTTTCAATAAAATTTATATTACGTGTACGATGATATTAAAAAAATAAAAGGAAAAGCAAACACATGAATTAACAACAACAAAATTTTAACTAATTTAATTAATCCATTTGAATCAAAATCAAATGCAAATTTGCCTAAATTAATTGTATAAAAAATATGACTTAAAAAACAAAAAATAAATATTTAATTAACGAATAAAAATTATATGCAGTATTCAGTATATAACATTAATACATTAAATTTTTTTTTTGATTTTTAGTATTTTTATAGGACTTCTTTTGCTTGATTCTCCTTTTTTTTTTATTTATAGTTATTTTACAAAGGATTGTAATTTGCAATTGTAATTATAATTATGTAGCAAAAGCAATAAAAGTATACCTTTATAATCTATCTATACTTTATAATTTAAATTAAAAGGAAAAGAAAAATAATTTTTTGATTTTATTTCGTTTTGTATGGTTTTGTTCACTTGAAATTTAATTTTATTTTTTTTTATTATAAGTTTTTGACATTTCTAAATTTCTTGATTATCGTTTTCTACTTTCTTGTTTCTTTTTCATATAATTAGTTTGAGATTTTACCAATTTAAAAATTTATTTTTAGAGCGCTGTAATCTGTAAGTGTTAAAAATTATTTATAAAATAAACTAAACGGGTGATCCAATAATAATCTTCGTTCAAAAAACTTAATTCAAGTGGAAAAATATAACTGCGCTGCGCTGTTCAAGTGCTTTTTCACATGCGGGAGGCGAAACATATCTACACAAAACATCAGATTCTAGACTGTCGAACAACTTTCACTTTTTAATTTGAATTTTTTAAAAAGTGCAAATAAAATAAAATTATTTACTGTTTGTGTTTGTAATAGCAAAAGAATAAAAAACAATGCAGCGATGAAAAGTAGTATTCCCTTTATAACACAAATATGACTCAAGTTTTTCATATGAAACACCATAAATAATTCTTTTAAAAAATATCATAGCCCGCATTATCTTGATAGTCAAGAACGTGACGTCATTAACTTAGAAAAGAGGTATAGAAGAGCGAGACAAGAGGAAACAAGAAAGAAAACCAAAGCAAACCAACTCAGAGGTGGTTTACTTTCTTGCTTTCATGAATATAGTGTTGCCAGTATGTTAATAATCAAAATTAGTAGAATGTTTCACCATCAACAAAAATGCAATACTGCTATAGGTTATTAATAATACTCAATAATAATCAATTTAAATAATTGATAATCAATTAATAATCAATTAAAATAAAAATTTATATGTATATATATTTTTTTAGTTATTTTTTTTATCACAATCGAATTTGTAACTTAATTTTAATGAAAAATGTCAAACATGAAAGCAAGAATGGATAACGTAAATGCTATCGTTCAGTCCTGAAACAAGATAAGAAAGCAAGAAAAGACAATGTAAATGCGCCCATTAATTATAAGAAATTATTATCACAGTCAGTGGTAATTACACATGTCATGTGTACATTTATTGTAATGTATTTAGGTTTCTTAAAAATGTAAACCAATTTTGTTATTACATATCCTCTATATATACATAGTCATACTATAATCAACTAAAGGATAAAATAAAAGATCTGTTCGATAAGTTTCTGCAACTATCTTAAAACTAAGAAAAATATATATATTTGTAAATAAACTTTTACATATCTAGCTAATTTGGTGTTTTTTAAAAATACAACTTTCAAAAATAAAAATATTAACAGTCGATTTGCAAGTTATCAATCATGCACTAAAATAATTTGAAATAACTTAAAATACGAACACGATTTATGATAATTATGATATGTTTCAAATTTAAATATTTGAATTTGATATTCCAACTGTATGTTCTAGTTCTAGCCACCTGCAGAAACTAAACGAAAATCTTATCTTATCTACAGACATAGTACTCGATCTCGAAGAGTTTTCTGTTAATTTCTTTAAAGATACTGTATGTGGCACTGTGGGATACTCCTCGAACATCTAATGATGTAATATCTGTGGTGTCTGGCAATAACAGTGCAAGTCGATTTTTGACGAAAATGAGATAATTATATTTTTATAATTAGCAAATCAATAGCTTTCTAACAGTGTAATCAAAATTTTTCTATTTATTTAATTATAGTAGATAAAAATGTACATAAACGCATATGTCATCATAAATGGGAAAAAAAATTCAGGGAAAAACAACATAAGTTGTCTTAGATATGCTTAGATTCATACAATTGCAATGTGTATCATATACCATTCATGCTAAAACCGCATTAATATAGTAATTCTGTTATTACACATTATATTTTAACAAATTTTATTTTCACCCTTCTTATTAGAAGCACACAAGTGGCTTCGAGTTGTTATATACTAAATATTCCTACACAAAGAACGTGAATTATGCTGTTGTGTACGATATTCAGTTTACTTAAGCGGTTATAACAAAATAATTGTAATCGTAATTCTGGTTTACCATTGTTTTGTACAAATCGCACAAGTGCAAATCTGCTTTGTATTTAGTTCTAGATAAGTAATTCAGTATTTTAGCGATAAGTAGTTTATTTCTAGATTATTATTTGTCTTAAAGTGAAGTTAAATATATTTTTTTTTTATTATTTTCCCTAAAAAAAAACCTAAGTCTCCTTGTGTCCTTATTCATCAGAATTATATATAACTTTTATTTCATATTTTGTACGGCTAATAAACACTTTTTCAAACTTGTGCTGTTTTACACAGATAAATTTTCTTTACCAAACAACTTGTGCTTTTGAAAACATGCCATATTTTGCAGATAAAAAGGAAAATAACTACAAAAATTAAATATTGACTAGAGTTTACTTAATATTATTAGTAAAAAGTTTAAAAACCAAAATCGAACAGAAAGTTTTTAAGTAATAAGGTTTTTAATCTTAAATTCGCTCTACTGAAAAATTAGAAAAAATTACTTGTGCTGTTATTGCCAGACACCACAGATATAATGCACCACAGTTTGATCATTAGATATGTACAAAAAATCATCGCTGCATTTTTCTCATCTTTTTATTAACGATATATAGTTTATAGGTAGTATAATTAATAAATTGCCTTCCGATGATACAATAACACAGATATTTTTATGTGTACGTATACTAGAATCGTCTAGAATTCTGTATAATTCTAATTTTGGTTTATATTTCACATTCAAATTTTTTTCACTGCTAACAATTATATTTCTTAGCAGATTTATACATAAATATAAGTAAATAGTGATATTTATATGATACAAAACTACAAAACTAAAGATTACAAATACCAGTGCAAAGTATGTAAACTTAAAAATCTTGAAATTCATATAAAGGATTTGAGTAATCATTCAATATTTTTTAATTTTTTTTTTTATTAGCACCGACATGGTTTATATTGGAGCAGGCCCGCACCTACCATAGGAGCAAGTGGAGCATTTTCTCCGGGCGCTGCAATCTTGGGGCGCCAAATTAATCTATATTTTTTTATAAAACTTTTTATATAAATACTCAAAAAAAAAAATATTTGACTTATGCAAATAATACAAAAAATATACACATTTCTTATGTCTATATGTTACTATCTATGTGTACTAGACCATTAATGATATATGAATTTATGTGTTAGTACAATATGGGAATGGAGAGCCAAATCCAAAATGGCTCTCTTTATTGTTTGTGACACAACTACACAACTATGGTCTATATCATAATCACTATATAGCATAGCATATAATAGCAAATAGAATGCGAACTATTATCTAATAAAACAGGATCAAAGCCAAATAGCCAAATATTGTAAATGAATAAAAATCAATGTCAATGATATTTTAATAATAATATTCGCAATTAGATCTCTAACTATACATTATTGAATATTGAAGAATATAGATTTTGTTCTATTGTATATATGTATGTACATGCATAGGTACATAAATATATGTATGTAATGTTAGATAGTATATTGAGACGAGACTTTTTATTTACCTGTTGATAATAATTATATTTATTTGTCTATCCTTTTATTTTGTTTTTGTATTGGCTCATTTTTTTTCTTTCTGGCTTAGCTATAATTTTATTACATATTTATTTTATTTTATTTCTAACGAATCTAATAAATCATAAATATATGTATACATATTTTTATAGTATTTTAATTTTTTAGTTTCGTACATGACATACATACATTTACGTTATACCATCATATCTATTGTATCTACAAAGACATTATATTTTACATTTAAAATAGAAATAAAAATAAAACGTGATAAAACTAGGCCTCTAGAAGTCTAGAACACGCAAACAGATTTTCTATACAATGTAGTTCATGTTCATAAGCATGTGATATTGAATGTAACATGTAGCGTAGAATAGAAACATTTTTGTTCAATTTTTTTTGCTTTCGTCCTTATATTGATCAAACAACGGTTAATTTAATATTCTCATTATTCTTATAATATAGGTTCTTTTTTATGAAATAGGTACCTATTTACTATTTACTATATACATATTTGCTTATCTTTACCTACATGCATGCATGCATGTATTTATAAAGTAAAAAAGCTTTTCGATAAGATTTACTTCCTTAATTAAAAAAAAAAAAAATTTCCTTTCACTGTTATTTAAAATTTAATATAAAAATTTCTTGTAAAATATTTTAGATTTTGATATTATTAATAAAAATAAAATGTGAAGTGTTAACATTTAAATTTACATTAAATCGCTACTGTTTGAATGTTATAAATAATAATAATGAATTATAGAAGAATTAAAATGAGGAGTTATTGAAAATCACGCTATACTATAAATTCACTATAATATAATATAATTCGTACATGTGAACTCAAAAAATTCTAATATCGAAAAAGTGCAATATGTGGTATAAGAGTTACTTGCACTCCTTAAAACTATTGATTGATTTTATATTAGGTTTTTGTTGTTTTTAAAGTAACAAAAATTTTTTTTGTTTTTTTTTTTCAATCTTTTATTTTTTTTTTTTTACAATTTCAAAAAGTAAATATGTGAAATATAAAAATATAAGTTAAAATCAATTCGTATCAAAACAACAGACACCTAATAAAATTCTATCTGAATTGGTGATGAAATCAAAAGAGTTCGATGTTCAATTTATTTCTACTTTAATGTAAGCAAGTGCACAAATACGTAACGTACATCTGTTGTATAAAATAATAATAAGAATGGAATAAAAATACTTTGAGACAGCCTTGAAAACTTATTACAACTGAATGCGTTTTATTAAAGAAAATTATTTATTTAACGGTCTTTCTCTAGTACTACCACCCTTTATTTTACAATGAACTCAATATTTTTGTTATATTTCAATAGAATTAAATAAACAATAATAAATGATACATAGTAGATAGTAAATAGAACTGTTGCGTGTTTTAAATAAGTGCAATTAAAAGAAAAATTATTTTAAAAATTTTACAACAATAATTACAACTTATTACCATAATCGTAACTCATGAAAGGGAAATCATTAATGAAATTATAATTAAAAAACGAAACTTATAAAAAATGGGAGAAACAGGTAAATTAAATTGTTTCTAGAATGAAAAAAAATATATGTATATACATATATAAAAATAATTGAATGATGAAATAACCAGTTTTCTTTCAGAACATCTTCATATTAATAATAATAAATGTTGAATTTTTATGAATTTCCGAAATTCAAATTTGTAATTTCAAACTCTCTCAAACATTAGATACACCTAATTACGAGAATTGATTAAATCGATCATCGACTCGACATCGACATTAATAATTATTTTTGTGCGATCATAAGAGTTGATTTGATCGGTTAATATCAGTCGATTGGCTTTTGACAATCTCATGATTTCATTAGTTGATGTTAAAATTTCGTTTTAGTTAATTCTAAGATGTTAAGTTGTTGAGTGTATTGCTGACAAAATTCATTCTTGTTGTTCAAGAATTTCGTTAAATTTGACTCAATCTTTTTTGAAATATGTATTGTGAAATTGTAATTTTTTTTTTTTTTTTTCTTATCATTAAAGACAAACTGTTTTCATTTAGTGATTCGTGATATACGTTTTCGAATGGAATTAATTTCAGTCACTTTGTGATTTTTTCATTCAAAGTTCATTTTATTAAAAACTATGCCGATTCTAAATTCAATGCAGTATACTTGACAGATTACTTTTACATGTTAAGCATGCTGTGAAGTCAAAAGTCGAAGTCCAAGTTGAAGTCACTGCATTGAATGTAGAATCGGCATTATTGAAAAAAAAAAAAAAATGTATGAAATTGGCATATAAAATTGTTTTCTGCATCAGAATTTGTGTTAAACTGCAAGTTTGGTTGGGCTGTACCATAAAATACGGACAATTTTATTAAATTAAAATATTTTTCAATCGATTTGCAAATTTTATTTTATTTTATGTATGGAATGTACATAATGTACAAATTGATGGGTTACTATATTAAATAAAAGATAAATTTCCGAGATAATTTTTAATGACTAACGTGATAACAATTTATTATTCCATCACCATCAATTATTTTACTTATAAATTTGTATAAAATTAAAAAAAAAACAATTTTTTTTTTTACTTAATATTGATTTTTAAAAAAAAAAATCTCTGCAATACCGATAATACTTATTTAAAATTTGTATTTTAGAAAAAACAAAAATTGATAATATTTTTTTAATACTTCTGTTCGATTAAATTAAATACATTTTTTAATAATTTTATGTAAATTTTGTATGATATTAGGTTGTTCGATAAGTCATTAGTCTAGCTACAAAACATGAAATTATTATTCAAAATTTGCCTTTTTTTTTCTTCAGGTATGATTACATTTAATCCGTCTGTTTTTAAATTTTTTAATATCACCAAAGCGTAATACAATCTGTCAAATTCTTCAAAATACGCATTTGTTACAGCAACTACTTCGGTATTTGATTAGAACCACTTAGAGAATTGACGATCACAAAATTATATTTTAAAATTTTAGAAATAGGAAAAAGTCACACAGCCGAAGGACATAACGATTTTGTAAAAAAAAAGCTTTCAATGTTTGAAGCACCAGCTATCTCACGAATTTTTGTTTTTCTGTCATTCATAATTCTTTTGTGTGTTACTTTTGTGACGGTTTCTGCTGTAAACACCTCGATAGGCTTTCACTGCATTTGATATCATCCGATTTTTTTCCACCCCATTAAAAGACATGTTTAATTAAAACAAGAAATTTACTTTTTTCAATTTCTCTACAACTATTTGCTACCAAATGAAAATTTGATAGATTTAAAAAGAAAAATTCAACGTTTGACATTTTGACAGATGATATATTGGTCAAAAATTATAACTAATTGTTGAATTTTGTAAAGAAACATTTTGATTCAGACCAAAGATTTATCGAACAGCCTAATATTGTGTTGAAATATTTCGAATATGATTTGCTCTATTCTTTCATTAAAGGCACCAAGCATTTTTGAAACTCTTGAATTTTTCGAAAATACATATTTCGCGTTTGTTCGTTTTTTTTCTACAAGAAATAAATTATAAAAAATGAAACAAAAAAATGTACATACATATATCACAAAAAACTTAATACATTCATTGGCTGAAGTTCCGAAAAGATGTCACAACCGATCCTCTTGAAATTTTGACCACAGAATGCCCTTCTGGCCTAGATCACGGGATTTTCGTTTTTTTGGCGCATCGCCCTCCGTCGGCCATAATTGACATTTTAATTTTTTTGCCAAAATTTTATTTTTACTTATAACTTTATAACAGTACACGATACAGATATGGTATATATCTCAAAAGATACTGTAATTTATTACAAAATTTAGCAGCATTAAAATCATTTCTCTCTAGGGTATTTGCCTTCTATATCCGGATTAAACTAATAAATAAAAAAACTTGCTCATGATGTCCTTTCTTATTTGCAAAAAAATCGAACCGATTACCCTTACTCATTTCTGAGAAATTGGCAAAAATGTAAAAATAGTCAAAAATTACAAAATCTCCTTTATTATCATTTTACTAGGAGTTTTTGGGAAATTTTTTTCCCCATAATATAGAGCATCTTGAGACGCATCTTTTGAGATATATACCATATCTGTATCGTGTACTGTTATAAAGTTATTAGCAAAAATATGATTTTGCAAAAAAAATTAAAGTGCCAATTATGGCCGATAGGTGGCGATGCGCCAAAAAAGACGAATATCCCGTGATTTAGGTTAAAAGCGAGTTCTGTGGACAAAATTTCAAGAGGATCGGGGGTGACACCTTTTCGTAACTCCAGCCCATTCATTTGCAAAGTGTAACAAAAAATTGAAAAAAAAAACAAAAAGAAATCAGTGACTAATATAAGGTGCACTTAAAATCTAAATTAGTACACATATGTTATGAAAATTCTTTATTATATTTTAAATTGGACGACTCTGCATTTATTGTGTTTACGCAGTAATCATTTTTGTCCATTCTAATACATCATTTTTTAAATCTTTTTTATGTAAACGTTTCCCCTGGCTTAGCAATTCAGCAAATTGTGGTACAACTGGATCTCGATTACAAGATGCCATTGCAATTACATTATCATCCTTATCAAAATAAAATACAATAAATGTCATTGTTTCTAGGTCACCTTCAACGCGAATCTAAAGGAAAGTTTTCATTTTTTGTTTGTTTGTTTTAGAAAACGAAAAAAAAAATTACTTACTTCATGGGGTTTTCCATAGCCTGAATAACGTAATCCTTTTCCCAATAATTTTGTAAAGAAAAATGGAACAGTTCTAAGTTCTGTCTCTTTTCCAACCATATTCAATGCTGCAATTTTTCCATGATATTGTGCTAACTGATAATGTCCAATTGCAGATTTTTGATTTGATGCAGCAAATACTGGAGCATTTGCAATATCACCGCCAACATATACATCAGGTACATTCGTCATTAAATACATATCCGTATCAATTGAACCATTTTTATTAAGTTTTATTCCAGAATCTTTTAGAAATTCTGTATACATAGTTGTTCCAATACCCAAAATTAATAAATCGCATTTAATCGTTTCACCATTTTGTAATTTAACCGATTTAATTGTATTGTTATTGTCTCCAATACATTCGGTAATTCCATTTTCCATAATCATATTAAAACCTTTTTCTTCAAATAATTTTGCTATACGTTTTCCGATTACTGCTCCGAAGCTTGATTGCAATGGATATTCATCTCTACCAATCACAGTTACCTAAAATATTAATTTTTTTTTTGTGTTTTTTTTTGTATTAAATAATTACGAATTTTGTGATTAAAAATAATAATTAAAAAATAAATAAATTACCTGTTTAACTTTACCATCTAGAATGGCAGCTGTTTCTAAACCAATAAAGCTAGCACCTAAACAGACAACTTCCATTTCTGGTTTTAAAATTTTTGATACTCCTTCAGAATCTGTATAATCTCTGATCGTAACGATATTCTTTAAGTTCGATCCAGGTATATTTAATTTTCTTGCTTTTGATCCTGTCGCTATATACAACTTATCGTACTTGATCGAATAGCCATTTGAACAGTTTACTACTTTTTTAGTTGTATCAACTTTCGTTGCTTCTGTATCTAATAAAACTTCAATATCATATTCTTCATAAAAGCACATATCACGTAACTGTAATCGTTTTAAATCAAAAGTGAATGATTTCGAAACTTTCACTCTATCATACGGTAGAACATTTTCTTTGCAAATCATAACAATACGACCAGTAAAACCTTCTTGTCGTAATGTTTCGACGCAAACACCACCAGATGGACCACCTCCAATCACAATATAAGTTTTCTCATTGGATGGATCACGTTTTTGCATATCCTTTATACGTTTACTTCTTTCTAGATCACTTTTTCTGGCTGTTATTTTAACTCGATTATTATTCACTGTAACCTTGTAGCATGGTATCGAATCTAATCCAGGAAAATCTTCGATATCGCCAGTATTTAAATTAAAACATGCTCCATGCCATGGACATCGTATACGATTATCTCCAATTGCACCTTTTATTAATGGAGCATCATAATGTGAGCATTTATTACCGATTGCATGTAAACTTCCTTTATTATTGATTAACAGCACCTTATTTCCGCCTTCGGTTAATTCGAATTCTTTCATTTCATTTTCACCGATATCACCTACATCACAGACTTCCTTTTCGATTATATCGCAAAACATATTTAATCTATCGATACTTATTGAACCTAGAAAAATATACAAAACATAAAAATTGTTCAATTAAAAATTAAAAAAAACACAAAACAAAACAAAAAAAAAACATCTTTATAATTTAAATTATTTTCAATATTTATCTGATTTGATAGAGAGATTTATCTATATAATAATGGTATAATTTTTTTTATCTTACGAGCACTTCGACACAGCATCAGATTTGTCAATTGTGACATTACCGATCTTATCCATGCACTTCCCATACTTTTCTATTTTCAAAAATTAATTCCTATAATAATGATGGATCATGTCAGCAATTACAGACAGCCAAAATGCTACGTATATATAGTAATTTTTGAGAAGTAATTTGTAAAAATCAAATTTTATTTTATAATAAATTTTTGGTTAACACAAAATTTACATTAAGTGAACAAACATTTACATTTTCATGGCATTTTCAATTTTCTCTTTTAATTAAAAAAAAAAAAATAATAAAATTAATTGTTAAATTGAGTATTAACGAAAACTGATTACCATTTACCATCAGAAGTCCGAAAAATTTTATGAATTTCGTGCAAGGAAAATATTCAATTTTCTGAATTATTCCATTTTATACTTCATACTCATCTAATATATAGTACATATACGAGTAGGTGTAGTCTTACATGTTTTATATGATCAGATATACACATATGTAGTACATAATGTACCTTTAAATTTTTGAATTCGATTTTTTTTTTTTGTTTCAATTTAAAATTGAGACCAATAGGCGCTTTCATAATTTCCAGCTTATGGTTGGATCAACCATAAAATGTCCAAAGATTGGAATGTAGGAATAGTAACTCCCCTACATAAAATCGTTGACGTATTTAGCTGTAGCAACTATCGTGGCGTGGCATTACATTGCTAAACTGGCTTACAAAGTTCTCTCGAATGTTATATGCGCTAAAATAAAATCGTATGCGGAACAAAAATACTTGGCAGTTATCATCAGTGTGGATTTAGAGTGCAATCAGAGTTAAGGCCTGAATGTGGTTCATCGTCACCGTCATTTTTCAAATATACGAAATTAATGTTAGTGAATATGATACGCCGTCAACGTTTTCATGACGGTGATGGTGACGGTGAGAGTTGAACAACTTTCTACTTTTGACCGTCACCATCACCGTCATCGAGTACATAACCCGAATTCTAGTACATTTAGGTGTTTATTTTTTTTTTTTTTAATTTATTCTACAGTGTTGTTTGATTATGACAAAAAAAAAAAATAAGAAAATTATAAAATTTAAAAATATTTTTTTGAAAAAAAAAGTTAATTTCTTGTGTTCAAGACGATTTTGTGTTCATTTTGACGGTGACGGTCGACGGTTTATCGTATTTACTAGTTCGCCGTCACCATCCGGTTCGCCGGTGACGGTGATGGTGAACCATATTCAGGCTCTTATACTGGAAAACACTCTAGTCTAGAATATAATATAACGACGCTCCACGTATTTGTTGATTTTAAAAAGCCTATGACAGTATAAAGAGAAATGTACTGTATTCAGCAATGATCAAATTTGGTATACCACTACATCTGGTACGAGTGACTTAAAAAAACTGACACTAGATAACGTCGAGTGCAGAGAGTTAGAATACAAAATGAATTGTCAGAATCTTTCACATCCCATAGTAGTTTAAGACAAGGAGATACGAAAATATGTGTATACTTAGGACCGTATGTTCACATAGGTATTATCCTGGTACTAAGACCCAGATCGGTAGCAAAGTCATTTAAGACCTATTGCGGCTTAAACTTTAATTAGTATGTTCGGATACTGATTGAGTTTTAACTTTTGAATATGACTGTATTTTGACTTGTATCTTTATTTTAATATAAACTTTGACACTTGCAAGGCTAACTAAAATAAAAATAAAAAAAAATTTGACACTTTGATATACAAAGTTTATATTATATATTTTATTTTTTTCACACAGTTGTCAAACTCAAGCTAATACGCTAATACCACTACTAACTGATATTACGACTGGTAGTAAAATCAAAACTAATATACATGTGAACATACAATTGAGCGTAGTCACGATAAGCCCGTTCCGTCCCGTACCGTTTCGTTCCGATACGTTTCAAAACATACCTGTTATAATAAAACGGAACGTTATATAGTAAATTTGAAAGCTAAAATTGAAAATTTATATGGAAACAGGTTATGTTATCCGTAAAAAGTTGAAATTTGTTCAACTTCAACGTTTCGTACCGTTCCGTTCCGTCAATCGTAACAGCTTTTCCGTCAATCCATATAAATAACATGGAAATGTCAAATATCCAACTTTTTTCTTTTTATGGAACGGAACGGAACGGGCTTATCGTGACTACGCTCTAAGACTAATAGCCCTATTCTGTTGAGTATCAGTGACTAGTCATAAGTCATAAGTTATAACATAAGTCACAAGTTGTGACTTTTTGTATTCCGCAGTAAAAAGTCACAACATGCCAGAGTCACAAGTTGTGATCTGCTACTTCAGTCGTCACAAGAATAATTTTAAGGTTATGTGAAAAATTTAAAATATATCATTTTTCTTGAAAAAATTTGACGTTTCAAATTCACCACTAAGAGGTGAAATTTTTGTGATTTTTCTTGTGATTACTTATTCAGAATACGAAACAGCTGATTAGTCATAAGGAAAATCACAAGAAAACCAGTCACAATTTCGTTGTGACTTGTGATGGGTCACAATACCAGAATAGGGCTATAAGTTCAGCTAATACCTATGTAAACATACGGCCTTTGTATATGTATTAATAAAAGCACTCCTTGTGTTTGATACTATCAAAACGTTATTTTTTTGATAATAGTGTAAAGGCACTTGTAGTTGATTTCAATATCAAACGAATATATGTAATTAAATTTTCTAAAAATAGATTTCTTTCAAACATTCTTTAAAGCGAGTGAAGCAATACTACTTATATATATAAAATTACTTTTAAAAGAAAAAAAAAATTCTTTTCTACTTAAAATAACCACTTCATAAGTGGATATATATTTTTAACATTTTATTGAAGTGGTATCACGCATGCAACAAATTATTACCTTCCTGTTTTTTTTTTTTTAATTTATTTTATTGTTACATTTTCACACCATTCGAATATTATATTCAAATATAAAATATTTCAAATTCTGATATTTAGTTTAGTTTAAACCTTTTAAAGAAGTGTTAAATATTTTCTTCTAGAAAATAAATACTAATTACAAATAAAATTTATAAGATTCAAGTTAAAGTTCAAAGAAATTATATTTTTATTTAAAACAAAAAAAAAAAAAACAAAAAAAAAAAATGTTGGGAATTGCTTGTGATCCTCTTCAGCATATTAGCATGTATCAGATGCTTCATGAAGGTTTCATAAAAAATAATTAAAAAATTATTATATACATTTTTTTTTGTTGTCTTTTTGGCTTTTTTAGTGACTTCTGTTCAAAATCGCCATTCATACACACATTATTATATACTCTTAATTCATTAAAAATTTCTATTTGTGATAATGTATATATATATATGTGTAATGAAGTAATTTTAAAATTTTTTTTGTTTATAATAAAAAAGTTACTTTATAATGTATCGATATTTTAATGTTAATTTTTTTCAATTTAAAAAATTAATTGAATCATTTTCATTTTAGGATTAAAATTACAAATTATTGGATCTACTAAAATCAAAATTATTTCATCATCACCATAATAATGTCAGGTTAGAGAATTTTTATTTATTTTTTTTTTCAAATTTTTACTGTTGAGTTTCAAAATGTTTAAATAAATGTTCGGATAAAAAGTTTAAAATTTTAAAACTTATTGTGAACGTATATTTTTGAGGCTTCAGTTAAGTAGTATCAGTAGTACATAATGCATTGAAAAGATGAAAATTTTTTTAATGCTTAATAAGAAGTAATGTACAGAAGCGTGAAAAAATTATGGGACAAACATAACAAATATAACTTTTTAAAATACAAAGTACTTTAAAACGTAACATTATGAAAAACAATTAAAAAGTTTTTCAATAAAATATTTTTTTCAATTCATACAATAATAGAATACAACAAAAGCTAGAAATATTTTTAATTCCGTTATTCAAAAATAAATTCAAAAAGAAAAATTATATCAAATTGTGAATAAATCAAGATACATAGTAAAGTACGAAAAATTATTAAAATTTATATGAAAAAATGAATTTAATAATGCCGCTTCTAACATTCAATGCAGTGACTTCAACTTGGTCTTCGACTTTCGACTTCACAGATTAGGATTCGAGATATCTATTATCTTTTGCACCACATATCTCAGAAGTTACTTAACCGATTTCAATGAAATTTGAAACATAGATACTTTGATAGGAATTGTCGTCATTGAATGGAGCACTTTTTTTTTTAAAAAATGTCCTTGTTTCCTTTTTACAGGGTGTCAAAGTTGTCAAAATTGCGATTTTTCGGCTTCCAAATGCACCACGTACAGCAAACACTGATTGACCAATTTCTTTGAAATTTTGAATATAGGTAGCCTGAAGGATATTGTGATCCTTGAATTAAATCAAAGTTCAAGTTGAAGTCACTGCATTGATTGTAGAATCGGCATAATTTATTTGACGACCTTTACGTCTATAGACCTTTAACAAAATCTTGTAGAATCTTACTCGATTTTTCTTGTAATAATTTTTTTAATTTAGCAGCTGGCTTATGGTGGCATTTTTTTCATATTACGCTTTTCTAAATATGACGACAGATATTCGATTTGATCTAAGTCGGGAGTTTATGGAGGTGCTTCCATCACATGAGGACAAATTACGTTTTCCCTTTTCATGTGTGGTAAATCGCTAAAGATCGTATATTTATGTCAGTAATGATTACATTTTAAAAGACCTATCGGGAGACCAAGGAAATGTTGGTGGGATGATGTGGCAGACGACCTACGAAGACTAAAGGTGAAGAATTGGAAACATACAGCGAGCGATAGAGCTGAGCTGAGTGGCGGCGGCTTCTGCAAGAGGCGATAGTTCTTCATGGACTGTAGTGCCAACATGATGATGATGATGAATGATTACGTTTTCTACTCATGAAAAATTATTCATGCCCCATAATTTTTTCACGCCTGTGTACGTAGTATTATTAGTGATGTTAGACATAAATGTTTTGCATCGAAACAATAATATTATCGTAAAATATCAAAAACAACACAATTTTTGACATTTTGAAACTTAACCTACAAATTACATAATAAAACTTAAAGGAATGAATTAGAAAATTGAAAATTTTTTACATAATCTTTTAAAAATAGAAATTAGATGTAAGTAATAAAAGTAATCCTTAAGTACTACAATATTAGCACGTTCTAGGTACTTAGTTTGTTTCAAAATGAGTATTTGAGTGGATAGTATTTACATACATACAGTCAAAACCAAAAGTCATCAAAAAAATTAAAATTTGAACTCTATACCTCAATAAAAATTCAAATAATTAACAAAATTAATTTCCATTTAAAAAAAAAAAAAATTTACATTTATTTAAAAAATTCGGCTTCGAATACAACATATAAAAAAATATGAAAAATTGTTTATAGCGATACACATAAGTAATAAAAGATTTGTAATGTACTAAAAAGCAATATGCTGTAAGCTGCTTTATGATTATTATGTAGATCTCAACAAGAAAAATAAAATATAGTAAGCTATTAAGTCCAGGCAATTTTACTCAATCGTTCAGATTTTCGGGTGATATTTCACTTAATATCTTGTAATATTGAAATCGTTTGATATCGGAGATAACAAAATCATAAGTAGGTACTTTATTTATGGTGCTCAAATGTGTAAGATTTTTTTCTATAAACGCCCTTCTTTAATGGTTGTGACATTCCAATAAGAAGATACGCTAATTTGAAAGTGAAATTATTTTCAATAATTTTCATTTTTGTCATTTTTTGAGTTATTTTATGATTTTTGAGGAAATTATTTACTTGATTTTATTAATTCTTTAATTATTAAGTCCTATATGTATGGATTTTTATTAAATGATGTATAATGGCATACAGAATCAGGTAATGATTAGCACAACTTTGTGTTGTGCACAATTAATTTAGAAGAGATTCAATAAATCAGCGGTAAAATGCTGATCTACTGATCATGAAATTTCGTATTTCCGAATCTCGGTAACAATAAAATTAGAAATTATAAAAAAAATTACTTGAATTTTTACTGAAGTGTAAAGTTAATTTTACTTATTTTGATGACATTTGATTCTGAGTTATGTTAAACTAAATGCTGTAAATTTTATCATCTCATACTTCATATCAAATTTTTAAAAATTTCAACAAACTAATTAAAAAAAAATTTACAAAAACAAGCTTTACAAACAATTTTGCTTGTATTCATTATTGTGATTATTATTTCCATTAGACATTCTATTAACTTGAGGTGAATTTCTAAGGCTGGTATTCACCAACATAGATTATCTTTCATCTGAGATAAAGTGTATTCATCAACCTGGATAAAACACTACTCGGATATTTTTAAGACAACCTCGGAGTGGTATTATAAACATCGTTCGAACATAACCTTGTTATTAACAGCAACAGCACAAATAAAGATAATGTATATGTACTGTATTATCATCTTTGCATAGAATTATGACATCACAGAACCCCTTTTTCATTTTGTAATATAAAAATGCAATCAGCTGACATGTTTGACACACATGTTCGACCCGAAAACGAAGTTCGAAAACAAATTTTACCTAGGTTGATGAATAAGCTAAAATTGTATCCGGCTAAAATATATCCGACGGATATATCCATGTTAGAGAATACCACCCTAAGGGCCGGTACTCACATCGAAAGCAAAATTTTTCTCCAGATAAAACCTATGTAAAAAAAATGCCGCTAAATTGTTAGCTAAATTTTTAGTTTCAAATTTCGCTTACTGGTACTCACTTCCAAACTAAATTATTTCGGTGGAACTTAATAGTGGAGAGTTGTGGAACTCATTTTTCACAATCATTTTATATGGTCGAGCATATAAAAGGCAAGCGAAATATTGACAGCTCAAATATTTTGACTAATAAATATTTATTTATTTATTTTTACTTAATTTAATTTCATAGCCTCCGCGATTTTTTTCAAAAAATTTCAAAAATCTATGTACTCTACACACATTTCCTTCCACAATTTTTAGCTTGTAGAATTATATATGCAATAGCAAGCGAAAAATTTCACGGGAACTGAGTACCAGGTCTAAGAGTCAAAACAATGTTCAAAATCTCAAGCTATATTAGCTGCTTTCGATTTAGCAATTTCAAGTACTTGCGAATACAAAAATGTGTCTAGGATAAATTGTTATATCGGGCAACACAAAATTTGTTCGTAACTACTTGCATCTACTAGCAGCTACTTGAAAATTTTTTCATGAGTAGCTGCGAGGCGAGTAGCACAGACATTTACCTTTTCTACTCACAAGTACTTGAAATTGCTAAATCGAAAACATTTATTGTAAATGTATTTTTAACTTATTAGGGCCGGTACTCACATCGAAAGCTAAATTTTTCTCCATATAAATCCTATGTAAAAAAAATGTCGCTAAATTGTTAGCTAAATTTTTAGTTTCAAATTTCGCTTACTGGTACTCACTTCCAAACTAAATTTTTACGGTGGAACTTAATAGTGGAGAGTTGTGGAACTCATTCTTCACAATCATTTTATATGGTCGAGCATATAAAAGGCAAGCGAAATATTGACAGCTCAAATATTTTGACAAATAAATATTTATTTATTTTTACTTAATTTAATTTCATAGCCTTCGCGATTTTTTTCAAAAAATTTCAAAACTCTACGTATACTATACACACGTTTCCTTCTACAATTTTTAGCTTGTAGAATTATATATGCAATTGCAAGCGAAAAATTTCACGGGAACTGAGTACCAGGTCTTAGAGTTAAAAAACTAATATATCATAAATTTTATTGATGCAATAGCTGTGTTTCTTTCACGTGAGCGAAGTACTTCTGAGCAATTATTTTAGCAATGACTCAAACTATTCAAAGAAACATAAATAAATTTGACAAGTGAAGCAAAAGATAAGCTTAAAATTATTTTACTTTAAATTTGAAAAATTTATATAAAACACTCCATATGATATTTGTTTATACCAAGAAATCTAACCTAAACAGTCAATTTCCATTTGTTGGATAATGCGAAACTAAAAAGACATCTGGTAGAAAGAAATAACGTAACTACTTACAAAGTGAGTGAACTACTTTTGAAAAATAGTTTGAGCAGTTCACACATAAAAATTTAGTGAAGTATTAAACCAAACTGATTTTTAAGTACTTTGCTCATGTGAAAGAAACACAGCTAATGTATCAAGTGACATTTTATTTATCTTTGCCTAGAATTTATAGTATGTATTACATTACCGTATTACAATTACAAAACATTTTTTTGACGTTTAGAAGCTCACCCTTATTACTTATGTAGTATGTTACATATCTCGTATACATAAAACGTATGCAATATAACAATTAAATTCTAATTTTTATTTGCACTAAGTTTATTCAGTACCTACATATCATCTATACTTTTATAAATATCTGGAGCAATTTGAATGATACACACAAGACAAAACAAATATTTAAGAGTTAAAATTAAATCTAAGTACAAAAAAAAACTCAAGAAAATAAAAAAAAAATTCCACAACTAAAAGAATATTATGTAAATGAAAATATTAAACAAAAAATTCCATGTCTTATTCACATTACCTGCTTTAAAAAAAAAAAAAAAAACAGAAAACTAACACACTACACAAAATACCGAAGTGTAATTAATAAACTTTTAATTTTAACTGAAATTATTTTCAAATCAAATTTATATTTTACTGTGATTTTACAAGTAAATTTTATGATAAGTTTTAATGAAATTTACACGCGAAACAAATGAAATGTAAAAAATTATGATTCATTTGTCTCAATGTCTTTATAAGAAATCCATTGTGCATATGACTATGCACATACTGGAATATAAGTAGATCATAGCATTGAACAAGTTAAACTATAAGATTTTTTTTTTTTCAAGAGAAAAAAAAAATTACGTAAACTTTTGTGTCTCGTGCATTTACATTAAATCTATGATTATTTGATTAAAATTAATCTCAGATCAGTAAAAAATTGATTTGCTCAAGGCAAAATTTCAACCTATAAATTTTAATTTAAATATGCTGTGCTCTTTCCTCAAGTTTTATTTATTTTTTAATTATTAGACATGGAATTTATTTAAGTCATTCATGTCGAATTTCGATTCTTGAATGAAAGTTATTGCGGGTATTGAGTTCAATATTGTGAATAATAATCAAGGGCGATTTTATTTCCCCTGGTATTATGTATATTTTCATTTTTTTAGCACTTTTCATTTCATAAAAATATGAAAATTTCAGATACATAATGATAATTTACAAAAATAATATAGATTAAAATTTTAGAACAAATAAAATAAGTGAGTTTAAGTATGTCGAGTCTACTTAAGTGTTTAGTAATACCGTAATACATATCACATATCGCAAATAAAATAACTACCAGATTCACAATTCAGTGTAGTTGGAAATATATGAAAAACGTTAATGTGCAATTATTGTTACGTCTCGTCCAAGTAAAATTCTGTTATACAATTCATATAACCAGTACACCTTTATCATAATTTTGTTATAAAAATCCGTTCAACTGTAATACATAAAACTGGTTTAAATTAGAGATTCTTTTGAAAATGTCAAATATAAGAAATAATTATCACACTGAGTGATGTGTCATCGATGACCCATGGCGTTATGTGCGCAAATTAAGCATCTGGCCTTGAACTTCCCGATTATTCAGCGAGGTAAATTCTTCACGATGACCTTAATTTTCAACAAGTTGGCGATTGTGCAGGAAATTTCCCAGCACGATTTCAATTCTCGAAGGAATATCATCTCAACGAGGGGCAATTTGGAGTGGACAGTCCGCTTCCGTGATTTGGCTCCTGTGATTTTTTGTGGGATTTTTCAAAATCCCTCGATTATGTCAACCGTCTAAGGATTGTAAAAGACCTAAAGGTCAACATTCAAAAAGAAATTTCCAACACACCCATTGTTATGCTAATAAGAGTAATGACATGACAAATACAAATATGTACCAGAAATCGCCTAACTTAGTATATGGGTAATTAAATATGTACCTATGTAACATTATAAAACAAAAAAATAAAAAAAATTCTGATTCATAAAATGAGTTTTATCGTTTTATTGAGTTTCGAAAAATGGATGTTGTGTTGCCGCACCTTGTATAACATAAATAATTTTACTTGGATGAGATTACTTCGTCCAACAACGTAACTAAAAATTTTCCGTAGAAAACAACTACACAGCATTGAGTCTGGTAGTTATAATTGTCTATAATAATATACCGCAATGCTTATAAATGAATCTAGCTAGAGCAAAATAAATAAATTTTTTAAATAATTTTATGAGAATTTTATTTTCATTTAACATGTGTGCAAATAATTATCGATGTAATATGCAGATAGTGAAGACAGTGATGGTGAGGGAGGTCTAGGAAATGTTAGCCGAGTCATTATTCGACCACCTGGTACTAGTGGTAAAGCGAAACGTGGTCATTTATGTTTTGATGCTGCATTCGAAACTGGAAATTTAGGTCGTGCCGATCTTGTCGGAGAATTTGAATATGATCTATTTTTACGACCAGATACATGTAATCCTAGATATCGTTTCTGGTTCAATTTTACTGTGGATAATGTTAAACAGGATCAAAGAGTTATTTTTAATATTGTTAATATTAGTAAGACAAGAAATTTATTTGCGTCCGGTCTATTGCCAATCGTTAAATCAACAAGCCGCCCGAAATGGCAAAGATTACCAAAACAGAATGTTTTCTATTATCGATCGTTAGTACATCAGAATCATTATATTTTAAGTTTTACTTTTGCATTTGACAGAGAAGATGATGTTTATCAATTCACGATTACACCACCATACAGTTATTCAAGATTGCAATCATATTTGACAGTTATTGAATCAAGATATCATGAGAAATTTTTCGAGAAGACATGTTTAACAAAAACTTTGGTTAGTAATATTTTTGATGATTCATAAAAACAACAATAAAATGATACTGGAACATTTTTCTTTTAATTTTCATTTTCTAGCAAAATAGAAATCTAGAATTAATTACGATTGATCATGTGCCGAAATCAGATAAATTTAATAGTAAAAATCCTTTAAGAGTAATTGTTGTATTAGCTAGAAGTCATCCAGCCGAATCTCCGGCATCATTCGTCTGTCAAGGATTTATAGAATTTTTAATTGGACAACATCCGATTGCAAATATTTTAAGGCAGAATTTCGTTTTTAAAATTGTACCAATGGTAAATCCTGATGGAGTATTTCTAGGTAATAATCATTGTAATTTAATTGGTCAGGACTTGAATAGGACATGGCATATAGCAACAGAATTTTCACATCCAACACTATATGCAATCAAAAATATGCTGAAAGAAATTGATAACTCTAATGTAAAAGAAGTTTAATGTTTTTGTTCAATAAAAAAAAAAAAAAAATGTATAAAAATGCATTTTGCAGAACTATCAACTTGATTTTGTCGTCGACATCCATGCAAACACAAGTCTTCTGGGTACTTTCATTTACGGAAATACATACGAAGATGTCTATCGATATGAACGTCATTTGGTTTTTCCAAGATTATTTGCAACTAACACTTACGATTATCTACAGGCAAATATGATGTTTAATGCAGACGATCGAAAGGCTGGAACTGCTAGAAGATTTTGTTGTCAACATCTAAGTGATACTATGAATGCCTACACATTAGAAATTTCAATGTACGGCTATTACCTCAAAGACGGAAAAACAACAACACCATACACAGAAGATGGCTGTATGTGTTGAATAATATAAAAGATACAATTTTATGGATTATTTAATTGTATTTAATTTTTTCATTGCTTCACAGATTACAGACTTGGACGCAATTTGGCTCGTACATTTTTACAATATTATCGATTTACAAACATTCTACCTCTACCAATTGTATCCGAATTAAAACCGAAACGTGGTCGCCCAAAAACACATCGTCCACGTGGTCGTTCAAAAATTCGTCCAGAAATTAAACCCCGTCCGAAAACTACACGTTCTTATGCACCGATAAGTTATACAGATTTGTCTATATGTCGATATGAAAGTGGAACATCCGATGAAGGTTCACCAGTAAGACAACAACAACAACAACAACAAATTTATAACAGTATAACAGCAAGCGGATCACATCATTATTGTCATCGATTAAGAAAACAAACAGCTGTCATTCAACATTCAATTCCTGATCATTTTTCACTTTTGAGCATCAAATCATTAACAAAATTTGACAGTTACGATATTTCATCAGTCAGTGATCATTCAAAAAAATCAAATATTAAATTGCCACCATTATCAGAAAAAATTATAAATTATTCCAGGCCAAATGATATATTGAATATACCGAATACTACTGTAACTACAACTACAACCGTTACAAAACCGTATCTTTCGATAATTGATTTTAATCAGTTGACTAGAGGCAGTTTAGAGGAGGCTACTTCAAAAGATAAAAAATATCTAAAAGAAAAAACTAAAACAACTTATTAGAATATCGTTGATTTTTGTTATTAAATTTTTATGATATACATATTCATGTTGATTTATATTAAAAATTTTAATTTTTTGCGCATACATATAATGTAGGTACTTAGATAGAACATTTCGAATTTTTAAATTTTATCAAAATATTTAAAAAAAAAAATTTCAATATTTAATCGACACATTTTAATAAATTTCAATTTAAATTCAAATCAATTAAATAAAAATATTTTCTTTTTTCATAATAGAAAAATACAATCTTTATTAACATTTAACAATAATAAATGGTCTTCTATAAATTTCATAAATTCTTTTGAACCGCTAATAACAATTTCATAACTACGATTATTACTGTTATCAATATCGATCAATTTTAAAGCATCCTTTATATGATTTTCATGTAATCTACTTAATTTTACAGATTCATTATATTTCAATTTTCTGTTAACATGCTCACATATTATTTCAGTTAATTCATTCTTTTCACATTTGTCGCAATTCTGATGCGCTAAATATAATGTTGATTTAAAATTCCAATATGAATTATATTCATGAATATTATCTCTGAATATTACATTATCTAAATTCGAAAAACAAGCATTTAATTGTATTCTAGTTAAATCATTTTCATCATTTAAAATTTCATCACAGATTCGTATTACTGAAGTGATTGCAACTCCATGTGTGAATATCAATAAATTATTACATAATGTTGAATTATGTTGGTATGTACCACCAATTGATCCTAAAATTTCAACAATATCCATTAATTTTAAATTTTTTATGTAATTTGACATTTTTCCATTCGGTGATAAATTTACAAGAATTTTAAATTGTAACTTTTTCTCATCAATCCAAAATGGAGAATATGGACGAGTTATGTAAGAAGAAGAATTTAATAGTGCTTTCATCATGATATGATAACCAGATGGAATGAGTAAAATTTCATTTGACGATGACTTATTTACACATTCAAATTTTAATTGAATTAATAACTTTGATGAATTGATATATAATTTTTCGATTAGCTGAAAACTGGTATATTTGTCATTTTTTAAACAATTCTGCATATTTTTGAATTTTCTGTTTTTTGAAGTATCATTAGTTGATTTTGTATAAAGGATACAATTTACACAACCATTTCCACAACAATCATTTTCATCAATATTTGGATTACGGTTCATGATCGCATCTTTCTGACGAGAAAAAAAAAAAGGAAAAATAAAATCACCAATTTTGTATGTTTACAATCAAGAAAATTTTGCGAAAAAATCATGGAATTTTTAATCTAAAGAGAATTCTAAAATTCAAAAAAAATAAAAAAACTTCAATACGAAAACACAAAAACAGTTATCAATTACAGCATTTGTACATGATATAAGCATGTATCTTGCAAACTAATTAATGAGTCTGGTGAATTCTTAGAGAAAATTCTTTCGAATTTCATTTAGTCTCAACTTTATAAATGATAAAATGCGAATGGTGCTACTATTGAAAAATCTATATAATTTTTATAGGGTATGAAATATTATCCTTCAGGGGACACATTTCAAAAAAATAATTAAGTATCGACGTATCACAAGTCAATCGCAACAATAGCAAAACTACATAAATTGAAATTTGAATTTCTTCCTTAACACTGTATTATCCGAACCTGTCTCCATTGACTACAACTGCCTGTTTGCAATGCAGATCTAAAACGAATGCTCCAGTAAAAGAGATTTCGCTTCGATAAAAAAAGGTTGCCAAAACTAAAGCCTATTTTGAGGTCAAAAATAAATTTGCCTATAGAAATGACACTGAAATGTTAAAGAAACATTGGAATCAAAGTTGATATCACGCTTGAAAGAGGACTGATTATGTTGATGAATATAGTAAAAGGTAAAAGTTATCTAAAAGTTGTTATTTTCTTAATAATCACCCTACGAACTTATTGAGTGGGGTTATAATATTCAATCTTCAAGCATAAGTAGATCTTTATATATAAAATAAATGTAGTTAGATATATTGTATAATAATATTATTATGACTTATGAGCTGATTGCAAATTGGATTTAAAAAAAAAATTTCGAATTTGTGAATTACATAACTGCATACTACCTATATCATTAAAAGTAGGTACATAAAATAAAATGCAATTGAATTTGATTGCTTTCACGCTTATAAATAATGTTTTGAAATTATATTGTAATAAGGAGATGTTAATTATCTTATTAATTGGTTATCTGTAGCGGCGGTACCCTTTATTATTTGAAAAATTTTTTTGATAATATTTTTCCATTTGGAAATCATAATTTTTTGATAGATCAGATCCTTATCAATTTTTGTTCGGTTCAGTTTTTTCTTTAGGTTTTTGTTTTATAATAATAATAAAATTTCATTACTTTAAAATTTCTTAAACGATTAATTTCAATTTTAATAATTATATGCATCGAGAATGAATGATTATCATGTTTATGATTTTTATAATCAATGAATGCATGACAGATAAAATTCATACCAAAGTGTGTTTTTATTCGAATTATTTACGATCCATTTCTGGTTTAGTTTTACATTTACATCAATCCCCAAATCACATACAAAAAAAAAAAAAAAATAATAAATAAAATAATAATACGTTTTAACTTCCTTATTTGAATTTGATTGAACGGGCTGACGTATGTACATAATCATACAAGAAACAAATAATGTAAATATGGGTTTTTCCTCACTTTTGGTTTTTTCCTCATCTTTCACTGGTGCGAAAAACAAGATTCTTATGTATGTCATATATGTACATACATTTATGCGTACTGCTACTAACCTATTTTGATAGAAATTTATTTCGAATAATAAAATATCAATTTTCCTTACACTTTATTTTCATATTTTAATTTTTCATAAAATACACAAATTTTCTTTTCATTTCGATAAATGCAAAATTTTAACTATCTATTATATTATGAAGATTTTTATGTTTATAATTAAATGAAATCTATTCTCATCATTTTTTTTTTTTTACTTCAACTTTTACATTATTCTCTGTTCTGATAGAGCTCTGACCTCTGAATTATTTTTATTTCCATTTAAATTCTTTTAAACTATGAGAAATGTATAAATTTAAATAACTATGTACTACCACAGACAATGATATCATCAATGGTACTACTGTTTTCAGAAAAAATAGAATTTTGTTCAGATATTTTGACACAATTTATTCATGGACATAAAGGTAGAGTACAGGTATTTGCATTTTGTATAAAAATTCATTCCTCAGAACTTCTGTTGGTTGGTAGATGCATAGAATTATGATGTACATCAAGATATATAGATGATCCTTATCTTTATCTATATATCTTGGGTGTACATTATGAAATTGTTTAATTTAATGTAACAAAAATAAATTACAATTAATATATCATGAAATGTAATCATTTTAATATTTTGAACGTGAGTAAAAGAGAATATTATTTTGTTAGCTACATTGTTGCCATGGTCGTTCGTTATATATCACGTAATAAAAATAAAAATCTTTAGAGTTTATTTAAGTATACAAACAAATATTAGGAAGAAAATATGCAAACAAATTTTTACAACAAATTATAATTAAAAAATAAATTAGTTGAAAAAAAAAAAAATTAACATCAAATACATAAATGAAATTAATGATTTTCTTAACAATAGACATAGACGTACATATACATATGTACATAAATCAATAAATTAATTAAAAAAAAAAAAAAGGACAACACATTCATGAAGAAAAATTCGTAATTTAATTAATAAAACATGCAAAACATTAAAATATCAAAGCATCGATTTTTATATTTTTATTATTTCGGCATGTTTTTTTTTATTTTTCCATTTGTACTACTACGCTTCCACTTACCTATTAGCCTGCTAGTTTTTATATCAAATCAATAGTATTTTAATTTTTGAAATATCTGGGAATTTCTTTAACTTCAATTATATAAAATATAATTTATAATTAACAAATAGCACAAAATTACTTCTACTTAAACACTCAGATAACTAGATTCCTAATCAACAAGAAATTTTTATAGTTGTATTTTGTATAGTTCAGATTCAGTACCAAATTATGAATAATAGAATAGTAGCTGTGCTGTAACCTGTAACACAAAAACTGCAAAATTATAAGTAATCTTATCTAAACTGGACCTGGACCTGATATTATATTTCTTAAATATTAAATTTATCTTCCTAATTAATATTAAAAAATAAACATAAATTTTTTGAAATATTTAAGGTAATCAAATTGTTAATTGTTATTATATATAATTGCTATGCAGCTATGCTACCTGTTGTAGTTATAGCTTATAGGAGTAGCTGCCAGCTGGGCTGGAGCGGCTGGAGCCTGGAATAGCTGATATAACTGCAGCTGTATGGCTTTAGGCTGCAGGTATAAAGTGGGTTTGTGTGTATATATTTAAATTTTGAATTGAACAAAGCAAACAGAACAACAAAACAAAACAAAAAGCAATAGCAATAGGAAGGAAAAGGAAAGGAACTGGAAGCTGGAACAGCACTACCATCCCTACCCATACCCACTCAATCAGGTGAATTGGATTTTCTTTGACATTTGACATTGATTATTTAAATACGCAAATGCCACAAGATGACGCTGAATTAATATATTTTTTTACCAAAGATAATGTAGAGCTTGGCAATGAACTGCACTATCTTTCTTTTCAGTCAGACGGTTGAGAAAAATAATTTGAATTTAAATAAATAAAATAAATTGAGTTTCTGGCTTAACTTCTTAAATTTAGCATTCTTTTAGTTAGATTTGTTAGATTTTAATATCCTAAACAAAATAAATAATTTGAAGTAGCAGAAATTGATTAGGATGAGTAGATACTATTTAACACCGATTACATAGATTGAAAAATTTAAAGAAATGTCCTAAAATTTCATATTTTTCACTAAAATAAATTAATATATAATATATCCAAAATAAATGTAAATATTCTGTTAAAGATCTAGCAAGAGTCTTATGTTTTAATACCGTTTTGAAATGGTAATAATATGCATAGCTTTATTTCATATTTAATTACCGCTCTTAGAACATTGAAATTGATACTAACAATGAGTTGTATTGTTTGATGGCACAAATAGTGTTTTTTCACAGAAAATTTGTTCGAGTTTTTATTAAATTTTAGTAAAAAAAATGAAGTGATGCAGAACTGAATGATCACCCTACAAGGGTTGTTATTTATTTTCTACCATTTTCTACTCTCAACCTGTTGGAATAGTGAAAAATTTTGCAGATGTCTCAGAGGCAAATAAGAAATCAATACAACATCAATTCTTGTACAAAATTTCAATTCAATTTCCAATTTTCTCGAGTGCTATCTGCTGTTATTGCATTGTACTATTTTTCTATTGTTTTGTTCTATATTTTTATTTGTATTTAATGCCATTAATGCATAATAAATTTCAATTGCATTTTTTTGACATATAGCTAAATAAAATAAAAATAAAAATAAAACATTTCATATTAGCCTTTTTTTATATTTAAATAAATCAAATCATTTTCAATCCAAGTAAGGATATATCAAATCAAATAAAGTTCAGCTGAGATTTTACCTTGAAATATTGTATTGTATTGTATTGTATATGAACAAATACAATAATAAAAATAAAATATTAAACATATTCAGATTCAGTACAACTTACAAGTATCTGCTACCTGAACAATTTAATACATACAATGTTTAATTAGAAAAAATTTAAAGGTTTTATAAAATCAGGAAAATAAAAAATTCAAAATGAATTTACAAGCATTTTTCAGAGACTTCAATCCAAGGTGAGTTTTAGATTTTTTTATAATATTTTATTTGTACCACTTGTTGAAACTAATAATAAAGAAGCATGTAGAGTATATTAAATTTCAATATTTCAATTTTTATTATTATTTTTGTTTTTTAATTTCAGCAAATTCATTGTTCATTGCAGTCTGTTTACATTTATTGCTTTATTTTGTCTTCGATTTGATGGATATATAGGTAAGTAATTTTCACTACATAATATTAAAAAATTGAAATGAAAATTCAAAATTAAATTTTTTGTATTATTATATCAGATTGGCCATATTGGGCTGTATTTACTCCATTATGGATATGGAAGTCAATTGCAATTTTAGGAGCAATTATTGGTGCAATAGTATGGTGTCGATATCCTCATTACAGGTGTGTGGTGTGGTGTTGGTGTAAAGTGTAAACATTATTTTCATTTCATTTTAAAAATAAATTTTAAAATTTCAGATTGGAAGGTGATTCCTATACACAATTCAAGGCTATGCTTATATCTTTATCGTTACATTTGATATTGTTAATGTTTGAATTATTGGCATGCGATAGACTTACATCTGGTCGTCATCTATGGGTATTAGTATTTATACCATTAATATTTGGAAGTGTAGCCAGTGTTGGAGCATGTGTATGGGCTGTTAAACATGACAGATCATTTGAACTTGAATTATTTTTAGCAGTTAATGCATTACAATTTGTTTCATTACCATTAAAACTCGATGGTTTTGTATCATGGAGTTGGGAAGTTGTTTTTGTTCCAATGTGGATTGTTGTTTGTTTAAGTTTAGTTAGTAAGTATCTACATCTAAAATTAATTTATAAATAATTCAGTTGAAAATTTATTAATTTACAAAATAATGTGATGATTCTTTACAAAAGAATGTAAATCAATCAATGTTTTTTATTACTTATGTAATTTTTTAATTAAAACTTTTTTTTTTTGTTTTATTTTTTAGGTGTTCTTTATAATATAATATTTTGTGGAATTATGATGAGGACACCGGAGATTCCTTTATCACAAAAACGAGCTGCCCTTCATTCTGCAATAGGAAATGCTTGTACTGTGCTTCCTATTTTATGCTTTCAAGTAAGTTACATACCTATATGTTTTGTTTTTGCCATTTATCTGTACTATTTAAAATCATGAAAATACATACACTGAGAGTCAAAAGAAAGTATACACAATAGGTATATTCAGAAACATTTTTTTTTTTTTACTTAATGTCTGTTGTGTCTAGAAACTAGGATAACACTAGTTCTATGTTAATAGTATTCAATTTGAAAACTAGAAAACGCTAGTCTCAAATTGTCTACTATATTATTTAATTTGAAAACTAGAAAACGCTAGTCTCAAATTGTGTTATGATGTTATTTACCATGAACGAGGTTAACACAGGTTCTATGGTAAAGTGTATAAGAATAAATTAAATCACTATCGATCACTGATAATAATTAACTGACTCTTTATTAATTTTTCTTTAGCTATTTATACATAATAAAAATACTTATATCTAATTAACATATGTACAAACAAACAATTATGAATTACTTAATATTACATTATATATTATTAAGTGCATTGACATAACATAATTAATAACAACCAAAATTGCTGAACTGATCATTTTAATTTGACCGATATTTTCATATGTTATTTTTATATTATTATTTTTTATTTCTTTATACTGATTTTCTTTATGTTTTGTCATTGCACTTTGAATTGCTTACTTAAACATAATTACATATATAATAATTTTTGTGTTATATTAATTTTTAAATTCTAACTCTATTTCCCAACATCTTGCCCCCCGTTGAAGTCATCAACTTCAAACTTATAGTCATTATTCGGTTTACTTGTTCTAGGTCTGGGTTTTGCTGTCGGTATGTTGTCCATAGTTGTATCGGATTTCACATGCACTATTTTGATCCGTTTGTGCAGGTGTTGTATAATCAGATAAATAATTATCATTACTATTATAGCTATGGTGGTGTAGCTTATTGTAAACTGATGAATGTCGTGTGGCTGTATTTCCTGTAATGTTGTTTGTTGTGTTTTAAGTTGTGTTATATCATTTTTCATGGTATCAAATTCTCTTTTATGATTGCTGTAATTAAGTGATCCAATTATTGCTATGTTACCATCTGCTTCATCTATTTGTTTTGTAGTGATATTAATTGATGGTTGAAAAGACTGACTTATGATTCGATTCTGCATTTTGGATTCTGCGTTAATTATCATGTTATTTTCTTTAAGAATGCATCCACTAGCTAGTGATATAATTCCATTTCCATACAGTGTTTTATGAATTATTGCTTTCTTGCATATAATTGTGACCTGACAATCTTTGTCTAACGAAAAAAGCCATTGATTTGGTACTGTCAAGGCAATCCAAGTTTTTTCTGGTGCTGCTACTTTTAATGTACATGATGGTGGTAGTGTCTTCTGCATAAATAGTTCTATTTCGCATATGTTTGAGTTTGCTGTTCTGTAGTACATTGGCCTATATTGTCCACAAAGATGTTGCTCCTTTGACACCAATAGACATTGTGTGTATTCTAGTTTAGTTATTAAATAGAATTGATCTTTATACGTATTTACCATCAAGAAATCCATCGTTGTTGCAATTGATACTGATGCGTTGCTAACTAGCGTTGGAAATGGTATGATTTTGTACATCTCAAAGGTGATTGTGCTCACCAATGGTAATTCTACGTTAAAAATTACAAATTCATCTTTTATTGTAACTTGAACCGTCATTAATTTGTATAATTTTATTATATCGATGTCTGGTAACCGTAATCCTGATGATAGATTGTCTTTTATTACTGCTAATTGTTCTTGTAGTTGACTAATCGATATTATAAGTGAATTGGTTCGTCCGTGATGCGTGTCTGTAATCACGTCTGTTATTGCCTTTTGCATTTGTTGACAATCGTTGATGAGAGATACCATTAAAATTGATAACGTATTGAAGGATTGGATGGCCTTCTGCTGTTTTACCTCATTATTCATATTCCGCATTTTTTCATAAATATTTTCCAGATTTTGTTCAATTCTTTTGACTTGATCAATTCTCTCTTCTTCTCCCTTTTTTACAATGTTAGCTGTTGTTTCTATTATGGACGTCTGATTTTTTAGTAGTTCTAAAAGATGTTCTTCATTATTTTTTACATGTTGGATTGTTTGCGTCATTTTTTCTGCGTATTCCTGGTCGAGAACGCCAAATAGTTTGTTCGCCACAGTTCCTACGATATCCAATGGTGATCTTTTATTTCGAACCTTGATCTTTATATTTCGTATCTCTTGTAAGTACATGTTACCAGCTTGAATCTCTTGTAATTGATGTTGATATTGATGCACGATTTCAGTTTGATATTCGTTATGGTTAATAATCTTGCTTAATCGTTTCAATTGATTTAATAATTGATTCGCTGTATTCAATGTTTCCAGATACCCTTTCAAATCATGATACACTATAAGATTCCATTTACTAAAGATTATGTTTGCTTTACCAATCTCTTCAAAATAAATTCCTGATTTATTATTCAAAAATTGAACGTTAATTGTTTCCGTAGGGGCTCCAAATGCGATCAGCGGCATTATCAATACTGTTAGAAGTAAAACTTTAGCTGTATTGAACATTTTGCCTGCTGATGCTCGTCTTTTATTCGCTCGTTTCTTGTCTTCTTTAGACGTTGGGTGTTCTTCTTCCTCGTTGATTTCCATTTGATTTGTATTTGTTTCACTATAACTGATGTCAACTGGCAGTGGTGCCAGCAAATTAATGGCTCGCTTGTGAAGACCAGTTGCAGTTTGAACAAATGCTACTCGTACTTTACCATCTGGTCCCGGTATGACTTCATCGATTTTTCCTAACGGCCATTTTAAAGGAGGAGTGTTATCTTCTTTCATAATAACGATCGTGCCTTCTTTAATATTTGGAAATTCATCTATCCATTTTGCTCTTTTTTGTAATTCACTCAAATATTCACTGTGCCATCGTTGCCAAAACTCATTTTTTATAAAGTTAACTAGTTGCCATCTTGTTAATAAACTTATTTTTCCTTCTGATTGATGAGTATCAACAGTCGCTGTCAATGGTTCACCAATTAAAAAATGAGCTGGAGTGAGTACAGTGAGATCGCTGGGGTCTGATGATAATGGTGTTAATGGTCGTGAATTCAAAATTGCTTCAATTTCAGTTGCCACTGTGCACAGTTCCTCATATGTTAATGCTGCTGTGGCTACTGCACGATGTAACAAATATTTTGTGGACTTTACAGCAGCTTCCCATAAGCCGCCAAAATGAGGTGATCTTGGTGGAATAAAGTGAAATTGAATTTTATTTTGTAAACATAAGTTGGTTATTCGATTTTTTGCGTATGTATTTTCGAACATTTGATGGATTTCTTCTAATTTATTTTTTGCTCCGACAAAGTTTCTGCCATTATCACAATAAATATTTTCACACCTTCCTCTCCTCGAGATGAAACGTTTCAGAGCACCCAGAAAACCATCTGTGCTCAAATCTGATACTATTTCTAAATGAATGGCTTTGGTGGCAAAACAACAGAAAACAGCGATATATGATTTCTGAGGTCTTTTGCCTCTAATTTTGAAATGTGTATATATCGGCCCGCAGAAATCTATACCGCAATTAATGAACGGTCTTGCTTGTTTTACTCTGTTTGAAGGCAGAATTCCCATTTGTTGGCAGAGCATTCGTGGTTTGACTTTTGCACAAGTTACACAGTTGTTTACAGTAGATCGTGTTAATGTTCGACCTTGTAGAATCCAGTAGTTTTGTCTAGTTATTGCTAACAAAGCTTGCGGTCCTGCATGTAAATTTGTCTTGTGTAGATATTCTAACAGCAACCTGGTAACAAAACTATTTGATGGCATCAGAATTGGATGTTTTGCATTGTATTCAATGTCTGCAGCGTCCAATCTACCACCAACTCGTATTAAACCGAAGTTATCTAGGAATGGTGCTAATGTAGTGAGTTTACTTGATCTTGGTAATTCTTTACCCTGTTGTAAGCATTGAATTTCAGTCTTAAATTCTTCATGTTGAACTTCCTTTATAATGATCTGTGTTGCATTTTCAAGCTCTGATACCGACAAAAATTGATCCTTTTTATTTGCTTTGTTTTTTGTGTTTCTTGCAACACGTAAGATGTATGCCATTATTCTCTGCAATTTTCCAAATGAATTTCCATGATTTATATGATAAATCGGATGGTCCTTTGTATTTATAGTGGTTGTCAATATACATTTTGATTGCCTTTCTTCTTCTACTACTTTCACATCATTTGCTGGTTGTAAGGGCCAATTTGATTTCGACGTGCTTAAATAGTCTGGTCCATTAAACCACATTTTTGAATTTTTCAATTGTTCAGGAAACATGCCTCGTGATATGATGTCCGCTGGATTTAGTTTCGTATTAACATATTTCCATTTAGTGTTATGTGTTAGTTCTTGAATGTTTGCTACTCTGTTCGCTACGAATGTTTTTAATGTTGACGGATCTCCTCGCAGCCATGAAAGAACGATCTGTGAATCTGTCCAGTAATATATTTCTTCGAATTTGAGTTTAATACTCTCCTTTACATAACTTACTAGTTGTGCTGCTAATAAAGCAGCGCATAATTCTAACCGTGGCAACGTAGTAGGTTTTACTGGTGCAACTCTTGATTTTGAGCATAGCAATCGAACTATTCGTTTACCACTTTTATCAATGGCTCTCAAATACAAAGCTGTTCCGTACGCCTTTTCACTTGCGTCAGCAAATGCATGTAGTTCGACATTTACTAAGTTGTCTTCTGTGAACATGTAACGTGGTATTTTGATGTCATTTAATTTTACTAGTTCAGATCGAAATTGTATCCATTTAAAGTTGAGTTCATCTGGAAGTTCTTCGTCCCAGTCTAAATTTCTTTTCCATAGTTCTTGTAGAAAAATTTTACTTGTAACTACCACTGGGTTTATTAAACCGAGTGGGTCAAAGATGTGTGACATATCTGCTAATACCGTACGCTTAGTTATTTTTTCATGTGTTTTTAATGCTACGGTCAGAGTGAAACAGTCAATAATTGGATGCCATATTATACCTAACGTTCTTATTTGGTCATCCTGTAACTTACTAAAGTTTAGTTGAATTTCCAGATCTTTATTTGGAATGTTTTGAACAAGACGTGGATGATTCGCACACCATTTTCTCAAATGAAAACCTCCAGATTTTAACATCTTATTCATCTGTTGCTGCATTTTTACAGCTTCTTCCAGATTATCACTTCCTGTGATTATATCGTCAACGTAAAAATCTTTTATAGCATGTGCTGCTAATGGATAATTATCCTTTTCCTCCTCTGCCAATTTTTGAAGGCATTTTATTGCTAAATAAGGTGCTGCCTTTGTTCCATAAGTGACAGTGCAAAGTTGATAATACCGTATTGGTTCTGATGGATGATTTCGCCACAATATCATCTGCATATTTCGATCTTCTTCTGCGACTAGAATTTGACGATACATCTTATTTATATCTGCGGTAAATACGAAACGTTTCGTTCGAAAGCGTAAAAGAATGGCTACAATGTCTTCTTGTATTTTCGGTCCTTTTAACATTAAATCATTCAACGATAAATTATTAGAAGTTCTTGCCGATGCATCAAATACTACTCGTAGTTTAGTAGTACTGCTCGTTGGTTTTAAAACGTAATGATGTGGTAAAAGACAGTGAGAATTATTTAGTACTTCCTTATTAACCTCACGCATATGTCCAAGTCGTATGTACTCATCTAAAAATTCAATGTATTGTTTCTTTAACGATTCATCCTGTTCTAATCGTCTTTCGATACTTAACAATCTTTTAAATGCCATTTGTTTTGATTCTCCAAGAATGGTTGTGTCACCTAAAATTGGCAGATTTACCACAAATCGACCTTCTTCGTTTCTAAAAGTTGTTGCTTCAAAATATTCTTCACATTTCTTGTCTGCTGCGGACAATATTTGCTTTTTTGGGCATTCTTCAAGGGTCCAAAAATTTTGTAATTGCCTTTCTAATTCCATATTATTGATTCCACAAAAGGCTTCATTTATGTTGGCTACTTTTCCAAACACTACCCAACCTAGCACCGTATTTTGTAGTATTGGTAATCCTTCATTTAATTTAATTTGTCCATTTCTGATTATTTCACCATATAATTCTGCCCCCAACAACATGTCTATTCTCTGAGGTCTATTGAATTCTGAATCTGCTAATTTTAAGTTTTCTGGAATACCCCAGTTGTCAATATTTATGTGTTGCTGTGGTTGATATTTTGTTATTTCTTTCACGACATATGCGTCAAGTTCCGTGGCATAATCATTGTATTTCGATTTTAATGTAACACTCAATCTGTCGTTTACTTTTAGTTTAGCATTGCCTATACCTGCGATATCAATGTTCACTTCTGTATTATTAAGTCTCAGTAGTTTTTTCATTTTCTCCGTGATGAAATTTAGTTGCGAACCCGAGTCCAAAAGAACTCTGCATGTTAATGGTTTGCCATCGTTGTTTAAAATCGAAACAACTGCTGTACCCAAAAATACATACGATGAATTATGCTCAGTTGTCTGCGCAGCTAAATTTGTTGGTGTTATGTTATTATCTTGATTTTTTTTTGTTTCTTGTTTTGGCGGCATATGTAGTAACGTGTTGTGTTTTTTTCCACACTTTAAACAATTTCTTGATGAACAGTTCTGTGCTATATGACCTTTTTTAAGGCAGTTTAAACATAGATTTAATTGTTTTGATTTATTTTGACGATTAATTGCTGACATCTTTTTAAAATCTTCGCAAAAATAGATAGCATGTGATTTGCTGCATACAGGACACTGAAGTTTATCTTTGTTGATTGTTAAAACTGCTGGTTTGATTGCTTTCTGTGAGCCTTTCATATTATTTCCCAGGGCTTCCAAGGCCTGAAATCTAGTTTCGATAAATTTCAAAAATTTAGTTACTGATTGTAATTCACGTGGTGATGACAGTGTCTGCTCAAATAGTGAATGCGTATTAGCATCAAGTTTTTTCAATAAAATATGCATTATTATTGGATCCCAGTTATCTTTGACTGACAATCCCATATTGTCTAAGCTCAGCAAACACTCCTTTGTTGTGTCGTGTAATGCTTTAAGTGCTGCAGCTGATTCATTATTGATTTTTGGTTGCGTCATGAATTTGTCTAATAACGCAGTTACCAATAATCGTTTGTTTTCATAACGATCATTCAAAATGTTCCAAGCTATGTCATAGTTGGCTTCAGTTAATGATAAATGTTTAATCAATTTTTCTGCTTCTCCTTCCAGATTCATTTTCAAATACCACATTTTCTGTGATTTCGGCATGTTTTGATTATGCACCATTTGAATAAATAAATCATAAAATTGTTTCCAATTCAAATAATCTCCATTGAATTTGGGTAATGATATTTTTGGTAACTGTATAAAGTTATTTGTTTCAATTTTTGTTTCTGAATGCTGCTCTGACTTTTCAGTATTTTTTATCAATTGTTTTAATTCTACAATTTTCTCTTGTACATTTGCTTCCAAATCGAAAAATGTTTGCAATTCATCTTCATCATGATCCTTATTTTCCCATATCATATTATTTGTTTCTTCTATTTTGTTCCAATATTGTTTTATTGTATCCAGCTTAACTTCATAATATTGTTTTGATAAATTTTCCTTTATGTCTATATTATTCATTGTATTTCTTAATGCCGATATCATAAACTTTTGTTTTCTCAATGCTCGTAATATTGTTTCATCATTATTTATTTTGCTCATTTGAGCATCCGTTAAACTTGATATATGGGTTTGATTTGTTTTCTTTGCTTGCGTTGATTCATTTTGATCAACATGTCTAATCAATTCCATGATTTCTGCACGTATTTTTTCATATCCATTTTGTACTTTGTTGTAGTACTCCGTCGTAAAATATGGGTGTGATAAGTCAGTTGCATATTTTGATCTTATTTCATCATCTACTGTTTCAAATTCGACCCATAATCTATCAATGGATGTCAACGTATCTTGTAGATAATAAATCGTTTTCTTGTCGGGAGATTGTCTCCTATAAGCGTTTAATAATTTTTCAATTTCTTTTCCCAATGTTTGTTGCTTTACATTGAGTTCTTCCATCATAAAAAAATATAAATTGATTAATTTGGTTGAAGATGAACTGTTTTATATTTTATATAATTGTATATATAAATATTTTAGTTTAAACGCGACAACGTATTCGTTTATATCTCGGGGTCACCAAAAAATGTTGTGTCTAGAAACTAGGATAACACTAGTTCTATGTTAATAGTATTCAATTTGAAAACTAGAAAACGCTAGTCTCAAATTGTCTACTATATTATTTAATTTGAAAACTAGAAAACGCTAGTCTCAAATTGTGTTATGATGTTATTTACCATGAACGAGGTTAACACAGGTTCTATGGTAAAGTGTATAAGAATAAATTAAATCACTATCGATCACTGATAATAATTAACTGACTCTTTATTAATTTTTCTTTAGCTATTTATACATAATAAAAATACTTATATCTAATTAACATATGTACAAACAAACAATTATGAATTACTTAATATTACATTATATATTATTAAGTGCATTGACATAACATAATTAATAACAACCAAAATTGCTGAACTGATCATTTTAATTTGACCGATATTTTCATATGTTATTTTTATATTATTATTTTTTATTTCTTTATACTGATTTTCTTTATGTTTTGTCATTGCACTTTGAATTGCTTACTTAAACATAATTACATATATAATAATTTTTGTGTTATATTAATTTTTAAATTCTAACTCTATTTCCCAACAATGTCCTTGATGACATATTTAAACAATGAGTGTATAAATCAAATAACAAAAATTTTCCTAGAACGAAAAATAATCAAATACAAAAAATATGAATCAAAGTGCTAACAGCATAATGTTTACAAAAAATGAAATTACTTTGTTACTATTAATTTTTACATTTTACTCAATTTTTATACAATTCCTTTGTTCACATTGTTGATTGTTTTTTCAAATTGAAAAAAAAATACGAAAATAGGTAAGCAAATTACAGTGGAAACGTGAAAAAATTGTAATTAATATGAGAAAAGAAGGAAAATCGTTCATGGAAATTGTTAAAGAAGTCATGGTGTATCTTAAAAAATTGTGAATTTACATAAAATTTACAGAAATTATCATGAGAAGAAGACTCAATAAAAAAGGAATATGTACATGGCAAAGTTTTATGTAAAATCATTGACTTCAAAAGTGAATAAGAAAAAAAAAATATTCTGACAGAAAATTAAAAATTGTGATGTAAACGAAACGTATTTTTCACAAATTAAAATAATTTTCATATTTTTGCAGAACTGAGAATATATAAAAAAATTTGAAGAGAAAAAATTACTGAATTCAAAAGACAAAATTTAACAAAAACCGTGAAACATGGACTTGGTTGGTTCTGCTATGTAGGATAGAAAATTTTTTATTTATTGATAATACAATGGACAGTTAGTTGATTTAGGAATCTATTGGAGAATTTATTGATTTTTTCAACAAGACAATGTTACCAAACACAAGTCCTTTTTTATAAGCTTCTTAAACATTCTCTTCAACATACAGATTTAATTTTCATTGAATATCTATGGAACCTCCTAAGTAGAAAATGGAGGACATACATAAAAATGTTCTAATATTAGCGAAGAAATAATCAAAAATTTGGTAGAACCTATGCCAAGTAGACTGAGTGCTACAACTAAAAGTGAAAAAAAAAAAAATAGTAATACATATTTATTCTTTTGAATAGAAAATAATATTTTGATTCTTTGTTCTAAGAAAATTTTTTGTTATTTAATTTATGTACTTAAGACTTATATAAATATCAAGTAAGATAATTAGTATAACGGGAAAATTTTTTATTAATTTTTAAAGAAAAATGTTTTGTTCTGCGTGTATACGTTTTTTTGACTTAAGGCTCAAGTCCAATGAATGCGAGAGTGCGAATACGAGATCTCGTACGAATTGTCAAAACTTTTTCAATAAACAGGACTGTATGAGGTTATGTCCAACGAACACGATAGGCGATACGCGTGACGGCTTGTTTTTAAAAAATTGAAAACTTCTAGGATCGTGAATGCGTGACAGCAAAAAGTGAGTTAAAAGAAACTGAATGACAATTAAAAAAAAATATCTCTTTCGTATTTGTCATCTCACAGACTATTGGACATTTAGAACACGAAATACGATAGATATTTGAACGATACGACAACATTCCGATTCTCGTATCCGTCTCGTATCGCAGTCTCGCATTCATTGGACTTGAGCCTTAACATCGTACATTTTTTTTTAAATTCCTTTAATTGTTTTCATTTACAGTCGGCCAATCGGTTAAATATTTATTTTTCTAATTTTTTTTTTATAGGTTATTATTGCCGATAAACTTGAAGGTGAATTAAAATTTCCATACATAATAGTTTTCAGTCCATTATTATTAGCTGTATTTACATTAATATTATTAAGCTTTAGCGCTAAAGGTGGCAATAAATGGTGGTTTGGTATACGTAAAAATTTCAGTCAATTTTTATTATCAGCATTACCATTTTTACAAGAATATGGTAACATATCATATCATACAGAGAGTGGTGGTCAAACAGTACCATTAGATTCAAATGTACAACAATTAGATGATTTCGATAAAAGAAGTAAAAAAGCTTTAAGTAAAAAAAATGATCATTTAAAACCTGTTGTACCAATTGTTAGTATAGATTTACCTGATTAAAGTTGAGAAAAATTGTTGTTGAATTTTTTTACTTCAAAAATACATATTATATTTTTATCTTATTTAATTGAATATTCAACAACAACAAAAAACATAGATACATTATTATTTTTTTTTGTTCTGTTTTTATTCGAATGTAAATACAATTTTTTTAAAAAAAAAAAAAAAAAAAAAAAAACGGAAAAAATGCATCTATTAGATTATAAAGCAAAATAAAATGAACTCACCCTGCTGTCCGGGAGTGTATATACAATATACAATTGGCTAATAATAATTCAATGTATCACTATAATCTATAATTACAGTGTAAATAGTGAAACTTTGAAGAAATACTTTGCAATGAATTTGTTATATGACAGCTTAAAATTCATATTATTCTTTTATAGACTTCCATTCCTCGATTCATTATTATTATTATTATTATTTTTTCCAAAAATTCATTCACTTGTTAGTGATGCACAGGTAGTAATAAATTAAAATACTAACACATTCTTCTTCGCAATTTCAAACTTACATACGACTACGAGTATATAAATAAATGAATCTCTCAAAATTGTATTAATCGAAAAGAGAAACATAGGGGAATGTGTAAATCGTACTAAAAACTATGAAAATATCTTGTAACATTTCCGGTACAATATTTAGTATTTATTTACAGAAAAATATAACACAATTTTTATAATAAAAATTAAAGACTGCTTATATGAGAAATAATCAAGAAATTTTCATATATAGGTAATATACAGTGTGTTTCACTACAGAAAATCAACGATTCTACCTACATTCTTCGAGTCTGAGGTATGATTTTATCTATTTCGCATTATAATCAAATTTGTCGTAAGTGACATACATTAGTTTCTCAATATTAAAAGTGAAATGAGTTTACAATTCAAAGGAAGTTTTGAAGCTGCATTTTAAGTTAGCCATCCTAAAGGAACAAAAATGACCGTTTCAGAAGCAGGTAATTATCTAAAAAAAACGAATTTCGTTAGAAAGTGAAATAAGCGATTATCTACAAACTGCTTGTGCTGATGACGTGCATAAAAATGACAGGTCTCAATCGACACCAAATAGCGACGATAAGATCATTGGAAAGTTATTTTTTTTAGAAAAACCTTTGAATAATGATTCGATGAGCACGTGAAAAAATTATTGAAAAATTTACAAATGAAACTTCTTTTCTTGTTTCCAATCTTTTGAGACGTGATTGTACGAAAAAAGATCAACGCTATGTAGAGCGCACTGCGAAACACCTAGCAAATGTACATGTTTATGGGACCTTTTGCCAAAAGGGGTTCGGTAGTTTAGTAAAAAAGTGATTTGGACGCGAAAATCGAAATTAAATTCTCCAAGAAGACAACGATCTCAAACATCAAAGTCAACACTGTACTGTAGCCAGTGGAAAACTGAAAATAAGATCATTTCTATGGATTGGTCTTCTCAATCTCCTGATTGTAACCCAATTGAAAATGTCTGGAGTTACATGAAGCAGAAATTGTGAGAAACAAAAATATGAAACACAGAACATTTAATTAGTGTTCTAAAAAGAATTTGGAAGGATCTTAGCGAGAAGCGCGCCAAAAATTAGTGGAAAGTTGTGACGAAAGATGTTGGCATGTTATTAAAGCAAATGGAGACTGGACGAACTATTGAATGTAATGCGAAACACAGGTTTTATAGCTAATTAAAATAAAATATATATGTATTTGAAAAAAAAAAAATTATTTGTTTTTAATTTATCGATGGCTTTCTGTAGTGAAACACACTGTATACCTATATACAATATATTGTTTTTTTTTTGTTTTTTTGAAGATTATGCACAAAAAGATAAAAAAAACAAGCATGCATTCATTCATAAACGAATTCTAAAATAAAATAAATATATTTTTGTCATTAAATTTTTATTGCAATGTATTTCTATAATAAATTATTGTTAAATATGTCGTATACTTAGGTACATATAATGTAAAATGTATAAATGTCGTATGTTCGTATATAATGATAAGGTAAAATATTTAAAACGTGATTAATTTTATTTTTAATATTTTTTTTATTTTTTATTTTTTTTTTTTTTTTACATTTTAAGGAAAAATCCTTTTTCCATAATCATTGAATTTTTTTTTCATTTTTTTTCGATTTTGTTTTTTTTTTTTTTTTGAATAAATTTCCTTCGAAAATTGAGTTTTTGAAGATGTTATACCTATTCGTCACGAACAAAAAAATTTTTCCCACCAATCAAATTTGCACTGAAAAAAAAATATAAAAATAAAAATGAATTAAACATTAAATACTTAAATTATTACGTGAATTATAGAAATAAGAGAAAAAAAAAAAATAAAAACAAAAAATAGCGAATGTTTGAGAAAATTTAACAAAAAAAAAAAAAAAACTTTCGTAATCAATCAAAAAGTACCTATTATAATAACCTAATCCTAACAACTACATAACTAAATTATTATTAAGTTGTAAAGTGAACAAATACTAAAATTAAAAATGAATATGTACGTATATGTAGTAGTAATAGCGTTTAAGGTACACTGTTTACATTACTGCTGGAACAGATTGTGCAGCTGAGTCTGAAGCAGGGATGTGACTTCTTGTACATATTTTCGTAGTAAAATCAATTAAAAATAGTAGTACAGATGACAAAAAAGTAGTATAGAAGGAAATTTTTCCATGTCATGTTTTTATATTAAAAAGAAACAAACAATGTAGTTAAAAAACGTTTATAATTCATATTTATTAATTCTCATTTACAAAATAAAGTGAAAATAAAGTCTTTAATAAAAATAACAAAAAAAGTTTAAACAATTATATTGTACATAAAAAATGATACTGATATGATAATGTACATTTGATGCTAAATATCTTATCATTTTTATCATTGATATGATATTTTTTATGAATTATTTTTTATAAACATAGGCAGACATAACCAAACAAATAAGCATGCAGCAGCAGCTTCTATAAATTGTAAAAAACTTTATATTTTTTGCTTTTTTATATAATATAAAATGTTTTGAATCTTACCAAAACAGCAGCATGCAATTTAAAAATTTAGTGATAACTTTTCACGAATCAACAAACTAAAATCTAAAAATTACTTTTGCATTGAATGTTAGAAATTTAACATTAATTTTTGCTAGCTTTTATTAGTTTTTTTATTTAGTGCAGTCAGAACAGAAAAGAAAGAAAGATGACAACTGGCATTTTGACAAATTAACAAGTGTATGTATGGTATTATATGGAAATGGAAAATATATACATATATGCATGTACATATATATGTACATGTAGTAGAAAAGAGAGAGAGAGCACCGTTTTATTGAAAAGTTCTTTTCTTACTAATAGGAAATAGGAATTAGGAAAGGAACAGAAAAAGGTAGTATATATAATCAAAAAGTAGTATGAGTAGTACAGACCTCAAATTGTAGTAAAAATACTACTATAGTAGTATAATCACATCCTTGGTCTGAAGCTGGAGCGTGAAGTGTAGTATGAAGCATGGTAATTGGAACACTCTATACTGTAGTATCATAGAATATAGACATAAAGAAAAGACAGTTCATATAAATTATTTTTCAATTTTCAAATTTTTTCTCACAAATACAATGACAGTTTGCTAAAAGTAGACAGAAAATCAAAATTAGACCTAAAAATTAGTTAGAAAAAGAAATAAAATTTTATTAGTATGTGTAAGCTCCCCCAATTTTAATTTATTTTTTATATAGCTTGCTATAGGGTAAATGGAGCTAATAAAATTGACAGTATATATCAATGCGATTCAATAGCTCAAGATATAATATTTCATGCATAAAAAAATATACAGAAATTAATAAAATTATGAAATTAAATTATGAATTATGAAATACATAAATAATTTATATTATTTATGTATTTATATTTAATATTTATTCAAATTATTAATTTATTTTTCACTAATAAAAAATTTTTTTTAATAATTTTTTTTTTATTGTTTTTAAATATTATTAAATTTTTAATATAAATAATGGAATTATTTTTATTTTGAAACATCAAATTATAAGTATTTCACTTCACTTTCAATTAATTTCACTTCACAGTATAAAATTATTTTACATTTAATATTCCTTTACCTCTACTTTACCATAAATTACCAGAAATGATGTCATAACATCTGGTTAAAACTGAGCACATGGTGTAAAAAACGAGTAAAATGTAACAGACAAAAAAGTGAAGAGCCATCTTTAACATGCGTTAGTAAGAGAAATTATATACAAGTTAAAACGAAATATCCTCTGTATGTGAATAAAAGAAGTAATGGCAAAAACAAAAATAAAAAATAAAAGTGTCTTACTATCTAAATCTATGTAGAAAAAAAAAACGCAATGCATTGAAGAAATTATGTCAGTGATATGAAGTTGTTGGTGTGTGTTTTTTCTATCTTGTTTTAACACCTGCATATTTTTTATAAAGAAATTGGTCATAAAATATGGTCCCTTTTAGATAAAGGGCTGAATTTTTTACTGAATTGATTTTTTTATTTTATTTTTTTTTAACATTATATATTTGTACTGTTTTTTTACATTATTTTTTGAATTTATATACGCTGAATCGAGTTGTGTCCGTACATTGTGAGTTAGTTATCAATTGAATCTGGCAAGCGCAATTTAAAAGAGAAATTACAAATATTAGATCGCATAGCCATACAAAATCATATGAACGATCTGGAAAATGAATCAAAACAAACTTTTGTTTATATGATTAAAAAGATTTTATTTATTTAATTTATTTATTTTTTACATCAAAATTTACATAAGTAATTAATCCAAAAATTAATTCATTTTCTGTTTAAATTCAAACTATTCTAACTACATCTACGAGTATTTATTTAGTAGACTCAAACAGATTGTGCTGATCTAAGAGCTACTAATTTCTATATTATTCAATTAATATTAAACTTATTTAACGAAATGAGATAAAGAAAATATATCCAAGAAAGAAAAATAAAAATAATTAATACATTAATAAGGAAAAATAGAATTATTAGAAATTACAAATTTATTGATAAAAGAAGAGACTAAACCTATTCTAGACCTAGTCTTTTGTATATACTTTAAGACATTTTGTATAAATCCTTTTATCGTAGAGCAGTTTTTAACCCATTATTTGCAATTAATAATATAGTATATTTATTTGAAATTTTATATAAATTAATATTATTAAAAAATGGTGAAATGTGCTGTAAAAAATTATGAAAATAAAAAAATTTAAAGACTAATTTAAATTTAAAAGTGAGTGACTACAGCAATGTATGTCGATGAAGACTTGGGAGAATTTGATGACTATGTTGCTAATTTTCGTCAATCAAACATCAATTTAAAAAATTATGTTGAACAAATTGTAGAAAATGAATAAGTCATTGAATATCTTTCTAGATTTATCATAAAAAAATTAAATTTGAAGGAGTTTTTGAACACCAATCCAACTTACACACACATGTATTGATTTTAAATCCGAAGACGGTTTGAAAAACCAAAGCTGGAGTTTTTAAAAAATATTAAAAAACTTGAAGAAATATTTTTAAAAATTAGTGAAAGTAATTTGTATTGTGAGACAAAATTTTTAGAAAAACATTTATTCAATTTAAAACAAATTAATTTACCAACTAATGTTAAAAATCTATATTTTATGAGCCTTACTTATAAAAATTTCTTAAAGTCGACTTTATTTTAGTAATGACATGCCGAATTTAGAAGTGACTTTAATTTTGGTACTTATAATACACTACTAAGTTTTAATTAAAAAAAGCTTTTTTTAAAAACTCTTTTTGTTTATTTTGCTTACTTGATTGTAATTTGACATTTGGAAATTATAATTTTGTTATGTTAATTGTCATTTAGTTGTGTCAATTTGTAATAATTGTTTGAATTAGTAAAGATGGAAAAAGAAAATATCGAAAAAAGTAAGTATATTTAATATTGAACATAAAATATATGTAAAATAAATATTTTGAAATAAAGAACACATATTTGATTTATATATAAATATTTAATTGTTAACTTTTTTAACTCAGAACAGTCCAGAATAAGAACTAGTAACTGGACTCATGCTATGAAGGAGTTGCTTCGTGATTTGGTATCCGAAAAAGTGGATATTATAGACTCCAAAAATAATTCATCTGGTCTTATACAAAAAAAACAAGAGGCTTGGACTTCAATTGAGAAGAGTATGAATGCAGCTGGATTCAATATACCTGCTAATAGGTTAAAAGAACAGTGGAGTCGATTAAAAACACAAGCCCGAACAAATATTTCAATATTTAGAAAAAAACAAAATACAACAGGTGGAGGAGAATACCCAAAAGAACCTAGTGAATTCGATTATACTCTTTCTCAAATATGTCAAATAGATTTTGAAAATGATTCAGCAGAATTTGATTCGGATGCTGTTGTAATTTCAGATAAATTTAAAAATTGCATTATAATCTTCATTCAGTGCTGACTTTATTACTATAATTACTATAATTTAATTAATTTTTTTCTTTCAGAATAAAACTCAACCAAATAATAATGATTTTGAAAATGTAATCCCTGAGCCTGATCCTACTAATAATAATGAAGATCCGAATGCGATAAATGTGGAAAGAAATGATAAAACAAATCGAAGTAAACTATTTACGTCGTCAAAAAGAAGGCGAACTGCGACAAACAGTACAGGAGACGAAATGGTGACACAAAGAATTAAGCAAATTAAAGAAGAAGCTAAAAAAAATGAAGAATTATTCAAATTAAAATTAGAGGTAGAAGAAGTTAAATTGAAAAATCTAAAAGAGTTACATGAAATTGAAATGAAAATAAAAAATAAAGAACTAGAACTTATGAATTTAAAGATAAATAAAACAAAATGTATATATAATTAATAAAAATACTACAAACTAATATTTAATGTTTATTATTTAAATTTAATTAGAAAAATATCTATTTATAAAATTTTCTCTAAATCTATTTCCTGTCAATTCCGCATTTAGATTTTCTTCACTTTCCGAGTAGTTCTCATTCGACAACTGTTCTTCATTTTGATCATTTGAATTTGGCGAACTATTGTCTTTTGCAATGTTATGTAGAACTGCAATTGCAACAATCATATTTTTAGCTGTTTGTAAATCGACATGAATTCCATTAAAACAGCAACGGAATTTATTTTTGAGCTGTCCAAACAATTTTTCAACTACATTTCTGGTCAAAATATGGGCATTGTTGTATCGTCTTTGCTCAGATGATAGATCGCACGATGTTTTAAATGGAGTTAATAAAATATTTGAAGATGGATAACCATTATCCCCAAGAATAACTCCACCGCGCAAATCAGTGCTTTCTAGTCGTTCTTTAATGAGTGATTCTCTCCAAATACGAGAATCGTGAGCAGATCCTCGCCAGCGTGCGACGATATCCATTATTTTAAAATTAGAATCACAAATAATCTAAAAAAGTAAATGTGCTATATTTTCCTGAGCATAGTAATTAATTTTCTATACTGACCTGAACATTTATAGAGCAAAAACCCTTGCGACAGCGATACCTTCCACCTAATTCTCCTCCGGGGTTTTTTATTTTTATATGGGTACAGTCAATGGCACCAATGCACTGTGGAAATTGTGCAATACTGTAAAAACCCTCCTTTATTTTTTGAAGACTCATTGGTTCCATAGGAAACTTGATGAAATTATGCATTTTTTGAGCTAATGCCGAAACAATTTTTTTAATTACACATGACATTGTTTGTTGTGATAACCCATGTACATCACCTGAAAGCAAGTAAATAATTTTAATACATCTATAAAGCAGTCTAAATACTTAAAATTTTTTTAAATTTATACCAATATCTTTTTGATATGACCCTTTCGCTATATAACGAATTGTAGCCATTACCATAATTTCTATTGAAATAGGTGATCCTCGTTGGTCATGAGTGGTGCTCAAATCATCCCTTATTAAATTCACTATGAATCTTGCTGTTTTTTTATCAAATCTAATATTATGTTGAAAATTTTTATTATGAAATTTAAAATGTATACATCCACCACTGAAATTTTAGTACTTACCTATATAATTCAATAAAATCTTGATCGGAATACGTTTCAAAAGGATTTTTACGTACTTTGTAAATTTTTTTTTTTCTACATAATCGACGGTCGTTCACAATTGACAAATCCTCAAATATAAAATTATCTTCACTGTCCATACTTGTATTTTGTTATGAATGTAGAATTTATTATTATTTTATTTTTTATTTATTATTATTTAATTTATTTATTTATTTACTTCTTTTTATTTATTTGTTATTATTTAATTTATTTATTTATTTACTTTTTTTTATTTATTTATTTTTAACTTTTTCAAACTTCTTGAATATTATTTTGATTTGAAATTCCTTGATAGTTTGATCAAAAATTAGGTTATTATGCTCTTAATAACGACTTAGTAGAGCTCTCGCCACGATTAAAATTTAAAGTCTCTACTAACACTAAGGTTAGGATTAAATTTGTTATAAGTATGAAAAAATAGTTAGCAAAGGATTAAGTTCTTATTAATAACTTAGTTACAGTTTATAAGTAAGGCCCTATATGTAGATTATTATTATTACCACAAGACAAATAAATATATTTATTTGTCTTGTGTTTTTACTTTAAAATTAGACATTTAAACAAAGAAATTTCAAGTAATTTGAATTGAGTAATTGTAATTTTAATTTGAAGAATAGAAAAGAAAAATAATAAAAACAATAAAATAAAATTCATAATTTTTTTTAAACAATTCCTAATTTTTCCTTTAAAATTGCTTACGGAAATGCATTACGAATCTTTATATGAGTTTTTATTACGTCACGTTTCATTTCTCATTCATTCTTTATACTACCTATAGAGTGTTCCAATTACTTTGGTATGAAGTATACGCTGCAGCGCTGTATGAGATTATAACAAACAGAATGGTGTAGTTGCAGCTGACTTTTTGAATTATTCATGATTAAATAATAAAAAAGTGTTTAGTAATTAAAAATAAGAAAAAAAATTACTTTTTTGTCTTGTTGTTTGCAATTTTTGGGGTTATCTTGTTTCAAATTATTTTTCATCATTTATACGTATACTGTATGTTTTTTATTGTAGTTCAGCTGTCGAAATTTCTTTACACGCGTAAAATTCGAAATTCATCGAAACTTAGCAGCAGCCTCAGCGGCTACTTCAGCCGCAGCGACACATTCTATTCCTGCAACCTGCACATTCATTTTCATTGTTTTGAATTCCGACAGCTCGTGCTACAGCCTCAGCCTCAGACTCAGCTGCAGCATTCTGTTCCAGCAGTTAGCAATAATTTATTCGTGAATTTTTCTATCGTGAACATGAAAATGTTTACAATAGTTTTAAAATATTTTACGTAGAAATTTTTGGCTGTTAACGCAAAATGTCATTGTACAAATTTTAAATTTATATCGTGATTTGTGAATAAAATTTTCTGTTTTAGAATCAAAATGAATAAATTTCCAATACACAACACTGTAGTGTCGCTACATAATTCTATAAAAATATTTTGATGTACATATAGATAATGTAAACTCACACGACATTATTATTTATAACAGTTTGTTGTCTTTGGGAATTTATTCGGTAAGAAAATGTCGATTTTTTGACTGTCGCAATGTAAACGAAATAAACAAGAAAATATTTTATTTACGAATGAATTGTGCAAATGCAAACAGCACTCAATAGTTGGAATGTACATAGGAGAATGATAAATATCAAGTGATCATGTAGGAAGGAAGAACAATTTCAAAAGTACATCAGTTTATTTGGTCAATATGTTGTTATCAAATGAAAATGAAATAGCAATGTAGCAATTTTTTGAACCATATAAAGGTACCCGTCCACGATGCAATTTTTCTTGCATGCAAGACGATTTTGACAGATAAAATTGCACGAAATATTTATTTCGAAGTGTACGCTGCCTAGAAAGATGAAATATTGCACAGAAATACGTATTTCATGCAATATTTCTTATTGCAAGCAATTTTTTTTATTGCATAGTGTACGCAGAAAGATATGCAATATTTCGCGCAAGAAAAATTTATTCAACTCATTCAATAAATATTTCTCTTGCATATGCAATAAATTCAGCTGACTAAAATGTAATGTGTTGCTGCGTTATCTATCATTCGTTGGTTGATGTTGTGTTGTGATGTGACTTCTTGTGAATTTGGTATGTATTTTCTATTATTATTATTATTATTATTATTAGCAAGGTAGGCCTTTCAACTCTTAAAATATTGAAAAAAAAATATGAAATACATATTTGAAATGTAATGTATATGCAAGAAAATAAGAATTTCGTATAAGTGCTCGTGCAATAAAAATTTCTTGCAAAGATATTTTTTTCTTGCATGATAGAAATATTGCATATTTTTCATGAAATATTGTGTCGTGTGTACGAAGTACTGCAAGTTTTCTTGCACGCAAGACAAATTTCGCGCAAGAAAACTTGCATCGTGGACGAGTACCTTAAGTAATGTGATGCGATGCGCTAAACACAATAAAAGCAGCTAGCAGAAATCTGCTACAATCGGCATATCATTACAGCTTTTATAAATGAATGCTGGCTGACATAATGGCAGCAGAAGGATCCAAGCAGAAAATCATCAGAAGGCTGTTATGCTTGAATAATGTTGAAGTCTAGAACAAGTCTAGCAACTAACAATGTAATCTGCTTTGAATTTGTTCCACAACTCAAGTTGCTGCAGCAGATTTTCTGCATACACCAACATAATTTTGCTCCTGTTGCATGCTAGATGCTAGCTACTTTGATTGTTATTAGTGTCTACGATTGATGTATTTTTGAAAATAATTGAAATACATACATACAAGAAACCTTGTCTTGTTTTTCTCTCTGATTTTTAATTTTTAATTTTTTTTTTTTTAAAGAAATTTTAATTGTATTTTAATTTTGATTATAAGCTGATATTTTTGAAATGAATTTAACAAAAATACATACATTATTTGAAGGTATTATATTATAAAAGCACATAAAATATACAAAAATACAAAAAATATTTAGAAAAAGTAAATGAGTACCTTAATTTTTTTTTTTTTTGTTTTTTGCTTTTTTATATTATTTTAATTTTAAATTATTAATTGTACTATTACTGATGGTTTAGTTTACATGAATTAATTTTTTATTCAAATTATTATTATTATTATTAGAGATAAAAAATAAAAATAAATTGAAGATTTTTCTTTTAAAAAATAATGAAAAATTAAAAAGAGAAATAAATATTTTTATTACAAATTATAAAATACAAAATGAATACTAAAAAATGTGAAAAATAAATATGTAACTTACATTTATATGATGTATATAAATGTATGTGTAAAATGTATAAAATATGTTTTTATTAATTTTTTTATATTGTTTTAAAAGGCGATGTTTTACGAATTAATAACGGAGTCGCAGAATCAATGTTCAATAAACGTCTCAGTGTTATGCATTTTTCTGACACAAAATTCAATTCATGTTTCTCATTAGATAAGTACGTAAGTGCAAATATTGTAAACTTTTAATTTTCTCATTGCAATTTGAAGAACATCATTTGTAACTTCATCTTCCCATTGTGATATTGATTTGACCCTAAAGCGAATCATTCGCTCTGGATCATCTGGATGCATGTTCAACATTTTCTTTGGAATTCTTGTATCATCTTGTTTTTGTACATGATCAGCTCATATTAATATCATAAGCTTTATATGAGTTGAAAGTGGTGGCGATTTACGAACTACGAACTTGTGTTTTATACAGCAATACTTTTGCTTTTCGAAAATTTTTTCACATTTTTCGTTAAAATATTCATACTCATAATTATCAGTTGTTAAAATCTAGCCCAGATATTTGAACTTATTGACTCGTTTGAAGTTGTTATCGTCAATATTTTGATTTGCACTGATGTTTTTTTTATGCAGATAGTGCTAAAAAAAACTGCTAATAGTACTGGTGCTGGATGGTGTTTGGAATACTCTAATTCTAGAAATGCGTGTCCACTTGGAGTATATATTTCAGTCTCCCAGACTATCTATACATAAAGTGGCACACTAGATAATCGACAATCGACAACAGATGGAAGGGTAGATGCATTTGTATCTTCAGCGACTGCCAAGTTGTACGGAAGGCACTTAACTTAACTTAACTTCTTCTTCAATTGCGCTATAGCGAGGCTTCACTTGAAGTGATTTCTAGACTTAATTACTATTATGTGTGCAAGGGCACCTACAGTTTACACAATTTCACAGTACAGTTTCGCGCGAATTATTTAATGCGAGATTTTAAGAAACATAGGTGCTTATTGCGGTCATCGAATCGAATATCATTCGAACGTATCTTAACGAATCGAATGTATTCACTTTTGGTATTGTCACAATTTACAGCTGGATGTACAAAAACGTATTTCATTAACTCAATACAACGAAAAAGTTGTGAGAAATCGCAATATAATGAAAAGACTTATTGATGTAGTATGCTACTTAGGAACTCAAGAAATAGCTTTTCGAGGGAATGATGAATCTTTGGCTTCCGACAATAGAGGAAATTATGTAGAGCTTTTGCAGTTTTTGGCACGATATGATGAAACTTTGGCTAGCCATCTTAATAACGCTACTGTTTTTTCAGGCATATCGAATAGAATTCAAAATGATATCATATGCTCTATTAATAACGTTTTACTTGCCAATATTAAAAAAGAAATTTTAAATTCGAATTTTGTTGCTGTTATGGTGGATGAAACGGTTGATGTTTCTCACAAATCACAGCTATCAATTGTTTTTAGATATGTAATTAACGACCAACCAAATGAAAGATTCATAGGATTTTTTGATATTAGCACAGACAGAACGGCAACAGCAATAGCTAAGTTGATCGATGAAGTTTTAAAAGACTGGAATATTGGTGAAAAATTAGTGGCTCAAACATATGACGGAGCAGCAGTAATGTCTGGTTCTGTGGGAGGCACACAAAAACTAATAAGGAACATTTATCCGCAAGCACTGTTCGTTCACTGCTATGCACATGTTTTGAATTTAGTTTTACAGCGATCTGTATCTTCTATTAGAGAATGCAAAATATTCTTTTCAAGTATGGAAGGTTTATCAACTTTTTTTTCAAATTCTTCCAAAAGAAATAATGCTTTGGATGCAATTGTAAAGAAGAAATTCCCCCATTCAGCTCCAACTAGATGGATATATTCTTCAAGAATTGTTAATACAGTTCAAAGTCACTGGGAATCTTTATGTGACTTATTTGAAAATATTTTAGAAAACCCAGAAATGTGGGACTCAGACACAATTGCGTTATCGAGTGGCCAGTTAAACTTTTTGAACAGTTTTGAAACAGTTTTTCTGTTGAATATATTTTCCGAAATATTTTCATTCACAGACTTTTTGTACAACATTTTGCAAAAAACGAATGTGGATATTACATTTTGCATCAATCAAATAGAAGAAACAAAGAAAAAAATTAAATCACTCCGCAACAATTTCAACCAAATGTTTTCCGAAACAGTTAACAAGGTTGGAGAACCAAAGAAACGAAGAAAACAAGTTGATGAGGATTTGGTTACTTTTTACAAAAGAACATATAATGAAATTATTGACACCATATCGACGCAAATAGATGATCGGTATAGAAATTTAGAAGAATTTAAATTTTTGGAGTTGCTAAATTCAAAATTTTATGAAAAGAATGAGACAAGTTTTCCACTGGATGCGTTCACATCATTAAAAGAGAATTATGGAAAATTTTTCGATGAAGTCAAACTTAAAAATGAACTTCAAGTGATTTATTCCTCTGAAAGTTTTAAAGAAAAAACAGTTTGCAAGCTTTACAATCACATTGTAGAATGTGATTTAAGTGAAGTATTAAGCGAAACAATGAAACTGTGCCTGCTAGTAATGACCATTCCATTTTCAACAGCCGATGTAGAAAGATCTTTTTCGGCTTTGAAAAGAATAAAATCTTATTCTAGAAACAGGATGGATCAGGAAAGACTATCTTCTCTGGCACTCATGTCTGTTGAAAAAAAATTTCTTTCGAAAATGCAGTCAACAAATGTTTTCTACGAGGATGTTATAAATGATTTTGCAAAGAAGGAACGGAGAATAGAACTGATGTTTAAATAATTACATACATATTATCAATTGATGACATATGTACATACATTATTTGACTAATTCAAATGTTTCATTATCTGTTTTACTTTTTATAATCACACAGGAATAAATTAATTGTAAGAGGATTAGGCCTACCGGGGACACCTCTCTAAAAAAAATGCGCCAAGAGTCTTACCTCAAAAAGGTGGTGGGGAAATAGACTTTTACTGAAGTATAGTTTCGTTCGATTTTCTGCACACTCAATCATCAGGTCCACCGCACGTCACTGGTATTGTGTAACACAATCGTTACCACTTTTTAGAATTGCCATATTTAAATTTAAAGTAATGATTATTATCATGAATTATTGTGAATTATTTAAAGTTGATTGTGTATACATTTTGATAGGACATTTATTAAAAACTTTTATTAAATTAAAAAAAAAGAAATTTGAGATTTAAAAAAAATGAGTTCAATAGAATTGTTCTTTAGTGATAGTGATAATGAAGAAAACAATCATGAAAATGAATATTTATTAAGAAAAAGAAGACAAATTAGAGATGCATGTAATCCTCTAGAGTTGGATGAAAAAAGGTTAGTATACAAATCTAAACTCAAAATTTTAATTTTTAGGGCATATTATTTTTTATTTTTATAGTTTTATTAAAAATTTTCGACTAAGCAAACATGCATTTAGAGTTTTGCTTGACGACATACGACATCTCTACTAATTTCTCCATTTGTTTTTTATTCGTAATTTTTCTCCTAAAATGTTAAAAAATATTTTCAAATTAAATATTAACAACTTAATAAATTAAATAATTTATACTCACATTTCTATACAAAAATTTCTTCTCTATTCACTAATAATTTCACAACACAAATGACATTCGTCAAATAAAACACATTCGAAAGAAATAACGAATGTATTCGATATTTTTCGAATGCATTCGATATTCACAATACCAAATTTTACATTCGATTGTTTCACATTCGACATTCGATGACCGCAATAAGCACCATATTTTAGCTTGCGGTCAATCGTACCCAATCCATTAATAATTTTGTATATAAGATCAACAAATATATGATATACGTCAGTGTCAATGTCATACTTCCAGCACTTTCTTAGGACCTGTAGACCCGAGAATATTTGATCTATTATAGATCTATTTCGATGGAAGCCTATTATGGTGCTAGCCTTGTTCGGCCTAAATTATCAATTGTAGGTAGTCAGTTCTAATTATGAATTCAAATAAACAAAGTTAAATAAACCTAATAAATCCGTTGTTTTAATCACGAAGAATTTAATTCATTTAAATTTAAAATATTTCTTAATTCATCATCCTTAATTGATTCTACAGCCTGTTTCATCAAGAACCTTCACGGTTCATTGTTATCCATTGCCTTTTTCTTCCAGCGCGTTACATCTTACACGCACTAATCTTATCTCTTCTTCTATTTTCTATAATGGAATCTAGCAATATTTTTCTTGGCTGGATCATCGTTCTTTTCTATTTTGATTTGCTAAAGGTAACCTTTTTCCTTTATTTATTTCTGATACATATATTACTACCGGCGCCCAATGAAAGTCTTATAATAAGCGTTTTACGTTTTATACGCGTCTGAACATAAACTTTCTCTTTATATTTTTAGTTTGGATTTTATTTACACTCATAACCATTCATTTTGTACCTATAATTTGAATTGTATATTATTTTATTTTTAAATATTTTTAGAATAAATATGTGACAAGTTTGTTTATAAATAAAGGGTAATCACATCACAACGTATATCTTTTTTAGTTTGAAATAAAAACAAAACCATCATATATTATGTAAATTAGTACATACTTATTATATGTATAATTTTTTTTTAAATATAGATGATTGGCATTTTCATTTAAAAATGATTTCATGTAAAGGACAGTCTCTCGATGTTTTTAAAAATTCAATATTAGAACTCAAATTTTTGTCCAACTTTTCACTATTCTATTTCACAAATAACACGAATAATGTTGGTTTTAAGGTCATTGAGTGTTTGTGATTTATTAGAGTAAATCAGTAGTAATTTTACATATAGGCCCTTTTCGATAATTAAGATATTTTCTGACTTTCCAGTCAGTTCTGATTCTGAGCCTGACTGCTTTGACAAACACTGACATACATCACAGTGCAATACCTTAAAGTCAGATCTTTGTTGTGACTTGTTGTGCAGTCAGATATTTTTTATCTGTCAGTTAAGTAAGACGTCATTTAATAATCTATTTTGTCTATGTCAGTGCTTATAGATATCTGATATCTGATTTTTCGAACTATCTTATCTTTTAGATCGGCTTTACAAAACTTACTGCCAATTCATATCTGACTTTCCCAACTGCCTTTTCATTTAGATCTTTTTAATCAAATGCGCTAACTTTTCAGATCTTAGTAATATATGGTAATATCTTAATTACCGAAAACGGTCATAGTGCGTGACAAAGCGAAAATTTCAAATACTCTTTTGAAACTAAATCAAGCAGGCATGGCAGAATAAATATGAGAACAATAATTTATTTTAAACCCCTTATGTTAATCTGTTAATGATTACATGGTAACTTTTGTACTGTTTCAGAATCAGTTGCATTTGTTTTGTCCTTCACTGTATATGCGACTTCGCATTAAATTCCACGACGCTATCATATACGACATGCTCTTCCTTTTAAAATACACGTGAGTCGATATAGTCAACCCAATCCAATATGTTCATAATTGTCGTTATAACCGGTTTGTCGTTATAACACATGTTGATATAAACGATTTTCACTGTACTTATATTGTATCAATTTAATCACCCCTTATTTGAAAATTAATTATTTTCAAATTAAATTAAATTTAATAGAACTAAAGAACAAAACATAAGTTAATGTTTACAAAATTCGAGAACACAGAGACTCATATGAATGCACGCAGTCTGTATTATTATAATATGTATTTTTGTTTATTATAAGTATAATTAATTTTTGTTTAAAATAAAAAACGAAAGCAAAAAAATGTCAATAAGTTCAAAAAAAAAAAAACAATTTCAGGAATTTCAAAAATATTTTGTTTTTTGATTGGTAAAGAAATAAAAACAAAGACTGGGGGGATATGAAAAATAAATGCAAAAATTATAAAGTTTTTTGAAAAAAAATAATCATGAAATTTCAAATACATACTTATACTTAAATACTAAATAAATCAAAAATTACTGAGAGATAATCAATATACATAAATGTAAATTAGTATGTCTATGATACAAATAGAAGAAACACATTATTAAAGGATTTTTACGGTCATTTAAACAATGAAAAATTTGAATGCGAATGACTTAATCCAAATTTCGAAGCGCAATAATAACCTAAATAATTTTAACAAATTGAATCACTTGTAAAAAGGAAGCCTCATACATGCGTAACTATGTGAACATTTTATGTACTACTATATACCAATACCTACATCCGCATATGTCATATCGACATACTAATTCAAAAATATTTAATTAGGTAAACACTATGTATATAACACATTACGCATTTTAACGCAACTTAAATCCGAAATCCGACTATAAATAAACGTAAATAAAAGCATTTTTAAAACCATTTTATGAGATTTGAAATGTTTTTAAAGTTCTAAAATGGAATAGAAAACAAAATAATGTTATTTGCATTCATAATTATCCAAAATATACATTACTCGTGGTGGTAGTATGGGTATTTATTTTGATATTTAAAATAACTACTTAATGTATAATTAGGTAGTTTTATTTAAATTATGTACGTGTATTATGTACGTACATAATATAAAACAGTATTTTGAAACAAATAAATTTTATTGATTTAATTTGGCTGGAGTTCCGAAAAGGTGTTCCCTCTGATCCTCTTGAAATTTTGACCACAGATTCTACTCGACAATATCAGAAAAGTCACGGAATATTTTTTGTCGGAAAGCCCTCTATCGGTCACAATTCGCATTTAAAATGTTTTGTCAAAATTCTTATTTTAGCAATATCTCTGTAGCGGTACATGATACAGGTATGTTTTACATCTCAAAAGATGCGTCTTAAGATGTTCTATATTCTGAAAAAATTTTATATTATATTACATTTATTTCAATGACTGGAATAATACTATCAGATTTTCCTTCTACAAATGCACACACACATGCACTTACATACACACACTACCAGATTTTCCTTCTACAAATGCACACACACATGCACTTACATACACACACTACCAGATTTTCCTTCTACAAATGCACACACACACATGCACTTACATACATACACTATCAGATTTGCCTTCAACAAATGCACACACACACATGCACTTACATACACACAATATCAGATTTTCCTTCTACAAATGCACACACACACATGCACTTACATACAAACACTATCAGATTTTCCTTCTACAAATGCACACACACACATGCACTTACAAACACACACTATCAAATTTTCCTTCTACAAATGCACACACACACATGCACTTACAAACACACACTATCAGATTTGCCTTCAACAAATGCACTTACATACACACACTATCAGATTTTCCTTCTACAAATGCACATACACTAAAAGATTTTCCTTCTACAAATGCACACACACACTATCAGATTTGCCTTCTACAAATACACACACACACATACATTTACATAAACACTACCAGATTTGCCTTCTACAAATGCATACACACACAAACCCGCAAGCGTACTCTATCATATTTGCCGATATACGTGTAGTGTATATGTATGCCTGTATAGAAAATACTTAATGAACACACTGTTAGATTTACCTTCTACAAATGCACATACACACGCATATATACGCTCATACAAAAAATATCATGTATTTGGCTTCTACAAATACACATACTCACATACATACACGTGCACACGAACATAAAACTGCAAAATTCAGCATTAATAAAATTATTTCTCTGTAGGACATTTTCCTTTTTCATTAGGATCAAAGTAATGAATGAAAAATCTTGCTCATGATGTCCTTTTTTATTTGCAAAAAATTTGAACTGATTATCCTTACTCCTTTCTGAGAAATTGTCAAAAATGTGGAAATAGCCAAAAATCACAAAATGTCCTTTATTATCCTTTTACTAGGAGTTTTTGAAAATTTCTTTTTTTCAGAATATAGAACATCTTAAGACGCATCTTTTGAGATGTGAAACATACCTGTATCGTGTACCGTTACAGAGATATTGCTAAAATAAGAATTTTGACAAAAAATTTTAAATGCGAATTGTGACCGATAGAGGGCTTTCCGACAAAAAATATTAGAGTTCTGTGCTTTGCGTCACAAGGACTATCTGTGGTCAAAATTTCAAGAGGATCAGAGGGAACACCTTTTCGGAACTCCAGCCTTTAATTTTAACAATTTAAAAATTGAAAATTTGTGTAATGATTTATTTTTCTATAATAGTAGGTGCCAAAAAATATCAGACAATTCTTAGTTTTTATTTCAAACGATTTGATTTTTTCATTTTATTCTTGCTTTGAACTCAGTTTTGTGCAATATTATTGATGTTACTCAATCCATCTCATATTCTATGTTTCTTTAATCTATGGCTTGACTAATACGGCCCTTCGTCATATATCTAGATCTGTTTCTATTTCAGTGACCTTATGTTATATTGCAGAGTGAATTTTACGAAATGGTCGGTCGATCGAAAAATGTGATCTATTCATTTCCATTTACGTTTTCTAAATTTCTTGCCCACTGGTAAGTGGTACATGGTTAGGTTAGTTTTTTTTCCACAATATTTATCATTACTATATTTACGTATACGGTTAATATATACTCGTATTTCTCAAGGATTCACATTAGACAGAGACGCTACTCTTGTTGATGAAGACTTGCAATTTTCTTAATTATGCCGATTCTACATTCAAAGCAGTGACTTCAACTTCGACTTTGACTTAATGGATATGTGATGTGATATGTATCAGAATTATAACTTCTACATTCGATGCAGTAGACTTGACAGCTACTTTTACATGTTAAGCATGCTGCGAAGTCAAAAGTCGAAGTCCAAGTTGAAGTCACTGCATTGAATTGAATGAATTGAATGTATAAGTGGCATTATTCTTCAATTTAGCTTACACGTTTCGCTTTTCGCACCCTCATAGAGGAATTGCAAATTTTCAATTATTTTTTTTTTTATTTTAAGCATTTTTTTTTAAAATTTAATTTTTTATAAATTTTGAAAAATTTTTTTTTTATTTATTGAATCAAAAAAGTCGTACTAAATATTATTCGTTTTCCCTTAAATTTCCATCATGAATTGTTTGTAAAAGTTTATTGGGAATAACCGAATTTTTATCCTTAGAATTTAAAAAAAAAAATTAAGTTAAAAGTTTTTTATTAAACTGAAAACATATGATTTTCATTATGTAATTTTTGTATTAAGGTACATTTACAATTAAGCGTAGATTTCGTCTCAGAGTAGATTTATCAAACCTCGTTTATTTTCACACAAGAAACTCTGCAATGCTATTATTTTTTTCGTCCAGTACTTCCCAGCGCAGATTTCACCAGATTCAGATTAGGTTTTATTTTAAATCTGACGAGAGTCTACTCTGAATATTGTGAACGACTTTTTATTATCTAGTTATATAGTGTAATTTCAATTTGAAACTAAACGAGCATTTTAGAAATGAACAGTATTGCGATAACATAATTTTGTTTTTCAGTGTAAATTATTTTATATTTAATTTAATTTTACAAATAAAAAATTTTAAATCAAGTGTAAATTAAAATTTTTTAGGTAATAACAATTTAAATTTATAAATTCGATTTTATGTAAAGTACTCGTATACATATTGTAAATGACATTAGGTACATAAACGCTTCTTATACGTAATAACATTTAAAAATATACATTAATATAGAATAACAAATTAATATCACTTACATAAATATGCGAATGTAAATATTTAAATTTTAAGTACATACTTATGTATGTGTACTAAATTATTATTAGGTTGGTCAAAAAGTATCGCGTCCTGTCTTCGCACTAGATATATCTTTGAAAACACAGTACAGTGCCTTGTACTTTATCAAATTCCCCAATATTTAAATATAATACATTTTTTGCAAAGTATAGCTCTTTTGTAAATCAGTCTTTAGTAGCATTTATAAAGTTATGATGAAAATATGTTTGAATTTCCGAAAAACTCAATACATTTTACGAAAATGTTGCGCAAGTTTGTGAAAGAATTTGTGCTACAACATTGTGCTGAAAGTCATGAAATCACTTCTGTGAAAGCTCCGGCTCATTTAGAGATGCAGTGCTATGAAAGAAGAAGAAGAAGAACTGCAACAATTAATGAGATTGAAACAAGCGATTGAAAAAATGAGACCGAAGTTAATCAGTATAAAGGGCATATTTGTATCCCATCATAATATTGCTAGGCCACCTCCTACATACATTTTTGATGACTATAGGCAAAAGTTGTGAGAATTTAGCTGAAAAAATTTTAATGCATCCATCGTATACTGTCTTGATTGAACTTGCATCGTCTGACTTTTACTTGTTTCGATCATTGCAAAATTTTCTCAGTAATGTATAAAACTCAATATTCTAAAGACGCCTGCTGTAAAAATGATTTGGTGACATTTTTTCAGACAAAAATTTCTAAGAGAATAAAATTATGATTTTATCATGAAAATGCCAAAATATCATACATATAAATGGAGAATATTTGATTAAATAAAATTGCTTCAACATACATTATGTACTTATGTATGTATAAAAAAGTTTATTTTAATAAATTACCTATTAAAAGAACCGATACTTTTTCGCCGAACCAAATATTTACAGACAGACAAAAAAAAAAATTTATCGTTATGTATTATTTTCTAATTATGATGTTTTGTTACATTTTTTACATTTTAGTGAATGCATAAAATAAAAATTCAATTCTTATATAAAAATGTTAATACATATAAACGATGCAAATAAAAATATGTGAATGAACTTCCGTCGTAATATATTTTTGTTCTGTATGTATAACCTTATCACCTAAACTATGAAATATTTTTCGTGCTTTTTTCGTCATATTTTGTATTTTTTTTTATTTTTTTTTTAATTTTTTGTTTGGTAAGGAAAATAAAAGAAAATTAAATTTTTTCTTATAAAGTTAATTAAAATTGTTGAATTGACATCATTTAATGTACGACAGTTGAACAGTTAAAAGCTATATATAATTTATATACACTCGTATATTTGCATTTATAAGAAAAGTGAAAAAAAAAAAAAAACAACAAAAGAACAAGTGATTAAAAGCAAATAAAGTGGAAAAAAAAAATAAAATAAAAATAAAAATAAAAATTTAACTATTGTACAGATAAAATTTTTGGAAAGTGAAAAAATACAACTTAACCACCTATATACAGAAAGAATAAAAAAAATGGCATTAGTGTTGAAATATCTGCATAATGAATATTCGTATTATTTTAATACGTTTTCCGGTAATATTATTTATTGAGAATAAAAATAAAAATAGTATCAAAATTATTTAAAACAAAAAAAAAAATAATCGAAAATTCTATGGAAAAGTGCATAAAAGTTTAATTTTTTTTTTTTAATTTTCATATATGTTATCAATTTTTCATTTTTTATATTTCTCATCATATTTTTTATTTTTTTTTTGTTGTATATATGTATGTATATATGCAGATCCAAGAATAGAAAATTTACCATTATTAGCATCACCAGTACCAGTAATAATTATATTGGCTACATATTTATATTTTGTTCTTAAATTGGGACCAAAATGGATGGAAGATCGTAAACCATACAATTTAACGAATGTTATTAAGTGGTATAATGCCATACAAGTAATATCAAATTTAATGTTAGCAATACATGTGAGTGTAATGCAGTTATTTATTTATTTATTTATGGATAATTTTTGTGTGAAATTGTGATATACATAATACCATATAATACATATTGTAAATGTATATAGAAAGGATGAATTGGAAAAATTGTGACAATAATATAAAAGAGTTTTGTAAAACATTTTTTTTTTTTTTTTGTATTCTTCTCGTATAGGCATTAAAAAATTCATACCTGAGAAAAGAATTCAGTATGTTATGTCAACCAGTCGATCAAAGTAATAATGAACCATATATGAAAAATTTGATTCTAGCTACATATGGATATTATATGCTTAAATATTTAGATTTATTGGATACAGTAAGTTAAAAAATTGAATTTTTTTTTTTTAAATAAATTCTCAATTAAGTAATATATAAATACATATATAAAAAGTTAGGTAATTACGAACTTGATTAACACCCATGTTCTGGATTCCGCAAAAAATGAAAGTGGAATACGAATTCAATTCAACGCCGAATGAAAATTGGTGTTCTGCATTCCGTGCGGAATTATATGGAGTTCGAAAATTAATTTCAAAAAAAAAAATTAATAACAAAAAACAAAATTCAAATCATACTTGATTTCAATATTAAATTAGTTTTTTTCACTTGCAAAAATTTGGGGGAATTAAATTCACTAAAAATGAGTGGAAGTGGAATGCAGAACACCCAATTCCACTTTCGCAAGTGCAATTTTGAAAAAATGGAATACAGGACATGGGTGTAAAAATTATAATAATTGTAAAAATGGTTAAAATTTGTTGGTTTCAGGAGGAATTATAAATTATAATTTGACTATTTTTTTTAGTAAATCCATAAATCAGTTTAAAAGTATATAGTGTGTGATATTTAATGGGAGAATACTTATATTATGCACGTACATTGTATGAACATAACTCTTAACTTTGTCTAAACTAAACAAATGCTAATGCAGAGTAGCAATTCATGAATTTCCAATAATATTTCTTTTTCATTTGTTCTATTTTATTTTGTACAATTTAAAATGCAATTTAAAAAGCGCACACAATATGTATATGTAATTTCTGATGAAATCCTAAAATCAATAATTAAATTATTAAAATGAAATCAAATTATTCAATTCGTTAATTCGATTGTGAAATTTTCGTACATTCATGTACTATACCATAGTATTTAGAATTTTATTACATTTTTTTAATTATTTTTCATATTTAACTGTAAATATAAACTATTCTCTAAGATATAAGATAATTAAAAAAAAAAATACACTGATCCAAAAAAGTATTGGGACGCTAATATTCCATCTGCTACTCTTCAATCTGTTTTTTGTTGACTAATGATTTTTTCTAGCTACCCGGCAATTTGAATTATTTCTTTTTAGCATATTAATAACAATTTGAATTTGTATGTATTTTTTACACTACAATAAAGTATCAATATTTTCTGGGCAAATGGCAGACAGTTTACTGTCCTCCTCTCTTTAATAAATTAAATTAAATTAATTTAAAAGTATTTGCTGTTGCTTTTATTGAATAATCGCAGAGTATTATATTCCTCTTTTTTTTTAAGTTTTTAGTTTTTTAAAATTTTTTTTCTAATGTAACATTTGAATTTATTAACGATCGATTAATTTTTTTCATGCCAATTTTGTCTATGTTTCGAATTGGAAGTTTTTTTTTTCGATTATTTAATTATGAAAAATTAATCAATCAAGCAATAATATCAAAGATCAATATAATTATTATTTAGATCTTCGATAATAATAACCCGATCGAAAATATCGAAGTTTACTTTTATTAACTAAATTTATTTCAATAATTTTTTTAATTGAATTTTTTGATATTTTATAAAATTTCCTATAATATAAAAAGGATATAATCGTAGGATATATGCGAAAATATAAATTTTATATGGTATTTATAGTAAATAGAATAATAAAAATTTATGGTATCACATATGCGATGGCACACAATCATATTTACTATTTCAATCAAAATAAGTTTTTATTTGAAAACAGTATAGTGTAGTGTCTAAACATTTTTTTGCGACAATGTATACAAATAAATATAATTATAATATAATAAAGAATAATAATTTATTGTTATAGAAATTTATATACATTATGTACATAGTATTTTATTTTTTTTTATTTTTTCAGATATTTTTTGTTTTGAGGAAGAAAAATAAGCAAATAACATTTTTACATGTTTATCATCATGCTGGAATGGTTGTTGCTGTTTACACCTTCACTAAATTTCTTATAGGTGTGTATACGCATACATTCAAATAATTATAATACATATATCATAAAAAAATATTTTACTTGTGAATAATTAAAATCAGAATTGAAATTAATTTCGAAATTATTTCAACTGCATTTATGTATGAATGTAATTATATAAGTGCTATATAATAACAATAATAATATAATTAACATGTACCTATATATTTATTTATATGTGCATACATACATACATACACACATTCATAAATAATTCATAAGTAAAATCAAAAGTGCACTTTTTATTAACTAAATTCACTTAATTAAAAATTATATTTAAATTTTTCAACAAAACAAACAAAGTAAAAAAGCAAAAAAAAAAAAAAAATTTTTTTTCGAGTATTTTCATTTATACTTTATTATAATTTTAATTATGACTTAGCACAAAGAAAAAATTGAAATTATTTCATTCATTTCAAAAAAGAACAAAGTTCATTGACGAGTGTATATAGTATGTATCTATTTCTATTATTATATTATAAATAAAATGTAACATACAAATTATTCACATACATTTAAATTTCAAAATAGGTCAGATTTATTTCGATTTAACTGTTTGGTGTGTTTAAAATTGATTACAAAAATACAATTTGATACGAGTCTGTCAATATTATATGTTATGTAGTTTATAATATAGACCAAAGGCATAAGTAATTAATAAGTAGTTGTACATAGTTACTAAGCCTGTTCTATGACTCTTTTGATCATTTTCAATGTTTTCAAATATATATGATTGTATATTATACTATTAAGGGCACCATAAACATAAAATATGTATACGATGTATCTGACGACTAGTCGACAGATAAGTTGAAGTCGGATGAATGTTGTATTGTTTGTAGGTCAGTCAGTCAATCAGACTTGTTGACAGATAATTCGAAATTCGGACGACTGGTTAAAATCAAAAAAATGCTTGTAAAAGTACTTTTGTAAAAGAACGATGTACGATCAAATCCAATTTTTATCAATTATTTAAAATTTTTATCTTCTAATATAAAGACGAGACTATTTTAAAAAGAAGCGTAGCAAAATAAAAGTTCTGACATATGTATACATACATACCTATATAATGATTATTGATTAACGTCAACGACGTGAACTCGAAAAAATATTCTTCTGAATGAAGTTGGCGATAAAGTCGAAACGCTGGTTGTAAAATGTCTGTAGAGAAAATTGTCCGCCTTATCATGATATTCGATAGACAATGAAACGATGAAACGAAACGATACGATATAAAGTTGCTATTATGTAACTTCGTATTAACGTGTAACTTCGTTGCTATTATGTAACTTTGAATGTTAAGTGGTACATAGTGGTATGTGGTACAATATCCGCCTTATCATGATATTCGAAGACGAAACGTTTCGTATCGTCTTGTTAAAAACGCGATCATGATATTCGAAACGTTCCAATTTCAAACGATTTTCATCGTCTACTCAGTCGATAGCATTTTGTTCATCGTTTACATATAAATTTATTTTTTTTTTAATATTTGTGAATATTAATATTGAATTAATTTTTTTAAAAAAATGGAAATTATTATTAAAAATGATATTTCAAAACATCAACAAAATAATAGAAATGACATCGAACTCTTTTTTCTTACAACAAAACTGGAAATTGTATGAATTAAACATTAAAGCTTCGTTTTTATAAGGCATTTATATTGTACCACTATGTACCACTTAATATTCGAAACGATGAAGTTACATAATAGCAATTTTATATCGTATCGTTTCGTTTCATCGTTTCATCGTTTCATCGTCTTCGAATATCATGATAAAGGTACCCGTCCACGATGCAATTTTTCTTGCATGCAAGACGATTTTGACAGATAAAATTGCACGAAATAATTATTTCGAAGTGTACGCTGCCTAGAAAGATGAAATATTGCACAGAAATACGTATTTCATGCAATATTTCCTATTGCAAGCAATTTTTTTTATTGCATAGTGTACGCAGAAAGATATGCAATATTTCGCGCAAGAAAAATTTATTCAACTCATTCAATAAATATTTCTCTTGCATATGCAATAAATTCAGCTGACTAAAATGTAATGGGTTGCTGTGTTATCTATCATTCGTTGGTTGATATTGTGTTGTGCTGTGACTTCTTGTGAATTTGGTATGTATTTTCTATTATTATTATTATTATTATTAGCAAGGTAGGCCTTTCAACTCTTAAAATATGGAAAAAAAAATATGAAATACATATTTGAAATGTAATGTATATGCAAGAAAATAAGAATTTCGTGTAAGTGCTCGTGCAATAAAAATTTCTTGCAAAGATATTTTTTTCTTGCATGATAGAAATATTGCATATTTTTCATGAAATATTGCGTCGTGTGTACGAAGTACTGCAAGTTTTCTTGCACGCAAGACAAATTTCGCGCAAGAAAACTTGCATCGTGGACGAGTACCTTAAGGCAGTATAAATTCTTTATACAAACGAAATTTTCCTGTTTTCTTCATACAACTTCCAGTTTTGTTGTAAGAAACAATGGTTCGATGTCGCATTTCAATTTGGAACGTTTCGAATATCATGATCGCGTTTTTAGTAAGACGATACGAAACGTTTTGTTTTCGAATATCATGCATGATAAGGTACATTATTTCAACTTGTCTGCCAAGTCAACCAGTCATCAGACATATCGTATGTTTAAGTTTATGGGTCCTTTATAAACTTGCTTATGAACAAATACAAACGATGTAGTTTTTTAAAAGTAAAATTTTTATTTTTATATAAAGAAATGAAAAATATTTGCACGATTATGAATTTACAAAGATTATAAAATTAAATTGATTACTGATGAGAAAATTTATGAGAAATCAATCAAAAGGGACATAATTGAAAAAAAAAATTCATCAATAATAATGTCAAAGAATATGAATTCGAGATCTCATAGATAAAGTGAAAAAATATAACAAGGAAGTCCATGCAATTGGTATACAGTAACGATATTTTCAATTCAACAAAATGCACAATTTACAATTGAGAAGTGAAAGAAACGAGAAGATAAAATCACTTGAAATATCATAGAGAAGGTCAAGGCAAGAATAAGAACATAAAAAGGATGATGACGATAGAAAACTAATAATTTTATATATAGAGAAATTTCTTGGTGAAATTATTTTATCTTGGTAGAGAAACAAACTAATTTTTTACATGATAAGGATTATACCGATTTATTTTTAGAATCATCTAATAGTACTTGAGTTACTTGCCGTCAGGGAGTATACACAGAATTAGCATTTTTAAGATCTTTTTCCCAACAAGCTGGTACTAGTACTCAATCAAAGGTGAGTTAATTTGAGTTCCAGCATAATAAAAGTTGAAAATAGGCAACGAAAAATCGGAAAATTATTTTTCTTACTTTTTGTCTTGGGCATTGGGGATTGGGCAATCGAACCCACAATTTCGAGATCAGTAGACAAGTTTGCTCTGCTACTAGCTACCGAGCCATCCTTTATCTATGATTTTACTCTTCATAAATATTCTCTTCATTAATGCACACAATGTTAAATGAACATGTAAAAATTTTATGCGATCTGATTTTAGTATGAGTCGTAGTTTTCAATAATAATTATTCATACAATCGCACCCATGATCATAATGATTACTTTGAAATCGTATACGAAATTAAATTTTAAATATGAGCTTTTTAAACATAACAGGCATATACCTAGGTTATTTATTTTAAAAATACGTTTTAAAAATTCATTTCATTGAGTTCAATTTAACTTTAATTTGATATTTATTTTATATAAATTTTATAATCTTTAAAATGTTAAAATATTTTAATTAATTTTATTTTTTTATTTTTTTTTTATTTTTGTATGTATCATTTTCAGGAAGTCATTCAACAATGTTAGGCATTATAAATGGTTTTGTACATGTATTTATGTACAGTTATTATTTATTAACATCAATTAATGATAATTTTAAAAAGAACGCATGGTGGAAAAAGCATATAACACAAATTCAATTATTACAATTTGGTTATTTAATTATACATTTTTCAATACCATTAATAAATAATTCATGTAATCATCCAAGGGGTATTGCATTAATCGGTCTAATACAAAATGTATTTATGTTTATATTATTTTTAGATTTCTATTTAAAAGCATATTGTAATATTGAAAGTAAAAAAAAAAAAAATATTAATAATAATAATAAAAAATATATAAAAAAAATTAATGGTAATAATTTATCGATACCAATTCAAAATCATAAAAAAATTACATAAAAATTAAATTAATTTTGATTATAAAATCAAAAAGGAAACAAATAAAAGCATTTTTTAATAAAAAAAAAAAAATAAATAAATAAAAAATGAACTTAAACTTAATGTAGTCACTTATCAGTGTACCATATTATTATATTTGAGAGAATTTAATATTAGGTATTAGTAAAAAAAAGAACTATGAAGAATAAATATATCTAAATTTTATTCTATAATAATTTTTTCAAGATAGAATATATAGTTAATAGAAAAAAACTTAAAGTTCTGGTTTACATTATGTAGTTTATTTCGAAAAATCTCATTAACGGTTGGTATTCAATTAATGAATAAAAGAGGCATGTTAAACTGAGTAACACTGGTAAAACGTAAAACGTATAATATAAACGTTTTACTCAGTTTATATGCCTTTTACTGCATTAAGTGAATACCCTTATTATAAATGATAAAACTATACCACTATACTGTGTATAATGTATATAATATACTTATAAATATTTTTAATTTGAAAAAAATTCATACTCACCATTTTGTAATAATAATCTTAGGATTATCTGTTCATTTGGCATACATTTAAGATAAAAAGAACAAAATATTTTAATATTCTTTGTAAAAAAAAAATTCGAAATAAGAAATATTTATATGCAAACAAGAATAAAATTCAAAATTGTATAGCCTATACTATAATGTATGTAATTGTATATAATATTTAGAGTGTAATGGAAAAATAAGAAACCAGTTATATATAGACATATTATTAATATTAATTTTATTATTAATTGACGACTATAGAATAAAATAAAAATTTATTTTGTACATTATTTTTATTTATTTTTACATAATAATTTTTATTTATTTTTACATATAATTTGACTCACTTATTAATGAACCCACTAGAGTGACTGAAAAAACCACTACCTGTATAGATCACATTTTTTGTCGTTTTTCAAATTATTCTGATTTTGATATAAAGGCATACATTCTTCCACTTAATATTACAGATCATAATGCAACTGGCGTAACAATATCATATACTTCTAATTCTGCAGATGAGTGTATCTCTAAAAATAATTGTAAAAAAATAAACTACGATCAGTTAATTACCTCATTACAAAATGAAACTTGGTTAGATGTGTACAACACTCAAAATCCGTCAACCGCTTTTAATATCTTCATTAGTTTACTCAGTTTTCATATTGAAAAAAATACCATCAATACTACTACAAGAAAACATTCTTTTAAGCACCTAAAACCATGGATTACTGATTACATATGTCATAAAATCAAATTAAAGAACAAACTTTACAAAAAGGTCCTGAAACACCCTGGTGATGCCTTGATCAAAAGTAACTATTTAAAAATTAAGAAAGAAAGTGAAAAGTTGATTACTAAGCGTAAATCTGATTACTACAATACTAAGTTCATCAACTGTAAAGGAAACCCTAAATCTCAATGGCGTGTTATTAATGATATTATTGGTTTAAATCAATCAACTACTAAAACCTCTTCAATAACTTTTGATGGGATGGCAATCACAAACGATTATAAAATTGCTTCTGGTTTTAACAAATTTTTTATTAATGTCCCTGACATGGCAAATAGTTGCAAAGTCCCTACACTTGATAATAACTGTGAACCTAATAATTCACTTTTTTATGATACATCATATTGCTCAAGTTTCTTCTTTTCACCTGTTACTCCACAAGATGTTTTTCTGACGATTTCATCGCTTAAAAATAGTTCGTCTGTAGGTATAGATGGTTTTAGCTCATTGCTCATAAAATGTATTTCACCGCAGATCTGTGAAGTTTTATCACACTTAATTAACATAAGTTTCGATAGAGGTATTTTTCCAACAAGTCTTAAAACAGCAATTGTGATACCTATCTACAAAAGAGGTAATCCCACTGATCCTAGTAATTATCGTCCTATCTCTCTATTATCTACTTTCTCAAAAATATATGAAAAAATTATGAAAGAACGAATGATTACTTATCTCAATAAAATAAAATTTTTTGATGATTGCCAATTTGGATTTAGGAAGGGTAAAAACACGGAAGATGCAATACTTAATTTCATTACAGAAATTCATGAAAATCTAGACAAAAAATATAAAGTCGCAAGCCTATTTATTGACCTGTCCAAGGCGTTTGACCTTGTTGATCATGACTTACTGCTGATGAAATTAAGTAAAACTGGTTTCAGAGGAAATTCTCTACTATGGCTTACTTCCTTCTTGAAGAATAGATATCAATTAGTTCGCTTTAAGGAAACCATGAGTGATAAATTGCCCCTGACCAACAAAGGTGTACCTCAAGGATCAGTTTTAGGTCCTCTGCTCTTTCTAATTTATTTCAATTCGCTGTGTTCATCGAACCTTAATGGTAGAAAATTTGCTTTTGCTGATGATATGTCGATAGTCTACAGCGCGACGTCAACCCTTGAAATTCAAAGCAAAATTGAACATGACTTAGCTACGATAAACAGTTGGTTAGACTACCACTATATGATTCTAAGCAATAAAACAAAGCTGATGCTTTTTAATCTAAAAAGTACATATCTTACTATAAATGTAAATTATCATAAGCATAATTGCAGTAGAGATAATTGCTGTAACTGCTGCTGTTTTCCGATTGACTGTGTCTCTGATTTTAAATATCTTGGAGTTATAATAGATAATAAACTTAAATGGAATTCTCACATTAATAATCTAAAGCAAATATTATACATGTCTTTAAGAAAACTTCAGCTAATTCGTTCCTCTTGTCCCAAAAACATTTTAAGAATTCTATACTTTTCACTTATACAATCCCGATTAGAATATGGCCTTACATGTTGGGGAAATGCATATGCAAATCATCTAAAACCACTATTGGTCTCCCAAAAAGCAATAATTAGAACAATTCTTGGTAAAAACAGACGTGTACCATCACTCCCTTTGTTTAGATCTTTGAACATCTTACCGCTACGCTATTTATTTATTTACAAAGTTCTAAAAATATTTTTTATTAGGAGCTACGCTTTTTGTTTCAAAGACTGCAATGATTACTTCTTTAGAAGACAGAACACTTTTCCTGTTCCTTCAGTTCGCACTGAAGCTTCTAGACGGTCTTATGTTTATGTTGCTCCATTTATCTTTAACAAACTACCGAATGATATCAGAATTTTGATGAAAATAAAAGTATTCCTTCGTGAGATCAGAAAATGGCTTTTTGAACTAAATGATGTTGAATTACTGTTTGAATTTGTAAATTTATAAATCAAGTTATAATTTTGGTCGCATACTTCTATTTTCTACTTCTATTTTCTACCTCTATTTCCTACTTCTATTTTCACTTCTATTTTTTTAATACCTTCTTAACATATCCTCATTATCTCTGTCTTTACTTCCCGATTACTCCACTCTGCTCACTCATCCTTCCTTTTTCCACATTCATGTGCATTTAAAACTGGCATTTTTACCTCGCCACTAAATGCAATATTATATATTTCATTTCCTTTCCATTTTCATATCCTTTGTAATATATTTACTTGTATTGGTACTGTTTCTGCGGTGGGTTTTGGGGATTACATTATTCATTGTATTAATATTTTTATTATTTAATATAAAATTAACTCAATATTACTATTCATTTTTATCTTTGTTATTTTATTTTATTATAATTTTCTTCTTTTTCTATTAAATTTTACTGAATATTGTATTTAACACAGTACCATAATTAAATTTATTACTGAAACTGTTTGTAATTCATTAAATTGTTATAAAATATATTATATGTTGATATAATGAAATGAAATAAATAAAATAAATAAAAAAATAAAAAAAATAAATAAAAAAATAATACATATTTATCGTTTTACAAAATACACATTATTCACATAATAATAAATTTTAGAAAAGTTAATATTTTGTTTTGTTGTTACATATATATTGTAACTGTAAGTAACAGTTATTGCGTACAAAAAATATTTTTGAAAGTTTCTGTTTTATTTCAAATGTGCTAATTAAAGAGTCAACCGTAAAAGCTACCACTACCTCCTCTATTATGACCGCCACCACCTCGATTTCCTTGGTGACCTCTTTGTCCACCACCATGTCCGCCAATATCTCGTCCGATATCACTACCACTTCTTCCAAAATCACTGCCGTCTCGTCCAAAATCACTGCCACCTCGTCCAAAATCACTGCCTCCAATTCCAAAATTACTGCTGTCTCGTCCAAAATCACTGCCACCTCGTCCAAAATCACTGCCACCTCGTCCAAAATCACTACCACTCCTTCCAAAATTACTGCTATCTCGTCCAAAATCACTGTCACTCCTTACAAAATTACTGCCGCCTCGACCAAAGTCGCTACCACCTCTTCCGCTATCACTTCTTCCAAAATCACTTAAACTGGGAAAAAATTGACGAATTATTCTCGGTGTTTCATCGTACACTTGTTTATGTTCGTTAACTTCTAACAGAAATTGAGGAATGCCAGAAGCTTCGAAAACTACTTTTTCCGAATAAATACAGTTGATAATAGATATTGTTATAAAAATTAATAAATTGAATTTGTTCCACATGATTTTAATTTTGTCTTATCTAGAACATGTAAAATCAATGACTGTTTCTGTTATATTTTTTGATGTTACTGAGGACTTTTTGAAAAAAAAATTGTTTGCATCTAATTTACACAATTTTAATAATAAAAATAATTAATAAAAAAATAAATAATTGTACTAAAAATAAATATTTTTTTTGACGGAAAAACCGGATTTAGAAATCTATATTCATGGCAGAATAAAAAAAAAAACAACAACAATATTAAAGCGAAATATTAAAAATATTTTAAATAGTTTATATAGTATGTTTCATATTTATAACGCCAATAAAAATTTTAAGATTATTAATGGATTATTCATTTTAGAGAGCTGCAATATTTGAGAAAGACATGTAAAATGGTAAGTTTAGAGAGATTATATACAACTTATAAAATTATCAATCTGTATTTTCTTATTTATGTCGAAAATTTTTTTTAAACTTAAAAATCAATTAATTCCAATACAAATTTCCCCTTCCCTTCTATCGAATTAAATATTCTCATTATTTTTATACTGCCGATTTTGTAATAAACTTATATCCATAGCATTAGGTTCTTTTAGAATTGCGTTTTTCAATTCTTGGTATTAAATTTATCACACAAACGTCTTACCGGAATTCCAGAATTACCAGACTGAATTGAATTGAGATCTGGTGAATACGTTGGCCAATCCAAAGTAACAATTGATCTAGTGGAAAGCCAAGTTTTGGTTTGGCTGGCATGAATTATGAATTATTATTAATTGAAGGGCTGATATTAGGGAAGGTGTTAATTGTCACAATACACTTTTTGAGTTAATAGACTTTAAAGTTCTTCTTTGATATTATTTTACTAATTGAAGATATCATTACCCATGAAGAAAATATGGAAATTATGATATTTAACACCTTCAGCATCTCAGCCCTTCAATTATTATTTCCATTATGTAATCCTGACACTTCATTTTTGAGGAATTAAACCGGAGTTCTGAATCTAAAATCCAAAAGATTTTTTGTCATATCTCTTCAAAATTATATGATTTTTTTAAAAAATTTTACACATCTCGTTGGCTGCGATTATTCTTGTCCCATCTACTTGAAAGAAGAAATTATCCCTTTTTTTACATCCGTTAAATCTTTATCACGTGGTATTTCAACAAAATAACTAATTTTATTTCAATTTAATTTCACAAACGCACACAAATTGAAATGAAATCATACACAAGCAACAATGTAATGTGGTGTTATAATTATGAAACTTACTGTATAAATGTAATTGTTTACATAATATGAGAATTTTTATAGTAGTAAAAGCTTATATTTTACGTATACGAATAGAGACGTTTCGCTAATTTTCATTTGTGACAGTAGACAATTCATAATAAAAAATTTAATATTTATTCGTGTGATTTTACAGAAATATAGTAAATAAACTCGTATAAAGCTTTTAACGATTTTATGACTTGCGGTTGTAGAAATAATCAAATAATTCTTGAATTTGTACTTCAAATAAGCAGCCAATTATAGAATAGGTATATTTTAGATATTTCTAGTTTCATATTCCATTTTCCTATACAAAATTTCTTCTATGGTTGAGTTCATGATTACGATCTGATTAATTTGAGTAAGTAGGTAGTCTTATACCATTGACACACTGCAGAGATAAACTTTGGTTATCTCAGTTTTCTGGTTTATCTTTGCGGTAACCGACTTTCAGAACTCGGTTAAGTTAACCGAATTTCTAGAACTCAGTTATCTTGTTAACCAAGTTCGAACTGAGTTATCTTTGACGTTTGTGTTAGTTTTTTTGTTTTTATATTATATTTAAACAAACTGTCAAACCAAATTTCAGCTAACATGCTGACTAGATGATAAAGAATTAGTGTTTGAATTTATCTCGACAGGTGTCGTAGTATGAATACATAAACTACTTAGTTTACCTCAATTTAAATGTATCACCCATACCAGATTATCGATAAACCATTTGAAATAACCATGGTTTATCTCTGCAGTGTGTCAGTATTATTAATGCCGTTCGTTATTGCAATATGAATGCTGTGTTTACTTAAACTGAAATTCATAATTGTAATCTAGATCCAATCGAGCATGATTTATTTGATCTGTTTAAATACCACTTTGCGATTAAGTAGATTATAGTTGATGATCGAACCTATGAATCAAACATAAATTTATAAATTTTTTATATTAATTATATTTGAGACAAAGACAATTATCTAGTTTATACCCCTCCTTAATTCGACATAAAATGTGTCGATATAAAATAAACCAGTGGTATAAACGATACTTATATCGACATAAAATTTAAATCGATATAAAATAAATCGGTATAACACAATCGGTTGATCCAGTTCTAGCAGGGGTATAAACCTTTCTGTTCTTCACTAATTCGAATTATGAAATGACATTTTGTAAAAAAGTTATTCAATTATTTTTTTATGTATTTTTTACACCACTAAAAACAAAAAACAAAAACTTCTATTTAATATGTATGTATAATTCTAGTTAAAGAATTTTTACTATTTAAAATTTAGTCTTTGAATTCAAACGTCAAACGTCACTTTTTAATTCGACATAATTTAAACTATGGTATAAGACAAAGGGTATAAACGCAGTTCAACCCACACAAAATAAACCATATTTAAATCGACATATTTTTTAAATCGACATAAAAAGGAGTATAAACAAGGTAAATTGATGTTAGACGTAAACCGATCACAAGAAAAAATTCTTTTTGTTCAACATTACGCTCTAGATTACGATTAAATTTTAAATAATTTGTGTTAAATCTAATCGCTCATTTGATTGTAAAGATAAACTCAACTTATTTATCTTCTTATAAATAAATTTGTTGCGTCTGTCTGTCTGTATGTATGTATGTTCCGGGTAATCTCGAAAACGGCTGAACCCGGCTGAACCAATCTTAATGGAGTTTTTTTTATCTGAAAGAGCAATTCCTCCCACAAATAATAGGCTACTTTTTTTTCAAAATTTATTATTTAAAACAATAAAAATTTGGATTAAACAGATGAAGGTCTGAAAAAAATCTATAAAATGTATGAAAAGCTTTTTCTTCTAAATGAACTGATAATCGTGGTTGATCGTGGCAATCGTGGTAATTGAATTACAAACTCAATAGAAATGACGTAATAACATAAAGCTTTACAAAGAGCTTCTTCGCTCGGGATCACCTTATTCTGTATACGTGGTTCGTTTTATAGCTCTATGACAATGCTGACGAAGTCGCAGGCACACTCTAGTATACAATATAAACAGAAAAGTATATGATATGTTTAAAATGTTTTTCGTAAGATTTAGTTTTAAACTTTTCAACACTGATTTCAACATGTTTAAATAATGTGTTCACAGAGGAATCCTCTGCAATTTTTAAAAACAAAAAATTTTTCTTTTTCATGTAATACATTTCATTTATTTTTGTGATCATTTTCATTTAAATACTTTCCCACTTTGTGCTTATAAATTTATTTTTATTTTCATATCGTCAACCATACTAATGAAAAATAATCGCTTATCAATAAAAAAATGATGGTTTGATTGTTGATGTAGTAGTAATAGTAGTAGTAGTAGTTGTGGTTGTTGTTTTTGATGTTGGTGATGTTATTATTTGTTTTACTATTCTTCTAGATGAATTTTTATTTGTAACAGATAAAGATTTTGGTTCAATAGTTAAACCCAGATCAGATAGACAATTTGATGGACTATCTGAAGTGGTAATTATTGATTAATTCATTTGATTTATTTGTCGATTCGAATTTGAAATTTCATCTAATGATTGAAAAATAGTAATTATTATTTATCTGATACAATGTAGTCTTAAATGAACTTTAAATTTTAGTATTAAATAGAAAACTTTTACCTGTAACATGAAATCTATCACTTTTTAATGGTGAACTTTTGATAATAATCCCTACTAACATTAATATAAAAACTATTTCCGAAAGATACAATTTCATAATTAAATGCAAAATTTTAGAAAAATATGTATTACTATATACACAAAATGCGACCACTTCAATTGAATCACTGAATTGAAATTATTGCTTCAATCCAATATGATCAATTTTATAGAGTCATCAGTACTGTATCCACTTATACAGTTTTAGATGATTGATTACAATAAATATTTGGGGAAACTTCCGAATTGGTGCTGACAGATTTTAAAACGAGACCTTCCGATAATGATATTTTAGAATGTCCTCTTTAACGTGGTAAAAATGTGTATTTTTTCGCATTTTTTTGTATATTTGACCATTTATTTTTTTATTTATAAAGTTTCCATACAGAAATGTGATATCATTGGAAAGAGGACAAAAAAGCTTTGCAAATGATATAATAAAACATATATGTAATCCTTCAAGTTTTGAAGTTATACCATCATCAAAAGAATATGAAAAAGTGATTTTTAAAAATTACGAAATTTTGAATTTAAGTCCTTTTATCTCGAGAACCGCTAATCTAATCAAAGTGAAATAAACTGTGACAAATAGAGCAGGAAGTTCTCTTTCAAATGGCATATCAACTAATCCGATTACATATCATGATCTGGAGAAATAATGGTTTTCGTAAAACACGCCATTTTGAACCAAAAATTTTTAAGAGTAGTTTGCGTCCTTTGCACCGATAGAGACATATACCACGTTAATGAGGACTTTACAAAGTATCATTATCGGAAGGTCTCGTTTCAAAATCTGACAGCACCAATTCGTAAGTTCAGTCAAATATTTTTTTAAACAATTAAGAAAACATATTGCATTTGATGTACATACATAATATACAAAAAGTTAAATATAACGGTGTTCCAAAAAACGTGGACAATATTTAAAGAGGTAAAAGTAGACGCGATTTTCAATCGAAAATTCCATATGACATTTTTTCGTTTGCGCTTTATTTTCCACGCTAGAGGGCGTTTTAAATTTTGAATATTTTGCAATACCTTTCAACACAAAATTATATATAACTTTTTGTATACCCCACGTATGAAAATTTAGTGTTCAAATCAATGATAGCAAACAAAATTATCTTTCTTTTGATATATCACAACAGGTAATTAAGCATTCAGTTCGTAGTAAAAAAACATCCTGAAATCAAAATTTATGATTCATTTTTAAAAACCACTTTTATTACAAACAGGTTTCCTGAAAAAAATTGGAATAACAACAAATGTTCCAATTTTAATAAAAAATAGTGGAAAGTGTCCTCTTTCAAACAAAAAAGTTTTACGTCGATTGCATGAGCCGTTGTTGAGTTATTAAGGATCAAAGATGTGCGGAGAGGGTAAAAAATGTGCTTAAAGTCGCACATTATAAGCTATAAAAAGGATTTTTTTATCATTATTCATATAAAATTCCTTTTTTCCGTAAGTATAATAAATAAGCGTTGTGTCATCTGGACAGGAAATTTTGGAACGGAAACTTTGAATTTATGAAAAAATGCAGTTCAGCTTTCTAATAGACGTGCCCCGGTCGCTCCGTAATGTTCTGTAAAAGCATTTCCTATATTGCACATAATTTATAATTATAAGAAACTAGCTGACCCGGCGAACTTCTTTCCGCCGAAAAAAAGAAATTCCTAAAAGACTTTGTTTTATGACAAAATTAAAAAAAAGTAAACAATAGTTTCTGGTTACAATAGGACCATATTGAAATAAAGTTACAATAAAATAATACGACTGCATATATTCATCATATTAATTTTTTATTATTAATTAATTTATTATTTGTTCTTCTTTTTGTACAATTCTCATGGTAAATAAATACTATTCCTAAAATTATTCTATCTCATACTTATATTTTATTTTAATGCCTTATAACGTACAATATTCTTTGTTTTTCCTTTCGGAGAAAAAACATATAGCGCCGATGGTTTGCCGACTCTTGAGCATGCAACGTACAACTGCCATTGCGAAAAACATTGAAATTCAAGGTTTATTCCACACAGTTCTAACGATTGGCAAAATTTAATTTAAACATTACATTAAATCTTTTTCTATTTTTACGAAGGAGGCTATGATTAAAAAAATTTTTAATTTTGACACCAAACGCCGTGAAATGTCAATTTATAATTTCTTTTATTATTTAATATAATATAATATTTTATTTAATTTCTATTATTTAATTGGTCGATTTTTTTTTTTTTTTGTATATAAACCTTGCCGTGGCGATAACGAACACAATAAAAAAAGAATTATCCAATTTGGTGCCGGCGTTCGGAAGTTATGAGCGTACATACATTTCGCAGATTCATTTTTATATATGTATATAGATTATGTCGAACATTATAACTTAGTTGGGGGCTCAGTGGATCAATGGTATAGAGTAACTGACCTAATAATCTCGAAGTTATTCCCAGTTAAAATGTTAAGAAAAATAATTTTTAACTTTTTGTGGCCTATTTGCAACTTTCATTACTCTCAAAATTCACTCATAGCCATCGCACAATTCTAGCGACAACTACACAGCGTATCGCCGAAAGTTCGAACAATTCTGGCGACAATCACAGCGTAAAGTTTAATGAATTTTACATTTGTGCTTATTGCACGAATAGATTACTACTACTGCAAAATCCAGGTCGTGAATGGCTTGTTGTCGCTGAAAAATAAATAGAATATATTTGGGCGACAGCGACAGCGTAAAGTTCAACGATGAAAAGGCCCATTTTGTTGTCGCTGGAATTGTGCGATGGCTGTCAGCTCTGAATGAGTACCAGTATCAGTTTGTTTGGAAGAAGAGCTTAGAAATGCTGATTCAGAGTCTATATCCTGACGACGACAAGTAACTTAAAGTATTATTGATCACTCTAAAAATAAGCCCTATCATGTCAAAAGTGAGTTTGTTTCTCTATCAAGATCTCGACATTAAACTGTAAATGCACATATGATGGTAATAAGTCTAGAAATATGTAACTAATAGTGCACAACTGATAAAAAACATCTCTGGATGAAACATATAAAAAGGATGAGATGAAATGCCAAATATATATACGATTTTGGTTTTTTTGTTTTCAAATTTTATTTATTTTCATTTTGTTAATGTGTATTTTCTTTTCAAATAAGGCGAATCTAGAGATTATCCTTAATTTAAATTTTTATACATTATGCATAATTTATTATTTTTTTTGTATATAAATTATAATTATTCATACAACTATGTACATATCTAATGAATAACTTAAAAACTAATTAACTTTTTCATAATTTTTTTAATTATAAATTATTAATTTAATTCTACATATGTACATGCATATTTGTACATGCAATCATTTTGCTATACATATTTTTTAAATATAACAAAAATAATGAACATAACAATAAATTCAATAATAATTTAATATAATATTATTTAATTTTTTATTTTAGTTTTATCTTTTTTTAGATACGATTTCCGATAAAAATCTGAAAACATTAACAACATGAAGGTGTTTTGAAGGAATGCAAATGCCAACCAAAATTTTGGATATGAACAATTTGTGGTGAAAAATGGTCTAATAAAATGTACAAGTAATATGGCAAATTGTATCATTTGAATTTGTGTAATATGCTTTTTCCACCATATAGATTTTTTTAATTCGGGTTTAAATGCAGTTAGAAAATAATAAAAATACATTATTGCATGTACAAAACAATTTATAACACCTAATACACCACCATGTCCACCAGGTATATATTGAACAATTATGTAGCTAACAATTGTCATAATTGCATGATGATAGACATGAAGAAATGTTATTTGATTATATTTTTTACGTAGCACAAAGAAAATTGTATCCAATAAATCGATTACTTTCAATAAATAATAAAAATAGAATAATTTTGCTTCCGTCATTCCAGCTTCTGATGGTAAAATTGTTAGGCAATTAAATTCTGATATTCGTTTCGTTATTGTGAAAAATCCCTGAAATTATTATTATTAAGATATTTTTTATTATGTTAATTTTATATTATGTTTAGTTTTTGAATTTTAACATTAAATAAATGTAGTATAATACGTTATATATATATAATACATCTACATATACTATGTATGTACATATAACTTACCACTGTGCCTAAAATTATATTTGCAATAACCTGAAACAGATTATATACAATTAATGTGTGTTTCAGTTCATATGGTTTTTTATCTTTCATAAATTTAGGACCCCATATTTTAACGAAATACAGATATGCTGCAATTACAGTTCCTATTTTAAATGGTGATCCCATTAAAAAGAAATTTTCTGTCCTAGAATCTATAAAAATAAATAAAAAAAAAACAAAAAAAAATTTGAAAAATAAATTAACGAAATAAAATTATAAAAATATTTTAACTATTATATTAATGATTTGATGTTCATTCGTTTATAGTTTTAATGAATATAACTTTGTGATAAATAATTACATATATCTTATCTTATATAACTTTTTAATAAAATAAAAAAAAAAAATGGACATATTACATACTTATTTAGTTTATTTTTTTACATTATTTTCATTATTTTACTATTGAATATTTCACATTTCACATAATATTATTTACCTTAAACACTAAAACCACACATACTTTACGTTTAAAAAATAAATTTAATTTAATTATTCAAAATACTTATGTATATATATGGTATATGTATATTTGCGTATAATACGCAAAAGTATGTGTAACACAAAAAAAAAAAATAATAATTAAATTGTCACATCATGCTTGATATCATTTCATATTCATTTACTTCTCCACACGTGATCACTATATTTTATTTTAAAAATCGTTTTCGGTTGAACTCAAATACAGGTAATGTACGAGTGTATACATGAAAGTAACAGCATGTTGCTGGATTCATTTAGTAATCATGACTTTGCAGTGTTGCAGAAATGTTGCTTTAATGTAACTTTAAGTAACATTAAAATTTTTGTGTTACGATGAAGTAACTGATGCATTTTACGACGTTTTGACATTTGTGTTAAAAAATTTAATTTTTTTAAAAAATATTTTATTTTGAACAATTAATTTGGAAAAAAAGAATTAAATTCAATGTTCAATATACTCAAACTTCAAAATTTTAGTATAAGGGCCGGTACTCACATCGAAAGCTAAATTTTCCTCCATATAAAACCTATGTAAAAAAAAATGTCGCTAAATTGTTAGCTAAATTTTTAGTTTCAAATTTCGCTTACTGGTACTCACTTCCAAACTAAATTATTTCGGTGGAACTTAATAGTGGAGAGTTGTGGAACTCATTTTTCACAATCATTTTATATGGTGGAGCATATAAAAGGCAAGCGAAATATTGACAAGTCATATATTTTGACTAATAAATATTTATTTATTTATTTTTACTTAATTTAATTTCATAGCCTCCGCGATTTTTTTTCAAAAAAATTCAAAACTCTACGTACTCTACACACGTTTTCTTCCACAATTTTTAGCTTGTAGAATTATATATGCAATTGCAAGCGAAAAATTTCACGGGAACTGAGTACCAGGTCTAAGTAGTCATCGCAACATCGAATTTTATGTTGCAATTATTGTGTTAATGTTACGTTAGTGTTACTAATGTGTTGAAAAAACGAGCCAGATTATTTTAGTTATGATTAATACTTTTGGAACGCTTAATTGGATATGTTGCTGCAGTGCTAATGCAGTGTTAACTTTATGAACCCAACCTTTCACATAAACTGAGTATCACGCTTTAGTTTGGAATTCCACTTTTTGGTCCTAATTACCGTTAAGAATATAACATGGAATAAAATGAAATTTTTGGCAATGAAAATGTTAGAAAGTTTCAAGTAACTGTTGAATTGCAAAAGACGCATCACATTACAGTGCGACGTGTGTTCACTTAAAATCTACGTACATATATGTAAATTTACTCTAATACGATTATATATATATACATATTTATTACTCTAATACGTTTGTAATAATTGAGCTCTCTTATGTGAATACCCTTAATATTCATATGTACATGTACTATTTTTACATTATAGTGTATCAATTCACTTAAATTCATTCATTTACAGTATATAGTGTTTGTAATGTAATGTACGTATGAGTATGTTTATACATACTTTTAATTTTCATTATAAAATACGGAATATATGTATGATTTTGTATTATTCTTAATTATTTTCTAAATTTTAATTTTTTAAATGAAATTTTGATTTACGTATAAATAATTATATTATGTACGTTCATATTACCTTTACATTCCACAATGTAGTAATAAAATTCTTTGTATAGCATGTTTAACACTAAAGCCATATTGTTGACAAAAAATTAATAATTATCTATATATATACGGTATATTAATTTAACAATAAAAATAAATTTAATTTTTTCTAATTAATCTAATGTAGATCCTATATCCTATATACTTAGAAAACCAGTTAGTTTCTTTTTTTTTTAAAATAATATAGAAAAAGTGTGAACTTTATTTCACAACGTTTTTATTACTACTAAAAAAAAAAATTTTTTTAATTTTCATTTTTATGGAACAATAACAGTAAAGTTTGAATTATTTTTGTTATGCTGTTTTTTTTTTTTTTAATTTTCTTTTTTGTTTAATCTGAAAATAAATGAATAATAAAATAAATGTATTTGTACATATGCAAGTATATTACATATTATGTACATTAAATTCATAATAATAAGTTATTTGCAATTCATATAGAAAAATGAAATAAATTAAAATAGAAAAATTTGAAATAATAAAAAAATAAAAAATAAAAAATAAAAACTAAATATGTAAATAAAAACAAAATAACGAGTAGGTACTTTATTACATGTGTTTGTTTATAATGTTCACATGTTCATTAACATTGTGAACCTATATATGTTATACGTATACATTCATACACATACATACATTTATGTAATATATGTAAGAATATTTTATACAAAGAATTTCCGATTAGAAAGTAAATGTAATGTGAATTTGTGATTGTTTTAATTTTTTTTTTTTATATCGTTTACGTAGTCACAGAAAATATTTGAAATATAAAGAGATTATATATACATATATATATATAATGAACCTACATAAATAAATGATACTCGTATATATGTTATATGTCTGGATTACATATATACATGTTCGAATATAAGAATTGATTACGAAAACAACGTATAAAAAGGAAAAAATAATTGAACTTCGAAATGTTATTTTCCTCGTATAAGAATATACTTTTTAAGTTTGAATGTTGTTAATTGTTTTTTTTTTTTTTATTTTTGTAATTTCTATTGTATTTGTGTATAAGTATACTTTTAATTTTACTTTTAATATGGTATACGAATTGTTACAATCAAATTATTTTAGCTGTTTTGTAAATTACATATTACACATTATGTGTAGTTTTGCAAATCATTTTTAATTTATTTTAAAAATTTGTAAAACGAAATAAAACAAAATTTACTCTATTTCAATATCTTATTTCAAGCAAATAATTAATTAAATTGATGAATAATATCCTCGTACAATTAATATATATATACGATTGTTTTATATTAATTGAAAGTTCAATCATTCTATAGTCGATCATGACCATGAACTTAAAAATTTTACACCAACACCAGGGCCCTATTGCACCAACCCACTTATCACTTATTACTTATCAACTTATCAAAAAATTCTATAAGTTTGTGTTGCATTATTTTTGATAAGTTGATAAGTAATAAGTGATAAGTGGTTGGTGCAATAGGGCCCAGGTTTTTATTTATCGTCTTCTTTTATATGCTGTGCACAAACTACATGAGGGTCAAATGAGGGTGCAATAAAACTAAAAATGGTAGTGTATTTAGACGACCGTTTCATCATGTGACGTCAAAACTAAAAATTAAGGCGGGACAGACTCACAAGGGAATTGATAAAAATTCAAAAACTAAATTTATTAAAAAAAAAAAAAAATAGTGAAAAAGCAGTTTTGAGTAAAATGATATTTGATTTTTAATTTTCACTAATTGTTTGTAATGTATCATGGCATTTTCAATTTGCAATAATTATGTTAATTTTAAATTACTTTAATGTCAACTAGGGATAAATCAAAATACACAACACAAAACTCAAGACTCAAGAGGATATGATAATGCCAACATTTAATTTTAAAATTAATTATTAACATTTGATATTTTTATAAATCTCAGTGGATTAATTCCAGTATTATTATTTATTAATATTTATTATACATCGAAAATTTCATTACTATAAGTAGGCGAAAATGAAGTAAGTAAGTAGCTTCGGATTAATTTTTTTTATTGTGTTTCCTCTTTCTCTAGATAGACTTTGCAAGTGGGATAATCTACCAAATCAATGTCTTAGATAAAATATTGGTTACTTTTCTTGCCGCCTCCTGTCTGCTTGAATTGAGTACTTCAAGGAATTGTTACATAAAAGAATTGTATATGTGCGTTACAAAAATAAATCTTTTCGAACCATATTTCTCACATTACGTGAAATTCGTAGTCAACATGATCGATCTATAGAGCGTACTATTCGTAATAATGCAATTCGGATAAAAATGGTAGTGTTTACAGTATTGCAGTTACAGACTTGTTTATTTATTTGATCTTAAATTCATTGAAAATTATATTAATTGTCAAGTCAATTAAAAAAGTTATGACTTATTACAAACTTAAAATTAAAAACGAAATGTCACTTCACTCAAGTTGTTTGTTCTTCACTATTTTTGTTTTTTAAAAAAAATTAATTTTTGAATTGTAATCGATAGCTTATTGCTATCAAAATACAAAAATCCTATAATTTACTTAAGAAATTTTCACTCGAATTGTATGACTAGCGGTCAATAGATGGCTCTAATACAATTATTGCCTTTAATTTTCAACGAACAAAAAATTAAAACTTTTAGAACATTATTGAGTTTGAAAAAAAGCAATTTTGTTTAAATAAATTAGTAGAAATTAGTGGCAATACATTAATTGTGCATGGCTTATTGGCAACTAGAAACTATTGTTCATTAAATAAACAAGTATGTTAAGCCCAAAATACATTCGATGCGGTCGTGAGTTGTAAGAATCTTATAAAATCACAACTAATAGAAAATATACAGAATTCTTACAACTTGAAATACATTCGCTGCGGTTATAAGAATTCAACGCAAAGATTGTTTCGATTTGAAAGTATACAGCCTTAAGGAATGTTGCCAGTTAAAAATTTTGAACTGTTGACAGAAGTATCAATGTCGTGTCGTGAACCAAAGAGTAGATGAAAATGGAGAACCATCAATTAAAAGTTCATAGGAATTTACATCTCAAAAAAGGTTCAGTTGAGCTGAGAAATAAAACCAAATCACCATTTATTGTATTGATGTTCCAGAATCGAATTTTTTGAAATAGAAATTACATTTATCAAAATTTAAAATAAGCAAAATATTATATTGATAACTTATGCGGTTTTACTTTTACTTTAAATAAAAATATATAATGAATATACATATAGTATCTTTTGTTTGATCGTCATCTGATTTATGCCACTTCTACATTCAATGCAGTGACTTCAACCTGGACTTCGACTTTCGACTTTACAGCATGCTTAATGCCGATTCTACATTCAATGCAGTCACTTCAACTTCGAGTTTGATTTAATGGATATTAGATATTAGCATAGAATAAATAAACAAAAAAAGAAGAGTAAAGGAAAAGAAGGAAAAAAATGACAACAAATAAATTTATACAATAGAATACACATTTATGCAAACATTTAATAATGTCTAGTGCCAGCATATAGCATATAGATATAGAGTGAAATATAAAAAATAATACTGCCTTATTCCTTATTACAGGTATGTATGTGTGTACATGTGTACATACAATTTATATTAAAAGCACATTTCAGCATTACACTTTTCACCAGCCGAATAAAATATTCAACAAACATTTATTTTGTTTCCAAGCCGATCAACGTTATGCATTTAAATTTTATGGTGAAAATGTGAAATGTGGACGTTCGATTATGCTGATTTGGTTGTTGAAACTACACACTGATTGTTACTTCTTTATGTTTATTTATTCTATGATATTAGATATTAGATATTAGTTAGAACTTCTACATTCAATACAGTAGATTTGACAGCTACTTTTACATGTTAAGCATGCTGTGAAGTCGAAAGTCGAAGTACAAGTTGAAGTCACTGCATTGAATGTGGAAGCGGCATAACATGTAAAAGTAGCTGTTAAGTGTACTGCATTGAATCAATTGAATGTAGAAGTTCTAAATCTAATACATATCCATTAAGTCAAAATCAAAGTTGAAGTCACTGCGTTGAATGTAGAATCGGCATTATGTTATAATTTTAAAAAATGGAAAACTTTTAACTGTACTGAGATCATTGTTGATATCCATAAATGGTGTAAAATAAAAATTTCTTTTTAAAATATATATTCTTGCATATATTGAAGACATATTTAATTTTGAAATGACAAACGACGAGGAAAAATTTTCGTGTAAATGACAACGCCTCCGCGTCGTTCGATAATGCGTAAAATCAAATTTGATTTTTTTCCGTTCTCCATTTGCTGTACTGTACTATGTTTCTTTATTTGATTTTTTTTTAATCAAGAATTGTCGACGATAAATAATTTCTAAACTTAAAACGACGATAGTGTGAAAACTTATCTGTCTACGTCGTTCAACGTTTTGGCAACTCCGTACGACGAACGTTATTTTCATTTAAAATAAAACACAAACCCCCCAAAATTTTTCATTTATTTTTTATTTTAATCACATATATTTTTTTTTATTATCCTTATTTTTGATATAAGCCTTATAATAAAAATCTCCAAACATTAATAACATAAAACCATTTTGTATTACTCCTAAAATTAACCAAAATTTTGGAAATGGACAATTTTTCAAAAAAAATGGTATTGAAAAATATACCATGACTAAAAAAAATTGTAACATTTGAAATTGTGTTATATACTTTTTCCACCATATATTATTTTTTAATTCTGGTTTTAATGATGTAAAATAATAATAAAAATACATAACAGCATGTACATAAACATTTGCCAGACCTTGAAATGTTATTTGTCCACCAGGAAAATATTGTCCAGCAATGTATGTTGATAATGCAATCATAAAATGATGATAAACATGTAAGAATGTTACTTGATTGTATTTTTTTCGCAATATAAAAAATACAGTATCCAATAAATCGAATAATTTTAGTAGATAATATGCGTGTACTAAGCGAAAAAGATATTCTTGATTTTGTGGATAATCACGTGGTAAACAAAGCCATGTATCGACACCATAATCGATTGCAACGCCGAGACCCTAAAAAAAATTGAAAAACAAAACAAAATTAAAATATATTATATAAGTAAATATAATTCGAAAATGAAAATGAAAAAAGGAAAACATTTATAAGCATGTTATCGTTTTGGATTGAATATGAAAACAGTGCAATAGAGTTGTAACAAAGTGTATAAAAGATTATACGAGTTAAAACGAAATAGACTTCTCACGTGAATTAAAAGAAAATGATTCTCTCAACAAAGAAAGTCAGTTAGTGAGGCCGTTATAAATCTATACGAAAAAAGGATATAGTAAACAGAGAGTTTTTTGTATAAGTGTGATGTCGGTGGTATAATAACTGCTTTTGATTTAGCAATTTCAAGTACTTGCGAGTACAAAAATGTCTAGGATAATTTGTTTACTAAGAGATTTTTGATAGCCATGTATGTTTAAACTATTTTTACATCGGAAATTTCTTTCATTTTGGCACCAAAAGAAAAATAAAATACTTTATTATCAGATATGTATATGAATATATGTACTTTTGTTGTAATTTTTATAAATATGCATATGTATGTCCAAAAACAGTTGACAACTTCGTGTCACATTGGGTTAGCATCCGCAGAAGAAAATATATTTACACATGTACGTTGCATAAAATTTATGTATGTGCGAAGAATAAACAAAACATGTTGTGTTGTGGTGTAGTATACATATGCTCGAGCGAAGATTTCTAACATTTTTCTGAACATCATAATTTTCTATACATTGATCAAAATCTTATTTGTATACAAAAATTTTATTAACAACACTGTTTTCGGCCGGGCTCTATACAAAAAAGTACTATCCACGAGGAAAGAAATGGAATCAAGAAAAATCTGAATTTTCTTCAATTCAATGTGTTTTTTTTAAAAATAATTTCAATCATGTATAATGTTTAATTTTTCATTTAAAAATATTCATCGAGCTATTTTTTCAACATCAGTACCAGTACATACTAGAATAAAGAAGACAGAAAAGAAGAAAAAAAATACTGAAAAATTAAAAAGAATTTAAGATAAAAGTATCTTCGAATTCATTAATTTAAATCCGATTTTTTTTATTTTATATTTTTTCTTTTGAATATTTCCTCAATTTAATTGAAAATCAATTAAAATTTTTGAAATTTGAGGCTATAATAAACAAGAAAAAACACGACGCGTTTCAAAAATTGTTGCGTATTTTTATCTTGAAAAATTTACCATTTTTAATACTTTTTGCAAAAAAATTACCTTCACTGAAAAAAATACGTTGGGAAATTAGAGTAGAATGCTGTTATTTTTAAAAAAATATAATAATAAAATTGATGTGAAATTTTTAAAACCTTCTGTAGGGGTTTGAATGGATCGGTTGCGGTTTCGGTTTTAGTCTGGCACTCTGAGCCAGCGCGCTACTCTCGCCCAAGTCGATCATTGATTTAATCAGCAATGTATATACACACCAGTATCAAATGTACTGATGATAAACTGGATGATATACCTGACAGAATTACTGACGGGCGGTGCCATAATGGACTGAGTATCCGTGTGCATTTAATATTATATTTTATTTTTTATTTTTATTACATAAGGGGGAATTCAGGTAAACCTGACTCTCTAGCCCGCACCACGGCCCGCCCGAGCCTTTAGGTGACTATATTATATATATATACATATTGGTAAAAAAAAATACATATGTACATATTTGATTATATGAATTTACAATTTAGAAATACAGAACGAGTTCTGGATACAATTTTTAATGAACTTGTTCGATTCATTTTCACCGCCTTATCATGATATTCGAAGACGATGAAACGATGAAACGAAACGATACGGTATAAAATTGCTATTATGAACCTTCATCGTTTCGAATATTAAGTGGTACATAGTGGTACAATATAAATCCCTTATAAAAACGAAACTTTAATGTTTAATTCATACAATTTCCAATTTTGTTGTAAGAAAAAAGGGTTCGATGTCATTTCTATTATTTTGTTGATGTTTTGAAATATCATTTTTAATAATAATTTGCATTTTTTTAAAAAAATTAATTCAATATTAATATCCACAAATACTAGTAATATGCTTTAAATAAAAAAAATTCTATTAAAAACCAAAAAAAAAATAAATTTATATGTAAACGATGAACAAAATGCTATCGACTGAGTAGACGATGAAAATCGTTTGAAATTGGAACGTTTCGAATATCATGATCGCGTTTTTAACAAGACGATACGAAACGTTTCGTCTTCGAATATCATGATAAGGCGGTCAATAACGATCGTTCGCTCCTCGAACCATTCACTTAGGCAATTAGTTTAGTATACATAAATAATTCATTTTGTATTAACTTTATCTCTTTAATCAGAATTTTAATTAAAAAACAAAAAGATTATTTAAAGTTTTCGAAATACGAAAGTCAAAACTACTTATATACTATATATATCATGAAATTATATATCATTCTTATGTAAATATTTACCTACCAGTATAGCAAGCACTACATTAACTATGATTTGTATAAAATTGTATATCTTCATTACACCATTCAATTGGAATGGTTCTCTGTTTTTCATAAATTTCGGACCCCATACTTTCACAAAATACAAATATAATCCAAGAATTGATAGAATTTTTATCGGTGAACCAAACAAAAAATAATCTTCTGTTCGTGTATCTATATTATATAAACAAAAGAAAAATTAAAATTAAAAAAAATAATTACATATACGTGTATATAAAAATTATGCAAAAATTTCAGCGGAATATTCAAATAAATATTCAGTAAGTTAAAATTAAAAAAAAAAATTTTTTTTATAGAAATAGGAAGTAATATTTAGGGGATTCATTTCACGTTTCAGTTTGTCGTAAACTTCGTAATTTTCGTAGTTATTCATCTGTCGTAATTCATTTCCATACATTAACAAACTACGAAAGTTTTGAAAAACTTCGAAGGTAAAAAATGCTTTACAGTTTCTAAATTTTGTATTTCGTAGTTTCGTATATTTAATGTTTTACAGTTCTTATAGTTGGCTGTCTGTTGGCATAGAAATTAAAATATTAGAAAATAAAATATAACAGCTGAAATATAAAACTATACTGCGAAAAAGTAAAATTCGAAAAAAATTTGAGATGATCGTCGTTCATTGCAACATAACTACGAAACTTGAAAACTGGAAAATTATAGTGAACTGAAAAATGCAATGAATCCCCTAATAAAGATAAAATAAAAGAAAAATAAAAATGTGACTGCATAAAATTGAATCCATTTACATAAATGAAATTCATTTAAATTAAAATTTATTTTCATGTCACCCATGTTCTGTATTTCACTTTTTTGAAATTGCACTTGCGAAAGTGGAATTGGATGTTCTACATTCCGCTTCCACTAATTTTTAGTGAATTTAATTCCCTCAAATTTTTGTAAGTGAAAAAAATTAATTTATATTGAAATCTAGTATGATTTGAATTTTGTTGTTGTTATACATTATATTTCATTTCAAATTTAATAATTTTAATATAAACTTAGACACTTGAAGATAGGCTAATTAAAATAAAAATAAAAAATTTTGACACTTTTTATATACAAATTACGTCAGATGATTTCGAAATTAATTTTCGAACTCCATATAATTCCGCACGGAATGCAGAACACCAATTTTCATTCGGCGTTGAATTGAATTCGTATTCCACTTTAATTTTTTGCGGAATCCAGAACATGGGTGATAACCATCTGAAGTCAATTAACTTTGTTGTTGTTATACACTATTTAAAATGTGTAAAGTCATGAGATACATATATTAAGAATATAATTTCAGTTTTATATAATTTTTATAGAACAGTTATTTTCTTTGTGCTTTTTGAAGATCAAATTAGGAATACTCTATACACCATATAGCTATATAATACAGTGATTTATAAAAAGAAATGTAGCTTCAGTATTCGCATGCTGCTTATAAAATTTCAGCAATATCACTGTCAATTTGCCATCTTTAATTTTAAATTTTCAATAAAATTCATTTCAATTTGGTAGTTCAAAAATTTTCCATGTGGTATCATTAAGTTTGATAATTCCTTTTAAAATTTGATTTTCAAGTATACAAATTTTATTAAAATTTTTGTGAAATTATTTATTATACTAAAGACATAAAAATAGAATGAAATTATAATACAGAAATTAGAGGCTAAATTACATATAATTTTTCAATAATATTTTTTTGCTATTTAATTCATAATGTCGTCTAAAGTATAATTAAAAAAATATAAATTTCTAAATTAATTTTTAATTTAAATTTAGTTTGTAATTAATTTGTAAGGCTGAACTTCCGAATTGGTGCAGCCAAATTTTGAAACGAGACCTTCCGATAATGAAATTTTGGAATGTCCTCTTTAACGTGATATATGTCTCTATTGACGCAAATTCATCTTAAAGACGCAAACTACCCTTAAAAATGTTTGGTCCAAAATGGCGGGTTTTACAAAATCCGTTATTTCTCTAGATCAGTATCTTGGATCGGATTAATTAATAAACCATTTGAAAGAGAACTTCCTACTCTAATTGTTACAGTTTATTTCATTTTGATTGGATTAGCGGTTCTTGAGATATAAAGGATTAAATTCAAAATTTCGTGTTTTTTAAAAATCACTTTTTCAATTTCTTTTGATGACGGTATAACTTCTAAACTTGAAAGATGATATATATGTTTTATTATATCATTTGAAATGTTTTTTTGGTCTTCTTTTCAATGATACTACATTTATGTATAGAAACTCTATAAATAAAAAAAAAATAAATGCACAAATATACAAAAAAATGCGAGAAAATACACATTTCTTTTTTGGACCAAACATTTTTAAGGGTAGTTTGCATTCTCTAGATGAATTTACGCCAATAGAGACATATACCACGTTAAAGAAGACATTCCAAAGTATCATTATCGAAGGTTTCGTTTCAAAATCTGGCGGTACCAATTCGGAAGTTTCCCCAATTTTTATAATATTTTGTTTAATTAACACCTTAAAATGTGTAAATATTATGTGGTGAGAATATATATATTTGGAAAATTGTATATATATACATACAAGTCCACTTTAGGTCTCTTTGTATATACATATATACCTAATTTAGTTTCGAATAGAGCTACATACATATACTAAGTTATTTAATATTTAAATGTAAAACAAAAAAATTTTAAAGAACACTTCGTCCATGAATACTCGCGTTTGTAAAAAATTTTCTAGAAAAATAGTTGTCCTTTTTTTAGTAAAAATTAATTCTTTTTTTTATGATAAATATTATACTAGAACAAACTAGAATAAACGCGTTCCTTGTCTCTAGTGATTTATGAGAATAATCTTAATACACTGTTCTTTTGCTATATACATAGCTATACTAATATAATGTATGTATAAATGCAGAATGCAGGATAGTTTAAAACTTTTTTCATGAAATAATTATAAATGAAAGTTTTAAAAATTCATCATATTTTGGAAGATCACAATAATAATATACTGCGCGTAAAAATTAAACTTTAATAATATAATTAAAACGATATAATATTCACAATATGTATGTACATTTAAATAATTTTTTACACACAATACATATGTGTATAGTTGAATATAGGATTTATATATATATGTATATGTACCTTTACAGTCATGAATATAGTAATAAAGTTCTTTATAAATTAATTTTAAAACTTTTGCCATTATTTTAATATTTTATATTGTTACTATATTTTTATTATTATTATTCGAAAAACAATTTTGTTTTTTAAAGGAAATTAAAGGAAAAAAAAAATTGCAAATAAAATAGAAAGTAAAAAACAAGATATTTACATAAATGTATATAGTTAACTATATAATAAAAAATATTATTCAGTAATTCAGAAATTTTTTTTATTATTCAACTCTGACGAATCAAAAATATGTAATGAAAAAATAAAAATAGATTTTTTTCTTTGTTTTATTGACGACGACAGTTTATCACTAACTAAGTACTTAAGCTACCTAAGATGCATTCAATTGACAATACTGAAAAAAGCGAAAGTTTTTTTATTATTATTTTTTTTTATTTCTTTATTTTCAAATATTTAAAATAATTATAATTACAAATTTATATAAAAAAAAACTTAAACTAATATACATGTGTGTATTTTCGTTTATGTTTTCATATACCTTACATATACATATATGTACTGTATATGTGTGTGTATAATTAATGTGAATATTGTACATTTTATTTTTACTATACTTAACATATTTTAAATTGTATGTGGTAGTGGTACATATATTCAAATCGATATTAAATGTAATGTACGTACATAAATGTAAAATTAATTTTAAATTTTTATAAAATAAAATAATTTTACTGAATTTCTGGAATATTTTATATGTACAGTTGTGCGCAAAAGTTTAAGACCAAAAATTTCAAATGAGCTCGAGTTACAGATGAATAATTGTAAAATCTCACCCAGGACATTGTAAGAGAAACACATTATGTTCTGTTGGATGTTGGATTGAGAAGAAGACCCGCTATTAAAAAGCTTTTATTAACACCACAGCAACACAACATGCATAAGGAAAAGGTACGTTTGGTGTTTAGACAACACAGTTATTGAACAGAGAAAAATTGGAGATTCATACTGTTTTCTGATGTAAGCACTTTCCAAATTATTGCCAAACAGTCGAATCACATCAGTTCGAAGTAAAAGTATATATGATTTATCTTGTGTAAATCCGCCGCAGCAATACAGTGGAGGAAAAGTAAAGGTAGAACTATAATTGACATGGGTAACATGGGAAACATGAGAAAAAATAACGAATGTTAAAACGTCACATTTGGTTAACTATAATAACATAGATAACATACGAAACAATAAGCAATACGAATTTCACAAAATATGAGGTTATGGCTTATGTTACTTATGTCATGTACGCTTTCGATCGTACTGCTTACGTGGAGCTTATGTTAAAAGAATTTTTATCGAATGTCGGTAATGTCAATTATAGTTTAGCTCATTGATTTGGCTGTGTTCGGCTACGAAATATGTCATAGCCTATGTCACATATGTCGATTATAGTTCTATTCTACCTTAACAATTAGTGGTGACGTTTCGTGGTATATGGCTTTACACGATTACATATCAAGATTGTATTAAAGCAAAAGGAAATTATTTTAAAGGTTATAGACTTTGGTCTTAAATTTTTGCGCAAGTGTTCATGTTTTATTACTTTTATTTAATAACGGTAATTTTTTTTTTTTTGTTTTTAATTATTAAAATGAATAAACTAGAACGCTAGAACTGTACATAATACAAAAAAAAAAATGCATTTTTAATTATTAATTGCAATATAGAATAATATATGTACGTAGGTTGTCAAAATGAGAGTCACGAAGTAATTTTTCTTTTGATCTTAAACTTTTGCGCACAACTGTATGTACATTGATATACATTGAGAAGTTATAGTTTGGTTATAGATTTAAAGTATTTATATACATATATTTATTTTTTTTTTATTTTTATTTTAAATTTTTTATTTTATTTATTTAATTAATTTTTTTTTTGAAAAAATCGACATTTTATAAAATATACAAGTACAAAATATAATGTATGTATAAAGTACCTATACATAATGTCATTATTCTATGACAATGTACATGGTTAATTCTAATAAAAGGTCAACCTATATGTCAGTTTTTAGATTTCATTTTTTTCCGAATCTAAGAAAAAAAAAACAGATATTTCAAAATATGTATTTATTTTAATTATAAAGTAAGTAATATTAATCGTTTTATTTTTTGGCGTTGTTTTTTTGTAATTTTTCTTAAAAAAATGTTTGAAAAGTCGAAAATTCGTAATAAAAATCCATATTGATTTTGAAGGATGTTATGTCGCCAACAGTTTTGTAAATTCACTTTAAAATCTATAAAATTACAATTTTTCTAAACTAGTGAATGAAATGTCAATTTATTACTTATGAAACTACTAAATTTTATTAATAAAAATCATTTGAATTTACGGCTTGAAACTTCGAAGAATATTTAAATTTTTATGAAGATGTCAATTTGGTCTGATTTCTTCGAGTATGTCGCCAACGGTGACTTTATTCTTTTTATATCATTTTTTGATTAAAATACTTTTGACTAAAGACTTTTCATAATTATTTACAAGGACTTCTACTTTTAAATCGTCGAAAAAGTTTGAATAATTAAATGGATGATATTAAGTTATAACTCGTTCTTTATCTTCAAACTATGTATGTCGTCAATTTTAGAATTAGCCACATGTAAAAATTGTTGAATAAAATTTCGATTACTATAATGTATAACTTGAAATTTTTAATTTTTTATAAAATTATTCAAATTCTTATTATGGGTATTGCGATATTTACAGGAATATATATGATATACTTATCTAAATATTAACTGAGGTAGATCAGAATTAATGCACAAGAATAATTATTGAATTCGAAATTCGAAATTTTTCAATAAAAATAATCAGGATTTAAATCAGTTGCGTTTGCGTGTATAAAATTGTACTAAACAAAATTTTCATCGATCCTATTTTTGGCGCTAGAAGATGTTGAAAATTTTGTGCAAGACCTTTCAGCACAAAATCATATGTAACTTTTTTCATACACTACACACACTATTGCGCGTTAAAGAAAAAAACGAATTAATAGAAATTTGTACTAGTACCTAAATAAATAAATAAAATAGGTACATATTTGTACAAAATTTTAAATTTGTACAAAACAACTTTTATTTTGATATATTTTTATTGTATGGAAAATTGAAAATTTACACATTCTATACGAAAAATACAGTTCACAGTTCAAATTCTTATTTTATCAATAAAAAAGTAAATTTAAAGAAAACAGTCAACAACATTATCAGAAAGAAATATTTGCAAATTGTGTTTAGATTTCATATTTAGATTTTTTATAATGCATGCTTATAAATAACCAAAAATCGGAAAACATTGCCAACATAAATGTGTATATTCTGGATAATTGAAGACCTAATAATAATTTTGATCCTAGTATAAAATTATAAATAATAGATATTTGTCCAAAATTACAAGCCATCATCACATCATATTTCAGTTCATATGTTTGCATTTTTCTCATAAATTTTGAACCAAAATTATATACGAAATACAGATTTTAGTATAATAACAACAAAAGTTCAAATGGTTAACCAATTAGAAAATAATGTTCTAATTTTCTGTCTAAAATGAAACAAAAGAAAAACAAAAAAAATTTAAATATTTTTAATTATTATATCGCTTTGTAAAATACCTATTCGTTAAATTTTAATACAAATTTTATTTCATAACTATACATAAATACGTAGTCTAGTATACTTATACAGGGTGTTTCTGTTAACACCCAACAAAAGAAAGCCACGAATAGGGCTCATCGAGAGGAACAAAAAATCATTCTACAGAGGGGGAGAAATCTCAACCGCTTTGCTGCTAGAGGGCGTCAAAGTTTTTCTTCTCTTTTTTCACTAAACACCCTATATTTTCGTTATTTTACATCCCAGCTCAAAAAGTATACAACCATGCGATAGGAGACTCCTTGCTGTTTCATTTGACATATAACTTACCGTTGCCCCTCCTCTTCAAAAGTTATGGACAGTCAAATTAAAAAACATACACTTTTTTACCTGATTTTTTGGAAAAAATATCTCTGGAACGAAAAGAGATAACAATGTAAACAAAAATTTTTCAGAAAGAATCAGACTTTCTACTGACGGAAAAAATATTGCACACTAAACGGTGAGTTTTTTCCAAAAAATCAGGTAAAAAAAAAGTGTATGCTTTCGAATTTGACTGTCCATAACTTTTGAAGGGGACGGTCAACAGAGATGAGTTATATGTCAAATAAAACGGCAAGGAGTCTCCTATCGAGTGGTTGTATACTTTTTGAGCTGGGGTGTAAAATAACGAAAATACAGGGTGAATCCATGTTTAGTAAAAAAAGAGAAGAAAAACTTTGATGCCCTCTAGTGGCTAAACGGTTGAGATTTCCCTCCCACTCTCTCTGTAGAATGATTTTTTGTTCCTTTCGATGAGCCCTATACGTGGTTTTCTTTTGTTGGGTGTTAACGGAAACACCCTGTACATGTAGTATATATTCTATGGTATAAAAATAATTTTCGACTTTGAAATTTAGTTCAAGATTCTAACCATGAATTAAAAAAATTTAGTTTCAGTGTTTCATATATTACACAAAACAAATAATTATGTACATTACGAACATAAATTTTTAAATTGAAGAAAATTTTAAATATATAGTATTATGTATATACCTCATTATTAAAACAGTTTTCAACACATAATTAGCATATTAAATATTTAGCATGGGGAAACTTCCGAATTGGGGCCGCCAGCTTTTGAAATGAGACCTTCTGATAATGATACTTTGGAATGTCCTCTTTGACGTGGTATATGTTTCTGTTGGCGCAAATTCATCTTAAGGACGCAAACTACCCTTAAAAATTTTTGGTCCAAAATGGCGGGTTTTACGAAATCCGTTATTTCTCCAGATCAGTATCTTGGATCGGATTAATTAATAAACCATTTGAAAGAGAACTTCCTACTCTATTTGTCACAGTTTATTTCATTTTGATTGATTAGCGGTTCTTGAGATATAAGGACTTAAATTCAAAATTTCGTGTTTTTTAAAAATCACTTTTTCAACTTCTTTTGATGACGCTATAACTTCAAAACTTGAAATATGACATATTACATTTTATTATATCATTTGAAATGTTTTTTGTTCTTCTTTTCAATGATACTACATTTGTGTATAGAAACTGCATAGATAAAAAAATAAATGCACAAATAAACAAAAAAATGAGAAAAAATACAAATTTTCATACAAAATAATTTTTTAGAAAAAAGTTAGTAATAATTTTTTTCTGAATTTTTTATATAAAATTTTGTAAAAGGTAAATGAAACAATTTTGCTAAAACTTATATAAATTTTGGTAGAAGGGTAAACAAAAGTTGAATTTAATATTAAACTGAATTTTTTGTATATTTTTGTAAAAGGTGAATAAAATTGAATTTTAATAAATTTTTTACGTACCTACATACTTAGTAAAAGGTAAATAATATATACTACGAAAAATAGTAAGCTTTTGAAATAATTATACTCAAAAATGTATGAAAAAGCATGAAAAATGTGTATTTTTTCGCATTTTTTTGTATATTTTTGCATTTATTTTTCTAATTTATGCAGTTTTTATACATAAATGTGATAGCATTGGAAAGAGGACAAAAAAACCTTTTAAATGATATTATAAAACATGTATATCATCTTTCAAGTTTTGAAGTTATACCGTCATCAAAAGAAGTTGGGAAAGTGATTTTTAAAAAACACAAAATTTTAACTTTAAGTCCTTATATCTCGGGAACCGCTAATTCAATCAAAGTGAAATAAAGTGTGAAAAATTAAGCCGAAAGTTTTCGAAAGTTTTCTTTAAAATGGTTCATTAACTAACCCGATCCAAGATCTTGATCTGGAGAAATAACGGATCTGGTAAAACACGTCATTTTGGACCAAACATTTTTAAGGGTAGGTTGCGTCCTTAAAATGGATTTGCGCCAACAGAGACATATACCACGTCAAAGAGGACATTCCAAAGTATCATTATCGGAAGGTCTCATTTCAAAAGCTGGCGGCCCCAATTCGGAAGTTTAGCCTATAGCATAATATGCTCTATTTTAAAATTACATATATTTAATTAATGAGGAACATGATATGGATATACATGAATTAAATGAATTTGTTGTAATCACGTTATTCAATTTCAATATTATTTTTATTTTCTGATGTATTACATATTATGTAGTGTTTTGTTTTTAACTTTTTTTTAAATCATACAATATGTACACTATATTTTATAGAAAATAAAAATTTCCTAACGGATGCATGTATGTATATCTGCAATCTGTCGCTATCGTTTAAATTTCGAATTGAATCATAAAGTAATTTGAAAAAAAAAATGCCCGAATTCCTTTAAAAAGTTTTGAAATATGCACAAAATAAAGAGAAATTAGAGCTATACTGCCTCTAAATTTGTTTTTAATAATCATTCATTTGTGATCAAGTCAAGAATGTAATGTATAAAGTCTAAAAAAGTTTTGTGGATTTTTATATGTTTTCATCATACAGCTGCGTGCAACTAATTAGAAACGATCTGCCACGTAAAATACATCAGGCAGGGGCTATGAATATTATCATAAAAATATCTCTTATCCTTGAATTATGCATATATCCTTTCGAAATTTTTATCATGAAATATTCATTTTATTACCTTAAGAAACCAGTTTAAAAATTAATTTATTGCCTTATGCCTTATGCTTAGGGATGCCATTATATCTCTTTTAAAGAGGACATGTCCTCTTTTTAAACCAAAATCTTTTTTACACTTTTTTCCTCAAATTTTCCTTAAATGTTCTCTTTTTTGAAATATAAAAAGAGTACAAACTTGACTGTGATTACATCATATTTAAACTGATTTCAATCTAATTACATTTTTTTTTTGTGAATTTGATGTGGAAATTGAATCAGACTTGAACTTATTCGTTCGTTCAAAAATCCAAGCGATACGGTCTTCAACAAAAGTTACAACTTTTTCCAATGAAAAGTTTTCTAAATTAGACGACAAAATAGCAGCAATAGAAGCTACTCTTTCTTTTCACACTGTTAAACATCACCAAAGCTTTCTATCAACAGACTGCACAACAAGTTTATTGAAAGAACTATTCAAGGATTCTGAAGCTGCCAAGAAAATGTCATCTGCAAGAACTAAAACGACAGCAATTGCTAAATATGTTATAGCTCCGTTTTGTATTAACGAATGCATTTCTGATATAGAAAAAGTACAATATATTTTTGTATCAACCGACGGCAGTAACCACGTATCTAGCAAAATTTTTCCGATAATTATTCAATACTTCTGCCTAGAAAGTGGGATAACAACTCCAATATTTATACTCCAATAGTGGGATACTCCAACAATTTTTCACTTCCGATTTTTCCGAAGCTTATTTGTTTTTTGTACATTCATATATGTACATTTTTCACGAAAATACGAAAAAACTGGAATTAATACTCTAGAAGATTTGAAAAATACATTAAAAAATAGATTTGACGAATCATTTATGCCTTTAAAGGTAAAATTGATCTTTTCTAAGTTGATAAAAGATGGGAAAGAAAAAGAAGTGAAAAATGTTACAGCTGAATTTACAAAAACGTATGAAAAATCATATATTTATTTGCAAAGTTGGTCAAAACAATTTGACGACTTAAGTGTTTTTCTTTGGATGAAATTAGATAAAGTTCCCTTTTGGGAAAATATTGAAAAAACCATTGAATTTCTCCAAACAAAAAATGTTTTAATAAATGATACAAAATGTTTTGACCAGTTCTGCAATTTGAAAAAATTTTTCGAATCGAATATTGAAGATAATTTTTTATCAATGATTTCAAGCGATAAATGGTTGAAATACTTCAGACAATTCGAAAATATCGAAATGTATTCAGAAATGTTGAAAATTTGTGAATATTTCTACGCAATTCCAGCGCAAAATGCAAACGTTGAACGTGTATTTTCCCTTTTGGGTTCCCAGTGGACGAAAGAAAGAAACCGCCTAAAAGTTTCAACAATACGAAGTATTTTGTCAATTGTCTATAACTTTAAAAATATAAATTGTATTGAATTTTTTAAAAATATTAACGATAAAGAAGAATTTTTAAGAAAAATTCAATCAACTGAGAAATATGATACTGATTCTGAATCAGACTGAATCCTAAATAAAAGTTTCGTTTTTATACTTTCATTGTTTATGTTACTTTAATTATGTTTTGTTTTTGTTGATTAAAAATGAAATGAAAGATTCATTTCTACATTTTTATTTTTATATTTTATGTTATTTTAATTAAGTTTTGTTTTTGTTAAATAAAAATATAAATGAATATCCACATACATATATGTATAAATACTTATATATAATAAAGTTACTCGTATATATGGAATTATTTAGTTTTATTTCTTTTAATTATTAATTTTCCTGGTGTCCTCTTTTTGTCCTCTTTTTCCACATCCGGAAGTTCTCTTTTCTTAAGAAGCATTTCTGGTAACCCTACTTATGCTCAGTACGGAGTTCGAACGGAATTCCTAGCAGCATTTTTGCTATTTATTTCTACACGGAAAAATTTCATGTAGAATAGCGTGGAGAAAAAGAAATATATGAATGATTTTATTGTATTGTGAATTGTGATGAATGATGATGATGATGATGAATGATGATGATTGTGATGAGAAGAATAAATGACAATAATACTTAATAGCAACATCAGTGTTTTTATTCTGCCAAAATTACTAAACAAACCGTACGGAATAATTGTCCAACTATTTATTCCGTTCCAACGTGAACGGAAAAAAGTCTCCAATTCACTTCGCAAAATATTTCTGGACAAATTAACTTCTAGTTCATTTTTAATCGAATCAATTTTATTCCAAAATTCAGAAATAGAATAATTTTAAAATTTTTTAAATCATCGAATTCTGCCAGAGAACAAAATTCTATCTAAAATTGGAATTTCCTTTTCAGGAAACAAACATACAAGTATAATGGCAAAATACTATTAATTATTCTACTGCTCGCAAAATATTCCCTGGAGAAAATTGTGGAATGAAGGTACGAATTTTGTCTTCGGAATTAATCTTTTTTCGTAAAGTCTCACAAAACATAACGTAAAAACTAATGACTTAATTGTTAAAAATTAGTTCTTGTTATTTCATTGGGATTTTAAATTGAAATACGCTTCTATACCGCATAATATTAATATATAAGGAATACGATGTAAAGAATAAAATAATTTCTTTGTATCATGTAAGTAATTGTATTGTAATAATTCTGGTATTATGATGATGCCCCTTATTCAAAACGTCACAACACCAAATTGATTTAATATTTGAATAGTAAAATTTAAAGTTTATTCTGTTTTTTTTTAACAGCAAAGCAAAGTTAATGGAGTTACCAAACTAAACTTCTACAATCTAAATTTGGTAACTTCTTACAAGTAAAATTCACGCTAATGCGCTAATTCTAATAGCATAAATACAATTCAACTACATCACGACATTTATATGTCAAACAATTTTTAAACACATGTAGTAGTTGCAAAGAGTATATAAAGGAATAATTGAATGCAATTGAATATAATAAAACGACAGCGACAAACCATTTTATCGCCAAGCGACAAAATTAAAACCTATTTCTAATTTTGTCGTTTGTCGTCGTAGAAGAAGACAAAATTCATTTTGACAAGTCATTTTTGAAAAAATTTCAACTACTTTTTATGTTTTAAATTTTTGAATTTTGAAATGAAAAAAAAAATGATTATTTGTATTTAATATACAATACAGTGTTTTGCAAAAATCTGTATACAACAATTAAAATACAAGAAAATTGAAAAAAGTAATATGACAGGCTTGTAGTTCAAAATTTTTTCTTTTATCATAATAAATTTACATTAAATTTACTTCAAAAAAAAAAAAAAAAAAAAAAATAAAAAATTATAAAAAAATATGTACAGTTAAAAATATTCATTTGTTATATCTAATTTTTATTATTTAAAAACCTGTTGCAAAAGTCTGCATACAGTTCAATAAATGAAAGTTTAATATTTAGCTGGCCATTCTTCAATTACTAGCCGAATTAGTTGTAGTTATTAATTAATTTCTCTATGCCTGAATCTTCCTCATAATTTTGTTCACATATTTTCTAGAAAATTTATGTCAGATGATTGACGTGCAGTCCTTAAATAGTGTGGCAGATTGAAAATTATTAATTTCTGTACAACATAACCTGTATGTTTCGGGTTTTTGTCTTGTTGAAAATATCATCGTATTAGTTTTTTCAATTTTCTGAATTTTAATTAGTTTATGTAGACTTTTGCAAGTCACTGTACATATGGCAATGAACAATGACAAGACAAAGCAATTTTATCGCCTTATTTTATTCATAGCAACGACATTTCCTGATCATCTTTTTGTCTTCTGTCGTTTGTCGTTTGTCGTAGTGTAGTTGAATTGTATTTATGATATAAAACAACTATGCACATTTTGGAATATAAAAAAGTATTATAGTATATGTATAATAGCAATAGGTTAGCATTTTTTTGAATTGAACGGAGAAATTTAATTCAATTTTATTTTACCCAAGCTCGGATAACGTACCTAAATATCGTCCGTTGCCACTGCCTTTGTACTCTTTAGTTCCTAATTGTACTAAAAATGGTGCAATCGCATCGCTATCGTTGAATCTATTGCAATATCTGAAATTGTACTAAATAAATGTACTATAATTATTAAAATCACATCCCTGATCGTCTTCTGTCTAGAGCCAGTTCCATGTCAAAAACAAATTTTATTATAAATGTCAAATTTAATTTGTTGTGAATTGTGATTGGTTGCAAGGTTGTCATATATGAATTAATGTCAAATGTGTATACATAAAATTGGGAAATCGAAAATAACATTAAAAAATTATTAAAATACATTATATTAAATAAAAAATGGACTTGGATCTGAAAAAATTAAAAAAAAATTAATTTAAATTTGGTAAGTTGTTAATATGTAATATGCTTAAGTTTGCTTAGTTCTCATCACAAAATGTCTTACTACTAACATTAATTTGTTTTGATAAATAATAAAAATAATAATTGCATTTGCATGTGCTCGAGAATTATGTTCATACTACATGCTCTATCTACCACATAAAATAATTTTTGTAGAAAATTAAAAAAAATTAGTTATTATCCATCCAAATTTTAAGTATTTATAAAACAATAAACAAATTGTTATTGCTTGCCTGCATCCAATCTGTATTTTTATTGTGCGTGTATTATAATTAGAAAAAGAATGGCCATAAGGCAGACATTTCACACACCATCATTTGGAGACGAAGAATTTGAAATTTTATCAACACCAACATTTGATCATCAACAACAACATCAACATCAGCACCAACAACAATCTCTACTGTTGCAGAGACAATCGAACGTAAATACAATTGAGCAATCATCGTTATCTTCATTACATAGTATAGTACCAGCAGTAACAAATCAATCTACTAATCAGTGGCAAGTAAGAGTTTAAATGTAGAGCTATTAATACCTTATTCGCTAATAAAAATATAAATCATTTTACTTTTTTTAAAATATACTACATAATATATACTACCACATATAATGTATGTAAAAAGGTTAAATTTAAATGAAGATTTTTGATGACTTTCAGACTCATACAACAGACAGTGGATATTTTGAAAATAGTGTAGCAATGGAAGATGCTGCTATCATGCCGACCGATGAGGGTGATACTAACAGTGTAACAATATCAACGACATTAACAAAAACTAAAAAAAAACGTGAATCAAATGAGCCTACAAAACCAATATCTGCTTATGCATTATTTTTTCGTGATACACAAGCGGCAATTAAAGGACAAAATCCTGATGCATCATTTGAAGAAATATCAAAAATAGTTGCCTCAATGTGGGATGCATTAGATCCAGAACATAAAAATGTGTACAAAAAGAAAACTGAATTGGCAAAAAAAGAATATTTAAAATTATTAGCAGTATACAGAGCTAGTCAAATAAATAAAGAAGAAGAAGAATCTGATGATAATGTAAACGCAGAAGAAGATGAAATTCAAAATAATACCAATTCAATAAATTCTGTATCAAATAATTCGAATTTCATTCAAGAAGATACTAGTGCATCACCATCAGTTGTTAATGTTGTAAAAATAGCTCGAATTCCAACACAAAATTCTACAACTGCAACTGTTCCAACACAGTCTAATACCCAATTAATAAATTCTAGCAATTCAGGAAGAATATCAACACCAATTGGAAATAATCAACCATCACTAACAGAAAACCCTTTAAAACAAAATAATAATAATTTTTTAACAGATTCAAATGATATTGCTTCCGTGAGTAGAAATCATTCTACAAATATTGTAGAAACTGATCAGCAACTTCAAAAATGTATACGTGAAGGATGTAGTAATAAAGCAATTATAAATCCAGATTGGGAGGATGAATATTGTAGTAATGAATGTGTAATTATACATTGTCGTGATGTATTCAGTCAATGGATACAATCAAATTTGCAACAACCAAATTTACAACAATCAAATTTACAAACAGCATAAATTTAAAGCATTTGAAATTGCATTCGAATTCAAATAATTTTTTTTTTTTTTCAATTATCGTGACAAATTATTTTAAAAAAAAATGTAATTATTTAATTTTAAATAAAAAATGTTAAATGAGAAATTGAATTTTTATTTTTATAATTTTGTAAAAATCATTTATCAATTATTATAAAATAAAAATTTTAGTCCTTTGGGACCGTTCAAAATTAGCATAAACAATTTTTTTTAAAAAAATATATAATTGGCAGTTGCAAATTGCAGGTATTAGCTATTAGGCCAATCCGTTTGGCACATCGAATTCGTACTCAGTAGTCCACAATTCTACATGTATGATACTGTCGTCATATTCCGTCATGTCTTCTGACTGAAGCTACACTGGTAATCGAATCACCGAGCATTTTTTCATACAAGTATAGTTTCTTCGCAACACATTTTGTGTTTTATTGTACATAAAAATGAAATGGAAAGTCACGGCAAATATGGTATTGCCAAAGTAAATCTAGGTAAACCAAGTAACAAATCTCAGCTATTAAGCTAAATAGAATGGGAGATCCGAGAAAAAAGTAGTTCAAATATACATGTTTATCAAATATTGTCAGCAATTCTCACAGCAACAACAATTTTCTTAAAGTCTGAAAAGCACTTTACCTGGCAATTCCCAAATTACTATATTTATAATGTAAAAATGTGTACATGAAAAAATAAGATAAAAAGTACACATACTATCAAACTTCTCATTTTCTATATCACCGACATCACAATAATGCAAAATTCTCTCTGCTTACATTTTTTTTTTACATTAGTTTTTAATAGCCTCCGTGATATGCACTAGTGGTAGTTGAAAACAATCTTATTTGATTCACATACGAAGTCTATTTCGCTTCAACTTTTTTATTCGTTGTTCTTCTAACATATGTATGATAATAGCCTCCGTGATAATTTGACGGTAAATACACGTACTTGTAATGTACACGTGCTTGATGTTGTTGTTGTTGTTTGAGTTGTTTTTAAGAGTGAATTTTTGATTGTGTTGTTTTTTACGTACTCAATTTTATAAAAAGGGGCGACTTCTTAATTATTTCTTTCTTGTTTCAACTACTTCTTTAGTCTTGATTTGATTTTCTGTCTATTTTTTCGTAGCTGTCAGTGTATTTGTGTAAAAAATTTCGAGGTCATTGAAAATTAAAAAATATTTTATATTGAGATTTTCCACTTGTTAGGTATATATACACTTTGGTATTGCCCAATCAAAGTTATTTTCCTTTTCGTTTTTAATTACAGACCGTGCATTGCTTTGTGATCTATATAAATAAAAACGTATAAATACGACTTTTTTTTAAAAGGTACGCTATCCGATACGCTGATAACCAAAATGATGGTCTTTTTTGCGATTGTGCCATCTAGTGGCCGAAAAATGCAATTGAAGTTTTTTACAAAAATCATATTTTTGCGATTTTCTCTGTAACGGTAAATCATGAGAACATGGTTCTTTGACTAAAAGATGCGCCTCTTTAAGCTCTCTATATTCTGAAAATTTTTTTTAAAAAAAGTCCTTGAAGAAGGATAATAAAGGACATTTTGTGATTTTTGACTATTTTTACATTTTTGCCAATTTTTCAGAAAGGAGTAGGGATAATCGGTTCAAATTTTTTGCAAATAAAAAAAGACATCATTAGCAAGTTTTTTCACTTATTACTTTGGTCCAGCTTTATGTAGAAGGCAAAAATCCTAGAGAGAAATGATTTTAATGGTGCAACTGTGAGACTAAGATAAGGCTTATATAGAGAAATAATTTTAAAATTTTCAAGTTTGATGTGAGGAATGTATCTGCATTTTGATCGTAGATTTATGCGTAAAATTTAAATTCTTAAAATTAAATAATAGAAATTTTATTAATTTTTGAAAATATTAATTTAATTCTTTCTTTTTTTGTATGTTTTAAATGCATGTTATGTGTGTATTTAACATTTTTTCATTGATATACAAATTATTTATAATTATAACTTAAAACTAAATTTTACAAAAAGAAATTTAATTTTTATTACTATTATTATTATTATTATTATTTTATTATTATTATTGTTGTTAAAATTAATATTGTATTATATAAATGCTAAAGCAAGTACGAAATAAATTATATTTTGTACCTACATATCTTTTATATCGGGTTTTCCAATAGGGACATAACAATTTTGTGTTTTAATACAAAGGAGGCCTTGAACATTTTTCATAATCTGTCAACTTCAGAATGTCAGTTAATGTTAACATTTTTGTCATAGTGAAGTTCACGAACGAACAACGTTTAGAAATTATTAAAAATTATTACCGCAATTCTGAGTCGGTAGTCGTAATCGCAACTTTAAAAGCGCTTATTCCAATTTCCGGTCGTAATAATCGTTCCACCAAACAGGCTGTGCGTGTTATAGTGGATATTATATTCACTGTGGATGTTTCTGTGCCGCATGCCACACAAGTGGTCAAACAATTGATCTGTTGAAGGGGAAGTCTGTTAACCGTGTAATCTCGAGAAATGGTCCGATCGAATGGCCACCTCACCTCGCCCATGCAATTTAACGGCGTTGGATTTCTTTTAATGGGGTTACGTTAAGTCGTTGGTTTATTTATATGAACAAGCCAACAACGTTAGAGGAGATCAGAGACAATATCGAATGAGAAATTTCCAACAATCCGGCCGATATGTGTGAAAGAGTGGTGGAAAATTAGCTCCAAAAAATCAGTCGCTGCAAACGTGCTCGTGGTGGTCATATGAATGAGATCGAATTCCATAATTTAATTTAATATGTGTACTTCACTTGGAATAAATTTCAACCTTAAATCTTAATTATTCTGTATTTAACTTAAATATAAAACTGTTATGTCGCCTTACTGGAAAACCCTATATAAAAAATTTTTTTTGTATTGTAGCACATATATAGTACATATTAATTAATGAACCTAATATGTATGTGTGTGGGTAGTGTGGTTTATATAAAATGTATCCTTATTCTTAGGTAATGTGTTATATGAATTTTTTTACAATTTCTTTTTATTATTTTTTCTGATAATATGTTCGAATATAAAAATCAGTGAACATTACAACCATAAATAAATTTTGTGCCGTACCAAGTACTAAAATATTTTTTGGTAATCTACAATCTTTCGAAAATAATGGTATTGCTAAATGTATAAATACAATAGCAAATTGAATTATTTGAATTTGTGTAATACGTTTCTTCCATGATATATTTTTACTAAATTCTGGATTTCTGGCGCTCATAAAATAATATGAATACATTAGTACATGTACAAAACAATTAATTAAACCGATCATACCAAAATGACTAATTGGTAAAAAATGAGAAAATATATGTGACATGAATACCATAAATGTATGATGATAGACATGCAAAAAACTGATTTGATTATATTTTTTGCGTAATACAAAAAATATTGTATCAAGTAAATCGGTTACTTTTAATAAATAATAAAAATGAACACAGTGTAATTCAATACTTGTTGCGTAATCACGTTTTAGACAACATAAATGTTCATCTGCTCGTGCAACTGCAATAATTCCCTACAAAATAAAAACAACAAAAATAGGAAAATTATTAAAAATTATAGAGAAACAATTTTTTAATTATTTTGATGAATGGAATAATAAACTTAAAACTTACCAAACATCCGCAAATTGCATTAGCGACCACTTGAAAAATATTGTACACCATCATTATTTTTTTCAATTCAAATGGTTTTCTTTTTGCCATTATTTTTGGACCAAGATGTAAAACAAAATACAGATAAAAGAATAAGATGATGATTGGTTTCCAAATGGAACCCATTAAAAATCTATCACTAACTGGCCCATCTGGAATAGCTATAAAACAATAAGGAATATTATTTTTTATGAATCACATATGTAATGAAAGAATTTCAAAAAAGAAAAATAAAATCTATAAATGTAGGTATACATTTTTTATTTTTCAAAAATGAAATAAATAAATATTATAAAGCGATGTAAATAATTGAGTTTATTAAAATACGCATAATGCGTATATGTTGCTAAGTAGATATGTACGTATATAAAATACTTAGTTATTTTGATAACGATATATAACAACATTGAAATAATTTGTTTGTATTTTTTCCTCCTTTTTAAGTACTATAAAATATTATATTTTACGACATTATATAGTGTGCAAGGTTTTGACACCATTAAATTCTTAAACATTTTTCATTAACATATATATTAAATAATTGAAGTGTAATTTCGTAGAGTTCAAATTAGTTCAAGTTCGAAATATTTATAGACAACTTATAGATACAAAATATGTAATTAATGTTTTTGAATTTTTTTTTGTTCGTGAACCGTGACATACTTGTATATTACGTTCGAAAAAATGTGTTTTTCACTACAGAGATCCAGCGATTCTACCTACATATCCTTCGATTTTCAGGTATGATTTTTTGCATACATAAGGATCAATCGAATCTCTATTTTGCACTATAATTAAATTTGTTGTTTGTGACATACATTAGTTTTTTCAATATTAAAAGTGAAATGAGTTTACATATTATCAAAGCTCGTTTTGAAGCTGCATTTTTAGTTAGCCATTCTAAAGGACTAAAAATGACCTTTTCAGATGCACTTAAGTAATCTAAAAGTTCTAAGAAATTTTGTCAGAAAGTGCAATAAGCGTTATAAACTGATTGTGCTGATGGCGTCCATAAAAAGGACAGGCCTCGATCGACAACAAATAGCGATAATAAATCATCAAAAAGTTATTTTTAGAAAACCATTCATTCGGCAAGCACGTGAAAAATTATTGAAAATGGGTGTAAACACATCCATTTCAACAATTCAGAGGCGTCTTAAAGAATTTCAAATAGAAAAATTGTCGATAATCCTGAAAAACATTTATTGACAAGTTCCCATATGGAATAAAGGTTAGAATGGACCCGGGAAAATATGAATCGATATTGAAGTAATGTAGTCTTTACAGGTCAAGCTTCTTTTTTTGTTTCCAATCTTTTGAGACGGGCTTGGAAGAAAAAAGATCAACGTTATGTAGAGCGCACTGTGAAACACCCAACAAAGGTACACGTTTATGGGGCCTTTTGGCCAAAAGGGGTTCGCTATAGTTTAGTATGTTTCACGGAGATACTGGACTCAAAACGAATGACGAAGTTATACCAAAATCGTTTATTACACTCCGTACAATAGTGGTAGAAAAAAAATTGAAATTGGATTCTCTATAGGTTTGACATGGCGGTCAATTCAGTGTTTCGAAATTTGGCATATGCGTTCTATGTCGTGAATGGTTAAGTGTTAAGAAACTTAGACAAATTGTAGATAACGCTGTAGTTAAACCTGTTAAAAGTATGGTAGACATGAATTTTCATATGACTCATAGCTTCATGTACGGCTACACAATTTCGCATCATATCGAATAGATGCTGACAAATTTCGTATTTTTTTGATTGCTCAGACACGTACATAAATGTATATTTACTTAATTTACTTTACTTTGTATTTTATTTTGGTTATAGAATTGGAAAAAAAACTTGACATAAGTGCGTTGTGTTGGACGAGGGAGTACTTAAAAGGAGGTGAAACAAATTCGGAATAATGAATAAAAATTATTCATTTTATAAACAAATTCACCTCATTTTCTTATCACAATTGTATGTTGGAAATTGGCACATGTGTTTTTCAATCATCATTATTGTCACCATATTGTTATTATTATATCTTTACGATGAGCATCACCATCAAATGAGGAGATCAATAACCGTAAATATAATAAAGTGTTTTATTTTGCGAACGTTAAGTGTTCACATTATAAATTTTGAATTTTTATAAAATCATAGATTTCGAATTTTTCAATTGTTTTGAATTTTGAATTCTAATTAAAATAAACACAACGAGAACGAATAATTTAATTTCGTTTTAATAACTCTCTACTTCCATATTTATATGTATAAATTATCATATGTAATTCTAATTAAAACATTATCATACACATAGACAGTGATATTATTTTAGCTAAAAATTGAAAACAATTTAACTAAATTAATTTCTCAAGAACGTTTTTGAATAAATTTTTCGCTTGTTATTTTAATTAAATGCATATGAGTGTACAAAATGTGTTTATATATACATACAGGCATATATTTTATATTCACAAAGGTTATAAAATATTAATCAAAAACATTATAAAATTTATTCTGTAACGCTAAAAAAAAATTTACATTTGACTGGACACCGAGTTACTTTTAATAAATATTTTAGATTTAATTTTTCTGTTGTTACTGTTTATTATTCTTCTCCAATAATGTTATAAACGTGAAATTATAAAAAAAAAAAAAATTTAATATTAACAATGATTTGCAAAAATTCGCAAATATTTATTAACATTTGCTATAATTACATAATGTATTTAATGATAATTAAATTGAAAATAATGTACGCTTTTAATTCAAAGAAGAAATTGAAATATCTATTCAAATAATTCTAATTAAATATCAGTGTATAATACTATATTGACACACTGCAGAGATAAACCATGGTTATCTCAAATATGGTTTATCGATAACCTTGTATGGGTGACACATTTAAATTGAGGTAAACTAAGTAGTTTATGTGTTCATACTACGACACCTGTCGAACTAAATTCAAACACTAATTCTTTTTCATCTAGTCAACATGTTATACTAGAGACAGACCTAAAATTAATCTAGATTGGACTAATCTGGGTTATCTCTAATCCGGATTTATAAAACTGAAAGTGACAGATTGTAAATGTAGATCATCCGTAACGAGATCAGCTGATTCGTTGAATTTATTCATAACCACACAGTCACCACAAATTTACTTTAATGTTATTATTTTCGTGTTACTTGATTTATTTTGTTTTTAGAAACGTTTAATTTGTAAAATCACTCATTTCACACAATTTTAATAAATTCAAAGGTACCCCCAAAAAAAATACACAATAAATTAGAATCAGAAAACTGAACTGCCAATTTTTATGTCTTCTTCTTCCTACTGCAAATCCAGTTCATGAGGGCAATCCAGTTTTTAGAACTGAATTAAGACAATCTAGTTATAAAACTGGATCATCTAGATATAGTGATGACAGACAGTCACTTTAATCCAGATCAACGACTTAATCTAGATTGAAATGCTTACAGCCTGTCAGTGTTATTAGCTGAGATTTGGTTTGACAATTTGTTTAAATATAATACAAAAACAAAATATAGCTATAACACAAACGTCAAAGATAACTGAGTTCGAACTTGTTTAACAAGATAATTGGACTGAGTTCTAGAAACTCGGTTAACTTAACCAAGTTCTGAAAGTCGGTTATCGCAAAAAATCAACTGTTTTGCTTCGAGCACTATTGTTCAAACTTTCAAATTTACTTTCGTACATTTGAAGAATTTTATTTCGTGTAGATTTTTTTTTATTCAATTGTATTGTTATAGAAATAGACAATTTTCATGTGAATAATGTCTTATTTGTTGAGATTTAAAGGATTTTCCATATTGAGTATGATGTGTTTCATTACTTCGACTTTATGTGTTCGATTAAAATCGCAAAATTCGTTATACTTTTTTTTTGTTTTCTTTCTTTAATGTTAACACTATTTTTATCACTTTTGTGTTTATGATATTTTGTAGACGCGATCATTTATCGTTTTTTAATTTTATTATCGAATTAAATTTTTGGCATTTTGTAGTGAACGAATTTTATAGTAAACTTCAATTTTCATCAAAGTCCCGCATATAATAATGGAAATAGGAGAGCTGCTACATTAATTTTTCCTAGACTAAATTTAAAAGAATATTATATTTTGTTCAGATGTAATTTGTATACTTTCTTTTAGTAACTGTCATCTTTTATAAATATTTTACCTTGGTAATCTCGTATCAAATTAAATATTGTTCTATAAGATATTTTTAGTAATAATGCCATTTTATATATACATATACAATATATTTATATAAAAATACAGTAATATAAGAATACGTAATTTTTTCTCACAAAACTTTTATTCGAAAAAAAAATCTTATATCACTATTCAGTTTAAAATCAAACTGAATATTCAACTTGAAAATTTTTATTAATTTAAAGAATTTATTGTGTTCAAGTATTTTTATGAACTGTATATATATACGAGTATATAACTGTCGTCGGTCTGGCGTCAAAATACAAACTGAAATACGTCCAAAAACCAATTAGAGTTTACTTTAAAAAATTGAAAAACATTTAATCTAAAATAAAAGTATTAAATGTAAATAAAATTCTTTGGAAATGGTTTAACAGGATATGCATTTTAATTAATGCATCGATAATTAGTAGTAATGTATTGTATAATGAGTATGAAGTATGAAGCTTATTTATGAAGAAAAAAAAAAAACAAAATATTTACATATTATTACTTGCACTCGTATATAATGTGTGTTGTAATGGGCAATAACCTGGAAAGCGAAATCTAAAATTAAAACGAGCAACACAATTTTATATTGAAACTCAGTTTAAAGAGCATATTTTACTGTATATAAGTATGTATATCATGTAGGTGAAAAATTCTATAATTATATTATCCAAATTTATTGTTGATTATTTGTGTTTGCTTTTGTGTATTCTATACTACATAAATACATTCTAAATATTTTCTTTTTATATTCTAAAAGTATTTTTTTTTTTTTTTTGTATATTCCACATTTAAATGGCTCAAGGAATTAATTAAACCTCAATATTATTTTGATGATTTTTGTTTTATTTGACTTGCTTGAATGTGTGTGTATGTACAAACACTGACATTATTTAGACAATATTATTATACTTTTCGATTTAGTTAAATTTTATTGAGTATGTGATATAAAAAGCTGCTGGCGTTTAGAATAATAAGTCAAGTTTAATCCATTATTACGTAATTAATTTAAAATTTTTATTTTTTCAAGATATTTTTTTCGTTTGAATTTTGATTTATCATTTCTTTTTTGTTTTGCGGAATAATAAAAAAATGAAAGTTAGAAAATTTATATGTATAATAATAATGTATACAGAAATTTATACACTTATCATTACATACATATGTATGTTCTATTTTTATGCATCCTTTCTCCATTTGTACAAACCTTCCATATGCACATATAATGAACGAATTTTACAAGAATAACACAAGAGATATTCACAATTCGTTGTAAGGGTGGTATTCACCAACATGGATATATCCGTCAGATATATTTTAGCCGATACAATTTCAGCTTATTCATCAATCTAGATAAAATTTGTTTTCGAATTCCGTTTTCGGGTCGAACATGTGTGTCAAACATGTCAGCTGATTGTATTTTTATATTACAAAATGAAAAAAAGGTTCTGTGATGTGATAATTATATGCAAAGATGATAATACAGTATAACTACATTATCTTTATTTGTGCTGTTGCTGTTAATAACAAGGTTATGCTCGAACGATATTTATAATACCACTCCGAGGTTGTCTTAAAAATATCCGAGTAGTGTTTTATCCAGGTTGATGAATACACTTTATCTCAGATAAAAGATAATCTATGTTGGTGAATACCAGCCTTAATGTCAGATTGGCATATACGATAGTAATATACATCGTATACAATGGGTTTCAGCATTGTAAATTTCTACAAGCAGTGTAAGTAAAAATTACATAGAACATGTTTACAATAGGTGTAGGATTGTACGAGTTTACACCGTTTACAATGATACAAGACCAAGCCGTGAATACCCTTAATGAAACTAGAAATTTTTCAGTGTCATTTATTTTATTACATTTATTTTTTTGGATACATATTCTAAATAAATTTTATAAAAAAAAATTTTTAATGTATTTTACATATAAATGTATATAATTTATTTTATTTTTTTATTTATTTTGTACATTTTACATTTACAATGGTGTTTTAATAACACATTACATACATATACAATGCATACTATTATTTTATAAAAAATTAAAATGAAAACCAAAAAATCTAATGAATTAATAAAAATGTGCCTGCGAAGAGTGATCAAATTAAACACTTACGCCCAATTTCACGGTGGAAGCTTAAGCTCAGATTAAAATTCCGCTTAATAGATTTTTCGATTTCACAGTGGTGGCTTAAATCTAAGCTTGGCTTAATTTCTGGTTTAACTTAATCCGTCAAAATTCAGCGCTTAAGTGAAGTTTAACTGATAAAAATAAGTAAAAATCACCAAATTTAAATGAAATTATCGTGTTTTGCAGTTATACAAAATTAATTTGTGAAAATCTGAAATCATAAGATATAAAATTGTTTATATAAATACAATTTATAATCATAATATAAAAACACTACTAAAATTACAATCACCAAATATGTAAAAAATTGTAATATAAATTTGACATTTTTGATATTTCTGACAAGCTACAGTATAGCTTACAAAAATATTCTTTTCGTTAAACTTGGTTTAGTTGAGCTATAGATAGAATTCTATTGTGAAATCCAATAAACTTAAGACCGCGCACAGATTAAAAGCGTAGCGTGACTGAGCGTTACGCGCGTATAAATTCAAACATAGCGTATGGTTCAAACTATACGCTACGCTTGCTGTATACGCAACATAATAAGAAAAAATTGATTTGAATTTTACGCTCTGAAATTTACGATACGCTAGGCGTAATTTTAGGCCTAAGCCATAATTTAAGCTCTTCTGCAGGCTTAACTAAGCCAGAGATTAAGCTTCGACTGTGAAATTGGCCAATAGTGTTTTCTTAAATATTAAACTTCTTATATTGTAGACACACAGAGATTGAAATCCAGTAGATTTCATTTTAATTTCGAGTAGAAACTACGAAGGTGGCACACAGCGATTTTGACAGTTTGTCTAATTTATTTAATTTATCTAATTTTAATTTAATTTATCTGAACATAGCCTACTTCTTCTATTAAATTTAATTGTCAATTATATTCAATTATTTCTTAATGACAATTTTAAAAAAAACATTTTTTTGGTTTACAATTTGTTGGTAGATGTCTCTGTTTTACGTAAAGAGCGAAACTGAGTAGATTTCGAGCGATTATTACGTATTTTTTATGTAATTTCGTTGACTAGATTTCGTCTCAAATCAGTCGTTTTTTCCTGATTTCGAGAATGAAATTAGCAAAATACTTAATTTCAACCTCTGTGTGTCTACAATATTACACACATTTTTGAAGAAGCTAGTAACTATTTGAGAGCTGCCATTTATGATCATCATATAAATATTTATCTTCTTATTCTATTTTAATTTCAATTTGTCATATTGGAACTACATATTTATTTACTACCTAATTTATTATTAAAAATATTTCATATCTAAAATTAAAATTACAAAAAAAGAAAAAATAATAATATATGAAAAAGAAAAAAAATCAGACTAAATTACAAAAATATTTAAATATAGTAAATTTACATTAATCTTTTGCAATTTTTTTCGATTTCTTTATATAAGCTTTTATATAGAAATCAGAGAATAGTATTAACATAAAGGTATTTTGTACAACACTAAATACAAGCCAAAATTTTGAATATTGACAATTTCCCATAATTAATGGTCGCATAAAATGTATCATCAATATTGTGAATTGAAGAATTTGAATTTGTGTTATATGCTTTTTCCACCATATCGATTGTTTTAATTCTGGCTTAAATGATGTTAAAAAATAATAAAAATACATAATAACATGTACATAACAATTTATAATTCCTATTACACCACAATGTCCACCTGGTAGATATCTAGCAAACACATATGATCCAAAACACATGAACGAATGATGATAAACATGCAAGAATGTTACTTGATTATATTTTTTACGTAACACAAAAAATATTGTATCTAAGAAATCGGTAATTTTTAATATATAATATGCGTATGTTAATTTTGCTTCTAATAATCCACTTTCTCCGTAATCGACTAATATACATCCAAGTTCTTTTCGTTTATTATACAAGATTAATGAACCCTTTAAAATATAAATAAATAAAAATAGAAAAAAAATAATAAATATTTTTATAATCATGAACAAAAAATAAATTCAAAAACTAACCAGTACTGCTAAATAAAAATTTGCAATTATTTGAAAAATATTGTATATCATCATTATTTTATTCAATTGAAATGGTTTCCTGTTTTCCATTAATTTCGGTCCTAGATTTTTTATGAAATACAAATACAGAGCAATGATACTTAACATTTTCACTGGAGAACCCATTAGGAAGTAATGATCGATTCTTGGATCTGAAAATAAGTAAGAAAAAAAAAGGAAAAAAAAAAACAAACATAAATACTAATTAAAAAATACATTAAAAATTATATAAAAAAAAAACATTTTAAACATATGTTAGGAATAATGTGTTTGTAATAAATTTTGAGTACTTTTATGGTAATATTTATACAAATTTGCACAAATATTTAATAAAATAAGGTTCAACACAGATTAAATAATACTAAAAGATATACAGTGCATAGCTGTATATACGCATTTATATTCTCAATGCGCCATTACTGCAAAAAATATTAGTTTATATTTTTTTTTGCATTGTCATAAATTGATTCTCAAAATGAATGTAGAAAGGAAAAAATATTAAAAATAATATTGAATAATTCATAGAATATTATTATCGAAATTGCTTGCAAAAATTCGATTAGCGTTTTTAAATAATAATAAAAATTAAAAATGTTGTACTGATGAGGGTGCTTTTGTTAATGCATGACTTTTTTCTTGCATTTAGTCGGCAAAGCTGTATATATTTCAAATTACATACATATACTTAGTCTAGAATACAACAACCAACACCTACGAGTTTGTGGTAACAAAACGACAAAACGACATACAAAGTGGTAATTGAGTCTGTTTTTAGGAACTGAAACAGACTGCCACTGTAACCAACCAACCAACATACATATATGTATAATAAATTGTATTCCAGTGTAAAGTCCAAAATGTCAGTCAAACCTTGTGTTTTAGTATTGCCAAAGTGTTCATATAAATAATGTAGAGTTTTTATGTGTTAAAAATACGTGCCAATATGCGCATAATTTCTACGCATGTTTGAATTTATAAAGTTTTTGCTGCATGTAGATTTTTTTCAGTACGTATCATATTTATAAAGTCAATACACTTAAAAATATTCGCATACTTGCATAATTAAAAGCACCTTAATTCTTCAACCGTAGACTAAACATTTCGAAATTTTTCTTCAGCAATTGGTAACAAAAATTTCGACTTATGCAAAGAGTTTCTTCTTCTTCAACGCCAAATACGCATGTTGTTTGAAATGCAGGCACAGTATTTGAGTACTTCCTTCGCATGTTTTAATTTATTAAGTCTCGGCACATGCACATTTTTTTCTAGTAGGCATTTGTGAAGTCAGTCAATACTCATACAAAATAAGCATATACATAATGTATGTACTATACAGGGTGTCCGGTTTCGGGTGGTCATCCGACACACAGTAGATAGGTCTCGGCGAGACCTATCTACTGTGTGCCGGATGACCACCCGAAACCGGACACCCTGTATATGTGTTTTAATTTTAATTATTTTTTTTTTTCAGTATCTTATCTACATAATGTGAAAGTTTAGTTTGAAAATATCGAGAAAACTAACTACTTATTAAGATTAGGATTCGATATATCTGCTATCCTGTGCACAACATATCTCCGAAGTTACTTAGCCGATTTCAATGAAATTTGAAGCATAGATACTTTGATAAGAAATGAGGGGCTTGAATGGAGCACTTTTTTTTTAAAAATTTCCTTGTTTCGTTTTTACAGGATGTTAAAGTTGTCAAAATTGCGATTTTTCGGCCTCCAAATGCACCTTGTATAGCAAACACTGATTGACCAATTTCTTTGAAATTTTGAATATAGGTAGCCTGAAGAATATTGTGGTGCTTAAATGGAGCACATTTTTGATTCTAGGTCCTGAAATTTAGTTATAGTTCTTAAATTTTATCTTAACTACAATTACTTATCTCTGTACTTACATTACTTGTGACTTTTTTTTTATTTTTGATTTTTATTAAAAAAAAAAGATAATAATTATTAATATGTATGTTACAAATTGAAATAATTATATTATTGAAAGTTATTATTTAAGTGATACGAGTATTATATGGAAAGCGAACGATAATTACGTAAATAAAGTTGGTAATAACAATCATTTATTCATTAACTATATGTTGTACGTATATTATGTACGTATATACATACGTATTATATATGTATATGTATGTATGTATGTAAATCAAGTTTCTGAAATAGATGACCGTTAACATATTCATTATGTAAGTATTTCTATTTATAGTTAAATTAAAAAGAAATTTTAATTTCGAATCTCAGAAAAATTAAATAAACTTGAAATTAACAGAAAAACGAATTATACACATAGGTACTCATATGTACATACATACGCGTATACATAAGTAATTACATAATTTGCAAATATTTATTTTTGAATATACATTTTGTAATTATTACAAAGTAATATTTTAGTATAAAAATAGTTAATTCTTAAAATACTTATTTTAATTTTAAGATTTTTTTCTAATATTTGTTGATTTTAATTTTATTTTTAAATATATGTGAAATTTGCGTCATTCGATATTGTTTTCTAAATCATGGTATAAATATAACCGCGTATGCAAATTGTAGAATGAATGTATGCACAAAAGCGCATATTCGATATAATTATCGATTAACTCGATTTGATTTAAATGTTCAAAGATATATTTTACTGCTAAGATCGCAGACCGTATATGTATAAATTATTAAATAAAATTTCATTTTTAATGAATAATTTATTATAATATTCGTTGATTTACATAACATTTTAACGAATTTTTCAAATATTTTCAATTTGTACGTTTTATTATACGTACAGGCAACGACTAAAAGATAGACACTCATGTTAATTTTTACACATATACTATTCCTTCTATTTGTTTCAAATTTCTGAAATTTTTATGACCTGTTTATCTATGCAAATGCAATTAAAAAATGTTGCAAATAATTTTAAAAATCTCAAAATTTGGATAATTTACTGCGTTAAAAAGATAGACACAAAGATAAGATTTGAGTTTGGTAAATACAAATAGATTGATCTTTTAATTATTTTTAAATCAATAGTAAATAGTATCACTTTACTCCGCACCAACAATTAATAATTAATTATTAAATTTAAGGATTTTGTTTTGTAAGATTATGGGACTAACTATTTCATTTGATCTAAATTTCTTGTTCTAGATCATTTACATTCTGGAATGTTCTTTCGTTTCTGAAATAATTTCTAACTATAGCATTTTATCAAACAATTCCAATAATAATTTATGTCTGCTGGTACAAATCATTTTTTCTATTGTTCATCGTAAACTTTCCGATTTGAAATTTTTGGATAGGATACAGCTATTTTGTCATGGGCTGTATATTGCATTCACATTTGCATTTTATTATCTTGGTAAAAATTTTTCTTTTAAAAGTAACAATTATTAAGATTATCAGAAAATTTAAATCTATACATAAAAGTTATGTTACAGATTATGTTGTAATGTAATACTATTGACACACTGCAGAGATAAACCATGGTTATCTCAAACGGTTTATCGATAATCTTGTATGGGTGACACATTTAAATTGAGGTAAACTAAGTAGTTTATGTATTCATACTACGACACCTGTCGAACTAAATTCAAACACTAATTCTTTTTCATCTAGTCAACATGTTATACTAGAGACATACCTAAAATTAATCTAGACTGGACTAATCTGGGTTATCACTAATCCAGATTTAGAAAGCTGAACGTGACAGATTGCAAATGTAGATCATCCCTAAATCGATCAGCTGATTTGTTGAATTTATTCATAAACCACACAGTCACCACAAATTACTTTAATGTTATTATTTTCGTGTTACTTGCGACTTGAATATCGAAATATTTTATTATTTTGACTTATTTTGTTTTTAGAAACGTTTAATTTGTAAAATCACTCATTTCACACAATTTTAATAAATTCAAAGGTACCCCAAAAAAAAATACACAATAAATTAGAATCAGAAAACTGAACTGTCAATTTTTATGTCTTCTTCTTCTTAATGCAAATCCAGTTCATGAGGGCAATCCAGTTTTTAGAACTGAATTAAGACAATCTAGTTATAAAACTGGATCATCTAGATATAGTGATGACAGACAGTCACTTTAATCCAGATCAACGACTTAATCTAGATTGAAATGCTTACAGCCTGTCAGTGTTATTAGCTGAGATTTGGTTTGACAATTTGTTTAAATATAATACAAAAGCAAAAAAAAAAATCACACAAACGTCAAAGATAACTGAGTTTGAAGTTGGTTAACAAGATAATTGTACTGAGTTCTAGAAACTCGGTTAACTTAACCGAAATCTGAAAAGTAAGTTATCGCAAAAGATAAACCAGAAAACTAAGATAACTATCGTTTATCTTTGCAGTGTGTCAATAATATAAGAAAATTATGAAATATTTTATACGATCGGTTTTTTTACCATTATAGATACATTTTGCTATTGATTATTGTCAATATTTATATCAGATTCACTATACGAGCGCGTTTAAAAATGTTATGAAAATCGAATGAGATCCGATTATATCTAAAATTTTATACATATATAATTTTAACTTTTTGTTATGCTCAATTGATTTTGATTTTTTTTTTATAATTTTTGAATAATATTTCATTTGTATATGTGTATGTGTATGTACATATTTTGATTATTTTTTTTTAAATGTACATATATATATATATGCATGCAATGTACATAAAGTGTATATAAAGTGTACACGGATACTCAGTCCATTATGGCACTACCGATCTGTAATTCTGTCAGATATATCATCCAGTTTATCATCAGTAATCAGTTACTGGTGTACATTGCTGATTGGAATTTAATGATCGACTTGGGCGAGAGTAGCGCCGCTGACTGGGATTCGAACCGCGATCTCAACTTCACCAGATCAACACTACAACCATCGAGTTATTCAAGCCCCTATATGTTTCGATTATGAAGATTAAAAAATTTATTTACTTCAGCGCTTCAGGACTGTATTTTAAAATTCATACATTTTACAAAACGATTTTTATTCAATGAATTTTTAGCAATTTCTAGATTTTATTTTCATTCTTCAAATAATGTAAATTAATTGGAAATATTTCAAAAAATTTATGTTTGAATCAAACTGAAAATAAATTCAATCATAAATTAAATTATTCAAAAAAAAAAGAAGCAAGTAATGACCTTTTAAATTCGAATTGTATATAATATTATGCGTTTATTTTTATGTACATATTTTTCATCGATTTAAATGATTAGCGTTTATTTGGTAATTATAATTTAGTTCCATTTGTTTTTTTGAATAATCACTTTTATGATTACATTAAATATAATTGTAAAAAAAAAAAAACAAAAACAAAATCTTTTTCATTAATTCAAATTAATCAAATAAACACTTAGCTTGTACGAAGATATGTAAGTTAATTAAATTTTTTCACATTACATTTGAATAAAAGAAAAGTAAAACTTTTACAAAAAATAAAAAAAAAAAAACAAAATTATACCAAAAAGCTCAATAAAAATTAAAATTAATTACAAACAATTAAAAAACACAAATGTGCTAGTAATCAGAATTAATTACACTGTTAAGTTATTCAAATTTAATGAAAAAAACAAAAATTGAGAAGAAAGTGAAAACTGTACGTGTTTAATGAATGTACAACGTGGTACATAATTAAGTAGGTATGTAAGTATGACGTATGACTAAATTACATATTAAAAAGTATAAATTTTATAACATTCATAAAAACAGTTAGTTAATTATTCGATCATAAAATATTTCATTTTATACACATACGAGTATGTATAAAACCACATTTGTATGTAGATACATTTATTTACAATCTACATGAGTGTACAGAAGAAATTTCCCACGGTTTTTATAAATTTCAATTAATCGTATTAGATAATAAAAAAAAAAAATTTGATTTTTTTTCTTAAAATTTCACCCAGTCAAATTCGAATTGAACTTTGCTTTTATGGAATATACTCGAAATACACCCAGAATTGATTTCAAATTCAAAAAATAAATGAAAACAAAAACTAAAAATTATTATATAGATAAATTTGAATTTTACTTTTAATTTTTTTTATTAATTAACGAAATTTTCATTTAGAAACTACATACGAACATAAATGTACTTTAAAATTGTAATAAAAATCATTTACATATGTACGTATACATATGTATGTGCTTGAAACTTTAGTTAAATTTAAAAAGTTATGTAATTTATTTTTAAATTAATTTCATAGCAAAAATTTAAAATAAAATCAATAATTTTTGTATTACAATCGAGAACGGATAAGTGCAAAACGAGTAAGTGAAATTCTATCCAATTTTACATATGAATTGAAACTTTTAATTGAAAAACGGATAAGTGAAATTTCTGTATAAGTGCAACATTTTATAATTTCGAAAATGTATTCTCTTTTACAAAATAAAACGCATAAGTGCAAAATTTAAATTGAAAGTTCGCACACAATTTCAATTTTCATTTTTTTACCATGAATAAACTACTAACCTTTTGTCAACTTCTATCAAGTGTGAGTGAATAAACCTATTCTTTAACCTTAATTTCTGTACATATTCTATCCTGTCTGTACTCGGAGTGAATATAATGTCATAATAATGCAATATATTTTATTTTTTTTTTTTACGAAAATATTTCTTAAAATAAAATTTGAATTCAAATTTCTGTTGCCTTTTTCCCTAGAAACAAATACTGTATTTAAAATGAGGATATTGTTTCATTTACGGATAAGTGACTATTGTTGTTAAATTTAATGCTTTTACAACTTTTTCTAAAAATTTCATTTGTCACAATCAACATGAGAAAATTTCTGCCGCAATATTATAGTGAACAATATTTTGCTTCCAAAGCAGAGGCAATATTGCCATCTAGAAAAAATTGCTGGAGATACAGTGCGTCCACTTAGTCAATATCCATATGGCCTTTGCCGTCCATATTGCTATTATAGACTCGGGTAAATCTGAGTTTCCCCGACAGCTATATGTATACATATACATATAAATGTATAGAGTGTTTTTTTTTCTAAGTACAAATAGGTATACTGCGATATTTTTCATGAAAAAAATTGTCGTAGCAAAACTTTCTGTCGAACTTGTTGTCGACGCTAGAGGGCGCTAAAAATTTAGAGTTTTTTGCAAGATATTTATGTGTTATGTTTTGCACAATCTACATAGCAAAATTTAATATTCTATCTAATATTGTTAATACACAGAGTTTGAAAAATCCAGTAGATTTCATTTTAATTTCGAGTAGAAATTACAAAGCTGACACACAGCGATTTTGACAGTTTGTCTAATTTATTTAATTTATCTAATTTTAATTTAATTTATCTGAACATAGCTTACTTCTTCTATTAAATTTAATTGTCAATTAAATTCAATTATTTCTTAATGAAAATTTAAAAAAAAACATTTTTTTGATTTACAATTTGTTGGTAGATGTCTCTGTTCTACGTAAAGAGCGAAACATGAGTAGAATTCGAGCGATAATTACGTATTTTTTATGTAATATATTTCATTGACTATAGATTTCGGTCCAAATCCGTCGTTTTTTCCGGATTTCGAGGCTGAAATTAGCAAAATACTTAATTTCAATCTCTGTGTGTCTACAATATAATTGCTGAAAACAGAATTATCTCTCTTTTTATATGCTACAACAGGTAATTAAGTATTCGGTATTAAGTGAAAAAAACATAACTGAATTCAAAATTCATGATGAATTTGTAGTTGGAAGACAAAAATGTCTTCTTTCGAACAAAAAAAAATCGGAGGTAGATTGTAAGATTAGTTATCAAGTTATTAAAGATCAAAAATTTGCTGAAAGAGTCAATAATGTGCATACTTGACCTTTTTAAAGAACTTATTATGATCAAACACTTCTTTAAAATCCTAGCATGGGGCTTGAATAGCTCGATGGTTGTGTGTCGGTCTTGTGATCTTTGAGATCACGGTTCGAACCCCAGCCAGCGCACTACTCTTGCCCAAGTCGATAAAAAATTTTTCCCATCAGCAATGTACACCAGTAAACTGATTACTGATGATAAACTGGATAATATGTATATCTGACATAAAATTACTGATCGGCGGTGCCATGGACTGAGTATCCGCGTGCACTTAATATATACTATATACATTTATGTATATATGTATATTTAAAAAAAAAAAAAAAAAAAAAAAAATCCTAGTTGGATATGCATTTCGTCCAGCTTCAGATGCTTATCCGATATATATAAAAAAACACCCTGTGTATAAAGTAGATAAATATAAAATATATAAAAAGGTGACTATTTTGAAACATACATATAGCTTTTATATTGGCATCATCATAATAAGTAGAGTATGTACAACATCTACAATGGACTGTTATTAAATCTTAATTATTATGTCATATCAAAGATACTATACACTTGGTTATATTCAAAATAACAAAATATATCTATATACATGTATACATATTTGTGTAATAATGTTTATGAAAACTTGTTTCTTGATATTATTTTATTTTTAAACTAAAATTAAAAAAAAAATAAATAAATAAATAAATAAATAAATAATCAAAAGAATAGAAAATTCGAGATCTTTATGATTTTTACATGTGTATAATTAATTACATATATTATCGGTAATTTTCCATTGATATTTTTGTAAGAAATAAATTTGAACGAAATCGCAACTTTTTAAAAGATTATTTTTAGTATATACATACATAATGTATGTACATCTGCAAAATGTTAGAGCTGCAATAAAAGGTTTTTATTATTACGCTACCTTATAATTACGTTAATTTTTTATTTATACATAATTTTTTTTTGTTAAGACAAGTTCTATCTTCATATACAGTGTGTTTCACTACAGAAAAACTTCGATTTTATCTACAACCTTTTAGTTACAGGTAAAATTTTTTGTCTATATAAGGAGCAATCGAATCTCTAATTCGCAGTATAATTTTTTTGCTGTAAGTGGCATTAATTAGTTTTTACAATATTAAAAGTAAAATGAGTGCGGTTTGAAGCAGCATTTTTAGTTAGCCATCCTAAGGGACCAAAAATGACCGTATCAGAAGCAGCTAGGTATCTGAAAAAATCAAGATTCTTCATTAGAATATGGATTCAACGTTACCTGGAAACTGGTTTTGTAGATGACGTGCATAAAAAGGACAGGCCTCGATATACAACAAAGCGCAACGATAAGACAATAGAGAAGATATTTTTAGAAAATCCTTCAATATCGATTCGACAAGCACAAGAAAAATTATCGAAAAAGAGTATAAACATCTCCACTTCAACTATTCAGCGACGTCTCAAAGAATTTTATATAAAAAACTTGTCAACGATACAAAAACCTTTATTGACAAGTTGTCATATGGAAAAGAGGTTACTATTGGCCCGAAAAAATATTAACCGAGATTGGAGTAATGTAGTCTTCACGGATGAGGCTTCTTTTCTCGTTTCAAATCTTTTGAGACGTGCTTGGACGAAAAAAGGTGAACGGTACATAGAACATACTGTAAAACACCCTTCAAAGGTACACGTTTATGGGGCCTTTTGTCAAAAAGGGTTCGGTTATTTGATATGCTTCACGGGGATACTGGATGCGAAACGAATGACCAAACTATATAAAAATGGGTTGTTACGATCAACAAATAACTGGTTTGGACACGGAAATCGAGATTGGATTCTTCAAGAAAACAATGACCCCAAACATCGGAGTCAACTTTGCACCCAGTGGAAATCTCAAAATGGGATCAATACTATGGATTGGCCTTCACAATCCTCAAATTGTAACCCTATTGAAAATGTGTGGGCTTACATGAAGCAGAAATTGCGGGGGTTAAAAATAAAAAACACAAATCATTTAATTCGAGTACTAAAAAGAATTTGGAAGAACTTTAGCGAGGAGTACGTCAAGAAATTAGTGGAAAGTTGTGATGAAAGATGCCGCCATGTTATTGAAGCGAGTGGAGACTGGACGAGCTATTGAATATAACGCGAATTAGAGTTTATATAGCTGTATAGAGTTTATATAAAACAATCATTCGTTTTTTATTTTTTGAGAACTTTCTGTAGTGAAACACACTGTATTTATACTATTTTTTATAGCTAATTCATATAATTTTTACCATTACTACATGATTAAAATGTTAAAATTTTTATGGTTTTTCATAATCTCAGATCACAGTTCGTATTTGAGAAATAAAATTATCACATATAATTACAATCTATTTATAACCAAATTTGATTTATTATTAACCAAAATACCTGCAGCTAAGCTAACATACATACATATCATAGTTGAATTCTTGAATTTAATATTTCAGCTGAATATTTATTTTAGATTTTATCATGATTCAACTTTTAATTTTTTCTTGAATTTGCGATGATTAATGCTGCTTCGCTATATTCAAAGCAGTGTCTTCAACTTGGAGTTCGATTTTCGACTTTACTGCATGCATGCTTAACGCACATATCGAATATTTTGAATGCAGTAAATTGAACTTAATTTATTTTATTATATTTTGTTATTTATTCTATTATCTACGCACTTGTTTTTATTTGTTTACGTTGTTATATATGTCTTGTCAATTGTCATATGTAAATTTCATTCGTTTTATGTTGTCATCTTGGATGCAATAGATTTCAAAATTTAATTTTCTCAAAGTCGAAGTCGACACAAAAGTAGGTGTCAAGTATACTGCATTGAATGTTTTGACATTTCTAAAGCACAAAATTTCTTCCATGTCAGACTTTATAAATGTGTGTAATTATGTATATACCTCCGCACAGGTGTGACACACGTTTTGAGAATTATTTGGAAAAATTAATGAGCTTTTATTAATGCATAATTTCTTCCACAAAAATAGTCGGTATATTATGTACAATTTCAGTGTAAAATAATATCGTAGACAGACGGCACTAAAATCAATGAAAATTCGTTGCGAATGATCATTCATTTGCCATCTTCACTCCAAATTAAATTAAAATGATCATTACATCTTTATTCTAACTTATTTTTTAAAAGTATGATGAGGAGTGAGTGTCAAAGAGCAATAAACAAAAGAAACAAAGCTCGTCCAATATACTTAAACCATGAACTAGAGGAAACCTGGAACGATATAAAATTGAAAGAAAAACAGCAAAGAAAATAGTTAGAAGAATGAAGAGAGCCTACGAAGTAAGAAAACTCTATAAAGATATAAAGTGCAAGAGGCATTAAAACGGGGTGCAAACCAGGATACACAATGATAAGAAAGGAAGACAATAGCCTAACGAAAAAAAGGAAATCATTAAAAAAGGATAAATATATCTTGGTATTGATGGTGTAGGTTCAAAACTTATTAAGAATGGAGGTGAGGAGTTATAGAAAAATATGATAAAGAAAGATCACCAAGACTGGAATTTGGCAGTGGTTATATACACAAGAAAGGGATCCTCTTCAGTGCTACTACTACTACTACATCAGTATTCTAAACTCATCATACGAAGTGCTCTCATATGTTTTGCTCGATAAATTAGGGCTTTTTTTCCGAAAATATCTTAGGAGATTACCAATTAGGGTTCAGACCTAACAGATCAACTGTATGGACCAAGTTTTCATCCTGCGACTGACCTTGAAAAATGCTGGGAAAGAGATATTGCGGTACACTTGCTTTTCATTCTAACTTCATTCAAGTTTATTGTATTATTTATTGAATATTATACTATTGACACACTGTAGAGATAAACCATAGTTATCTGAGTTTTCTGGTTTATCTTTGTGATAACCGACTTTCAGAACTAGGTCAAGTTAACTGAGTTTCTAGAACTCAAAGTCTTTGTACATTTCCAAATTTAATCTTCGGATACCTCTAAGTCAAAATTAAATGAACACATTTTCCTATTTTTAGCGCAAATGAAACCATGATAATGTTCTTAATATTATTCCGGAATTTGTTTGTCACACATATTTATTATAATGTTACCCTGTAAAAACTATTTTTTTTTATTTTGATTTTAATTGGCGTACTTAAGACTAGGATTCGAGATATCTGCTATCTTGTGCACCACGTATCTCCAAAGTTACTTAACCGATTTCAATGAAATTTGAAACATAGATACTTTGATATTAATTATAGTGCTGAATAGAGCACTTTTTTTCAAAATTTTCTTGTTCCCTTTTTAAAGGGTGTTAAAGTTGTCAAAATTGCGATTTTTTGGCTTCCAAATGCACCTCGTACAGCAAACACTGATTGACCAATTTCTTTGAAATTTTGAATATAGGTAGCCTGAAGAATATTGTGGTGCTTAAATGGAGCACATTTTTGATTTTAGGTCCTGAAATTTAGTTATAATTCTTAAAAAAGGAAAGGGTTTTTTTTTGAAAAATCGTTCAACTTTGATTTCTGGTGATTTCTGTTTTCATACATTAAATTTTCATATTTCTGTATGATTTTAGTATCAAAATAAAGTTTGGACTTTTCTGAAGAGTTTCCAAAAAATAGTATAAAATTCTTTGCTATATTTCCATTTTTATTAACAAAATAAAAAAATTTTTTTTTCATCAAAATATTAAAAAATCCATTTTTATTAGCACCTAAAAGTTATGCAAAAGCATTTTTTAAAATTTTGTATGTAAAGTCGTTGTTTTCGAAATTTTTCAAAGTGGAATCCTACTCTTAAGGAAGACACTTTTGTCTTTCATGCACAATTTAATTTATGATTCTATCTTTCCCAATTCACAAATCTATACATATATTGAAGATTAATCTTAGATAATTTTTGTTACCAACTTTTTTTTTTTGTAACACTGGTAACGTTAACTTAACACAATGATATTAATTATGCATTTTATTTGAAGAATAATAAATTTTTCTACTACGTTAATGCAAAACATGTCTTTACTTGTCAAGAGTTAATTAGGAAAAGATAACATTTTGCATTTAAAATTTTGAGATCTACAAAGACTTTTGACATTCACTGTACATATAAAAAAATTAAAAGTATTTTCATTTTTAAAATATTAAATTACATTCAGTTATTCTTCAGTTTAAATCTTAAATTCTGTTTTTTCATATTTAATATATTTCGTTTCATTCACAAACAAAAGAAAATAATAGTAATTAAAACTTTCCAAAGAGAAAATAATTTCCGCAGTGAAAAAAATATAACTAAGTTAATTACTATTTACATTGTTAACATTAGAAATTATATATTCTTATATGTGTAGAATAATGAATAAAACGACAACAATTTATTACGCATGAAAACTTGAAATAAACATGAATATTTACTAATACTTATATACATTCGTTGCGTTCAGTTTACTAAACAAAATGTCGTAGAAGTTTCGATCGTTAACAATAAAATTAATAATAATCTTGGAAGTAAGTATTAATATCAGAATATTTACTATATAAATTTATTATTTTTTAGGAAGAAATATTCCATATAATGTATACGTGTTATTATATAATAAATTTATTTGAATATAACTGGATTTCGACATTTTATTTGGTACTATCGATTTTTGTAAACGAGAATTAATTCAATTTTATATATTTTATATTTACTACATATTTCAAAACTTTTAAAAATTATATCAATTTTTAGCCCTGCAATGTAAGTAGATTAATTTTATTTCTCCATCAACAGCTCAGTTGTTTGCAATTCACAATATACTGTAGGGTCAAATACTGGTACATATCATACACTTAGTAATAAAATCTGATAATCATTGAATACCTTATCTCGGTTTGGTCTGTGCTTAAACCCAGACCATCGAAAAAGAAGAACAATAAGTATAAATATTTTAAAATAAAATTAAAATTTTATTCACTTTTAACTATGTACATAATAGGCTGATTAAAAAGTCCCGGGACACTAATAGAGAAGGATACATTTTTTTTTTGAAACCTTTTAGCTCGATACAACGATTCCAAAGGTTTTGAATCAATTCGACACATTTTTTATAGTAGCCTGCGTCAAACCCCTCAAAATAGGCTTACGTTTGGGTTATTACTTTGTCATTCGCGTAAAACCGCTTACCAGCAAGCCACCTCTTCAAGTTTGGAAATAGATAATAATCGTTCGTGGCCATATCTGCAGAATAAGGAGGATGTGGAAGTATTTTGTAGTCTAACTCGGTCAATTTGGTCATCGATTTACTGCCTTATGAGCTGGTGCGTTATCACACAAAGTCAACACACGCGGCAGCCAACGCGCACACAGCTTTCGTATATTCAAATGATGGTATAAAATACTAAACACACGTTCTGATGAGATCTTTACGATGTCAGCTATCTCACCCAATTTTAATTTTCGATCGTCGCTCACGAGAAGTTCGATTTTTTCAATCATTTCGGGAGTAGTCACCTTTGACGGTCGATCTGAACGCGGTTCATCTTTTGTACTAGTACGGCCAAACTTAAATTCTTGCATCCACCTCTTGACTGTTATATTTGATGGAGCAGAGCTGCCATAATACTTATCAATTTTTTCTTTTGTATCTTTCGCCGATTTTCTCTTAAATAATAATGTTTTATGTATGAGGACACGAAATTCACTTTGTTCCTTTTTTTTAAAATCACTGAAGTAATACACTTTTAAGAGCTATTAAATACGAACTAGTTGACAGATGTTCATGAAACTTTAGAGAAGATATTCTGAAGAAATGTACTTCTCAAAAAAAAAAAAAGATTTTGATATATAGTGCGAAATCTATAAGTCAGGTCCGGGACTTTTCAATCTCCCGTTACTTGGTACATACATACATACATATTTACATTGAAAACAAATTTTTTAATTAATATTTATATTTTTCATTCTTTTTACTTAATACGTATGTCAGTACATATAAATACACACTTTTATCTTTTATCTTTTTTTATTCAATATAAGTAGTCGAGTCATTAGTATGAAAAGCACATGATTATTTGGATGATACGAAATATATCAGGCCATTTATTATGATAAACCGTATATTACCAAACAATTTTTCATGGCAAAGTACATATACATATATGTCCTGACCTTGACATTGAAATTATCTTGTGCATAGACCCCCTCTTATACCTGTTATTTTACACTTTTAGGATATGAATACGTTGTGATAACAAGTAAAAATGAATAAAATACAAAAAAATGTGTAATTTCAATGAAATGTTTAAACCATCATCATAAAGTACTAGAGGTACTTTGCAAGTTACAATATTTATAAAGATGTAATTTTAAATTATAAATATTAATTCACAACTTTTATACTATATTTAATATGAATCTATACAGATGGCAAAAGAAAAACTGTAAATTAAATTGATTTCTTCTGATACAGATTTTTTGGTATTTTCAAATAAATTTTTTATTTTCCGAATAACAATTAAATAAAATTGAAAAAAAAAAGTGATTGTTTACATAAATTTTCTTCTTAATTGAGAAATTAAAGAAGTGATTATAATGTAAGTAAATATTTACCTTTACATTCTGCTATGTAGTATTGGAGCTGTCTATAAAGTGTTCTTATGACAAGAGCCATTTTTTTTGTTCTTCTAAAAACTTATTTCTTATATTATTATAAATTTTTTTTTTTTTCGTAATTTTTTTCTTTTACATAAAATTTATCTTCTTTTGTATTTCACTTAAATGCAAATTTTCAACTTTTTAATACATATTAAATGAACAGAATAAAATATTTTAAATGAGATTTTGAAAATTTTTTTTAGAATTTTCTATTTTAAAACAACACAAGAGTTTTTTTTTCTTTTATTGTTTTTGTTATATTTTATTTAATATACTTAATATTTCATTTATTAAATAAAATTGTAACAATTATGCTTACTGGAAATTTAGTAATAATTAATTTATCCGTTAACTTAGAATTTAATTGCAAAATTTATGTATTTAAAGTATGTATACGCGTAACTTTGATTAAAATTAATAAATAATTAGTTTAAGATTTTAATGATCGATTTACACTCTTATAATAAACATGAATATTATATTAAATTTTTCAAATTATTTCGTCTTATAATTATGTCTTGAATCTATTTTATAACTGAAAAAACAAAATTCAAAAATACTTAAGTAATAAGAAACATTCGAAAAATTAAAGAAAATACTTTCATAATAATGTTTCACATAAAATTATTTCAAGGTAGTTCAAATTAATTCTACTTAGATTCTGTTATTCTATTATTAAGTATTACAATAATCGTTTTTAAGTATCTATAAACCTTCAAACAATGTAATTGTACTTGTAAAAACAATTTCTTCATAAAACAAATTAAAAATCACATGAATATTTATAATAAACTGTCCAAAACTGTGTGAATAAGTATATAAATTAATTTGTAATGAATGAATACAAATTACGTAAAAACATTATTTTTCTAGAAGTAAAGTTAGACACATATGTACATATATTGTGTTTGTTCGAATCTGTAATCATATAGTACAATTTGAATTAGGTATATCTAATAGATATACATATACTGTATGAAACATATACAATTTATGGAATTTATGTACATAATATATCTGTTATATACATTACCTATTTTTATGGAAAAAAACACAAAATTTACATCGATAAATTCGGCAATTAAATTTGAAATAAAAAACTTAAAAAAAATTTTTCTTTTTTATTTAATAAAATGCCGATTAAAATTAAATGAAAATAAAAACAATAGCAAATTTTTGTATGTACAAAATATGAACTGTTTTTTATTTTTTCGTTTTTATTATAAAAATCGATGTCTTTGTTTTTTCTTTTTGAATGAATACTCCTTTATACACACGTATATCTTGATTCTTCGAAATCGTTTAATCGCTTTTAATTCTTTAGATCGTTATGATACACTGTTTTTCTGTCTTTTTTTATTTTTCTAATTTTCAATTAGGTTAATTTTTTTTTATTTGTGCACTTTTATAGTTTCAAAAAAATTAAATCAATTAATTAACAAAGAAATTAAAAATAAATATGAAAAAAGCAAGCAAGAAAAACTGTTTTTGAATTCAATTAGAATCTCAAATTTTTTTTTTTAATTATTTAAAAGCTTTTATTCGCAATTATAAAATTATATTCTCAAATTTTTCGTTGTAGTTCGATAAATTTGTATTAAAAAAATTCACCGAAATAACGAATTTTTCAACAATAATTTTATATTTTTAACGAATATCCGAATTTGATAACTATACATATATTCTTTATCACAAGACGAACGATCTTAGAATGAAATGATATAGGTACTTTTACTTTTTACAAAAACAAAACAAAAATAAAAAGATAAATTTAAAAAAATGAAAAACAAGGAAATATTTTTCTCGGATATTTTCATCATTTTCACTACTAATATCATAAAGTTGTTTTTCTATATCTACTATACATAATATTTTTTTTATCCCCCGGAAATACAAATATTCAAGGTGGACATAGACAATTAAATGTTGTGTATACGAATAATTAGTTACTACATCACAACATTTTTTACCTGTTATTTTTATTGGTGTTCGTTATTATAATGTTGTATATTTTAGAATGTGATACAGAAATACATCTTTATATTCATTATTGAATTGCCATTATATTGTTTTACTATTTTTCAAAAAAAAAAAAAATATATTTTTACATAGAATATATGTACATATGTACTTATGTATGCTTAAATTGGTATTGGTATTGGTACATATGTATTTATAAAGATGAATAATTTATCTCGTCAATACAAAAAAAAAAAAACGAAATTTATATATTTACACACATACGTATATGTACATACATATATGCATTTTTAAATAGAGTAAAGTGCATGCATATATGCATGAGTAGTAGCACCAGGTCGTTAAAAATACTTGTTGAGAAAAAAGTGGTAATTAGAAAATTGTGACTATGTTGTTGCATAGTGTACAGGGTAATATCGTTAATTAGAGTATATAAGAAGTCACTTACAATAATTACAACATAAATTAGCTAATCCCAGCGTCGCCCATTATAGACACATTCACGTGAGAAATATTTTTTCTGATATTCTACGAGTATATTGCTACAAAAAAGATGCATAATGTGGGACCAGTTAGTATGAGCATAAATATTGAATATTTTCCTTTAGTCTAACAGTTTTTTAAAACTATGGCTTCCTCAATAGTTTGAGACCGTTCATTTAGATCCCAAGCCCTGGTATTGTAGTCGCTGACTTTCATATTTCTTAGATCTTTTATAACGTCGTCTAATCATCTGTGTCTAGATCTGCTTTTTCTTCTTATTCCTCTAATAGCAGCGTCAAATAATTTTATCGCTATTCTGTTATTGTCCATTCTTATAACACGTTCCATTATTTTTTGATCTTCAATAAATCTCATAATCGGTTTGTCGGCAATCAATTTTTCTAATTCATCATCTTATCTCCTTCTATAAAAATCATTTGCAATTATTATTGGCTGAAAATCATTCTAGAGATATTTCTTTCAAATATGGCTATTGCATCAATTTCTTTCTTTTTTTTGTGTCTAAATCTCGTAGCCATATGTTGCTAAAGATCTTATTAGAGATTTATATTATATATACCTTTATTTTGGTGTGGTATGTTTGGAGAGGAGCTTAGATAAGGAACTTTTTATACAGATATAGATAATAGCATGAATTCACTGCTTGTATTATCATCAACAATGACGCAACAGCAGTGTGTCGGCCTTGGCCTCCTCGAGAAATTTTCTCCATTCGTATACAATCTTTAAAGACGTAGTCATGATAAGCCCGTTCCGTCCTGTCCCGTTCCGTACCGTTCCGACACGTTTCAAAACATACCTCTTATAATAAAACGGAACGATATATAGTAAAGTTGAAAGCTAATATTGAAAAATTATACGGAAACAGGTTATGTTATCCGTAAAAAGTTGAAATTTGTTCAACTTCAACGTTTCGTACCGTTCCGTTCCGTCAATTGTAACAGCTTTTCCGTCAATCCATATAAATAACTAGGAAATGTCAAATATCCAACTTTTTTCTTTTTATGGAACGGAACGGAACGGGCTTATCGTGACTACGCTCTAATTGTGAGAGCAATTAGAGAAATGATTTTAACAAAAATGCTGAAGCAGATAATTCAATATTCTTTAACCAGAATTTAAAATATGAATTTCATATCAATAGCTTCAAATATTATCTGTTCCCCATAGAAACTTTCATTCAACTCAATTTCAACTCTTCAAACGTTTTTTTTTGTTTTTGTGACGAAAGACATGTCCTAAATGCCCTTGTCCTTGCAAAATTTTAATTAAAATCTGTAAACGAAATTGATAATCATTGTACATAAATACTCATAAGCACCCTTTTAATTAATTTTCTAATAACTAAAACAATGATAAAAAAAAGTCGTGTATTCATTCATCATCTACAAATTCACAGTAGTTACATACATATGTATGTGTTTAATATAATGACTATCAGATATACTGTGTGACTATAGATAACATTAGATGAACTTTATAGCCAGCCAGTTAGTTATCTATCTTTGATTTTACATACAACATATGATCACATCACTTATTAATAATGTACTTACCTGTCTAATTAAGTGCATAACATTATTATCTAGTCTATGATTACATATAGTGCAATGTTGTCGCAACGTCATGATACACGTAAGTACATACATATATGATATATAGTATGTATTTAAGTAAGTAAGTATATCTCATGTAAATAAATATATGAAATATACATATATAAAATTATATGTATATGATTGGTATTTTTATGCATACACGCATTCTCAAGATCTTTGTCAAATGCAACTAAGTATTCGTGTAATTAGCTGCTGTTACGCAAAATTAAATACAAGAAAATATTTTAAAGAAAAATCAGCCGAATAAAGTCAAGATTTTATTTATTTTTTTTTTAATAAAAATGTACATTTATGCATTCATATGTAAACTATTATCACTATTACATTACATTATTACCATACGTTAAAACACATGTTTCATAATACTTGTATAATAACATACACTACGTGACAAAAAAATGATAAGACACTCCTGGAATTTACATATGTATGTAATTCTAAAAACATATAATAGGTGAAAATGTGCTATGTACTGAATTGTTTCATTAAAGGTATTTAAAATAACTCAGAAATATACTCAAATATCTGCAATATTTGAAAATATAAGGTGCATCTAAAAAGTACGATTGGTATAAAAAATTATAGTTAAAAATGACTTTAAAAATATTTTATTTTGTCGCGGAATGTATGTACATATGTACTACATATGTTGTAAATATAAAAAGTTTAATTAATCGAAGATAAAATAAATTTATAGCTTAACGTTTAACTGGCTCAACGTTTTGTCATGCTTTGTATTAAGTATTACACGTACTTATTGAGTACCTGTATGTACATAATCCGGTTTTCTGACTACGTCAGTTATTATAGTTACGTATAATTGGTAATAATTTTAAAAATTTCAATATGTATTATACATTACATTAATACATATATCTACATATACCACAGATAATATAAATATGATTATATCACATTATACCATATAGTAATAAAATTAATATACCTTCATATGTAGTCTATGATTATTATACCATATTATGCCATTATATACTTATCGTTCAGAAATTACATTCATTCTAAAGTTACGCATAGTTTTATTATTCTGTATAGTAAAACCACGTAAAACCGTAAAACGTAATGTAATACATACGTGGGTAGGTCAACAATTTTTGTGGGTTGATACATTTTTTTTTGGGATCTGTTTTGGGATCATTTCCCGAATCTGTTTTATGCTGCCGATAGATCGGACCCTTGAAGGTATATAAACGAAGTTTGAGATTAATATGTTATCTAGTAATTTTGTGACAGTTGTTTAAGGAAAGTGATCTCGTCATGCTGATTCATAATGTATACTCTTGCTGCACGACAATGCACCACCATACAGATAAATCATAACATAACTGCGATGACTGCCATATAGAAGTGCGGCTTCACAGAAATTATTCATCCGCCGTACAAGTCCATACCTTGCTCCTAGGAATTATTATTTTCAAAATTTATTTCCAAAATTGAAAAAGAAACATTTTGCAGACAATGAAGAACTAAAGATAGCCATAAATGAGTATCATTTTTAGAGAATTAAAATTACTTTCAGAGCTTTCTAAAAAATGCATTTAGCAAGACCCTAAATAGAAGTGACGGGACGAAAGAAATTAAACGAATGTAAATGCTCGTTTCATCAGTTTGACAATTTGCCTTAAATAGAAACGATTCGAAACGAGTAAAATTGTGTATGAGTATAGAGTAGAAACAAGTATAAATGTGTATAAAACGAGTAGAAACGATAAAATGTACGACCGATATGGCACTATCCGTTTCGTCTCGTTTCGTCTATTTGACATTTAAACTTATCGAAATTGAACGAACGTAAGAACACGTCCATTTAGGATAGTGATACGTACCACAGTACTATCATAGGCGTAGCCAGCACAAACTATTAAGGGGTGCACTATTGAAAAAATTTTTCTTACCAGTCCCCCCACCACCCCTGTTTTCCATAGAAATATTTATTGCGGAAAAGCAAATTTGAATTTGATAGGAGGGTTATGTAGTTCGATAAAAACGCAAGTAAAAAAATGTTACAATAAACTTACTATATTATAAGAATATGAATATACATATATATATGTATATATGTACATACATTATTATTGCACGCACGTAACATTTCTTTATAGATATTTATAATAATTGTTTTTTTATTATTATTATACGCAAATACATTAACTATAATAACATTCGTCTATCGAAATTGACAATATTCTTAAATTCATTAATAACTTCATCAATTGAAAGTGACATTAGAATTTCTTTTTCTATATTTAACAATATCAAAGCCTCTAATCGTTCTTGTTTTTGCGTTGTCTGTAATTTATTTTTTATTCTCGCTAACGCGGAAAAGGTTCTCTCGCAAGTGCAAGTAGAGATTGGAATAAGAGCAAAACTTTTTACGACTTGGAAAAATTGAGTAAATATTTTAAATTTGTCTGAGCCTAGAAGATATTTACGCCACTCCTGTAAGGAGCAGACAGATGTGCTTTTTGGAACTTCAGGAAAACCTTTCAAAAGTCTCACTTCACACAGTAATTTGTCTGATTTTATATCAAACTTACGAGCTAAAATATTAACATTTTTTTCACTCATATCTAAATTTAATAAACTTGCCATGGCCTCCACAATCTCCATAGTTTCTTGACTAAATCTGGTATTTAAGCTTGAAATAAATTGATCTAAAAGAGGATAAAAACACGTTATTTTCATTTCAGTTTCTTTAGAAATTTAGAAATTAAATATTATATGGTAGGATTAGATATAATATAGCATAGACAATAGACATATGGCTTCATTATTTTTTAAAAACAACCTTTTTTTAAGGCAGGTAAAACAGTAATTATTTTAAGTAAATATTATTATTTTTATGTTTTGCATCGATTCAATTCGAAGTTGCATCGTTTTTATTTTTTAAAGTGTTAAATATTATATAGAAAATTCTGTTTCTGTATCTATTTTTGAATTCTTTTTTGCGAACACCTGTGTTAGGTAAGGGATACAATGCATTGAGTTTTTTGATAGTCGGTACTTTGTTGTTTATTACATTTTGGTAATAAATATTGATAACATAGTCCGACTAAGTAGCCCATCAAAACAATGCGACGAATGTGTAGTATGTATGTATATGATGTGGTATATGATACATATGAAAGAAATACATATCTAGTTGTACGTATGCATATGCTATATCGTACACTCTATACGATAGATACATTATATGCTACCTATGTAACTACGATTGTGTGTAGGACTTAGTACATAGAAGGCATATCTTTCTACCTAGATGGAAAGCTAATAAATATTTATTACGAAATTTATAAAGAAACTAAAAAGAAAGAAGTACAAAAAGATATAAGATCATATTTAAATACAAAAAGGTAGTAATTAGGACCTTTTTAATGTACGTGTACTTCATTGTTTTATACCTGTTGATAAAATCAATTCAGACGATTTTATTTTCTACAAATAAAGAATGATATATATTATTATAAATTCTTTGGTATAAGTGTAATATTACAACAACTATTTTAACAATTAATATGCAAATTAACCCATGTGTCTTTATTAAAAATAAAAATTTTTTTATAAACATTAGGGGGTGCACGTGCACCCAGTGCACCCCCCGTAGCTACGCCTATGAGTACTATCGTATATATCGTTTCGTTTCGTCACGTCTATTTAGTAATAAAAGTGATTAAATTGAAAAATAAATTAAACAAGTTTCATTTATCCCTACAAAAATATATCATTCCGCAAAAATTTGTTGACCTTCCCTCGTACATACTTAATTTAATTTATGATTTATCAAAATGAGCTTAAGTAATGAAGAAACGAGGTGTTCATACTGTCGAAATAAATATATTTTTATTACGTAAATTTTCTAAACCTTGATCTGGAAGACTTATTTAAAAAACAAAAAAATTAAATAGTAATTAATTTCCTTGATAAATATTTGGTAAATTGTTCAAAAGAAAAGTAAAAGTAAATCGATTTAAATTTTTGATTTAAATAATATACGAACTTGTAATTTCGTTTTCGATAATTTTTTTTTTTAATTAAATATATGCATTATTTAATTGTTTACTAATTTGTAAACACATTATTGACATTTTTAGTCGAATGATTTTGTTTTTTTCCAATTTTTGTTTTTGTTATTTTTGTAAGTAATTAAATAGTAAACAAGCAACATTATTATGATAAACCGATGACAACGTAATTCTATGACGACGTTAAAAAATAGTATTTTTTTTTATTACATTAAAATTTTTGTATTTTTATCAATGAAATTAATAACGATGTGTAATTCTCGTAATAAGAAAGGTAGATAAAATTTTTTACAAGTGTGAGAAATTGAAAGCGAGTTGAATAATAAAAGGAAGAATGGAGACATATTTTAGAGTTAGTTAAAGTTGTTAAAGTCTACATTTGGTTGTCGAGATGTGGTTCTGGTTATTACTTTTTCATCTTACTACGTTAGCATTTGGTCACTAAATAATATTTTTTACGTTGACAAACAATACAAAGTGAAATTGAAAAGAGATTTTCATGAAATTAGCGTTTATTTTCATGAAATATGTTTTGTATTTTACATTACTTTACAATATAAATACAACGTGAAACTGAAATTGAAATTTGTCTTGTACTACAGCATTCCAAATTATATATCCTCCTCTGTTTTCTATTCAACGCTAAGCTGGCTAACGTAAAATGAAATTAGGTTTTATTCCTGATTTGAATTTTGTGTTTAAGAAGAAATTTCAAAATTTCGTAAAAATTTGTTTTTGACGTTTTTAATTTCACATTAAATTTAGATGGCTAGCTAATTTCATGAAATGCTCTTTTCAGTTTCATGTTGTTTTGTGAAGGTTACTTAAAAATAAAACATTATGAACACGATTTTATTTAATTTTTATTTTAAAATTGTATTTAACAGTGTTAATATCAAACGGCTAAGTGTGAAAATAACAACTAAGTAGATAACTGCAAAATATTATGCTGAAAAATTGATACAAATTCATTTCTATTTTCCAAAGTTCTGAAAATTTAAAAATTTCAAAATATATGCATTTAAAAAATGAAACAGAAACATAAAAAACATTAAGTAGAAAGAAATAATTTTTGGTTCCTGTAATATCATTTAATCAGCTTTAAAATTTTGTAATATAAGAAAATATGATGCACTGGAATTCATAATCTGAAATATAACAAACAGTGTGAAAGCAATTTAAAAAAAATGATTTGAATTGTATTTTATACCGATTGAAATGTTGCAAAATTAATTAAAGCAAAATAAGAAGCTGTCATTATTATATCTGATCTTGAACGTATTACCATCATGTAGATTATTTTTTGAAATTGAACAGATTGTTCGTACCATTTACAGTCACAATACCAAGAATGTGCCAAAGATTCACTCTAACAAAAACAAAAATATAGTTAATAATTTTAAAAACTACATTTTTTTAGACTTTGTATGTACCTCGTTCGTTAGAATCTGTCCATTGTAACAATGAGTAAGAAGTTCGATAATCACTGCAAGTACGTAAGATAGCATTGCAAGAGAAGCCATGTTATCCTTTCCCTATTAAAAGATGTCAAAAAAAAGTAGTAATGTATTGAATTTTCATTTGAGATCAATTACCAATAAAAAGTTTATTTGAAATGTGAGAACAGCTAAGATAATTATACTCTGACTGAATTGAAGTAAGGTTACCACAGAATGCAAAGAATTAATTCTCTTGCAATATCTAATATTAAAATGAAATGGTATATTAATTTGTGCTAACTTTCAATTGAATAATTTTTTAGTATATTAAATTACTCGTGAATCCTTTTGTGGAAGTAACAACAAATTGTTAAATAACGAAAACGATGCTCTTTTGATACATGTTCGGTTGTACTGAGTTCGATCATTGCTTTTAGAATTCGCATCATTCCAATTCCATGTGCAATTAAGATAATAAATAGCCCATTGTACAAATAGGTTCCTAAGATTAACATAAACACAAATTAAAAGTACTAAATACATATTTAAATTATGAAAGATAAAAGGTTATGAAAACATACGAACCTATCGAACATACATATGAAGTTACAGCTTCTGAAAACAACATTATGTGAATATATGGAAAATGATCAATTTTTCCATCTGCTTCCCATGGATCAAAATATGTCGGAAAAACTATTATTGAAGAGAGGGAAATAGTTTTTTTTCAAATAAATTTTGTTTAGGCCGTATTGACCAACCAAAATTAACTTTTATCTACGATAAAGTGTATTCATTAGCCTCAATTATACATTATTAGGATATTTTGAAGTCAATCTGGAAGTGGTACTATAAATATCCTTTGAACACAACATTTTTATTAACAGCAACAGCACAGCACTCATTTATTCTATTACATAACCTCTTTTTCATTTTGTAATATAAAAATACTAACATTCTGCATTCGTATGACATGTCCTACACTATGAAAATCAAGTCCGAAAACAAATTTTATCTAGGTTGATGAATAAGATGAAATTATACCCGGCTAAAATATACCCGACGGACAAATATTGGTTGATTTTTAGATTGGTTGGTTTTGGATAGTATTGGTTGGTGAATACGACCCTTAAAGTTGCTTTACTCTATTTACATTGTCAAATAATTTTACAAATTTTCTATTACATATAGCACAAAAGGATATGTCATATGTATAGTTCAATTATTGCTTTCATAATTTTCGAGAATGTTTACACCATATGACATGCTGTGTGTGAAAAATACATTGCATGAGATATAGAAAGCTTGAATTATAAAAACATCGACCAAAGTGTAAAAACTTAATAAAATACTAGGAGTAAAAAAAAATGTCAAAATAGAAACAATTATAATTTTTCACATTATTACAAAGGAAATTTTTATTGCTAGACTACTGCCAGAGAAGTGGTCAATTAATTTCAGAGACGTCTAAACAGCATACCAGAACTGTGGCAATCGCTCTGTCAACTAATCTAGGATGAATTGCCCATGCAACTTAAATGTATATTGCCAATGTAAACACAGCAAGCAATTAGAGCTCTAGCCAACTCTGCCAAACAAACTGGCAGACTTTCAGGCAATTTTTTGAAATTTAACCTCAGAAAAGTAAAATAAAAATCGTTTTTGTAGATTGCACTGATTGACTTATTGAATATTTTTGTACTTTTTCGAAACCTGAATTCATTTTAATTATTTTCTATATTCTAGTGCTAGTGTTCAAATGGACGAAAAAAATAAATCTAAGAAACATTTTACCCTATGTTTTGTATCAAATATCATAAAGCTATTCTAGCCATTTTAATGTATTTATTCACGTATCCAGAAACGGCGATTTCTTTTGTAGCATATTTTTCTATTGTCACTGTTTTCTTCCGGTTCTCTGACCAGCTTCTTCACTTATATTTTGTGTAGTTTTATTGTTTTTAAAAACCTCTGTTTATATTGGCAAAAAATGTGACAGCAACATTTGACAGAGTAGGACGTGGAGACAAAAATTGAATAACAATTTCCGACGTGTGTAAACAGAATGTCAGATCTCTCTCACATACCAGAGAAAAGTTTGACGACAAAAATTGGCCGTGTAATATCACTTTTAGATAGATTGATGAAATTTACCATGCACAACAGAGTGATTCCCATTCCCAATGTAAAATGCATAGTAACAATTTAGTATAATTGTTTTCAAGTAATAAGAGGATGTAGCACCAAGAGCAGCAACCAAAAAGCCAAGAAGTTGAATTTCTGCCAGTCTCCATGGTCCATTGAGAATTTTATTCTTTTGTCGTCTGAAGTATTCGAGATCAATGAAATCTTGAAGAACAAAATTTAAAATAAAACATTTAGATAATTCAAGAATGGTATGTGGTTTATATCACCCTCAAGTAACTCTTCAATTTCGTTAATGATTTTCTCATCCAGAATAATATTCAATATATCACAGTACATGGATTGATTTCGGATCACATGCACAATTTTGATTAGTGAGATTGCAGATTGAGTTGTGACACCAAAAGCCTGAAAAAAGATTACTTTTGGCTTCAAAAAATTAAAAAAAATTTCAAGAAAAAAAGAAAACAGCACACGATTCTTATAATTCAAATTAATTATTTGTTTTACCTCTGTTGCTCGTAACAAATTATTTTTGTTCACAATCATGAAACGTCCAAAACAGTAGGTTGCAAACAGTGTTGTAGTCATTAAAAGTACTGTAAGTCTAAAAATAAATGCAAGAAAAAAGAAAGTAAAACAAAAAACGAAACTCATACTTCTCTTAGAAATCTTCTATTTTTACACAACAGGAATAAATTAAATTTGTTTCTTATTTTTTTATTTTGCGCACGTACATCCTGTATTTGTCCAAGAGCGGTTGTGGTTTTGTAAGAATAATCCCGATTGTAAGAGAAGTCATCTTCATATATTTGATATGAGTCTCATTATTCTTACGAGTTTGCAGACGAAGATATTCTTTTTCCACATTCATGGTTCGTTTTGTTAGCCTTGAAGTGCTCATATTATTTAAAGACAAAATTAATTTTTTGTATGTTGTATGTAAAATGTTCAAGTTTATATTTTATTTGCAATTTAAAAGATATTGGTAGTATTTGATTTACACGAAAAATAATTTTGAACCAAACACAATTAGAATTCTTATTTTCTTTGAAGTGTCTAGATGGAATTAAAGCGTTTTTATAGTTTGAAAAATACTATGAAACGATTTTTAGAGTGTATAATACTTAAATACTAATATCATGAAGAAAACAACTTAATAATGAATGCATTATAATTAGCACATTTCATAGCTAACAATTAGTTAAACTTCTTGTGAAAAAAATTAAACGGTCTTTTGAAATTACACCTTTTAGAAATGATAGAAAATTAGCAGGTGATAACTTTTGAAAATTGTATAAAAAATACAATAATTATAGATACTCGCCTTTTCATGAAGGTCAATATAAGTACATAATTTCCAACTGATGAATTGCAATAATTATAGGTAATTTGTTTTTCTTGTTGCATGCTATTAACATGTAATTCCATTAAACAGATCGAATAGCTTTAGTGTTAAGGAGCGTTTGATGAAGTTATGTGAGTAGGTACATAAATTTCTTTAAAATTTGCAATTTAAATAGCTAATCAGTTAAAATATACAAATTTAGTCTTATTATTTTACTTTTGAATACGAAATAAAAGAACATTACCAAACATTACATAATTAGTGGTGTTCATGATGGGGGAAAGTTCCGAAACGCTGGATCGAGCTTTTAAAATAGGACTTTGTTCAATAGGTAGGTTCCGATACGCTGATAACGAAAATAATGGTCTTTATTGGCGATGACGCCATCTAGTGGCCGAAAAATGTAATTGAAGTTTTCATAACGCAAAAAATGTAATCATATTTTTGCGATTTTCTCTGTAATGATATATCGTGAGAACATGGTTCTTTGACCAAAAGATGCGTCTCTTTAAGTTCTATATTCTGAAAAAAAGTCCTTGTAGAAGTATAATAAAGGACAATTTGTGATTTTTGACGATTTTTACATTTTTGCCAATTTCTCAGAAATGAGTAGGAATAACCTGTTCAATTTTCTTACAAATAAAAAGAACATCACGAGCAAGTGTTTTCACTTATTACTGTGGTCCTGCCTGATGTAGAAGGCAAAAATCCTAGAGAAAGCAAAATCCTGTTTTATCAAAATAATCCCGATTACAGAACCAACGAATTTTGCATATCTAATTATTTTTAAATATTATTCTTATGTATTTCTAGAGGGATTTGTTCATTTTCTAAATCCATTGTTAATTTTGTTCAGATGAAATATAGTTAAATACCAAGTACTTTATAAACGATTGTTAAAATTACATTTAAACTTTAAATTTGAAGCTAGATTGATGCAAAAGTATGTGAATTTCGATTTTATATTCATATTATTCAGTTTAAAAGTCTTTAAACAATAATGGAGGATACTGCAGTTTTCGTGGCCCAGAGATTTGATGATGATTTCTTATAAAATAGACCATAATATGCCGAAAAACAGGAATACAATTTTTCGATATCTCGAGATATTGAGGCTTAAAGTTTCTATTTTTTCATTTACAAATTCTATTCTCTTTATTTTTTTTTTTTTCAATTTTTATGTTTTTGTTTTTGAATAAACCGACATTTAAACAACCGATTTAAACTGGTACAATTAATTTTTCATTGATTACATAAATAGTTTAAAAACTTCACATGTCAAATGAAATGTTTTCCAAATCCAATGAAATGTTTTCCAAGTCAAAATAAATTCGTTCCAATCGAACAGTGTAACAAACTGATTAAACAATTATCTAGTTTGAATCAATTCAAAACTATCGTATTTAATATTCATATACATTAAACTTATTGCGAATCATGGATGCTCTTAAAACTAAACGTGCTGGTATGTACGAGGTTCCAAGACCTCATTTGCAGCATTTTGTGATAGGATCACTGCTGATATTACTGTCGAAGCAGTACAAACCCGATTAAATAGATTGAAATACATTTAGATGGAATTTCTTCAAATTCAAAACGAATTCGCTACATTTTGTGATGACCCAAAAATCCATGATCAACTTACGGAATATGAAAATTTTGAAAAGAATTATATTGCCACAAATAACGATTATTAAAATGCTTAATTGTCTTGCATCTCAACAATATTCATTTCTCGAAAGATTTTCGAGCACTCTTAATTCGAATAGTGTATCTGTGTATCCTTAGCAAAACAATCAACCGAGCCATACTTTCGATGAAATACGAAATAAATGATGACTCAGCGTCGAGTGTCGAAATTCTAAATATCGATACCTACTCAGTATCGAAAGTATCGTTCGAACACTTTAGTCGAGAGAGTACTAACCAACAAATACAGTGGAACTTGTTTAATTCGAACTCGACCGGACCGGAGAAAAAATTCGAATTATCCATAATTCGAATTATCAAAAAATTTGAATTAAAAAAAAATACAGTTCTTTTTGGTATATGAAAAAATCATCTATCTCCCTTCCCATTTTAACAGACTTAGGACTGTCTACTGTGTAAGACAGTACATAATTGTGTAGGTATGGTTTTTTAAATAAAGGAGATTAAAATGACCTGAAGATTATGTATCAATATGTAGTGTACTCGCTTATTGTTTATTAAGTAATCTTCGGTAATAATTTTTTTTCTCGGGGATTATTTTTTTCATAATGAGTTGTCGGTCATAAAGTTCGAATTATCCAAAAAAAAAAAATTCGAATTATTAGAGAAATTTTAACATTGTTTAGTATACTAAATATTTCAAGGATACGTGACGAATTTTCGAATTATCGGTAAATTCGAATTATAGACGTTCGAATTAAACACATTCCACTGTATGAGAAATGTGTAAAACTGATAGTATTCCCGTGTCTGGATACTATTTACGACTGTTGCAGAAAATTTCAAATCGTTCAATTTAATTTACGGTCCTTGCAGGATGCCGCGTCCAAAAACGTCAACATTAATGCAATATCTGTGAAAAACTGTTGGAGTAAGATTTAAAAATGACACAAGAATTGGATTTTGAATGTGCGAAATGAAGATCGATCCCAAGGTTTTTTAGGCGCTAGAGAGAAAGGTCATGCACAATTTGATAAGTTCTTCAAAGAGAAATTTCCTGATGATAGTTCAAAATTTTTTAATAATTTCATTAAAAATAAACGAAACATGGATATGTAATAACGATCCTGAAACAAAAGAACAAAAGTCAGTATGGAGCGCTAAAGAAGACTATCTTTAGAAGTCACTTGAAGAATTATCAACAGTAACAGTAGACTGGTAAATTAAATTAACTGCTTACAAAAGGTATTCCAAAATATTTTAAGTGGCCAGAAAAATAGTGAATTAAGGAGACATTTCTTTTATCACGATCTCGCACTAGTTTAAAAGACAGAACTAACAGCAAATTCCGTAGTGAATTTTGAGATCAACAAAATTGTTCCATTGCCATATTTTCCATAGATTTTGCGTCATATGCCTTTTGAATGGTTTCAAAAATAAAAAAAACCACTTCGAGAAAGTGTGCACAGAAGTAAAAAGGAAAATGTATTAATTGAGCACCTTCACACACGCTAAAATAGGAGGGTTTTGAGTACGTTTTACAAGATGATTTTTAATATTGAAATAAATAAAAATGATGTATAAAGGTATTAATATCACAATTCATAAACTAATATAACATAAATTGCATTTGACTATTTTATTATTTTAAAACTAGTTTTAAGATAATCTTTGTTGGTTTCCTCTTAAACATTTATTTTTTAAATAACAAGCAGATTATGTGATAACGATCAAGTAGTAAAAGCAGAGTACTTTTGAATGTTTTATTTCACATTTAAAAGACATCTAATAAATCAGCTAACACTCGACTTAATCGGCTTTGAAGTTTCGTAACATAAGGAAATACGATCCACTAGAATTCATGATCTAAAAAAATAAATAAATAATACAGTTTCAAAAGCTAATAGTATGGGCAAAATTTAATAATCAATATTCCTAACTGATTGAAATGTTGCTAAGTTCATTACAGCAAAATAAGAGGCAGCCATTATTATATCCACCCTTGAACGTATTACCATCATGTAGATTATTTTTTGAAATTGAACAGATTCTTCGTACCATTCACAGTCACAATACCAAGAAAGTGCCAAAGATTGAGCCTGGAATAATTAAATAAAAAAAATTTTATAATCTCCACAATTACCATTATTTTATAATCGTTAAACAGAAGTACATAATGTATGTACATACCTCATTCGTTAAACACTGCCCATTAAAGCAATGAGTGAACAATTCTACAATAGAGGCCAAAGCATAAAAAATCATTGTTATGAAAACGAAGTTATCCTTTCCCTACATTAAAAAATAAAAATTTGTTCAAACATTGAAAATATAATGCAGAATTAAATTAAGCATCACGTATCACATACTAATGCTGTGTTCAGACGAAATAAAACAATGGCCATCACTAGTAAACTTTGAGAAAATTGAATTAGTGTCACAATAGAATACAAAATATTGATTTCGCTGCAATATCTGTTCGACAGAAAAGATTATTTTAAATTTTAAAAAATTTGAGTTAAAACACTTACTGAAGTATCCTTTTGTGGAGATAGCAACATACCAATAAATACCGTAAACGAAATTTTTTTGGTACATGTTGTGTTGTACTGAGTTCAATCATTGCTTTCAAAATACGCATCATTCCGATTCCATGTGAAATTAGAATTATAAAAAGCGAATTGTACAGATATGATCCTGTTAAGAAGCAATGAACAACAGATCAAAGTATTAATTTATATCAAATAAGAAATCTCGAAATTAATTCATACCTATTCCACTAACGTAAATGCTCATCGCTTCCACAGACATAATTATTGGAAAATAGGGAAAATGTGTTGCTTTTCCGGTGCTTTCCCAAGCCGCGAAATATGAAGGAAAACCTGTTAAAAAATGAAAATGTATCGTAGCATATAGACTTGAGCTACTTGAGTGACATATTTTACAAAATTGCACTTACCATGCACTATGGTGAAGTTAGCAGTTCCAATAGCTATGTTGTAAGTGTTTATTGCCAGTGGTGTAAAGAGATACGAGCTCATAATACAGATAACGGCTAACAGGAAAGCAAAAAGCTGCAATTGAGCAAATTTCCAACTATCTGAAATAATTTTTTTAGTAATATTCCTTAAGTGCGATAAGTCAATCATATCTGTTAAACGAAATCAAAAATTTTTGAGTGAGTACACAAAAAAAAGAAGAAACAAAAATTAAAAACAAGATAAAAATTTTTAGACGTCCTGAATCTCTCAGTTTTTTTAACTTTCGACCTTTTAACAGCAACTCAATCTCATTTATGATTTTTTGCCCAAGCAGAATATCGACCAGTTTGTAGTACTTGTCTTGCCTAATAGCTACGTTCAACAGTTTCGTTAAACCTATAGTTGCTTGAGTCGCAACACTAAAAGCCTACGTAAAAATGAAAATAAGGGAAAAATTTGGCGGTAAAGATTTATTGAATCAAAATTGTTGTCATAATAATGTTATTAACTATATTTTAAAATTATTGAAAGTGCTATAAGTATACCTCAGAAGCTGTCATAATGTCATCTTTATGTTTTACGGCACAGCATATGTGAGCGTATATAGCACCTAAAGCTGTTATTGTTATTAAAACAGCTGGTCTACAAAAGTTAACACAAAATAAATAAATAAATAAGTAAGTGAATTTATAATAGTTTTCACTTCTTATATGTAATTATACATTCTTCGTTTATCTTTGAATGATGAAGGTTCTGCAATGATGATTCCTAGTCCAAAAGAAATCAATCTTATAATTCTGAATCTTTTGTTGTTTTTCTGACGGATTTCAAATTGAATATTTTCATTTTCCATATCACGGACAATTTTTTTTTTCTCTAAGTACTTAGTTGTGATTCAAACGAAAACAATTTTGAAATAAAACAAGTACTGTACATGTAATATCTTATATATAATCATAAACAAGTAGCGTGTATTTAATTCTTACATTTTTAATTATATTTCACTGCAAATTATTTATAAGCTTATAATTGATAAACAGTAATTATTAAATATATAGTATATGTTCTGGTTAAAACAAAATGCATTTTTAACGAAATCTAATATTGTGTTTACATTGATGGTGATTAGCTGATGAAGTATAATTAAAGTGGTAATTATCTACATCATAAAATTATATATAATTGGAAATTGCATATTTAATAAAATTATTTTTTTTTTCATGTAAGCCTTTATTAATCTTTTATTCTACATATCAATTAAAAAAAAAAAAAATGTAAACATATTATATTGGTGAGTTTTTTTAATGTTTCGATACCTCATCAAAAACTTCATAGATACCTTCTAGCTTCTAGATAAATAAACGATCGAAAATACACGATTGACATTAAAGGTTTTTGTATATACATATACATTGTGTATTTATAAGGTTCGTTGCTTTTTACTTCGTATGGATACTGTATCGAGACATAAGAAAACTCATCCAATGAAAATATTTAAAGTAGTGTTTAATGAAGAAAACAGAGAATGCTGAAAGATTAGTTTCAGATCTAAAATAAATTAAATAAATCAACAATCACTCTTTTTAATCAGCTTTAAAATTCCGCAACATTAGGAAATACGATCCACTGGAATTCATGATCTAAAAATAAAAAAAATATATTTCAAAAAACTAAATCTATAGAAGTATGTACTTCAATTTAAGGCGAGTTTTTTAATGTTTCGATAGCCTTACAAAAAAACGTAGTCACAATTTACAGAGCATTATTGTGATATTAAAATTTGAAAATTAAAATATTTTTAAACTTGTGGTTCTACGGTATCGAAATAGTTAAGAAACTCAATTGTGCACATTATTTTCTTCACCGTTTGAAATGTTGCTAAGTTCATTACAGCAAAATAAGAGGCAGCCATTATTATATCCACCCTTGAACGTATTACCATCATGTAGATTATTTTTTGAAATTGAACAGATTCTTCGTACCATTCACAGTCACAATACCAAGAAAGTGCCAAAGATTGAGCCTGGAATAATTAAATAAAAAAAATTTTATAATCTCCACAATTACCATTATTTTATATTCGTTAAACAGAAGTACATAATGTATGTACATACCTCATTCGTTAAACACTGCCCATTAAAGCAATGAGTGAGCAATTCTAAACTAGAGGCCAAAGCATAAAAAATCATTGTTATGAAAACGACGTAATCATTTCCCTACATTAAAAAATAAAAATTTGTTCAAACATTGAAAATAGAATAAAAAATTCTATTATAGCAAACAAATTCGGTGTTTAGGCAAAACAAAAATTTGAAATAGATACAAGAAAAATAATACTGAAAAGTCGTTGGAATGTATTTACCAATGAATCATTGATTTGAAATATAATTACTGCCAAAATAATAATACTCTGACTGAACTGTAGTAATGTTACCATAGAATGTAAAGAATTAATTCTCTTGCAATATCTAATATTAAAATGAAATGGTATATTTGTGCTAACTTTCAATTGAATAATTTTTTAGTATATTAAATTACTCGTGAATCCTTTTGTGGAAGTAACAACAAATTGCCAAATAACGAAAACGATGCTCTTTTGATACATGTTCGGTTGTACTGAGTTCGATCATTGCTTTTAGAATTCGCATCATTCCAATTCCATGTGCAATTAAGATAATAAATAGTCCATTGTACACATAGGTTCCTAAGATTAACATAAACACAAATTAAAAGTACTAAATACATATTTAAATTATGAAAGATGAAAGATTCACAACTCATACGAACCCATCCCACATACAAATGAAGTTACAGATTCTGAAAACAACATTATGTGAATATATGGAAAGTGATCAATTTTTCCATCTGCTTCCCATGGATCAAAATATGTCGGAAAAACTATTTTTGAAGAGAAGGAAATAGTTTTTTTGAAATCAAATTTGTTTTGATTAGATGCATAACGAAATTTACCATGCACAGCAGTGTGCATCCCTTTCGCATTGTAAAATGCATAGTAACAATTTAATATAATTGTTTTCAAATTATATGAACTAATCACACATGTGATTGCGATCAAAAGTCCAAGAAGTTGAATTTTTGCCAGTGTCCACGGCTCATTGAGAATTTTATGTTTTTGTCGTCTGAAGTATTCGAGATCAATGAAATCTTGAAGAACAAAATTTAAAATAAAACATTTGGATAGTTCAAGAGTGGTATGTAGTTTATATCACCTTCAAGTAACTCTTCAATTTCGTTAATGATTTTCTCATCCAGAATAATATTCAACATATCATAGTACATGGATTGATTTCGGATCAAATGCACAATTTTGATTAGTGCGATTGCAGATTGAGTTGCGACACCAAAAGCCTGAAAAAAGATTACTTTTGTCTCAAAAACTTAAAAAAATTTCAAGACAAAAGGAAAACAGACACACGATTCTTATAATTCAAATTAATTCTTTCTTTTACCTCTGTTGCCCGTAACAAATTATTTTTGTTCACAATCATGAAACGTCCAAAGCAGTAGGTTGCAAACAGTGTTGTAGTCATTAAAAGTACCGTAAGTCTAAAAATAAATGCAAGAAAAAAGAAAATAAAACAAAAAACGAAACTCATAATTCCTCTTAGTAATCTTGTATTTGTACACAACAGGAATAAGTCAAATTTGTTTCTTATTATTTTATTTTGCGAACGACGTACATCCTGTATTTGTCCAAGAGCGGTTGTGGTTTTGTAAGAATAATCCCGATTGTAAGAGAAGTCATCTTCATATATTTGATATGAGTCTCATTATTCTTACGAGTTTGCAGACGAAGATATTCTTTTTCCACATTCATGGTTCGTTTTGTCGTCAAAAATTTAATCACCTACAAACTTTATATTTTAGTCTCAATATAAAAATAGTATGTATATGGAAACTCCTTACACAATGTCGTAAGATTATATGATTGTACTTTCTTGAAATTTCTTAATTTAAAGGCAAAAACCTTTTTGAATTTCTATACTTTTACGAGTAGATATAATAATTAATAAATAATGTTATGAAAGAAAATTACTGTGCATTATATTGGCACTTACGTTTTTAAATTATAGCTTTAAGTACGATAGAAATTTCCAGGTGATATAATTTTAAAATTCTATGAAAAATGCATTAATTATAGGTATTCGTCTACGACGAAGGTCTTCAATATTTTGTAGTCAACTTAATATGTCTACTTTAAACTGACAAATTGTATTTAGAACAATTACATATTATGTAATGGGTAGAGGTACCACTTAGGTAACACTCCGTACTCCGTGGTCATCCTACTAAGTTAAGGCAGAACTATAATCAAAGTAGACATAGACATACACTATGATATATGTCGACTAGGGACACAGCCAAATCAATGAGCTAAACCATAATTGACATTGCCGACACTCGTTAAAAACTCGTTTAACATAATCTCGACATAAGCAGTGCAATCGAGAGTGTACACAACATAAGTAACATAAGCCATAACCTCATTTTGTGAAATTCGTATTGCCTGTTGTTTAGCATGTTATCTATGTTATTATAGTTAACCAAATGTGTTGTTTTAACATTCGTTATTTTTTCCCATGTTTCCTATGTCAGCTATGTCGATTATAGTTCTATCTTTAATACATTAACTCATTCCGTTTTGTTACCACAGAGCTTGCTCTTTTGTGATTTTCTTTTAGTTATTTTTTAATAGTTAGTTGGTTAATAGATAGTTTATAGTTATTTTTTTTTTCAAATGGCCATTTACTTTTTATAGTAATTGTTCTTGTTGTTATTCGTTAATCACTAATATTTTTATTAAACAAACAGCACGAATAGTTTTAGCTAGTATAAGAGAATATGTGGTGAAGAGATGTACATATCTGCAAATTTGAAGAAAAATTTTATGTGTAATTTTACAAATGGTGATACAAATATTCATAAAGAGTTCGATAAATCATAAACCGGTAATTTTAATACCCGATCTACACAATTTTGATCGATGCAGATAGTTGGGCACACAGAGCAGATAGTTGGGATATAAACTAATGAACACTTTTCGGAAAAAAAACCATTATTATGAAACTTCACAACCAGCCTCGAACAGGGTGGATACTTGATATATGACTTCGGAAACAGAACATGGACCATGATTTAATAATATATGTAGATCTATTCCAGGTCGTATTTTATACCAAAAAGTAGTTCTGCTGGAAACTATAAACGAATTACGTAAATATAAAATTGACATGTGCGTATTACAAGATATAAGATGACCGGGTAACGCAATAATAAAAAGAAATGTAAAAATTCTGTATAGTGGCAATAAAGGGTCAGGACATGATCATGAACTAGGATTTAGATTTTCTGTATTCCAGACGATATCCAATAGTATGATTAACTTTACTACAGTGAATGGGGTTTATCAGTATTCCAAACTCATTATACAAGGTGCAATTAAAAAATTTGGTTCCATAAGTTGGAACTTTCAGTTCCAAACTTAATAAATCAACAACGCACCAAAATTTTGTTTTACGACAGACTCTTCGGAATGTACATAATCGGGCCTTGATAAAGCAGACCAAAGGTCTAAAGTAGTGGACTTAAAGAGAGAAGTAAGTTAAAGAGATTCCTTATCACTAACTCTGTTCAATCTGGTACTAGAATGCATTTTAGAAAAGTAAAGGTGATGACGGAAGGCGGCTTCAATAAATCATACATCATACCAAGTGATGACATATGCAGATGATGTGGTAATAATGGGAAGAACTGTGAGATTTTCTTAAGAATAAGGAATGAAGAGAGAAAACTGGGTCTGACTATTAATGAAAAAAATATTAAATAGAAATAACCAAGTAAAAGTTAGTAATTCATTCGTCTCATACGTTATTGAAGTTGTAGACAATTTCATTTATCTGGAAACGTTATTGAAAGCCAAAACCGAATTAAAAAAGAGCTGAAAATCCGAATCATAAAGTTCAATAAAAATTATTAGGTCTGTTATGTTGTCCTCAAACCCAAGAAGATCTTAACAAAATACAAAGTGAATGGCGAATGGCGAATGGCGAATATTGAAAATCATATGGTTTTATATGATGATAACGATGTAGTGATCTACATTAAAAGAGAATGAATTAAGAACGAGTAGCCAAAGAATACTGAAGGGTGAAACAAATAAGAGAAGAACAATAGAATAACCCAATTTGAGATAACTAAACGACGTATTCAATGATCTGAATCATTTGAGGGTGAGGAATTAGTGAGACCTTGCAGAAGACAGAATCATGGACGAAGGTACGGTCCTTCAAGGACTGTATCACTACAGAAGAAGAAGAATCAAATATACATGCAAATTAAAAATTGATCATTAATTGTATTTATTAAACCAGCGGTTTTGCGAGTTTATAAATTTTCAAAATAATTATACACATATAAGAAAAATGTTACGTAGAATTATTAAAAATTGCAAATTTTCACAATTAATAGTAAAACATTTTATAGAATTATATATAAATATATATAAACAACAAATGTGATCATTGTCACATTTTCAAAGCTTTTGGAAAATAAATAAAAAACTTTAATATTGATTGAAAGATATTTTTAATCACTTTTTGAAATTTTAATAATTTTTTATGCATATGAATAAAGCGATGTATGATATCCAAGTGGGACTTCAAAGATTAGACAGAGTCCTCGATTGAAATGAACCAACAGTTGATTTTAAACAGTTCCGTCGGATAGTCGATGTTTTAATGTTTTATTTGATGATGTAGTGTGGTAGTGATATATAAGTTGTAAGCATAATTGAAAGCAATGGATGGTGCAATGCTATCATGATATTATTATTAGACGAAATATGTGAGGACGTTATTACAAATCTCCAATGCTCAATTCAATTGTTTCTGAAGTTCCGTAGCATTAGAAAATACGATCCACTGGAATTTGTGATCTGAAATTGGTAGAACATATAATTTACTAGGATCAATAATATATCAAACTATACCGATTTGAATGTTTGAAGACTCATCTTGCTAAAATATGAAGCCGTCATTACGATATCTGGCTTGGAGCGGAGTTTCATCATGTAAATGATTTTTTGGAATTGTATAGACTCTTCGTACCATTTACAGTCACAATACCATGAAAGTGCCAAGGATTCGCCCTATGAAAGAAAACTATTTAAGTAACACAAAAAATAATAGTTTTACCTTAAAACGAACCTCATTTGTCAAATATTGTCCGTTGAAACAGTGAGTGAGAAGCTCAAAACCAGATGCAAATAAATAGAACATCATTGTAATAAATACAACATAATCGTTTCCCTTTTAAAAATACTTTAATTTAGGAAAACATAAATTATTGATATTCATCCAAAAATTTATATTACCAATGAAATATTTATTTGAAATATAACGACTGCTAAAATTACTGCACTCTGACAAAATTGAAGTAATGTAACTATGGAGTGTAGAGAGTTAAGGTCTTTGCAGAATCTATAAAGAAATTAAGAAATGATAGAAGTGATAACAATCTGGTTATATTAGTGTTCATCCATACTCATGAATTCTTTTATGAAAGTGACAACAAATGAGAAGAAACTGAAATCGATACTTGTTTGGAACGTATTCTGTTGTACTCATGGTGATCATTGCCTTTAAAATTCTAACCAAGCTAGCTGCATGTACAATAAGTATAATGAAGAGTGAATTGTACAAATAAGCTCCTATTCCACATACATAGAGACTTACAGCTTCTGTGAAAAGAGCTATTTGTAAATACGGGAACTTATTAATTTTTCCACTAGATTCCCAAGAGTCATAGTACGAAGGAAAAACTGTACAGCAATACATCATTGCAAAAAAGGATAGAAAAAATTTCTGTTTTAAGTATAACTTCATAATTTACGATACTACAACTTACTGTGAACAATGGTGTAGTTTCCTGTATCATTGAAAAAAATATTGTAACAATTCAGTGCAATTGTTCTCAAATAATAAAAACTGACCACACATGTAATGACGATTAAAAGTCCAAACAATTGTATTTTCGCCATTGACCAAGATTTTTCAAGAATTCTACGTTTCTGCTGCTCAAAATGTTTGAGATCAATAAAATCTAAGAAAGAAAATTACACAAAATAAAATAAATTCATTTTTGAACATTTCCAATCCAATGAAATATTAATAACGATTAACCTTTAAGTAATACTTGAATTTCATTTATGATTTTTTCTTCGAGAACAATGTCCAACATTTCTAAGTATCTGGATTGCATTATTGCTACATGTAGAATTTTGATCACTCCTACGGTCGACTGAGTTGCTATTCCCAAAGCCTTAAAAAGTCATACAAATTTTAATTTTTTCGTAGTTTCAAAATTGTAACAAGAGAAACTGAACACAGAAGAACAAAGAAAAAAAATAGTTTACCTCTGTGGCTGTCATTAAATCGTTTCTGTTGACTACAAGACAACGACCATGAGTGTAAATTGCACAAAAAGTTATAACCATTATAAGTAATGTAATTCTGAAAAAAAAAAAAAAACATTCATAAAAACGAACGGTACAGAGCTGCTTCTTATTGTTCTTGACATACATTCTACGTTTATCTTGAAACAATTGTGGTTTTGTCAAAATAATCCCAATTGCAGAACCAACGAATTTTGCATATTTAATATTTTTAATGTTATTCTTACGTATTTCCAGACGGTTTTGTTCATTTTCCAAATCCATTGTTAATTTTTTTCAGATAAAATATGCCAAAATCAAGTATTTAAAATTGTTAAAATTAAACAAGTGAATGTTAGAATTACCTTTAAACTCTAAATTTTGAAGGTAGATTGATGCAAAAGTATGCGATTTTCGATTTTTTACTCATTATATTCAGTTTAAAAGTCTTTAATAAATAATGTGCAATTAAAAATAGATTTAAAATTTTTTTATGTCATTTCTTTCGAATGTAATAATAAATAATTTTTAGAATTAAGAGTAGGATTCGATTTTGAAAAATTTCGAAAACAACAACAACGATTTTGCATACAAAAATTTTTAAAAATGCTTTTGCATACCTTTTAGGTGCTAATAAAAATGGATTTTTGAATGTTTTGATGAAAAAGAACATAATTTTATTTTGTTAATTAAAATGGAAATATAACAAAGATTTTTATACTTTTTTTGTAAACTCTCCAGAAAAGTCCAAATTTTATTTTAATACCAAATTCATATAGAAATATGAAAATTTAATGTATGAAAAAAGAAATCAAAGTTGAACGATTTTTCAAAAAACACCCTCTCCTTTTTTAAGAACTATAACTAAATTTCGATACCTAAAATCAAAAATGTGCTCCATTCAAGGACCACAATATCCTTCAGTCTACCTACATATATTCAAAATTTCAAAGAAATTGGTCAATCAGTGTTTGCTGTACGAGGTGCATTTGGAATCCGAAAAATCGCAATTTTTACAACTTTGACATCCTATAAAAAGGAAACAAGGACATTTAAAAAAAATGCTGCATTAGGCACCACAATTCCTATCAATGTATCTATGTTTCGAATTTTATTGAAATCTGCTAAGTAACTTCGGAGATAATTGGTGTACAAGATAGCAGATATCTCGAATCCCAGTCTTAAGAAAAAAAATAATAATAAGAAAAAATTAAAAATGTTTTAAATTATAAATTGCAAGCCTTAAGGATATAAACGGAATCATGAGAAAAAAAATGCATGATAGAAAAAAATTACATAATTACTATGTGTAAATAATTAAAGGGCAACGTAATATTCAATGTATGACAATTTTTCATATTCAATTAGTATGTAGTTCTACAGATATGGAAATCACGTAATCATTTTAAAATGATTAATAATTGTCGTTATTACATTTCTTTTATAATATTCAAATTTAAATTTAAAAAAAAATATTTTCTTTAGAAATGAATAAAATAAATTTAATCGAACTTGTGTGGTAACTTATATTATTGTAGTGACTATTTCAGTGCTATCTTTAGTTGGAAAAGGTGTTCAAGAGTTTTGTGATTAGATAAAAAAATGTTCACATATTATGTATGTCTCTTTAAATCTTGATATAGTACGATGTAAATTATAATTGTGATTTTCCAAAAGTTTAATAACTTTATTTTGCAGTAATTCATCAAAAATAAGTAATTTCAAAATAATTTTTATATACTTTATATGCATATTTGTTCATATATGTATATAAAAAAAAATTATTATTCTGTATATTTTTGTGTGAATGTTTTTGCATACACTTATGATCTTTTTTTTCTTCGATGGCTTACGTATCAAATCGAGTCATTAACTCCAGTAATTTAGTTCGCCAAGTGATCTCGAAACTCATCTGCTTTCCTGCAATTATCCAATCCTAATAGTTGTTTCAAATCGATTTGGATGTTGTCCTCCCTTCTTGCCCTAGATCTGCCAGCTGGTCTTTTTGTATCCATTTTTGCCTAGAGTACCTTTTACGTAGTCATCCGTTGTACGTGTCCAGCCCAGTGAAGGCGCATTACCTTAACATGTTCTGATAATGAAGGGCCTTGTTTTTGTAACGTATTCTTTTGTAGTAACAATTTTCCACTGGGTCGAACTCATTCACTGGACCATACATCCTTCTAAGAATAGTTTTTTCAAATGTGTTGAGCAGTTCTTCAGTTTTTTTAGTTATTGTGACTATGCTTCACATCCGTATGTGACAACACTTCTTATTAATGTTATATACAGGGGTAGGTTCGCGTAAGATGATTGGTGATATTCACCACAAATTTCGGTTCACGTATGGTGACAATCACCAAAAATTATCACTAAATGTTATCACTTTGAGGCGATAGCATTTGAGGTGTCACTTTTCTAATTTTTACTATTCTTCTTCTTCTATCTAACCAAAAAATACTCGTAATCACATACAATCAATTGGTGTTTGCTGTTGATGGTATATAATTTATTTAAATAATTTTGTAATTTAAAATATGTACATATATTGTGTTATTTTTACAATGAAATTCTCCATGAATAATTGCAATTTCTGAACATCCAGTAATTCTAAGGGATTATTGCTATCTCGCATTTTTCTCCTAATTATTTTTATTTGAGATTCATTTTCAGAATCTGAAATAAAAAATGCTATAGACGAAAACGTTATTTAATTTTCTTTTATTTTTATTCACAATTTAAATTTTTATTTGTTTTGATTGACGTTTGACAACTATAAATATACTGTGGAATTCGCCGCTTATCAAATTCCATCACTTTTTTGGTGATCACCTTACACGAACAATTACTTTTCGGTGATCACTTTTTAACTATCACCTATCACCAATCACCTTACGTGAACCCACCCCAGAGTAACTTTTGTTTTTCCATGGACACACACTTATGATACCATATATAATTTTGTAGTAAATATTTGAAATTTATAATGATATCAAAATAAGAAAAATTTGTTTGTTGATTCTCATTTGATTTTTCAAGTTCTAAACGTTCGGGTTTATCTTTCAAATTAGAGTTAAAACAAATTATATAGGTAATTATTTTTCGATAAAAAAGAGTAAAATTGCATATTTTTTACGATATTCAGTAATGAAGTGTGAACACATTTGAATTTTTCTTTCAAATAGACTAGAAAATGCAAGGTCAGCGCATTAAAATTTCCCAATTTTGCTTAGTAACTTTCTTCTTTTTCCTTAGCGCTACAGTTTTTAGAGAGACATAGTTATCACCGAAGTAATTTGTAGACCTAAGTATTACTATCATGCTGCAGCTACCTGTAGTTTAATGTAGATTTTGAACAACTGGGTTAGTGAGTTGCTGGTAGAAAAGAAAGTTTATTTAAATGATAGGCTTAGACTGCTTTATTTTTAAAATAATTAATAATAATCAAGCATTTTTTCCAGCAAGCTGGCACTTGATGCACTTGGCAATGGTAATATACAATGAAAAATTTAAAATTATTTCTTTTACTTTTGCTCTGGATGGAAATTAAAGCCGCCAAGTCCTTGAAAATATATAAAATACAATGTGCCTTTTCTCAGGTGTCAGTTTCCTTTTTCAATTGCTTGATTCAATCTTATCCAATGATGATTTACATTTTCGTCTGTATTAAAGTGAAATTGTAAAACATAATCGAATATTTCCGAAATTTCACTCTCTTTTAGAACGTGATAATGAACAGATATTGAACCAATGAAAGTCGAAAGTCAAAAAAGTGTTCATTTCCCAATTCGTATTTACTTTTAAATGTGAGTAAATATTGGAAGATCGTATTGATTCTAAGACAGTTGTGTTTTTAAAAGATATATAGTGAAAACAAAACCCGACACTTTTTCCCCAAACAAGTACATTAGTAAAATTTACATATTTCCTATTATAGATAAATAAAATGGTAATATACTATTTATATATTTCCCTATACAACTGTAAGTAATTTAAATTCTACACAACGGCAAGAAAAAGTTCGAAACAAAAGTCACTTGCTGACAACAGTCACTATTAGTTCTGTTTAAGTTCTTTTTTTTTTTTAAGTTTATTTTAGTCTTTGGTGAATTATTTAGTTTAGCATAAAAAGTGGATGAAATTTCCCAAATCTAATTGTGAAAGTAATATTTTGAACAGTTCTGTTTTTCTATTATGTTTTAATGTTTATATCTTCATTTTATTACTTCGAATTATTTTAATTAATTGGCTTTTTGCCCAATTTGTGTTGGATGATCAAATCTTAAACTATCAATACAACATCTTTTTCATATATCACCATATACATACATAGTATTTCATTTAATGTGTTAATTGTGAACACATTATAAATTGAATTATCTGAATAAGACACATAAGAAATATTTTTAAAAACAAATTTACAGTTACTAATAGATTTTCAATATTTTAACAGCAAATTTTATGTTTGCATTATACAAATCGAGTAATGTCTGTGTATGTACATATTTATCACGTATTCTTTTTAAATTATTATATTAGATTAGATAAGTGTTATTTTCTTCAATTCCAAGTAGATGACGTTTATTAAATAAATGTTATAAGTGCTTCTAATCTAATTTTCGTTTTGATTTGATTTTATAGATTATTGATTTTATTGTGTTTTTGTTTTGTCAATATGTTTTATGTATCATATATAATACATTATATTTATAGTGAAACATTAGTGACATGAGTTTCCTTTTTTTTTTAGAATTTATTTTAAAAATTAAAAAAAAAGAAAAAACTTTAGAATAAAATAAGAAAGAATAAGTACTGAAATTTAAAAATACATAGTTGAAATTTAAAAAGGATCAAAAAAGTTTTTGTTTAAAACGAAATTTACGGAAAGCATTTTTTAAAGAATGGAAATTAATTCAAATCAGCATATGAGTAAGTGTGAGAAAATACCTATGTAAATGAAAATAACTATATTCATACGAAAATGAGTTAATAAAAAATTTTTTTTTTTTTTTTTTTTTTGTTATAAGGATTTGTCGAACATGAAATCAAAACTTATAGTTTTTTTTTTATATTTGTATTAAAAAGTTCAAAACAAATGAAAGGGAACGTATTATTGAGTTTGTTAAATATTTAATAAATTTTAATGTTAGACGTTTTTTTATAGTGTGTATTATGTATGTTATATATGTACATATGTACTTCTATACATCAGAATGTGTATTTAATAAATATTTAATATTTAAGATTTAAAAAAAAACTTTTCAATCTAGTAATCAATAAATGAACTCTAGAAATTTTATTTTTAATTTTACTTTTGTCATAAATATAACGAGAAATTAAAGCAGACAAATTCATACGCACACACATACAAGATTTTGTTTTTATAACAAATAGACACAATAAATAAGCACAAATAAACACAGATAACACATAAATGTGTTCTGGTTATATGTACATTTGTAGAATTTTCTTAATCTTTTCTTCCCTTTCATTTTTTTTTTTTTACATAATATATGTACATTTACACAGAGTGCAAAAAGTACACTTACGCTCACTTACAAATTCTAAAAACAATCGAAAAGAAGCATATACAATAAAATACGAAAAAATTTAATTTTACAATTTATTTGTCTTTTTTATTTAGTTTTATACAAAATTATATAAATTTATAGCCCTATTATGTTGAGTATCAGTGACTAGTCATAGGTCATAAGTTATAAACATAAGTCACAAGTTGTGAATTTTTGTATTCCGCAGTAAAAAGTCAACATGCCAGAGTCACAAGTTGTGATCTGCTACTTCAGTCGTCACAAGAATAATTTTAAGGTTATGTGAAAAATTTAAAATATATCATTTTTCTTGAAAAAATTTGACGTTTCAAATTCACCACTAAGAGGTGAAATTTTTGTGATTTTTCTTGTGATTACTTATTCAGAATACGAAACAGCTGATTAGTCACAAGGAAAATCACAAGAAAACCAGTCACAATTTCGTTGTGACTTGTGATTAGTCATAATACCAGAATAGAGCTATTAAATTATTTACAACCATTAAATAACTAGAACAAAAAATAAATAAAAACTGCTATTCTTATCAACAAAAAGAATTCGCTCACTTTGAAATTTGTACTTAAATGGTTGTAATAAAAACAGTTAACTGATAAGGTTGAACGTCCTTTGTTAGCAATTATACATTATAGTATTGTGGGAACAAAATCCACCAAATTTTTTGTAAGTGCATTTGACTGCATTCTTGTTTTAGAATGGTTTTTGAGGATTCTTTCCCACAAATTTGATGTTGCTCCTTTTCTTCTAATAAATCCTTTATATATTTTCTACTGGATTTACGTCCAGTAGAGGTCCTGAAGATGTTTCTATTCACTTAGCGATGTTGTGCAAAAGTCTCATCTTGGGAATTCCATGAGGTGTATTTGGATATTGAGTAAATGTAAAATTGTTTTCAAGATTCATTTATCTAATAGATTTATGGAGGTTTTGCTTCAATATACTGATATACATTTTATGATCTACCATATATGGTCCACTATATGTATGTTTCCGATTCCTTGTGAGTTCCAAACAACCCCATATTAACACTGAGCCACATCTATGTTCGAAAACTGGCTTTACATGTTTTTTTTTTTTCAAGTTTAGTATTTTTCTATCTTCACACCGTAAATTTCCCATTTCAATCACAGAACCACTTTCATCCGTAAATATGTCTCTGTTCTAAAGCTCTGAATTAAGTACTTTTGGCATATTCCAAATGTTTCTTCTAAATTGTAAAATTAAATTTTTTCGTATTTTATTGTATGTTTCTCTTCGATTATTTTTAGAATTTGTAAGTGAGTGAATACTTTTTGTATTTTGTGTTTGCTTTACCATGTACTACAATGCATGCATGAATTTGTCACATTCATACATATGTATTTATGTTATGGTCAAACACGATTATTCATCGATTTTTATATTTAAATTTATGTACATATGTATTTGCATGTGTATACATGCAAAATGTTTGTATACATATCCTTTTAAGCTTCTTATATAACAATATATGTGTGTATATACTATCTAGATAAGCTTATAATGACTTCAGGACAATTTCAGATCAATTTTATAATATTACACCATATAAGTTTTGAGAGAATTTTGCATTTTGTATTAAATGAAATTCGCAAAAAAAAAAAAATAAAAAACTACAGAAAAGTTTAAAAATGTATTAGAAAAATAAAAACAAAAAAAAAATTGAAATAAAATCAATTTGTAAAAGAAATTGTTAAAAATTTAATTGACTGACTTTAATCAAATTGAGTTTTGTTAACTTTTCTTTCAATTTTTAATGTGTTTTTATTATTGTTATTTTTCGTTTTTTTTTTTGTTTTGTTTAATTTGCAACATAAGTAGTATAAGATTTTTAGATTTCTGGTTTTGATGATTTTAAATAATTTTTATTATAAAATAAACTGTAACAAATATTTTTGCTTTTTAAAATTTAAATTAAACAAATATTATGAAAATGAAATGATCGTTGTAACATATAGTATTTATTTGCAATGTTGTACGGTTTTGAACGGTACAAAACCTGCAAGTGCGAAGTGCATACAGTAACGACAGTGAGATAAAATTAAAAATTATTATTACTTGTGAACTGCTGATAAAAGACTAAAGAATTTATTCCAATTCATTATTATGTGTTACTGGCATTACATAAACAAATACAATTCATTATTGGGTGCGTTCAGTTCCACGCAGCGATGTAAAATTTTCCATCGCTGCAATAATTTCTCTTACTGAACGACTTCGCTGCATAGTTGCTACTTAACAGCGATGAAAATATTTTGCAGCTGAAAAAAAGTTCACTTTAAAATTCATCGTAAACAAATTTTGACATGTTTGAAAGATGAATTTAATGGTTGAAAAGTTAATACATATTTATTAGTAAGGTGTATAATTTTTTATTATGAGAGTGATGAAATTACTTTTCCCTTTGATGGTTTTAAAATGCTAATAATTCCAAGTTTCTCAGGAATTTAGGCAGCAAAAAATAAAAAAAAAATTTCATTGCATTAATATCAACCTACTTACTTACTATCAACATCAACTGTTCACAGCGGATTACGCTGTACACAGTTCAGTGAATTGCATATAGCGATTATCTAAACATCGCTGCATTTTCATCGCTGACTTTCATCGCTGCAATGAACTGAACGCACCCATTATCATTATTAATATTTGTTATGTACCAGAGATAATATATACTTAATTTACATAAAACTGGAAACAATTACAATTTCTTTAACTTTGTAATTAATAATTATAAAAAACACCTTCAGCATTCTATAAAAAATTTATTCAAAGTTTTATTTCTGATAATAGCTGGAAAATGCATTTTTACAACACTCCCACTTTTCATTCCAATAAAATATTCAAAAATTCAATGAACATATTTCTATTAATTTAACAAATTCTTGATATTTTTCTTTTGCCAAAGGTTTTGTTAAAATATCAGTAAGTTGTTGACTCGTGTCAGTATATTGAAGATTACAAATATGCTGACTGTACTTCTCCCTGATGAAATGGTACTTCACTTCGATGTGATTACTTCCTTCATGGTACACGGGATTCTTGAGGCTAAATAAAGTGTTACTGAATCTTTAAGATTTTCTTTACATGAAACCGATTCTTTTTTACATTCATTTACAATTGGGTTTTTCTCTTCTTTTACTAATACTTCGTTCTGTTGATCTTGACTGTTGCTTTCATTCTTTATATTTTCAGCCTGTGATTTCAAGATTATTTTCTCCACAAGTTTTTAGCAGTTTCACAAATAATAATAAGTTAAAGTGGCCCTTTACCAGTAGTTGTTATTAGAATTACTTCCGCCTGATTATCAAAATCTTCCTAGATTTTTAATACCTTTTGATAATCATCAACACCTTGATTTGCATTTTATCCTGGCTTAAACGCGACAACAGTTAAATAATCATACAGATCAGGTTATGTTTTCACTAAAATCTTTATCTGGAATTTCTACATAGAATATTGATACTCCTCAATTTCCTGCATATTTTCTACCTTAATTAAATCAGTTTCCATTTTATTTAAATACAAATCTTTATTTTTACAAGTACCTTTTTCTTTATTACGGCAAGTGGTAATAAAATCATTATCATCATCATCAGTAGCGCTACAGCCCTTTCAGAGCCTTTACCCCTAATAGAAGCTTCCTCCATTCTTCTCGGTTTCGTGCTCTGCTTCTCCAGTTGTGAATTCCAATCAACTTTATGTCGCCTTCAATATCGTTCAAGTATCTTTTCCGTGGTCTCTCTTCCTTTCTTTTGCTATCCACTTTGTTAAAAACTATTCGTTTTACCGGATCATTATCGTCATATCTAAGCACATGCCCAATCCATCTCAATCTTCCGCATTTAATCACGTCAACCAATTTCATATCGTTGAATATATGATATTACTTTTTGTGATTGTACCCAGGTCTCCATTGACTATCTTCATGCACTGAACCAAATATTTTTCTCAATACTTTCCTTTCGAAGGTATTTAATATTTCTTCGTCTGTATTTGTAATCGTCCAGGTTTCAGATGCCTAAATCAATATTGTAAAGTCTAATTTTTGTATTTCTTTAATAAAACGGGAGTTGAGCTATCTCTTCAAGCCATATTACACTTTATTTGCAAGTGTAATTCGTGCTTTAATTTCCTCAGTTATGTTATTAGCTGCTTTCGATTTAGCAATTCCAAGTACTTGCGAGTACAAACATGTGTCTAGGATAACTTGTTATAACGAACGACACAAAAATTATTCGTAACTACTTGCATCTACTTGAAAAATTTTTAATGAGTAGCTGCGAGTAGATGGTTTAGCGCAGACACTTACCTTATCAAACTTGCATATCAAATTTCTAAATCGAAAGCAGCTATTATATATTCTATTTGGTAGTACAATCATAATTTATGATTCATTTACATTTTGGAGCAAATTCAGTAAAGTAGATTGTGTTTTTAAATTGTACTGACAGTTCATAGTTGGTTAGCGTGTTTTACTATATTGGGATAAATAAATTTTCAATATATATCTTTAACAATTATCAATTAAAAATAAATCCTAATCTTAATCTGCTCAAATATGGGCTAGGCGTTGCAGTGCGGAAAAATGATAGCACTATTGACTATTTGATTTCAAAAATATGATTGAAGCTTCTCAAGAACATTACTGATGTTCTTTGTATCATCCTTCGACTTCATCATAATAAAGTGCATTGTATCATTGTTTCTATTATAAGGGTAATTTTTACAGAGAAATTTATACATAAATTTTTATAAATATTTGAAAGAAAACGTTGTATACTCGTATGTAGGCTAATGTTGAAGTTCATATAACTTAATTAGTTAAAAACAGTCTAAAAGTTTGGTTATATTTTGAGTGTTTTGAAAGCGTAACTGCTGTGTATAAAAAAATTAATTAATTTGTTTTTATTTAAAAGGATACAGATACCTGAAAAATTAGTTTTTGGTTAAACTAGAATGGCAGTTAAGTGATATTATTGATGCTTTGGTAGAAGTTTATGGATCTGAATCACCAAAGAAAACTACAGTCTATGAGTGGATGAAGCGATTCAAGAAAGGGCGCGAGATAATTAAAGACGATCCCATGAAGGCCGTCCATCAACCTCAATTAATAATGAAACTGTGGCTGCTGTTGGAAAACTATTCAAACTTTCAGCTAGATGGGTCCAAAAAGCGTTGCGCGAAAAACACATTGAAAGAGGTGTCGAACTTTCACTGGAGTTTTTGAATAAATACGATTCAAACTCTGAAGACTTTTTTCATTGTATAGTGACTGGAGTTGAAATTTGGATTTATCTGTACGACCCAGAATCCAGGATACAATCAAAACAGTGGTTACCACAAGGATCTTCAGGACACATAAAGTTTAAGCAGGAGCGATGTGTTCGTAAAGTTTTATCAAGTTTTTTTTGGGATGCGGAAGGTGTAATTCTAATTCATTCATTATTTGGAAAGTAGAAGCTCCATAAATGCTCAAATTTATGCCTCAACTTTAAGAAAATTACGAACAGCTTTAATAAATAAACGTCGTGAGAAATTTCAGAGAGGAGTAGAGTTGAATCGTCATTCAACATTTTAATAATCAAAAAAAAAAGGGGCAGTGTTTAAAAATATGTAATAATAAAAACAAAACAAAAAAAAAAGGTTACAAACACTTCAAGACAAACAATGCGATTATATAATATTTTGTACAAAAAAAATGTAAACCAATCAGCGTAATCAAACATATAACACAGAAATATAGGCAATAATATAGAACATATAACATGAATATGCACAAGCAGGTAACATAAAAATGTTTATAAACATAGCATACAAACAAAAACAAAAACAATCCACATAGCACAATATATAACATAAAACATTAAACACAAAATATTTAATTGCAGTGCATAAACAATGAACATTAACAAAAAATAAAAACATTTAAACATATATACATAGTATATAATATACACATATAAATATATGACCATGTCAGTACTGTCAAATTGTCAAAAAGGTACCAGCTGAATATACTTACCAGTCAGAGTTATTCACAATTACCATAAGTTATCATCCGAACCACCAGACACAATTTGAACAAAACGGTTTTATAAAAAAAGACAAAAATATGAGATAAATAGCAGAACATTTCAACAACGGGGAAAATAGAAAATTCCAGAGTTTGCAAATTTTGGTATATAAAGAGTTGCGATTCGCAGGAAAATTTGTCTTTTGCAATTACTTGTGTATACTGTCGTATTGAGACTGAAGCAAGGAAACCAAAAGGCCACCTCATCAGCCGGGACGTATTGAGTCCTAAAAAAATCTAGCGTATTGAGCTAGTAATTAGGGAAAAGTTAGGAATTTCTGTAAAAATACTTAGAATTTTTACAGAAAATAGGGAAACGTCGGATTAAATCATCGTAAATATACTTAGAAAATTTTCTTACAAAATTTTCTAACACTTCGGGCCGGATCATCGAAAATTGTTAAAGTTGATTTTTTAAAAAAAGACTTAGAAAATTTTTTATAAAATTTTCTAATACTTGGAACAAATTCATCATCGTTAAACACTTAGAAAATTTCTAGGACTTAGAAATTTTCTAAAGTTTCATCGCTGAAAGTATCATCAGAAAATTGAATTATTCTGGAAAATAGAAAAACTCATCGAGACAGTAAAAAAATATTTCATCTCGACAATCGTCAATTCCCGTCGGCAATCTTCAGTTAATTTTACATAACGAATTTTTTTTGAAAGTTTGAAAATTCGAACAGTCATCGTTAAATTGGTCTCATCATCGTTCTTCAATCAACATAGTGTCTACAACGCCATCTATTCGTGTAGGTCGACCTATGCCAACGAATAATTAGTTAATTAGCTCTTAATAGTTAAGAACATATGCAAATTCACAATTAAAGTAAATTATAGATTTCATTTGTATAAATTCATGATTTTATTTCAATTTTGTTAAATTCATTTGCATAGTTATTTCCGGTTTAACTGAAATATTGTACATATACAAATTTTTAAATTAAAGTAAATTTTATATATTTCATAGATTCAAATTTGTTTTGTATAATTAAAATTAATTGCATACTTACTTCCGATTTGATTGAAACATTATTATATAATTAAAAATATTGAATTTTTATATATATTGAATTAGATTCATTTAAAATTTAAATATATACGAATATAAGTAGATTAGAAATTGTTTGTAATTTAGTTTAAGAAATTGAATTGTTAGATTTAAGAAAAATACATTTAAATAAAAATTTGTAACGTAAATTGAAAAACATTGTGTTTTTATTTTATTAAACATTTTGAACCGGCACCTTTTTTAATTAATGTTAAATTGAAAAATATTTTTATATTATATTTTTTTTTGGTGGATTTAACATTTGGTCCTTCGAGCCGGATAAAATAGAAACTCAATTTTCTTCAATTTATAGATAGACTATAAAAATTTGTAAAAAATGCATAACATTCAGAATTTAATTAAATTACAAACAGCTTTGGAAAACGAATTAAATACTGTTGCAATCAGAATAAAACAAAATTTAACTGAAAATCAACCAATTAATGTATATGAACGTAGAATACAGAAATTAAATGAATTAACTGATAAATTTAGGGATAATCATTATTTAATTTATCAAGCTGAAGATTGTAAGCTCACTGCCGAGTATATTGAGCAAAATAAATACGATGTATTTGAAGAAACTTGTTTTAGTTTAATCACAGAGCTACAAGAAAAAATTACTTCGCTAACCAAATCAAGTAACAATTCGAATGACGGTGGCTCCACACATGTTACAACTCTCGTATCTCCACAAAAATCGAAAATAAAGTTACCTCCTATTTCTTTGCCTAAATTTGATGGTACCTACAAATCTTGGCGATCATTTAAAGATTTGTACACCAATTTAATTCATAACAACAAGGAAATTTCAGAAGTTGAAAAATTACACTACCTAAAATCTTGTGTTTCTGGTGAGGCTGCACGAATTATCAAACCATTTGAAGTCATTGGGACTAATTACTACAAAGCATGGCAAACATTGGAAAAAAGGTTCAATAATAATAGGGTATTAATCAATGCACAACTAGAAAAATTGTGTAAAATAAATTTGACAAAAACCGAAAATGCTCAATCCATGAAGGATGTGCTTAACAACACAGAAGAGATCCTTCATAAATTGAAAACATTAAAGGTCAACATTGAAAATTGGGACCCTATTATTGTGTATCTTACACTGCAGAAATTATCACCAGAAACACGAGAATTATGGGAGATAAAACAAAGCGAGAAAAATGAGGTTGCTTCATATAAAGAATTGGTGGACTTTTTAGAGTCTAGATTTCGCGTATTAGAAGCAATTAATACACCAAAACGAAGTAATGTTTTCTTAGCTCACAATAATAAAAATACTAATCAAAATTTAAAATGTATAAAATGTAAATTAGATCATAGGCTGTTTAACTGTTCAAGCTTCAAATCACTGTCAGCGACAGAAAAATTGAATTTCATCAAGAAAAACAACTTATGTATGAACTGTCTCACCTTCGGCCATAAATACAATGACTGTAAAAGTAAATATACGTGCGGTATATGTAAACGAAAACATCATTCCCTATTACATACTAGCTTCAATACCACATCGAACGCAAATCAGGATAAACCTTCTGCTAAACCGATAGCTACACAAAACAACGATAGCACTGGAAACGAAGCTTTGCCAGTCAAAACCTCTAATGAAAGGAATGAAGTAAAGACTTTCTTTTCTTCAAACACGAATCAAGTACTACTAGCAACGGCTTTAGTCAGAATACGGAGTAAAAGGGGTCACAACGAAGTATTGCGAGCCTTGATAGATCCAGGGTCACAATCAACATTCATAACTGCTTCTGCAGCAAAACGCCTGCAACTTCAACTTATACGAACGAATCAGCACATCAGTGGACTCAATCAAAGCAGTGCCACTGTGGCTAAGTCGCAAACTGAATTTATTCTAGAATCAGTAGACGGAAAATTTGAATATTGCGTAAATGCGTTAGTGGTAAGGAGTATCACTAACGATTTACCTACTCATCGGATTGAAACGACAGGTTTCAATCATTTGAAAGATTTGAATTTAGCTGACCCTAGTTTTGCGATACCTGGAAGGATAGACTTATTAATTGGAGCAGAAGTATACGCAGCTATAATTCGAGAAGGAATTAGACGCTCAACTGAACCGAATCATCCGATTGCAATAAATACTGAATTAGGCTGGATTGTTCTGGGTAGCATAGGTAATGCTACACAATTCAGTAGGACGTTCATGACACGGGTTCATGAACACTCGTTAGATACGCGATCAAGAAAATCTGGGAAACAAAAACAAAAGTTAATTGCAACAAAACGTAAAAAACTTCAAAATAAGATAGTTGAAAACATTGGTGAAAATACAAAGAAACGAATAACGAAAACACAAGTAAAATTGAAAGAACCACAGATCAACAAACACAAGAAAAAATTTAAAGAAATAATAAAACGCAACGAACCCTTTGAAACAGGAGGACTAATAAAAATTCCATCCAAAAGGCGTATGAAAATAAAGGTACCAAATTGGTTACAAGCACCAGAGGACATAAAGCGTGTCATATCCCATTGGTCAATTCCTTGGCAACAGATTCACAGAAATAAAACATTCAGATTAAAGCAAGAAAATATAACAATACGTTTTACGAAAACAAAAGATGGCATGGTCAGAGTAAAAAGTATAAATTTTTAAATAAATCAAAAAGTGAATCTTGTAATTAGAAAATAAAGAAAACTAAAATGATTCAACATGATATTCATTTATTACATAAATAAAAATTAAAATAACAATATATACAATAAAATAAGTTAATTCTTTTTTGCGCGTTCCGGGAGGATGTTGAATCGTCATTCAACATTTTAATAATCAAAAAAAAAAGGGGCAGTGTTTAAAAATATGTAATAATAAAAACAAAACAAAAAAAAAAGGTTACAAACACTTCAAGACAAACAATGCGATTATATAATATTTTGTACAAAAAAAATGTAAACCAATCAGCGTAATCAAACATATAACACAGAAATATAGGCAATAATATAGAACATATAACATGAATATGCACAAGCAGGTAACATAAAAATGTTTATAAACATAGCATACAAACAAAAACAAAAACAATCCACATAGCACAATATATAACATAAAACATTAAACACAAAATATTTAATTGCAGTGCATAAACAATGAACATTAACAAAAAATAAAAACATTTAAACATATATACATAGTATATAATATACACATATAAATATATGACCATGTCAGTACTGTCAAATTGTCAAAAAGGTACCAGCTGAATATACTTACCAGTCAGAGTTATTCACAATTACCATAAGTTATCATCCGAACCACCAGACACAATTTGAACAAAACGGTTTTATAAAAAAAGACAAAAATATGAGATAAATAGCAGAACATTTCAACAACGGGGAAAATAGAAAATTCCAGAGTTTGCAAATTTTGGTATATAAAGAGTTGCGATTCGCAGGAAAATTTGTCTTTTGCAATTACTTGTGTATACTGTCGTATTGAGACTGAAGCAAGGAAACCAAAAGGCCACCTCATCAGCCGGGACGTATTGAGTCCTAAAAAAATCTAGCGTATTGAGCTAGTAATTAGGGAAAAGTTAGGAATTTCTGTAAAAATACTTAGAATTTTTACAGAAAATAGGGAAACGTCGGATTAAATCATCGTAAATATACTTAGAAAATTTTCTTACAAAATTTTCTAACACTTCGGGCCGGATCATCGAAAATTGTTAAAGTTGATTTTTTAAAAAAAGACTTAGAAAATTTTTTATAAAATTTTCTAATACTTGGAACAAATTCATCATCGTTAAACACTTAGAAAATTTCTAGGACTTAGAAATTTTCTAAAGTTTCATCGCTGAAAGTATCATCAGAAAATTGAATTATTCTGGAAAATAGAAAAACTCATCGAGACAGTAAAAAAATATTTCATCTCGACAATCGTCAATTCCCGTCGGCAATCTTCAGTTAATTTTACATAACGAATTTTTTTTGAAAGTTTGAAAATTCGAACAGTCATCGTTAAATTGGTCTCATCATCGTTCTTCAATCAACATAGTGTCTACAACGCCATCTATTCGTGTAGGTCGACCTATGCCAACGAATAATTAGTTAATTAGCTCTTAATAGTTAAGAACATATGCAAATTCACAATTAAAGTAAATTATAGATTTCATTTGTATAAATTCATGATTTTATTTCAATTTTGTTAAATTCATTTGCATAGTTATTTCCGGTTTAACTGAAATATTGTACATATACAAATTTTTAAATTAAAGTAAATTTTATATATTTCATAGATTCAAATTTGTTTTGTATAATTAAAATTAATTGCATACTTACTTCCGATTTGATTGAAACATTATTATATAATTAAAAATATTGAATTTTTATATATATTGAATTAGATTCATTTAAAATTTAAATATATACGAATATAAGTAGATTAGAAATTGTTTGTAATTTAGTTTAAGAAATTGAATTGTTAGATTTAAGAAAAATACATTTAAATAAAAATTTGTAACGTAAATTGAAAAACATTGTGTTTTTATTTTATTAAACATTTTGAACCGGCACCTTTTTTAATTAATGTTAAATTGAAAAATATTTTTATATTATATTTTTTTTTGGTGGATTTAACAAGTAGTTTTTCATCACGATAATGCTCCATCACATTGCGTACCACTACCAAAGTCAATTTTACGAGAGTTTCATTGGGAAATCTTATCTCATCCGGCATACAATCCTGACTTAGCACCATCTGATTTCTTTTTATTTCCTAAATTAAAGATGCAACTCAAAGGAAAGCAATGGGAATGCATATCAGAGGTCAAAGCAGCAGATAAATTTGAGAGACATCCTCCAGAATTTTATAAAGAAGGATTACAGCAGTGGAGAAAGCGTTTATATGTAGAAAAATAAATCCATAAAAATCAACAATCAATGATATAAGATTCACTACCTGCTAATTAACATTCAACTTAAATGTATTTTTAAAAGTAATCAATTAATTCTGATGTCTTTACGTTTCATCAATGAAAAAACGAAATATTTCTATAATTCAATTAGAAATTTAATATTGTATCTGTTGAAAGAGTTCGACAAAATCGATATCAGTACAAATCGATTCTATAGAAAAACATAAAATACAATAAATACTGGTCTTATTATGTACGCGCAAGTGTATGTGTGTACAAATAAAATTGAATTTAGAACTTTTTACGTAATCTGCATTATAAAGCGAAACGAATAAAATATACGAGTATAGTAAAAGCCAGAACGAAAGTAAAAATTCATTAATAATTACATTCTTCATCATATCATTAACTATTTATTACCACCAAGCACCAACAATATAATTATCATTGTTATCCTGGATAATATAATATGTACTGAATTATGTATAAATGAAAAACCCTATTTGTTTAACGTACAGGGTGAATTTTTTTATCATGGGACACCAAAATATTTCATTCAAATAGCAATATGCTGAAAAATGTTCTGACAAAACTTGTAATGACCTTGATAGTGACCTTTGAATCGATCGTTAACGTCATTTGAAGATCATTTTGACGTTTTAAATTGCAAAAAATAAGGATTTTAAAATTATGTTTTTTATGCTATCCATCGATTACGTCATAAATATCTGACTTGTCATTTAAAAAATCAAAGTGATCTTCAAATGTCGTTGTAGATCGTATCAAAGGTCACGTTCAAAGTTACAATTAATGCAACTCCTTCAAAATCTAAAATTTTTATCTGGAACATTTTTCAGAATATTGCGAAAATATTTAAGTGTCTTAAATTATTAATTACCTCACCCTGTATATCCATAGTTCGGTTATTTTATTTTATTTTTTCTGATTTCCTGTTTACATGCGATTGTGTTATTCATGTTGCTTAGATTACTTTATTACAAATTACTAAATGACTACAAATTTTTGTAGTTTGCGTGGACGATTAACATGCAAATTGTAAAAGCACTTATACGCTACATACTGTACTCAATCTCAATGTAAATAAAATTATCTATATAAATCATACGTTGCCATTACTACAATACGAACATTAACATGTAATTTTCATTTTTCAAGTAATGTGCTTTATTTATATGTAGGTACATGCATACGTACTTATAGATGTATTTTTCTGACTACCTGTATTTTATTTTTTTATTATATATACATACATACTCGTATATACATACAATGTATATAGATAGTATATTTAACTGCACACGGATACTCAGTTCATTATGGCACCGCCGATCAGTAATTCTGTCAGATATATCATCCAGTTTATCATCAGTAATCAGTTACTGGTGTACATTGCTGATGGGAAATTAATGATCGACTTGGGCGAGAGTAGTGTGCTGTTTGGGATTCGAACCGTGATCTCAAGATCACAAGACCGACACCACAACCCTCGAGCTATTCAAGCCCCTAGACTACTGTATTGATTTCAGAAAAAAATATTTCTTGTTCGATGTCTTTAAAGCCCAACTCTAATCGACATACCTGACATAGCAAACATAAGAAAAAATAACGAATGTTAAAACGTAACATTTGGTTAACTATAATAACATAAGATAACATACTAAACATAAGCAATACGAATTTCACAAAATGAGCTTATGGCTTATGTTACTTATGTCATGTACGCTCTCGATCGTACTGCTTATGTCGAGCTTATGTTAAACGAATTTTTAACGAATGTCTGTAATGTTAATTATAGTTCAGCTCATTGATTTGGCTGTGTTCGTAGCACGACATATGTCATAGCTTATGTCAGCAATGTCGATTATAGTTCTACCTTAAGATTTTTAATTTTTATATAAATTTGCACATAATGTACATATTTAGAATTGAAAAAACACAACAAAAATTCAGAAATAAAATTGATTACAAAGTTTCAATTTCCGGTTTCGAATTCTGTTAATATTTTCATTATGAAGTTTTGTTTTCTTCATTTGAAGAATTTAATATTTAATTTAAATTAAAATTCAAGAATTAAAAAAATTTAAAAAACCAAGATGAATTAGTTGGAATATCTTTGAAGATTCTCCTAATTGTCTAATAAATCAAATATTAATAAAGGAGTGTGGTTTATTATTTCATTATTACATGATAAAATTTATTCGTCGGCTCTGTAGGCAGTGGAGTGGAACTTGGATTTGAAACCCGAAGTTTGATGAGTTGATTTTGGTAGTAATTTTTGGTGTCGTCTTATAATGAATGTAGATAAAATAGGACCCACAGATGGAAAGGGTTAGAAAATGTATTAGGATGTAAAGGTGGATCCTTTGTCTCAAATGTGATAGTTAATTCACATGAGCCAAATTGCAAGCGGTAAAACATAGAATATATCTTTTTAAAACTTTTAAAATTACATTTTGACTGGCGCGGTCCGAAAGTTCAAAAAATAATGAATATCTTAAAAATGTTAATGAAATAATTTTATAATAATTGTAGATTATTTTTCGAAAATAAGTGCTTAAACAAGAACATTACAATAAAAAAATGATTGAAATAAAAATTTAGAAAATAATAATTTAGTAAGTAAATGCAATTTAAATCAATTAGAAAAAAAAAATTGAAAAAAATTTTTTTCTAAATAATGTACTTCCTCTTCCACTGAACCGAATAACTTTACAAATTAGATGATAAAAGTTTTTGCCTTATAACCTTTATATCGTATGTGAATTCGCTTTACTAATCAAGTAAAATTGACAATATTACAAATTATGCTTCTGTGTTTTTAAGGTTTATTTATTGGTTTAAGGTTTATTTAAGGTTTATATGCATGTATGATTTTAATATGTTGAAAAGTTTAACAATTTGATTATAAAATATTTGTATTTTATGAATACACTAAAAATACTTTATGATATATTTTAAAACAAATTTTTGTTAAATTGGAAGAATGATTCGTTCATGTACCAAGCATCTGTATGTATGTTTGTATATTTTATTATTTAATTTTACCTTTTATTATTTTAAATACATATGTACACAATTTTTATATCATTACAATTTTAAAAAATAGTTTTATGAATATAATTTTTCAATAGAGTAGATACGTTAATATTGAATAAAACAAGTTCTGTATATGGAACGTTACATCGTTCAAATGGCCACTATGGCTATGTTGGGTAGCGCACATCTGACAGTTCCAATTTTCCACAACTCTTGCGCATAGATCAGGCTGAATATGAGCGATAGCATGGATTAGGCGGGCATTGAGGGCGCCAATCATTTGCGTCATATTGGCATAGACCTGCCTCTTAAGCAAACCCCACAAGACTCAGCGACCAATTCATGTCCCTTTTACGTGAGATAACAATATCGTTGAATCTCTTGTATAGAATGTCTACTGTGGTATTAGCTACGTAGCGCGGCTCTGTTGGAACCATGTGTCATTTAAATTCATATCAAAATTTGGGTCAAATAAAATTTGAAATCAATTTCATTTCATTTCACTAGTTCACAACTTTTAAACTTTCATCCCCTGAATTATAAGTTCTTTTGAAGTTCTTTAAATCTTACGATCACTTATACCATAGAATAATAAAGCTACGCATAAAGAATTCTCATACAATGTAAATTTCTGGCGACCAATTCTACGATAGCATCGCCGATATGCGTAGCTTTATTATTCTATGCTTATACTGACACTGAAGTAGCAAATTCTATCTTTGATCTTTGTCACATAAACATTGTTTATTTTTTTCAGTTGTGGTCGACATCAATTTTTTCTTCTAACATTTTCCGCTAAAAAAAAAAGAAAACTACATCATAAAATATTGAAAATATGTGGTTTACGTTATCAATTTAACAATAATTATTTAATTTTGTTTTAAATTCATTCTCATTCCATTTTTTATAATTAAAAATTTTTTAGTGACAGTTAGTCAGGAGTCAGATAATTTTTTTTTCTTTTCAAAAATTATGAAACAATTTTTTTACATATTTTTCAATTTCAACGGATCAATTATTACATTTGTCTTTATCATGATGTTCTAAAGTTAAAAAACAAAACATCATCATATTCAAATAAATTGATGTAAATATACAGTGCTGGGAATTCTATTAGATTCACTAAAAAATCTTCGAATTTTTCACAATTTGCCATGTAGGCATAACCAAAAAAATTACTTATAGACCCGTACTAATAACATTTAACATTCAAAATTGACAATAAATTTAATAATAAAAACTTTAAAATTGACTTTTTAGAAGCCGAGACTAAAGTCCGCACTAACAAAAAAGTCTTTGCTAAAATTGTTATTAGTACAATTTTTTGCTAAAAGTCAACTTTTTTTTAATAAAGACTTTAGTAGACTGTTATTACTACGGGCCAATACTTTCAGACATGATAGTAAAAAATTTGATTGCAGCACCTACTGCATAATAAGCATTATTTTCAAAAACAAATAGTGTTATTAAAGGAATTTCCAGCACTGTACATACATAAATATCATACGAATCTAAACATAAGCAAAATAATATATTCATGCTCAAAAAATTGAGCATTAGTTTATTTTTACTTTGAACAGCGTGACTGTGTATGTATACTTTTCACTAAATAGACACCGTATAACACGTGCACGTGTGTAGTCAAATTATACTCTTGTATTATGTACTGTATGGTGGATATAAAAATAAATAATGTACAAATAATTTGAAAAGAAAATGTGTTTTTTTGGATAGTTGAAATCGTTTGTATTTAGATGTCCAATTAATTATGTTTTCATTAGTTTTCAAGAAATTTTCAAATAAAAACGGAAGCATTTTTTTTTGTTTTTCAAATCGAAATAAATGAGAATATTAATATGTACTATATACTAATGTAAGGTGATTCAAAATGTTTTTGAAAATTACTATAAAATAATGATAAACATTTTCTGGTATGGCTCAAAAACAGTAGTATTTAGTATAGAGATCTTTATCGAAAAATTTCAATCTGGTATAAGTTACGAATATCTATGGACAAATACATATACTTTTTCCCAGTGGAATCCAACATTGTTCGAAACAAAATCAACATTTTTCAAATCAAAATCAACACGTTTACATTGAGCTTGATTGGAGCAATGCTGTTTTTGATTTAAAACATGTTGTTTTTGTTTGAAACTTATGTTGTTTTTTATTGGAACAATGTTGGATTCCACTGGGAAAAAGTATATACATACATATATAACACAAATCTAAAAATTAAAAAAAAATCGATGTTGATTATTTATTTTACTTAAATTTGTTTATATTCAGATTTTGTAGGGCATATTATGTATACATACTTTGCATATATAGCCGCCACAATAGCAAATATTTTAAATATACTATTCTCACATATATATACTAGATCTGTACATAATAACAGTTCTATAATAAATACATATAGGCTGGGTTCATTTAGTAATCATGACTTTTCAGTGTTGCAGAAATGTTGCTTTAATGTTACTTTAAGTAGCATTCAAATTTTTGTGTTACGATGAAGTAACTGATGCATTAGAATTAGCATCTAAATTTTAGTCTAAGTAGTCATTGCAACATCGAATTTTATGTTGCAATTATTGTGTTAGTGTTACGTTAGTAGTGTTACTAATGTGCTGAAAAAATGAACCAGGTTATTTTAGTCATGATTACTTTTTGAACGCTTGATTGGATATGTTTCTGCAGTGTTAATACAGTGTTAACTTTATGAACCCACCCATACAATTATTTCTTGCATCTATTACAGACTAATACATTTACTCTAATGTGTGCACGTTTAGTCGCAGATTATACCATAATTATATTAAACAATAAACACAAGACTAAATTTGTTTTATGTGTTCCTTTTTTTATTGTTTTAATAATAGTTTAAAATTTATTTATGAGATAGTTTTCACATTTAATTAACTTATGAATAAATTATTTTTTTTACTTTTTCTTCTTTTTTTTTGGTATGATATTTTGTCCTAAATTTTTTTACATGAGTTTTCTGATATAATACAGTGACAACGAAAATTTCTTGTGCATTACAATTTTTATAACTATTGAAAATGAAGTGCAGTGTAATTGATTTTACAAAAACTTATAAATATGTATAAATCAATAAAAAAAACTTTATTCTTTCTCTTGAGAATTTAACATAGAATGGTGGTACCTTTGTGAGAAGCAGCAACGATAGAAAGTCTGTTTTCAATAGATAATTTACATTTTATCGGTATTTTTATTTCGATACTCGATAAACGCATTTGCATTTTATAAGTTAAACCAAAATAAATTATGTATTTATCTTTATACATATTCATATTGTTGAACAGGATTGTCAAGCAAAATTTTTAAAATTGTTCACTGAATTCAAAAATAAGGTCAAATGAGAGAAAAAAAATCAGGTTTGTTTCAAATTATTGACATACACACATAAATATGCTAAATGCATGTTACATAACTTTTATAATTGACAAAATGTTATCAATTATGATTTTAAACAATTTTGACCAAAATCAGTAAATCGATATACCTTGTTACTTCTTAGCACACATTATGCACGTGTACAAATAACAGTTTTTAGAATAGAAATTTATGCACAAATAATTTTTGTCATCACTGTATATTATCATAATATAAATACTTTATATTTATACTGAAAATTTTGTCATTTATTTTGTAAAGTTTCATAATTTCATTTCATTGTAATAAACGAAAAAAAGAAAAAAACAATTATTTTGTTCTTATGATTTATGACAGTCTGATGTTGGGAAAAAATGTAAAAGATATATTTAAACATATCACGACGATTGATGACGAGAATGAAAATTTTGCTCGAAAACAAAGATATGAAAAGAAAGAATTTATTAAAAATTATGTCAAAAATTAAAAAAAAGAATTAATTTTGAGATATTTAAATGGAGAGCATATAGTGTTCATAATATAAACTACTTGTATATAAATGTATACATAAAGTACAACGATTTCCGCTTTTTCAAATATATTACAGTAAAATAGTATCATAGTATCTTATATCTGGATCTATGAAATTTTTGGTTTTATACATTCAGACACACAAATAATAAAATGGCAATATGATCATTTTTAGAAATGATAACAAACTGAACATCTTACAAATTTTTCAATAATGTCTAACAATATACTCGTAACTTTCTTTTGTATTCAATATTTTAAATAAATAATTCAGAAACGGTATTAATACTTAAAGGAGAGGGGAGAACTTAGTGGCTCAGTGGTAGACTAACTGACCTAATGATCTCGAAGTCACAGGTTTTTCCAAAGCAAGAAGTAAGAAAAATAATTTCAATTTTTCGTTGTATATTTCCGATTTTCATCGCCTCCCAATCCCGATTTCACTCAGTTTTGAATGAGTTACATTTTTTTCAGCTTTCAAGCAGTACCAGCTTGCTGGGAAAAAGAGCTTAGAAATGCTGATTCGAGTCTATTTGCTGACGGTAATAACTCAAGTATTATTATCGTTTGTTCATTCTAGGAATAGGTCGGATCTAAAAATACCTATCATGTAATTGAATGTGTTTCCCTACCAACAACTCATTAGTTCGCAATCAACGTTAAACTATAGGTGCATACACATATACATGACAGTAAATAAGTAGTTAAGAGACACTAATTTGGTGATTTAGCCGGAGTCCATAAATAGAATGTTGTGCTCTGAAGAAGACGAAGTAGTATTCAAAGTTATGAAAAATGGAATATTCAATGAAATATTTTATTAGGTATTCAATTTTATTTAATTATTTTTCTAATTTTTCCTCTAATCCTTTAATTTTTCAATGCCCTTTTTGTAGAACGTTTTGTATTTGGTCGCTAAATAGGCCTCAGTTTCAGCAATCACTTCTTCTTTTTATTCAAATTTCTTTCCCTTTAGCATCCTCTTCATTTCTGCAAAAAGCCAGTAGTCGCTGGGGGCCAGATCTGGAGAGTACGATGAAATGAGGAAGCAATTCGAAGCGTAATTCGTTCAAAATAACCATTGCTTTCATCGACGACGCGTTCATGTTTTTGTTTCGATGTGAGCAAATGCGGTACCCACTTCGAAAGCACCTTACGCATGCTCAAATTTTCGTGTAAAATTGTGAACATACTACCTTCTGATATCTTTAAGCTTAAGGTGTCAGCTATCTTATACAACTTCACTATACGGTCTTTCAAAATTATTTTCTTGACCTTTTTAATGTTTTCTGGAACAAGTGTCTTGAAATTTTGATACAATATATCGTATGAAGGTTGGTACTATTTAAAAAATATATGTAACTGTCAATAGTATTGCCATATATGTGTCAGACCGAGGACTTATTGAGTGACGTTTTACATACTTATATGTACAATCATCTGTACGAAATTGACATCCGTACGCGATAAAATTGTGCATGCATTTTAACTGCGACTGTTTTATTGCACTGTTGTATTTAGATAAATTAACAAGTATACCTGTTGCGTTTTACCGCCAATGCTACCGTACTCGGTGTGAAACAATCTCAATCATGTTGATTATCAATAAATTATTTTCGTAAATTACTTACAACATTATTCCTCAACTTCGAGCAAGATTTGTGCACTGAAAAGTTTTATCCAAACCTTAATTTATTGTCTAAAAATGTAAATATTTCGAAACTATTTCAAAATTTGTTTAACATTATACTAGAAATGTATATAAAGAATTACATAGAATAAAATTAACAAATTTTAAAATGAAAACAAAAACGAAAGCAAAAACTAAAATAATCACAAACCATTGAACAAATAATTGGCTCCATAATGTTCATTACATTCAATTTTTATTCACAGAATGCAGATACATTTTATTCAATTTTATTTTGATATGATGATTCAAATTTATTCTTCAATTTTATTACATTGTTTATAAAACATCTAGGCAAAAAACATTTGAGAAACATTTTTTTATTTCAAAATATATTAATTTGCAATAATGCGATTGTTTACGATAATTTAGACAAAAATACATTTTTTTTAACTGTTTATGTATGTATGTATTTATAATTTAACTAATTGCCTCTATCTATAATATATATTTATATATTTTTTTTTTTTATACATATGTATATACTAGATATATACATTATAATTAAAATTTTAATTATTGCAATAATTCTTCTTTTTATTGCTCATATGATCAATTTATGGTCTACGGATACTTAAATTGCCTTCACACTTTTATCAAAATTCAAAATATAATAATATTAGAATGTTATATTAATTTTGTTATCCAGCATTCTTATTAATATGACATGTGTTTTTTTTATTTTATAAGAAAATTTATATAAAAAATTTTTTCAACACTTTTATCAATGACTGAATAGTGAACATATGAAATGTAATAACATTATCTTTTACACACTTGTAACTACTCGTATATTATTTACCATTCAGAGTAGATTTCGTGGCATAGTAGAATTATTACATCTTTTTTATTTTTGCATAAAAAATTCTATAATGCTATTCATTTTCTGCCCTGCAGTGTCCAGTTCAGATTTCAAAAATTTCAGATTCAGATTAGGATCTACTTCTAATCTGAGACTCAGACTGATAATTGCGGAAGCTATATTGCAAAGTTGATTAAATCAAATTATAATGCGCAAAATGTATTCTATCTTATTATATTATGAAAACACAAGAAATAATAATTACCTGAAGCTGAATAATAGATTATAATGACGTCTTCTGGTATCTTGGCAGCACAATATCATCATCACAAGATTCCACCATTGATATAAATATGATAGTAGGATTTCTAAAGCGCATATGCGACATTTGGACAATAATTGAAAAATGTATGGAGAACCAGTATATCAGCAAAGATAAAACTAACAATTATTTAACTCATGCATAAAATCCACACTGCTTTATGGATGTGAGACTTGATGTTTATCCAAAAAATTAGAAGGGAAATTACAAACGTTTGTAAATAAATGCCTTCAACAGATTTGGAAGATATACTGGCCAAGAAAAATTACAAATGAAGAACTCTGTCGTATTAGCGATCAAACACTAGTAGGAGACCAAATCAAATTTAGGAAATGGAGTTGGATTGATTATACGCTAAGAAAGCCAGTAAACAGCATAACACATAGAGCTTTAGAATGGAATCCACAAGGCATCAGAAGTAGAGATAGACCAAAGGATAGATCACAAAGATTTGTGGAGGCGCTGTGCAACCAAGAGGGGTAATGCAAAAAAAAAAAATATATATATTATGTAAAATCGCATTTTCAAAGTTTATAATGAAATTGAAATATTCATATTATTTTATTCTTATTTATTTTTATTTTCAATGCAACATTATTAGTAACAATTAACATTTTTACAAATTTTTGTAACCTCTAAAACATTACAAAATATTATATCAAAAAATAACTGACTATTTGACACTCATGTAAACAATGATTATTATTATTCTACTTTGAATTTGTAAATGACCCTTGATATAATGTAAAACCGTAAAACGATAATGTTAAGACTTCAACTTTTTGATAATAATAACAATAATGTAAAGGCACTTTTAGCCCACACAAAATCATCTCATATGCACATATTGAATACTAAATTATATTGTAGATATTTAACATTATACACGCTTGTAATATTTTGCAGTTATTGTATAAACATTATGTTATGTTTTTATTTGCGTGCATTATTTTTATTGTTTAAATAAGAATTTTTTTTTTTTCTATTAAACTGAATTATGTTGTTTACGAAAAATTTTCAAATTTTATCACGATAATGTACTAAAAATACAAATTCAAAAAGATTAAATATTATTGAAACATTAAAATTTTATTTAAATCATTACAATTTTGATTCATAAATGTCAGAATTAAGAAAAGAAAAAAGATAAAAAATTTCATCAATGTCGTATCTGCAAATTGGAATAAGCAGATAAAAAAAAAATTGAGAAATAATATATAAGAACAGAATATAAGTGCATAGAAGATCATTATAATGATCTTATAATTTTTATTATTTTATTTTCTTGTGCATGAATATAAGTATTAAAAGTAATGCTGGGTATATACGAGTATTATATTTTCAATAATGCAGATATGTATATAGAAAGTCCATCGTCCTCCCTAGTATATGATACTTTATTCATACTACATAATGGCTGTAGCATATACATATGTATATTTAATACATATACACAGAGGTTATGTACGAGAACGCGTATAATTTCTATGTTCTATAAATGATCAATTTACTTGCACACAATATAATATCGAAATTCATTTGTTTATATAAAAAATTGTAATTTCATTTATCTGGACTTTTAAAATTATCACAGATATTTACATATACTTAAATATACATATGTAAGTATATATAGATATACGTACACATAAGTGTAAAAGTTTAAATCAACAGATATAATACGCGGAATATACGGAATTATTTTTTTAAAATTTTATTTTTAATGATGTTTGATTTTGTGTTTTGATGTTTTTCATTGCTTCTTCTTAATTTTGTTTTTGATATTTTTCCACTATATGAAATCCAACAAAAAAAATGATATACAAATAAATTATGTGTGAAATAAAAATGATCTCAGATCTTAGCTGGAGATTAGATCTACCTACACACATCATATATGTATAAATATACACTTACAGTGTGTTTCACTACAGAAAGCCTGCAAAAAATAAAAAAACGAATGATTGTTTTGACTAGGTATATGCTTTATTTTAATCAGCTATATAAACTCTAATTCGAGTGTTGTATTCAATATAGCTCGTCCAGTCTCCACTCGCTTCAATAACATGGCAGCATCTTTCACCACAACTTTCCACTAATTTCTTGGCGTACTCCTCGCTAAAGTTCTTCCAAATTCTTTTTAGCACTCGAATTAAATAATTTGTGTTTTTTATTTTCAACCCCCGCAATTTCTGCTTCATGTAAGCCCACACATTTTCAATAGGGCTACAATCTGGGGATTGTGAAGGCCAATCCATAGTATTGATCCCATTTTGAGATTTCCACTGGGTGCAAAGTTGACTCCGATGTTTGGGGTCATTGTTTTCTTGAAGAATCCAATCTCGATTTCCATATCCAAACCAGTTATTTGTTGATCGTAACAACCCATTTTTATACCCCTTTTGACAAGAGGCCCCATAAACGTGTGCCTTTGCAGGGTGTTTTACATTACGTTCTATGTCGTCCAAGCACGTCTCAAAAGATTTGAAACGAGAAAAGAAGCCTCATCCGTGAAGACTACATTACTCCAATCTCGGTTAATATTCTTTCGGGCCCATAGCAACCTTTTTTCCATATGGGAATTTGTGAATAAAGGTTTTTACATCGTTGACAAGTTTTTTATTTGAAATTCTTTGAGACGTCGCTGAATATTGAAGGATTTTCTAAAAATATCTTCTTTATTGTATTATCGTTGCGCTTTGTTGACGATCGAGGCCTGTTCTTTTTATGCACGTCATCTACAAAACCAGTTTCCAGCTAACGTTGATTCCATATTCTAATGAAGAATCTTGATTTTTTCAGATACCTATAGCTGCTTCTGCTAAGGTCATTTTTGGTTCCTTGGGATGGCTAACTAAAAATGCTGCTTCAAACCGCACCTTGTAATATGAACTCATTTCACTTTCAATATTGTAAAAACTAATTAATGCCACTTACAGCAAAAAAAATTATGCTGCGAATTAGAGATTCGATGCTCCTTATATAGACAAAAAAATTTACCTGTAACTAAAAGGTTGTAGATAAAATGGAAAGCTTTCTGTAGTGAAACACACTGTACTTAAGTACATAATACATTATGTGTGTATTAATACGTTTGAAAAATTAAAATTATACAATGAAAAAATTCGAATATCATCCAACAACACTATAGAATAGTATTCTAAAGATATCGCAAAAAAAACATCTCACTTTTCTTTTTTTTTTGTAAATTTGTATTTGGTTTTGGAATTTGAAAGATCACAACAACAAAATCAAAATAAAAAATAATACAAAAATGTAAAAATAAATATAGAAATTTGTTTAAAAAAATATTAATTATAATTAAGTTCAGAGTGCATTATTTTAGTTTGGTTCAGTTAATTGACTGGAGATAATCAAAATAAAGTGGGTGACTGCATTTACATATTATAAGTATTTATATTGTTGTAGTGTAATGGTTTGAACGTTTGAATTTGTATAAAGCTATGCATATAAAAATAAAATAAAATAGAAAATAAAAAAAAAAAGGTTAAGAGCGTTAAGAAAATGTTGAAAACTGCTAAAAGTTTAGAAGATATTAGAAAAAGTTAGTTGTTATATTTATATTTTTGTTTTTCTTTTTCTGTCTTTAATTTTCAAAATTTTTTAATTTTTATTTATTTTATACTTTTTTACTTTCATGGATAATTAAATATATCTCATGAAAATATAAAATTAATTGAAATGTAAAATAAAATAACGATAAGAAAAAAATTAATTAAAATTATTATTATAATGGAATGTAATTGCCATAAAAGTGGATCAGGACGTTTTGAATGTTTTTTTAAAATACGTGAGTTTCATGATCATCAAATTAAATTGCATAATATATTTTGTAGTTTATCTTGTTTTTTTTTTTTTTTAAATAATGACAAAAAATAACAATAATGATAATAATTTTAAAAGTAAAAAAATAATAATATAATATTCAATAATTTCTGAATCATTTTTAAAGGACTAACTCATTAGTGCATTTTTTTTTCAGTATTCTAGATTTATGTTCTTCTCTTTAAAATATTTATTATTTCTACAATATATACATATAAGTGTAAATAGTACATAAACTTATAATGTATATATTTTATATAATATTTTTTTTTTTTTTTTACTTTTAAACTCCTTGTAAAAAACTCGCATTACTTATAAGATGACCCATATTAACTTTCTTGGTATAACCCACAGTTACATTTTTTTTTCATAACTCAAAAACCACGATAGATAATTGAATAAGATAAATTGTAAATGAAAGGCAATTCATTGATCAATATTTTAATGAAAGAAAATTAGAAAAAAATAAGGCAAAATTTTGAGATATTTGACCTTGAACTCAAAATTTTGCATTTTTTTCCATAAAGTTTTGAATTTGATTTACCATATCTTTGGGATCACTTGGCCGATCTGTATAATTCAAGTATCAAAATAAGCACTGATTGAATATCTTTCCAATGAATGCAAAATAATTGAAAACGACTAAGGATTTCGTGAGTTATGACTACAAATATGAAACAAGTAACTTGACCTCGAAAAAGAAAAAAGATTCTGAGACCCCTAACTCCTCACCCGTTGATATTAGACCCCTCCCTACCACATAATTTTTTTCTTTTCTCAGCAAGACCTGCAGACTGGCAAAATGCCTGCACCCGAACTTGAGATATCCTGTATTTAATGAATGGATAATATCAATGTAATGAAAATGGAATATTATTACATATTTATTTTCTTCATTGATGGCATTACAGTCCAAATTAAGCCTTGGCCTTCCCTAGAATCTGCCTCAATCCTACTCTGTATAAAACTACAGTTTTCCAATTTTTCCCTTCTTATATTCTGTCTGCATCATTTTTGCACTGTATCCAGCCATAATGTTCTGGGTCTACCAATTGATCATTTTTCAAATATCATCCACCTTCATCAAATGCCCCCGCTGACTTTAAATCTTCAAGTAATACATAAAATAGGTTTTGTTAACTTTGCCGACTCTCTTCATAATCTCTTCTTTTTTCACGGTATCATTTGTTAGACCTATCCCAGCTCCAGGTATATGCAAATTATAATTATTATTGCTGGGAAATATTTTTCTAACGAGCTTCCATTGTAAACGAGGACTAAGGAGAAGAAAATCTTATGTTGTTGATAAATGAAATTCTTAGTAATGAAATAGTATTTAGTAGATCAATTTATTAAAATTCTATTTATTCAATATTTTTTTTTATTTTTTTTTTTAAATATTTTTTATTTATATATGATATTTCAGGGACAGCAGAAAAAGGAAATGATACATGCATTGTAACTATTGCAACGATATGTTCTATAATCCTAATGATCCTAACATTTCCTATATCGATATTTTTTTGTTTCAAAGTTGTATCAGAATACGAAAGAGCCGTTATATTTCGTTTGGGTCGAATCAGGTAAACTGAACTTTTTTATTTATTTTATTTCAGTTATTTTTCTTAACTTGGTCTTATGAAATTTATAATATCCTTTTCTACACTAATACTTTATAATTTTAATTAATCACGAAAAATAATTCTTGTTTATAATCTGTTTTTTTTATTTTGTTCTTATTTTTTTTTATTTATTTATTTTGTTTCATCCGCTATAATTATTTTATTATTATCGCATTCGCATTAACTTCTACAAATGTATTATACATACATATGTGCATAGAAGTGGTGGACCAAGAGGACCAGGCGTATTCTTCATTCTACCATGTGTCGATGATTGTTGTAATGTTGATTTACGTACAGTTACATTCGATGTACCATCACAAGAAGTATTAACAAAAGATTCAGTAACAGTATCAGTGGACGCTGTTGTTTATTATCGTATCAGTGATCCATTAAAAGCTGTTGTTAAAGTTGCTAATTATAGTTTTTCAACACAATTATTAGCAGCAACAACATTACGTAATGTATTAGGTACTAGAAATTTATCAGAATTACTAATTGAAAGAGAAGCAATATCACATACAATGCAAGCATCACTAGACGAAGCAACAGATCCATGGGGTGTTAAAGTTGAACGAGTTGAAATGTACGTATATTGCATTTGTATCATATGTTTGTACTATGTATAAATGTAGATAGAAGATATAATGTGCATTGAAAGAACAATATTGTAGAATTTAAATGAAATTCTCGTTGCCATAGTAGCACAAGTATCAAGTAACTAATCCTTCTTAAATTGTATTTTTTTTATTATTTTATTTTATAACTTTTTTACTTTAGTGAATTTTATTTTTATTTAATTTTTAAATTCTCTTCTGTATTGCATATAAATATACATATGTATGTAGAAAGGATGTTTCTTTACCAACATCATTACAACGTGCTATGGCAACTGAAGCTGAAGCAGCCAGAGAAGCAAGAGCAAAAGTGATTGCAGCTGAAGGTGAAATGAAATCTTCACGAGCATTAAAAGAAGCATCTGACATCATAACAGAAAGTCCAGCTGCATTACAAGTAAAATTCATATACACTTCTTATTACTTATTTTATGTATTAAATGAAATACTAAAAATGAACAAAATTACGAGTAATACATAAAATTTTTTATAAAAATAATAAGAAAACCACGTTTAAAGATGACATCCATATTTTCAATGTATACATTACATTTAGATATAATTTTTCATTTTTATTTTTTTTTTTTTTGTTTTTCATTTTTATTTTACTTCATTTTAGCTACGTTATTTACAAACGTTATCTAGCATTTCATCAGAAAAGAATTCAACAATTATATTTCCAATACCAATAGAACTTTTCACTCCATTCATTGCGAGTGCCGGTAGCGGAGGCCATAGTGGCGGCGGTATTAGTAGTGGCAATCCTAGAAAATTTTAAAGGATATTGGATGTATGAAAATCAATTAAAATTAAATATGTGTACGAGTGCTATATTAATATGTATGTATATAAAATAAAATAAAAAATAAAAAATGTGTATAAAGCACAATGGGTAGAAGAATGATAAGAGAAATGAAAGCATAAAATAAAATGAATAAATATTCGAAGTTCGAAATTTTGTATCCATTTTTGAATAATAAAATTTTATAATTAGAATTTTTAAGATTGCTGTTGAATTATTTAATTTTTATTTACAAATAAATCTGTAATTTAGGTGAATTGTAAATTTGAAAAAAAAAAAATTTATAAATAAATTGGAATAAAAAAGTCCATTACATTGATTATGCTTTATTTTGTGTTCGATTTTATTTTTGTATAGTGCAGTGGGTAGCAAAATTTCAACATAAAATTTTTAAATTAAAATTAGTAATAAAAAATAATTTAATTATTTTCTTAATCTAATTGAAATCAATATACGGATTGATACATGTTGATATTGAAACTCTTGTAATTTGAAATTCGAAAAAAAAGGACTAAATGAAGTAACTTTTTTATATATGATTCAGTTAATATGATTAGGTACCTGTATGCTATGCATTAAGCATTACATATTTGGTCAAGTATACTTATAAATTGAAAGAGTATATAACTAGAATTTAAGAAATTATTTGAAAAGGGTCATCATTTTTTATTGGATTGCTTATATGTATGAGAACTGAGTACCGATATCAGAAGTTTCCAAAATGTGGGTCACGTGTTATTTCGAGCTGAGTCGTCAACAATTTTATTATTCAGATTATTACGATTGTTCGTGTCCACATAACCACAAAATCTGTTAATTATTACACAAAAATTATAAATTATGAATTTTGATTTAATAAAAATTTGAGATGTAGATAAACCAACATTTTGTTAAATTAATGATTTGCGTATAGAAAAGTTCGATGGTTATTGAGAGACAACACTCGTTGAGTTCAACGAAAATGTTATATTTTAAATGAATATAAGCGAGATGAATGCGCAACAGTATTTTGTGATTTAAAATATGCGCCTCTACTGAGTTATATAGCCGACATATTTTCTAGGGTTAAAGGAACATTCATAGTGTAACGCTAAGTGAAAGTGAAATTTATATGTCTTTTGTTCCTTATTTTCTTACACGACATTATATGTCTGCGTCACTCTCTAATTGAAATTGAAATTGCCAAAGTAAAGTGAAATTAGGTTCTATTCCTAATTTCAATTTCACTTAACAAAAGCTATAAATTTAATTACAAAAATGTTGTTAGGAAATTGACCAACAGATGGAAATATACAAAAAATGCAAGAATTTCCCTAAAATTCCTTTAAATTCCCACTTAAAAATGGAGAAATTCAGTTGAGAATTTGAAAATTTGAATTTCAAATGTCAATTTAAACAAAATTTTTAATGTAAAATTTTCGAATTTCAAAATTAACTTAGCTTTGTATTTTGAACAGTATGCTTTTTCGTGAAATTTCACTTTCACTTAGCGTTACATTGTGAATGAAGCATAAATGAACTAAATGCACGGTTACAAGGAGTATATGAATGTGATACATTTGCAATTCGTAGTAAAATCAGTAAGGAGGCTACCGCTCGGTGGCGCAAGCCGCAAGTATAGAAGTATAGAAGCTTTCCTACTGATCTTAAAGTCGCGGGATTGATTCCCGCCCACGGTAGAAGTAAGAAAAATTATTTTCAGTTTTTCGTTACATATTTCCAACTTTCATTACTCCCAAAGTTCACTCAGCTTTGAATGAGTACCAGCAGCGTGTTGGGAAAAAGAGCTTTCGATATTGTAGAGTGCAACTTTGAAATTACTCCTCTCTTTTAATAGATTTATTAATGCTCAAAGAAATAATTATTGTTATCTAATTGAGTATATTATCTTTCTTTATTCTTTGATAATGATGACCATGAAAAACAAATGCAGGAATAAATTACGTTTACAGAACTTTTTTCGTCTTAAACTGCCAAACCAAAAATATTGAAAATATTACCAATAAAATAGAAGGCAAGTGCACTCTATACTCATACACCCTATCATTAAATGTATTTAAATATAGTTATAGGGGTTATATCCTAGCATCAATATTTTGAAAATAAATTCATTCTAGTTTTTTCTTTTACATTTGTTTACATAAAGAGTTTCGTTAGAAATTTAATATGGTCTCCAACACTATGAGTATCGAATCGTAAAAATTTAAGTGTCCCTGTTATATATTATTCGTCGTATTTCTTGTTGAATTTCAAACCTTTTTCAATAAAATTTTCCAAATACATACAAGTACATAAATATTCTCGAATCATTCCACTCAACTTTTAAGTACAAACATTTTTTTTTTTTATAATTTCTGTATGGACAAACTTAATTGGTCACAATCCTTGAAAAAAAGAAAGGAATATAAATTTGTTTCTCTTCTTATGATATGGGATGTTGGTTTAAGAAAAAAATTCACATCAAACGAAACATTTTCTACTTGAAAAAAGCGAATATGTATCTACTTGTATCCTTATACTGTTTATACTTCAAAAATAGCAATAATACATATGTACTAGTATATACTCCTAATACTTGCAAGTATGGTATAGAAATATACTTGAATAGTTCTGGTGAATTTATTGACTAATTTTATAAAATTTTCAACAAGTGGAATCGAATATGAGTATTAATAGTAAACTGTTGGAGATGTAGGATAAATAAAAAAACGATATCGGTTCTCTTTTTTTTTTAAAGAAATATTTGATACTGATAAAAATACTCGTACACAAATGAATGAATGATGGAACGATAAAAGAAAGAACCCAGCTGACCAAGTGAACTCATAGTGAATTCATTCTGAATTCATTTCAACCAAGTGATTCTTCACGTGAACGTTCACAGTGAATTCACAGTGAAGATATTTTATTTCGAAAATTTTTACGCTATGGCTGGTCACTGTGAATTCACTAAATGAATTCATTTTGAAATCACTTACTGAATGTTTAATGAAAACACGAAATGAATTCATATTGAATACAGCTTGTGAAGGTAAAATACCATTCACAATATGAGTAATCCATGAATCCTGGCTCTAATTATTATATTCCTACTTTTCGTTTTGATTTTTCTGAATAATTTAAGCAAAAACTCTTTAATCACTTAATAATATTAATCACTTCATTCTTTTTTATTTATTTTACTTTTTGATTTTAATAAACTAATATTACACAGAATTTAAAACACTTGCTTATTCCTTATTCTTAGACTCGAATAACTACATTTTATATCGCTTCAGTTTACAAATTAGTACATGAAAAGGGGATACAAAATTTCACTTTACGTTCACTAAGTGATTCCATAGTGTTAGCCTTTGTGAATCGCAACCATTTTACAAAGATAAAACGAATGAATTCGCCTAATCATAAAATTAAAATAAGTTTACATAAATCGTCATTCATCAAATGAATTTTATATTAATATAATTCATATTTCAATCACTTGGTGTATTCATAATACATCCGTTTTTGAATAATTCACTTATTTTTCATTTCGTGTTTTCAAAATGAATAAGAGAAAAATTATTCAGTTGGGGAAGATTTTTGGCATTCACTATGAATTCACTGTGAACCTAGTAGTTCACTGAATGGTCAGCTGGGAATAAATGAAAAATTTTCCACACACTTTCAATAATAATTCATTCAATAATCTTTTCTTCAAGTTTACTAGTACTATATACTCACTCATATTATGTCGTATATGGTCCTATTTAAACTATTACATTGGTAATATTATATAAGAATGAAAAGACAAACAGAAAATTTTATACTTTCCATTTTTTTGCGGTCAATTTCCTATGTCCAATATAAAGTTTAACATCAAATTTCCTCTCTATTATATTATACATTCTACATTCGATGAAGAAAAAGAGAATATAATCTGTTGAAAAAATAAATATGTATATCCTTATATCTATACGAGTATATTATGTACATTATGTGTGCTTATCTAAGTATCATATATGATGCTTGTATTTTTATAGTTATTTATAGGTATATCCTTTTATGTTTTAAATGCATACTCAAAATATATGTTATACAATGTGTATGTACTTTGAATAAAGAAAATAAAAATACTCATACATATATAAATGTAATATTCGTGCAATCGATTTATGAAGAAACGAAGAATGACCATAAAAAAAAAAAAATACAGTCTTTTACCAAAAAAACCGAACCACACTTACAAATTATGTACGTAGGATTTTATTTTCTTCAAACATATATATTTATTGTTGAAAGATGACAGTTTAAACAAATGATAATGAATTTTAAATTATTCAATTTATTTAAAAACATTTAAATGATAAACTTGTAATTAATTATTTTACTAACATATTTAATATTTTTGTTTCTACATTTTTGATGAGAGCCTGGATTCTGTAGGGCAATTATTGTATCAGTCGAGCAATTAACGATAGTATTTTTTATATTGTTGTGTTATCGTCATACTCATGCCGCAATTCTTGTAATATTTCTTTTCTAAATACACAGGTTCGTGAAATTTAACTTTTTTTCCCTTCCAAATAATTATGTGTTTTTTTTACTTATTTAGGTATGCACACTTTTGTTTTTTTATTATCACGTCAGGATTTCTTTTTATTGAAGATATTCATATTTAAAAAATTTTTAATCATCAACAATTTTTATGGGAAAATGATTTGTAAAAATACAGTAATGGATAAAATTGAATGTTTAGGTAAAAATAAATGAACGGTAGTTTTAGTTCTGCACAATGATAAAAAACTACATAAATTATGAAGACTTATGATATATTTTTCTGCTATCTTCAAAACTTCAAAACTTCTCTTCAGTCTTTTTCTCCTGTAACTGAGATGCGATTCATTCCTTTTCAACATCCAGCAATAGTCAGCCATCATGCTTATGTCCCTGTTAACTCTTCTCTATGATTTTAATATCCTGATCAAATCGTTCTCCCTGTTTTTCACTAATTGCACCCAGATTTTAGAAGAGAAGTCGATATGCGAATTTAGAAAATTCATTTTAATATTCATTACTAAGTGAATTTTTGTTTTATTTTTGAAATTAAAAGGAGAAAGTTTTCTCTTCCAAATAAAAAAAAAAAAATCCGAGTTCGATTGAATGATTCGTTACCGCGAGTAATTTATAATCAATTATCCGTGAAAGAGTTAAAAATCTGCATATCCTTTTCTCAGAAAATAGACGTGATGTAATTTTTTCAATATTTTTTTCGTATCTTGGGACCTAATACCTATTCCAATTGCTATTTAATTTTTTTAGGGAAAAACCAACACAGGCCTGTGATGGTACGCCATTTGCCGAAATACAGAATCATGTCATTACTGATGGTGAATGTTTCATTGTTCTTTTGGTGCAGTTCTCATTGTATTATTTTCCAGGTTTTTGCGGATAAATCAACGGCTTCATGTCAATGAATTAGAAAATTCGCCCGCTCACTAAATACCACCTGGAACACAGGTTGAAGCGATATGCCTGAATGAGATTTAGAGATATTTTGGCAAATCTTCGTTTTCGTGGAACAATTGTCTACGTAATGTTCTCGAAGAAATTCCAATATTTTTCATGTATTAATTCTCTACAAAAATGTTTCTTGCAGACGAGAAATAGTTCTCCATTGCTTTACGAAGAATAAATCGCTCACCTCGTAATGTTGTTTTCTTCAAAATTACAGAATTTTTACGTTATTATGTATAAATTACGTATTTATTGACCTTTGCCAACGTTTCGTAAAACACTATTAAATAACGCTGCAATTTCAAAAACGTCTCAATTGCGACGTATTTTTTTTTTAATGCATATTTCCTTCCTCATTTGTTTACTTTGGGACCTTTAATTAATTACTTGTTCATTATCCTTTTATAAATCAAATCTTTTTTCCAACAAAGCATTGCAATGCAATAATTTACACATTCAAAATGAAGGTAAAAATGTAAAAATTTCCTGGTGTTTCAGTTATTTAGACGTAATTTTTCTCAAATATACAAAGTTATAACTATGGCTTAAAAGGATACTGCTTCGAATTTAGATAAAATAAGATTTTTACAAAATGAAATTTTTTGTAAAATTTAGCGATAATAATGAAAAAATTCAAAGCCTAAAAGTTAATTCAACACTTTTTGAATGATCCCAATATTTACGCAAGGGATGTAGATGAAAATGTGTATGTGTAGATGATGTGTAGAAAAAAGTACACTTTTGAAACATAAAAAATAAATTTTTTTTTCTATTTGTTTACAAGAAAATAATATGTAGATGTTAGTAGTATAATGTGTGGTGTGTGTATATGTTTGATATTTCTATTTCCGACCAATTTTAATATTTCCTTACATTTTTTTTTTCTAAAAGTTCTTTGATGAGGGTAAATCACGCAAATTAATTCAATGTGGATAAAAGATATATTATAAGAGAAAAATGTAAAAATCTTATAAAAAATAATATACTATACACATAATATGTACATACTCGTATGTGTGTATGGGGAGATATAAAATAGAACTTCAATGCTAATACAACGAAAGGAAAATTAAAAAAAAAAAAAAATAATCAAAAAAAAAATACAAAATGAAGAAAAAAAAATACATTATATTATTATGAAAAGGAAACGGAAAAATCAGTTTATTGAAATTGAAATGCGTTCTCATATTGATGTGGGATCTTAATTTTTATTTTGCACTAGAGTATATAGGGTGCTCTACTTGGTCTTGAGGATGCATAAAAATTTTGAAAATTTTATATTTTTGCTTGAAAGATACTATTTTGCCATTACGAATACAGGTTTCAATTAAATAACTCAAGTCACCGTCAAAAGACCTCGAAGATTGACTTTCTTCAAGATAATAATCAAGGTTATAATCACCATTATTTTAGCGTTTTCAAATCGTAGAGCGTTTGTCTGTAACTTTTTTTTAGTGTTGCAATTTAAATGAAATGTTTAGGTAGGCATATCTCAAGATTAAAAACTAATCCTCCCTGTATACAAATAGAATTTTATAGCAAATATTAAATAAATTTTAAAGGCAAAGCAAAAAAAAAATATAAGAGACTATGGGCCTTACTTATAAACCGTAACTAAGTTATTAATAAGAACTTAATCGTTTGTTAACTAATTTTTCATACTCATAACAAATTTAATCTTAACTTTAGTGTTAGTAGAGACTTTAAATTTTAATCGTGGCCAGAGCTCTATTAAGTCGTTATTAAGAGCATAATAACCTAATTTTTGATCAAACTATCAAAGAATTTCAAATTAAAATATAAAATAGGCATAATAACATAACATAACATAGTAACATATGACATAAAATAAAAAAAAAATGTTTCTTTATTCAAATTGACATAACTAACTGACTATTGACATAAAAAAATTATAAATTTCAAATGTAAAATTACAATTAGCAAGCAAAAAGAGCTTTTTAAAAAAGCTTTTTAAATTAAAACTTGGTAAACTGTTATGAGTACCAAAATTAAAGTCACTTCTAAATTCGTTATGTCATTACTAAAATAAAGTCGACTTTAAGAAATTTTTATGAGTAAGGCCCTATATACTTTAAAAGATGAACACACTAAAAAAAAACTTTACTCTTACATGAACTTTTGAAGTAAAGTACAGAAAATTTTATGAACTAAGTACGTATGGAAAAAAAAACTTTATGATGGTTATTGTGTGGTATTGTTAAACTTTACATTTATAAACTTTTAATTTTCTTTCATGCACATAATCCTTTCGTACTATATGTGATAAATATTATTTGATGGAATAATAATGGTTAAACAGAAATAATACATTTTTTTTTAAACTAGAAAACCACAATTATTATTAAACCTAAAAATAGAGATATATAAGAGGTACATATAAGAGAATGTGACCAGAATACATTGCTAAACAAGCGGAATAGATAAAGATGACAATGAAGACGACAGGTCGATTATATTATATAATGCACAAAGATGCTCCACATACATTACATAGATATAATATAATATATAAAAAGTAGACAGGTACTTAAATATCTGCACCATACTTAATCTACACAGGATGACTAAAGTGTGGGAAAGTAGTAGGAAAGTGAATAGGAAAGTGTGGGACAGTATGTAAATTCTTAAAAGACATTCTCATTTTAACTTTTACCCACATCATCTTTGATAGACTATTTCAATCTACTAGACAGATAAAAAAAAGTTAATTGTTTGTAAAAATCTAGCAAACAACGTGATGATTTCTTTATGACATTACAAATTTTTTTTCTCAATCATAAAATATTTTAAGGAATATGTTTCCCCGCATTTATGCAACATCATAATTTAATGTAATTAATTTTCAATTTATTTACATTTACACCATCTTCACTACATACAAGCAGTGTTTATGATATACTTTGTTTGCGATGTATGTTGTACACCCCCGGACAGTAGGATAGGTTCAGTTTACTTTGTATCAAAAATTATATTTTAAAGATTTTGGATCAGTTTCCGATTTCAATATAATTGAAATCTTCTCTGGACACTGTCAAATCGCATAATTTGTATAAACTGCAGAAACTTACTATATGACGCGATACATCATAAGAAACTTTATTCTCTTCTTCTCTCGATGGCGCTACAGCCTTGGTCTCCTGTCAAGTTTGTCTTCAGTCCTCTCTATTCTTTACCACCGCCTTCCAATTCCTAAGAACGTAGTCACGATAAGCCCGTTCCGTTCCGTTCCATAAAAGGAAAAAAGTTGGATATTTGACATTTCCATGTTATTTATATAGATTGACGGAAAAGCTGTTACAATTGACTGAACGGAACGGTACGAAACGTTGAAGTTTCAATAACATAACCTGTTTCCATATAAATTTTCAATATTAGCTTTCAACTTTACTATATACCGTTCCGTATTATTATAACAGGTATACTTTGAAACGTGTCGGAACGGAACGGCCTTATCGTGAATACGCCTTAATATGCAGCATACATTTTGCATCCCCACTGACTGCATTAAACCATCTTTTTCTGGATCTATCCCGTTATCTAGCAACAAATTTTGATAAATTGAAACATGAAATATGTATCATAACATTAAATAATACTGGTCCACTTAAGAGTATTCTATAGCAGTTACTGAAATAAGTATAAAGTTGATAGAAAAAAATAAAATAAAATGAATCAATACTACTGTCTGAGGGTGTATTTATATGCGTATGTTATGCATTTTTCGACGTTCTTTTAGTTACCTTGCAAGCAATAATATTCACAGTCTTAACATTATTATTTTTCAAAATGACTTGTTTGCAACTAAAGAACTTAGTCAAAATCTTAGTTATTAACCTTCACTATTTCAGTCAAAAATTTGTTAGTACTTATAAAGAGTTTTATACGCAAAGATATAGCAGATAGTAAGTACTTATGTATATGTATAAGATTCTATAAAATCCGAAAGGAAAGAACTCATGATGAATTATTAAAAAAATTAAATATAGTATCTTATAATTTTATAAAAATATGTACACCTTTATTTTAATAAAAAATTTTTAAAGCTAAAAACATAAATTCAATTTTATAATTTAAAAATAATTAAGTATGTACGTATAAATGTAACATTAATTTGAATTATTGAATTTGAACTGAAAGCGAAAAGCAAAAAATTATTTAAAAATAATTTAAATTGTCGTCATCGTAATACCAGCTATTTTTATTATCATTATTATTATTTGTGTTCTCTTTGCCTGTCTGTTGTTCAATTTCATCGTCATTATTTGTTGTTTTATCCTTTTTACGATTATTATCATTATTATTATCTTCATATTCATCATATTCATCTTGTTCTGAATTATTATTATTTTTATTAATTATACTAATTGGACATTCGTTACATTTACTTTCATCTAATCCATAATCAATACAATTTGATCCAATACATTCACAACAACCATCCATAAACCATCGATATTTATTTGATCCCATACTTTCACAATATTCTATACATTTTTTCATTATTAAACAATTATTTATGTAAATTACAGTACAATTATTATATAAAATTGTTTCTTGTTCTTTTTTATAAATATCTGAATTAATTAATTTTTCATTTAAATATTTCATTTTATTATTATCAGTTTGTTTTGAATCGTTATTTATACTGACAATATTATGATGTTCATTTCGAAAATTGTAAACTTTCCATTTTTCATCATCGTCTGGATCTGATGTAAGTGTATTAAAAAGTTGTGGTATACCATTTAAAAATTCTCCAGTATATGATTTTATTTCAATTTTTTTATCGACAGTGGATACTGTTTGATTATTGCCATTATTGCTGTCGGATTTCATATTTTCTGTGACAGTATCTAGAAGACATAAATCTAAACATCCACAACATTTTAGATAAAGTGTACCTAAACATTTTAGACAATCTGTACAACAATAACAATCCGTTAATTTACATTGACATTGTTGCATTAATAAGCATTTTGATATGATTGATCCACAAATGTATGTATCACAAAATTTTATAAATTCACTACCACTACTACTACTACTACTGCTGCTGCTGATGGTGTTATTATTATTATTGTTCGTTAGAGATATTGATGGAACAATTAAAAATGTTTCACTTAATAAAATTTTTGAATAACATAAACAGAGGAATAAATACAATCTCATAATTTTTAAAATAATTAATTTTTTCATAATGAAAAACTTTCTTCACTTTTCAAATTTGTTTAATTATAAAAAAATTATTAATTATATTTTAATGTTTCATACGTGTTCTAGAAAAAAAAATATCCTTTTTATACTTTTTTCGTTATTTTTTAAATAAAATTGCTTATATTTTTAACACTGTATTTATTTCGTACTATATTGCAACTGAGCTCACAAATATAGACAACCACTGCCTGTTGACTTTTTCTTATTTTAACTTATGCATACATAAGATAGATACATATATACATATTTAACCAACACAAGCGAGCAATTTTATTATATTTAAACATTTCAACCAAAATATATACATATTTATATTATTTTGTAAATAATATAAATTGTGAATTTTTGAAATTATTTTAATAATTTTTATATCCATATACTGTGTAAATAGCTATTGGCTGCAAAATATCGTGATACGTATTTTGAATTTTACAGAATTCATAATGTAATAATTTTTATTTATGTTGAAATATTTCAATTTTATCAGATTTAAACAAATCTTATATTTACATACATATATGTATGTATATTTGAATCTGAATATGTATGTACATAGATACACATCACGTCACGTGTATTAGTAGCAAGTGTACAAGGCGTGTGTATTAGTATTTATACCCGCTGTATACAAATGTAAATATTACAGGTTGAAAAAAATATAAATAATTTAGAGATAAAATTCAACCTCGCTGTTACCTGCCTAAATATTATTTTTGTATAGGTAGTTTAAAGGATGAAAGGATTTATATATAGGAATATAGGTATACTATACAGTACATTTTCATTACATTTAATTATTATGCGTATTTATACGTACCTACTTCTAGATATTATCACAGACAATATCCTTATCTGTGATATTATTATATGCTATCATAAATTGTGCTATATTTTAATTTAAATTAGAATATACATACATACATACATTTTAAAAATAGATTGGTATATACATATTTAAGTATTTATATGAGGGTATTTATATTTATATTAAGTATACAAAAATATATTTATGTACTTTACACGTATCTACAGGTAGATTTGAATAACTATATAAAGTTCTATATTATCACATATTATCTATATAAAGTTCTATAGATTTCATTATCATTTTTATGAACCTCGTACATGATTTATAATTTTATACAGCTAAGTAAGTAGTAAGGAAGGACAAAATACTGAAGTAAATACGGAAGGACAAAGAAGATATTTATAATTTGAATAGAATTTACATTTTAAAAATGGTATGGTTAGAATTACAGTAAACGTAATTTTGATAGACGCAGTCATATTAAGAGTAGGATTGGACTTTGAAAAATTTCGAAAACAACAACAACGATTTTAAATACAAAAATTTTAAAAAATGTTTTTGCATACCTTTTAGGTGCTAATAAAAATGGATTTTTGAATATTTTGATGAAAAAAAAAAACATAATTTTATTTTGTTAATAAAAATGGAAATATAACAAAGATTTTTATCCTATTTTTTGTAAACACTTCAGAAAAGTCCAAATTTTATATTGATACCAAAATCATATAGAAATATGAAGATTGAATGCATGAAAATAGAAGTTAAAGTTGAACGATTTTTCAAAAAAAAAACCTTACCTTTTTTAAGAACTATAACTAAATTTCAGAACTTAAAATCAAAAATGTGCTCCATTCAAGGACCACACTAATCTTGGGGCTATCTATATTCAAAATTTTAAAGAAATTGTTAAATCAGTGTTTGCTGTACGAGATGCGTTTGGAAGCCGAAAAATCGCAATTTTGACAAATTCGACACCCTGTAAAAAGGAAACAAGAACATTTTGAAAAACAAATGCTCTATTCAAGCACCACAATTCCTATCAAAGTATATACATATATAGTATGTTTCAAATTTCATTGAAATCGGTTAAATAACTTCGGAGATATGTGGTGCACAAGATAGCAGATATCTCGAATTCTAATCTTAAGGTTTATGTTTCGTTTTTTTGTAACAGCATTTAGAGATATTTTTTAAAGAATTTTTAGAGAATTAGAAGCTAAATTTAGATAGACGCTTTTCAATTATTATCGGTTTCTTGATTAAAAATATTTCTATTTTTAGAAATAGCAAAAAATAGGCAAAACCTATCGAAGTTAGTAAAATCAGTTTAGAAATTTCATAAAAATCCAATTCATAAAAAAATAATTTTGTTAGTTGTTCTAGAGATAAATGTTTTCCTTTATCCAGTTTACTAAACTAATTTCATTACTTTCTTTACTTTCCTCGAATAGAATAGCAATTTAATAGTTAAAAATCAATTAAAACATTATTACTTCATGTAATGTTATGAAATTTTGAAAAAAAAAATTTTTCAATCAAGCAAAATATCATCATCAATAATTAGACTGTGTCCATCTTAATTACGCGGACTGTAAATTTATTACCCAGATGCAGAAGTACAGTAAAATGATACATTATATTATTTCAAATATATACATACTCGTATATAGGTATACCATATGCAATATATATATTTGATAGGTACAATGAGATCAAGTAAAATTCAAGTAGGTAGGAGTTAACTTTTTAATTCGAAAATATTATTGGCGCCACACCTAATGGTTAGCAAGTTCAATAAGAACGAATAATGCTACAACAAGATAACGATTTTATCGAGGTCCAATGTACTTACTAAATGTATAACAATTTATAATAAAACTGTCCTAAATAATTTTAATAAAAATTTTCAAAAAGTCTGTAATAATAAATAATTGAATATGTGAATGCGTTATGTTATATAAAGTTATATTATAATCTGTTGTATATATTTTCACATTCAGAAAGTTCAATGATTTTTTACAATATTTAAATTAGAAATTTAGAAAATAATTTATTGTAATTTTATTCCTTCATTGACGAATTTTATATTTAAATGAATATAATATTCAAACTTTTTTTTTTAATTTTTCATCTATGAATTCTATTTCGTAGCAGATAACAGAAAGATGAAAATTGATTTCATTTTTAAAATTGAAATTTTTGTAATTAAAGTTAAAAATTAAATTTGATTTTTATAAAATTTTATAGAATTTTTGTTAAAATATTTTAGAGATTTTTGATTAAAAAATAAAACGAATGAAATTTTTTATTATGATCACGTAATTACATAGATATATATCATGTACATGTTACATATATACATACATACATAAATATTATATGTAGGTATATATGTACGAGGATAGAATTAAGAGTATTCGATCCAGCATATATAGAGATGCACCTTAAAAAAATAATAAATATGAAGACTTTTAATTTTAGCAATTTTCGTTGGATGTATCATTTTATGTACTTATTTGAAGTAAAAAAGTTGTGGTATTTTTTTTTTCAAAATCCAAAAAATTGGTAGCCGGCGCTGTAATTAAATATTTTCAAAAGAGTTTTCAACTACTTCACCACACTATAAACATGGATAATTCAATATTTTATGAATCTGATTCACTTTATTCAATTTTAAAAAAATTGAACTGAGAATAAATGTACTGACGAACATATCGCCGTTCTATTTATATGATGAACTTTCTGTTCTGCCCATAGAACAGAAACATACGCAAATGATATATATACGTATATTGTCATTATTTCTAGATCAATGGTAGATCTAAAAGAAACTTTTACGAGAATGATGGAAAAAATGGGGCTTAAAGTGAATGAATCAAAAACAAATAATATGTGCTCTGGGAATGAATTAGTAAGGAAAAGAGAACTGGGCAAAATGTATCGATGAATGAATATAATTTTGAAGCGGCAGAAGAGTTCATCTATCTAGGATCCTTGATCAATTTATTGTAAAAATGAAGTGAAGAAAAAAGTACAAAGAAGAATAACTCTAGCAAGCAGAACTTACTATATGGACTACGAAATATAATAAAATTCAAAATAGTTCCAATAAAGTTAAAGTGTCAAATACTCGTATATGATACAATGATAAAACTAGTGCTTCTATATGGAGCAGAAACTTAAACTATCAATACAACACATGAAGCAATGCTTGGAGTTTTTGAAAGAAAAATTCTGAGAGCGATGTTCGGAGCGATAAATGAAAATGGACAATGAAAAAGAAGATATATATTATCATGAATTTTATCAGCTTTATAGAAATATAGATATAGAACAGCTCTTGAGAATAAAAAGGCTTCAGTGGATAGGTCACCTGAACAGAATGGATGAGAGAAGTGCCGTAAAGATGATTACGAATAGTAGTCCTGATGGAATGAGAAGACCAGGCAGACCAAGAAAACGATACATAGATATGATTGAAGACGATGCGAAGATCCTAGAAATAAAAAAACTGGAAAGGAATGGCAAAAAATAGAGATGAATCGAGGACCATCCTTTGGCAGGTGAAGGTTCCAAAGGGACTGTCGAGCCAAATGTTGATGATGATGTGATGATGATAGGACAGAAAAAACTCTGAAGTTTTGAAAAATTTATAATGTAGTTTTGAATGATTGTCGGATGAAAGTTCACGTGAACTTCTTTACATTACAAAAATATTGGACGAAGATTTACATAATAAAAATATTAAACAAGTTAACAGCATAAGTATACACTCATGTGATATAGACGATAAACGAGTGTTTTGCTGCTCCATCCAATTATTGATCAAATGCATTAACTCACAGAAAGACAACATTTTGTGAACTTAAAAAATTTACAGACGGTTTGAAAAAAAATCTTTGAATATCTCCATGTATATTGACTATTGAGTTGCACTTGTAAAGGAAACACAACGATAAAAAATATTCATTTCACGAATATATACTTTTTACTTAATACTATTTTTCTTAGTTATTAGATCGATAATTTGTTACTGCACTTCACTCTCTTGGACTGTTGAAGATGAAATGCACATACTAGAAAATATACAAAGTATTCGTTACAAAGAAAAATTCAATCAAATATTCAAATTTTGTCAGGTAGGTAATAGAAGATATTGTGTCACTCACTTACTACCATAAAACAAATGATTATGATGAGATGATTATGTACAAAAATTTTTGTTCTTTGTTCAATTCCAAAATGACTACTACAGCAGGTGTGTTGTTATTTTTCATGCACTTGAAATCGTAATAAATTATGTATTATAAATATTGTTATTAGTTTCGAATATGTCATTGTGAAATAATAAATTAACATGTAAATAAGTGTGTTATATAATGAAAATTTTTATAAAATTCACAAATTTATTTTGTCTACATAAATACGAGTACATAGGTACATAAATGTTCGTGAAAATAAACTGATACCCAATTACTAAATCAGAATATTTGATAAAAAAATTTTTTACTTTATTTATTTACGTATATGTGGAATGTTCGAATGTAAAAATATAACAACAATTATTATTTATTGTTTATTATTATTGATTTTAATAATTTTGAATATTCATTTAATACATGGACTAAATAATGTTGGTAATATAAATAATCCGAATAGTCCATGTCCAAAATTATTTCAATATCGTTATAATGGTAATGAATGGTATGGTTTATTAAATTTAAAATCAATAATAACAGCTTTAACGGTAATGCAAGTGCATAATATTCATGTTAAAATTATTTTATCACAAAAAGGTCGAATTTTATCAGTGAGTATTTTGTAACAAAAAAAAAAAAAATATATTTTTTCATTCATTTATAGTAATTATACACACATAATAATTACACATTTCTATTTAATTTTTTTTTTGTTTAACTATTATATGCTTAATATAATTTTTTTTTATTATTTTTAATTAAATTTAAATTAATTCTGATATTTATATATTTATCTAATATGTATAAGTATAAGTAAATAAGTGCCTATATATCTAACTTTTTTTTTGTCTTTTTTTGTTCTTGAAAATCATTTTGATAATTATTTACAGAACACATGTATTTTTCTTGTTTTATTTTTTTTTTTTTTTGTTTTTTTTTTTTTCAATTGAATTAATTTCAATAATTACGCGATTGTTTGTAAACTTGGATATTTAATGATATAATAATTAAAAAAAAAAAAATGTATACAATTATGTGTGATGGTTCTTTATACGAAATATTATAATTTACATATAATAAATGCAAATACAAAAATAATGATAATAATACAAAATGTGAAATTACATTACATATATTGAAAAATGTACATATACGTACATATATAGAATTATCTCGGTGAAATAGAACCGCTACATCAATATAAATTACAAGATGTATTGAACACAAATATCAATTTCAATAATAATAATAATAATAATGATGAAAATGTCGATAATAATAACTATGAATTTATGTACAAAATAAAATTTCCGAATAATCAACATCCACCGAAAGTAACACAGATTTTTGTAAATAATCGATTAATTTGTTTCGGTTCTCCAGGTAAATAAGTATTATATTATATTCACTATCTACAACGTACATCAAGTGTGTATACACTTACAAATTTTCAATCAGAATAATAACTATTGCATTTGTGATTTATGATTTTATTAAAATATTGAAGAAAAAATGTTCATTTTATATTCAAGAGACGGGTGTCATAGTAACAGTAATAAATTTGGAACATACGACACAATTTTCAATTCCAACAACAAAAACAGCAACAACAAATAGGACACCAATATTTTTATTAGATACTGTGCCACAATTACCAATAATGGAACATAATATATCTCCAGCTCGTGTAAAGTATGTATGTGATATAAATGAATTTTTGTGAACTTTTCAAAATGAAATGTATAGTACTTTATTTTAAAATTTTTCCATCAAATTATGTACATTTTACATAACTGTTTCATCAATATTTTCAGCAATAAAATATGTGGTCAATCAGAAATTTCAAAAATTTTGATCTCAAATAAAAGTGCAACATCTATAATACGCGGTTCATGGCCATGGTTAGCTGCTATTTATGTAAATAATTTAACAACTCTATCATATCGATGTAGTGGAAATATAATATCATCTCGGATTATTATAAGTGCGGCACATTGCTTTTATAATTATAAACCGAACGATTTACTAATATTTTTGGGTAGATTCAATTTGAATGATTGGAACGAAGATAATTCTTTAGCTGTATCCAGTGATAATATATTCATTCATCCAGATTTTGATGAAAATTTGAAAACATTCGATGCTGATATTACAATAATTACATTAAAAAATGATATAAGGTTGGTGACAAAAAAATTAATGAAAATTTTTTCAATTAAATATTTTAAGATAAATTAAATTTTTTTTTTTTTAGATTTAATAATTATATTCGACCAGTTTGTTTGTGGACAGGATCTACAATCTTACAATATATAGAAGATGAAAGTGGAATTGTAGTTGGATGGAGTAGTAATAGTATCAGCAGTAATCTAAATGAAAGCGATGATAATGAATATAAAAATGAACGAATCGCAATAACTAAACCAAAAATGATAAAATCAGTAATTATATCGAATGAAAAATGTGAAAAACTAAATGAAAACTATAAAAATGTTTTAACAAAACGAAATTTTTGTGGTGAAAATGAAAATAATCAGGGATTTTGTAATGGATATTCTGGTAGTGGTTTAATGATTATTAAAAATAATCGTTGGGTATTACGTGGAATTGTATCTGGTTCATTACCATTGGATGAAAGTAGATTATTGGAATCACCAACATCACAGTGTGGTACCGATAGAATAACAATATACACAGATGTTGCTAAATTCTTAGATTGGATTGTTGCATTTTTAATATGAATTGAGTTGTTTACTTTGAAAGTTAGACAAAACTTCAGATTTTCTTTTAAATGTTTCGAAATATTAGAAACTTGTGTTCGAATATCGAATACAATATTGTGAAATTATCATGTCATAATATCTCATGACATGTTACACATAATATGATTATTGTGTCGAAATTGGAGGATATAAATAATCAACCAGCTAGTTTTAATTTACTTTTATTAAAATTTGCAAAAATTTATACTTGACATCCTTTGAAATAGGCGATTTTATTAATTTCATCTTATTAAATTTTAATGACAAATTATTGCACATACTTATTATAGAACTCATTATTTATTAAAAAGTTAGATATAATATATTTGAATTTGTTTGTCTGTTATTAATATTTTTATTTTACAGTAGGTCCATGTAGGTCTTTCAACAAATTTTGCCACTTTAGACATAGTACATCATACTCTTTTAATCTTTTGTTGGATTATTTTCGATACCTATATGAAACAAATTATTTATATGTATGTATATTCTTTATACAACAATAAATTATCTTTAGTTACATGCAACTGTTCACTATTGCTAACTAAGGTGATTAAAGATTGTTTATAAAAATTAATAATTAGAAAATCCTACAGGACTGAACCATAGAATAATAAGTAAGTACTCCATAGGGCTCATCTCCAATGAATTACATATGTACCAATCATTGTTGGTTTACCAAAACCATTTCACATACAGGCGTAACAGTGAATTATATTATTGTTAATAATGGTATAGAGAAATAAATCCTATTTCTTAGATAAATGTGGATCTTGTTTAAAAATGTTTAGTTGTCAAAAGTAAATTTACATCGAGTTTTTCACATTTTTAAATTTTAAAATTCGAGTTTCACAACCATTATAATTGTTTTAAAATTTGTAAATGATTATTTAGTACTTAAAATTGCAATTATATTAAAATGTTTTGAAAAAATTAAAATATTCAAATGAAATTTACGGCTGTAATTTGATTCATAATTTTAACTCATCCTTATAAACAACGGTAGGGAAAACGCATTCTATAATGTTTAGGGCCGGTACTCACATCGAAAGCTAAATTTTTCTCCATATAAAACCTACATTATGTAAAAAAAATGTCGCTAAATTGTTAGCTAAATTTTTAGTTTCAAATTTCGCTTACTGGTACTCACTTCCAAACTAAATTTTTACGGTGGAACTTAATAGTGGAGAGTTGTGGAATTCATTTTTCACAATCATTTTATATGGTCGAGCATATAAAAGGCAAGCGAAATAATGACAGCTCAAATATTTTGACTAATGTATATTTATTTATTTATTTTTACTTAATTTAATTTCATAGCCTTCGCGACTTTTTTTCAAAAAATTTCAAAACTCTACGTACTCTACACACATTTCCTTCCACAATTTTTAGCTTGTAGAATTATATATGCAATTGCAAGCGAAAATTTTCACGGGAACTGAGTACCAGGTCTTACATGAAAAAATTCTATTGTCAATTTTAAATTCGTATGAATTTAATTCATTTTGTTCCACATTCCACACGGAAAAACAAATATTATGAACTAAAAAACAACCACTCATCCCTGATTCCTGAAGAACCAAGTTGGTCTTTTCATGGTCGGTCGATCAAAATCGGTCGAACATTTACCACTACGCCACTAAACATACGCGGCTATCTTTTACATCGAAAACCAACCACAGTTGACCACTCATTGGCGATAGACCCTTATTAGGTACTAAATTATCTCGATAAGGTGGTCCTGATAGAGCGCTTTTTTAATGGTAATTGGCAACAATTATTGGTGTGCGGTTAAGAGGTTAGCCAATGGTTCTTAACACAGATAAGGAATCTGATAATATCAGTATTGGCTGATTGAAATCTGACGCTATCCTATACGTCTCTATTAACACACAGGCCTCCGCTGTAAAGAAAGAACTCAATAATTGTTATAGAAAGTGTGTACTTTTCAAAAATTCAATAGTATTTTTGATTGTGTCCACGTTGGTTGTGTGTTGATGTTTTTCTATGTACTCTATTTTAGTGTTGCTCTTGTTAATTACGAGATGAGGTTGTTCTATTTTTTTGCATTTTCTTGTAGGAATCATGTCTCCGAATTCTGTATATTTAAATATGTAGAGGAGGATAAAACAAATTTGAAGTAAAATAAGATATATTTTTATAAATACGAGCATATTGAATGAAATCACAATAAAATTTATTAAATTATCATAATAAAAAATTTATCCTTATTCGGTATTCTTATTCAAATTCAATAGAAAATATGAAAATGCATGGTATATTAATATGTTCAAATGATACCCATACTACACAGACAAGTAAATTATCTTGCATTTATGTTTATAGATATACACGTACATTCATGTAAATGAGCAATTTGTGTCCTAAAATTCTAGTGCATTATTTAGTTTAGTTATATTTTTTATTTATTTTTTTTTAACAAAAAATACCATATTTTAGCCATACTGTCCCATAAATATTTACTAACTAAATAACTTTATGTACAAAATAAATATGAGTATCTACATGAGATATACAGGACTTACCAATAAGTGCATCAGCATTCGAAAATTAAACATAATGTTAACTACAAGTTATATGCATGTGATTTTTTGTGATTTCAAGAACAATGGATTACATTATGAAATCCAGAAATATGCTTCATCCGAAAAGATGACTTTTTTTTAGATCGACTTCCAAGTTCAACTGCTCCAATACCCAATTAGCAAAAGTTTGAAGCAAACCATGATCATTTCGTTTGAGGTTTGAGTTCCTAATTGCCAGTTTCACAGTGGAGGTATAAAGACAAAGTTAACTTAACCATAAACTTGGGTTTAAATTGAAGATTTAAACTCATTCAGTTTCACATTTAAATTTTAGTTGACTTTAGTTAACTAGAGTCCTAACCTAGAGTTTAACAAAGTTTAGTTAACTTGAACTTTAATGAAAAGCTCACAATGAGGGGATATTATAATTATATACTGATTATAACTGCTGGAACAGAATGTTTAGCCACGTGTAGCTGCAGTACGGCTGTAGGCTGACTGTTCTCTGACATCTCATAACATCATCATAAAGTTATTTTAAACCTTACCCAGAATTTAACCAGGAGATTTTGAAAGTTTAACTTACGTCGGTATTTAAACTCTATACAAAGGTTAAACTGTACTGTGAAACTCATTAATATTTTCATTTGCAGTTTAAACCTCCTACGAAGTTTAAACCTACACTGTGAAACTGGCCATAAGTCAGTTAAACTTGAACCTTACAAGACTTCAAACGAATATCAAGATGCAAAGTTCTCTAAATTCTCTATAAATTACCGAATATTCATTTTGATAATAAATTCGAATAATTTCTATTCGTTGTTGCATCGTATTTACCTCTCTATTACCGCTTGTCATATACAATGTTGGGCAAAGAAATCCAAGTTTGAGATTGACTTTTTCATTAGTGCTACCGTTGTGGCCATTGAAAGTACTGACGTCTCTATTGGTATACCCTATATACACATACGAACAAAAAACAAATAATATTCTATAAAAAAATAAAACAAAAGAAACATACAAAATATATGATACTTACATAATAATATAAATACACATTTGTACATAATATTCCTTACTTTCCATTTTCATTTCAGTATTTTGTTTTTATATTCTAAATATTAGTATATTAGATGATATTCTCTTCATTTTTTGTTCACACATTTGAAATGAAAAATTGGGAAAAAATATATAAGAATATTTTTTTTCATACATAAAATGTATGTAATACACGATAATAGTATCTATATACTAATAGTAGATATACATAAGTATGTAAGCAATCAAGTGTAATTTTCCAACATATGGATGTTTGTACATTACATTGTACTATTATATTATTATGCTTAGAGCATTTGGAAAATTGAATTTCAGTCTTAGTTATATTTTGTATATGTGGGAGTATTTTTTTCCTTTGTACATACATACATTCGCATGTTCTATAGATGTTTTTTTTTACTCTAACGATTTTGTTTTATGTTTTATCCAGAAAAAACAAAACATTCTTTCTAAATAATATAAAAATGAATAAGTAAAAATGAAGAAAAACAAAAGAGAAGAAAAAAAAAATAAACTAAAATAGAATAACAATAAAAAATGGCAGCAGTTTGAAGCCAAAAATGAAAAAAAAAAAATAAAAATAAAAGTCGAAAATAGAAAAATACAAAAATAAAATAAATTCAAATTATTTCATTGTTAATCTATATATTTTGTTTCATTCTTTTTGAAGTCACTTTATTTTTATGTACATACATATATGTAATGTAAATATTTTTATTTGTTTACTTTGTATTTTTATTTTTGTTTTTGTGTTTTTTTAGCTTTATTGTGTTTTTAAAAGTTATTTTCTCTTTATTTAGCTTTATTGTGTTTTCTTTTTTATTTTTTTTTTTTTCATTTCTTTATATTTTTATTTTTCAATATAATAATCATCATGTCTTACACTGGTGATACACCGCAGCAAATAGTAATATCAATACTACATTATTTTGCTAAATTATAATATAAACGCGGTGTATTAATGTAAATTAGATTGTATATTACTTTGGTACGTTGTTTAAACATAGTATTGATACTACGTACAGGTACGTAGTATTCGTATGCTTTAGCTAATATCCGTATGCAAAAACCAATGATGTAACATACAATTTTTTTTTTGATTTTAAAGCTGATTTTTTTGACAGCTTTATACTACATTTATCATAGCAATATTTCGGTGTATCATGGCCAACTTTATATTATAATATACGCTAATATTACTATTTGTTTAAAGTAGTATTGATATTACTATTTGCTGCGGTGTATCACCACTTTTAGCGATGTTATTCTATAATTTGGTTATAGAAATAGAAACGTGAATGAAATGAAATCATGAAACAAAGATGTATGTTTGTTTGTATCTACAAATTAAATAAAAATTTCTAAATTTGAATATGATTTCTAGAACGATAAAAATATTTGTAAATTCGAATTTGTAAAATTATTTAATTAAAGTATTTTGCAATAAAAAAGAAATAAGAGAAAAACACTAGATTTTCTTCATTAATATCAGATAATGAACCTATTTCTGAATCCATTTCTCCAATCATTATAGATGAAATAAAGGTAACTATTGATATTGACAAAACGAATAACGAGGAAGTGACTGGATCTGATGATGGCATACAAGCTGAAGTCTAGAAGCGATTAGACCAGAGAGTTTGTGACATAATTATTCACAAATATAACAAGAGAGAGAGAGCGAGTTACCGCAGACACTCATAATTTTTAGCAGAATCATCGTTCCAATTTGGAAAGGCAAAAGAGATGTTAGAGAATATTCTATCATCTAATTAGACGTATTTGAAATATAGTTATAGACTCAGTAATACTGAACCAGTGCGGGTACGTCAGAAACTGTTGAACAACGGATGCAATATTTGCTGCCGGTTACTAATTGAGAGATAATTACAAAAACAATTAAAAGTCCATATATAGCGTTCCTGCACTTCGAGAAAGCAATGTGAACCACTGTGTCATTGCCATTGGTTTGGTAGAGAAACAAATTTAAGATATATAACCTAAATAGATGTATGACATGTATGATGATGTAGGACGTATTCTTACGTTCGTTCAATTTCGATAAGTTGTCAAATAATAAATGTCAAATAGACGAAATGAGACGAAACGGATAGTGCCGTAGCGGTCGTACATTTTATCGTTTCTACTCGTTTCATACACATTTCTATTTCATTTCTACTCAATACTCATACACAATTTTACTCATTTCGAAACGTTTCTAATTAGAGCAAATTGTTAAACTGACGAAACGAGTATTTACGTTCGTTTAATTTCTTTCGTCCCCTCACACCTATTTAGGGTCTTGCTTTAGTTACATGATAGGGCTTAGAATGACATTTTTTAAAAGAATAATTAAACAATTATTTGAGTTACTTTTCATCAGTAAGTAGACTCCAATCAACATTTTTAAGATTTTCTTCTTAGCGAGCTGGTTAGAGCTGGTATTTATTCAAAGCTGAGTAATCTTGGGGGTAATGAAGTTGGAAATGGGCAATGAAAAATTGAAAATTACTTTTCTTTCTTTTGCATTGGACGAAAATTGAACTAGCGATTTCGAGATCAGTTGTAACGCTAATGAGTTACCAAACCCCTTGGATATTTTTTGAAATATACCAAATGTTCATTGCACCAAAAATTTCAAACTTCCTCCAAATCTAATAATAGACTACTGTTATATGAGCAGTAAAAAAGTAGTAACTTAATTGAAAATTTGTAACAAAATTTTGGCTATAAATTGATGCTGGACAGAATTAGAAGTTTTTGCCTTACATTTCAAAATACGTTTTGTTTTGTTGCACTTAGGTTAAAATATCATATTTTATTTTATAGTTTTAGATGTTGTGTTTATGGATATTCATTTTCATAATTACAGTGCAGCTAAGAAAACTAGAAATTAAGTGCAAATAATGAAATCATAAATTGTAGGTGGTACAGTTTCAATTTGTACCGCCAAGAACATTGAAAGTACTTCAAATTACTCAGAAATCACAGTTAAACAAATTTTTATTACTTTTCGTCATCTTCTAATCATATAAAACAATAAACAAGTGTGTACAAATATAAATCATAATTGCAAATCCATTAAAACATCAAAATATTAAGTGTTTTCATTTTTCTTACTACCATTTTTTTAACCATAAAATTTGTTGTTATTATTAAAAGTTAATATTTTCTGTTTTTATGTATGGAAAGAATTAATAATTCATTACTACTTATTTAATATTTGGTGAGAGTTAGACCAGCATAATAAAATAATTACATAATGACCGTAATAAAGACAGACTAATAAAACTTATATAAATTCATTAAATCTGAATAATTTCATCATTTAAAGAGATAATGATTTCATTAACTGATGGACAAGTTTGTCGTGACCAAAATAATTTTATAGCTTTTTTCTATTTCTGATTTCTGTATGATGATGATGATACTTACGAAATTATGTAATTTTATATGTACATATGTAATTTGCTTTTTTGTGGAACTTTTTCTATTACTTCCAATTAGAATATTTGAGTTGATGATTTTCAAAAATCTTCTTGTTCGTGTAAACAAGTTTTATGCAAATGATGAAAATCTAAATGCCTTAATTCAACACATCTCTCGTGCGATGCAGTAATATATTTAATAAGAGATAATATTTGTGCATGCATATGCAAATTTTAGAAAATCAGAAATCATAGGTGATGAAAAAATTGAGATAAAAATTTGGACAAGGCATGGCATGTTTTGAAAATGATGAAGAATTGTTTTGAAGTAGAGCTTTCTGGACATTATATCACTTTGAAAAAAATTCTAAGATTTTTCATTATAAATTTTTATTTTTTATTCAAGAAATGAACAGAATAGAAAATTTAGATTAGCAGGATGTCTGTTTTTGCATGTTCACAAACTTTCTCCTGGTCCTCAATCTCTGTTGTTTGGATATCTTCTGACTAATGCTGAACGATAAAATTCTAAATTTTCTAGTTCTTTCCAATTTGAACCAAAGTGTTTTTTTCAAAAGTTTATCAATATCTTTCAATTTATTTATTTTTATGACAGGTTTTCCAATTATCTCTGAATGATTTTTAACTTGCATTAAAATTGATTTTGCAGACGCCATTTCGGATCGATAAAATGGTTCATCTTGCACTATTATATTACTATTAGTTGGACGTGTGAGAATAAAAACTTTTCTAATAAAAAAAAATTTGAAAATATTGCAAAGGCGGGACAAAACAACTTTTGAAAATCAATCAACATTGCAAAGTAAAATATAACGCGGACATGAACTGATTTGACGTGAATAAAAATTGATGGACAAGATTCATTTTGAAAAGAATTTTGATATGGATTTTATTCCCTTGAAAGAAACGCGAACTTTTGAAGAAGATGTTTATTTAATATAACGAGGCGCTTTAAAAAATGTCCATTCCAAACCCTAACTTACTTTTTTTTTAAAAACTGAACAAAACGACTTTTGAAAATCATCAACTCATTACATTCTTACTTTCCATAACAAATGTGCATACGAATTCTAAATCCATTAGATAACGTCAATCAATAATGTTGTCACTTGTTTTAGCTGGTTTCATGTCAGTAATCACTTATTGGATTTCATTGCTGGCTGACTGAATTAATGATTGATTTGGATGGGAGTTGTGAGCAGGCTGAGAATTATAAATGCATCATTTTATATCCGTAATGATTTCACTTACCCAATAGCTGTCTCAGCCGTCGATTTATTCAAGCGCCAATTTAAATTTTTTTGCACGGTGAATCGAAATTAAAGTGAATGTCTACACAATGGAAAAAATGGATTTTTTCAATTTTTCTATTTTACCACTTAATCTTCATAAATCTTATAAAATATTTTTTCCTTCAACTTGATTTATTTTCGTTATTTTATGTTTTCGTGAATAATAAGTTTTGTATGTATATTGATAAAAAATTATTGATGGATTAAATAGAAAAAAATATAGTGATTGTAGTATCGGTTTGTTTGTAGGCTTTATTAAAAAACAAAATGGGTACCACATCATTGTTTGAATTTAGACATTTTGCTGAAAAGAAAAAAATATTTTTTTCAACGTTTTAATCTTTTTGAATTTTGATAAAAATTAAAATATTTTTACATACGTATACACAGACAACACACATACAACATAAGATTACAATTTACTGAACTCAAAACAATAACAATTAACCTTATACTTCACAAGTTTTATATTTAATTTTTTTTTTCTTTTTTTTTTTTTTTTTTTTGTTTTTCACTAACTTTAAGAGTCAAATATTTTTGATGAATTAGCTGTCGATTTAATTAAATTAAAAATAATTAAATCGTAAATTGTGTGTAAAAATACAAATTCGAATATAATAACAACTATGTAGAACTATGTACCTATGAATATGAATTCAGTAAACTAAAAACGATTTTTATTTTACTTTTAAGAAGAAAAGAATATGATTTAATCAATATAAGAATTAAATATAAAAAGAAAAACGAGTCATTACTTTCTTATCTGATTACAATAAATCCTTCAGTGTTTCTTTACTTTTAAGGATTTGTATAATATTTCATTTTTTATGTCCAGCGCATAATACATTATGAAAATCATAATTATTATACATACATACCCATACATTGAAAAATAACCCATAAACATAACGATTATGATGATAAATATTATAAAATCACATTCTACCATATAAGAATACAACATACTATACAAAAATATAAAAATATTACCTATATAGCTATATGCTTTTATAATTACAAGAAAAAGCAAAGTCATAAATAGAATGAAAAAGAAATAGAGAAAAGAAAAATAAAAACGGCTAACTTGAAAAGCTCAGAATCAGAATTACAAACAACTAAAGCGAAACCACAAATAATAATAATATCGATAAGAAAAAAATATGCTCAAATATGCTTGACCTTTTATCATGTAGTCATTCATAGTCGGATCGATGCGTAAATGAAATAGTGTTTCTTTGTGTATGTAGTGTGTATTTTCATATGAAAAAAATTTTACATAACATGTACGTATGTTTGAGTGTGAAATGTAAGGAAAAGTTATGTCGTTTTTGAATATTATCGATCGTTAGTATAAATTAAATTTCAATTTTTTCAATTGTACGTGAAATTTATATGAAGTATATATTTGGAGAGGTAGCACTACAAAAGAGGTTGATTCAACAAATTTTCTTTCGGGCGACTTTTCGTGGATAGATGAAACACAATCTGGAAGGCCATCAAGTGTCAATGACACAGTGGTATACGTAATGACAACTAATTCCACATCAAATTCTGTACTATATGTTGTTTTCAGGCTTTAAATTCACAAGAGAAACGATTTAGATCACATTAAAAGATTTGGTTTTGTGTCAAAGCTTTGGGTTTGGATGCTACACAAATTAGACGAAAAAAATTTAATGGATAAAATTTCGAAAATGCGTTCTTCAAAAGTTGTTCCTCACAAAAGTTAGCCATTTTGAGTATTAAAATAGTTGGTGGTACCGACAGAAGGATGTAGTATGTACCATATATTCTGCACCATTCGAAGAAAATGAAACATCACAATTCGATTCTTTTGAGTAAAAAAAAATCAATTAAAACTTTCGTCTTCGGCCAACAGAAAATATGTGATTCTTCACCGTGACAATGCAAACCAATGTCGCTATAAGAACAACACAAAAAATTTGCTGAGTTGCATTGAAGGACTCTTCTATTTTCACATCGGTGTAGAACATTTTAGATGGAAATGAATGCTCAAATTATTTATACATATATTCTTCAGCGGCAGTAGAAGATAATTTTGTCTCCAAAGTAGAGGAATTGTTTTTTTGGGGGTAATTAAATAAATTGACAAAACGTTGATAAAAACACTGATAAAAAATAAAAAGAATTTATATTTTATATTAAATTTTAAATAAAAGTTTAAAAATACAAAAATCGTATTATGTCAAAAAAAAAAAAAAAACGCCAGAACTTTCCTTCACAACTAATATGTACGAGAATGTAAACGTACATATATTTTTAAATTTTCTTATAATCGAAGTAAAAAGAAAAGAAAAAAATTATTACAAGAATAAGATATAGTTTAGGAGGTGAAGAATTGACAGCATACTGCAATATATAATTATCACAATTTATTATTATGTACGAATACGTAGATATGTACTATTGGTACTATATAGTTTTCATGGTTGATAATGGTAAATGTCTATCATTTGTGAAAGAAAGCAATTATACTTATGTATAGTACGTTTTTGATAAAAAAAAAAAAAAAATTTTACTAAAGTGATTCTTAGTAGTTTACTGAAAAGAATGTTAAACATACAGTCCATTACATTTACGTGTTCACTATAGGAATACTTATTAGGTCATTCAAAAAGTTCGCAGCCTTATAATGAAGCAGTATGAATTTATGAGTCAAAATACAATTAATCTTCAATATATTCCCCCCTAAGCTCAGTGCATTTTTTCCAGCGATTTTCCAATTCATTTATCCCTTGCTTGAAGTGATTTTCCTCGAGACCTTCAAAGTACTCTTCGACAGCCGTTATGACTTCTTTATTTGATGAAAAATGCTTACCACGTAAGAATTTTTTGAGATTTGGAAATAAATGAAAGTCAGACGGAGCCAGATCTGGTGAATATGGTGGATGCTCCAACAATTCATAGTGTAGTTCCTTCAATTTGGCCATTGCAAGGACACCTTTGTGTGCTGGTGTATTGTCTTGGTGGTAAATGATTTTTTTCTTTTGTAATCCTGGTCTCTTCTCCCGAATTTTTGTGTCTAATTGGTCTAGAAGATTTGAATAATATTCTCTGTTATCGTTTTACTCGTCTGAAGGCAATCAATTAGTAAAATCCCTTTTGGATCCCAAAAAATTGATGCCATTACCTTCTTTGAAGATTTTGAGAGCTTTGGCTGCTTTGGGGCCGAACAGCCGGGCTCGGTCCACTCTGCTGTTTGTTGTCGCAATTCAGGATCATAGTAATAAACATCGTAATAAATCCAGGTCTCGTCCATGGTTACAAATCGACGCACAAAATCAATTCTATCCTTTTGAAAATAACCCAAATGTTGTTGAAAGATAGTTTCACTCGAATGCGTTTTTGGTTAGAATTCAACGAATGCGGCACCCATCTTGAAAGCTATTCTCATACCTAATTCATTGGTTAAGATACTACGCACTGATCCAGTTGAGATGCCTGTGGCCCCAGCTAAATCAACCACAGTTATTCGGCGGTGTTCCAAAACCAAATCATGAACCTTGTCGATAATTTCTGGCGTGGCTTCTTTTGGACGTCCTGAACGTGGATCATCATTGATGTCTGTACGGCCGTGTTTAAATAGAGCAACCCATTTTTTTACAGTTGCATATGAAGGAGTCTCCTGTCACTGTCTCCTAATACGTTTACCATATCATCAAAAAATTGTTTCCCACTTAATCCTTTTTTAAACAAATATTCAGTCACCGCACGATTTTTTAAATTATCCATTTTTTGAAAACAAGCCAAGCACGTGTAATTTAATCAACTGTTTAAACTAAACTATTGGACAGATCGATCTGGAATTTATGGTACGTTCATATGAAAGACTGGTGTTGCCAATATGAATAAATTTTTGTTTCTAGAAATGTCACGTATGCGTTAGGCTGCGAACTTTTTGAATGACCTGATACATTTATACAAGTATATGTACCTATCTATAAATTTATTAGTATGCTATTTTGTAATTAATTACAAGAAAATGGAGGATTACTTAATCTGGTAGGTCTATGATTAATATAATAATAGGTAATAATTTAATTTCTAATCCTTAAAATGAAAGATCGCATGATATACAATTTTTGTATTTTATTCACTTGAATAACCTCTTATTTTCTAAGGACAATTACGAAAATATGTATATACTATATATATGTAAGTACGTATTAATGAATTACGTAATGTAAATTTTGTACCAATTGAATTAAATTATGTCTTCAAGAAGTTTTAGATTTGGACCCTTTGTATAATACAATAAATTAGTACTTTTACAACAATTACAATTAATACTCAAAATTTAATTTTAACAATAATTTATTAGCCGTTCGTTTTTATGGTAAAAAAATTAAATTTAAATTCATTTAAAATTTTTCCAACCTTTGGACTGTTACTAATATATTTTGTGTGCATTTCTTTTTATTTGAAATATGTTGGGAATGCAATTTATTCGCAGGTTCTGTAAACTTTCTAAAAGGATGTAATTCTTCTTTTATTCTGTTTGTACTATTTGTATTTGTTTATGCCCAATATACGTTTTATAGGATTGATATCTGGAAAGCACGATGGCCATTTAGATTATTTTGATCTCTCAATACAAAATTGATATTTTTAACTGGGGTTAACCATGAAAACTCAATTATATTAATTGCATTGAATTTGTAAAAGCAAAATTAAAATTTGATTCAAATTACTAAGAAAATTCGGTAAACTTTAACTTAGAGCAAAATCTTTGATTAAAATAGACTTTAATATTGAATTTTTTAGAGAGACAATCATCTATTAAGCAGAACAAATGAGTCGTCCAGTTGCAAAAGTGCGTCTATTCCATTTTATACTATTTTGAGAAAACCAAACGAATGTTTTTTGTTCATAACAATACAAATTGCATTATGTTTCTAGATAGGTCTAATCGAGGCAAACAAAAAATCGTACTACAGAGAGAGGTAGTCTCAAACGTTTAGCCACCAGAGGACGATGAATATTTTTCGCACTTACTCCACGAAACAATTTACAACAAATACTGTGTACTAGCTAGAAGAAAGTAGTCTAAAAGAAATCTGTAGAGAACTCCCCCCTCTCTCTACTGACATCTTACATGATTTCTACATCCTTTTTTTCAAGAGTTATTGTGTTTCAAATTCAGAATTTAGTGATTTTTTGCTATTTTGTTCAGAGAAAATAAAGGCCGTGGAGGTAAAGCGCTCTCTAAATTAATTTCTAATTACATAAGCAAGAAGCTCAAGATACCTGCTTCATGTTTGCCTTTTACAGTAAAGGTCCTCCTCCTGTAGTACGATTTTTTGTTTGTCTCGATAAGACCTATCTACTGTTTCCGGGTATACCTGTACTACTTCAATTTTAAAGGGCCTAGAAGTGAAAATGGAAATAACTATATTCACGTACTTATAAAAAACCAGAAAAGCTTTAGAAATTGACATTAAATATTTTTTTTTTGAAAAATGGAATATACACATTTTTGCAAATAGACGACTCAAATACAACTACATTACATCTAAATATGAATTAGACGAAAAATTTCCAACTTCCAACCCATAAAAAAAGGAGTCAAGGAGGGATTTTACAAAAAAATGCCTCATCGTAAACGCTGATCGCAATACTTCAAGGAATCGATTGGTAAAGGTTGGAACACTTTATTACATATCTTTTTGTACATTAAATACACATACATATGTACTTATTAAGTTATTAATTATGAAAGATATTCTCAAATAAGAATATACACTTTCTGATACATTTGATTGATTCTAGGATAAATTTATTTTGATATACTCGTACGTTTCATCTAAAGAGATGGATAAAGATTTGTTTATTCATTTTTAGTTTAGTGTCAAGTTTATGTTTTATGTTTTTAGTTTCTTTTTTTTTACTGTCAAAATATTGATTTTAGAATATAATGTAGGCACATGTACCTATATTATATATGATTGTATAAAGGTCTAATAAGTAAATTAAGATTTGGTATTTACGTACATTTAATATACAAATTATTTATGTAAAATTTTGATATACCATTGAGAATAAGTTAAATATAATTTCAAATGCTTATTCACTCAACCATTAATAATGTTTCATGAATCAATGTGTGTATACTACATTTAGATTATAGTATACTAACTGCTTTTGAACATTCATATACTCGCATATATGTATATTAATATCGAATTAGTTTCTATATCCTTTGATAATAATTTAAAATATTTCTGTCTTGTAGTTGTAATTTGATGGAAGAAACATATCGATTAAATTCAAAATGTCATTTTTGTATTTTCATAAAATTTTATGTTAGAAGATTTTTCAATTTAATTACAGACATGAATATCATGAAACTGAAAAAATATTTTCATATTTATTTGAAATGTAAATCAGTGAATAAATTAGAAAATATGTATCTTAAATTTTATTTGTGTATGTTACAATATATACTCGTATTATTGTGTATCATGAAAAATATTTTTATGTATTTACATTTTTGTTAGTATACAGCAATGTACAAGATTCGAACTCGTACATTATGTTATGTAAATTTTCTGTTTACATTATGAAACGTGAATTAAGTACGTATATATAATTTCATTTCAAATATGAATTCATATAAATATAAAATTAAATGAATAAAGTTTTTAACTTTTACAATAAATCTTCCAGGAAAAAATAAAATAAAATATTAATATAATGAAAAATAAGATTGTATTTTTCTTTATTTTACAAATGAAAAATATGTTGACTATTTCATTTTCATTTCATTTAAAAAAAAAATACACATAAGTATATTCTTCATTCACATTGTGTATATGAGAACGAGGAGACCTTTCAGAGAGTGTAAAAAAAAACAAAATTTTTGAACGAAAATTTTCTTCTGCCCCAATTTTCTGAGGGCGAACTTGAATACAATGATTAAGATGAAAAATCATCAATTTTTCTAAATAATAATTCGAAGAATACGTTAATTTGTCGTTTGTCGATAAAATAAAGTGAAATATTTATAGAAAAACTTTAATGAGTAGGTATATTGTTAAATTAATTTATAAATTTATGTGAGATGTAATTTTTTATACAAATAATTAGATTCTATCCTACAGGACGTAAGAAAGGTAGAAGAATAAAATGAAAAAAAAAATAAGTAATCCGTAGGAGTAGAGTAAAAAATGTGTAAAGATGTGAAAAATACTGAAAAATTATTAATATAAAATAAGGATATTAACGAAATTATCAAAACTTTCTAAATCAAACAACATCAAATTTGCTGCTTATTTCATGTCTAAAATTGACGTAAATGTCCCTATATTTCATTTTGCAGCCAAAATTAAGCATCAGATAAATATGGTGTCTACTAGCTTCAAGTCCTTTATCGTGCTGTATGATGGTTTTAAGTATGTCGATAGCTATAACTGTGTGGAAGATAAGGGCATTTAAACTGGTAAACTAGGGCTTGGGTGTCTTGGATATTTCTTTGAAAGTATTTATAGTGATTTAAGGCTGGCATACCATTGTTTATATAAGATTGTAGCTTATGTAGATTGTAGAAATGGACGGATTTATCAAATGTATATGTATAAGAGCATAATTTATAATATTTATATCAATATTTAACAGTGAATAAATGTACAACCATAATATACCAGCAAAGTGGGTACTTGCAACTGTACCAATAAAATAAAAATAAAAGCGAAACAAATAAAAAAAATATTAAATTCTAAGAAAATTGTATATATCAGTAATTACATCAAAAATATTTTTTAATTTAAAATTTCTCTTTCATGAAAGATGGTAATATTATTTACAGGGAAAAATATTTTTCAAATTTTTGTTATTTAATTAAATGACAAACATTCATCTTATCATATTTAAAATTATTTTTTCGTAGCCTGGCTAACATTTTTCAAAATGTGAGGGTTATCAGAAACAAAGTGATACACTTTTGACAATTTTTGATAAATATTTTGACTACGTACTCACACCAAACATTATTTTTTGATTTGTTGTTGTTATTGGCTTTAAGGTTCGTATTCACAAATCAAGATTATATTATCCGTCGGATATATTTCAGCCGGATATAATTTCAGCTTGTTCATTAACCCAGATAAAATTTGTTTTCGGTCCACATTTTCGGAGTGTCGAACATGTGAGCTGATTTCGAAATGTTGGTAATGTGGTGTGATGATTATACATAATATGTGAGTGCTGTGCTGTTAATAACAAGGTTATGTTCAAAAACTACTTATAGTAAGACTCCCAGATTGTCTTAAAAATATCCGAATAGTGTATAAACGGGGTTGATGAATACACTTTATATCAAATAAAAGATAATCTTGGTTGGTGAATACGACCATAAAAACTGTGGTTTGGTATTTTGCGGTTTTTAATTATACAGATGATCGTATTTGCTTAAAAGTTATTTGTGTATCGATATGTATATAGATGTATCACACAGAAGGTATTCACTTCAAATCGTATAAACGTACGCAAGGAGTAATTTTAGGACCTCGCAAGTTAAAATGACATAAAAGCACCACATTAAAAACTAACAGTAATTGTGAATTCGTCCTATCGTCTCCTCGAAAATTGTTCTCGAATGCAGATCTAGGTTGAATTATGTTGCAAGACATAATTCCGTGGATCTCATTTGGATACCAGGACATCAGGGCTTTGAAGGCAATGAGGCAGCCGATAGCATTGCTAGAGAAGGCGCCGAAACGCGTTTCATAGGCCCCGAACCAGTAATTGGTGTGCCCACAACGGTGATGAAAAATGCTGTAGATGCACTCATAGGCAATCTGCATGAGAGTCTATGGCAAAATCTCCCAATGTGCAGGCAAACCAAGCGCTTTATCAAAAAGACAAACCGGGCTCTAACGGCTTTCCTACTCAAATAGGGAAGGAAAGATTGCAGAGCTATGGTCAACGCTCTTACAGGGCATAATTCCTGCGGAAAGCATCTCGCTACCATAGGAATCATCAGTGATGCACTGTGTGCTTCTTGTGGAGAGGAGAAGGATACCACGGAACACTTCTTGTGTGAGTGCTTGGCCTTCTCCGCTATTAGAATGCGCATTTTTGGCACTGATGTCATTAGACCCGAACAAATTGGGCCTGAAAGTCGAGTGGAACTCCTTCGTTATCTGAGAGCAACGAAGAAGTTTGACTAGACGGGGGCTTCGAGTACAATGGACAGCGTTACGTCTGAGTGCTCTGGTTTCATACCTCCCCCCTAACAAACAACAACAACAACAATTGTGAATTCACTCTTTAGAAGTTTTTATTTTGTCACACAAATTCAACAATATGACCACAAATTCACTCTTTAAATTTCGGCTGGTAAGAATGACTGCAGCAGCTTTCAAACCTTAGTTTACTTAAAATTTATTTAAGAGGTTGATCTACGCGGAAAAAAGACGCGTTTATTTACGCAGAGCTCGTAATTCTCAAAACAAAGGACAACAGTTACGAAATCTAGTAAAAATGTAAGCAAACTACTAGACTTACTAGGTTTGAAATAAATACCCTTACATAATAATCAGCTTCAAATATAAATAATTTAAAATTTAATTCACACATTTGCATACATAATAAACAAGTTATCATCATACTAACAAAAATTATTTTTCAAACTAATTAGAAATTCTCTTGTAATACATTCCGTGCAGTAGCTTATAAAAATTTTAAAGGAAAACAAATTCAGTGCTGTTTAAGTTTTACAAATTCTAAAAAAAAACATGATAGTCCCATATTTTTGCAAAACTTCAATTTTTCCACAATCCTGAAAAAAAAACATTTTATTCAAAAAAAATTTCTATATTTTTGTTGGCAATATCAAAAATTATCATCCATTTTTAAACAAATTATAATTCCAAAGGAAAATGTCTAAAACAAATACAGAACAAAACGAACCCAAATTACAAATAATCATACACCAATAAATGTTTATCTCAGCAGAAAATTGGAAAATAAATTTTTAATCCGAATTAATATCAGTAGCAATATGTATACGGGCGTTCAGATATATATGTACATACATAGATATTGAATAAGAAGATCAAAACTCAATATCAAAACGTAAAAATATCAGTCAAAAAAATATGAAAATAATTTTGTAAATAAAAAAAAAAACCGAAAAACAAAAAATGAAATAAAATAAAGGAAATTATCACCACAACACAATTTTTCATTAATTTTTTTGTATGACAAAAAAATTTCCACTAATGTACGAGTACAAGTATGTGTGTAGATATAAAAAATTTTGTGTTATTATTTTTCCTTTTTCCTTTTTTCCTTTTATCTAATATGTATTTATTTATTTATCTTGTTTGTTTTTCATATCTTATATACAATATGTAGATATTGATGCTTGTTTAATGTATTTTCTATGAAAAATTTATCTCATCAAAATTCAAATCATGACAACATTTTTTTGTGTATATACATTATGGTATTCCTTTAGGCGGAATCACCTTTAATTCATTTTTACTTTTTTTCCTTTTTTTTTTAAATTTTTTCCATCATTATATTTTGTGCTTATTTTTCTATTTTAAAAATCTGTATGTTATGTATACACATATTGAGAAAACACAGAAAGTGAATTTGGTATTTTTTTTCTTCCAATTTTTTTTTTTCATTTTTCTTATATTCCTTCAAAATGATGTAAGTATAAAAGAAGAAAATTATAAATTTAAGAATAAAGAAGAAAAAATATAAAAAAAAATTGTTTATTATTATGTAGAAACATTACATTGTATGATGTAAAATAAAAACACAAATCCAAAAAGTATAATATTTTTTAATTTTATTTTTTTTATTTTTTTTTTTTTAAGAAACTAAGTATATAAGTTATAGAACTGAGAAAAAGACCAAATAAATTTTACGTAGTATTATATTTATATTCAAGAATAGAAGAGAAAAAAAATTTAGTAAAAAATTATGCTTCTACTCGATTCAAGACAAATATTCGTACTGTTAAACTGATAATAATTTTCAAAGTGAAAAGCAACAAAAGAAGAAAAAAACTCATTTTGATTTATAGGAGCACAAGAATGTCCTTCAAAAACTTCAACTTACATATATTATATATTTACATATATGTAAGTAGGTGTAAGCAGGTATTTTATGTGTATTTTTAGATTCACTCGCATATAGTGTATATTTGAATTTCTGTATAAATTTATTATGAGCTCAACACAGTGTACGTTAGTGGTGAAAATCAAAATTTGTGTGTATTTTCCTTTTGATTTACGGCGAATTCATAAAATGATTTCATTCTCCTCATTTCTTTCTGAAAATCCTAAATCAAGGAATTATGTGGGAATTAATGTATAATTGTGTGTTCAGAATGTTTGTTCATATTCAAGAAAAATAAAATACCAAAATTGAAAAATAATAAAAATAAAATTATCAAATTGAAATGGAATGAGAAATTTTGATTTTTTGATCATGCGTGGCTAATAAATTTCTTCATATTTACCACTCACATACATACATACTATACATAAAATGTATAATTTTGCATAGAATAAATGAACATAACATTAAGAAGTACTTGTAAGTAAATTCTCTGATTGTAAAATTGAAATAATAATGAAAAAAGTGAAATTTATGTATATGTGAAAGTGTTAGAGTGTGTATTTATTGAATATTATTTGTATGTATTAGAGAGTGATTATTTATTGTATTTGCAATAAAAGTTACTATGTACTATATGATGCTGGAATTTGATGAATATATATATACGAAGAGTATATACATATGTAATGTGGGTGAAGGAGTGATATTCAACAAGTTTTCAAAATCGAATGAATAAAATAATTTTTTTCTTTTTTTAAAAAAAACAAACACAGACGTGTAAGTGTAGACATTTCATACATAAGTATATAGGAGTATAATTGCATGTTTGTACATATACCCGTATTATACATACATAAAAATAGATAAATATTCATGTACATGTACATTAAGTTTGGTTCATTCTCCAACTGTAAATATATAAGTACCTACTTATTATATTTTTTTTCGCTTACACTTTTATACGTATGTACATACATGTATGTATAACTGTACATCGTGATATATGACTAAGGATATAATATGCACTTGTAGGTACGAAAATTCAAATAATAGCATCCACTTGTTGCAAAAAAAAAAAAAAAAAATTTTTTTTTCCTATTAATTGGGATTGCAACAACAAAATCTCTACGAATTTACATTCATACATTACATACCGATATACATATTTATAGCTTTTATGTTCGATGTATGATGAAATGCAATATATTATTTTGTATATTAATATACATTGTATAGAAATGTATGTGCAATTCGGTAGATATATGTATACTTACGTATATATACTCGTACATAATAATATGATGATGTACATATTTACATAAAACGAGTATACATGGGAATTTAGAATGGATTAAAAAAATATATATAACTTTTTTTTTCTGAAACTCAACAAGTTGTGAAAATAGAAATAGTTAAATCCTGTTATATTGATGCAATTTTTCAACATAGTTTATTATCATCATATAATAATGTGCAACTTTGATATATAAGAATACATTTATACATTCTTTTTATTTTTTACCTACTAATACATTACTGACATATTTATATTCGAATATACTTATTGTATGATACTTTACAGTGAACGCAATTTGAATAGACACACTTAAAAATTTTATTTTAAAACTTGTATTTGAATTATTGAATATAATGAGCACTGTTATAGTAGACAAAGTAAATTATATGAATATCAATCCTTTTCTAACTAGGAAGGTTTCGTTTCCTTGAAAAATTTTATTCATTGTTTTTGGACGCTGTATATAACGACATCATATTTTTAGATGGAAAGAAAATGAATGAACAAAACATTTGAGCTTTTATAGATAGTCATGAATTGTGGTATTGAGTGATCCTCACATACAAGAATGGACGGCAGGAACTTTTAGCGAACACCCAATGTACGCTTTGCTTGCTTTACTTGCTTTGACAACTAAGTAGGAATAATGTGTTTAAACGTGATTACCCCCAATGCCCCCAATGAGCAAAGCAAGCAAAGCAAGCAAAGCAAACAAAGTCGAAAGTTGGTCTACTTTCTACTTTTTAACAACTTTGAACGCTTTCACAATTAATATATGATATAATTGATTATTGGTGTTGGTGTGATGTATTGCATTCCATTAATAAATAATCAATATATATATGTATGTATATTATATTAGATTATATGTACATATATTATAATAATAATTAAATAATTTTATTAAAGAAAATTATTAAAATGTATTGGTTTTGTAGCATCTATTTTTTATTACAAATTATATTGCATATATAATACGATACAATATTATATATATAATATTATTTTATATAGTTGTTATTCATGTTGTTATTCACAAAGCAAAGCAAGCAAAGCGTACATTGGAACAAGCAATGACTTTGCTTCTTTTGACAACCAAAGTAAGTAAAGCAAGTAAGCCAATTAAAGCAAGCAAAGCAAGCAAGGCGTACATTGGGTTTCCGCTATTATAGTATAGGTGAAAGCTTGGTGGTGGTTTGGGGAGAATTTTCTTTTCATGGGCTTGATGGGCTTGTTGTATAATCAAATCATGTATTCTATGTGGAACCGTAGAACTATAATCGACATAGCTGACATGGGAAACATGAGAGAATGTTAAAACGTCACATTTGGTTAACTATAATAACATAGATAACATACTAAACATAAGCAATACGAATTATGTTAGTATGTTACTTATGTTACTTATGTCATGCACGCTCTCGATCGTACTGCTTATGTCGAGCTTATGTTAAAAGAATTTTTATCGAATGTCGGTAATGTCAATTATATTTAAGCTCATTGATTTGGCTGTGTTCGGCTACGAAATATGTCATAGCCTATGTCACATATGTCGATTACAGTTCCCCCATTATGGTAGGTGAAAGCTTTGTGGTTTGGAGAGAATTTTCTTTTCATGGGCTTGTTGTATATTCAAATCAATGAATTCTGAAATTTATTGTGAAGTTTTGGAAGAAAAATTCATACAACCTAACTTATTTTGTAGATTCACTTGCATAAAACTTCATTTTTCAATAGAATAAAGGCGTAGTCACAATAAGCCCATTCTGTTATAATAAAGCGGAACGGTATATAGTAAAGTTGAAAGCTAATAATGAAAATTTATATGGAAACAGGTTATGTTATCCGTAAAAAGTTGAAATTTGTTCAACTTCAACGTTTCGCACCATTCCGTTCCGATAACCGTAGCAGCTTTTCTGTCAATCCATATAAATAACATGGAAATGTCAAATATCCAACTTTTTTCTTTTTACGGAACGGAACGAAACGGGCTTATCCTGACAACGCCTTATCGTAACTACGCCGTTTATATCAATTTTTTAAAACAGTATTTTGCATGATTTACATACATCAGTTATTATTTGCGTAATGCTGTAGTTAGAAAAGATTTAAACTTATTGAAAAATCTTTGGAATGTCATGACGAGTAGAATTCATATTCATACGAATGCCCATCAATATGATAAATGTTCCTGATCTATAAACTAGAAATTTACGAAGCTTCGACTCTTCGTACTAACATTTCAACATAACTTCTTTTAAAGGTAGTTTAACAAAGGAATTAAAATAAATTTATTGTTGTTTTTTTAGTTGCAATTACTTTTATTTTGTATTGAAATATGAAAGTGCGTTTAACCAGACTGAGAAGCTAATTTTGAAAAAATAAAAGAAATTCTTTAAATTTACTACTGTGAATTAAATTACTGTAAACTAAATTAGGTATATATATTTTTTTTTATTAAAAGGAATATGACTGCGTTTATTCAAATTGCGCTAACTACATGCATGCGTATATTCATAAATATGAACGTGTAATATCATTGAATTTTCTTTTTTTTTTTTGTTTTTCCTGTGATTTGTCTTGTGATGCTAATGTCATTTTATTATACTAACAAGATACTTTTAGTGTATTTTTTTTAAAAATATATTTTTCTTATTTATTTTGTATCATTCTTCATTTTTTAAATATAGCAGATACTACATTTTTTTTTTCATTTTTATTTGTGTTTTTTCATTATTTTTTCTATTTCATTTTGTGGTTTTTATGTTTTCTGTTAAAAAGTTGCAGGAAAACAGTTTCTTTTTTCTTCTGATTTTTTTTTTGTGTTAATAACTCGAAAAAAAAAACTGTATGACAAAAATGTTTTGTCCAATTTTATATTTCATTTTTATTTCACGTTTCTTTTTTTTATTTTTTTTCCTTTTGGTTTTCAAGTTGATGATGATGATGATGGTGACGATGATTTTTTACAGGATTTTATTTTTTAAAAACGTTATTGCAGTTTCTAATTTCAACAACAAAGAGTTTTCAACTATAAATTTTTTTCAATGATTTTTTTTTGTCAAGAGATCGAGTCAAATCAGTAAGTCAAAAATAAGATAAAGTTTTGAATCAGGAACAAAAATTTACTATGTACTTACGTGTGTGTAGATGTTTTATGTATGTATAAATAGTTGAAGACGATTTTTTTTTTCGATTCATTTGATAACTTTAACCGAAATAGCTATAGTATACGAGTACTTCACATTTATGCCATATTTTTATCTAGATTATATTGAAATGACAATTACGGCGATGTACATATATCGTGATACACAGCATTACTATTTGGTATTCAAATCTGTATTTATATGGATAGAAATAAATTATTGTAGAATATTTTTGAATTTAAATCGATTCTTACTTACATAATTACAATATTTCGAATATACATAAATGAAAACTGGTAGTTGGATGAATTTTCGTAATCAACAGCAATGATAATTTATTATGTAGAATTTATAACATCGAAATTGTTGAAAAGTGAATAAATTTTTGTTTTGAAGATATATTTTATAAATTATATTTTCTAAACGATTGTATCAATCATTCATGGTCTGACAACATTCCTGTTGTCATGCTTCAGGACTGTATTATAGCAGGAACTAACCAGAAACATACCAGGGACATTCCTAGATCAGAAATTGCGAATATTTGTGTGTTAGTTGTTACAGTAGTAATTACATATAAAATTTCACAAAGGTCTTGAAGGAGTGTTAATTTAGGGACTTACACCGTCAATGCTATTTTTTGGCATAAGGAAGCCGAAGGAATAAACATTGTGATAAAGTAATGGAATATTTTTTTTGGAATTAATCTCGGCACAAAAACAAAGTGGTTTTAATGAATACGCGAAGAGGCTTCAAATAAAATTGAACAAAACAGCAATACTATAATGATTTCTATGGCAAGTCGCACAGATATTCTCGTAAATATGCTGAGGATAATGTCATAATGTTAAAAAAAATTGCTTCCTTAGCGGAAATAGTTAAAAAATTTTTTGCAAAGTTTCACGGTTCGTACGAGTTAATTAAAGTATTACCGAACTGTAATAGATATCGAACTGCTGACGTAATATGGCTTATTAACTTGGTAGGAATCCTTATAGAAGTGCATGGTCACCGAGTAATATGTATCCTCGTTGACTAAGTTCAATAATTCAAGAATCTAATGTGTTTAAGTCTTGTCAATCGTCAGTAGATTTTAATAATGGAAAGAAAAACGAAAAGTGAACGAAACTATCAATTTTTTTTTTGAATTGTAAAGTATGGAAGAAAAGTATAAAGCCGTAAGTAAAATGACTTCAGTTAACTCAAGTCAAAGCTAACGAAATTCACTCAAGTCTGAAGTTGTAACTATATTGGCTTGTGTGAATTGAGTAAGTATATGTGAAAGTAAGGTTAGTTAATTTAATAGTTAAATGAACATGATATATGTTACTAGTTAGACTACTAGTTACACAGATAAAACATAAAATTTAGAGAGAGTTACACATAAAATAAATTTTTACAAATTTTTTACATTAACTACAAAATGCGATATTTCATATAAACAAATTCAATGAAGCTGACTTGAGTCAAATATAGTTACTTACAATGATTTAAAACAATGTAATCTGACTTCTGACTTGAGTTAACTGAAGTCATTTTAGTTACGGCTTAAGATTTTTGATCAGTAAAATGTACGCCGAGCATGTATTTGGCATTGATGAGTGTGGAAGATTTAATTTTGTATTCTTTGTTGACAACCAATGTTGATAATGGAATAAGAGGAGAATCATAATCACCACTTTATTCAGAAAATCGAAAATATTCTGAAGCAAATAAGAAGTTGAAGAGAAATACGAGTATAATAGCATACCATTGCTTTGAAGCAAGCTCTTTTTTAGGAACTTCGTAATTCTGATATTTATAAAATTCTATATATGAAGTTGTTTGATAAAAATTGCACTATTGAAATGCTTATAACTTTTTTACAAAAATTGCATTAAATTATATCTAAGTAAAAATAAATGAAAAATAATAATCGAACAATTTTTTTATAAAAAATCGTCCTGTTTTGCATTGCAATGTTAACCCCAACATTTTATATAAGAAGTTACTTCAATTTAATAAGAATTTTTGAATTTCGGTGTTATTTATATTTAATGTCAGAATATTATTATTTAAATTCTTATTTAAAAATGAAGGATTTATTCGAAAAATAAAGAAGCATAACAACCATCGGAATCACTCAAACAAAATGAATTTATAAATTGATACATTCTGTAAATTTAATTTTTTTTTTTTTCATTTTTTAAAAATATTTTTGCTGATAAAAAATTCAAATTTATCGAAATATCAAAACATAAAATATTACAATTTTTCAATAAATGTGCAGAGCTTTCAAATTTTCAGTCATATTTATGTATTTATTCATTGTTATTTGTTATGTATTTTCATTATTTAGATTTCATATATGAGTATATAATAAATTCGAAAATACACAAAAAAAAAAAAATTAAATAAAAATAAATAAATAAATAAACAATTTTCTTTTTATTGAATTTGTGTGTAATAATATGTAATATGTTTTGTTGTGGTTGTCATACTAAATCATTCATCATTTGTACATGTACTGACACAGAGCAATTTTTGATATTTTCCGGCTAATGTAAATTCTAATATGCAGTTGTTTCTTATTTACTTTATGAAGTTCTTATATGAATAATATGCATATGCATATTTTGGGATAACTTTTTACTTGTTTTTAATACTTTTAATATGTTTTAGAGATTACCTCTTTTTCAAATACTTAGTTTTTCTTTTCATTTTATATTCCATTTATTTTGAAAGTATATGACCATATGCACATATGTACATGTATACGAGTTTACATGTGGACTTTATTTTCTATACAATTTTTATATCTACATTATAACAGTTACACAAAACGAACTCAAGAACGAATTTATTTGAGTTTAGATGTATTTTATATTCTCATTTTTTGTCAAATATTTAATTTCGAAATTGTAATTACTTTTTATAATTATAAATATATTCGTACGTACGTATGATAATAAAATATTAAAAGATTATATTCAACTCAATGTGTAAATTTTTAATGGTTTTTTTTTAAATATAAAACCAACTCAACCCTTCGCTTAGCGTATTTTCGTTATGCATCTTTTCAATTCGAAGTTGCATCATTTTTTGTTTTTTGGGGTGTTAAATATTATGTAGCTAATTCTGTTTTTGTATCTATTTTTGAATTATTTGGGCAACGGATTGACGTTTCCTTTACTGCTAACACAGGTGTAAAAACTTATAATCTTCGACGTACGTTTAAGGAACTCTTAAGATCAATAGATGGTTCAAACAAAAACACAGTTTTAAAATTTTGAAAAAAGTTCAACATCAAAGACGCAGTCTACCTTATTTTATGCTCATGGCAAGAAATAAAACAATCTTGGATGAATGGTGTGTGACGGAAAATTTATCCTGAATTTATCCTAAATTTATTATGACCAATTACCAAGTGCTTGTGAAGAAATATTTGAAATAGCAAGTGATTATGGTTTTGAAGAAAAGCAGCAAGAATCTATTGATGAATTTGTGTGTTATGATAAACACTTATCAAATGAAGAATTAATGCAAATGGACATTGACGTTGTGGAAATTGAAACAGTTTGAAAAAACATTAACTTCCAAAGTTTTGGGCAAGGAGTTTAGTCTAATTGATGAAGCTCATGAAATGTTAAGTGAATTTGATCCAGATACTGAGAGAGGCTTAAAAGTAACACCAACACGGGCTGTTAAAAATTATTTAAATTCTTACTACTAAATTTATAAAGACTGTAAAAATAAAGAAGTACAAAAAGATATCAGATCATATATTTTGGTACAAAAAATTAAGTAGAAAAGATATAGTTTTCATAAATTAGGAATTTGAATGAATTTTTATTTAATGTTAATACACACATATATATTTCATTTATACAGGGTATTTTATGTTTATTGATATTTTTCTTAAGGTTTTGATTGCTTTGAAAGTTCTCAGAACGCAACATCTATTTTCCAGTATACATTTTCACATAAAATGATTGTTTATTTTGCGTCTTTTCGTATTGCATCGCTTTTCCAAAAATGCAACTTCGACGCAAAGAGAGGGTTATGTATTTAAAAATATGACTTCTACAGATTGTTTTATTTTTCAACAAAGTATCTATCATACATGCTCCTATAATTTTCAGGTGCTTTCAAAATACGAGTGGTTATTATACATACTTGACTATTATAGTAATCCATCATAATCTAATTTTGAATACACTAAAATATTGCGGTGATCTAAAATTTTCAAATTCATCAATATGATTTTGCACATATTCCATAAACCACATTATAATGTACAGTGATGGAAATTTACATAAAATCAGACAAGTTTTATTAAGAAAAATATGATTATTAATTCATATAATTTTGATACATACAAGAGCTTTTTTCAAAAAGAAAAATCATATACTTAATTCTGTAATCGTGATTTTAATATAAACAAATAAACAAATACAACTATTTCACTTAATTGAATACATTTTTTTTAAAATTGACACTGATTTTGTTTGAATTTCAACTAAAATTTATGTTTCAAATGCACTTGTAATACTTATGTCCAATTCAACAGTGAAAGTTTATGTTTGTGCTTAGTTAAACTTGCATAAAAGGCTTGGCTTAAAATATGTTCCAAATCTATTGGATACGCAGAGTTTTATACTCAAAGGAACACTGTGAAATCAATACATCTCTTAAGCGAAAGTTTAAACATTATTTCACCGTTGAATTGGGCATCATACTAAAATAAGCAATGGAAGAGGATATTTATTATAAAACCTTGTTTTACATTTTAAATCAGGGCTGTCCAAACTCTAGGAAGCCAAGGACCGCAATACGAAAATAAAATGTATTCTCGGGCCGCATTCAAAATATAAAAAAAACATTTATTACTGTTTAACTATATATTTCAATGAGAATTTTGCGGTAATTCTAATTCCTTTACAAATGTAGCTATATCAATTTCAATGTTTGTAGTATAGCCAAATGCAGTAAATTTGATAACGATTTGCCCGTCATGGAACTTCTATATTTGGATTTTATAAATTTCATTGTTGAAAAAATACTTTCATAAAGACAAGTACTGCCGAGCATTGACCCCATTCTAAAACCAAAGTCTCGCAATTTATGTTACTTTTCCTCTGGTAATAATTTAAAAAAATCTCCTCCTGTTTCACATTTTGTTACTAAACAAGGGATATGTTTGCAAATCACACAACTCTAACTGCAAATCGGATTTTAGGTTTGTAATATTAATAGTTAAAGGTTAACTAAAAGGTAAAGTATCGTATTCAAAATTTCCAATGTCAAAATATCGTTATTCAAATTCCTTGATTATACTATCTTCAATATATTCTACATGAGATGAAAATGATGTTTCCTCAAAATTCTTAATTTCTTCGAAATGTTCCTTGTAACTAGGGAGAAAAGTGAAGTCACTATTGATAAATGCTGATTTGAATAGCTGCAACTTTCTTTTAAAACTTTTGCATTAAAATTTTTCATATGTATTATGGAAATGCTTCGCGGGCCGCACAAAGCGTCTTAGCGGGACGCAGTTTGGACAGCTCTGTTTTAAATCATTAGTTATATAATGTTTAAATGTAAAATTACGATAAGATCACATTATCGTATTTATTTGTACAGTAGCTGATATAATGCAGCTGATATGTGAATTTACACCACTGTAATACCATACACATATGTATACATAAATGTAACATGATGATGTTTATAATTATAATCTTTAATCATGTTATTTGTTTAGTAGCAAAATATTCAAAATAATATCGTAATTTTGGATGATATTTCACTAGAATTGTAAATTGGCACATATTGCTGGTTATAATGAATCCGCACCCCTCATACAAGTACATAAGTACATTTTGTATTGAAATTTCATTTTAAATTTCAGTATATGTATACATATACATACGCACGATAAATTTACAGTTTTGCATAATGATTAAATACGAATACGAGTATGCATATGTATGTATTATATTGATCAACGCGTACATTAGTACATACACATATTAACATTGATCGATTTTATACATATGTACATATGTATGTATTCTCTTATATTTTTTTTAATGTTTGTATCTTATGCATGTATAGAAAATTTATTAGTTTTTTGTCTGTCAATCCACAAAATCGAAATTTTTCCAGTTGAATAAGTCATTTAATGAATGTCAGTCTATAGACGATAGTTAGATTTACATAAACATACATACAGTAGGTAAATGCACATGTGACATGTACCGTACGGACATATAAGTGAGTACATATTATTTTATCATTATTGTAGTTTACTAATAAATGTAATTAGGAAATTCTTAGTAGATTTATTTAATAGCATGTATATGAGTTAAATTTTAAAATAAGGACAATATGAACTTTTTAAATTCTCATATAAAAAAAAAGCACAGATAAATGAGTTTGTAATTTTCTTTAGCATTTAGACTAAATTCTAATCCTTAACTTATAATTTATCAAAATGAAAAAAAAAATACTAAAAGGATTGACTACCTACAATTTTTTAAAGAAGATAATCCTTTTACATAATATGTTTAATAATAAAAAAATTTGTTTGATGATTGCTGTTCACATGAAATATAATTATTATACATTATATGTACGAGTATATGTATGGATAATATATAATGAGCGACATGAAAGGATTTTAATTACAATCTGTTTTAATTATGAAGATAAATTATATATTTTTGCTTGTTAAGGTTTTTGTTTTTAAATTGTTTTTGAAATTATTCAAAAATCTATAATTATCGTTGCTTATTTATGCATGCTTAGGATTTATCATTATAAAAGTAATAAATGAAAATATTTATACATATATGCACAATATAATACTGTGGAACGATATGAGTCGAATTTTTGGTGAAATAGTCTCGCAGCTGAAAGCATTGCTAAAGAAGGCGCGGAGATGCGTTTCATAAGCCCTGAATAAGTAATTGGTGTGCCTACAATGGTGAAGGGAAATGCTATAGTTCCACTTACAATAATTTGCAGGAGAGTAAGTGTCTGAGTCTTTCAAAGTGTAGGTAAATCAAATGTTTTATCAAAAAGCCTAACGACGCTCTAGCAATTTTTCTTCTTAAACAGAGAAGGAAAGATTGCAGAGCAATGATCAGCGCTCTTACAAGGCCATAATACTTGTTGAAAGCATCTTGCTACCATAGGAATCATCAGTAATGTAATGTGTTTTTCTTGCGGAGAGGAAGACGATACCACAAAACACTTCTTGTGTGAGTGCCATACTTTCTCCTCCATTAGGATGTGCATTTTCGGCAATGATGTCATCAGATCCGAACAAATCGGGGCTGAAAGTCGAGTGGAACTTTTTCGTTACCTGAGAGCGACGAAGAAGTTTGACTAGATGGAGGTTTCGAGTACAATGGACAGCGTTTGTCTGAGTGCTCAGTTTCATACATCCCCCCAAATAAACAAGCAAACAACAAAAACAAACAGTATACATATATAATTATATTATTTGCTTATCATATTCACACACTATATACATTTGAAATGATTATACAATATTTCACAATTCCAGTGATTACAAATTATTATTTATTTTCTTCGATGAATGTTTTCCATTTTAATGTATGTAGTCAAAAACCTATATACTACATACACGTATATCCGCCACTGTTGAAGTTAATTGATATATTGTGATCAAAATTCTATGCACAATCAGAATCTGAACACATAAATGAGCACACATATTATCATTTTGTGTACACTACATATTATTATTTAAATTCATGTTAATTGTATATTCATTTTATATACATATATGGACTGCATACTACTTTTACATACTCGTATGTAAGTATAATACTTTCACGTGCTTGTATATTGAAGTAAAAAGTTTTATATTTTTGTTGAAAAAAAGTGAAAAAAAAAAAAATAGAGGAAACCAAAAAAGAGGATTTTTATTGATTTCTTGTTTGTATAAAACAAAAAAGGAGAAAAATAATACACGAAACCACTATTTGTTGAAAATAAAGTTTATTAATTATAAAGTTTATGAAGTTTTGTTCTTTTATGTTATTTGCTCAAAGTAGATATTTAAAATTGGTTTAGTTGTAGTAGTGTACTATATGTTATGCAAATATTTTATGGATGTAATAATATTATATGCACTGATGAAATCTAGTATGAAATTGATGACGAATTATTAAAGTTTATTTATTGTATAATACTATATCTACATGCATTATATATGATACCAGAGTAAAATAATACAATGCCTATATTCGTACTAAAACACATGATATGTCATCAATATTCACGTTTAGGTGCATAAATGACGAACATTTGTATGTGCTTATCATATAACTTGTTGAATAAATGATTGATGAAAAATATGATTATGCAGTGATTTTATGTGTTTGAAAATATTTTTTAGTTTTACTCGTATGTTTTTTTTCGTAAAATGTATAGTATGTAAATTAAAATCTATCTATTTGAGTTTCATCACGTCTAGACATTTTATGGTAGCAGTAGCTGCTTTTAAAATACATAGTAATAAATCTTTCGGTAATTTATAAGGGAAAAGAAAGTTAGATGGAAATAATATATTCGGATTTGGATTTTCGGTTAATTAATCTTTTACGAAAAATTTAAAGTTATTATATAGAAAGAAAGAACAATCTAGTGTATTAATTTTCTAAACTACTTATAACTTTGAATATTTGCCTTTTAAATTTGCTAAAATCAACTGAACGAATAACACACTGTACACGCTTCCTTATTAAAATTGTTATACTTCACATAATTAATGACAATTATTATTGTACATACATATTTACTATTTGTTGGATGTTAGTTTAATCTCTTATGGTAAATGTTAAAACATCATAATGCATCTACATACGTATATATACATATATACGAGTACATGCATAAATGTAATTTTGTTAATGATAAATAAAGTGTATCTTTTTTATTATTAGATCAAAATATATACATATAATTCAAGCGTTATGCCATACACACATGAATGTGGAATATCCCTGTATGTGTATCCTATGTACATGTGTATTAAACATTATTTATGATAATTTATCATGTTTTCATAATTACAAGTAAAATAAAAATAATATAAAAAAATAAAAGAAAACAAGATAAAAATTATTGGCATTTATCACTAATTCCTGGCAGTAAATTTTCATTTACAAGAACATTTTTATTATTAAATTTCATTATATCGTTTATTTTGCTTGCTTAAATTGTAATATTGTGGCAAAATAGATTAAATGATAATTATTACATCTATTTATTTTATCATTTTGAAATGATAAAAAAAAAATGTTATTATTTTGCTACATTTTAATTTCATTTATTAAGTAAACGTTGGTAAACAACGTAATTAATAAAGGAAATATTGAATTTTGTGCTATTTTAGATTGACTGCAAGCTAATAAATTTATAGAAGGTAGTGACAAATGTATTTATTTACCTGATTTCCATTAAATTATAGTTGAAAAAATATAAAATGAATGAGAATCAAAATGATATGAAATTTCGTCTTTTTCTTTATCTATTTTTCTATATGAAACTTCATAGTTAAGTATAATAGTCTATTCACATTACACTTCATTCGTATGTATAAGTTGTTATAAAGTGAGTTCTTATTAGGTATTGTATTACTCTATTTGTATTATTTCCTTTAACTTCTTATGTGGAACATAGGGCCGTCACAAAACATTTCCAGCGGACTTTGTTTCGAGCCAACTCTTTAATTTCGGTTTTTACTTCTTGTAGAATTACACGTCTCCAGGTATTTCGATGTCGTCCTCTCGAAAGATTGCCTTCTGATTCCATTCCAGTACTCGTCTACAACATAGAGTCAACATCTTTTCTAAGAGTGTAACCGACCCAGTTCAGTATGACATACAAATTTTAAGGCAATGTAAAGAAATGTTGACGTTTAATGTCTAACGCGTCATACAGGTTGTCGGAATATAAGCAACTCAACAACAACAATTTAAAATTTTTATTGAATTTCACAATATAACGAATTTATTTGTCACTTTTCATATCACATATTTCACAAAACAAATTTATTTTTTGCTACAATCTTTCAATATTACTTTTATTTTTTACATTCGTTTACAATTTAACTACCTGATTTACGTCATTATCTCAATTGCCACTCCAATGTTTAAAAAAAATTATGTATCATGTATAATCAGACGGAATAAACAGAATTTTACTGATGCATCAAAATTATGGCTTCCTTAGCAACAAAACAAATTATTTTATATTTTTTATAGTTAAACACTTGAATTTTTAGGACTTTTATTACTTACATTTGAAACTTCTTCTTATTTCTCAGTTCCTCGCATCATTTGAGCAAAAATATTTGTCCTTAGTTAGATCTCAATACGGTGCTACTTCCATTTATAGTTCATCAATACATTAAGTACGGACCAAAGAAATGGACATCTCAACCAGTGGCGTAGCGGGGATAACTGGCGCCCGGTGCGTTACAATCAATTTGCGCCCCTCCAGAAACATATAATATTCAAATATTTCTTACAATCTAATATTCGTTGCAATATTTTTCGCCACCGCGTTCTTTTTCGGACTGTATATTTGATTCCAATGATGCATTGATTCCCGTTTTATTAGTTAATCTTCTTTCTGTTTCTTTCCAAGTTGTAAAACATTTTCGATGATTTGGATTTCTTTCATGACTGATCATTTTATGTTTTTCATTCCATTTATTAAAGCCAGATGTAGTCACAAAAGATGATTGTTTATTGGAATTTGAAAAAAACAACAAACAACAAAAACAATATGCTGCATCATTTTTTGATCTATACAACAACCAAGATCGGTTGATTTGAATTCCTACTTCTTCATTACCTACCCGTCGAGAAAACCAAGATATTTCATATTTCATCAGACTAATCAAGATTCGAAATAATTAATTATGTAACGGTGATTGTTAATTTAAAATATATTTTTCAGAAATCGTTCAAAATCTTGTTTGTCTTGAAGATGATTTGGCGCCCTCTCATTATACACCGCCATGACCCACCCTTGCTACGCCATTGATCACAACTGAGAACTGAGAATTATCAGATCACAACGACCAAAGAATAACAGTTAAAGACTAATGAAGTCAATTTTACTTCATTGAGCTTACGATCTAATTTTAATTAATAATAAAATTCTATGTCATAATTAAGTAAAATATTGAATTTAAAAAATAGTATAATTACTTATACAATATATTCAAACAATTGCTGTTAAAAATTTACACACATAAACTGAAATTTCATTATAAATTTTCTTTTTCTATTTAAAACTAAATTGTATGTGTAAGTTTTTAATTGTAAATGGGAAATGGGAATCTAACCAGGCTAATGTTACTTTTTAACCAGTCATTCATATAAATCAATTACTAAGATGGATTAATAAATAAAAACTGGAAATATTCTTTCATTTATTTATTTAGTATTCATGTTTGTTACACCAATAAAGTAAAAATTACAAAATAATATTCAAACATTGTCCAAAAATTTTACTTGAATTAAAATTATACATACATACATACATCAATTATTTTTATGTAGCTTTTGTACTGAAAATAAAATAAAATTAAATATTATACTAATTACGACAACAATGTAATAACAATATTAATAAAAACATTTTTAAATGTGAAACTTTGAATTCTTTGTTGTCCTTCGATTTCGTTTTTATTTGCGATATGCTCCACGCAAAATAGTAAAGTATGAATAGCACAATTTAATGAAACTTGAAAAATGTTCTAAATCCAAAGGATAAACATTTGCCAAAGAAATCTATAAAAAAATATGAAAAGTTAATTTTGAGCAATAGGTATTGAAATATTTTTTTTAATTTTTTATTATATACGAATCCAATGCTCACACAAATAGGTTTTTGGCTTCGAGTGATAATCATCAGGACAGCGAATTTCAAAGAACGATTTCCTTCATACCAAGGAATATTGTATGCTGCTTCACCGATTTTAGCACTCTGAAATTCAAAATAATATTAGATAAAATTAATAAAATGAAATAATAATGAAATAATTGAATATACGTTATATGCAAAACAATAACAACCATTCGAATTTATTTAGATACAGGAAAATGTTTAGATTTGAACACACTTGGCTAGAAAATAAAGTAAAGTGGTGAGTGGTGATTTATTATTGAGATTAACCCCCCTATTCTGAAAATAATCACTGACAAGTCACAAGTCGCAATTAATTATAATGGAGAGTCACAAGTTGTGACTTTTTTATATTTTTTGTGACTTTTCGTATTCTGAGTTAAAGTTGGTTAAAGTCACAATTTTGACATTTAAAGAATGAATCACAAGTTGTGATCATCAAAATAGTAGGTCACAATAGTTATAAATTGTGAGTTTCAGAACAAGTGAAGTGAGCGTTTACAATTTTTTTTGTAAATTATGGAAGAGTTTTGTTTTTATTATGTCTTCTTTTAGAAGAAAAAGAAAAAAAGTAAAAGTATAGTTTATTGCATTGTTTACATTTTATTCGATTGTAATTTTTTTTTTGTTATTTCTTTTATATAATGGTAGCTACTTACTTTCAAAATTTTCCATCGTACTCACTTTTTTTTTATATTTATTAATATTTATTATTTTTTTCAACTATCAGAATGCAAATTGTTTGATGTTTAATATTTTCATAGCAGTTAACAAGTCTACACAGAGTTTGGAGAAAATTTGTGACTATGCTTGTGACTTTGATATCAGAATACGAAACAGCTGATTAGTCATAATAAAAGTCACAACTTAAATATCATAAAAATAGTCACAAGCAACTGTGATCTATGACTAGTCATAACCTCATAACTTCAGAATCGGGGGGTAAAGCTTCGGAGTCGGCACTGTAATCGGGGTTGATGGTGTTAATTTGGAACTTGAAAACTCGAATATCTTTGGCTTTTATTTTGTGCTATTCTGATCGAGTTAGCAGATTCCTTTAAATAGCAGAATTTTAGTTTAAGTATTTGATTTGTTAACAGATATTTTAAATTTCGTATTCTGGTGTATGATAAATTTTGGAATCTTTATATCTGTTGTTTATAGTGCGTTCTGCACTGTATAAGATTTTAAAATTAGTATGAATTTGGTATATCTTCTATTCATTTAAATAATTAAAATGTTTGCAACTATTACTTAAACGAGGAAACTCAGGTTGGAATTGTATATATAAAAATCTCAGTTGCTACTATTGAACTGAACCTCTTTGTTAAAATTTCATTACCTTTATATAAAAAATTAATTCTTAACATATTTATAAATTCTTATTAGTGGAGTCAACGAAGGTTTTTTCAGGAAGTCCTCAGAAATAGCTCCGATTTTGGGGATTTTTTTTAAATTTTTGTTTTTTTATATTATTTAAAATCAGAAACCTTTCACAGGGGAGAAATAAATATTTGCAATTTTATGCAGTATTTTTGCAAATTATAAAGGATGTCCCTCGGGACATCGAGACAAACAAAAAATTGCACTACAGAGGGGGGCTAATCTTAACCGTTCAGCCGCTACAAAACACCCTATAACAACCACAGTGTTTTAGCTAGAAGAAATTAGTCTAAGAAAAATCTGTAGGAAACTATCCTCTCTCTCTAATGATACCTCACATGCTTCTCTACGTCTTTTTTCCAATAGTTATTGTGTTTTGAAGTCAGTATTTATTGATTTCTTGCCCCTTTTTTCAGAGAAGTACAGGCTGTACTTTCGCAGCGCCATCTGAATTTTAGTCACCAAGTCAGAAAGCCCAAGACCCCTGCTTCATTTCTGCCCTGTACAGGAAAGGTCTATCTTTTACACTTTTTTCTTTATTTAATCTTTTTGAGCGTTTGGATTGTGTAAAATAGTAATGAATTTGAGTAAAATAATCAAAATTTATACTCGTAATATTTTGTATAAAACTAAATGAAAAAACCAAAATAAATTGTAAAATTTATTTATTCGTATTTTATTGAATGCTTCTCTTGTTTCTAAAATTAGATTATTTCTAAAATTTGTAGGTGGGCGAATACTTTTTTTACTCTGTGTAAATGTAATTTTTTTGACAGTTTAATGTTTACATTTTTGCTTAGTAGGTTTCTAATTAAACTTTAGGACAGGAATAAAAATTCCTTTAGTTAGCAGACTTTTTCGAGCTGTCAACATTTTATATAAAACTTAGCAGATTATCAAGTTAGAAGAAACTGACCAGAATAGCACTGATTATTAATATAAAATTAATGTATAAATGTCAAGACTGCCGGTTGAGATGGGCTAGGATGGGCAACTAAGGGATTGATAGTCTCGTAATGGTGTAGAAGAAAAAGAAGATATCTAAATATAAATTTGACAAAAATTAAATTTTTACTTTTAAATTTGAATGATTGCTATTGTATTACACAATACTGTATAGGTATTCCATTTCCATCATTTATTTGATTATGAATTTACAAAAATGATTTATATTTACCTCAGAAAGAATTTCATTCGAAAAATAAAATGGTTGAAAAATTAAAAATGTAATCACAAACAATAAAACTGCGTTATACAAAATAACTGAATTTGTTTTAGCCTAAATAGAATTGTAATTAAATAATTATTGTAAAATAAAAATATTATTGACTTAAAAAGTAACAACTCATTTACAGTATTGATTTGGAAAAGACCCAGACTTAACATTGTACCGTACGAAACAAGTTCTAATACAGGCAATATACTGATAATGTTGCTATACTTTTCCGTTGTTCTGCAATCCAAAATGATCAAAATTATAAAATCACATTAGTATATAATTAATATTATTAATATTTATAAGAATTTCAATATAAAATACATATATACATACATATGTGTGAAAAATAATAGAAGTGCTGAAAATTCATATATTATTTATAAAGACTTTTACAATAGCACCTACGCCGGATTATTTAATAAGACATCGTCTTAGAGTGAAGGAAACGTCATTACGATTTACGAGTATATTACGTTTTATTTTATAAGGAGACCGAAACGGATGCTTTTTTGTAGAAAAAATAATGTTTGTGTCTTTTACTATCCTTGTTCTTTTCTTGTAATTGACAATACAGTGTTTTTTGCATTTCGATATACAGTGCAACAAAATGTCAACAATTATACATATATGATATTTCAGCAATTCTATTTTTTTCCGTACGTCTTTATATATGCACATGTAATCGTATATATTACCTTATTAAATAGTTGTGAAAATCAATTATGTTTTTTATTTCCATTTGGTCACTATTTTGCAGTTTATCACTTATTTCATATTGTAAAGATTTGAATGAATTTGAAATGAATTTTGGTATGGCCATTAAAATATTCAATAATGGGCAATACATGGTCATCGTAAAACATAAAAATATAATTTCGATAATGTAAAATAGTTCATAAAATGGAAATTTAAATTCGTCAACACCGAATAAATATACTGGAACGGTGTGTTCTATGTAAATAAAAAGAATATGGAAATGATAATGTATTTTAAAATTTAGAAATTAAAATAATATATAGTCAATTATAATAGTCAATAGTTATTAAAATAATTTTTTATAGATATCTATACATTTATGTTTTTTAAAGGCATTGCCAATAAGCGCGTCAAAACTTTCAAATGTAACACAATGATAACTGCAAATGATATTTACTTAAGTTGTTTATTATTTAAAGGACAATCGATTTCATTACATTCTTAAATAGTATTAGTATGACTTCTTGCAGGTGCCCAGCATTAGCTAAAACTAGACCAACGGCTTTTGGTAAGCCTTTCCTCGAATAATTCGCGTAGGTGGCCAGTCTAACAGTAGGCGGTTTGGCCTACTACCTGAACAAGACGAAATGGCTATAGCCTAGAGAAAATAACCAACACCTACGAGTCTGTGGTAACAAAACGGCACACAAAGTGCTAATTGAGTCTGTGTCTAATGGACTGGAAACGGACTGCCACTGCAACCAACCAACCAACCATGACTTCTTCTGGTTGATGTAGTTTTGAGATCTAATTTTCCAATATTTTCTCATTCATACCTTGTGTTAAATTTTCAATAGTGTGTTAGATTTTTCGTTTAAGATGGTTAATCCTTCTTGGCTTATTTAACATCAAATAACCCCATACGAAAAGGAATTGAGGATTTTCCTCAGCCAAATTCCTGTAGTTTTGTTTGTTCATAAACTAATTGTGCCAGAAATACACTTGATCTATAAATTTCTCGCTATGTATGAAACGTACGGCCAAAATGAAAGAGTTTTTGTAATAAGCCCTGCGTGAGCATAGCAAACAAAGTTTGAGTTTGACTTTGATTTTTCAACAAATTAGTGTTCTTATTGTGGCCATTAAAATTTTTGACGTTCCCATTGGTAAAACTTGGTAAAACTCTAATTTATGTATTTGCACTTACTTTTCTCTTGAATGATCACCGGCATTAATGCCATAAAAGCAACTCCTACTGAAATCATTCGCATATTATATCTAGAAATCATTTGAATATGATTTTTCGTTTCCAACGCCAATTTTTTAATACTTTGGCTTTCACTTCTCTTAAACATAAAAGAAATAAATTTGAACAAGTGTTAGTTATAACTATATAAATAAATAATATTCACAATTAAAAACATGATACAGTAAAATAAATTTAATTTACGAGTAATTTAAGAAATATTTTATCACAATCGTTCATCAATTCTTCAAAATTCATCCTTTCACGTATTAGTATGTGTGTGATTCTGTATATGATGTATGTGATTGGTGTTGCAAAGCTGATAGTCATAGCAATACTTGAAAATTCAATTTTGCCCCAATAATGATAAATACGAAAATATTCACAAATATTCATAAATACTGATGTTAAATAAAATAAATATATTTTCAAATTATTATCTGTTAAAAATCCTGATTTCCGAATAAAATTTAGATTATATGAAAATAATAGACTTTGTTCAGCCATTTTTTGTTTTGTTTTTGATAATCAGCTATCACAACCTCACAACACTCAATCACCACAACACTCTAGTAAACTATTTTATTACTAAATTGAATTATTTTAACTTCAATTTCAGGTTTAGAATTGTTTCCAATATACAGTCCAAAAATTAAGGGCAATAATGTATAATTTGACTAAAAAGTTTTTGAATTATTTATTATTCAACATTAATTTTTTTGTTGAGTTAATGTCATTTAATTGAATCAAACATGATTTAAACATCATATTTAATTGTATGTCAAACTTAGGCATTCATATTATAATTACATGTTTAAAGTTTATATAACAAGGTTGTTAAATTTTAGGGTTTCGATTTGATTCGAAAATTCATGTATAGGTACATGTTCCTACTTAAAAAATTACTATATGCATAATTTGTTGAAAAAGCATATTAATAAAATACAAATTAAAAATTATAAAAATAATTTTATAGATAAGTATTGTACAATACGCGAACACACACTGGATGTGGAGACTTTGTTATGTGTTGGCCTTCGGTCAGAAACGTATGACCTTTACAGAAGAGAATAATTGATTGAAAAGTTCCAGTTTGAAATTATAAGGAGGTACAAACGTGGTAGAAACTATTTTCTGTTAATAATTATTTAAAAAGCTTATTAAGTTTAATCAGATCTTCACTGATTAGCATGTGGTTTGAGGGGATACGTAGTGGCTTCAAAGCGATCCGATAAGAGGGATTTGCATGAAAATCAGCTAACTTGTTAGTATCAGTAAAAATTACGAAAGTAGTTGTAGACGAAATAATTAGTGCTGTCCAAATAGCTTTTAACATAGAACAGTTAACTGATAATATAAAAGATTTGATAGAGAGAGTCCTGGGAGATATCGCTGTTAAGATATGATGTAGTTCTAGTTAGATACGATTACTAGCTCTGTTCGATGTGTACTCGGAGTAGAGTAGATTTACTTTAGAAAATGGCTGCATTACTTTGTTTTTTATACTCTTATCAAACAGCTTAGATTAAAAGTAGAGTGAACTAAAGTCAAAAAACAAACAAAATTGGTTATGCCAACATATGATGTGTCAAAAACATGTTCGATTTGTTTACTCTTAATAATTAGTCCTGCAAAAAGTAGGGGTAAGATCCGAGTAAAATTTGAATTACTCCGTTCCCACTCTAAGCTGTTCGACATATTTTCAGAGTATAATCCGAGTCGGAGTACAGGTCGAACAAAACAGAGTAAAATTTCTTACTCGTAGTATACTTCGAGTACAGATCGAACAGAACTACTGCATCGTATATCGTATGCTTTATTATGATCAAGATCTAGTGGGAGAGTAAACGTGTGACGAAAATTGTTAATGGCTGAAATGAGAAGTTCGTTAAAAATGAAAGTTGATGGAAAATTGAAAGAATATTTATTATTCATAAAGGAAGAAGGTTATTATCGGCCAAGTATCCCGGAAAACTTTTACAATAAATTTAAGTTCAACAACGTAGGTTTTAGTCCACTGAATTATTGACAAGTGACAGAAAGCAGTGTGAAACCAAAGTGTTAATTGAGTCCGTTTCAAGAAACTGGAACATATGTACTACCGCTGCAACCGACTATTATCACTTCCTATAAACCAGTAGACTCGATCATATTTTCTAAACTATTCGCCTCTATAAATAAAAGAATACATGTGTTAGCTGAACTAAGCTAAGCTAGGAGTTTGGAATTGGGGGTACATTGTAAAGAACATTTACTAACGATAAAAAAATAATTTTTCTCACTTGAATGTCCAAAGGAATGATTGAATTTTCAAATTTGTAGAGTAGTATTCTGCCAATTGATTTAATGATTTTTCTATTTTTGTCCATGCACAAATTTATTAATGGAAAATGCCATCTACTATTATTGTTTAATATCCTTTTTGAAAAGTTGAGGAGTCTTTCAGAATATTCAGAGTAGAGTAGTGTAGATTATATTCGAATTTTCGGTAACGGTCTACACATGTGCACAAATATACTTTTATATACGTATGTATGTTAATTATAGTCACTAGTCAATTGCCAAAGTGAAACATATTTTTCGAAAGAGGTTGTGTGTATTGATAATTTTCGAAATGAATATTGCACACAATGATCAAAACTATAATTTCTGATCTGTATTTTATGAAGTATTCAAAATTTTGAGTTACAGAAATCTATTTGCAATTTTAGATGTGAGATATGTTGAACTTTCAGTATGATATCTACATACTTATCTAACTTTCAATATGATATCTAACTAACTATCTTGATATCCATTTCATTGTTTCGAAAATTGTTTATACCTCAGGAATCAGAAAAAAAGACATAACATATACGCTTATAAGATTTTCAAATTTGATGAAATTTTCACAGATACAATTCAATGATTGCATTTTATGTATTTTTTATGTTCCTTTCAAATTTGCATTTCTTCATTGACTTGTAGTTTTTGAAATTTGTTAATAATATTAATAAAATTGAATTTTCAATGAATTTTTGTTAAATTTATGAACACTGTTTTAACTCGTATTCATACAATTTCACTTATCTTTTTAATATTTGATATTTATTTCAGGACCGCTCGGCGCGGCATTGATAACATTTCATGATAACCAGCAATCGTAGTTATATCAGTTATTTGAGTCTATATGATTATTTTCTTATTTGCTTTGTTTTCTCATAAAAATGAAATACATTAGGAAAAGTGAAAATAAAATTTTCATTATATGTAAAATGAATTAATGAATTAAAAACAATGCATCTACACAAATCGTTATTTATACATTTTATATGGTATTTTGTTTTCAACATAATGATTAAAAAATTTAAGAGATTTTAATTATTACTGTCTTCACAACTGATTCGAATGTACTCGCAGCTACTATGGATTATTTTATTAGAATATAAGATAAGACATAATCATAGTATACCATGTTAAGAAAAGTAGTTATAAGTTCGTTATAAATTATTTATGGCAGATTCGTATTATGTACAATATACATTGTCTTTTATGTTTTTATTTTTTTATTTTGTAAATTCATACATACATATCTGTGTAAGAGAGAATAATCTTATATCGAAGAATAAAAAAAAAGTCAACTTGAAAAGCAATAAATTTTGATAAATGCCACAGGTGTAATGGTATGAAAAAAGACAATAAAAAATAGGCTAAAGATCCTATTCATAAAATGTATGAAAAACAAAAAAAAATACACCTAAAAGGAATATACAATATATTCTTCATCCTTAGTCTTTCCCTTTAATAAATAAATAAATCATAAATATGTAGGTACTACGGTACTCGTACAAATCATATTTCTATACTATACAAATACACTATACAAAAAAGTGTCCTATAAATTTTCTTATAAAACATTATTTTTTTTTGTTTATTCACAGAATGAAATATGATGGAAATTTTAAATGCAATCAGAAAAAAATATATACATTTATACATATACATAAATAAATACAACTCAAATACTGGAGTATTGTTCAGATTTTAATGGGCGATCATATTGTAGAAAAAAATCATTTATATTTTTTTGTTTTATGATTCGAGAATACAATGTTTTATATCCAGTTTTATAAATGGTCATGTAAGTATATAGAGACATGAGTATATGGGCGTATAAATTTTAAATAATAAGTTACACACAGTTACGTAATACGTAATGTCAATTGAAATCCAATAAAGAAGGGAATAAATTTTCTTTAAATTTTTTGCATATAAATATGTACAATACTTTCAAATTTTTTTCCATAATAAAAGTAAAAGAAATTAAATTATGGGTACTGCAAGTATACTTGTATACGTTATATTCTTTTTTTTTCAGAGTTACTCTTTCATGTTTTCAAATTTTCTTTCAGATTTAATGAATCAGTTGTCATAAAATATATTTACATTATAAATTTATCGTTTTTAAGAGACTCATTTTTGATGTTTCATCATTGCATTGTCTGTCAAACACCATATGATAGGAGAATGGTAAGCATATACGGAGTTTAAAAAGAAATCGTACTTGAAGGCTGCTCTGTGTCACGGCATATATATTTCTAAGGCATTTTAAAGACGTCTGACGTTTAATGTCTGACGTCACACAGGTCGTCGGAATATAAACAACACAACAACAACGCACATTTGTTTACCACTTAACGACCTGATTTACGTCACAATTCCAACTGCCACTCCAATGATTACATTGCCTTAGAAATGTGTATGTTGTGTCATGTGTATTATAAATAAGAAAATATACACGAAATTGAGTAATGCAAATATTTTTGTAATTTTTGACTTGTCGAAGTTATGTTTCACTTTCCATAGGAAATAATTTATTGGTTTCAGAGTCAAATTGTATTGAATATTAATAGGTGCCTTTGAAAATTTAACTTTGGTGATCTGATCATTTTATGAAAACTCTGCCATTATTTAATGCTATGTTGATAGACATATGACAGACACGGACACCGGGTCAGAATATCGATCATGGACTAGTGAAGGATCCCAAGTGACGAATTTTCTTTCTTCATTCTACTTTCTCGTGGTGGTGTTGTTAGCCTTTAGCGAAGATAAGAAAATTACCCCTGTGGAAACTAGGGAATTACAAATAAATGAATGAAGACTGGTCCTCCACTTTTGGGATGCTACGACGCTCCAATCACTCAAATCACTCTTCTCAATAAAAGCTTTCAGATTAGCAGACTGCAGATAATGTCAAAGAAAATGAAGTGTGAGAAGAATAAGATAGCCAGGCATGTGAAATTTATATTACCACATATTACGTATTTTGTGTGAAAAAAAAATTTTTATTACAATATCCAAACAAATACGTAATGTGTTTGTAATAAAAAATAGAAAATTTCACAGCCAAGAAAATGTTACTAAGTCGTAGGTTATTGCACTTCAATATGTTTTTCTCTAGATTTTACTTTGAAAAATTTTTCATTTATTTCAATTTATGATAACAAATAATAATTTATTGTTTCACTTCCTTTGATTTTACCCAGTAAAATATCTACACGTAAATGAGGTATGTATGTATGTACGTACTTTAAAGCTAATTTTTATTATGAAATTTGAGATATGGATGACAAAAAACAGTTTGATTTTTCTTTAACTTTAAAAAAAGCATTTATAATACTGTGGTTATGAGTATGTGCCATTCTATATGTCGGTTTTGTTTTTTTTTTCGACATTAAAATGAAATATTATTGGTCATTTGAGAATTAGATATGAAATACCGAAAATGCTTGACAGTGCAACAATGGGATGGAAATGACACTTTTGAAAACGTTTATGGAATATATTACTGAGGAAACATTCATTGGATAAAATTTATATTTCAATTATCGCGTTGGTAGTAAAAAGTAAAGTAAAATATTGTCACAGTAGTACAGGAAATTTGTACTTAAAAAAAAATAATAAATATACTGACTGACAACAAGTAACACAGAAATTAATATTGGATATCGTCAATACTGGGTCAGTCGAATCCCTATATCATGTAGATGAGTTTACTTCTCTACCAACAACTCGGTGATTCGCTCGGTGATACATTAAACTGTAGTTGCACACATGATAGTTATAAGTCATGAAATAAATGAAATAACTTCTGCGAAAGATCTGGTTTACTTACAGCTGTAGTGAAATGGGAGAAGCGAAAGAAGAAGAAAACGAAGTGTATCTACTATGGTAAATATAAAAATATTTTTTTTATACATAAAATAAGATACAAAAGTTTTAACAGTGTATAAACATGAATTTGTAATTATTAATTGTAATCCTAATGAAAAAAATGTTAATAACAAAAAAGTAAAACAACCAAATAACAAATAAAAATAACGCGGCACATGCATAGTCGGACGACTCTAAACCCGCATTTATATTATCTTGAAAGTCAAGAACGTGACGTCATTTACTTAGAAGAGAGGTATAGAAGAGCGAAGCAAGAGAAAAAAAGAAAGCAAACCAACTTCGGAGGTGGTTTGCTTTCTTGTTTTCTTGAATTTAGTGTTGCCAGTATGTTAATAATCAAAATTAGTAGGAATGTTTCACCATCAACAAAAATGCAATACTGCTATAGGTTATTAATAATACTCAATAATAATCACTTTAAATAATTGATAATCAATTAATAATCAATTAAAATGAAAATTTATGTGTATACATATTTTTTTAGTTATTTTTTTTTATCATAATCGAATTTTTAACTTAATTTTAATGAAAAATATCAAACATGAAAGCAAGAATGAAAATCATAAAATAAGTATACGGCAATACTACTAATAGGCGTTACATATAAAAATATACGACGAAACATGAACAAGAAAGCAAGAATGGATATAATGTAAATGCTATCATTCAATTTTGAAACAAAATAAGAAAGCAAGAAAAGACAATGTAATTGCGCCCTAAGAGACTAGTCGTATCTGGTCATCTGGATTAAAATCTAAACATTTTCGATGCTGTCTGTATACATGCAGACAAATCCCGCAATCTGACATTGAATCTGAATAGTATCAAAAGGTTGACTTTTGCTGAATGGAACTTGCAGTCTGTCAGACTAAAGGTAGAACTATAATCGACATTGCTGACATAAGCTATGACATATGTCGTAGCCGAACACAGCCAAATCAATGAGCTAAACTATAATTGACATTACCGACATTCGTTAAAAATTCGTTTAACATAAGCTCGACATAAGCAGTACGATCGAGAGCGTACATGACATAAGTAACATAAGCCATAAGCTCATTTTGTGAAATTCGTATTGCTTATGTTTAGTATGTTATCTATATTATTATAGTTAACCAAATGTTACGTTTTAACATTCGTTATTATTTCTCATGTTACCCATGTTAGCAATGTCGATTATAGTTCTACCTTAAAGCTAGACCCTACGGAACGAAAGAAATTAAACGAACGTAAATACTCGTTCCGTCAGTTTAACAATTTGCCTTAAATAGAAACGTTTCGATATGAGTAAAATTGTGTATGAGTATTGAGTAGAAACGAATAGAAATGTGTATAAAACGAGTACAAACGATTAAATGTACGACCGCTACGGCACTAGCCGTTTCGTCTATTTGACATTTAAACTTATCGAAATTGAATGAACTTAAGAACACTTCCATTTAGGGTATTTCTACGTACCACAGTACTATCGTATATATTTCGTTTCGTTTCGTTCCATTCCGTTTCGTCCACTTATGTTATAGGTTAATCGAACTGTTTGTGGAATTGGTTGAAGATCGATTCGAAGGTCGAGCTAAAAGTTATCATTATTTAGTGCCTCCAAACCCTACAACTTTTTTTTTACTACGATTTTCGAAAATATTGCTATTTAAGTCATGTATATGTATTTAAAGAGTCTCAAGATAAAAAAACTCACGCTTTATGCTGTACTTGCATATACTTACAAAATATAATGTGCAAAAATATTTTTAACTTCAATGTGTAATGCTCTGTGTATATAATATAATGTAGTATTTAAATAAGTTAAATTTGTCATTCATTTCATTTTTGAATACAAACGAAAGTACTACAGAGATAAAGAGAAGTCAAAGAGATCCCATGCGTTATAAATATATGCACATTCTGTTAGTTTTATTTCTATAGCTATTTGTTCATATTATTTTGGTTTCGTACACAAGTAACATTAAATATAAATATTTTTACGAACATATACATTATGTATAATACATATCATATACATACATTTACATAATATGTACATACGTGCATGTCTATGTATTATATACGATATATGAATAATGATTGATAATACTTTCAAATAAAATAAATTATACACTCACATACTTAACATATACATACATTATGTAACTCATATATTATACTGGTAATAAAGTACGTATTTTAACATATGTTGTATGTATGTATATTCGTACTCGTACATAGAAAATAAGTACCTATAAAATAAATTCTTATATTAAGTATGCTATGTACAAACATACGCAAATATCATGCAGCTTATTTTAAATGTTTAATTAAAATTTTAACTTATCACAAAAGCTAATTAATTCTATGTTTTGAAGAAAAATGAAAAATGAAAAAGAACACAATAATAATTTATCGAAATAAAACTATAGACAATGCATTGTAAGGATATCAAAGTTACAACGTGTTTTAAATTGTAAAATGAATAAATTAATTTGAAAGGAACTTGATACAAAGAATGAATTAAAATAAAAAAATTAAGATAATTTCAGAGAAAATAGCAGTAATTCAGTTATTTTACATTAGCAAATAATGACAGTCATTCATCTTTTAGGGTAGTATTCACCAACATGGATATATCCGTCGGATATATAGTATTTTAGCCGGATACAATTTCAACTTATTCATCAACCTAGATAAAATTTGTTTTCAAACTTCGTTTTCGGGTCGAACATGTGTGTCAAACATGTCAGCTGATTATATTTTTATATTACAAAATGAAAAAGAGGTTCTGTGATGTGATAATTATATGCAAAGATGATAATACAGTACATCTACATATACATTATCTTTATTTGTGCTGTTGCTGTTAATAACAAGGTTATGTTCGAACGATATTTATAATACCACTCCGAGGTTGTCTTAAAAATATACGATTAGTGTTTTATCCAGGTTGATGAATACACTTTATCTCAGATAAAAGATAATCTATGTTGGTGAATACCAGCCTTAGTGTGGTATAAGGATATTCAATTTATTTATTAATAAAAGTTTCCTTTTATTATTATAAATTTTTGCTTGTTTGTTATAAAATTTAAAAATTATATACTCTGTACATCTACATACAATATCTATACAGAATATACTATTTAAATGATTTTAATTCACTTCACAGTTACATATATGTACGTGTCCCGTAAAGAATCATGTTTTATTCTATAAAAATTGTTGTAAATTTTATGAAATGAAAGTGTAAAATCATTTTACACCATTTTTTATAAAACAAATTTTATGGTAAAATGTAAAATATCTATACTTAATATTATAAATATGAATATACGTATGGATATTTTTTCGCGTGATTCATAAGTACATACATACATCATACATCTATGCACATTATACGTAAAACGTATGTATGTACAATTGCATCTATTCTTATATACAAACGATTATATACATACATATATGGTATTCATATTCATTTAATAATATTGTTTCAAGGATGACATACTATTTTTCTTAAATTTGTTTTTTTTTTCATTCACTTCTCTTTTAAATTCTTTTGGGAAAGGAAAATAATGAAACAGGAAATTTGATTATAAATGACACATGAATCATAGTGGTGTTGAAAAACAATTAATAATTATTTTTTATATGTTCATGAATCATACACATGAGTGTTTACATATGAATAAAAAAAAGTGAATATAGTGTTTATCATGCATATACATACGAGTATATTTTTTTCCGTATATTAACTATATGTACTATATAGCACATTTATGTAGTTTTGAATGGTGTACAAGTGAAAACTAATATAGGATGTTCCAGATAATAATTAATGGTTAAAATTTTCACATTACTAGATGGATAGATTCATTTTACAATACAATATGAAAGGATTCAATTAAAGTTTGCTAGAGAATAATAAAGACCAGGAGTATTTTTTTTTTCGTATTATAGATGTGTGAGTATTTATGAAAGTTGTTGAAAAATTGGTATATTTGACTACGAGTATATAATAAATAGTCAAAAATAGCTATCTTTATTTTTCATATTTCTTATATGAAAAAGTAAAACGGTTAAACGTTAAACTATATAGTAAATTGAGTAGTTTAACACAAAATATTCTGAATTTAAGGAGATGTTTGTATTGAAAAGAAGAAGAAGAATAAGAAGTAAGTTCTTCGTGAAGAAGGAAATAGATTTCTTCTCGATAATGTGAACTATTATTAGACGAATTCGCATTCAATACATAATTGTGTGTCAACACAAAAATTCAGTAGTTGAACATATTTATTTTATCATGAAATTGTCAAGTAAATAAATTGATAAATTCATCGGTCTTTTCAATATTTTTATATTTAAAATTATATATTTTATATTTTAAAATTAATCGTCCTTGAAAGTATTAAGAATGTTTTATAATGTTCTAGAAAGTAGTTCAAAATCGCTTTCAACCATTTGCTTAACTCTTGATAGCCTTCTATAAAAAATTTTCTTCGATTTTCTTATCGTATGAATGGATATTATCTGTAGTTTCAATAAATGGAAATACATAATCAGCTTGAAAAGAGTATTATTTCTGATTATTATTCTTTATCTAAAAACTGTAAAAAGCCAATTGCTCTGAAAGATGTGCTACTTGATACTCGACCATCAGAAACTAGTAATATCCTTGGCAAATACTCGTAAGTACGAGTACATATCAGTTTACAAATTGCTACGTGCTTCTTTTTGATATTAGACAATGCAGTTTGACAAAACAATTTTGACGACACACTTTAGTCAAGATATTTTTATTCATTTTAATTCAAGTAATAAATTGCATTAAAATGTGTCACCTAATGTAGACACTTCTGTAATAAAACCAATCAATGCAGTTGTCTCTAAGAATTTATTTGGGAAGAAAATGTTGATTTTCGACTGTCTTAATGTGAACACAATTGGAAGAAATTTCCTTAATTAAGCGTGGTACTCATAGATCAAAAGCGAAATTTTTCTCCATATAAAACTTATGTAAATAAAATATCGTGAAATTTTTCACGAAAATTTTATTTTTAAATTTCGTTTTCTGGTACTCACTTCCAAACGAAATTATCAATGTGGAACTGAATATTGGATAACTGTGGAATTCATTTTTCGCAATTAATTTGTATATTCGAGCATATAAAAAGCAAATATTCGAAATATTGACAGCTGAAATATTTGAACAAGAATTTTACTTACACACAAATTGTAACATTAGAAACACTTTTACAACTGTCAAAACTCTACGTACTCTACACACGTTTCTTTCCACAATTTTCTGTGTAAAAAAACATAATATATTCGTATACAATTAAAACAAAGAATTTCACAGAAACCGAATACCAGGCTTTAAGGCAAAAAATTTCGAGAAAAAATTGTTAATAACGGTCCATAAGTCATAATCATGTTGACGGATTCAACTACTTTAGCCATCTACGTACTATACACTATACAGTATATCATGGCCAGTTAATGCTCTGTCACATGTTTTGATATAGTACATATGTAATTGAACAAACGTAATAACAGGAAATAAATGAATTAAGTTCACAAAAACAAAATTTGTTACAACTCACTGTGAACTATCTTTTTTCAAGTTGTAATCACATACTTATGCATTTTTAGTGCAAAAAACTACTCACCATTTCATATTTAACACCCTGCGCACAACATATTGTGTAAGCATCTACATACTTATTAATGTATACTGTATAGGTATGCGTTTATAATGTAAAACATTATATTCCTGGAGGTTATGTAGACTATGTAATCTTTGATGTCCTTTTTGTTTTTATTTTTTCTTGCTCTGATTATTGTTTATAAGTTAATTTTTATTGTAATATTAAAAAAAAATGCACATTGATGAATACTTCATAATGGATCGGCCGGGCCGTATAAAATATGATTGAATTTTCCGTATTACTTATTGATTTATCATATACTTAGTATGCTATAACTATTTTATATAAAAATATTCGTACATGTTGTCGGTTGTTGGTTGTAGTTAATTGAATTTTTTCATGAATAAATAAATAATAAATTTCTGTTGGCAATATAAAAAATATGTAGCTATGTATGAAATTTATAGAAAATTTTTTTTAAAATTGAATATAAGTAAATATAACATATTAAAAGTCAATAAAATCATGTTAATAAATGAGCCGTAAAAATTAATTCAATTTTTTTTCCACTTCAAAAGTTTACTTAAACAAAGCAGTGAGAACAAAATAATTTTTAAATTTAATATCATGACATAATTTTTGAATAATGTAATTTGTTGCATACGAATAACAAACAAATACTTCTTCTTCTGCTTCTTCTTCTTCCGTAGCACTACACCTCTAGGTGAGTCCATGGCTTTTGCGGAAGTGATTCCAAGACTTATCACTATCATGTGTATTATTAGATCATTATAATATCTAAAAGATCAATCTAAGCTCTGTCTCTATCATGTGAATGTGCTTGCTTCTCTACCAAAAACTCAGTGGTAGGCAATCTACATTAAAGATTGAACAGCGGATGCACACATTATAGCAACAAAACGAATACATATGCACGGTATACAAAGATAATTGATTTTTGAGCCAACTTAATAAATTGAATATTAATTCAGCCAATCGTGATGAAATGAAGGCTCGATTTTAAAATAATATTTTTATTAAATGACGGAGGACATTAAATCTGCTTCCCATCTGCTCACACCACGACCTTCCAGAGCCTTTTCACGATATTTTAAAATAATAAATTTGTTAAACTGGATTTTAATTAATTACAACTGGTGTTAGCATACCACCAAAAATATTTCAGTGAATGTTGTTTTAGAAAATCTGAAAAAAAAATGTTATTAAAAATTTGTTTTTATCTTTTTGATTTTTTATTCTTTCCACGTAATTCATCTGAAAAATCGAATCTAAGATTTTGCAGTGAATAATTCAACTGCTCCAATAAATGATTAGTGATAGAATCTTTACGTTTTGATTATTTATATGTTATGTATGCAAATTTCAGGAGTATATATTTAATTCTGCACTATTTCACTACATAAACACTTATTCACTTATTTAACTAAAAATAACGACTGACTAATAATTGGCATCTTTTAGGAATTTTATAGGCAGGTAATTTTGGAACATGTATTTAACTGTGATATGTTGTCTACAGATGCATTTGGGTTTGGTTGTTTTGTTAATGAGATGTTAGTGTGTTCATTTATTGGGCTGAACTTCCGAATCGCTAGCTCGTGATATCGAAACAGGACATTTTCAGGACGATACTTTAGAATGTCCTCTTTAATGTGTCATATGTCCTTGTTGGCGGAAATTTGATATTTGGGAGAAAAGTACCGTTAAAAATTTTTCAAAAAATTCACTGTGTTTCACAAAAACCGTTATATTTATTTTTTAGAATAATGCAGGATAACAAAAGATATTGTATTTTAAAGAGAACTTTCTCTCTTTCTAACGAAATATATTTCGTCCCGAAATAATAAGTGGTTCCTGAGCTATAAGGACTCAAAGTCAAAATTTCATGTTTAAAAAAAAACGATTTTCAAACTTCTTTTGATATTGATATATCTCCGAAAGTTGAAGGATAATATGGGTAAATTATGATGTCAAATGAAAGATAATTTTGTTTTCTTTAAAATGATACCCCTTACACTTTCATATGTCACCCCACTAAGAAACTATGGACAAATGTCTGCAACAAAGTGCATGTTTTTTATACATAACTAGTTATTTTTTGTTAAAATAATGAAAAAAAACAAACAATAACACATCAAATAATGAAAATGATTAAAAAAACAGATATGTATGTATTTATTTTTATTAATTTTACTCTTTGTTATTTTTTTGTGGTCCTGAAAAAAAATTAATTATCCTATCAATTTTCTGTTTTCAAAGAAAGCTTTTTTCGTACCTATCCTATCCTATCCTTATTCTAATATTACTTATGTACACACATACATGTATTTCAAAGAAAACCAATCAATATAATAATAGAAAAAAGTTTTTAATAATACATTATCAGGAAAAAAAAAATGTTTATCCCAGGAAATATAATGTCAGAAAATCAAAAAGGTAAGTGTACCACACCACAATAAATAACATATACCTACCAAATAAAATAGATACATGCAAATTCATATGTATGTAGTAATTCTGAATATACCTGTAATAAAAATTTATAAACCAAAGTTAAAAGATGAAATAATTTTAATAATATTTACATACTTGATTTTTAGATGCATGCGATCGCTAAGCCTTCTTCATTTTACTTCTATTTTTTATTTCGTTTTTCTTTTACTATACTTTTGTTCTTAATTTTCACTTAATTTGGGTATATGTTATGGCAATCAGTTATCATATAAATATAAACTAAAATAAAACCCTAAAACATACAATCTCAAAAACGTAATAAAACGGTGTTCAAAATTTATTTCGTACCTATTGCTTTCTCTCTTTGTATCTTTATTCTATTATCTATTGTTTATGTAGATTTAACATGAAAATTCATTTTTTTTTCTATTTTACCATATTGATCTAATGATTTTATTTATAAAATAATTTTTAAACTTAAGTAAAGATTCAAAATCATATCGTAACTGGGCTAAAATATGTGTAACTTATCCTATTTTAAAAATTTTGTAGATTGTCACAATGAGCCTCATTCATAAGTATTCGGACGACTGAGTGATTTGAAATATTTTGTAATTATTTTATTGCTTAAAAATCCCATTTAAATAATTTTAAATAATTTAAAAAATCCCATGTAAAATATGTACTATACCATTTTATACTTAATATACTTAATGTAACTTTAATCATGTTATTTACGGTTATGTTATTTAATGTTATTTAATTTTAACACTCCCTTTCCCAATGCTCAAACTATTAAACGTAACATTTTACGTCAACGACAAGGACCACCAAATTTCAGTGCTTCATTTAGTGCCAAACAAATATTTGAAACAATTATAACAACAGAAATCTGCGATATTGTTCTTCGAGAAACCAACCGAAAAGTGGCCAAAATAACTGAAGAGTATAATAGGAAACAAGTTGAAAAGTATTGTAGTGAAAGTCAACCTACCCCTAAACGTTTCAATCCTTTTACTGAAGTAGAATTTGATGCGTTTTTTAGGAATTCTACTCGCCGCTGGGGTTCATAAATCAAACAAGGAACATATTTCTAAAATGTGAAAACTAGAATCGCTACCTATCTTTCGCTACCTAATCTGCTTTGTCTCGTGACCGATTCAAACTATTTTTAAGGTTCATTCGCTTTGATACTGAATTAACGCGTAATGAAAGATCTAAAACTGACAAAGCTGCCGCGATTCGTGATATTTGGATGATGTTTAATGCGAATCTAAGAAAAAATTACAGTCCAAGTGAGTGTTTGACCGTGGATGAACAACTGTTTCCTTATAGAGGGCATACAAAATTCACTCAGTATATTCCCTCAAAACCAGCAAAATATGGCATCAAAATTTGTTGGGTCTGCGATGCAAGAAACTCTTTTCCCTTGCAAGGCCAAATCTACACTGGAAAACCATTTGAGGGAGAACGTCAAGTAAACATCGGTGAACGAACGGTTTTAGATTTGGTTGCCTCATATAAAGGTTCTGGAAGAAATGTCACAACAGATAATTTTTTTACAAGTTTTCAGTTAGCTCGAACACTGAACTCATGTAATATGACGTTAGTAGGCACAGTAAGAAAAAATAAAAGATTCTTGCCACAGATTATGCAGGCTTCTAAAGAAAGAGTGATAAACTCAACAAATTTTGCTTATTGTAAAGACGCAACAATTTGTTCATATGTGCCTAAAAAAAAACAAATCAGTAATACTTCTTTCATCGATGCATACAACAGGTAACGTAGAACCCAACGTAACTGCAAAACCAGAAATAATAAAGTATTATTATCACACAAAAGGAGGTGTTGATACGATGGACAAAATGTTAGCTGAGTATACAGTAAAGCGTAGAACAAATCGCTGGACACTAGCATTTTTCTACAATATGATAGATATTGCAGCTCTAGCTGCATATGTAATATATGTAGAGCACAACCAAAATCTGAAGTCAACTGACTAAAGACGAAGATTTTTGAAAGACCTTTCATCTCAACTTTGCATGCCTGCTGTTGAAACTAGAGCTAGTAACCCAAAAGTGGTTGCAAATTATTTCACAAGAGCTGCAATGGAAATGGTTTTAGGACGCCAATTGCAACCATTAGGTACAGGTGCTATAAAACTTCAACCTCATACAGCATCGGTCCGTACACCTGTTGTTGGAAGCTGTTTTGTTTGTCGAGAACTGAACCACAAACAGCGAAAATCACGCAAAGCTTGTTCATCTTGTACAAAGTCAGTTTGTAATGAACACAGTGCAAATAATCCTTTTTGTAATTATTGTAATAATTCAACATAGCCTTTCTAATACATTGTAGTAACACATTTTTATTGAAATAAAAAAAAATAAAACAAAATAATTGATATTTTAATTTCCTTGAACTTATTTGGAGATCTTGTTTGCAAAGGTACACGGGTACCTAAGCCGTCACATGAGGGTGCAGAATTTTCTGTTCGACTTTGATGCAATAATCATATCAAAAAAACACTCTGGAAATATGAAAATCTACTGATAACGAGCTATTTTAAGAAGTAAAATTGTACTCGAGAACAACAGTTTTAGTTATTCGCTTAAACAGCGTTTCAAAAACGTTAAAGTTACCGCGGTACCTTCCCAGTCACATAAAGGTTAATTATAAATTTTTTTCAAAAATCAATTACATACATTGAACTTTATCTGAATATGATAATACATATAAAAATAGATAATTTATAAAACTGCCAATAAATAGTTGCTTCGATGCTGCGAATTTTATTAGTCTGCTACCATTGTCATTTGTTATGTCACGCAGGCTAAATTTACTAACATATTCTTGGCTTGGTATACAGCTTCTTTGCGTATCCTATTATGATTTTTATGTTTGCTTTAGGTATTTTGTCATACGATTTTCTCCCAGTAGCTCCTGGAAACTTTCCTAGTCCGCTTCAACTTTTTCCTCTGTAGCTGCATGTAATATGCTAATTCCTAATTATACTAAAATTTTTAAATCTTCCTTTTATACTCAATCCTATTTGAACATTGGACACCTGCAACCAATTCAATAATTTCAGTTACTTTTAATTAAACAGTATTTATAAGAACACCAGAACTTCTTTTTTCTTCATCTTGTCATTTCCATTACTTAGTTGAACGTGGTTGGACAGATTTACAAATCATAGTAAGAATCAAGAGCTGTAATTTTCACTGTAAATTTCTATCAAATGGCTTATTATAAGTCACAATATCATGGGCGCATAATTATATTACATCTACATATTTATAAGTTAAAACATTTTTTGTTAAATAAAAATAAGTTTTCCAGATTAAAGACTTAATCTAGATTAAAGTGCTTGGTCTATCAGCGTTATTAGCGTTATCAGTGTAAGGGTTAGAAAAAAGAACACAGTCAAACATCAGTTAATCAGATGACTACAAAATTTAAGTGAAACTTATGTTATTATTTATAAAATACTGATACTGATAATTACTCTACAGACTCTACATACTGTACAGTACATACATATCTACATATTCTTATCTGAGAGCAATTATTAAGAAAAATATATTTTTGTCACAACATTGTAAATTTTCTCATATGAAAAAATATCACAGTTTACATTACATTATACTTACTTTATAGCTGTCTTACATATACTTACTTTTTTTCTTCATTAATATTGAATTATTAAGAAATAAAGCAGAAATTTGTTACTAAATAATTTTATTAAACAAACATATTTGAATTTCTTTAATGATAAATTAATTAATTTATAAAAAAAAAAAAAAAAAAAAAAAAAATTAGTTTGGATTATCCTGCATACCTCTTCATATATGTAGTTAAATAAAAAGGATATTTTTTCTTATTTAATAACATTTTTTTAATCTATAAATTCTTCTCATTAATTATTTAATTAAAGTTAGAAAAAAAATTTCTGAAAAAATATACATGAATATTTACCGTTTGTATAAGTAGACAACTACAATTAATTTTTATGTACATAGAATTGATATAAATTAACCTTAAGGCTGGATTCACCAACATAGATTATCTTTTATCTGAGATAAAGTGTATTCATCAACCTGGATAAAACACTACTCGGATATTTTTAAGACAACCTCGGAGTGGTATTATAAATATCGTTCGAACATAACCTTGTTATTAACAGCAACAGCACAAACAAAGATAATGTAATTGTACTGTATTATCATCTTTGCATATAATTATCACATCACAGAACCTTTTTTTCATTTTGCAATATAAAAATACAATCAGCTGACATGTTTGACACACATGTTCGACCCGAAAACGAAGTTTGAAAACAAATTTTATCTAGGTTGATGAATAATCTGAAATTGTATCCGGCTAAAATATATCCGACAGATATATTCATGTTTTGTGAATACCACCCTAAATGTAAAAGTAGCCAAAAAAATTATATATAATTTGAACTCATTGAAACTAATCTGTTCTTATATTTACTAGTGTGCAAATTTTTATTTATTGTTCCAAATTTCATTGCCTTCGAAATTCTCCCTACCCTTAATCTAATCGAAACAGTGACCAAGGGGCGATCTTTTGTGATTTATGAAATGCTAGTTGTCGCAATTTATGTTAAACCAGACGATCAACGTTTCCGTAGCAGAATATTCATTCCGCAAACACAATTTAATACAAATTCTTTACTCAACGAAATCGTACATGGTAAAAATCGAAAAACTTATTTTTGTTTGTTTATACAAAAACACGTATAGCTTTGAAGCAATCGAATACTTACATATATTGGCCCATTTACAATGAAAGGAGAAATGAGGACGATAAACATTTTCTTTGCCTTTATGGGTGAATTTGAACATTTTTAGAATAAAATTATTCCAAATTTGAAAAAGATTCGATAAAAAATGAATCACTTAAATTTTTTTTTTCTTTTTTATATAACTTATTTCAACCACTTCCTTTTCATGTTCATCTTGTTTAACTCCATATAAATAATCAATTTTCATAACACTGTTAATACTTGTATTCATTTTAACGGTAAAAAATACGATAGGTCTGTTCGAGAACTTGCAGAAATCATAAATATCCTACAGTAAAGAAAATTATCGAGTACAATGATTGCAGGCAGCGATATTGATTTTCTCATTCTACAGAAGAACAATATAAAATGAAGACAGATTTTTCTAGTTTTAATTTCTAAAGACAGCTAGAACATCTGTTGGAATTTCAAATTCATTTTAGATTTCCGTTTATCAGATCGTGTTCGTATTTTAATTTATTATCAAATTATTTTTGTTCATATTTCTCTGAAATCGACCGTTAAATTTTTTTTTTATTTTTGAAAAGTTATAACTTTTCCATTTCTTGATATTTTTTGAAAAACACCAAGTTAGATATCAATGTTTGTTTACAAGTAGATTTTCAAAATGTCGTTTTCGTATTGTCTTTAATTTATTCCCACTACTGAATAAGATAAATTAAAGAATAATTTTAATATTGCAGAAAGTTCTTGAACAGACCTAATGAATTGTATTTTGACAGCATGTTCTGTACAGCAAATGATTTTATGTTCGAAATTCGAATATATAGATAGCATTTGCCTTAAAATCTTGTAGCAATGTTTATGCATATCAATTAAGGAATTTTCTGTAAGTTTTTTCTTTGATATATGGCGAAGTATACAGTCGAATTCGATACATTTTATGCATATGGTCCAACAATAATACACAAGAAAATAACTTCATAATTTTATAGAACTCACAAAACTTTTTTATGTTTGCGTTTTTTTAGGATAATTTATTTTTCCAATTTCAATACAAACAAAATTGTAACACAAAATAATAGTTCGCCTATGATTAATTGCTAAGGCTGTGTGGATCCTCTTGTATATATCCTTGTTCACTGTTTCAAAAATTTAAATTTGTCGGCTTATAAAATTTATTTATAATATTTCTTCGATCTAATAGATTATTTGAGAATTTTCTGTATTATAGTAAAAAATATTAATCAATCTTAAAATTATAGCACATTATTGTGGATTAAATGTTGTAAGTGTTTGTGAGGAAAAAAATGAAAAAAATTTACATTAATTTTTTCTCGATTTTTTATATGTTTAATCATTTTTCATTTTCTGTAGAAGTGTTAAATACGAAAAAGCTGCCATCATCGCCTGAAAAATTAGAATTTTTATTTTAATAATTTTGTTCATTAATTTACTGATTTTTTTTATTTCAATTTTCTTTTTTTTTTACAAAATCTGCATACAAATTAAAATATTAGCTGCTTTCGATTTGACAATTTCAAGTACTTGCGAGTACTAAAATGTGTCTAGGATAAATTGTTAAAACGAACTTGAAAAATTTTTCATTAGTAGCTGCGATTAGATGGTTTAGCACAGACCTTTTCTACTCGCAAGTACTTGAAATCGTCAAATCGAAAGCACCTATTATGTAGGTACTTCATATAAGTAAGTAATTAAAATTTATAAAATAAACTTGCACAGTAAATTACTGCAATTTTGCATGTGAAAAAAAGTATTTTGCTTTTTTAGCTTGATAACTTAAAATCTGATCGCAACAGGTTTACACGCTTGCAAGTTATTTACATTACGTGAGTTGCTTATTTATAGATCATTATAAATAGTATTTTTGTATTATGCATATATACATAATCAAGTAATTATTATTTAAAAATTATGTATGTGTTTTTCATATTAACTTACATTCTTGAATCTATCCAAATTCATTGTATAAATTTTTCCTGCTGATATTTTAATTGGTTTTGAAGAAGCTGCCATTATGATGATAAATTCATTTTTTATAAATGTCGGAGTTAGATGCCATGGTGATTTCATCAAGCTATCTGTAACTCTTAAGCTTTGATATTTCAGAATTTCACAATAATAGTTAAACAAAAAGAATTCAACACATGTTAACATCACATATTGTGCTAACGCTAATCCCCTCAGAAATGTTGAAGTTGCCTAATAATATTTATTTTGAAAATTCAGAAAATACTTAAGTAATATCAATATTGTGTTAATATTATAATTGTATGTATTACATTCGCATACTTACGTTGATTGCAACGAAAATTAATAGGCACAATTGTAATGTTACTACAATAGATTTAAGTAGAAAGAAGAAATTGTACAAATTCTCTAATAATTTACAATTTTCAATAATAAAACGATGATGAATTACACAGTCACGTAACACATTTTTTATTTCATTTTTAAACATTGGTCCGTACATATTCACATTTGAATAATTGTTCGATGTTGCTTCAGACTCTGTCAGAAACTCTGATTCATGTTCGATACTATACTGGTACATGGATGAAATTTTGTTGTTGTTCACGTCACTATCGTCTGTTGATCTTAAATGGAAAAAATTTATAAGAGAAAACAATAAAAAATAAATACGAATATATTAAGCATTTATGTGCATGATAATTATTGCATACTTAATCTGTTCGATATTTGCATTTAAATTGATCAGTGCAGTTGCATAAATGTTTTTCAAACTACAGAATAATATATCAAATTGGCCAGACATTATAATGATGATAACTGCTAGCGTCATACTTGAACAAGCGTAAGTCAAACAGATTTGTCCATTTGCAAGAAATTGAAGAAAATACAAAATTTCATATACAATCGGTTGCTGAAATTAAAAAAAAAGAAAAACGATAAAATGAATAAATTATTTTTAATTAAATAATTCTGCATTTTAAGAGAGTTAAATTTAATTTGTTATTTGTTTTTTTATTTTATATATTTTACCGTTTCATCAAAAGGATACCAACATTTTAGAGGTAATACACGAGTACCTGACAAAATTGGAAATAATGACCACCATGTTGTACCAATGAAACACATTGCAATCCAAATGATGGTAAATTTATATGCTGCTTTATATGAGTCTTTGGAAGTAACAAACGTTAATCCTGTTATAATAAATAAATACAATTTTTTTTCTTTCGAAAAACCATTTTTTTCTAAATACCCATACCGTTTGCTGATCTAAAACGACCATTTTCATTTATGTTATTCAATATTTGAACCAATTGTTTGCGTTTAAAATTGAAATAAACCATTATAAACACTCCAAATGTTGCTATTATGGTCGCTACCATACTATCCGTTAAGTCGTTAAGATCCGATTCATGAAATTGTTCGTAGGTAATTTTCATATAGAATAGAGAAACATGCAATAAATTCAATCCAGAGAAATATTTTATAAATATTGAAAATTTCTTTAATAGTAAATTGTCAGTGTTCCACTCATAAGCGGAACCCATTCGTAAAAATAATTTTTGTAAATGAAATAAATCTGGTATATGATCGTTTTCCGGTGATAATGAATTCATTTTTTGACTTTGGTTTGCTTTTTAACAAAAATAATGTTCACTCGTGAATATTGTAAAAAATTCACTTGATTGTTACCAGTCAAAATCAAGAAAATAACTAAAAATGAATTCAATTTTTTTGTTAATTTATTGGAATTAAATATTACGTGCGGTTTATGAAGATTACTTTAAATAGAATTAAAAAAAAAGTACGTCAAACAAAATTCAGAAAAAATAAATATTAAATCCCAATATATAACTTTTAATCCCATAATTATAAAAGATTAAAATACTTTTTTCAAGTTATTAAATAAAATAATGTTTGTGTATATTTAAGAAAAGCTTATATTCAATCTAATACGTTTCAATTTCGAATATTTTTTGATTGTATGCATATATCGTACAAACAATGTACACGTCATGTATTCTAAAGTGCATTGCATACGATAAATTAATCAATAATTTATTTCATATCCTTATACTGTTTTGTATAATAATTTTAGATTATATTGTAATTAAATCTACTTATTTTTTTTTCAGTCGAAAATTTTTATAATGGGTGTTCAATTTTTGTCATTCAATACTACTTATTATCTATTACTGTACTTTGTAAATATGCAATACTACAACTCTATTGTAAGAACACATATTGTAGAATTAAAATTTTTGATTATCTGACAGAAAAAAAAATGAACGAAGAAAATTCAAATGTGTTTGTTTACTCTTCATTGCTTTAGAGGAGAAATGTTTAAATTTGGGTTTTAGTAAGCTTCATTCGTGCATAACTTTGTCATGTTCGCGCCAATTTTCTTCAAATTTAAAGTGAAAAAAACTTCAAAACGTCATAGATTTCTGATAGTCATTTTCGATATAGAATTATAATCCAACAAAATATAAGATTTCTCATCAAATTTCAATACTTTTCCTCCCTCTGTTACCATAATTTTTTGACAAATTTGCTTCAAATTTGAAATAATAGCAAGATAGAAAGTAGTAATAGTCAATAGGTGTTTTTAAACAGAAGGAATTTTCAAATTTTTATTCCTGAAATTATTTAAAATAATTAAATTAGGAGTAATTTTTTAGAGAAAAAGAGGAATAAAAAAATGAATCGCTCCACTAGCTCTCTAATGAATGATTGAACAAATTTGTAAGAGTGTCAGAATGTTTGTTCTCTGATTTTAATTTTGAGTTCCAAAATATATTTCTTTTAATATCGTAGAAAAATACACTTTTGAGCACCCATATTCATTTTCTTTGAATACATTAAAACTTTTTTCCAATTTTATTGAAGCAATTGATGTTCTGATTATTTAAAATACTCATATTGGATACACATATGCTGTATGGTTTTATTATTACCAGCATAAGTTTCCAATCCTTGAAATATTTACCCCATTCCATGAGTTGGCTTATAGTTTTATCGCAGGTTCAAGGTTTTACCATTTCACAGTGTTTCGAGATCGGAAAATTACTTCAACAGTTTATTGCTTGACTATATACTTTTATTTCTTGGTCATTTTCATTATATACCTTTGTTATATTTTCTTCTCTTTTACAAAAATAAAAAAAAAACAAATGAGTCGTCCATTTGCAAAACTGTCTCTATTCCATTTTTCAAAAAAAAATTTTAATGTCAATTTCTAAAGTGTTTGTTGTTTTTTATAAGTACGTAAATGTAGTTTTTACCATTTTTGATTTTAAACCATTTAAAACTGAAGTAGTACAGATACACCCACAAACAGTATAGATAGGTCTTATCGAGACAAACAAAAAATCGTACTACACGAGGGAGATCTTTACTGTAAAAAGCGAAAATGAAGCGGGTATCTTGGGCTTCTTGCTTATGTAATTAGAAATTAATTCAAATGGCGCTGTAATTCTACAGCATGTATTTCTCTGAATAAAGTAGCAAAAAACCATTTAATGTTGAATTTATAGCACAATAACTATCGAAGCAAAAAACGTACAGGAGCATATAAGGTGTCATTAGAGAGAGGAGGGAGTTTTCTACAGATTTTTCTTAGGCTGCTTTCTTCTAGCTAGTACAACGTAGTTTTTATAGGGTGTTTCGTAGAGTAAGTGCGAAACATTTTCATCCCTCTCTAGCGGCTAATCGGTTGAGACTACCTCTCACTTTAGTACGATTTTTTGTTTGTCTCGATGAGACCTATCTACTGTTTGCAGGTGTACACCCTTAGGTGGGACATCCTGTATATATTTCTATATAAAAACATAACGCAATTTCTATTATTATGAACGGAAAACGTTTTTTCAATTTTCTCAAAATAGTATAAAATGTAATAGACACAGTTTTGCAAATAATAATCATTTTGTAACGATGCAGCATCGTAACATTTACTACCTAATAGAGTGATTCTCAACAAACGCAATAATGGTGCAGCTTTTTGATGTTTTGTAAGTTGTAATGAACAAATATATTCCAAAAATTAGTACTTTTATCTCTTTTATTTTGAGTTATTTTAAACTCATTTCAAGGTGATAACATAATAACGACTATGACGTTGCATCACAAAAGCAATAATGTGTTTTAGAAGATACCCATGATGAAATAATTGTCAGTAATAACGAGTTTATAACGGCAGAAAATTACGTAAGTCTCTATACAAATAGCACGATTTCCAAAATCATGTTAAAATCGTGTACACATATATACCAAAAATATCGGTTTTTTTATATTTCCTAGTTTAGAAATTCTATTTGACAGTTTTTATGGTTATTTCGAATTTAAAAAAAGCAGATCAATTTTTGAAAACATGGACGGTGAAGGTTAAGAAAGACTTAGTTGTAAAAGAAATTACAACACCGATCAGAAATAGGGCGCACATTTACTAGACTAGCCGCCCTTAATTAAAAACAAAATATGAAAATAAAGCCAGCTCAAAAAAAAAGAAGAACAACAACAATTTTTAATGTTAACGTATAAAAGTGAAATGCGATTGGTGTGACTTGTCAAACACAATTACTAAACTGGCAATGCAAACACATTCGTAATTTTAAAATTATGTTTCAAAATCACGGTCGATGTAAACAAACACTTATCATATTTTTCGTCTTATATATTGGTGCTGAAATTTTTTGGATGATTGAATACTGCATTCATGTTACATATTTATACTAGTATATGTCTGCGAAACAACTATTAATATTCATTTCATAAACTTTTTAATAGCCTGACCTTAGCCCTGTTTACTTTACCTAATAAGTTTATTTTTTAATAAAATTTTAATCACTTTGATATGATACTTTTCAATTATGTATTGTACCATTTATATGTTGTACCAGTTGTGCATACTTTAATTAATAATGCCTGAAAATTTTATATACAGATGCACGTGAATACATATGCATAATTTAATTGATAATAAATTTAGAGAAATTTAAAATTCAATTTATTTCAAAAATAAAATCTACGATTTTAGATCGATCAAAACACATTTTTACTAATTTTATAATATTTTTTTTTTACTTTATCTCAATGATTTATTTACTCGTGTTTTCAACGATCAAAAAAATTCTAATTTAATTTTAAATTCACTTGAAAATGGCATTTTTGAACATCGCAAAAACATTCTAACATAATCAAATGCAACATTTTATTTTGCAAATGCTAAATTCATTATAAAAATGTAAACTCACATTTGTGTTTGTATATTCTTCTGTTCCTACACATACATACCTCATGTTCATGTACAACACATAAATACCATTCCTACTTTTCTTTGTACACGAATTTATTTATCTACATTTTAGCAGTGCAGAGATTTTCTAACAAGATTGCAAATGAATGCCGCCGTTAACATACATATAAACTACATATATGAAACACACTGGTATACATTATGGATGTATAAATTAAAGTAAATGCGTATATACCGTACTATTTATATTGTATTTCAGTTGAAAAAACTGTGATGTAAATTGGATTTTAATTAATTTAGGAAAATTTGAAAATCTATCATTTGTGTATAGCTGAAAAATGGACTATGCGTATTTGTTAAATGAATAAATGTCAGTTACATCTAAAATAAAAAAATTTGTTTTTTCATTAATTAAATTTAAAATCTGATCGTATATATTTACTAAATACATTTATGTATATACGTACGTGTGTTTGAGTGTTTGTGTGTTTTGCTTTAAAAGGATAAACATTTCTTGTTTATATATTTTTCAAATTTCTATGTATACTGTACATACATCAATTTCAGAAATTGAATTAAAAACAAAAAGGAGAAATATTTTCTTTTCTATACAACTATTTGCTATGTTTTTAATTTAACTTTCATAAAAATACAATGACGTTTTTCAATTTTATTAATTTCAAGTTCAGATGTACTATGAATAGAGTTTGAATGTATGGCAGTAGAATATTATTAGAATTTTTCTAAATTATAATTAAATAAATTTATATATCTACTAAAAATAAATTCATTTTTAACTTCACTTTGCTTATAAAACTCTTTTAATTTTAAGCAGAAACATGGCAAATACAATACAACATATTTATACACTCATACGAGTACTTAAGGTAGAGTCCCACATATCTTATATTTGACAAAAATAACTAATGCTTGTGCATTGTTTCCTTTGTGTTTGCGCCAGATCCTACACTATTTGCTTTTATGTTACAAATATTCATCAACTTTAGAATTTGTCAAGCATTTATTGAACATTTCCGTTGCTATGAGTGAGCTTCCACATATAATGCATATAGTTTCAAAATTAATATTGTACCTTGCACATACTCGTACAATCCAAACGTTTTAAAATATGGATGATGATGATAAATTAATGATAAATTTCTGATTTCCTTGTAATGTTTCAAGTTACAGATAATTGAAAAACAAAAAAAATTATTTTTGTAACTTCACATTTGTTTAAATTCTATTTTTCCAATAAATCAAGTTAGTGATTTTTTAAATTCTTTAATACATAATTTATTTCAATTTTACAACGCGTTTATTAGCCATAAAATCATGTAATAATATTTTCATAATTTGTTGAAATCACAATACAAAATTACGCGTAATTTCCCATACAAAGAGCAAGAAATAATTTGATGTTATGACGAATATTTGTATATTTGTCTGAGCCTCTGAGGCTGGCTTTACTTGTATTTAGAGCCTGACATTTGTATGCTGTTATTATTGTATTTAGATATATTGTAGCACATTTAAAAGTAGCAATATATTTTGGCATTATTTTGGTATCTATGCGCACGTGTAATTGCATTTATTACATTGTATATGAATCAATATGTAAATTTTATTATCTAAATAATATTTTATACAAACTGTAATGCATACAATTAACTTATTCATATCTAAATATATATACATATTTGTATATGCATATGCATATACGCATATAGGTATATCGTATTGTTGGCTTCGTTTTGTAGATACTTCAGGAATTTCCATCATAATAAATTCAATTTAGTTTAAATACATTACATTCAATACATGAAACATGAATATTGTAAACATACTTTCACAACTACATACATATGTATGTATATCTAAATGTGTATATGTACTAAAATACATGCATATATAATGTTTATGATCGCACATATAAGTAAGTATGTATAAAGTAAAATGTAAAACGACGTAAAACCCAAATAATTATAATATGTACATACATAGGTTCTCATATCGTTCTATGCTCCAGAATGTCATATCCTTTTTTTTATTATGCTATAATATTTCTTTATTAATATGTGTGTACACAAAGTTGTGCTTTTATTTCATTAATTAGCCTATGCATTCGATATATTGATACTGAAACTTTAGTTAGCACAACAATAATTATAATAAGTAAAATCAAACTAAATATTTATAAATTTATATACGATGTATCTAAAGTGGATATCAAAAGTCTCTGTACACGTTCCAATTTAAACTTTGGACACCTGTAAGTCAAAAATATCTTTTCATTTTTTTCACAAATATTTAAAAACCAAATACATGTATTCTTAATATTATATCGGAATTTCATTTTCATACCACCTCTGTTCTCTCTCTTCATACAGAAAAATAATTAAAACATGTCCCAAAACTATGAGTTCAAAATGTTTGTACTTTCATATGTATATACTTTTTTGATGTGAAAGACGCCTTTTTTCATTTCAATAAAAACCTTTTTCATTTCAAAATAAACCATCTTCATTGCAAAATAAAGTAGGAAAAATCAGTTTCTTTAACAATATTTATATATATGTAATTACACAAAAAGTAATTGTTTATTTTGAAATGAAAAAGGTTTTTATTAAAATGCAAATGGTTTTTATTGAAATGAAAATGGTTTATTTTGAAATCAAAAAGGTTTTTATTGAAACAAAAGGTCTTTCACAACAAAAAAGACAATTTTTTATATGGTTTTTCTTGGTAATATTGCCAAAATCTCTTTCTTGCAACAACTAATTTTTTTCGATTTTGTTGATAATTATCCTACCCAAGAAAGACACTTTTACTTTTCATAAATCCAATTTAATTTTTGACTCTATCTTTCCCCATTCATGAATCTTAGATAATTTTTGATACCAAATTTTTTTCACGACTGATAACGTTAACATAATGAAATTAATTATGTATTTTATTTGAAGAATAATAAACCTTTTTACTACAATAATACAAAACATGTCTTTATACTTTATATGTAGGTACTTGTTAAGAGTTTATTAGGAAAGAAGAGTGTTTCACAAAAATTTTAAGGTTTCAAAGATTTTTGACGTCCACTGTATATATAATACATAATAATTTCACATTCAAAGGCATATACTCGTATGCTGCTATTATTATACATATAAATTCAAATTTAGGATGCTATAATTTTATATAAATCTGTAATCTAGTTTTGTATGTATTCATTCAGATTTCATAGAAAATAATTGAATGCTTTTAAAGCTAAATTTATTTCCAATTAAAAAATATTTTGTTTTTCAACTGATAAAATAATAATTTTTAATAGTATTTTCAATGATTCTATAATTAGAATATTTTATATATTATATAATTCCTCAGACAGACGTACGGTATGGATAACATTAGCATGGCATTATTTCAGATGTATGTCACCCAATAACAGCTTTTTTTTATACAATCTTCTATCAACCTAGTATTGAAATTCTAAAGTGAAAGCGAGACATTTATTAACTGCAGTGCCAATTTATTAAATTAGAACTGCTGAAAACAATAATAAAAGGAAACCGCCTAATGTCCCTTCATACCGTGCTTACACCAAATTACATGTCTGTCAAGTTGATGGCTTTGCGGCTCAGTCAAAGAAGAATTGGTTAGTGATCTCGAAGATGCGGGTTTTATACCCGTACAAAGCAAAAATTGAGAGAAATAATTTTCAATTTTTCATTACTTATTTCTAACTTTCATTAACTCTCAAGTTCACTCAGCTTTGAATAAGTGCCAGTTTGTTGGGAAGAAGAGCTTAGAAATGCTGATTAATATACTTGATGAACACAATTAAGGTTACTGTAATATGAATCTGAATCTGAAAAAATCAAATTCAATTTCAAATGCATTGTAGTAAGTGTGACCTGTTACATAAGAATATAATGAAAAATAAATTAATTCTGAATCTGCGATTTTATTCAAATTCGGATTCATATTCTTGTGGCAGTAGACTAACTCAAGTATTATTAGATCATTCTAAAAATTGATAAAATTAAGCCTATCATAGAATTTTTTTTTGTCTACTAATAACTTGCATAGAACTAAATAGATGTAAAGATGTAACCATGATGGTAATAAGTCTTGGAATCACTTCGTTAGTGCTGTATTGTTCTCCCAAGAGGGATAAATGCGAGAAAAAAATTATTTATTAATTAAGTTCTTTAGAATAAAAGGATAAAATTTGAACTTCTGTAAAGAAATTTTTTTTTAATTCAAAATCAGTTATATATCAGCACAGATAATAACTGGATCTATGATATCAGTTAGTTCATAATTTTATGTTAAATGGCTATTTGATGAATGAACACCTCACGTTGTAACTGTTGTATGTGTTTTAGATTGGGTAATGTTTTGTTATTATTATTATTATTCCTGGCTTTATAGTTCGGGATAGACTTTAGCCTCCATCACATTGTTCCCGCACTGGTTCCTGTCTTCCGCCAGCGATGTTCTAGTCTACATTATCTTTCACCTTGTTTTCGGTCGATCTCGGTCGATAGAGGTAGGTTCTAGTGTGTTGCTTCGTTTTTATATCCAACGTAGTATTCTTTGTCCAAACCGTTATCCTTTTTACGTTGCTAGTTTCGTTGACAGGTTGCAGATCCTATCCGAGGCTCATTGTTTGGTCTCATGAATGACTGTTCATTTTTTACAGAGTGATGTTGTTGTTCAAACCTCCATTTGATGATCACGCTATATCTTTTCAATTCTCTTATCTTCCACAGGGCTTTACTACCGATAAGAGTTTTAACAGCACCACCACGTGAAGGTAAGATATAACGAGAGTAGAAGAGGTGATATAGACTTCATTTCCGTGGATCTGTCATTAAATTACACTTCACTACTATCTTGTTGATGGTCTGACAATGGTGCCGGATAATGTGTTAAAGCAACAAATAATAAATACTTAAAAGAAAAAAAAACAGAAAAAATAAATTCAAATTTCATACTCATGTACATACATATGTATGTACCATTTATACCTGCTATTGATTGACATCAGGTATAGGTACCTAATTAATTCTTTAATACAAAATTAATTAAATTGAAAATCAAGTGAATTGATGTATTATTGATATCCTTTACAAAGTATGTAATGTGCACTTTTGTACTGACTCGTATATATTTTTGTACCTATACATATTTTACATATAACATACACATATGTACATATACAAATATTGTTAAAATTATTAATAAGTAAATACATACATATCTCAGTAAAAATACATAAATACAAAACCAATAACATTTTAATCATCGACAACATGGCTACCATATAGTATATACATAAATTCGAACATTATAATTGTTTGCATTTAAATGTATTCAAGCAAAAATGTATACATATACATATTATGTAAGTACCTTTAAATTAAATTTATGCTAAATTAAGTAACTTAATTTAACATCTCAAGTAGGTATATTATGAGTATAAGTATACGTGTGTACAAATACATAAAAGCGTTTGTGTAAATCGGAAATAAAGTAAAGGTTATGAATTGTAATATTTATTAAAAATAATTATATTTAGTCCTTTTAAAATTTAAAATACATACATTTGTTTTCATATTCATTACCATAGGCAATCATTTTGTCCTGAATTAATATTTTAATCCGACAGGCATTTAATCAGATTCATATTTTAATACATTATATAAATATGAAATTAAAAAAAAAAAAGAAAATGCAATAAAGAACAAATAAGAATTTTATTCAAGAACAATTTTATGACTAAAACTATATGATACTTGATATTTTTGAATAAGATATCAAAAAGGATTATAAAAGTTTTGTATAAACAGGGTGTTTTTTTTTTCAAGTACAACTATGTAATATCTACCAACTAGGTACCACAATATTCTTTAAACTATATTTTATGAAATGAATTGTACGAGGAAAAATTTCTATTGACTGTATTTACACTTTATGATAATGATAAATTGTGATAAAAATCAAATTTTACTAAATAAAAATAAATATGTAATAACACTGACATTTCAATCTAGATTAAGTCGTTAATCTGGATTAAAGTGACTATCTGTCATCACCATATCTAGATGATTCAGTTATGTAACTAGATTATCCTAATTCAGCTCTGAAATCTGGATCACCCTCATAAACTGGATTTGCAGTAGGAAGAAGACATAAAAATTGACAATTCAGTTTTCTGATTCTGATTTATTGTGTATTTTTTTATTTGTGGCACCTTTGAATTTATTAAAATTGTGTGAAATGAGTGATTTTACAAATTAAACGTTTTTAAAAACAAAATAAGTCAAAATAATTAAAATATTTCGATATTCAAGTCGCAAGTAACGCGAAAATAATAACATTAAAGTAATTTGTGGTGATTGTGTGATTATGAATAAATTCAACGAATCAGTTGATCGTGTTTGGGATGATTTACATTTGCAATCTGTCACGTTCAGCTTTATAAATCAGTTCATATATATATTCATATATATATTCAGTTCATCTTCACTCTCGGTTAATCTAACCGTTCGTATTACTTTCGTCTGAACTATTGTTGTCATTGTTGTTTTCGGACTATAAAATGTACCTCAAATTGAGAGACGATTTATTGAAAAAAATAAAATATTTTTATCTTACCTTGGGACCATAAGACGCACCCAAAATTTGAGTCCATTTTGCTATGTGAAAAAGTGTCCGAAAAATATATGATTTTTATATGATTTTGTTTTAGAAGGGTTTACAAGAAACTCAACATTTTCAACGCTCTCTAGCGTCGAAAATAGTGTCTGCGAAAAAATTTTTAGGTAATACAAATTTTTATCATGAAATAATCAAAAAAAATATCGTGGTGGTATACTAGTTGTAATTGGAAAATAAACACCCTTCGTATCATATTTCCATATTTTGTAATGTCAATATATATATGTATACATTATGTATTTGATATATATTCTTCAAAAATTAGATTACTTCGTATTTACATACTACTAGCATTCGTATAAGTATAAAATATACATATTGCTAGTTTAATAATTACAAAAATAAAATTTTTGTACATTTAAATACCTTACATTAGAATAAGGTGGTATGTACTTATGTACAAGTATATGTAATGTGTAACATGTAACATATACATAAGTATTTATAAAGTTTTGTACCTGATATGAATACTTGAAATATGATATTACATATTTGGATTCAAAGTAGGATATGGTTAAATGGGGAAAAAAAAAATTTGGACAAACTTTTTCTTAAAGTTGTATAAGTTTATTTTTGTACAAGTGTATCTACAATTTTTAGTTTCCTATTCATTCGATTCATACTTACTTCCTTCTTCATATATATACGTACGCATGTACATATGTAGGTATGAAAAGATTTTTAATTGAAATCATAAAAAAAAAATTAATAAATAATAAAGTTAAATATGATACCTGCAGCTATGAACATAGACATATCATAATAATTTCTTTCTAATGCAAAGATGTAAAGTTTTAACTTTTCTATTTATTTTTTAATAAACGTAAAGTATCTTGAAGTAAATTTGAGATGGAAAATTATTAAATATGTATAGTATACCTAATATTTGATTACAATTACAAATTTGAATGGATTTTTAACATTAATTTATCCAGTAAAATTAAAATAAATTGTTTTCATTTGATATCTATAATCTTTATTTCGCATACATATAGGTATGACTATGAATATAGCTATTCGAAATGTGTAATTATGTACCTACTTCTGGTTAAGAAAATATTTACTTATACTATTTCGAATACATGCGTATGAATATAACAAATACAGCTAAGTAAATATTTAAAATGTATCATGTGAAAAATTATTCATTTTATTAAAAATAGAAAATAAATCTTCTTGAGATTATAATTAGCAATATATGTATGTATGTGTGTATTTTTGTGGGCTATACGTGTTTGTGTTTTCGGGTATACCTATTTTAAGTTTCAATATTTTCAATTATGTACGTGTTGTATAAGAAATTCACTTTCAATCAATGAAAATATTATATTTAAAGCCGCATTTCAGATTATAAATTGTACTAAACGGAGTATCTACAAACTACTTACAATAGGTGTTTTCGATTTGGTGTATACTAAAATGTGTCTAGGATGAATTGTTAAAACGAACGACACAAAAATTATTCGTAACATACTTGCATCTTACTTCCAGCTACTTGAAAAATTTTTCATGAGTAGCTGCGAGTAGATGGTTTAGCACAGACATTTACCTTTTTTACTCGCAAGTACTTGAAATTGCCAAATCGAAAGCCCCTAATATTTTAATTACACAACTCATACAATATACTGGACAGATGGCAGCATATTAATGATCAATTTTTTCAGCCTTCATTCGTGTAAATGATCATTCAAAAACTCTTTGACACACGAAACTGTTTCATTTTGGCTGCCAAATATTTTTAATATTAGTTTTTACTGTCAACTATTGGATTACTATTGTGATTTTAAAAATATAACATTATTTTAACTCTTTTTCATCAATTCGAATTTTTCATGAATATTTTCCGTATCTACCCTTAGAATTTATTTTTAAAAAATTATTTTTTAAATCGAAATTTCTCAGACTCAAAATTTTTTCGAAACTCTTTGGGTGGAATACATTTTAAAAGATAGTGACTTGATGGAGGAATTTAGCTGTTTAATCATTTTTTTTTGTCAACTCCCATAATTGAATTCTAAGTAATTGTATGCAATGCATTCTTTAACCTCACTTCACTATAACACCAAAACATCATCATCATATCCTGGCTCTATAATAGCCCTAGATTTGCCTCCAAGGCGTTCTATCTTCTGCAGCCTCACGCCAATTTCTTATCCCCATTCTAGACATATCGTATATTCTATATTATTTATCAAGTTTTCGGTCTACCTCTTGCTCTTGTATTTAGCATCGATATTCTTTGCAGGTGTCCCAGACATGTGATTCTCATGGATTTGAAGTATCTCACAATATTTTCTTTTACGATACTAAAACTAAAATCCAAATATAAAAATAATAAATACACTTTTGATAATCAAAACATGATCAATCTTCAATTGTCGAGGATACTGATTTAATTTTTTTTTTTAAAATTTGGCTTGAACAGAAATATCATAGATCATAGCCTAGTTGCGATGGCTGCTTTTGCAAGTCAGTGTATAATATAGTATTTATGTCAACCTCAGATAATGCGAATAGTATCCACATCATATAAATTAGAATTAGATGTATTGTAAAATTATAAGAAAATGGAGTAAATAACAAGGATATGTACTTGTATGCATTAGAATTTATTCATTTCCATTTCCTGGAAATTTTATTTTATTATCCTGTATGTTTAGGATAGTAATAAATTATTTGGATTCTCGATATGTATCATTGGGTGTATTTTTCGATTACTTTTTTAACATAGTTCATTGATTTAGATATATTCTATACATATAAATAATTTTTTTTTTTAAATCGAAGTTTTTAGTTTATTCTTTTCTTCCCGTTTTCGATTTATTTTTTTCGTTATTTGATTTCTTTTCCTTCAATTCAATTTGTAATAATCATTTTCTTCCCTTGTTAGTAAATTGATATGTTATTTCTTTCAATTGAATATAAAATATCCTTTCGTGTATTTCAATTTTGAAATAAATGAATCCCAAAGATATACGATATACCGATCTATCTCATTATGTATGTATATTTGAAGTATTTTTGAAATATGAAAAGAAGTAAATGCCATTGTGTAATTCTTTATTTTCTTTTTAAATTTTTTCATTACAGATTTATAAGAAATTATTAATAATTTCTGGGTAGTATTATTACACATAAATACATATTTGAACACACTTCTGATTTGAATTAAAAATTATTTTGGCTTTTTTTATTTTGGAATCGACTATGTGTTAAATTTTCCTTTGAAAAGGAAAGATAATAAAATAAATATTGTACAATATGGAGTGTTTTAATTGTGTATACTTATATTATTTTGGTGGAGTATTTAATTGCGGATTTATAAAATTTTGTTTTTCTTTGGATATGCATAATGGAGTGTCAAAATATAATTCGTTGATGATCGTTTAATAGGATTTAATTTAATAAGAATAAAAATTTATAAATTTATAAAGAGACCAGAAAAATAATTTGGATTAGATTCGGAACATTATTATGTAAATATGTAAAATCCAAGGTGAAAAAGATAATGAAAATATAATTCAAGTGAAGGTAGTTATTATTTTGTTTTTGAATTTGTAATTTTTAGAATTGTCAATTATTAAATTTATGAAGAGATATGATAATCCTATAAAGCTAGTGGAGACATCAATAAAAGATGCAATAGCTAAGTTAGTAGTAGTCCAAAAAGGTAAATCGATGCCATTCAGAATAAAAACTGACTATCAATTATTTGATTTCAGTTGCAAATCAAAGACGAAATTTTCTTTAAGGCCGCTCGCATACTGCAAGCGTAGCGTAGATGAGCGTAGCATAGCGTAAATTGAACCATACGCTATTATTGAATTTTTACGCTCGTAGAATGGACAGACAGCCGCAATTATTCTGTTGTAAAATAAAAACAAAATATACATGGGTATATGTACTAATTTATTGCAAAAATTATTGAAACACTTTGACAATCGACATACAAATGAGTAAACTTAAATACGTAGTAGAAATTTACGCTACGCTCTTAGTGTGTGGCTAATTATCTTACTTACCCTAAGTAAGTGATTAACTGAGTTACGCTCAGCTACGCTCAGTTACGCTATGCTCTTAGTCTGCGCGCGGCCTAAGAGTGCGAAAAATATTAGTAGTGAGAAAGGAAGCTATAAGAGCAGGAATTTAATATTAATGAAAATAAATCACAGTATATATGGAAAACAAAAGTACAAGAAGAACGCGATATTTAGGTATTGATGACCTTGGGTTTGAGCTTGAGAAAGTCCATAGTTTCGTATATCACAGATTGCTGCTTACTGCTTACAAATGACAATAACATAGCAATAATGTGCATATGCTAAGAAAAGCTGTTATGTAAGTATACATATGCACCTTTTTTAAGTCGATGAGATACAAAATTGGGAATATACGAATCTGTAATAATTATGTCTCATATGAACTATGGTGCAGTTCATTGTACTACTATGACCAAGGCGTTAGAAAAAGAGCTGATAAGGTTATAGAATCTAAAATTTTGGAAAATATTAGAGATCATCCTAAAACAAGATGGATGAACAATATACACAGTAGAATTTGAAGAAAATGAATACAAACAACTGTAGAATGCTTACCGCAGTTAAGAATTAGTGAAGACTAAAGTCCACCACAAACTGTAGTAGTGGCCAATAATGATAATAATGAAGTTATAATAATTTTGAGTATTGTATGCATGCATATACATAGATACAATAAATATATCATGTTTAATCCAACTGTAAGATTATCAAAAACATACATCGATTATTATTAAAGCATTTCTTCTTCCCAGTCTTTGGTAATCTGCTCTTTTGTCCAAGCATTTTCAATTATCTTTTGAAGCTCTCTAGACAATTACTCTCTTCCGCATTTAAACAATTCGGTAGGTAAATTATCTTCTTCTGGCGCCTGAAGGCCTAACTGTAATCGTCATTCGCAACATAGGAAACATGGGAAAAAACGACAAAAATAGAAACGTAACATTTGGTTCGCTATAATTAAATATAATTAAAAACAACAAAAATTTCACAAAAATGAGGTTATCTGCTTATGTTACATGTACGCTTTCGATCGTACTGCTTATTTCGAGCTTATGTTTATCGAATTTTTAACGAATAAAGCAATGTCAATTATAGGTTTAACCAAGTTAACTCATTTATTTAGCTGTGTTCGTATAGCATATGTCGACATAGTATATGTCATAGCTTATGTAGTATGTGAGATATGTCGATTATAGTTAGACCTTTTTTTGAATCTTTGAACATAATCCACCATTTGTTAGATTTTTCGTGTTACCATATATTAGTTTTCTAACAAATAACAGATGTTACGTTTTTTTATTTTTTTATATGTTGAGAATAAATTATAAAACTTTGCTTTCACTTCATTTCATCCCTCAAAATCATCATCATTTTTTTTACGTTTTCCTTCTATGAAATGATTTTCCATTGAAATACGTTTTTCAATTAATAATTTTATCTGGGCCGCGGTCCATTGAGATGAACCATTTTCATTACACCTAAAAGAAATGTGTTAAAATTAGGTATTTAATTTTCACGCGTTGAAAATTTAATTAATTTTTATTTTATTAATACTTACTCAAATTCTGTATCCATTTTAAATAATTAAAAAAAAAAAAATTAATAAGTCACATCAACTCAACAACTTCACTTTTGTAATTGACAGATAACAAAAATATTAAAAAAAAAAAAAAATACAAATGGTAACACGTATTTCTTTCGTCTTGAAAACCTGAAGAACAAAGTACTTTTTCACCTTGTTCAACTTGCCGCCAGTTGATGTCAAACTTGATTAAATGAACACAAGGCATACGCCAGCTTGCTTCTTTGAACACTGGGCGAACTCAAGTTTGCGACAAACTTGAATCATTGAAAACACCCATATTCTCAGCTTCTGAGGCTTATACTTTATTACTCGTGTGTACGCGGCCTCCAGTGCTTCATGCTTGTTTAGCATTTGGTTGAAAAACTTTGGCCATATTTTCATAACTTTCTCTTGACCTACAATAACTTGGCATTTGAATCTCCACATTTTCGGCAGTTGGTCTTAAAGATTTTCAGAAAGACATTGAGTTCGCTATACTATATGCTATGTATTTATATTTTGAGTATTGCATCCATATTTACTTGTATATACAATAAAAATCGCTTTCAATCCAATTAAGTACCATACTGTCAAAAACATTGATTATTGTTGTTAGATTTTTGCTGAAATTGTCAAGAATATTGTTACAAAGAATTGTTACAAGTTGAACATCAAATTTTAAAAATTTTATCATACAAATGTATTTTCTCTACAGTTACATACTATGGACACCGACATGAGTACTACATATTATCATTTGACTCGTTATTTGGTTTCTGGTTTTCGACTATACACATAAATTTCAATGTTAACAAAGTCATTTTATAATTTTCTTTATCACAAAATATATTTTTCACATATACAGGAAGACATTAACAATTTGTTTTCCTTTTTTTGTTCTACTATTTTTATTTATTTATTTATTCTTTGTTTTGTATATTCATAGATTGAACGTTGAATTTTTCATAGCATTTATCATAAAAGTAAAAAGTGATTTATTAAAGTGATGGGATATGCACCCTCCTGTTTACCTTTTTTATCGGTTTGTGTATGTATTCTCTTTGTAATGAAATTATATGAAAAATAACAAATTAAATTATTTTATAGTAACATTAGCACTTGCTATTAGGATATAATATATGTACAATGCGTGAAAAATTTAAAAAAAAAATTAAAAAAAAAAAGTTTATGATTTATGATTCAGGACATTTTTACTTTGTGGTAAATTTAATCCCCACTGTAGATATACTTAAAATCCACTTACTACGTATACTATGACTAGGCATTTAAAATTAAATAAGTAACATTATCCGTATACACCATTTTACTTTTCTTTCAGAGAATGATTCTATTATGTATTTTCTCCTTCCTAAAGGTGATCACTTTCCTTCGAGGCTTTTCAAATTAAAAATTTTTGTATCGTGAATTTTTTTTTTTAAATGTGTAATACACATATATGTATAGTAACAACAACAACACAACATAAAGACGGCTTTAACTTTATTTTAATAATTCCGCTGGATTATGAAGTTCATATCACAATAATTTGCTGAGTAGTTTTTTTAAGAGAATTTTTTTTTTCGTTATGTGACATTTTATGAGTATTTAAATTTAACAAAAGAAAATTAAATTAAATATAATATAAATTAAAAAAAAAAAAAACAAGAATATCATTTAAGTCCTTGCACAGAGATAACGATGAATCCTTATTATAATTATGAATTTTTTAATAAATTTAAATGTTTTTTATTACAATGTTCTGTGGTATTTTAGATACCTATACAGCAATTAAGAAAAAATGAATTTTAAGGATAATGCATAATTAAAATTTATGAAAGGAATAAACATAAAAATAAAGCATTGAATTTGAATTCGAAATTTTCAAGACGCAATCAATATCTATCTGTTGAAATATTCATCTCGACCAATTATTCTAATTCATTTATTAATAAAAAGTTCTCTTCAGTTTATAATAATTGTTCAAATAACATAAAAATGTTTTGTTAATTTGAATTGAATCGAAAATTATCTTAATACATAGTTATTTAAACATTTTTTTTTTCATTATCCTATTTATATTCTCACAATAATTATTGAAATACATAATTAGAAAATCCTTCTTAATTAAGTATTAAAAATATTGTTCTTGTTGCTTCACATCGTTTTTTTTGTTTCATTTTTTCTTCTGTATTTTAATAAAAGGATAAAACACAAATACAATTCTTTCAAGAATTTAAAGGAAAAAATATGTAGACAAACAAAAAGGACATATAATATGTGTGTATTATATGAGTCAGCATTCACTATGCTAATTAGCTGAAATCCTTACTGATTTATCTTACTAGCAGGGATGTGAAAATAAAACAAAAATAAAATAAATAAAAAGTAAACTGGAACAATAAAAACATAATCAGAATCAAAACGTTAAGAAATGAAAATTTGCTTTAAAATTCCTTTTTACAATAATAAAGAATAAAGAAAATAATTTAAATGAACGAACATTGAGTGTGTATTTATGTATTGTACAATGTGAGGTTTATAGGTTTTTTCTGTATTCTGTTTTTGTAATCTTTATCCTATCACTAAATAAATATTTCTATTCTTTTGTTAATTTTAAAATTTAATGCATTTATAATTGTACCTACATCTACATACACACACATACACACACACACACATACGTAATATTCATACTGTCTATGGTCTAATGTATAATCAATGCCAGAAATAAAATATATTTTAACTTTTATGTTACGGAAAACACTATAGCAACAGAATCTACACAGCTGCAGTCACAAAAACTGTATCATTCATAGAATGAAAAACGTTTAGAAGGTTTGAGATTTATTGAGATTCTCGTAGTGTTTTTAGTGCATTAAATACTAAATTAAATGGGGCCAGTACATACATTTTCAAAACAAAAATAAATGTCTTTTGTCGCAATTACAGACTTAAACTAGGTAAGCAACAAATAAGAGTGAAGTCAGATTAGAGGTGATCAACCCAATAAAGTAGAGATGACCAATCTGAAATAATAGCATGTTTTAATATTGGATTATTTACTCGTCAATCAATAGCAAAAATTAATAATGAATAATCATCACTTGCACAGATTTTAAAAAAATCTCAAGAAAGAAATACCTAAGACTGACTGTGGGTGGTTAGAAAAAGCGGGTCTGAATTTTTTAGAGTTACATATTAGAAGACAGTTCGCTCATATCGATATTTTTAATAAAGTCAGCTTTTCAAAATCGTTTTCAAATCGCGTCGACAGAATTCAAGAAGGAATTTTGCAGAAAATAATATTATAGGAATTAATGATGAGACAATCAGAGGCGGCAAATGATGTTATAAAAATTTAAGGAAGGTAATGCAATTTTTGCGACCGCGGGTGTACTTACAAAAACTAAACAATTGAATCTAAATAATGTAAATGGGAAATTCAAATTTTATGAAAAGATATTGTCAAAAATTTTTTAAATAATATAATGTAGAAGTAAAAATAAAGCAAGAATAGTGCATTTACTTTTTGGCTGTTTAAAATAAACATTAACAGAATATTGGAATAAGGCGCTTGACACAATGAAAACAGCTATAGCATCCAGCAGAAACAGAAATATGCTGGCTTAGAAAGAAAATCTGCCGAAGCCAACTTCAGAAACATACTCAAAGCACATTATAAACTGCCAGTTATCATATAGCAGGCTGTAGCAAAATTTCAACATTGCTCGAACACGATAGCCAGCAGATTTTCTGCTTCGATTAATCTGCCGTTATTTTGTCAACATTCATTTATAAAGCGTTAAATAAACAATAGCCGTTCTTAGTAATTAAGTTGACATATTTTTTGACTTTCCAGTCAGTTCTTACTGTTTTAACACTGACATCACATCACAGTGCAATATAGTAAAGTTGAATCAATAAGCGATGTGTAGTCAGATACTTTTTAACTGTCAGTCAAGTCAAGCGTCAATTAATAGTCTATCTTGTATAAGTCAATGCTTATAGATATCTGACGTTTCGAACTATCTTACATTTTAGATTTGCTTTATCAAATTTACTGTCAATTCATATCTGACTTTCTGAACTGTCTTTTTATTTAGATTTTTTCAATCAAATGGACTAACTTTTCAGAACTTAGTAAAATCTTAATTACCGAAAACGGCCAATATGCTGATTGTAGCAGATTTCTGCTAGCTGCTTTGAATGTGTTTATCGCCTAAATGATTGATATAGAAAATTTGCAAACAGGATATATTTATCTTACCATTAATCCTTGTTCAAATACGATAATATGTACATTAAATCATCAAAAATACTCGTATATCTAATAAATCATATGAGTATCAGAGTATCATAATAAAATTGGTTACAGTTATGGTTATGGATGGTCTTATGGTTTTGATGTTATATCTCAATCAAACATAAAAATTATATGCTTTCTTCACATCATAATATAAACACCTTTATTGTCCCTTTTGTATCCTATAAAATGATGACGGTAATAATTTCAAATGTTTTTTTTTTTTTACTTTTCTTGCTTATCTCTTATCTCGATGTTTTTGTTTTACTATTAAATATTTTCTTAGAAATTATTTATTTGTGCTATGAAAGTAAACAAATTTTATTTATACGTCACGTACTATACAGAAGATGATTCATCATCACAGTAATAAAAACGTAAAGGTATTTTTATTCCTTCCACTCAAAACAGGTATGTATTCTTGTTTACTTTATATAATCTCATTATGGTCATATTTGCTTTTGCTATATAATAAAATTCAGTTATGATGACAGGTGACTAAAATTGCTAAAATGAATTTTGACAAAAACAAGATAAAAACTGAAAACTAATAAACTAAAATTACTAACTGGAAAAAAATAAGAAAAATTTTTCTCATTTGAATCCTATTTACTCATATAAAAACAATAGTTATTATTGTATATAAGTAGTATTGTATTATCAAATTTTAAGTTAGTTTTGAAACGGATTTATGTCTTTCAACTGCTTGAAACATTAAACATTACGTGTAAAATGGATAAAATTTTTGAATTTTTAAATATTTTTATAAAATTTATTTTAATTATCTACAAAAAATTCTACACTAAAATGTTTTTACGAATAATTGTGAATAATACTCGTAAAATGATTGATACAAAAATTTCTAGTGAAACACAATACAAGGAAAATAATAAAATTTTAACATCTAGAGTTGAAATAATTTTACAAAAAAACAAAAATATATCGAAATCGATTGAAAATAAATTTGAAAGTGCTCATAATCATGAACATAAAAATGAAAATGAAATTGAAAATAAAAATACCAAAAATATTGAAAATAATAACAAGGAAATGAAAAAGTTACATAAACATCAGAGAATAAAACAATTGAGTCAGCAATCAAGTAACGGATATCAGAATTTTATTGGAAATATTAAGCAACACAGCAGTAAGTTTCCTGTGAATAATAATTGTAATAATGGTATTGATAGTAATAAAGAAAATATACCATTACCAATACCAGTACTTTTGGATAAATATCAAATAAAATGGCGAAAGGATTGCAGGCTTAGTACATTAGAAATTATGCAGAATAACAATAGAAATGGTTTTAAATACAATTATAATGTTAATCAACATAATTTACGTCACAAAAAGTTAGAAAGCGTTAAGAGGAGATTACGTTTCTAGATTTTTTTTTGTGTGTGTGTTTTTTATAACATTTTTTTAATATCGATTGTTTTATAAGGATTTTTATATTAATTTTGATATTTTATTTTCATTTCTAAATTTATCTCATGTCATGTAAAATGACAAGTTAGATTCTAAGTGCAATTATTTGAGTATAATAGATTTTTTTATAATGATTGTCTGATATAAAATGAATTTAATGTAAATAGTTAGTAAGGATAATGATAAAAAATAAATTTACTTTTTATATAGAAAAAAAATGTTTAGTATTTTGATTTTAATTTAGCGTACGGATTTTCATTTATACAAGTTATTCAAGTTATTATGAATTCCATCTACAGTATCTGTATTTAGGAGATGTAAGTAGTACAAGACTATTTTCTAGTTATTGTCCTGATTTTCACTCGAAATTGAAAGTGTAAATGCGATACAAAAATTAGTTTTTGCGCTACTGTGGCTACTTTCTCAAAAGTTCAAAATACATATGTTTTGAATTATTTTGTCTACTGAAATTTCGTATTTCTCAGCAAGTCAGTTAGTCAGTCATTCATCAGAAACTATTGGATAATCAATCATTTGTTATTCAAATATTTTTTATACTTTTTTCAGGTCAAATTCAACAAATTTAAAGTCAATCAAATTAAACATTGTTCAAATCAAAATCAACACTTTTCATATCAATATCAATTGAATTTCATTGAGTTTGATGGTTTGATTTGATCAATGATTAATTTGTCTTTAAGATTGTTGAAAAAGACCTTGAACCTTGACCTTGAATTATCTTTAAGATTGACCTGAAAAAGATAATCAAACTGACATACCCAAATTTTTAGGTAATCAACTAATCTTTCCTGTTGTATAAATAACCGATATAATGTCAAAGAGTATTTTAAAGAAATTAATTATTTTTCACAGAAAGGCATTAGAAAAATTATAATTTTTGAAATTTGTAATGACTTCACTTTTGAACTAGGATATAGGATATATTTCTCAAATTTTACAACGCTTACAAAATATTTTTTTATAAACACATCATATACTGAGTTTGTGCTACGTACTCGTATATTTTGAAATCACAGCCTAGAAGATATAACAATTTGGTATTCAGGAGCAGGAGTTTGAATTTGTTAAAAATAAAAACGATAAAACCACATCATTTTAAAGACGATGTAGAATGACTTTTATCGCGAAAAATGATTAAAACTTTTCCAGCAATTAAAAAGAAATAATGTCGTATTAACGTTCACGTTAACTGTATATGAATTAAAAAGCAATGCAGCAAAATTTATACAAAAAAAAAAAAAAAATTGTAAAAAAATTTTAATTTCCTTTGAGATTATTTTTCCGGTTTCATGTTTTCACAATACACAAGAAAATAATAAATTTGAATTCACGTGAAAGTTATGACGAAAAGACAAAATAAATATCAAATGAAAATTACTTAAAAAAAAAAAACGTTGAAAACAATAAAAATATGAAAAAAAAAGAATAATACAATAGGTAGGGTACAGAGGATACATACCTTAAATGAATTTAATTTGAGCTGAGCATTTTTGTTTTTGTTTATATTTGACGTATTTTTTTTACGGGAAAAAAAAAAGAAAGAAAAAAGAAATTCATATAAAAACATTATTTTCAAATACTTTAAAAGCTTTTTTTTTTTTAAGATTTTAAGCTTCTTAATGAAAATACTTTGCGTTCTGTAATAATGCGAAATGCGAGAAGGATGAAATGGGTGCATTTAATTTCCAAATGAAAGAATGTTTTTGTGCAAAAAATTCTGCGAAGAATTAAATTAATAACGGATTCTTTATAAATATGTATGTATAAGTATACCTTCATTTCAAATAAACCAAAATAAGGAACAAAAAGAAAAAAAAAATTCATATAATATTTGAAGTTAAAGATTTGAGATGTTTGTACTCTAAAAATATCAAAAGGGGGTAGACAGTGCGGCACAGTTTTTTTTTTAAGTTTTCAAATTATTTTTAAACATGAAAGTAAACGGATTTATATAGAAACTTAACTTTTGTTCAGATATAAAATTCTTAGTTTAAGATGTTTTACCATTCGAAAAATTCAATATTGAAAAAACGTTTCATATTTTGTGATTTAAAAAATTAACATTTTTTTTAATGGCAGATCCCATCCTCATTTTATTACAATTTGTGGCTCGTATCTATGAAAAATTTATTAATATTTTATTTTAAATAATGTAACAAGTTAAATAATCATTTTACTAGGTTCCATAGAGATGAATCAAGTATGAGGTGGGATTAAATGGAGAACTATGTCCAGAGTGATATGTGGATAAGTGTAAAATTTACAAAACTACTGTCATAATACAAGCATCAGAGTACTGGGTCAATAAGTACAATACGAGAACAAAAACCACATGCAAGAGAAATGAATGAATCTTAGGATGGGCTGGGAAATAACAATGAAAGCAGTAAGAATTTGTGCAAAGATTTTGCAAAAAATAAACTTCGTTGGTACGCGCACATTAGATAAGAAGACACGATAATCACACAACTGCATGAATAGAATGTTGTTTCGAATTTTCGAATCTACTCCGCGACATTGTGTTATTCTAGGCCGGTCTGATGCATCTTGGCAAATATTACAAATGTTTTGACTCACACCAAATTAAGTACATACATAAGGTGAGAGCATCGCAGACAAATTTTCGTAATGCGTGCGTTGCTTCGTCTCTTTGACAAAGTCCGGATATGTTTGCCATATGTTGATACTTAACAAGGTATGTATATGTAGGACCTTTCCTTCATCCTTTTGCTGTGTGACAAGCCTTTGTCAATTGGATGTTTACACACATTTGAAAAAATTAAATAGCAAATTGAAGTAGTTTACACCGTTTGATAAAGTTAAAATGAACTTAAAAAAAACAGAACATTTTCTGTTAATTCTTGATTTTTGATTAATCCAATGAATTCAAATGAAAAAGTTTAATTTTTTTATACTATTTTCCATACATCCATTATCTGAAAAAAAAAAAATATTTTGTAACGAGTAACCATAGGAATAATGGGCAATATGCGAAATTTTACCACTCTTATGCTAGAGACACATACAATTGGTAACCAACTCGCGAGTTGGTTAACTGAGATAACCACTATAAATCGAGTGGTTAGTAGTACATCTACTTTAGTTAGTAACCACTGAAAATTACAGTGGTTAACGAGTTAACTAACGTCAAACCATCGAACAGTATGACGAACACGGATCGAACCATCGAACTTCGTGTCAAACATATCATTGTTTATATTGAAATTCTGGTTATTGTATAATATACACAGTTAGTGACTAAATTAAAAGGACACATATAAAAAACAGCTTTTAGTAACAACATCACTCTTCTTTAAATTATTTGAATTACATAAAATTAATTTAGTAGAAAGCTAATAATGCGTAAATATTAAAAAAGAACGAAAAAAAAATTAAATTGTATAAATTATATTAAAAATATTTATTTTATTTTTATTTCGATATTAATTTTAACAGAATGTCGAGTAGAAAAGAAATTGGTATACAATTGCGTGAATTAGTAGTAAATTATCGGATAAGAGGTGAAAGTTTTCCTTCTATAGCTAAAAAATTTGAAATATCAAAAACTACAGGCTATTGAAAAAATTTGTGTTACATTATTATACAATAAAATATATTTTTTTTTATTCTTATTTAATAGTCACACATTAATTGCTTTTTGCTAAATTAATTTTTTTTACATAATTCAAATAATTTTAAAAAAAAGTAATTATGTTAATAAAAACTATGTTTTTTATACGTATCCTTTTAATTTGGTCACTAACTGTACAAATAATACGATTGACAACACATAAACAAAATTTCAACTTCAAATGTCAAAGATAACCAAAGTAAAAAGATAACTAAACTAAAAAGCAGTGTGTCATGCAATTGGTTTCGAATTAGTTACAAACTAAACGGTTTAGTTAACCAATTGTATGTGTCTCTAGCATTATATGCATATCATCATCATCAATATATCATTAAACATTTCCTACACTTTCATAGGGCTTTTACTATATACCAACACAAATATATAGAAAAGCTTTTCTATGGAAATAAAAAATCATTATTTTCTGGGCATTTATATGACTACCCATCATCAACGTATAAAATAGCAAAGGCAGATATGTAAATGTTTGAATTCGCCGCAATGAAAATTTTCCTCAAAAGATATGAAAAATTAATGCAAAATTTTTCAACATCTGGCAAGAACTTTCTCCTATTTTACACAACACATTCATACATGGATACAGAGCGATTCATATGTATTTGTTACTTTTTTCCACTCTTTTATCTAGTGATATGAGTTTCTTATCAGTATACAATTCAATTTTTCTGTGTATTATCAAAAACCAAAATTTGAAAAAAAAAAAAAAAACAGATTTAACTGATTGCTACTGATTGTGTACCTATTATCAAAATGAGTGAATGGATGGACGGGGGTGGGTGGTTCAACGAACACATAATTTTATAGATATCCTTACAGAAATACGTATATATATAATATTTATATGTGTAAATAATAAATATGTACATATATTAGGATGTCAGCTGTGTGTAACTTATGCGTTCGAGAGGGAAAAATTTTATTTTATCAGTCTTGTGTGAACGTCGAATAGAACGCATCGAATTTTCAAGGAAAATATATACAAAAAAAAAAAAAAATAAAAGAAAAACGAAAAAAAAATACGAAAAAAAAGGAAGAAAAAAAATCGGCGAAATTCTTGAAAGAAAGAAAAAATATACGATCGAACGAACGAATAAATATACATAAGTATGTACAAATTGTTAAAAATATAAGAAGAAGAAGAAGAAGAAGAAGAATTTTGGCTTCTGGGTAAACATACACACTCACACACATACCACCCAGAACGATTAAATTTTTTGAACAATATGTTGAAACGATTCTGATGATAATATTTCGACATTCGTGAAAGTGATTTATTATTATTTTCTTGGGTTTCTTGTTTTTTTACCTATATTTTTCACTGCTCATTTTTTCACACGTTCGTTCTGGTTTGTTTTTTTTTTGTTTTTTTTTGTCTTGTGTTCATGATAAATTTTATTTTCTTTTGTAAATTTTTATTTTTTCAATTTATACGGAAGTCAAAAGTGAAAAACAAAAAAAATGTTAAATAAAAAAAATTAAAAAAAAAAATAAAGCAAAATATATACGCGTGTTCAATATTGAAAAAGTAAAGGTTAATAACGAAACAAGAAGGATTCTTTGACAAAAAAAAAAAAATAAATAAATAAAATCGGATATACGAACCGAAAGGAATAAAAAATATTTATATTCATTCAATATATATGTACATATTTTCCGTTTATTATTGTAAATTAGAATCAGAGAAAAATTTATCAATCCTTCTTAGATCGGTTGATATTTTCTACCATTATGTAAGTTTAATAATCTTTACATACATGCATACATAAATATATGTACATACATGATAAATATTGTATGTATAAATTTATATGGTGTCGATTGATTACTGTTACAGATAAATTTATGGTGATTATTTTATTCGATTTATCGTTATCTTGTTTATTATCACAAATTCAACAAATTCTGTGTAAAATGTAAAATAAAGTAACAAATAAATAACAACAACAACAACAACGAAAACGGTGACAATAAAAACACCTGAAAACAGGATGTTTAATTTCTATATACATACTAATAGAACAAAAGTGAAGTGCATATACATATGTGACATGTACTACCTGTGTGATATTCGTTTATGTATGTAACAGCGTTGCCAATCTCAAATTTGATTATTCCTCACATGCAGTTTCAAATTCCTCATTTTTTAACGCAATTCCTCAAAGCAAAAATAAATTCAAGGTAAACTTTGGTTAACTTATTGTCCATTGTTTCAAGCATATATTCCGTAGTTTTTGAAGGATCTTCGAAAACACTTAGCCGTAAATATGAATTTAATGCTTCATATTGTTCTAGAATACGATCAAAACGATTTTTTATGGAAATCCAACGTGTTACAGCTGGCGAAAGAATTTTGTGTGCCTCTACATTGTAAAATTGCTGAAATTCTTTTAGAGATTCTTGTCTTGTGTAGCTTTTGTTAAAATATTAAAATGAGATCTTAAATTTTTTTTAAAAGATCTTCCAATGATTTAGGAAGTTTAATACATGCTTTGAAAACAGCCAAATTGGATTATATGGCATGAACACTTAATGCACACTACACTATATGAGACCATTCTGTTTTTAATAAAGAAAATACTAATAAAAAAGTGATGAAAACTGGTTCGAATTTTGTGGTAAACAAGTGTGATCACAAATATTAATAAAATAACTAGCTTAGTTAAGCAAAATTATTTTCATTAATAATTTTTATCAGACAAAATTTGAAATTCATAAATTCCTCAAAATTCCTCAATCAATGAAATCCTCAAAGCATTCCTCAAAAATATTCAAAATCCTCAAGTTTTGAGGAATTCCTTAAAGATTGGCAACATTGGTATGTAATTAAATGATAAAAAAAAGATATCTAAACTCGAAATGTAAATACATGCTAAATGACGATGGAAAAGCAATTTTATATCCTTTTACTTCTAACAGTTATAGTTACTAGAATATGATATGATTTTATATTAATCTGATAAAAGTATTAAACGATTAATGCTTATAATGTATTTGTTTTTTTTTTTATTTTTATTTTTTTTTTGTTTTTCAAACTTTGAATTTTTGTAATATTATCTATAATGAGATAAGGAGTGATGATTGGGTTCGTTGTTTGTTATACACTGGCATGTTTTTTCTGATTGGATTTATTTTTCTGATTGATATGAGTCATTACAGAAGAGAAGAGTAAAATCTAAGTGTATGCGTGATGAAAATTGTACACTAAAGTATTGTATTAAAATAATTAAAATTAGGATATCACCAATGAATCCATGCACTGAAGATTGTACTCTTGAAATGTACAAAAATATATGTAAATGTGTGCCATCATCATACATAAATATTTAATCCTGTTTTTTTTTTCAATGGAATTTTAATATTTATTAACAAATACTATTCGAATTATTCATATATATTTTTATATTCATATTATCCTTTTTATTAATTAATTTATTTTTTACGTAATTTTACGAATCAAATTTTTCATTTTCATTTTATTGCAAAACTTCTGATAAATTCGTGTATTTATAAAAACAAAATTAATTAATGAAAGTAATGATTGAAAATGTTTTTCCTCGCTTTCTAAAAATAAAAAATAGAAGTTTTTCAATTGAAATTTGCAATTTGCTTTCATTTACTCGTATTTTAGTTCCAAAAAATTTTTGATTTTTTTTTTTTATTTTGTAAATCAAAGTGCGGAGTAAAAATAAAAAAATATTGAAAATTTCCAATTGCAATAAAAACTCGTACATATACAACAGGATAACAAAAAGAGAAAAAAAAAACAAAAAACCAAAAATTATCAGAAAAAATATTGTTAAATTATAAAAATAGTGTTTTTTAGTAGGTAGCTATACGAAAAATTGTGTTTTTTTTTTAAGTGTTATTGCCTTGTAAATCGTTGCATATGTATGTGTATGTAAAACAAACAAAGAAGAAAATGTAAACAACAATAGAAGAGATAGAAATTGTGCGTACTTGTTTTAAACTGATGCATGTATGTGTGTTTGTGTGGCTGATAAAATAAAAATAAATTGTTATTATAGTTCATTGTATAGAAGAAAAAAAATTGTTTTTCAATCTAGTTTTTCCTCCTTTTTTTTTTTTTTTTGAATCGAATAGATAAATAATTATTGAAAAATAAAAGAAAACAAAATTTTTATATCAATTTCACATCTCTCATTTATATCTTTAATGATGCGTTCATGGACGTGTATCCGTATTTGTTATAATATATTTGCAAAATGTAAGTTATCCCAACTGACCATTCAGTGAACTACTAGGTTCACAGTGAATGCCAAAAATCTTCCCCAACTGAATAATTTTTCTCTTATTCATTTTGAAAACACGAAATGAAAAATAAGTGAATTATTCAAAAATATGGGTACATTATGAATGCATCAAGTGATTGAAATATGAATTATATTCATATAAAATTCATTTGATGAATGACGATTTATGTAAACTTATTTTAATTCATTCATTTGTTTTATCTTTGTAAAATGGTTGCGATTCACAAAGGCTAACACTATGGAATCACTTAGTGAACGTAAAGTGAAATTTTGTATTTCTTTTTCATGTACTAATTTGTAACTGAATTATTTGAGTCTAAGAATAAGGAATAAGCAAGTGTTTTAAATTCTGTGTAATATTAGTTTATTAAAAATAGAAAGTAAAATAAATAAAAAATAACGAAGTGATTAATATTATTAAGTGATTAAAGAGTTTTTGCTTAAATTATTCAGAAAAATCAAAACGAAAAGTAGGAATATAATAATTAGAGCCAGGATTCATTGATTACTCATATTGTGAATGGTATTTTACCCTCACAAGCTGTATTCAATATGAATTCATTTCGTGTTTTCATTAAACGTTCAGTAAGTGATTTCAAAATGAATTCATTAAGTGAATTCACTGTGACCAGCCATAGCGTAAAAATTTTCGAAATAAAATATCTTCACTAATGATTCACTGTGAACGTTCACGTGAAGAATCACTTGGGTGAAATGAATTCAGAATGAATTCACTATGAGTTCACTTGGTCAGCTGGGATTGGTTATAATCTGATAATACAAAAATACTTACATAAATTGTACATTATATGTAGTTTTATTACAAACTGCTAAATGCTAATAAAATATTATATCAGAAAAGAAGTTCGTTAGCTTTTCAACTTATTCCGAACAAAGAAAAAATTTTTCTTCATTTTTATTTTATTGTGACGATCATCACATCAGTTTGTGTTTCATACGAATTACACATTTATGTACTCGTACCACTCGTACAATCATTATCCGCCTTATCATGATATTCGAAGACGATGAAACGATGAAACGATGAAACGAAACGATACGGTATAAAATTGCTATTATGAACCTTCATCGTTTCGAATATTAAGTGGTATATAGTGGTACAATATAAATCCCTTATAAAAACGAAACTTTAATGTTTAATTCATACAATTTCCAATTTTGTTGTAAGAAAAAAGGGTTCGATGTCATTTCTATTATTTTGTTGATGTTTTGAAATATCATTTTTAATAATAATTTCCATTTTTTTAAAAAAATTAATTTAATATTAATATTCGCAAATATTAGTAATATGCTTTAAATAAAAAAAATTCTATTAAAAACCAAAAAAAAAAATAAATTTATATGTAAACGATGAACAAAATGCTATCGACTGAGTAGTCTATGAAAATCGTTTGAAATTGGAACGTTTCGAATATCATGATCGCGTTTTTAACAAGACGATACGAAACGTTTCGTCTTCGAATATCATGATAAGGCAGTATATTGTTCTGTTTGAAAATTTTTATTAATACGAACCACACCAACCCAGTATACATAATACTCATACAGCTCATACAATACCGTATAGGTATAGACATAGAGAGAGAGAGCTCATTCAATGCAACAGGTGCCTGGAAAGAAATATTTTCATTTTGTTATCATGTTGTGATGGTGTAGTTGTAATTACTATATTTTTGTCAAATATACGAAGAAAATTTTTTTTTTTTTTATTAAATTTTCTTTATTTCTAATTTGATTGTATTTTCTAGTTTCCAAGTACATACCAACAATAATATACATAAAACTTTTTTTTTGTGTGGCAAAAGAATAAAATATTTTTGTTCATTGAATTTTAGTCATCAAACTTTTTTTTTAGCCAGCCAAAATCAAAGAGAAGAAGAAAAAAAAAGATGAATATTGTGAATTTGAAAATTTAATAAGAGTGTATTTTTTGTTTCTTTAAAATTTTTGAATGGTTTTATTCGTTTTGTTTTCCATTAGTAGTGAGTACGAATTTTCAATACGGGTGAATATATAGATAGTTGAAATAAATTTGAATTTTAGAAAACTTTCAAATACATAAGACCAATAAGACGTTCCAGGAAAGGAGAGAAAAATTAAAGACAATCAAAATTTTTACACAATTTAAAGGCCAAAACCAAATGCATACCTCAAGACTCATACCTCATACTTGAAAAAGTGTACTTCAAGACTCTGAATCTTAGCAAAACCAAATGCTTATCTCAGCTTCAAACTGTTGCCAATATTATGAAAACAAAAATTATATACATGTAAATATAATATACACTGGTTACCAAAATTATTCGTAAGTAACAAAGTTTTTTTTTCTTTTTGTCCCTCTTCAAGCTCTATTTTGTACAATTCCTTAATTATTTTTCTTCAGGACTTAATATAGAATGGTATTTCTGTGAACTTTACACTTTTTAACTAAATCTTTTAAACAATAACAGGAATGGCATTTGTTATATTCAGCAACTATAGCAGCTCTTTTTTCTATCGATAATTCACTTTTTCGTTGCATTTTTACTTCCAATACTCACTAAACGCACTTGAAAATTAAATTAAATGAATTATTTTCATCCTAGTATTCGTATTATTGACCAAAATCAATAAATAAATAATTCAAGTTACTCCTCAGAACACTCCATATACATACAAATAATTTTCGTCAGCACTGTATAATCTTTGTACATATATTACAAATAAAAATGATAGATGTCAAGAAGCATATTTTGTATTATAGATGTTGGCATTATTGTTACCTCAGACTCAAAATTCTAAATTTTCAGAATCTTGGATTCAGCTTCATTTGCGGCTGAAGTCGTGAAGTATGCATTTGGATTGCTTCAATACATTTTCATTTATCAGAATCAATTTTGACAATTAAATTTTGAGGTATGATTCTTGAGGTATGCATTTCGTTTTGGCCTTAATATTGAGAGATTTTACAAAATTATATGATTCAGTGTAAGGCCAATGATGGAAAAAAAAATGCGGTGATATTTGTGCACGCACATCACATATCGATACAAGTCTGAAATTAAACTTAATTATTTAACACGAAATATGTTTTGTTTTCAGTTTATTTTTTGTTAATTTTTTATAATCTATAAACAATATAATAATTTATAAACATATTGTAGGTAGTACTGGTAGTACCTATCTTTGTCGATCGTGAATATTTTATGATTTTCTATAGTTTGGATGAGTTTCAAAACGCCTCAAAAATGTGTTGTGATGTGGCATCAGAACAGTTGTGATGCAAAGTTTTAAAACAGAACTGATGCATTTCATCGATATTGTAGTTGTGTATAACTTTGACGTTTTAAAACGAATTTGTTGCTTTGTCCATTTATGCTTCCTTACGGTTGAAAGGAAATTTATTTTCAATTTTTTTTAATATATCTTTTAATACTTGCTCCCACGAAGCAGATTTGTTTTTCCGTTTGCTATTGAAATTATTACTTTAATCTGACACTTAGTGAAAGCTTCCTTTATTTATGAGTCTATTTTTTTTTTAATACAAATATCATTTTTAAAAAATAAATTATCAACTAATAATAAAAGAAAAATAAATAGACCTACGTGTTCTGTTCTTGTTCCATGATTATTAAATAAATAAACACTTCATTAACTTCATTTCTGTATATTTTGACGTTTTGCATAATAAAACTTCATAATGCGTAGATTGCTTGACAGATGCATTCATACAATGAGTTTTGAAACTGTACATATTGTTATCGATTTAAGTGTTATCGTTTTGAAACTTTTGATTATGCATCGAAGCGGTATTTAAACGTTTTGAAACTCACCCTTTTTTGTGTTTTGTATTTATATGAAATTTTAATATGTTATTCGCTTTATAGATTAATGTTTGAAAATTGAATATTATATACTCTATTAAATATGTTTGTTGATAATTTTCTGAAAATTCAAAGAAGTTTCATATAAACCTGTACCAACTTAGATAAAACATGGAAGTTTTGAATGAATTTCTGTTTCTACCAATTTTTGAATTATGTACACTATACACATACATATCATATATATACATATGTAGATCTCAGTACATATAAAATATATGCATGATGTGTTTGCTTTATTCAGTAATCTTCTGTTGTTTCAGTAAAGTTTATAACTAAACATACCTCAATAAAAACCGATTTATGAATTACATAAAAAGTAAATGTAGAATTTAATGAAAATTAAGAAAATTCACAACTAAAAGTAAATTTATAATTTAAGCAAACACTTGCGGTGAATGTGTGAAAATTTAATGGCATATATAGAATATTGAAATTTATGTTTTTGAGTTTTGAATTTCCTATTAAATGCGGGAAATGTATGCATTATGTTCATAACAGTAACTGAATACAAATAAAGAACAAGAATAATTAAGAAAAAAAAAATATATATGTAAATAAATAAGAAATTCTTAAGAAATTTTATGTAGAATTTAGGAAATTTTTTTTTTTTTTTATTTAAAGACAAACTTTTTCATTACTGTTCTTCAAGTTTGATTAAAAAACCACAAATAAAAAATAAACAAGAATTGACTGTTTTTCATGCAGAATATTATCAACACAATAACCATTAATAGATTTATATTTTTTTAATTTTTTTCAGGACTGAAATTATAATGAATACCTATCCTATACATATTTTATTATTGAATACATATACACTACACTATAAGTTATATTATCAGCATGAACTCATTGAATTGATTTCAATTAAATTAAAAATATGTTTCTTGAATATGTTTCTTGTGAAAATTTTATTTAGATTTTCTGAAAATTAATGAAGGTATCTATCATAGATATTTTGAATGATTTTTATTTAAATTTATTTTATTCAAATAAATTTTGATTGTATAAAGAGTTTTTCAATAAGGACATAACAATTTTGTATTTGAATAGAACACAGAATAAATTGAGAAATGGAACTGAACTTTATTTCTGGTGTGGGGTTTGAATATGAATAGCTCGATGGTTGGTTGTTGTATTGGGCTGGTATGTTTGACGTTCTGTGTTCAAACCGCACTATTCACGCTCAAGTCGATTATAAATTCAATCAGCAATGTATACACTAACTGATTACTGATGATATAAAATGGATCATATAACTGATAGAATTACTGATCGGTGCCGGTACCGCGGTGGTGCCATAATGCACTGACAATTTGCGTGCACTTATGGGTTTGTTGGTGCCGAATAACGCATATTTTGCATGTTAATGACATAACCAGCCAAAAATGAATTTCATCGTTGAAGATGATATCTCTATCAAATTTAATTTTTAATTTTCTTTAAACATTGGAATAACATATCTCATTTATGTGAAGAAGTTTCGGCACTTCACATGATCAAAAGGATTCAGTTCTTGAGTCAGTTTGAGGTGCGAAGGGTATAAGCCAAAATCTTTTTTTTTTTCATTCTAAACTTAAGCAGATATTTTCGGTAATTCAACCGCATCGCGTTGTCTCAGTAACACAGAATAACATGCAACAGTGAATATTTCGACTCGAATTCATCTGAAAAGTTTAAGGATGTTTTAATATTAAAATACGAAATAGATCATGTCGTTGTTGGAAAACCCAATACTTTATTTGTATTTTGTGAGAATATATTTAGATAAGCTTCACTTAATTTTAACAGAAGATTGCATTACAATAAATTAAAAAAGAATAGAAAAGAACTGAACATAAAAATTAAAAATCATTTAAATTACCTTCATTAAATTTGAATGGTCCTTTATATATAATATGTAGATAGAATACATACATTATATAAATATCAATTAAATTCCGCATCATTTTATGTTTAATTTTATCATTTTCATTGATTTCATGTATAAAAGGGTATGAAATGCTTTAAAATTTATTTTTGATTAATTACTTCAGTTACTATGTATGTATTTATTATTATTTTTGTATATGGATTACATGTTTTCTTTATTTTTCATTTATTTCTCGTTTAAAAATTATAAACATATACGTTATACATGAATGCAAAAGGATATAAAATATTCGAGCGAAAAATGTCACAAATTCAGTTATATTTCAGTGTTTAAAATTTTTATTATATATTGAAAATATGAGTTGAGTAGGTACATATGTATATGTACTTATATAAAAATCTAAATGTAAAAGTGCTAAAATTTATCTAGAAATTTAAATGCAAGTTACATATTCTGCATTTAGGGCTACATAAAGGGTGTTTTTTTAAGCGTGATAGAACTTTAAAATTGAATAAAACGCAAAGTATTAATCGAACAATGAATTTCTTTTGTTTATTGGAGACATTATTCTATGACATTAATATTTAAAAATGATTTCTGGTAAATGTGCTCCACGGCTGCCTCTGAGGAAGCGAATTCGATCAGTGAAATTTTTGGTCACTTTTTCGAGCAAATGCGGACGTATCTCACCAATAACACGAGTTATTTTGGCTTCCAATGCATCAATTGTTGATGGTTTGTCAGCATACACTAGAGACTTGACATATCCCCAAAGAAAATAATCCAATGGCGTCAAATCACATGATCTAGGCAGCCAATTGATGGGTCCATTGCGTGAAATAATCTGATCATTGAATTTGGTTTTCAATAAATCAAAAGTTTCATTCGACGTATGGCACATGGCACCATCTTGCTGGAACCAAATCTCTTCCAGATTAATGTTTTGCATATTTGGAAACAAATATTCATTAATCATCTTTCGATAACGAGCTCCATTCACTGTAACACGTTCTCCAGCATCATTTCGGAAGAAATATGGCCCAATGATGCCACCAGCATGTAATCCACACCACACAGTGCATTTTTCTGGATGCAGTGGAGCTTGATGAATTTCCTGTGGATTGCTGTCACTCCAGATACGGCAGTTTTGTTTATTGACGTATCCATCTAACCAAAAATGAGCTTCATCGCTGAACAAAATCTTGCTATTATGTAAACCATAAAATTCACGAAGTGCTCTATAAGTTTGACGAACAGAACACTGATTTTTAAAATAAAACTCAACGATTTGCAAGCGTTGCTGAAGCTTGTATCTCTCCATAATCATTTGTCAAAGCCTATACTAAATAAAAATATCAAAGAATGTCATTAAACCGCCTGCTACTTTGGCAGCTATTCCCGCCAAAAGTTCTATCACGCTTAAAAAAACACCCCGTATAATTATATCAATAGTTACTTCTGTTTCTTTATTTTCATAATCTTAAGGTCGCGCGCAGACTAAGAGCGTAGCGTAACTGAGCGTTACGCGTGTATAAATTCAAACATAGCGTGTATGGTTCATATACTATGGTTCATATACGCTTGCTGTATGCGCAACATAATAAGAAACAATTTATTTGAATTTTACGTTTTAAAATTTACGCTACGCTCTTAGTCTGCGCGCGGCCTTATTGCTTTACGTTCTGTGTTCTACACGTATACTTACGTATAAATTTATTATTATTTTTTTTTTTTTATAAAGTTGTAAAGATATGTGAATTTCATTTTATTTTCTTTTTTTTTATCGTGAAAAAATATGTGAATAAACAATGGTGCGCCTCTTCAGTTTCAGTGTCACCTTCGATCAGTTATTAGAATTACAGCAGTACGTGTATAATTTGAAAATACACAGAATGAAAGTGAATTTAAATTAAGAAGAAGGAAAAAAATTAAAATTATTGAATTTTTTTTTTTTTTTTTGTGATATTTTCTTATACAAATAAAATAAAGAAATTAAATAAATGAATAAAAAGTAATATGTGGATTTTTGTGTGTGTTCCTCTATTTATAATAATTCAAAATGGAAATATACATATGTAGTGTATATTGTGCGGGCGCATGTGTGAAATAATCAGCATTTGTTATTTTATCATATGTATTTAATAAAATTTTTTTTTCACCATACCGAGAAGAAATAAAATATTCTGCTGTAATTTTATTTATCTATTTATTTTGTTCTCTTAAACAAGAGATATAAATGCATTTGCGCTTGCGTATATGCGTGGCGCTATATTATATAATAAATGGATAAAATAAAATAATTAAAAATCGTAAAAATCATATAAATTAATTTAATAGTTAGATATTAATCAAATTATATAAATGATATCCTTAATAATAATAAAAAATGCAAATAAATCCAATAAGGATATTATTATGGTTTTTAATAATAATAATTTTGATATTTGTTACACGAATAAAAATCATTTTAATACATTTTAAAATAATCAATGTGGATTTGAAACAAATTTGACAGGATTTAAATTTTTATCCGCCCCTGCAAAAACGACAAGTAAGTTATTAAAATTTAATTTTAATTACAATTTTTAATTTTGGATATTTTCATAAGCGTTTGTATTCCTTTTGTGATGTAACGTTTTTGAAGATACACTTTTTCAAATTTTTATATTGTTGAAATTATTTTATTTCTTTAATTTTTTGTATATTCTACATTCCTTACTCATATAATATGATATTGCGCCCAGAGATAATAAACAATTCTTTATTTACATTTATGAAAGTATGTATAATGCTTTAATGAAATAAATAAATTTGATTAAATTATTTGTTATACAGTTTTACCAAAAAAAAAAATAAAGAAAATTTGTAAATCAGAAATTGCTTAAGGCAGTAAATACGAGTATAAATGAAATAAGACAAAACCAAGTTACAATTGAATATATACGAGTATACGACTATATAACAGATAAATGATAGAAAATGGTATTTCTAAAGGCCAAAACCAAATGCATACCTCAAGACTCATACCTCATACTTCAAAAAGTGTACTTCAAGACTCTGAATCTTAGCAAAACCAAATGCTTACCTCAGCTTCAAACTGTTGCCAATATTATGAAAACAAAATTTATATACATGTAAATATAATATACACTGGTTACTAAAATTATTTGTAAGTAACAAAGTTTTTTTTTCTTTTTGTCCCTCTTCAAGCTCTATTTTGTACAATTCCTTAATTATTTTTCTTCAGGACTTAATATAGAATGGTATTTCTGTGAACTTTACACTTTTTAACTAAATCTTTTAAACAATAACAGGAATGGCATTTGTTATATTCAGCAACTATAGCAGCTTTTTTTCTATCGATAATTCACTTTTTCGTTGCATTTTTACTTCCAATACTCACTAAACGCACTTGAAAATTAAATTAAATGAATTATTTTCATCCTAGTATTCGTATTATTGACCAAAATCAATAAATAAATAATTCAAGTTACTCATCAGAACACTCCATATACATACAAATAATTTTCGTCAGCACTGTATAATCTTTGTACATATATTACAAATAAAAATGATAGATGTCAAGAAGTATATTTTGTATTATAGATGTTGGCATTATTGTTACCTCAGACTCAAAATTCTAAATTTTCAGAATCTCGGATTCAGCTTTATTTGCGGCTGAAGTCGTGAAGTATGCATTTGGATTGCTTCAATACATTTTCATTTATCAGAATCAATTTTGACATTTAAATTTTGAGGTATGAGTCTTGAGGTATGCATTTGGTTTTGGCCTTAATACAGAATTTCAAAAATAATAATAAGAACAATTATGAAATAAGTATAAAATTAAAGATGAAAATGAAATTCATTTCGTGTTTTTCGTATCTTGTTGCAAATATGAAAAATTCAAACAAAAAAGCAACGAAAACACACAATTTCGGAAAAGTTTTTAAAAATGAAAGACGACGAGTTTTAAAAAACAAACAATTAAAAATGAAATAAGAAGCAAAATAAAAGATAATGAAATTTAATTGTAATCCATCACAATATAAAATGTGTGCGTACAATACATCTACATATATAGATATAGTCGTATATGCACTTATGCTTACGTGTGAAAAAGATAAATTACATTTTTCATATACATATTTTTTACATCATTCGAATATACACGTATACATTTATCGAAATATATACTGTCGAAAAAGTATTAGGAATTTGTAACTCAAAATGCAATATGCTGGGTTGGTGATTGTTGAATAAAAATTTACCCATCAGTTAGCTCTACTGTACTCTCTATACAATTACTATGAAAAACATGTGTGTTATCTGTTAATCAATTCGCTTGCAACAGGTGTTTGAATCAGTCCTCGTCAGTAGTTTATCACGGTTTTTACTGTGCAACGCAATTTGTTGAAGAAATAGTTTGTCAAAAAATTTTTGTTGTGAACAGCATCTCTTGTGCCGATGAATCTTTCTAGAAATGTTGGATAATGATTCTGTTGAAACTTGAAACAGTCGTATCAAGAACACTGCTATGTGAGTAATAGAAGAACTTTAAAGAGATCTTCAACCGATAAAATCAGTCGAAAAACATCGATAAGGTGGAAGCATCGTACACTAACTTAAGTCTATATTCTACGGTGGAAGTAATTGTGCTGAATAATAATCACTAGTCCAGCTTAAGAGATACAGCTCTTAACTTTAGTATCTTTCATTAGTTTCTGTTTCTAACCCACGAAGAAGTCTTTCATTCGTTAAGGTAGAACTATAATCGACATTGCTAACATGGGAAACATGCGAAATAATAACGAATGTTAAAACGTCACATTTGATTAACTATAATAACATAGATAACATACTAAACATAAGCAATACGAATTTCATAAAATGAGCTTATGGCTTATGTTACTTATGTCATGTACGCTTTCGATCGTACTACTTATGTCGAGCTTATGTTAAACGAATCTTTAACGAATGTCGGTAATGTCAATTATAGTTTAGCTCATTGATTTGGCTGTGTTCGGCTACGACATATGTCATAGATTATGTCACATATGTCGATTATAGTTCTACCTTTAGTTTCAAACAGTACCTAGATTTTAATGAATAATTTCCGGTACTTTTTCGACAGTGGGCATGAATGTATAAAATACACATTGGATATTACACATACATTCCTCCGTTGGAAATGGCTGGTTTTAACACAGTTAATTATTTTTGAAAAGTTGAGAAACAAACTATCTACCCTTATTACAAGTATAAGATTGTATTGTTAAAAATGAAGAAAAAAAGTAAATATTGGTTAAATTAACGTTGGGTATACACATAATCCATTAGAGAATTGGGTAAAACTTCTTCATAAAAAACAAAAAATTTCAAATATTTTAATAGAAGGATTTTCTTTTTTATCGTCTGCTTCTTTTAGATTTTTTTTTTTATATATATAATTCATTTAAATGGAAAAAAGGTAATAAAAATGAAATTTGGGTACCTAACTGTTTTATAAATTTACACCTGAGATTTTATGGTTAAAAAGTTTTTAATATTTTTAAAGATTATGATTTAAGTTTAATTAAAGTTAATTTTTGTTTGTTTCCAAAAAGGATTGTTGATTATTGATCATTAGTTAATAAATTTCTAGTGATTTGTGAATTACGATAAATAAAAATACATGCATATTTTGAATACAAAAAAACTTATACTTATGTATAAATTTCTAAGTTATAGTCTGTGTATCTTTTGTTATTGAAGCATATGCTAAAAATTTGAACTAATTAAAGAAGGGCAGCTCGGTAGCTCAGTGATAAGAGAAACCTTACAGAGTGATCTCGAAGTCACAGATTCGATGACCGTCCAAAGCAAAAAAAAGAAATAATGATTTTTAATTTTTCATTACCTATTTTCCACTTTCATAATCCTCAAGTTCATTCAGTTTTGAATACCAGCTTGCACAGAAAAAATGATTCGAGTCTACTTAAAGTAATATTAGATCATTCTAAAAATCGTTCAATCTGTCCTATCATACAATTTAGTATGTTTTTCAACCAACAACTTATTCATTCGCAATCTGCAATAAACTCTACGTGCGTCCATGATAGTAATAAATCTAGAAGTCAGTTCATCTAGTGGAGTTCTTGCTCAATTTGAGCTGTGCCATAAGAATTATAAATTGAAAATTAAATGCATTCAAAGTTCTTTTGAATCTCATTTCAGTTTTGATGATCGAACTATCTACAAATTAGTTGACTAGCTCGTTTTGGGTTCAACAGATTTTTGATTCTGATTTCCTCTACTTCTCTCATAATAAAAAAATTAATTATTCATTATGTATTCATTGAATTTGCAAAATGTGCAACGAATCAAAAAATAATTATGTAAATTCATTATTATTGTAATAAAATGGAAAAAAAAATTGTTTTTCCAATGATATGTTAATTATTAGAAATTTTATACATCTGTGTGAGTTTACGTAGATATAATATATGTATACCTATATTTTTATTTAATAAAATTTTTCATATTTATGCTTTATAATTTATTAAATTTATAAATTTTGAAATATAAAATGAAAAAAAAAATTACAATACCTGACCATCATTTTACAGTTCATCTACAATTCAGTTTGAATAATATGCAATTAACCTTCCTTATAATATTGCGTTTTATATAAATGATAGATATATAATATAAACCCAAAAAAAAAAAATATTTTTAATAAAAATGTAAAAAACATTGTACTATGGACATATGCTCTGTGAATAAAAAGTATTAAGGGTATTCACTCTAGAGAGTGAAACGATAAACTCGTATTATATGGTAGACAGATGAAAGGTAATCGATGATCATTCTTCCAGTCTTCATTCGTGTGAATGATAATAATTCAAAAACTCTCTGACACACCGCACATTTTCAATTATCATTCTGGCTGTCATATATTTATAATTTTTATTCTTTGTATCATGTTTTTTGCTGTAATTTTTTTTCACCACTGGCAATTTCGAATTCACCATCTTCATTCGTCGCTGAAAGTAATTCCTGAAACTTCCTTCGAACTTCATTTATTCAACTTCATTCGAATTTACTTCAATAAAGTTAGAATGAAAATGTAATGATAATTTAAAATTAATTTGTGGTGACATACGGCAATGGCAAATAAATGATCATTCACAACAAATTATTATTAATTCACTTACACCTACCTTGCAAATTAGAGTAATGTTGTTTCTACAATCAATGCAGTGACTTCAACTTTTCGACTTTGATTTAATATGGATATGTATTAGAATTTCTATATTGAATTCAGTAGACTTTACAGCTACTTTTACATCTTAAACATGCTTAGAAGTCGAAAGTCGAAGTCCAAGTTGATGTCACTGCATTGAATGTAGAATCAGCTTAACTACTAAACACAAATTAATAAATGATACAGATGAAAATATTAAAGCAAAATTGACATTAGGTATTTTACACAGTAATTCGTAACTGAATTACGCAATTTATTTAACAAGTTAACTTCAATCGGTTTGGTTTGTAAATGTATAGTTTTTACTTGATTTTCATGCCTTTTACTGCATTAAGTGAATCCCCTTATTGTATTTAACCATATAAATTTTATACACTATTTTGCATACTTAATCAATCGATAACCTACATCAAATATTGGCTCCTGTAGAATTTTTGATTAGAGTTATTTTTTATCTTTCAATGTGTTATACTGTACCCACCTACCTAACCTAGTATTATATTGGTTGATAGAATAAATATTATATAATGAATCTAATTTTATAGTAAATTTTAATATAAAATGCATGTACATAGGTACTCTTGCGTACATGTACTACCCTTCTGTATATGTATATATCCTTACCGCAATTGAATTTTCATTTATTGACTTGACTGAATTAAAAAAGTGTTACATTACATACTCATATTGTATGTACAAGCGTATATTCTATAATATTACTTACCATAATTTAGACATTGTACTATATCTAGTACATTCTTGTTCTTGTTTGATTAGAAATTTTATTTAAGCCTACAACTGTGTTAAAATACAATATTATCCTTTAAAAAGAAAGTAATATACAACATCTATATGCATACTAATTTTACAGATAATGTATGGATATGTATTTAAGTACATTGTATACACACTTTCAAATATAAATGTAATCGCTCATCATTGTTATACGGATACAAGTGCACAATAAAAACAAAAAATACAAAATATGTGCTATATTTACACAATATTATATTATAATGTATATGTTGTGTACTATATATATACATATATCACAATCTTATAATATATTTACAAAGATATTGAATTATGTGATATGTGAACTTCACTAAACTGTTACAAAAAGTCTTTTCATTTTCTTCGCAACAGGTGTCTATCAAAATTACATTTTATATGCATGACGTGTATGTACATTTTATGCCTTCCATATGCATGTACATATCTACATCTACTGATTCTATCTTCATCGATTTAAATATATATTATAGATTATATTGTACTGCATGTATGTACAGTGGTGTGAAAAAGTTTTGGTACAAGGATAAGTTTTTTTTTTAAAAAAATGAATGAATAGCCCAGCTAATACATTTTGTGATCAAATATTCCTAGGTTCTATTTTTGATTTAATAGCGTTTTCAACGCGTTGTTAAAACGAAAATATTTCTTTACAGTTTTACAGAAATGTGCCAAAAAAGGTACGATAATTTTGTCACAAATAGGTTAAAACGGCCAAAACAGTTTTTATGAAGAAACATTAATCATAAAGTAACCATTGCTTTATCGTTACTTCATATTCAGGAATCGTTATGTAAGTGTATGGCTTCGTATTTTTTTCTACAAGTAAAGAATGTTGAAGAAATAACTTTTGAAGTCACAATAATGTACATTTCTCAAATAAATTTGTTTATTGGGAACTGTTATATTAAAGGCAAGGCAGTATACCCTTTTGGTAACACACACACATTTGGACACAAAGTAGAAAATGTTCCTACAAAGGCACATATAATGGGCACAAAGTAGTTAAATTGCCTTCAAAGGTACAAAAGTATTTGGGATAGTACAATCAAAAATATGATTGTGAAAATTTTATGGTAGGTGCGATGCGTACAATATAATATACAGGAGTTTGCAACTTAATATCTATTGAAACTTTAATGAATAAGATCACACGATTGAATATGCAGATCCATGCCTAACATACTCCAAGAGGTTTTTAAGTACATATAAGGGTCTTCTGCTGCATACTAAATATTAAGTGATAATTGCAAATATCTCTTGTATTATAAGTAGATTAGGCTAAATAATTTGTCAGGAAACATTTTCAAGAGTATTATTTTTGATGTTAATACAATAATTTTTGTTATTTCTTACTTCAAATTAAAATAAATTTGTTTCTGTTTCTTTGGACTTTAATGCTGGATATGAAAAAATATTTTTTCTCAATTAAAAACTAAATCTGAAAAGAAAAACCTAGGCACTTATTCATTCCTTTTTTCTTTAAAAAAAAAAAAAATAACCTGTGTTTATCCGGAAACTTTTTCACATAACTATAAGTAATAAAATTTTATTGTATCTACACGTATATATATGTGTCTGTAAATTTTAGATAAAAAATGTATATTACGATTATTACACATATACAAATTGTACATATTTATCACGTCATCCTTAATTTTCATCTAATTTCGAATACAGAATTTAAATTTACAAGATTATAAAAATGATATCATGCAGATATACTCTGTATATATAATGTATTGTACATTACATGTACGTAGCTTTGTATTTTGTAAGTAATTTTTTTAATTTATCATTTTCAATAACAAATAAAATTCAACTAATAATGAATTTGTGTCTTTTGTATGCTTTATCAAACATTTCACTTGTGTATATCTATGTTTGTACGAATATTCAATAAAAATGAAAATATATGACGAATATTATGAAAAAAAAAAATAAATAAAAAATTCATTACAAATACGAATAATAAGGTACATGTACAAAAGCAAAAAAAAAAAGAAAAAAGCAAGAAAAAATAAAATTGACGACTTGTAAAAAGTTCCTGTTTTAGTTCATTTTATTTTTATTTCATTATATTTTTTTATCGTAATAAAAAGACTGTTTTTGTGTTTTCTTTCACAACATTGACTTTAACACAAGCACATATACGTGTATACGTGTGTGTATAATCGCACATATAATAAACTTTCAATACAAAAAGTAAGGAAGGGAATCTTTATAGATGGGAAATAATGATAAAAAAAAAGAATATTTTCTTCAATTTTATATTACTAGGTATGTATATATTATTTTGTCTTCAGTTTTTCTCTTGTATTCATGTATACATTTTTTTTTATTATTTCCCATCAAAAAGAAATCTTCATGTATATTGTAGGTGCACGAATATTATGAACAAATTGAAAAATACGAAAAAAAAAATTCTGTATAAACATATGTACATTGTATATCTATGTACATGGATTTCTCGTGTATTATGTGAAGTGAATAAGAATCGAAATTTATTATTACTTTGTTTTGTATACATATATACATACACAAGCTTTTCTTTTGTTTTTATTTTGTTTTTCTCTTTATGTGTACAGAACATTGAATTTAATATTAGTTTTTATCTCAAATGAACCTGTAACAATTGAAAATTTTATTTTTATCTTTAATTTATATATTCTATATTTCCATAGAGTAGTCTTATAGTGAACAAAAATGAGCTATTTATATTGAAAGTGACATAAATCCAATATTTGTTATATCATTTGATCATTGTGTTAATAGCCTAGATACATATGACTAGTAACTATAATTCAATAGGTAGTTAACTAAAATAATCATTGTAAGTTAACTAAAAATGGATAATATTGGCAACGCTTTAAAGAAGCTTCTAAGCTACGTAACACGCTAAGCGTTAAAATGAAATCCTCAAGGCAATACTTCTCTAGGAGAATGGCTTAGAATAGGTACAGACAGTGGCAAATAATAATTTCATGGAAGGACATAGAAATCGTGGCTGAAAATTGAGTGCGGTGGAAATGCTTTTTTTGTATATCATTCACAGTATATCGTTAGTTATCAGTTACTGGTGTCTATTTCTGATCCAATTAATAATTCTTCTTCTTCTTCTTTTATGGCTTCACAGACCTCAGTAGGTACTTGGCCTCAGACAGAATTCGTCTTCAACTAGCTCGATCTTGCCCTTTTTCTTTCCAGTTCGATATGTTCAGGTTATCCAACTAATAATTAATTAAAGTAACAATTAATGTCAGCTTCTTATTTCTTCTTCTTTCATAGCACTACAGCTCTAAGTGAACCAGGGCTTTCACAGAAGTGATTCCATTACTTTATTACTATCATGTGTGTATCTAGAGCTTAACGTGCATTGCGAACAACTGAGTTGCTACTAGAGAAACAAACTCTTTTTACATGATAGATACAGGGCTAAGGCTGATTTATTATTAGAATGATGTAATGCGTAATGCTCTAATAATTCTTTATGTTACTTGTTGTCAGCAAGTAGACTACTTATCAGCATTTTTAAGTTCCTTTCTACAGCAAGCTGGTACTCATTTGAAGCTGAATGAACTATTGAGAGTAATGAAAGAAGGCAAAAGGAAATTTTTTCTCAGTTTTGCTGTGGGCAGGAATCGAACCTACGCTCTCGCTTTAGATCAGTAGTCAGTTGTTCTACCACTTGCGCCACGGAGCCCCATAATGTCAGGTTAGGCTATAATTTAAAACCGGTGCTCCATTCACAACCATCAGGAGCTATCCAATCCTCTATTGAGTATTTTTATTTTTATTTATAATTTTAACCGTTAAACGTACCTACTTATACCATTATTATCAAAATGATAAGGTGCAGAGATTATAAGTATTAAATAATCACAAAGCGGATAAATTTAATGAAATGATTTTTACATTTTTCCCCAAACTTTATTAATTTTTCTTATTTTTCGCGTTTTTTTTCTTTAATTATCAATTTAGCAATACCAAAAAACTAACCAAAGAAGCTGCTAAGCCGATAATTTCGATAGAATCTACTACAATAATTTTAAATCTCACACAAACTTTTTTTATAAAGCTTTGTCAGTAAAATGTGAGTAGTGTAAATTAATTAATTAATTAATCTTTTTCCCACTTTAATGTAAAACGATAATAATACTTGCATGTACTCGCGAATAGTTCGTCATTGGAACACTTTTTTTTTATGAAAAATAGCAAAATATAACCTCAAAATATGGTTGACCAGCTAAGTCAGGTGATAGCAACTAGGCGTGATTTATAAACAAAAAATAAAAACGGTAATAAAAATAAAAATAAAATTATTATTCAATTAATAAATTCTAAATTCTAACCTTCAATTACTCAAATCCACCTGTTAAGGAATATTAGAACTAAAAGCCATCTTATATAAATTTTCAGCGTATTTGCTCAGATTTTTTACGAGTGAAATGCACGCGAATAAGAGTATGAGTAGATGATTATTACTCGCAAGTACTTGCAAGCAGTTGATTTAATCCAATGGAACGCAGCAAATGTAAATGCCTTCTTTTTCAATAATAGTATAAAGGCACTCTCTAGGCACTCAAGGGAAGCAGCAACGATTATGTATTGTTTTTTAAATACAAAACCAACTATTAAAGTTAATTCATTAAAAAACTAATTCAGGTATTATTAGATATTATTATATTCATTTATTTCAAAAATAGACTTGTACCGACTTGTACGTTGTACCATTTTCAAAATAACAAGCTCAAATGAAAGAAATTAAACAAATAAATCAAAAAATATATTTATATCAATATTAAATGAAATTATCCTTGAATTTTAAAGCAAATATTTATAATGTTAATAAGATACCAAATACGATATAATGTAGCTCACTTCATGCACATTTATAGATGATTTTCTTATATGTGAGTCTATATGTATGCAACATAAAGTTATTTATTGTCTGAACTTTCTTTGATGATTCATTTATTTTCATTTTTATATTTAGTTTTCATCCATCTGAATAATGATGAAGATGCAAGAAACATAAGAAAAACAATTTTATTTCAGTTGCATTTGTCTAGTGCAAAAAATTGAAAATGGAAAAATAAATTAAATATTTTCTTTTTATAAAGTATGCGAAATTGAAGAGTGTATAAACAGATTGAAAAGTAATAAATTAGTTTTTTTAATAGAATTGAATAAAAAGAAGAAATCACGTTTATCCGGTATTGATTTGATATATTTTTTGATATCAATGTTCCAGGAAGTATTTTTTTTTTCACTTTCTGCGTTTTTAAATAAAAAATATATCATTTTTATATATCAGGTCAGTCCATAAGTTCGTGCGTTTTTTTCCAACGTCATATGACCAAAAAAATAAAACACATAATTAGAGTACTAATCAATGATATATTCACCATCATTATCAACTACACTTTGCCATCTTACAGGTAAGTTTTCAATGCCCTGCATAAAAAAAGACTGTGGTTTCGAATCAAAGAATGTTGACACAGCTGTTTTGACTTCTTCTGTTGTTGTGAATTTTTTTCCACGAAGATGATTTTGTAAACTACGGAAAAGATGAAAATCACTTGGGGCAATGTCGGGTGAGTATGGTGGATGAGGCATGATTTCCCAGTTAAACTCCTTAATTTTTTGTAGCGTTGCTTTTGCAGTGTGAGGTCGTGCATTGTCATGATGAAATAAAACTTGTTTTCTATTGACTAACACTGAACGCTTTTTTACAAGTTCTGCTTGCAATTTTGTTAATTGCTCAGAGTAGACTTCTGTTGTAATGGTTTCATTTGGGTTCAAAAACTCATGATACACAACGCCACTTTTGTCCCACCAAACACACAGCAAAACTTTTCTTGGGTGTAATCCAGGCTTTGCGGTCGGTCGGTTGTGGTAGCTCAACTTTGTCACACCATTGCCTTTTTCTCTCTACGGACTCATAAAGTATCCATTTTTCATCCCCTGTGACAATACGTTCCAAAAACGGAGTTTGAGCCTGGCGAGACAAGAGTGAAGAACAAACATTAATTCGCTCAACAAGAGTCTACAAAATATCATTGTCGAACTCCACAGGGCGTCCAGAACGGGGCTCATCTCCAACAATTGTTTTTCCTTCTCTAAATCTTGCAAACCACTTTTGTGAGGTTCTTACTCTAATAAAATTTTCACCGTGCACTTCATTTAACTTTTCTGCAGCTCTTGTTGCATTTTCACCACTTTTAAAAAGAAAGTATAACAGGTGTCTTTTGTATTCTTTACTATTTTCCATTTTTACTAAATACTTTAAATGATGTGAACTTCGTCAGAGTTGATTAAAAACTAGTTAATCGAGTGTCTTTTCAAATTCTAACACAAGAAGTTAGGTACACTAGGTAAAAAATGTACCTAGAACCTGTCCTTTTTTAGATTGGAAAAATACGCATGAACATATGGACTGACCTGATACATATTTTCACGTAAAAAAAAAGGAATTTTTTTATTTGTATTCATTTATCATAAATTCAAAAGAAAAAAATATACTGCAAACGTCAATAAAAAATGTTTAATCAGATCATATTCCAGTTCTGAATTTCATATAAATTATATGTCTGAAGTAATATTGGATTGGGAAAAAAAGCATCGGGTGTATAATAGGTAACTTTAAAATACATTTTTTTCATATATAGAAACAATATTTATCTAATAGTCGAATATTTTTCATTTAAGATCCACGACCTTTTGCAATTTTTGTTATAAGATGATTTTTTCATTATCGTAGAATTTTTGGGATATTTGTGCGATAAACTGGAACAAGTAATTTTTATACAGGACTGCTTAGAATTGAGTTTTACACATTACTCAAATAATTTTGTAATGAACAAAACAAATGATAGGCGCATCACACGCGGCACAAGGACAAAACTATACAGGGTGGATGTATTTAAATTTTTCAGCTAAACTCTCTCAATCTTTTCAATCTCACAAAAACTGTATGTGACGTATACAACGCTTTTTCTACTGATCGAAATTGAAGTATAATTTTTTCAATCGCGCTTGTTTCAATATTATCTGTTCCTGACAGTAGAATATTGAACCATTCGTACAGCACGATAGAGCATACATTTTTTTCACAAACATACACACATTTTTATACTTTCATTGAAGTAAAAATAAAAATATATTGAATTTTTCCGAGATTTCACTCATTTTCATCAAATTGATGTAATGCAATAAGATTGAATTTATAAAAGTGAAATGATTTTTTTTTAATTTGATTTGCGAAGGATAATCTTTCAAATTATTTAATTCAAATATTGAAGGAACTAATTGAATATAAAAAATTGTTATTTAAAAGATATCTAGTGAACACAATATCGAGATACTTTTTTCTCAACCCATAATTATTATTTCTTGTGAATTTTGGAATAGAATTCAACTATTCGACTAAATACAGTAACTTCAGAATATTTCGAATAAGACAGATCGTTTTTTTGTAAGAAAGTCAAACAATTTCAATAACTCTCTGGCCCTCTGCTTGTATGATTCTCCTATGTTCAATGTCAAAAGAATGTAGTTTCTATTGAATTTTTACATTTTTGTTATACATATGTACATACATATATATTGTAATATTGAATTAAGTATGAATAATTTATTATTTTTCTTATATATTATTTTCATTTATTAATAGCGGAGCAGGTAGAATGAACATTTTTTGCTTTAGATTAAGATTTAATCTTAAAATGTAGATAGGTAGCTACTTAATCTTTGAATTCAATACATCTACGTATGTATATTTTTTTTTTCCAGTTCATCCACATATTTTTTTTGTTTGTATTTTTAGTTCGATTTCTGGATAAGAGGTATCACCATGATGATTTTCAGAAAATTATTTTCAATTATTTGAAATCCATTTCATCAATGTATACAAACAACTTTATCAGGGATACAATATTGATAATGAAATATGAACACCATACATTCTTAAATATATAAGCGGAGTTTGATCAAAAAATAACATTTTTTTCTAATTTTAGAAGCTCTTCTGGTAACTTACATTTTGGTATAGCTTTCAGCTCCTTTCGCGATTCAGTTTTTATGTCGTCAATGGTGGCAAAACGTCATCATTTAGTTGTTTTCTCCAATTTTGCGGGAATAAAAAGAAATAACAGGAGACTGTCATTTTTGCACAAATATTTACAAGCAAGCAGAGATGTGTGAGTGAATGAATTCCAATTTGTATAATACCGACATTATCAGCAACCTCTATGATATAGTGTTCTGGCAATTGCCTGTAATTATTTGCTTTACTTTTTCAATGTTCGCATCGTTTGTTGATTTGCTGAAGTATCAGCCCACTATATATCCCAGTGTATTAGTAGGTGTACACAGAAAGGTCCAGAAGATTGATAACGTAATATGGTAAAATGTAATATAATCATAATTTATGTAATTTGTTAAACAATATAGAAAATAAAGTTGCGGCTCAATCTTAGTTCATCATTCTGTCCAGCCAAATTGACGTATTTTTGATTCCATATTATACAAAGGATATGTATTTTTATTTTTGGATTTCGTTTTCAATTATATGCTTATTTTCGTTCGTTCGCCTCATAAGTAGGTAGAATTATTAAATTATTTTTAAAAGGAATGTTAATTATTTTGTTAAATCCTGTATGTTGTTTCTTGAGCACGTTTAATATTACAGAAACAAATATTATTTTCTATATATACTCGTATTTATAAATTCAGATTCATATCTGTATCTTTATATGCGCATATATTTAGATTTGATCCATCGGCGGAGAGTATAATTTAGCAGTGGTATCAGAGTTCGTATATTTGGGGGCGCCATTATATTGAATAAAGTGAAGGATACTAGATACAAACAAGTAGAGAAATTAATCGAATGATTGTGTTGGCTAATAAATGTTTCTTTGGATTAATCAATATTATATATTGTGAAGCTGAAGCTGCCTAAGGGTTACAAAATGTCGTATTTACAAGACGATGATACTGTCTATTGTAGCGTAAGGAACAGAGAAGTTGAAAATCTCGAAAGTGGATTCAATTGCAATAAGGATATTTGAAGGAAAACTCTTAAGACTGATCTACGGTGGAGTAAAAAAATATGGAGAATATAAGTAAATATTATGTATATATATAGAGGAATGAGTATAGTCCATCGCATTAAATAGAATAAACATTTTTCTTAAGACATATTTCCATGGATTTAATCAAACGGACTTTGAGAATATCTCCCATTTTATATTTTTTTATTTATTTTAAAAATTTATTGTTCAATGAAACTTGTAGAAAACATCTAATTGAAACTAAATTAATTACTTTGAAATTTTTGTTGAATTTACCACATAATTATACATTTCCTGTTATTTTCTTAAGATCAAAAAAATTTTTTTTTCAATACTTTGTTGTAAATTATAAATTAAATTACAAAAAAAAAAAAATATCTGAAAGATTTAACAAAAGATTTTTCATTGAAAAATAGCTTGAGGTGAAACTATAGTTAATAATGAGTGTATTAAGAAAGAAAATTCTGTATGTGATTAAATGTAGAAATTAATGAATAAAAAGTTTGTTTTATAAAAACATACAATACGCCCGCAATACATGTATGTATGTTGGCGTACTAACATATGTGTATGAAATAGGAGGTTTAAAAATAAATTATCTATAAATGTGTAATTGAATTATATCAAAAATGTAACTAAGCATAAATGAAAAGTTTTCTATATTAATGTTACAAAAGATTTTAAAAATGAATTTTCCTTTTTTCATAATCCGTAAAGAGTTTATAATCTTTATTCTTTATAACTCTTTATATAAAGAGTTTAGAAGTACTAACTTGTATCTCGGATATAATACATTTGTGAGTGTAAGTACATACATATGTGTTTTGTATCTTGAGATGTGTATTGAAAAAAAAAGGAGATAATTATTATGAAATTTAATTAAATACTTTTTTTCTAATTTCTAATTTTTCAATGTTGATTTTGATAAACTTTGATAATGGATACATATTGAAAAACAAAAATAACAAAAAATGAGTTTGAAATATGAGAAATTTTAATGGCATATCAAAAATGGGACGACTTATACTATATTCGACCATGGAGCAAATCTATATTACTTTTCATTGTTTATTACATTGTATCTATATGAAGTATCTATTAGAAATCAAAAGAAGAATTTGTAATGACGAATAGAATACAGACTAAAGAAGATTATAAACATTTGAACGGAAAATCCTGAGAAAAATATATAAAGGTATTATATATGAGAAGAAGATACAATTGTGAATTATACAAACCGGATTTCTAATACAATGATATTGATATTGTAAAATTTGTCAAACTGAAACGCCTACGCTGGATCGGTCATGTATAATTAGAATGAACGACAATATAACCATGCTAAAAAGGACTTTATGAGTAACCCCGCTGCTAAGAGATCACAATGACGATCTAAAAAACGTTTTCGGACTATTTGCAAGAAGATCTTAAAATGCTCAAAATTAATACTTGGAAAACAAAAGCAACCGACCGTAACGTCTGGAAGCAGATCTTACTGGAAGCCAAGACCCATAAATATTTTTCAAAATCTACTTTCCGTCAATATTGTTTAATGAATATATTTTTTTTGTATTTTTTATTGTTTTGAGTTTACAAATCCGTGAAATATGTGATTTATATAATCGAAAATGATAAAACAAAATGTATGATTTACATAGTCATCGCACGATTCCGGCGACAACTACAGCGTATACAGTAATTAAATGGGACTTTTTATCGTTGAACTTTACGCTGTCGCTGTCACCCAAATATATTCTATTCTATATTTTTCAGTGACAACGAGCAATCCTCGACCTGGATTTTGCAGTATTAGCAATCTATTCGCAAGAACGAAAAATGTAAAATTCATGTTATGTTACGCTGTAGTGCAAACTTTCGGCAATACGCTGTAGATGTCGCTGGAATTGTGCAATGGCTGTTAGTGATACCAAATTTCCTATTTTAAAATTCAATTCTTATTTTAAATTATATATAAATGCAATAGCTGCTTTTCTTTGGTCACATTAATCTGATATTTATCAGTTTGACATCTCATTTAGATCATATTTATCTTCTTCTTGTTACTAATTAAGCAAACAAACTGAAGGAAACGGACTGATACTTTTATTCTCAGTTGATTGTCATTTTGAAAAGATATTGAGATCACGGTTCGAATCCCAAACCTGCGCGCAACTCTCGCCCAAGTCGATCATTAATTTCCCATCAGCAATTGATAACTGATTACTATGATGATAAACTGGATGATATATCGAACATAATTACTGATCGGTGGTGTCATAATGGACTAAGTATCCGTGTGCACTTAAAAAATATACTATATACATTGTATGTATATATGTATATAAGAAAAAAAAAATATCCATGAATAATTTTTTAATTAACTACAGTTAAAATGGTTTAAATGTTTGCTTCTTGAAATATGATTGTATTTTTAGATAAATGATTTAAAACTTTGCAATTGCTTTGTTGTTGTATTTTTCATTATTCTTTCGTTCTTATAACTAAACATAAGTAACTACATAACTACATAATATTGGATGTGAGAACAAATTTTTAGGCTAAAGTTCATTTTTGGGTATTCTATAATTCATGAAATTATATACATTTTTCTTGTCAACAGGACCAGATTTTTATTCTCTCTATTTCAAAATAATTTCAATTCAATTCGTGTTGTTTTTCTTTTTTTTTTCTAAATCTAGTTGTGAAAATGTTGAAGTAGAAAATCTGCAAATTTTACAAAAGTGATGATAAAAACAAGAATCAAATGTAAAAACAATAATTTGTACCCATGTATGAAGTGAAAAATTTATTTCTGAACGGCAAACCATTCAAATGAAAGAGGTTTTCTTTTACATATCAACATTTTGTCCCTTTTTGTTTTTTTTTAGATAATATGAACTATATTTTCTCTGTTTTATACATATAAAGAGAGCTCGTTCATATGCATTCATAGCAATTGCAGCACAACCTGTAATCTATTCATAAAAGTTAAATTATACAGACCGATACATATGTATATGTAATATACGAAGTACGCATATGTAAATGTATGTGCAAGTATATGAATTTGTATGCATTTATTTTAAAAAGATAATTTTTATGATGAAAGTAAAATGGAAAAAAAAACAGAAGATAATGTTGATGACTCTGATGATGATGATTATGATAATGGATGCATAAATGAATGAATTGTGAATAACTATAGAGACCACACTTTTAAAAATCTGTTCATAGAGTTCATATACTCCAAATACTTGCTAAAGAAATAAGAAGAAGAAGAAGAAATCCAAACGATTGAAATACTTTTCAATTTAATCGTATCGTATGTACGTTTTGTGTGTGTGTATGTGTGTGTATTAATGCAACAAATATACTCTCCAATACTACAATGTAATTGTGAATAATACAACAATTTTTTATTTTAAAATTAAGTTCTCTAAACAACACGAAATAACATAGCAAATGTATAGTAGGTCGCAGAATACAATGTCCTTTTTTTGTCCTCTTCTAAAACAGTGAAAAATAATAAACAAAAAAAAAATTAAGAAAAATTTAACAATTAAAAAGTTTTTGTTTTTTACATTTGATTTTCATGGGAAAAAATAATTGCTATTGAGCAATAAAAAGCTTCATCCCATATTTATATGTGTAGATGTACGTACATATTCTCAACTAAATAACAAACCTGTATAAAATATAAATTTTTTGTATAGAAAATAGCGTTGATAATGGAAGAGAAACGAAGAGGGTTTACAGCACGTACATATGTATGAGGGCATGTATATACAATACGTATACATTATCTACACAGTTCATTCTTGTGTGTTCATTATCTCGTATCCTTTATAATATAAATAAATTCTAAAAGCACTTGTTGCTATGCATTCGTGTATAAGATACAAATAGCGACAGATAGGTAAAATAATGTAGGTAGATATACATTTATGTGTAGCAGAAATGTGAAAATGATGTACCTACAAACAAACTACCAAATTACAAAACTACGCGACTATAAGCTCTGATAAGTGAATACTAAATGGAGAATATAATAAAAGTTTAACGTTTTTAGTTTTCTTTCAGATCCTCTAAACGTTAGGAGAAAATAACATAAAACATTAAAGAACAAAAATTAATATAAATGCACAGAGTACAGGTGACTATAAATGCTATTTGATCCTTGAAGTATGTATGTACACTCTTGGGACAATAGAATAGTTTCACCTGAAAAAAATTTCAGTTTAGTAGAAACATTTCTATAAAAATATTCAATAATTCTTTTACTATTTTGATATTTTTCGATAAATATTGGAGTTTCTATTTTTTATGACTTTGAATATTTTATTGGGTGCTGAGTCATATATGTATGTACTTAAGTTCGTGAACTATGACAGTTTTTCTAACTACGCATGTAATATGTTTTCTATAGGATATTAAGAACCAGTAGCTAATGCAGTATAAAATATCCGCTTTATCTTTTTGTAACATTCAATTCATGTCCAGCACTTCTTTTGGCACTACATTATCTTTGTTTTGCTTTAGCGAATACACGCATCAGCGTAAGTTACAGGAACTATAATGCTCTTAATATTTTCAAAGATCGGAGTCTATTTTGTGATATATATCCCAACATTTTCTGGACCACGGCTTATCGATGAACATTTTCCTTCTCCTTGTGATTTATGGAAAAATTAGGAACTTTTATCGGACACGAATATACTATGAAGATTACTATTTTTCTCCTTTAATTGTTCAGGACATATGTATATGGAGACGTGGTTGAAATATTATCTGTGCTTTCCTTTTTGAATATTTTTTTTTCATGTTCGGACACTGGTTTAAATAACTATTTTACAGTATAATCACTGGCAAAAATTTCAAATTTTTCAAAATTTAAGATCAAAAAGTGTTACAGGTCTCTTTCGATGTTCTTTTCCTTTTTTGAGGAGCTGATTCTAATTTGATTCAAATTTTATACTTCCCATAATTTTCTGTGTCTCGAATAAATTTTGTTCAATATATTTGGATTATGATTGGTTTTTCAGGATGTTTGGCTTCTATAAGCCCTAATTTTGTAGGGACTGGATCTTGCCAACTTCTTCACGATTTAATTATTTTTTCAAGACATTTTTGAAATAATTTAAATACACTTTATTGGTTCTTTATCATCAAAGGTGTTACAAGTTATAGAGCGCTTTGTTCCATGTTATTGAGCCTTGACCTTTAGAATCATTCTCATCTAATAAGACTTGTCCGTTGCAGAATTTTTTCAGTTTCTACATGCCAGCAGCTTTTCTTTATTTTTTTTTTTTTCTAGTATTTTACGGTTAAATCATTATGTCTAGTCTATGATCAAACGTTAAATATTATAAATTCGAAAAAAATATATTTATTAAAAAAGACACTTAAAATCCATAGTTTTACTTAGGTGAGCCTCTACCCTATATCCATTTGTTTTGGCAATATTTTTGGAAAAATTCACACATTTTAAAACTGTATTTGTATTGAATAATTGTCTGTTGCAAACACTCAAAATTTCTATAAATAGCAAAAAAAATGAAGCTATCCTACTGTCCGATAATGTATGTTTTTTTCACACAAAGATACTTACTGGTATTCCGAGTAATCTTTTGAATCTTAGGAATTATGGTAGAAGGTATACATACATACATAAGTAAGTTTATAAATACTCATGTTTGAGTGAATTGTTTATGGAAAAAATTGTCTGTTATATATGTGCACTTTATGTTATGTGATGTCAGTATACTGTTCTGTTAAATCAGAGATAGTTTTATTAAATTTCGTATTAACACAGTGTTTTGATATCACAGAGTGGTAAAATACAATTAAAACATACATATGTACGTGTATAGAACATTTAATAATGCAAAAAAAGCATTTTATTATGAGTGTATTTACACGTCATTTTATTTTCTTGAGAATCAGAAAGATAACAAAATCATACAATAAAAAAAAAAGGAAGCAAAACATGATAAAAATAATAATAATGAAATATAAATATGAACATAATGTCTATATTTGATATACACACAATGTATAAATTGATTTTCTGTCGTTTCAATTGTTATCATAAAGAGTGTTGTGTTCTGTATTGCCACGTACATTGAAAACATTAAACAAAAACAAAAAGGAATAAATACAATTAAAACGGAAATCAAAATACACAAAGAAAAACATATAATATATATACATATGTAAGTACACATATCACATACATATGTACGTACAAATGTATGATGTATGAATTTTGTGATGTATTTACATACGTAATTGAAAATAAAAGAAGGGAAAATTGCGAAATAATAAGCACAAAAAAAACGACACTAAAAGAACTATTGAAATACTAAAAAAACAAAAAATTCTCACCATCAATACGTACACGAGCATATAAACATTATTTATAATATTCATCATCATCATCATCAAAAATCACTTATGAAACGAACTTTTGTTCTTCATCGATTTTCAAGGATCAATTGATATTATGTTCTTTTTATTATTTTATGTATACTTACGTATATGTATACGCGTTCAATGTATAAGAGTCATATTATGATATGTGAGTATGTATTTTTATTTTGTTTATCGCACATAATGTTTTGTGTTTGTGTGTATATTTCACATTTATTATTGTCTGTCGGTGTGTGTGTATTCATTCATACACATTTATTCACATTAATAGAATAAAAATATATTTAACATATCAAAAAAAAAGATTTGATTTAAGCTACAATTTATCCTCCTGAGAATGACACATGACAAGTAGAGATTTTAAATCTACAAGTACGAGTATGTATACTCGTATTTATTCTCGATATGTTTTGAAACGAAAACGATTAAATCGAAAAAATTAATTAAAATTAAAAACATACATACATTACATTACATATATACATAATGTACGTACATTTTTACTATGTATATGGTTTATGGTAGATATGTAGATGTACAAATACACAGCACAAAAAATTACAAAAAGCATTAAATAAATAATATTGAAATACATAAATGAATTAAATAATGTATTAAAATTAAATTGACGACGACAATAAGGAGACTTAGAACAAGTATAATTATTAATGTGATTGTTAACTGAATTACGCGTGAATGTTGACATGAGTAATTTACATATTCTTTTTTCATTCTTTTTTCATATATTTTTTCTATAAAATTTTTTAAATTGATGTCTGTAGCAAATGCCATTACCATCATCATCATCTTATTGTAAGAATCAATCAATTTTCAAAGATTTATTTCAAATACCCACTTACATTTATGTACTAACATACATATGTATATAGCAAGCACGAGCATGATTATTTATTATGTACATATGTAATAAGTATAGGATGCTCGTAAAATTTTCTTTTGCGTAATAATAGTTAAAAAATGTGTGCAGCATACGATACAATCAAATAAATTGTACAAACTGTATAATGCTTCTTCAATCTCCACCACTATTAACATACATTACTGTGTACTAGTAGCGACTGGTCATATACGGCGTTTAAAAAACGTAATCACATCCTGAAATCAGTGCCACAGAGAAGTCGCCCTTGTACGTAGACAAAGATTAAGTCAGAGGAAAAAGCGGATAACGGCGCGAAAAAATCGGCACAAGTGGGAAATTGGAAACAGGTGGCGAGTGACCGTTATAATGAATCGAGAAGAGTGTTGAAGGATTTCGTGGTAAGATATGAGCTGCACCATCCAAGAAGAAGAAGAAGAAAAATATGAAAGTAAAATAATCAAGTCAATACATAACACATTATCGGTCGTTAAGTCTTATACATAATAATCAAATTCTTGTACTCATTCATATATGACATGACTCCCTATAAATAATGTGTTGCCATATTGACAGACACATATGTAGTATAAACGTGGTATCGATACCATGGTTTTGACTGTACTAAGTACATGTCTGTCACCGTATCCCAGCTTTATACCAGGATAACAAGCTGGTATAAACTTGGTATTGAAACTAGCATGATTTGTCTAATATATTAAAGATCTATTTATTTATTTCAGAAAGTCGAATATTTTTGTCTTCTGTTGTTGTATTGACAGTTTTTGTGATTTGATTTGAACTACATACATATTATCATATTTAAAAAAGAATCTTTTGACTTGATCAGATAATAAAATAAGTACAAATACTTTATAAGTAAATATAAATACTTGAATAAAGCTGAAGGCCGAGTGTACGCTTTCCACGGTTTTCACACCTTTCATCCGTCGAGGTATGAGAAGCATGAAAGTTGAACAACATTAAAATAAATGTAATAAGTCCCATTGATAAAGAATGAAAAGCGTATAAACTTGACAACGGATAGAAGTTGGTTAACTTTCAACTTTTCAGGCGGCAAAGTGTGAAAGCAAGGAGAAGAAAAGTTTAACAGTTCAAAAATAATAAATAACAAAGAACAAGCATCGAAAATTGGTGTAAACATTTGAAATTATTAGATATTAATTTTGATATAATTTTTTTCAATTCAAATAAATTTTTATTAAGTATATTCCTACAATATATGTACAAAATGTCAATTATCTGAAGTTTGTCTAACACGCACATTGGACATTACAAAAGCAATTCTATGCGGCAGCGGGTGAAAAGTTTTTAAGGTGTGAAAAGCGTAAACAATTTTTATTCTACATTGGGCCTTCGGCTTAAGCTTTGAATATTAAAAAACAATTTGCATTCATATACTTATGTATATCTCGTATGACCAGAAAACCATTTGACGCATTTCACTTCCAATTTTTTCTTTTTCAATTACAGTTTAATTCCAAAACGCTATATCTTTGCAATGTATTTCATTCCTATTATGAACACTTTAAAACTGATGGTATTATCAATTGGTGTCACATATTCCAAAAATGAATTTTTGTGGTATCCGCATTGCGTCAAACGTGAAAAAATAATATGATATCAAAAGACTGAAATGTACGAACAGAACAGATTTAACCTATTACTTCGAATGTTCCAGAGGTGTGTTTTACGACCGTTATAACAATGTATCCATCAAGAAAAGTTTGACGTTTGGTTCGATTATATTCTATACTCTTTCTTTTGAACAAAGTCACCCTGTTCTCCAAAGAATATGCATGTATAAACACAAGTATTATTAAATGTAATTGAAAATGTAATATATGCATGGCAAAAAGGATTTATTTTTTTTTTTTTTTATCGACCTAACCACATAATGGAATTTATTAATTTAATGTAATAAATTGATAAAATTCATATTACATGGGGTAATATTAAAATTTTAAATTCTATTCAAAATCAAATTATTCTGTTATGTATAATATGCATATATAAATACTTGTAGAATGTTGACATAAATATGTTAAATTCCATTTAAATAAAATTGAAAAGAAATTTTCAATAATTTCAAATAAAGAAATAATTTTTGTTAAGGGCAACTACTTAATGCAGTAAAAGGAATTACGAACTCTTCGAAATAGTCATGAAATTCATTCACGTACGAAGTAATGTTTGAAATATTTGTTGTCAATCTCGTTGTCATCTGTGTCAGCTGTCTAAATTGTTGTTAATTTGTGTTTAGTAGTTAATTTTGACCCTGAATTGGCAATCGATCTGCCATTTACCGGTACATAAAAAAATTTCATGAGAGGATCTGCTTCCCAAAGAAGCTTTACAAAGCCTGGCAGCTTTTCTTCTTTCAAAAGTTCGACCAGGTGGGGGTCTTTGAGTACAGTTGACAGTTCTGCCTGATTGCTAAGGCTCGAGAATAAGCGCCCTCTTCCACTCGCAAACAACACCAACAGTTAATTTAGAATTCCGCTTTTTGTTTTAGTTAGCGTGGAATAAAATGAAATTTTTAACAATGAAAATGACTGAAAATTTCAAATAATACTTCTGAATTGCACAATATGCATTACAATGCGTTTAGTTAAAACCTATGAGTATAAATTTTCTCTAATAAGAGTTTGCGATTTTACTCTCTTAAGTGAATACCCTTACTTTTCTTTTAATTTTTTTACCACGAGCGTATACGTATTAGAATAACGAATTTTGTAAAACTGATGATACATATTTTCATGTACTATACAGTGTAGGACATATGTATGTACTTGCATTTCCTATTTTCTTTTATCTCATTTGTTATCATCATCATTATCATAATCATTTTTGTTATTGCTTTATAATTTGTAATAAAAATCCTGTTTTATCGAAAAAATGTTTTACTGACAATTTTAAATTATACATACATATAATACCTATTAGCTATTAGAACTAATACAAAGAAAAAAAAAGGAAAAAAAGGAAGCAACAGTTGGTTTTATTTTTGAATTTTCATATAATCTTTTTCATATTCAAATTAAAAAAGTTTGCAGTAACGATATTCATGAAATAATCAAATTATGCGAATATTTGTGAATTCTTATTCTTTATGGCACTACGGCCCTGGTAAGAGCCTTCGCCTCAGAAATACAGCTTCTCCACTTATCTCTCTGTCCATTATTAATTGTCTCCAATTCTTAATTCCAGACCTTTTGAATTCCTGTTGCACATCATCCCTTCATTTACTTTTGGATATAACCCTTGGGTCTTGCTCTGAAAATTTTACCTCCTATGTAGCTATTCTGCATGGTTCTGTGTTTTTCATTTTTATAATGTGGTACAGCCACCTTTGTCTATTGATTCGTATATGTGATGTAATATCCATATATTTTTATAATTCATACAGGTCTTTGTTTTCTCTTCTTCTGTATTCACCGTCACTTGTTTTAACAGCTCCATATATTCGTCTGAGTATTTATAAAAATTCATACACACTTATAAATTTAGAAAATAATAATGATGAAAATTCATGCTGTAGGATCAATATAGAATTTAATTTTATCATTTCAGTTTTATGAGTATAGTCTACTATATACAAAATTTAGATCCCATATGACATTAGATTTATTTGGCCGAAAAATGTTTGTTTTGGGTTAGGTGTATAGTACCTACATTATATGTTTTTCTATTTTTATTTAAAAACCTTCTACCATGAAAATTTGTGTTTATAAAAAACATTTTATGACTTAATTAGAGCAAATCCTTCAATGCACAACACAATCGAGACCCTCACACAACTATCAAAAATACAAAAACTAAAATATATTCATATCTGACTAGTGATATGTGAGCAAAGGATATGAAAAATCAGATTTTATATTATTACTTTTTTCTATTTTTTTTTTTTTAGTGTTTTTATAATTTTGATCTGAATTTGATGTCATTGTTTGCTTGAATACGCATGTATAACGGTATTATTTGTTTGTGTATTAAGTCAACTAAAAAATTTATTGGAAATAAAGAGCCTCAAACATGAAAATAATAAATATAAGCGAACAAAAACAATACAGAAATAATAAAACTTTCTGTAAAATCAATAACATTAAATTGAAAAACATATTTTTATGGGATCAAAGGATCAATGGTGATAAGCAAAACAAAGAAAAAAAAAATAAAAAAGTAAAAACACTAAAACCCTAAAACGATATCAATTATGGTCTTATACCTTATAACATCATTTTCATGAATAAAAGGATATAAAATCGATTTCAATTTCGATTTGTGTCTTTTTATTTTGTTTCACGAATAATTATTTGTATTTGTTGATATGCAGTCGATAATAATTTCTCATTTTTCTCTTTGCTTTCATATTTTTGGTATACATGCATTTTTTTTGCATGTATTTATTTATATGTGATCAATATTTTTTTAGCATTATTGTGATTATTTCAATTAATTCAAGATTGCTGTAAGGATATTTATGTATACTTTTCGTATACATTTTTGTTACTTAGGCATTATTTCTACGGATATATAGAATAAAAATCATTTTTATTTTGCAAATTTTCATCAAATCAACAAAAATACCGAAAAAATTAATGAGTGAAAAATGAATTTTACATAAATAATTTATTGCTCTGCAGCTATAAACAAGAAGGATTACACAACAATTTTTTGGAAATGTTTCAACCACTTAACGATGTTATATGCGCCATCACATTGCCGATAATGTTAAATTTTTTCGAATTATACTTTGAATTTTTATTTTTTCTTTTCGATCTCCCGATTTTCACTTTGTAAAATTTTCATAGGACATATTAAAAAATAAACTATGTAGAAGGTGACTTGAGTTTTTATGATGAACATTTTATAGTTTTTTATTCATACATGGGTACGTACATAGGAGCATAACTGAAAATAGGTCAGAAAACAGTAATTAAATTAGTTCGAGTAAAAAAATTAAAAATAAAAATGAAATTTATTTATTTCGAATTAAAGTAATTAACTTTTGTCTCTGATATTTTTTAATAATGCAGTAAAAATATTATAATTCTGTATTTTCGCTCCAAAGCAGTCAGTAGCTCAAAATATAATACGAATTTGACAAATGAAATTATCTTAATTCATACATATTAAACAAATGAGTTGAGCAATAAATGTCGTTTTAAGTGACAAAAATCATCAAATTAGTAATAATATTAAGGATAATGGTCTTTCAGTATTATTATCATATCATCACAAACGCTTGAAAGACGAAGTATATTATAGGGTCTTTCTCAGGTGGAGGAGCTATGATGGTCAGTACCAATTTTGAATTAACTGAAAAAATACATATCCCAAAGACTCTTCTAGCAATATGGAATCACAAAAATAGAAAAAAGAAACAAGAATTATGCGGAAGTAATTCAATTTCAAACAAGATAATGTACAGAAGAAGTTAAAAATTGGTTTTGTGATAAACTAATTACGGTTACAGCATAGACTGGCTAGCCGGTGCCCTATTAAAGATAATTGAAGATAATAATATTTTATAGGAGCTTGAATTGTTCAAAAGATATTATTAAAGGGTGTCTTTGATTTTTAAAAAAAATCATATCCTTATCAGGGAAATTTTTAAGGACGAAGGATAAAAGCATATATTTTTGAACAAAATTTTTCAAAATTTCAAGTAATATGAGCTATCACCTCTCTGCACAAGTTTCTACCATTAGAAAAGAGATGAAGAAGGGATTTTACGAAAAAATGCCTCATCATAAACTCTGATTATAACACTTCAAGGAAGCGATTGGTACATTTTGGAACGCTTTATTACGAATCACCCTTCACATTCACATGTTATTATACAAATTACATAATGTATTTCAAACACTTACATGGTAATTATTAGTTAAACATTTTTTTTTTAATTTTTACTCATATAAAAATCACGATTAAAAATAAGAAATAATAAATATATACTCGCAAAAGTAATCAAAGTATAAATGTGAAGTAAAACGTTTAGATCCATTAACGATTAGATGCTTCAATCGTGCAAAAAGCAAAAAATAGTGACAGAAGTGTAATTTAAAATTTTATTTTTAGATTTTAATACATACATATATGAATACACGTACGACGAATTCATACGTAACTGGATGTGAGGTGAAGTTCTGACGTTTTTTTTTAATGAAAATTTTTTTTTGTTTTACAACTTTTGGCAATTTATTAAATCTCCTTCAAAAAAATTCTCTCCTCTGAAGGTAAAATTGTCTTCGACTGCTTCAGGTACATTTTCATATATAACTTTAGTAGTTGCTTCCATTAAAACATAATTTTGTAACGATCTGAAAAAATGAAATTTCGATAGTATATTAAATTAGAAGAATATAAGAGGACTTCTCAAAATTTCTCAATAAAACGGTGGAGTTTTGACTTATTTTATCAAAAGCTCTTTTTCTAACCAAGTTTATTTCCAATCACTAGTCCAAAAATAGCTCACTTTTATGACATGCAAGGCTTGAAAATCATATCGAAATTCCATTCATTAAGCTTTTAGTTATCTGATGGTGAATTCTAAACTTGAAGGCCACATTTACGGGCGAGAGTTAATGTCGGATTTGTTGTGATCGTATTATGGGTACCACTTCATCTTTGAAATTGCGAGAAACATCTTTAAAATTTCCGAGCTTTACTGAATTTTCTCCAGACGCTTTATATAAGTTTATGGCTTCTTACGCTGCCTTACCTTTTTTTAGGAGTCATAAAGTGTAACAAAGTTATGTCCACAGTTCTAAACTTATAATTAAACATACTATGTCATATATTTGCAAATGCTCTGAAGTCATACTTCAAACGATAATATTACGAGTGTAAACTAATTTTAGGTAGATTAAAATTCTTACATATGACCGAAATAGCATATAAATGCACTTTATTAAAAAACGACAGAACTTTTCCTTGCACCCGATATTTATGCTTGTTCATGTTTATTGTTTATCACGTTTTGTTTTATAATTTTCTCTACTATACAAACGTAATGTAATAGTTTTACCTCTATATTTACTGCATCTAAGTACATAAATATGTGTTACATAATATGCATATAGTATCTATGTCTGATGCATACATAAACTTCACTACATTAAATTCATTTTGTATTATACCATATCATAATTTAAATGGCATTAATTGCATTTTGAATTTCCATAGAAAAACATTAAAAGTAACGAATAACATTTTCCATTTTTATTTCATTTAAATTTCCTGTGTATTCATCGGCAAACTGAATAATAATAATAATAAAAATAAAAATTGTTGAAATATAAAGAAAAAATTATAGCAATCGAACACTATAGGTCATGATTTTATGTTATTTTTTCATTTTTTCTTTCGTGGTAAAATAAAATTTTTTATTAGTTTTAACGTACCTTTTATACGTGTTTTCTTTCAATAATTTGCATAAGTTAAATGGTACATAATTCGAATGTTACTTACACGCGTTTTTGTATTATCCAATGACGTGTTTTATTTTAAATAACAATAACAATCTACAACTACAATCCTTTTTTAATATTTTTTTTTATCGAAAATCATGAGCAAATATACAATAAGTATTTTAAATTAAAAAAAAAAATTACATGAATAAATCAGAAAATTTTTTTTAATATTATTTTCCATTTTTTTCAATGGTACGCATTTGGCACAGTTCAAATCCAGCCACAATTTTAATAGAAGTAATTTCTAGGCTTTTATTGCATCGTAACCTAAGTTTAATGTATGATACGGTGATGAACTAAAATTTATAAGAATAATTATTATAAATTGGGATAATTTGTTAAAAGTCGAAGGATAATAATTGTGTTTTCAGAACATCGTAGAATACACAGAAAATTCTATGAATACTTTGTAAATACTATACTACATACTACCTACTTCTTCTTCACATTTTGTAAATTTATTGACAAATAAGATTTAATGCACATTAGAAAAACCACATCCACCCAGACATTCGATTTGATTTAAATAATTTCTTTATATAGTACTGTATTAGCAATGCAATCAGTAAATTTACGTACTTATGATGTGAATATTCGGGAGGCCCGGTGGAACAGTGGAAGAGCAACTGACCTAGAAATTTCGAAATTATTCGGTTTGAATTCTGTTTTACGACAAAAGTAAGAAAAATAATTTTCAATTTTTCATTGCCTATTTTAAACCTCCATTACCCTCAAGTTCACTCAATTTTGAAAGAGTACCAGTACCAGTTTGCTTGGAAAGATAATTGATCTACTTGCTGAAGTCAAATCTCAAATAGATCATGCTAAAAATAGATCAGTGTAAGCTCTATCATGTAAATGAGCTTGCTTCTTTACTCAGTGGTTCGCAATCCACATTAAACTGAAGGTGCGCACATGTGCACACAAGATAGTAAATAAGTCTTTAAACCATTTCGGTGGCATTGTGCTCCCAAGAAGAGTAAATGCGAGGGAAAAATGTGAAGTGGACAATCACTGACAGTGGACAATCAGTGAAATTAAGAATTTATATATAGATTTTGACTATAAATTTTTTTTTAGACGAACCTTAAAAGTAGGTTTCGACTTTGAAAAATTTTGAAAACAACAACAACGATTTTGTATGTAACAAACAACAACAAAACACTTAAAAAATGACTTTGCATACCTTTTAGGTGCTTTAAAAATGGATTTTTGAATATTTTGATGAAAAAACATAATTTTATTTTGTTAATAAAAATGGAAATATAACAAAGAATTTTATACTTGTTTTTGTAAAAACATCAGAAAACTCCAAACTTTATAATGGTACCAAAATCACATGGAAATATGAAGATTTAATGTATGAAAATAGAAGTCAAAGTTGAACGATTTTTCAAAAAAAAAAACCCTCTCCTTTTTTAAGAACTATAACTAAATTTCAGGACCTAAAATCAATAATGTACTCTATTCAAGCACCATAATATCCTCCAGGCTACCTATATTCAAAATTTCAGAAAAATTAGTAAATTAGTGTTTGCTGTTCGAGGTGCATTTGGAAGCCGAAAAATCGTAATTTTGACAACTTTGAAACCCTGTAAAAAGGAAACAAGGACACTTTAAAAAAAATGCTCCATTAAACATCACAATTCCTATCAAAGTATCTATGTTTCAAATTTCATTGAAATCGGTTAAGTAACTTCGGAGATATGTGGTGCGCAAGATAGCAGATATCTCGAATCCTAATCTTAAATTCATGATAAGACAAATTTCATATTAGGATTTATAAAGAAATGGATGTGAACGTATTCTTAGTCCCCTTGTACAAGTTTTGTGCATCCAAACTTTCAATATGTTAATCAATTAAGGTCTCCAGATTACGATGCTTACATAAATTTATAGAATTACGACTGTTCAAAAAATTTTTTTTCAACTTTGCTCTTCAATATCTTCCATATATGTATGAGATGGTAATTGGTAATGATTTCAATGACTTTTTCTACAATGAGAAGAATAACGGGAATTGGCTGACATATTATTTTACTATGTACTTAATCGATAAAATTGTGATATTTTATATGTGACTTTTTATTTTGAACAAAATTTGAATTAACATCCAACAGTCGTCTTCGTTCCTATCACATTTTTAGGACAATTTCATTCATTATGTGGATGGTAAATGGTAAGAAATATAATAGTATAAATAATGCTGCTAAAGTTTGAAGATCATTTTAAAAATGTTTTCAAAATGAAACAAATAATTTTTATTGACATTCTATTTAAGTAATAAATTAAATTTTTCAGTTTTACAACAGTACTTAATATGTGCTTGTCCTCAATGCATCAGTTGTATTTTTTTGAATGCATTTATTTTGAATATTTTTCTCGGGACTTTGAAAACTTTCAGCTTCATTTCAATCTATCATGCCTTATTTACTTATCTTGTAATTTAAAAAAAAATTTTAATTTGTATCTTTAAAAAATTTAAAGATATTGTGTTGTTCGTAAATTTTGTCCTTTGTGTTACTTACACTTTGTTACCTTCTGAAAACTGTTAAAAAATTTTTAATCCTATTGTGTTGTCCTGGCCAATAACACATATCAGCAGATACATGTAATAACAGCCTAGTTATAAATTACTTAATGTGCAATCTTGAGTGTGATTTCTCAGAATCCAGGATTTATCACGTGGAGACGAATGTAAAAAGTGAAATAGCATTTGTTAGATTTTACAAATTTGCCTCTCCTCCTCATTTATGACTACAATTTGAATTAACAATAAAATTAACGCTAAAATAAATTACATTTTATGAAAGCGTTTCAATTCTAAGTTCTGAATTTGAAATTACAAATTAGTAATTCCATTTCAATTACCTATGCATGCACTATGAATACATGTATAAGAAACAAAATTAATTTACAGAGCACAAAATATATATATAGAAAAAATGAAAAATTCATCCAACCAAAATATTTCACTTTACTTTGTATTAGCGTTGTTGCAGTGAACAATAATTAAATTTTACATTTTTTAATTGTTCTCGCAGTATTTCTACTATAAGTACAAAGCGTTGTACAAGTCTTCCATATGTTAAAAAAAAAATGTGAAATTAAATAATGAACGGAATAAACATTTAAATTAGGGTTATTTTTTCATTTCTCAATGGTAAACGAGTAATAACTACTTTTCACACAAGCACATTCATAAATGTATTTATACAAAGTGTTATTTATTTGTGTATTACTTCTGCTTTAGTGTCGTATTTACAAGAAAACTCACATAGAACAAGCTAGGTAATCAAATTAATTAGGAAAACCATTTTTCCGGTTACAATTTCACATTTTTCTTATTGAAAATCTTTCCTGACCTTTTTTCTTCCTTCTCTCTTGAGACTGGAAATATTATTAATTTACTAAATAGAAAACTTTAAAAATGTATATTCTGCATATAAGAAAAACTGTTTTTACATATCTGTGTACCTACATGTGTTATGTCTAAATGTGAACATAGATATAAATGTACATATGTACATATATTAAAAGTGTGATTGTCTTCCGAAGTTAATTTACATAAAAACATGCTTGCACATTTACATACGTGTGTTGTATTTATTTATGAAGAATATTACATTACTTACACATGTTACCCAGTAGGAAAATATTGTGGATGCCTGCATATAAAGGATCTTGTTAAAGTAATTTTCAGTCGAAGAATGGTCAAGACGTACGCTTAGAAGACTTTCTAGTATGCTTTCCTTGAGAATACGACTGATTAGGTGTTTAAACTGACTACTGGGCGATAAGAGTATGTAAAATATTAAGTTGAAATTGATTCGTGAAGTATGTATGTATAGTATAAAAATTATGATTATTACAAAAAATAAATGAATGAAACTAAAATTTACGATATTCGACAAATGTGTAAAATCGATAATGCTATTTAAATGCAAGATATGGTGTTTGACAAGAAAATTAGAAGTGAAATTACAAATAATTATGAATAAATGCTTGAGACAAATCTGAAAAATAGCATAGCATACAGAACCTTAGAATGAAATGTACAAGGCAACAGAAGGAAAGAGAGACCAAAAGATAAATGGCGGAGAGTAGTACTGAAAGAAGACCAAGAAATAAGAAGAAATTGTTCAGAAATAATGAAATTAGTTAGAGGTTAGGTAATAGTGCTGACAGACTAAAAGCTCCTTTTAGATTTACCATAGGTATTATTCTATGATTTAGGTAAATCAGATTTTAGTTAAGAATTTGTACTGACAGACTCAAAACTGGTTTAGTTGTCATTTGTTGTATGTTTAAAAAAAAGCCCTCATCGAGTTAAACTACTTGCATTAAGTGGTTCAGGACAAACTACTTCTGAGCGAACGTACTCTAACTGATTGCTGACAGACCAAGAAGTCTATCTACTTAAACAAATTTAGAAAGTTTCCAAACTCTGGTCTGTTCCTATTATTAGATTAAAATGACATAGATATGTGGAAACGCTGTGCTTCTAAGATGAGTAAAAATGAAAAATAATAAATGATCTATTTTAAAAAAGAAAGCCCTTCCATTTATAAAAATAATAGTAGAGAGCTTTCAGAAATACTTAAAACACATTCTCAAAGAAGTTCTTTTTAGAGACCTTAAAAAGAAGATATTCTGTATGCACTAATAAAATAAGCCCTTTTCGTCCCAAAATATTCTATGTTCAAAGGAAAGGAAGTTTGAAATTAATTGATAAATCCTACTCTTTACTAAGAAGGCCTTCGAAATATAGTTTTGGAAACACAACAAGTCCGACTGGGTTACACAAATGTACGTTCATATGATTCTCTACAGAAATTACAGTTTATATGCGAATGTTGTTTTGAAATTATGAATATGAATGTCTGATATTTCATATTCATGTTGTGCTTTGTATACAATTAGAATATTGGAAAATGCTTTTAAATTTACAATTTCCTTTTATATTATAATTTCACATACTCCCTATATTATATAGTTTTACTCAAGTAAAATTTTCAATATTTATGAATTTCCTTATTATTTGTTTTATTGCTGCTTTTCGTATTAATTGAACTGAACTCTGAACTTACATATATTTATGAACTTATGAACTAAAGTTGCAAGAAAATAATTTAATAAAATGAACTAATAATAATATATGTCCACTCGAAATGTACGTCAAAGTGAATGAAATATTTAAAGTGACCACCATGATCACCATATAACTAAGTTTTCTAATTGAATTGACACCATCATTGTTCATTGTCCTTTATCTATGGATACTACAAAAGTTTTCACACAATGTCTTGACATACGAAAGAAAAAACGAAATATTAATCGATATGAATTCGATATTAATTTATGATGGTAATCAACTTGATTAAAATAGTATTAAAATAATATTCTCAAACTTTAAAAAATGACTTTGATTTTCTTTTCGTTTTTATCGCATTTATAATCAGTTAGATTTTTCATTTATACATACTTACAGTATTGAAAAACGTGATATCGAAACATCATTTCATAAATATGTATACATATCTAATTTCGACACTTTAATTAAAAAATTAATTTTTAGGTGTTGCTACTACCAAACAACAAAAATAATACAAAGAAAATAAGGAAATAAAATTAACACAGAAACTTTACAAAATCATTTTTACATCATATTATAAACGTATAGAAAATCAATATATATGTAGGCAATATATTCCTTGGTGAACGAGAATGTATCATATTTATACGAGAGTACATAAATTCAAATGTATATAACATATAGATTTAATGAATGTAAATGTATTGATCCATCACACTGAATGTCTTATGAAATTTTCTAATCAAATTCTATTAAATAAACTTCGACAAGTATTTACATGTGTATGCACATAAAAATGTGTGAAAAATAATAGCAGTTCTGAAATTTTATTAATTATAAAAATTTTAGTGTTTTATCGAAAAACGAAAGAACGATATGTTGATAATATTTTTGGTATGTTATGTTCTTAACAAGTCTGTATACTAACAATTTTCTAATAAATGGGATTTCAACAGGCAACATGACAAATTTTTGTAGGAAATCATTGTTTCTCCTTGAAAACAAAATAGTAGTGCAGTAGTGCAGTGCACTGTGTCTGTTCAAAATTAAATGTTATCGAATCAATTAAATTTGTGTAATAGTTTGTCAAAAGTCCAATTTTGACTACGTGGAAGCTCAAACATTCAGTAATTAAAAAAATCTGCTTACATGAATTTTTGACTTTATTAAAAAAATTACTATAAGGATCTTCTGTATGAATTAAAACCGACTATTATTAAAAAAAATGGAGCTTTATGAAGACAAAACATACAATTTTATACAAAATTCTTGAGAATACTTAGCAAAATGACTGAAGAAAATAAACGAAAAAATTGAAACAATCATCAGATACTTAGTAGAGGAAGAAAGAAAAATAATTATCAGTAGAAAACAGACACATCATTACTTTTAGAAAATATAGAATCCGTTTCAGTTATCTTTTTAAATAAAATGTGACTAAACTTTAAGGTAAATTCATTCACTATAAGAAGAGAACCTCTCATAAAATCAAATTTTCAAAACAAGAAACCCAGGAAAGATACCATTAAATTTTAAAAATTATAATGAAATTTCAGTACTTCTATTATTTCACACATGTGTGCAAATACACAACATCATACGTAGACATGTAGGAATGCCTATATGCAATACAAATATTCATAATATTTATTAAACTAATTATAAAAATTCCTTATGCTAGTATGAGAAAATCTGATAAATTTTTGGCATTGTGGGTTACCGCAAAAACCGACAAAATAGGGTGGGAATGCTGGAATTGTAGAAGACAAGAATTATAATAGTAAATCGATACTCATCATACTAAAATATTGAAACAGAAATAAAAATATTTAAAGTTGATTTATTCGAACATTTATGAAATACATATTTTAGAAAATTTCTGGAACAGAAACAGAAAAAAGGAAAAAAAAAATGTGGAAATATAATATTAGAAATATTCATTTAATATATCGTTTTCTATAGAATTTTTGGGATTTTCGTAGTTAATTTTCATACATTTTTGTATAATTGGAATGCCTCATCAATTCTTATGATTTTTGCAAATTCCATTCATTCAGTAATTTGAATTTCAAAAGTTGAATATGAATGCGAGTTTCAAAAATGAAAAGGATTTTCTTTCTATTCGTATAGTTTTGTAGTTTCAAAATGTCAATTAATGAAATATAAAAGAAAATATTATGAAGAAATTCAAATCGATGTTGTGGTTTTATTTGTGTTCATATTTCAAAATGTGTAACTTCGAACAACTGCACAGCAAATACGAAATAATGGAGAAATCATCTGTACATCCATAGACTTATACATGCTTATACTATCTCATAGTAAAATCTACTCATACTATACGACATTAGAGTACCCATAAAAGTATAGCAAAGCAAGCCGTAAGGGAATCTAGCTAAAGAAGGACCTAGACTAATCTAATATATAATATGGTAATATATGTATGTATGTAAATATGAAGTATTAATATGAAGAGTGGATATTAATAGACTTGGAATAAATAAGAGGTGTGGCAACGAGCTGAGAAAGATGAAGAGACAGGTACAGGTTTATGCCATTCAAAGCATTGTAAGGCCATTCAAGAAGTAGAAGAAAAATATTCATACATTAATAAGTATTCTGATTCTGATTACATTTCGAAACCGATAAAGAACAACGGCATTCATGTATATTGCTCTGAATTTTTGTGGTATGTAGGTGCTACATCAATAATTACCACAACGATTTTTATTTTAACATGATTTAAATCAACAATTACTTTTGTATGTATATACACACATAATATTTAATCACATAGTTACGAGTTTTCTTTTATTATTATAGTTATGTAAAATACATAAATAAATATTTACGTTTTTTGGTTAAATGTTAAACTACTTATATCAATAACGTGTCAAATATAAAGCAGAATGCGAGTGTATATGTACATTTTGTATTTTGTATATTATATTCGAATATTGAAAAAAAAAATATGTTAGAAAGTTTACCAACTGTGAATGACTATAGACAGTATATGAACATTGCAGGTCACGCAAATATCTGAGTTATTTTATTTTTCTCATACTCTTTTACCTTTTTCATGTGTAAAAGGTTCTTTTCTTGTTTGTTTTATATGTGATTTATTGAATTTTCGGTCTAAATTTTCTTCTAATTAAAAAATATAAATAAACTGGAGAAATAATAAGAATAAAAACAATAAATTCATGTATAAATTTCATGTTATTTAATGATGTTTGCTTTCACATAGTGCTTATGATGGCTAATAATGATAATGCGGTCGATTTTTTTACATGTTTCTCACACTTTAAATTCACAATTTTTGAGAAAAATCCAATATTAGATATCATGCTTAGATAAAAATAAAATAATAAAAGCTCGCTATAAATAATATGACTAACGTGTCTGGTTTTAAAGATATATCTAAATGTCAGCTAATGTTATAAAAAGCAGTGGTTTAAGGATTCAAGATTCAAGAATATTTTAGTTTTTAGTTCTTAGTTCAGAGTTTAAGGTCTAATTTAGCTTAAGTGTTAAAAATTTTACGATTAAGAAGCTCCACTTAGTCGGAAAAAAGGGAAGTAAGGGAAGTTTTATTTCTCCTCAAAACGTGGCATCCAGCAGGAGCAAAAATATGTTGTTGTAAACAGAAAATTAGAAAAACATTCATATCAAATTGTGCTCTTGGCTGGTTGGTTGGTTGCAGTGGCAGTCCGTTCTATAGCATGAGTCGAACTCAAGTCTAGTTTTAACCAAAGCAGGACACTACACTGCAGCGCTTCAGCTTTTGCAGTGTGTGTTAAACGGTAGACCCAGTCTGGCTGCGTATTCTCCCGCATGCCAGTAATTTGTTAGGGACATCATGATTCTAGCGATATCTCGTCGGTTTCTACTGATAAGTGATAATGTACTTTTCTTGTTAAATTCCGGCCAATCAAAACATTAATCAAACCAGTACATTAATCAATACGGTGCCGAAGCTAAAGTAGGCAGTTTTGAAAGAAGAATTTTAAGAAAAATTTATGGCGGAATAAAAGCAAATGGTGAATGGCGAAGGCGGTATAATGACGAATTATGCAAAATATCTCAAATGACAAACGTAGGCTAAAGTGGGTCGGTCATCTAGAAAGAAGAGAAGAAGCCTGTACGGCTGGACTTGTGTTTAACCAAAAACCGGAAGGTATAAGAAAGATTGGGCGTCCAAAAATGAGGTATTTAAATGCTATTGAAGAGGATTTGAGAATGTTCGGTATAAGGAATTAGAGAATGGAGGCGGACACTACAGGAAGTCATGGCGAATAAAAGGCTGTTGAACTAATGATGATAATGATATGATAATGTTATACATCATCGTTAGAAGTTTTATTTGTCTAATTAATGGGTCGCTTTTTTGTAGAACCAACATACTATATGCCTGTATGAGATTCCTATGGCAATTTTTTAGTGTTTCAAATCTGCTGTATCAGTTGTAAAATTATTTCGCTATATATAAAAAATTAGTAAAGTAAATTGTGATGGGAAAATTAGTAATGCAATATCATATTTAATTTATTGAACGTAATATCCTTTTTTAAAGATAGTTTTATATGCATACAAAAATATAATATAATATAAAAATATTAATATTAATTTATTTTAATATAATTTTAAATAATTTCAGAATGCTGGGGGGAGTGGCTGGTCGACATATGTCGAATCGTCGAAGAGGTTCATCACCAATGGTGAGAATAACTGGTATGGGTGGTGGTACATTCGATGATGGCGGTGGAAGTGGTTTATCTGGATCTCAAATAGTACCAAAAATTCCGCCAAGAAGAAGGCGGGCAGTAACAACAAGTGACCATAAAAGTTGTGCCCTTATACAAACGAGACTGAAACTAGGAGATATTATGTAAGTAACACATCATGAACGTATAAAATATAAGAAGCATACATTTTGTAATTTTCAAATTTTGAATTTTTATGAGACTCTGTTTGAATAATTCAAAACTGTTACTGTTAATTGCATGTTGGCAAAAAGCTGTGAAGTGAATATGAAATAAAAACTTTGTAATATTTCAAAAAGCTCATTATGAAACCAAACAAAACAGGATATCCTTTATTGGAAAACAACAAAATGAAAGATGATAATGGAATGTTATTGATTGGAAATTGTGTGGTTTATATGTTTAGAATCCTTCAGGATGTGACAAGGATATGATGATATATCATTTTTACATATTTCACGAAAAGAGCTTTTTATGTACACCATAAATGATAAATGGTGAACGTCTATGTCGTTTTGTTTCTTTGCAAATCCCTGAATAATTCAAATTTAAATAATAATTTTTTCTCATGTTCATGTTCCTTCAATGCAATAAGAAAATCATTAAATAACATTTCCGTCTAACGTTGTAGAAATTGTTTCAATAAACTTTCTAAATTTTCTTTTGCTGAATTGAATTTTGCTGATTGAATGTTGTTGGAAAAACAGCTTTTTATTAATTGCATTGTGTTGTAGTGTATCAGTTTATGAATAAAATAGTATATGTTATCAAAGCTTTTTTCCACCCACATTAAACTGTCATTTCTGGTCATATTATAACCTGAAAAATGTAAATATAACACCTACAGTATTTACAACAATCTGACATTATAAAACTAAAATTTATTTCGTTAATGTACATAAAAATGATAACGTAGGATTTTATCTGTTACCACATATTTGTTGTAATCTATGTCTGTACTCCTATGTCTGTGCATAGGTGGAATGAAAAATTTTAATGAATTGAAAGAAATTAAAAAAAAAAAAAATATTAACTATTTTATTATTTTTTTGTCTGTTTTTTATTCATTTTAAAATATCAAAGGGTAGGTAGTAAAATTGAATAATATGAATTAGATATTATTAAACATCCTAAAATGTGTGTATATTATGTAGTTGTTTAACAGTACAGTTATTATATTAATTTACTTATGTGTATAAAAAAATAATTCTCATACGTAAATTATCTATAATTTAATGTTCATGTGTAAGTATAAATTAATGGACTAAAATCAAAATCAAATCAATTTTCAGATAGCGCCAATTTGATAAAATTTGTTATAAATATCTGTACGAAAAATAAAAATTCATTCACCAACACTCATATCTAACAGCATTGTATAATACACGTATGTATACTTTACGTATACAGTGCATTACAGTATACAGACAGTACAGGTACAGGTATCCACGCATTTACGATAATTTAGATAAACAGCAAAAATGAATGAATTAATGACAAAGAAAATTTTATACATATTCACTTATTCATATATGTATTATGTATATCTGTCTCTGTTTTACATTGTCATACTCTCTGATAACTGGTATTAAAGGAAAATTTCGAACAGAAAATTTCATGAGAAATACAGAAAAATGTTCTAAAAATATGAAAATCAAAATTTTTCATGCAAAAAAATATTTTCTATTTAAAAAGCAAAAAAAAAAAAATTTTTTTTTCATGGTATTTGTAAAAATTAAAAATGCATAAATTTTGTTATTGTGTTCGTGTTTATGTGCTTTAGTCATATGTGTACTAATAAAAGAATATTTTAAAATATAAGTACATATAGGATGTATTAACGAATATTATTCTACATACCAGCGTATACGCTGTGGCTATATGAAATGGAAACAATAATTGATTGCGTTAAAATTATCAGAAATTGGTTTTTATGTTCTATATCCTTTGAATATGTAATGTAATGTACATATATTACTTCTCTTTATGTACTTAATACCCGTACATTATAATATCGATGTATTTCTATTTTGAACAACAACAAAAAAATTTAATTAAAAATTATTATATCTGAATAAAAATATTATAAATTTTATCGATGTACGTTACATACATACATATATTTAAGTATTCATGTACTATATACGTATGTAGATAAGTATACAGGGTGTTTCTTTTCTAAGTACAAATATGGATACCACAATATTTTTCAGACTATTTCATGAAAAAGATTGTACTAACAAAAATTTCTATCGACCCTATTTTCGACGCTAGAGGGCGTTGAAAATTTTGATTTTTTTGCAGAAAGGAGTGCAGAAATGGTAGAAAATAAGCATAAAAATGTTCTTTTTCAAACAAAGAAAACCAGAGCATGATATCTTTATCTGTTATCGAGTTATTGAGGATCAAAGTAGTGCAGAAATGGTTAAAAATGTGCCCAAATGAAGTTTTTAAAATTTTTTCATTGCGGAATATTATTTTTTTTACGTATTTTGACATTTTCTATACCATTTCTGCACTCCTTTGATCTTTGATAACTCGATAACGGATAAAGATATCATGCTCTGGTTTTCTTTGTTTGAAAAAGAACATTTTTATGCTTCGATTCCAAAAATAAAAATATTTTTTGTAGTGCAAATTTTTTTCAGGAACCCAATTTATACACAACATTTTTTAAAAAATTCGTCATAAATTTTGACTTCAGGATTTCTTTTTATTTAGAACCGAATTCCAAAATACTTGTTATAGTATATGAAAGGAAAGATCATTTAGTTTCCTATTATTCTCTAGAACACACTAAATTTTCCAAAGTAGGGTGTACAAAAAGTTACACATGATTTTGTGTTTGAAGGTCCTGCAAAAAAATCAAAATTTTCAACGCCCTCTAGCGTCGAAAATAGGGTCGATAGAAATTTTTGTTAGTACAATTTTTTTCATGAAATAGTCTGAAAAATATTGTGGTATACATATTTGTACTTAGAAAAGAAACACCCATAGAAAATTTTAGTTTCGTTAAATTTGTTATACATATATCTACATACATATGCATATATAGACAGAGTGTGTCGAAAATTTTTCTGTAGAAATTTTTTTCAAAAAAAAAAAAACACACACACAAAACGAAAGAAAACTTGGTAACACGAAAAATCACCAACAACAACAAAAATATATAAATAAAAATAGAAAATACATAGTAGAAAAAAAAATTACATACATACATACATACATACATACCATATACCGTAAAGGAGTGAAAAATGTTAAAAAGAAGAAAAGAGAAAAAAATTTTTGTATTTTCTTCTTTTCTGAATAATTTTCTGACTGTGTATACTAGCTATGTAGAGGTTCGTTAAATTTTTCCTAATGGCTGGACTTTAGTTTTTTGGTGTGTGATTTAAATAATATAAATTATTATAAGAAAAATGTTTCAAATCAAAATGATTATTATTTTTATTTAAAAATAACAACAAAAAAACAAAAAAAAAAAAATCTTCATAAATTTTTAAAAAAAGAAAATTTTTTAGTAAAATTTATAAATTCAATTAGAAAATAATGGAATTTTTCAATTAAATTGTGTCATCAGAAACGTGTAAAGTGGTAAAAATAAAATTATATACATACTCGTATAGTTTAGCTACTATATAGATATACATAAATATATAATTTTTCTTTTGAAAAGGGAAAAGTTCATAAAATACTTAATTTGTATGTGAAATTGAAAAAAAATTTTTTTTTTTGGTTTTTGGTTCAAATCTGAAAGAAAATAAATCTTCATTTTTTATATAAATTTAATTAATATATAGTAAAATTAATATATTAAAAAGCAAAAAAAAAAGATTAACAGCTAATTTTTGTGCTTGTGTTGTTTTTTTTTTTTTTTTTTTCTTGAAAATCTGATAGTTTTTGATACTAAAAAAGAAAAAAAATAATTATTTAAGAAGTGAAAAATTAAAAAAATTTATCATTTCGGTATAATAATACAATAATTTCGTTCTGTTTTGTGCAAGAAATGATATATTTTTCGAATTAAAAAGTTTTTATACTGTTCATTGTTTTTATTAATTTTGAATGAATTGAAAATGTTTTGAATATCTGAAATTCTTCTTAAAATTTCGTTTTCAAAGAAAAGAAAATTTAATAAATTACAGAAAAATGAAAATTAATTAGATACATATATTACGGATAATATGCTTTCAATAAACGAGTAGAGAGGAAAAAGTTTTCATAATATTTAAACAAGCCTAATTTATTATATTGATTTGAACATTTTAAAATCTACAAAAAATAATGAAAAAATATTCATAATTGATATATGTATTTAGAAAGAATTAACAAAATATTCTTATTCTATATAAAATTTTTTCATATCGATATTAATTTTAATTTTTTAATTTTTATGTTGTTCTTTTTTTGTTCTGAAATTAAAAAAAAAAAAAAGAAAAAAATTTTTTTTTCCATAAAAAATTTAATGAATTTTCTTCGATAAGTTGTAGATACATCGTGAAAAAAAGAAAGAAAGAATAACAAGCAAAAGAAAAAAAAAATGATTATAGAACATTATGTATAAAATATATATGTACACACACATATTATGTATTAGAATCTATACACATATACATAGAAATTTAGTGAAATTAATACACACAATAATTTTTACATTGTATATGTGTGTAGGAATATGTTTAGAATATGCGGTGTGTAGTACTCTGTGTGTGTGTGTGTGTGTGTGTGTTTTTCTTCGATAAAAGTATGTAATACATATACGAGTATGAATAATATTTTGTGGATTTTCATGATTATACCAGGATTATATATTATTTATACAACGAATATTATTGAATTGAAGAAAATAATGAAAAACGGAAAATATGTACTACATAAATGAAAAAGAAAATTAGAACAAAAATTATTAACATGTGTACATGTATGTACATACATACAAAAGTACTACAACATCATTTATATGGTTATGTATGTATACATATAAGCACACACAATATAGAATTTTCGGCGACAAGAATTTCGCGTATATTACTTATATGCACTATACCATCACGAACATTAGATCTACAATTGGAGTTTTTCGTTTAAAACATTAACTTCAGAACTAGAATAATCCCAGTCGGGTAGGCAAGTAATTACCGAACCGATTCTGCAATTAGTTCCTTTAAACAGCAACTAGTTCTACTTTCGATTACTGTGTATGGAAATAACGCATTACTTTTACACGGCGATGTCATAGGAGGTAATCAATCGCCTCTTTTCTGCATTACCTAGAATTAGTTTCTTCATTTATTCAAGTTAAACTTATTATAGAACGCATTTCCAAACATTAATTACATAATAGCAGTAAAAGGAGTAATTCCGATATCGATTCTTGGAAAGTAGTTATGGAAGATTATTAATTAAAATATATTAACTTATATTATATTTTATATTAACTTATATTTTATATTATATTGTATTTTATATTATATTTTATATTATATTTTATAGTCACTACTTTATACTCCTTTTCATATCGAGTTTATAACTTCTAATGACTATTGACATTGACTATGATTAACAAAGAAAACGCAAAAACTTTCCATCGACGTGTTCATAATACATGTTTCTAATTTCGCAATAATTATAATGCGTATAATGCGTATATTGTTATACACATTACCGCTTGCATTACATAGCATCAGTATCATTGTTCGGAGTACAATTGCATTACACTCCACATTACTTTTTTAACGAAGTAATGTATTATTGAACTACTTTATTCGAATTGGAAAATTGTGAACTAGTTACAGAATTGATTCTGAAAGTAATGCCTTACTAATTCACGACTGGGATGTTGTAGAGAAGTTAAAATGTGTGTTTCAAAGTTCTAGCAAATATTTAAAGTGAAATTTTCACACTATGTATAGGTACATATAACGTATGAATATACGAATATTTATACATAGAAATATAGAAATTGAAAACTTATTAATCGTTTCTGTAATCAGTCAAGTGTGTAAAATGTCATATGTATATGCATATTATGTTGTTTATCTAGAATAAACTGATATTATACAATACACATATACAGCGTATAAATGTATAAATGTCATATATATCAAAAGATTATCTGCACACATACATTTTCATTAGTACATATTTATGAATGTATATATGAATGTGGTATTTTAGTACACATAAAATATATATGTACACGTCAGAAAAAAATATATAATGTATGTATAGTATTTTTCTTAACGTTATTTAATGTTTTCCTTTTTGATCAATTTTCCAAAAAATATGTCAAAATTTGTAAAGTAAAAAAAGGAAAAAAATTTTTTTTTCATTGTTTTCTTATATACGATAATACATACGTATGTGTGTATTTTACTAGCACATAACTTATTTTATATCATCCTTATACATATATCCTTTATTGTGTATGGGTACTTTAAAAAAACATATAAATTTACAAATTATTTATTCATTGTCGAATTTATTATTATTTTCAATAAATTATAATTTTTTTCTTTCCCAAAATCTTATACAAAAATTTGTATACAAGGCAAATACCACTTAAAATGAAAATTTTACTTTTTTCTTCTAAGTATATAACTAACTACACGTATCGTACAATCAAAATAAAATCCCATTATCCAATTGATGATAACTGCAATGCAAGGAAATCTTAAAATTTCCCATAAATATGTTCTAAAAATGCATTATTATTCGTTATTGTATTTATGTGTTTTATTTATTTTTTTTTTCACAATACATTTACTTACAAGCATTTGAAAATAAGTATGTATATGAAAGCTTCTTATTCAATTCTCTCTTTATCTATGTTTCTCTCTTTACACAATATTATCCGTAAATATAATTTATAATATTTCCTAGTATCTAGTAGTATTTATACATAATCTAAATAATCATCATCAAACTTTTGATTGCACTCGTGCAATATTTTTTTTTTGCTTTTAACTTTTTACTTATACAGACTTTAATCAACTCATACTTTGTCTTTTTAAAAAAAAAAGGTGAATTTTCCGCGGCATATAGACATTACAAGTATAGAGAATGTATACCTACGGTCGAAGTATACGTTGCTTTAATACCTACTAAATCCATACTCGTTCGTATATACATAGTATGTGTGTGTGTGTAATGTAAGTAGATATATATTCTTTTGTGTATGTTCACACGACATAACCACACACCACCGCAGTACATAGATAGACTTTTAACTTTCAAGAAATCATAAATAGTAGAGAAAATAGTAGAGAAAGAAATAAACAAATAATACACGAAAATAAAATACATTTTTGATCAAGAAATGTAGGACTCTGTATCTATACGTATATACCTACATCCTACACCAACATTCATATTCGTAAAATTATTGTAGTGAATTTTTTTATTAGTTAGCTATAGCTCGTGTATTATTTTCTGTTTGTTCGTTTTTCATATTCCTTCTGAATTAGAATTTTTCCGTTTTTCATACTTTTTTAAGTGATTAATATTATATCTATGGTTATGTAAAAAAATAAAGTAAAATAGAATATTTTCTTTTAAATCTTCTTGAAAAATTTAAATAAAAATGATGAAAAGAAATGAAATGAATCAAAAAAAAAAAAAAAGAGAAAATCTGAAAAAAGTTTGTGAAAAATTTTATTTGTCATAATCTCCTGTACTCGGATGTGGTGATGTGATGTGTATATATGGTGCACATAAAAAGGCATTAGCAAGGAAAAAAAAATAATAATACTTCATGACTCTAGTGTATATATAAAAAGTGTTTATTTATTTTATGTGCTATTTTATTTAATGTAAAACTTCAAACGTTTTGTACACTCATTTATCATCTGTTGTTCACATTAACACACACATTGTATACTATACTTACTTAAAGTTTCTTCTATCTTTTTACGATTTTCATTTATTTTTTTAATTTTTTCTGAATTTTTCTGTGATTATCATATACGAGTTGTACGTTTAAGTTTCCTTTGGCATACAATTTTTTTCTTACGTTTTTATTATTCGTTTTCTAGAATTCATCTAAAGAATTTCTGATAAAATAAAAATGTACACTACTCGTACGTGTGTGACAAAAAATTTAAACGAAAATATTTATTAAAATTTCTGCATATTTCTTATTAATTCATAAAATTTATGTTTATAGAAATAAAAAATTAATAAGAAAATACAAAAATTATTAAAGTTTATTGTTTAAATTTATATATTAAAATTATAAAAATTATAAAAAAATTTCCACACGCATGAAAATGAATTTAAAAATAAAAAATATTTAAATAATATAGTGTTAGTTGTTAATTATTACTTATAGATTTGAAAGAAAATTAACATTCTACCAAACAGAAAATTAAAAAAAAAGAAACAAATGAAGTATATACGTGCGTTTCTAAAGAATAATTAAATTCATTTTTATTTTGTGATTAGTATACGTATCTACTTTGTATCTACATTTAAAAATATTCTCATAGATAAAATTAATAATAAAAAATAGTAAAAATTCGATTATTTATTATTTTCTTATTTCGAATTGTTTTTTCAAAGTTTTCAGACGAGTATTATAAAATATTGTATGTATTTAAATTCAACTATATATGTACAGTGAGTGATATTTGTGTAATAAATAATAAATTCAAAAAATATAATTGAATATAAATTTATAAAAAAAAAAAAAATAATAATAAATAAAAATTAATTTAAATAAAAAATTGAATAAAAAATAAAAAATAATTACGGCATTTTTAAACGTTATATACTATATAGTATATGTGCTTGAGAAAAACTTTCTTATGCCAAAAATAATTAAGAGAGAAAAAAAAAAAGTAAACAAAAAATAATAATTTTCATCGCTTTTCATTACATAAAAACGAAATTTTATAACTAAAGCTAATAATAATAAATAGAATACAAAAGAATATTACGTACATATATACACATACATATACTTAATAAAATCTTTGTATGTATTTGAATGAATGAATGACTATATAAAAATTCAACTTTCAACTAATTTTTCTTAGAACAAAATTATAAAAAAAAATATAAATTACAATTAGTGCGTGTACTATAAACTTAAATTTGCCGAATACATACATACTCGTGTAAATATAAATCCCGCAGTTACTATAATAAAATCAATAATGATATAATATTTGTTTGATTTTAATGTAAAATATTGGGAAGTATCAACAACAACAGGATTAATTAACAACAAAAAAATAATAAAATTGCATTTGATAAATAAGTAAAAATTAAAATTAAATAAAAAAAAAAAAAATATCCTAAGGTAAATACCATACAGTGTGTATATTATTATTATTATTTATTACAGTTTTATCTCACCATCTCTATAGTAAAATTAATTTACAAACAAATTTGAATAAAATTATTAAAAAACAAAATATATATTTTTTTTCTTTTGATAACCATTAAAAATAATAAAAAATTAAATAATTAACGAAAACTGATAGGACTATAAATAAATGAAATAAAATAAAATATAATTATGAATAGAAAATATTAATTATAAATCGAAATATATATAAAAATAACTGTGATTGTTGTGTAATTTATTTATTTACTTTTTTTTTTAAATAAAAAATAAAAATTAATTAAATAAATTTCATATAAACAAAAATTAATAAAAAGAAAATAAAAGAATCACGAATTAAGTAATTAGATTAAATAAAATTTACGAAAAATAAGCAGCAGTTACAACAGTTATAACAACAACAACAACAGCAAAGTGATAAATAGGGGGGAATAAATATAATATTTATTCTTTTTTTTTTCGAAAAAGGATGAAAAGTGGTGTATAATAATAACAATAATAATAATAAGCGCATTCAGTATAAATGCACCTACATTCTACACTACATAACAAACTCATTCATTCAAGTAAATTAATAAATAATATAGTAGTACTCTGTACATAAAATACTTAATAATTGTTCATAGAAATAAAAATAGTATTCAAAATAAATAATTAAAAAAAATATATAATATAATATTATTGCATTATATGTAAAGATATATGAAAAGTATCGTAATATGTGCGTACATGTATAATCGTTCTACACATCACATGCAAAATAATTAAAAATACATCAACCATCAAACACATAGAATAAACAAAAATATATATATAAATACAAATACACACATAAAATCCTTATTTATCGCAACATTTTAATATCTCATTGCTATAAATTTAATAAATAAATAATTCTTAAAAAAAAAATAATAAAATTAAAAAATAAATTAACCACATGAAAACAAAAAGGAAAAACTAAAATAATAAAAAAAAGGATGAAAATTAAAGAAAAATAAAGTACCCATACTATTTACTGTAGCATATAAAAAGGCATTAGTATAGCATAAAAATATTCATAATAATAATAATATCGAATGAAGTGAATGAAATAAATGTTAATGTTTCGAAGTGATTAAAAAAAAAATAATTTTCTTCATAAATTTCATTAATGAATTGTTGTTTTTGTTGTTGAAATTCTGATCTACAGAAATAAATTCACGATACAATAACAAATATTTTTGTTTTATTTAATTTTTATAAAAAAATAAAAAAAAAAATTTAAAGTAGAGTCTTTAAAACCGCAATCCATTAATTGAATTTTTTTTTTTTTTTGAAACACCAACACTGTATAAATTTTTTTTTTGGTTTTTTTTTTTTTGCGTAAATAAAAATTAATAATTAAATGTGGATTATAAGTAATTTGATTAACAACAAATCAGGACAAATGAGTGTTATCATCTATTTGGTGTAACCAATATGGCCGAGCGGTCGTCTTACAAATATCAAAAATTGGATATATTGACGGTATGTTTAATAATTTATCACAATAAAATAATATACAATTTTCATATTAATATAGTTATAGAAAGAAAAAAAAAAAATGATTAAATACAAATAAAAATAAAATAAAATACATAATGAATTTAAATGAAAATTGGAGATAAAGTCAACAAATGAAATTTGATAAAGTTCTAAATTACAAAAAAAAAAAAAAAAAAATGTGTTTCAAATTTAAATTTTTTTTTGTTTTTAATTTTTTTTTAATTCAATTTGTAATTGAATTTTAAACAAAATGTTTCAATATTAAACAACAAACAAAAAATGAAATAAATAAAATCTTCAATAAATATAAAACAGGATGAACATAAGTATAACATACATACTTTTTTTTGTATATTTGAAAAACTTGACTACATTTCTTGTATATTAAAAACACTACATATGCACACAGGAATAATATTTGTAAAAATTTTCGAAGAGCAAGAATGAAAATATTAAATCTCTCTGTTTGTTATACAAAAATATTATCATAATGAAAATATTGTTGTGTATTGTTGTATCGTATACAGATACTGATATACATACACACATTATGTCAAATCGTATTTTTATTTATTTATTTTAGCATAGAAAATTTTGTTATAATATTTTTACAATATTTTATAGGAACATTTATATATTTTTCTTCTGTTCTACACGGTGTTTACACGGTCCTTTATATTTTTATTTGTATGTGTTTCTCTTCATTAAAGTTTATAAAATTTTCTATATACATAAATATATTCAGCCATTTTGAATTATATATATTTATTCTCAAAATTTTTCTTGTACTATACCATATGTGTGCTACCATACATTATCTGATAAAAACATTATACGTGTATGCGTACATAGACTGGCAAATATATACTATACACGACTACATACATATTATACGAGTATAAAAATACATGTGCGTTTTGTCTGACACACAAATACTATATTATATACAGATATGATGTATACACACACACACACACACACAAACATTAAAGAGAAATCACATGCATATGAGTGCACAAATATTTTCGTACATGCGTGTATATTTACAGTCAAAGTCATATACACACTTATCTATGTACTTGCACATTGTATACCCTTATACCCTTGTACCCTTTTACACTGTACCACTTGTACCTTGTTAATATATAAAGGGAAATGTACATATATATTGATGTTTATTTATTCCTGATTACAATACGATTTCGTTTATTCAAAGATAAAAAAAATATTTATTATATTTTATTTTTTTGTTTTGTTTTGATGGGAAATTTATAAAATAAATTTGTTTGTTTACGATTATTTTGAATTTTCATTGAATTTACATGGAGGAAAGAAAACAAATTTATTATAATAATTCATATTTTGGTATATCTGCATATTATCTAATTACATATTTATTGTAATAAATAAAAAATTCATAAATAAAAGTCGGTTGAAAAATTTGACAAAAAAAAAAAGACGAAAAATTAAAGGATTACATTTTTATATAAAAGGATAACAGAAAATTAAATTTCTTACAAATTTAAAACATATTGTTTCCTACGTTCTTATAGTTGATTCTCAATGTCGAAAATTATTTGTATTATTTTTTAATATCATTATTTTATTTAATGATAATTAATAGAACAGATCAATTTTATATTGCACTCTGAATCATTTTCATTACATTATATATAGTAGAGTAGAGGATAAAAAAATTTTTTGTATCAATACTTAATTATTATTATTATGTCCTTTCACTTCTCCAAGGAGCATAGGGCCGGCACAAAGCACTTCCACTGCACCCGATTTTTAGCCAACATTTTCACATCCCTCCATATGTCTTATCCAATGCCGCTGCCTTCTGTAGTACCGTACGCCTCCACGTGTTTCGTGGTGTTCCTCTTGATCTATTGCCTTGAGGATTCCATATTTCAAGGCTTGACGCGCTATCTATTTTGAGGGATTTCTTAGAGTATGGCCAATCCAGCTCCATTTTCCACACATAATTTGTCAGATTACAGGTGTTTGAGCGGTACGTTTCCAGAGTTGCGTATATTTGTAATTTTACATTTGGCCAAAAAATATTTAATATTCTACGAGAACATTTATTTACAAATGATTAAATTTTTGCTATCACATTGGAATTTACACGCCACGCTTCGCTATTTATAAAGCAGTTCTGGTATGACACACGTTTTAAAAATTTTAATTTTGGTTTTCTTTGATACTTTAATACTTAATAGTATACGAGTATAACATATAACATATACTCTCCAGTGGAGTCAACATTACATTTTCATCGTATGTCTAAGTTGCTTTTGATTTAGCAATTTGAAGTACTTAGGAGTTTGGGAGTAGATGGGGTAAATGTCTGTGCTAAACCATCTACTCGCACACTTGCAGCTACTCATGAATATTTTTTCAACTAGGTATATATAACAATTTATCCTAGCACATTTTTGTACTTGAAATTACTTGAATTTGCTAAATCGAAAGCAGCTAAGTGCAAATTAATTTGCGAAATAAATGTGTCTTTAATCTTAGTTGACGAGACGTTAACAAAGTTGAGTAATTTAAAAATGCTCATCAAAATAAAATTTTAAACTTCAAATTTAAAATATTTTTGAAACATATAAATTTAATGATTTTACGAGTTTTTCTAAGTAATTTCATGCGTAAAGCTCATCATCGTCGTCATCAAGCTGGCACTACAGTTCTTTAAGAACCCTCACCTCTTGTAGTATTTTCCGCCATTTGTTTCTATTTTCTGCAGATTCCAATTCCTTTTACGATGTTCATGACGGCGTCCACCATCTCTTTCGTAGTCTATCTGTCGGTCTCCTTCCGTCGAACTTGCTGTCCAAAACACTTTTTGCAGTGATCCATTCTAACTGGATGTTCCAGCCATCTCAGTCTATTTGCATTGATATGTGTTCATTTAACTTCATTGCATCTAATTCTCCAGACATTATTATGTTTTATAGGGCCAAATATTTTACGTACAATTTTCTCTCAAATCTTTTTAATAATTCTTCTTCTCGGAGGCTCAGAGTCCATGTTTCTGACACGTAAGTTGCCACACAGGTCTAATTAAAGTTTTGAAAATTTGAATTTTTGACGACCTTGTGATCATGTTTGATTTGAGAATAGGTAGAAGTGCTTCGTAAGCCTTATTTGCAGATGAAATTCTATTTTGAACATCGATTAGTATATTATTCCGAAATTACTGAACCCAAATATGTAACTTCATTAACTATTTCGAAGTTTTGTTCATTTATACTTAATTTCTTCTTAATTAGATTATTAAAATATAAAAACTATAAATTCACCTTTTCTTCCCTCTGCTATACAATTCCAATCGACATCTAATAGCCATCGATTATGACGCACCGTACAAGCTTCTCTACCGTTTTTAACACTTTTTATACTCTCTCCAATTGACAATACTTTGTTATAAACATTTAAATAATAATCGTCTAATGGACTTTTGAGTTACAATTTACATTTTACGCCATTATCTATAATTTTCGACGAATTAAATTGTTAATTTTTATTTCATATTTAGCTTAAATATTGGAAACGTTAATGATAATTGAATTAACATTATAATACGTGATTTTTAAATATGTACTTATGCTCTAGACACATACAGCTCGAAATCATCATAATTTTACGAAATCAACCTTTTGAAATCATATAGTGACACACTGCATTTTGTTGATTTTGAATGATTGAATTTTGAAGTTTTATACTTAATTGTGTATTAAAAAGAGCTTTTAGCTTTTTAAAAATGTAACCATTAAATACATAAGAATGTATAACCAGTATAACTATATGAACATATGATATTAATGACAGCTGAAACTGGAAAATGAAATTGGAAACTGGAAGTGTTATCGTGATTTTGATCAAAATCAAGCAATTTTTACGTAATTTCGATGAAATTACCATAATTTCGATCTGTTGAAATTATATGAAAAGTTCTTGATTTCGTCGCCAAAATCAAGAAAAAAGGTTGATTTCGAAAATTATGGTAATCTCGAGCTGTATGTGTCTAGGATATTATATTGCAAAATATTACAAACTATAATCAGACGTCCAAATAATTATGAGATTGACTGTATGCATGACATAAATGTAGATAAAACACTATATGTAATGTACTTATTAGGAAATTTATAATATAAAATTTATTATTTTTCGTTAGATATTTTCGATGGCTCCAATTGCCCACGCGTGAAATTTCTTGTCTGTCCTTATGTATAATGTATAAGGACAAAATATAATGTCAAATATGTTTTCCCTATTAAATTTAAATATAAAATTGTATGACACATACATTTTGTACATAATACATTTATATCATATAGTATTTCAATACAAGAATGTACATATATATAGAAATGTATGCACTAAGTATATTACTGATTACACACACATACTTATTCGTATATCTAATATAAATGTACATTCATATTGGTGATTTCTTTCAATGCATCATCAATAATTGTAATGTTTTTCTCTCGTTTCGGATTAAAAACAAATTGAAATTTGAAGAATTATACATAAATTGTTGACTTTTCTTACATCATCTGTGTATTGTCTACATATGTATGCATACATATGTGTATATATGTGCAGTAGTAAATGCGTAACATAAATATCAGTGTGAATCATTTTCAATTTTCTCATTACATCAAATAAAATCAGAATTTCATAATAATGTTTGAAAAAAAGGAAAAATAAATTCAAAAAGTTGAATTTTAACAAACAAAAAATTTCAAAATAACAGTCATATATGCATGAGTATTTCGATATCTATGTGTATGCACATATATGTATTGTATGTAAATGAATTTTATAATATTGAAAATGTAGCCCACGCATTAAATTTTTTATTTAACAATTTAGATTTATTATATGTAATAGTACTCCAGTCAGTAATGTAATAGTAATAAGAATAATAGGTTTTGATTAGGTTTTTATTTTTCATATACAGTAATGTGATTTATCATGTGGAGAAAGATCAAATTATTGTTTAATGAGTTCATAAAAATAATATCTACTATATCTATGTTTATTTGTGTGAATGTACGAGTATGTATGAAAAACTAAAATTGTATGTAATTCAAGTACATGCCATGCAAAAATAATTCATAAAATGATGAATTCTTCAATATATACTGCGAATATTAATTATATATTAATGCTAAACAATTTTTTTTTTTTTTTTTTGCATTGAATATGTGGGTTAAAAATTGTATAGCTGCTTCAAATTATATATATATTCGCATTTTATAACTGACAATATTTATTGCGATATTATTTAATTATATAAAAAAAAAATGTAAAGTAATGATGAACTGTGATAATACTTAATTCTAGATTTTGAATTTTCATATTATTAGATCATTCTAAAAATATTGCAATCTAAGTCCTGTCAACAATTCAGTAATTCGCAATCCACATTTAATTGTAGGTGGCTACATATTATGATAGTATAATAAGTCCTGAAATCATTTCATCAAAAATGAAGATGAAGAAGTGTAAACATATATGAGTATGACTAATGTTACTTAAAATATTGAATTAATTAATTATTCTATTTATATGCTTTTCATGTGTTATTATCTGGATGCTGTTGTATTTATTTGCTAATAATAATTGTGATTTTTTGTTTTGCTTTTAAAACATTGGGCCCTATTATAAGTGTCGATAATATCGTCTCGTCATCGACTATCGCCTCGACTCGACAAATTATGTATTATGAGTGTCGATTTGAGGCAAGAATATCGACATATTGAGTCCATCAGCTAAAACTAATCGACAGGCATATAGTATAGTCTATGATGATTTGACATTTTATGTATGCTTTGTATATAATATAACGTGTATTTATTTATTCTGCTCAATTTATTTAAGTTTGATTTAATTAATTTAAGTAATTAAAGAAAAATGACCAAAAATGGTGTTTGAGCTGTTTGAAAAAAAAAATGAACGCATCTCTTAATGCTCTTCTTTTATCCAAAAAGGTCATTATTGAATTAATATGTTTTATACGTATTTTCTCACTTAGCTACAAATTATTTAAATTAATCAAATATTTATTAAAAATTACAAAAAAAAATTAATTATAAATTTTTATATCGAAATATTTGACAACTTTTATAGAAATTACATGGTAGTAAAACTGAATGAAAACAAAATTTGATATGGCAATATCTTACTGTCAAGGCGATCTATTTACATAATACAAAATTTACATCGTCTCGTCTCGTCTAAATTTTGTCGATAGTCGATACTATTGACACTCATAATAGGGCCCATTATTTCGATATGCGTATGTAAGATATATGGGCACATTTTTAACCATTTCTACACTACTTTGATCCTCAATAACTCGATAACGGATAAAGATATCATGCTCTGGTTTTCTTTGTTTGAAAAAGAACATTTTTATGCTTCGATTCCAAAAATAAAAATATTTTTTGTAGTGCAAATTTTTTTCAGGAACCCAATTTATACACAACATTTTTTAAAAAATTCGTCATAAATTTTGACTTCAGGATTTCTTTTTATTTAGAACCGAATTCCAAAATACTTATTATAGTATATGAAAAGAAAGGTCATTTAGTTTCCTATTATTCTCTAGAACACTAAATTTTCCAAAGTAGGGTGTACAAAAAGTTACACATGATTTTGTGTTTAAAGGTCCTGCAAAAAAATCAAAATTTTCAACGCCCTCTAGCGTCGAAAATAGGGTCGATAGAAATTTTTGTTAGTACAATTTTTTTCATGAAATAGTCTGAAAAATATTGTGGTGTACATATTTGTACTTAGAAAAGAAACACCCTGTATAGATACATACGAGTATTACTGTTTGTTATGCACTACATATGACAGTGGTATATAGACCTATGAATAGTTCTGTTTCCGCATGAAATTCTAGGTGAAATCATAAAAAGATTAACTTTTGTTGTTATTTTTTTTTTTTTTGTTTTTAATTTTCCGATAGACATTACCATAAACTCGGTTATAAGTTTTTATGCTTCATTTGTAAAAAGAAAAAAAAATATACAATAACGTAACAAGAATATTCACGAATGTATAATTGAATATTATTTCAAGTTTGAACTAATAAGATTTCATTCACTACCTACACAAAAACATATATACGTACATATGTACGTATGCTTATGTATAATGCACATCAATGCATTAATATAATACACAATATGTATGTATGCATCTATTGTCGTCATATATTCTTTTTATAATTTGAAAAATAAATAATATTGTTCTGACGATATTTATACATATATTACACATGTTTTTCTGTTTCTTGCACATATAAGTATATATATATATTCCATCTAAAAGACAAACATTAGACACACATTAAGAAATTGGAAAGTTTAAAAAAAAATTTTCATGTAGAAAATTTAATTATAACTGAAACGTGTACACACATTGATTTGAGTCAATGTTAGAAAAATCGAGAATTTTTTTTTTTTTTCGTAAAAATTTTCATTTTACAGTTACCACCGATATCGATTATTTTTTATTTTGAAGTTCGATGGTATATAAATAAATGTGTCGCTTGTTTATCGATTATCACATTCTTAAAAGCAAATAACTAAGTATTTTTTATTCATACACCAATAACAGATTAGTTACAGTATCTATGGATTTTTTTTCCCCCAAATATTTCAATTTATGAATGAAAATTATGCATGTGTAGGGGGTGTAGTAATTTGAGGTGCTGCCTTATTGGTTGAGTCATCCCTAAATTTATAATAAATTTGTTACCAACCCCAACAAATTTATTTCAGATGGAAATCTACCAAAAACAATGACAAAGTGAAAGGTTCATTTTTTTAATCAAAACGGCATTATATCAATTTTATTGATTGCCCAATACTCCGATTCTTATTGTTGCTGATGTCCTTATGATTATGGGTGCCATAAGCATCACAAAATAAAGTTTTGAAGAAATTAAAGTTTTCTTTTATTTTCTTTGTTTCCTTTGTGATTTTCATCATTTATTTAAAAGTTATAGCATTTCTAGCTGCAATCATCATTTACTTCCAGTTATTGTTCTATGATTTGCTTATCGTTAGGATTACATTTTTTCTGTACAGAGTGTATATATAAGTATTACAATATTCATTAAAATATTTCGTGAAAAAAATTTTCCTAGCAGAAATTTCTAACGGCTCCATTTTCGACGCTAGAGGGCGTTACAAAATTTTCAGATTTCTTAAAGATCTTCGAACACAAAATCATTTGTAACTTTTTGTACATTCTATGCATCATCATTTCATGTTCTAGCTAACGGTAGGAAACAAAATTACCAATATTTGAATTTGATACTACAGTATGTACTTAATTGAAAATTATGGTGAACAAAAATAATTTCTGAAATTAAAATTTGCGATAAATATTTAAAAAAATATTGAATAAAAATTGGGTTTATGAAAAAGTGCACTAAGGAAGAAGATTTTATTATCTGAAATGGAAGAACAAATTGTCCTGTATGATTTTTATTAATATTCTGATTTTTTAGATTATGACATGCTTTTCCTTAACAATTTCTTAGTCATTAAAAGATGTTCATTTCCTTATGATATCCATAATTTAGTTTGGGAACAATTTTACATTATATTTACAGATAATAATAATTCAAGGATAACTTATAGAATAATATTATGTACTCGTATGCACATACAAGGCATACAAGAGTACAATTTTTCTTCCCAACATTGGGAAAATTTGTATTCAAAAACTCGATTCGAAATTTGTATGTATTCTTTGCCTGTTTTGTTATATACATAAAATAAAAATATGTGTAGTCGTATGATAGTATAAACAACAAACAAGAATAATAAAGAAAAATCACTTATATCTTAAATTTTTAAATCACGACCATAATATAAACCCTACAATAAAATATCGTCGCTTCCTGTTATCGTTCCACATTTTAATAAAATACATATGTGGGTATATCACATACATATATGTACATGAGCATCGATACATATGTATGTATAGTACATACTCGGATGTTATTTAAGCATATAGGTTTAAATATAAAAATGTATATAGATAAAAAAAATCTATAAAACAATTATTTTATGGTCAGTTTCATTTAACAAATGTTCAGAACAGAATTTATAATTTAATATGTACGTACGTATGTAGGAATTCACATCAACAAATATGTTCATATATGTACATGTTTGTAAATACAAAAGAGGGCTGATGGATAACTCAGTGAAAAATGAAATACATACTATGCATTCGCTCTAACTTGACCGAACTCGAGCAAAGGGCTTTGTGTGGTGATATTATTATTAATTAACAATTAAAGGCTGTGATTGGAAACGTCATTTGCAAGAAAACTGCATTTGCAGTTCGCTTGGTAATGCAGATAACAAGTATTATTGTATTACGAATCTAATTGATCGTCAAAAGACAGTCAATAAGTTTGACAATAAACAATTTTTTGATGATCATCTGATATTTCCAAACAGGGCGAAATTATAATTTGATAATAATTAATTATTTAAAGACGTACAACAATCATATAAGTAGCTATAAATAAATAAAGCCAAATACTTGGAACATACATAAACATGATTATTACAAATATTCCATTTTTAGAGAATAAAAAAGTTTAGGATTCAAGTTACTCAGCAATCTCTAGCTACTTGCGAGTACAAAAATGTGTCCAGGATAAATTGTTATATCAAACGATCAAAAAAAATTAAACACTTAAACACTTAAACTCGTAAACACTTGCATCTACTTGAAAAAATGTTCATGAGTAGCTCTGCGAGTAAATGGTTTAGCACAGACATTTACCTCATCTACTCCCAAACTCCTAAGAGAGATCAAGTTACTGGACAAGTTAGTGCTAGTGCATTGTAATTATAATTGCCGTTTTGTTTTTTATACATAATAAATCTAATTCAACAATTTTAAAGGTCTTTGATACTATTTATCTATTACAAATAATTCAAATTTGAAAAAATTTGCATTTTTTTTTTTGCATCTACCTACACAACTCTAGAATTTGAAGTAAACGGTTGTGTTTTTGGCACGCAGTCTGCACTGTTTTGCTCCAGTTCTAACGTGCAGTGCGTTTTTTTCAATTTTCTGCACAGTAAAAGTTCGTTTTCAACGGTAATACTGCACTGCTTCTGCTAAGTATTAGGTCAGATTTTTGCAGTTGTCAAATTGTCACTGCGAGTGGTGATTGAAATTAATAAAATGAATAAATATATTGTAAGTGAATAAATATAAAAAATTTCAAAGTTATATTTATTTTTTTAATGTAAATTTAATATTATAATTTTATTTATTTGTTATTAATGCATTGTGTTCATGAATCATGACATGTGCCAATACGTCTGCGCAGAAACAGAATGAACTGCTTCTTCACAGTTCTTATTTGCAACAGCTTGATTCACAGTCAGAACTGCAGCAGAACTTATGTCGCGAAAACACAACCAACCTTTTTCATGTAAGTCACTTTCTCATACTTACTTGGGACAGTTATATGTAGGTACCAAAATTTGGAAATAGAATTATTATGGATCCGTGATTGTAGATGTAGTGATTGATTATCTTGATAGAAAATAATCTTTTTTTGTAACAATGATACGCTGTACTTCTTCAATAATTATTATTCCAGTACTCATATTTTCGTGATCAATGCTCAATCTAAAACCAACACTGTTTTGTAATCGCCATTTTTTCATTGTCAATTATACCACAGAGTAAAATAACTATATACAGAGTGTGCAATACAATCCTTTCCATTGCCGAGCTAATTTTGGAAGTGGATTTAGCGAAAATCCACCTCTCTCAAAGCTTTTCTTATAAAATGAGTACATTTTGAAAATTGAGAGTAGAAAATATAAATAAAACAAAACAAAACAACACAGTTTCAAATATACAATCTTACATACACGTAATATAATGTACAAGAAGGGAGCAATTTTTTTCTTGTTTGCGTACATATTTTGTATTGGGCAATAGAAATATGTATGTATGTACATAAGTATATAGAATATGTATGATACTGGAATATATACTGTTTTGTACCATAATGTTAGATATAATATATTTATGTATATCTACGAGTATATATGTATATATATATATATACGCACAATATAGTTTGTTTTGGTTTGTTTTTGTTTTCGACCCTTTGTTACTATTTCATTGTTATTTTCGACCCTAAATTCATGTTTGTTCGATTATGATTTCATTTTTTCAAGTTAATATGCATCTTACAAATTATGCTGCTTCTACATTATATGTGTATACACATTATATACACATGTACAGTAATCACAAAAAGTATTTCAGCATAATTAAAGTATCGTAATTTGGATTTAGACACTTGTAATACTAATAAATTTTTATATTTATTTTTTCAAACTTTAATAAATACAATTTCTTAAAAAAAACCATAATTATTCTTAGAACAAATATATTATTTGAATTATTCCAAAAATTATTCCTGCATTAATTCTATCCCAAAAATTATTATGAATATTAAAATGAAAATAATTGATTTAATTTTGACTTTCAAGAAAAATGCCAAGGAAAATTGAATTATTTAGTAAAAATTTGAAGTTTGTTGTGCACAAGTAGCACCAATAATTTTTGTGATCACTGTACATACCTATCAATTTCTTCATATAAACAGAATCTAAGATCTAACATCTACCAACTATCAACTATAAAATCCGGTATTTGATGTAAGTCAAAATAAAGAAAAGACAACCAAGCCTCCTTGTATACGAAGTGACAATATAGTTGCGTTCCTTTTGACCAAGTAAAGTACTCGCAAGTACTTGTAGTCGTGATCATCTACACCACCTCTTGTATTCGAGTAATTTACTTGACAGTTGCATGGTTAGTTACGCCAAATTCCGCGGTCAGAGGTGTTTGTGTTTTAATCGTTAGAGATTAAAGAAATATGTTTAAGTCTATAATATTTTAATATACTTGTTATTCAATAGGTGGCTTTTTATTGTTTAAGGTTATGAAGAATCTAAAATCAACAACAAAATAAATTTGAAATACATGACAGCTTTAAATGTAAGTACGGCCAACTGTCACTCAAATATTTATATTGCCTTAGAAATGTGTATGCCTTGAAATTTGAGGCTACTTTTTACTTGCAAGTAAAAAAATTGCGTTCCATTTACAATATACTCCCGAGTACTTGAAAGTTCTTTACTTGGTCAAAAGGAACGCAACTTATGTGTAATGATAAAACCTGTATGTACATTTACATACATCTATATCTAGCTATTGTGGTGTGAAAAAAAAAGGGTAGCAGTATGTATGAATAAAAAAAAGTAAAAAAAAACATTTCTTTTTTTGGGAGAGAATTATTCTCACAATTTACGAATTTTAAGTTTCAAATCAAAAGTTTTATAGATGAAAATGCAAACTTGAAATTTTTTAAAATGAGCTTTGCGATATTGGCCTATCTGTGTATCGTTATTTAGGTCTGTGATTATACTTATATGAACATTTTTAATTTTTATTGTTAAATTTTAGTTTTTTTCTGTCAATTTAAATCTTTTTTTGCACAATGTAATGATTATTATATCCAGAAACTTCATTCCAATCTACTGATGCAGATAGATGATATAGATGGAGCTATATCATTATCTTAACTTATATAAATGCCTGATAACAGACGACAAATGAATGATCGATCATTGAAACAATACCGTGTGTGAACAGTATTAGCCACTATTTGAGTGGCTGCCAATTACGTATTTAGACTAATATTAATATATATATATTTCTAAATATTTAGGTACATAATATGTACGTGATCTCTACTGATCTGTACTTAAAAAATCTCTAAAAAGGTGTACAAAACGTCGTCTGTATAAAACACTGATATTGCCTGTGGTCATCATCTATGGTACAGAAACATGGACGCTATCCAAAGCTGATAAGAATGTCTTAAAAGTATTTGAGAGAAAAGTGCTAAGGAGAATATATGGGGCGGTGAACGAAAATGGACAATGGAGGATCCGATATAATAATGAATTGTACGAGTTGTATCAGGACATGAACATAGTACAAAAAATACAAAATAAGTAGAATGGAATAGTTGGACCACGTTGCCAGAAGATCAGAAAGCGACGTAATTAAAAAAAAATTATGTTATTCACTCTAGATGGTAAAAGAAAACCTGGGAGACCGAAACTCTGTTGGATAGATGATGTAGAAAAAGACCTGAAGCGCGGGACAGGAAAAAGTGGAAAGAGATCTTGGAGGCAGCCAAGCCCCACCAAGGACTGTAGAGCTGTCGATGGTGATGAATATGTATACATGATCACATAACGGTTGTTGTAAAACTCGTATGAAATAGAAACTTTTATAAAATTAGCAAATTACTTATCGAATTGCCCTAGCCTAGTATATATTACAATGCACACCATGACGTATTCAATACACATTTTATTCATATGAATGTATGTATGTATGTATAAAATATGTGTGTGTAAATTTTAATTTTAACCTTTTCAGATTACATTATGAAGATGCATAAATTTTCTTCTTTCATCTTATTTTATTTTTACTTTTTATTTTTTAGCGATGATGATTATATACACACACGCAAATGTGTATAATGATATGATGATGATCCTTATTGTATATTTATTACTATTGCTATTATGTTATATAAGTAATAATAAATGCATTGTACGTTCACTTTGTATACTTTTGTATACATATGTAGTATATAACATTTTATTATATAATATGAATATATGTACATATGTATCTATATAGGAAGGTATATAACATTTTGTAATTTATGTATGTGTATATGTATATAATTTAGTACACTGAACTCATTTTTATTGAATTTAATAGCGCGACAATGCAGCCATCATTCATTCTTAAAATATAAATATAAATGTTTATTCAAAGGAAAATGTATATTGTATATACATACATATATTTATATGACAACAAGAGTATACATAAGTATAGTATATGTATATATATTTTATGTAAAAACACAAATATACATATGTATATAATTTATAAATGTACATATTGTGTACATTTCCAAACATATGTACATATGTATCTTTAAATATTACGTATATGTATCAGATATATAGTTGAAGATATCCTGTATATGACATTATACACATATGTACATACATATTTATGATATTAAATAATAGTTTCATATTTATTATATATTTACTGATATATGCAATATTAATGCGATTATAATACTGAATATATCATATGTATGTATGTAGATATTATAAATATTCTTTTTATATTATATGCTATATGTACATACATGTTTATATACAGTTTATACTATAATTACTTATGTATAAATATAAATACAAATGTATGTATGTATTTATACGAAATATATATTTTTTTTTTTATTTTTATTTCTGTATTGTATATTCATATGTATATGACATTTATACAAACACACACAAAAAATATGTATATAAAAAATTCAGAACATACATATAATGTACATATCTACATAAATCTATATATGCATTGTACATACATTGATACGATAAAACATTTACATAAATCTATCTGATACATTTATATATATAATGTACATATACGCATATTACATTGTAAATAGGTATGTACGTATGTATATTATGTATAATATATTAAAATTGGAACACATTCAATCGATCTAGGGCATGCCATTTAGCTCTAGAAAGCATTGCCCTCGATGGTCAATGAAAAAATGAAAGGAGGTCAGGATACATACATTCATGTATTTATGTACTCGTATATATTATAAACGACAATGAAGATGCATTTTATCCCTTTTGTTTATGAAGCAAAAATAAAAAAAAACTAAATAATAATAGTAGTAATAAGAACGACAACAAGCAGCACATCAGAACAGTTTTCATATTATTCTGGTAGTAAATTATTTTTTTCCGTTTCTGCTTTTTAACTTTTTTTTTTTGTTAAATATTTTCCTATACTTTACATGTATGTATGTGTATTCTGCCTTCATTATACATTTATGTATGTATTTTTGTCTCAAACAAAAAAAAAATTGTATACGAATATTGTACGTACAGTAGTGCATAGTAAGAATGCATGGTATCAGTACACAAATATTATCATTTTTCAACAACAACAAAAACAAAAGTACTAGCGAACTTATTAATTTTTTTTTTATTTCAAATATTTCACATACATATACATATGTACATTACATATACGTTTACATAGTAGTAGATGAATTAGTAGTGAATAAGCGAATAAAGATAACAAAAAGAAGGACTAAAAGCAGTATAACATTTAAAAAAATTATTCAGCATTAAGCGTATATGAAGTCGACAACGGATAGAAGTTGGATATCTTTCATCTTTTCAGGCGGCAAAGTATGAAAATTAAAAAAAGAAGTAAGTTTCTAAAGTTTCTGTAAAGAGTATACATTGGGCCATACAAAAACAAATCTATGGGTCAACAAATAAAATGTTTGTAAGGTGTGAAAAGCGTACAAAGTGTGAAAATTTGTTCTTCTATATTAGGCCTTCAGCTTTAATAAGCGACCCATAAACTTGCGATGCATGTATCTGAGGAAGTGAGGACTGGTTAACAGACAATTCGAAAGTAGTAGTAATCTATTCGCAAGAAGAAAAAAAAGTAAAATTCATGTTGTGGTTGTCGCCCGAATTGTGCGAACTTTCGGCGATATGCTGTAGTTGTCCTGGAATTGTGCGATGGCTGTAACGTAACAAAAACAAAGTTCTGACAAATATATGATTATCGTCAAAGACGTGAACTTCAAAAAATTTTTTTCCGAATAAATCGTCTGTGATTAAATCGAAACACTAGTTGTGTAATGTCTGTAGAGAAATTATTTCAACTAATCTGTTAAAACCAGTCGTCAAATATATCGTATTTTAATGGATGGCTCTTTCGTCTTTGACAACAAAATATCACGTCAAAAAATGACGTAGAAATACATTCAACTAATTGATTAATCTCTATACTAAATTTAAATAACACCACCTGTATATTTTCTGATAACCACCATAATTATGATTGTATGATCTATGTATATTTCAAGAATAACGTAAGCAAATTATAATTAAATATTTCCTTTGCATGTTTCCGAAATATGTGCAATGCTCATTTGTTTCGATTTTGCCATATTTTAGGCACTTTAACTCGTAAACAGGTTTTTGAGATTTTATTTGAGCTGTAAAATTACACTTTGAATATACCTAGTTTCGAAAACTAGAAAATTTGAGAATAGAATATAATTTTCAGAAAATATATATACCGGAAAAATTAAAGAAAAATTTTTTATTTTGTAGATAACTATTTATACAAATTCTTACTAATTTATTATAAACCAAATAAAGAGGGCATTAGATGAGTATGGTAAAGCTTAAAATTACACGCAAGAATTGTGTAACCAGTAAAAATGACGGTTTATATGATGTTTAAATGGTTTAAAGACATTATTTTCCATGTGATTTTTACATATGTTCGTATATTTATTACTCTCCACTGTTCATATACAACTATCTAAATTTTATATCTTATACATATGTTAATATTACATATTATTTACACGTACTCGTATTTCTTTCGCTATCATTCGTATACAAGAAAACATATACCTACATATTTTATCATATATTATAATATTATAAGAGTTTGAGAGTTTGCGTACACACACTATACTTGTGCGTTACAAAAACAAAATTTACAGAAACAACAACAACAAAAATATATATGAAACTTAACTTATTGCTTATATAGGATTAATAATATTAGCAAAAAGCTTTTCGGCAAAGAATGCAAACATGATACAGGAGAGATACATAGGTACCATAGGTATAAAATAATAAATAAGAAACGAATAAATAAATAAACATGTAAATATTAGAATGAAAGCAAGGATAGACTCAGGATAGACTGAATATAGAATAAATGAAGATACACATATCTATGTACATCTTTAGTATACAGGTATAGTATTATAATTGAATTTACTTATACCATCTTATGTATCTAGTATCGAGTGCATATCATTTAATATAAATATGTATGTTCATTTTTCAATTATATTTAAATATTTACATATACACATATACTTATGTACATATACGTATGTACATAATCAAAAAATCAAATAAAACTATGTAAATAAGGCATAACAAAATTCATCTTAGAAATTGTTATACTAAAAACGGTGTCAAGAAATTTTCATTTTTCTCAATTTACGTCAGAACATATTTATAATTTCATACAATTATTCACATATTATGATTCCTTAAAATAAAATACGTAAACACACACACATGTATAAGCAAATCATCATCGTGTATACACAATATTTTTGTACGTTTCATCTGTATTCTGTAATATGAATAAAATGCTCGTGTGTGCCTCTACAAAATGTATATACATACATAAAATATTACATATGAAAAATATGTATGAGGTGAACAGTTGAGAAATTTTCGTGTGTAATATTATGCGCCGCGCCGTCGCCAAATCAAGGCAAAGAAAATATATCTATTTAAAATCAAGAAAAAATAAAATAAAATAAAAATAAAAAAAAAAACTAATTAAATATAAAAAAATTTTTTTAGAATGAAAAAATTAACTACAACCACTACAACTCATAAAACATATTTACATACCTACTTATAAAATATTATAGGATATGGATATATGTATGTATGTATATAGGTAGTATTTTATACAACACGCGAGTACTCTTATTTAGTATGTATATAGCTATAATGTCTAGCTATACATAATGAAATATAATAAAAGAAAAAATTTAATAATAAAAATTTGAAAAAATCCAATCGTAAATGAAGACGAGGAGAGTCAAAGTAGAGAACATAATGAACAAAGACATTTCAATAAGTTAGAGGAAGAAATTTTAAAATAAAAATATGTAATCTTATATAGGGTCAACCCATAATTAATGCGCGGGTTTTTTACAAGGAGTTTAAAAGTCAAAAAAACATTTTTTTTAAAAATTTTTAAACAAGAATATATTTTCTTTAATTTTCTACACATTTTTCCATATTTTTTTGCCTTTGACAGAAAAAAGCTATTAAGGTCGTCTCCGACCTCGTCTGTTGAATATATAACACTTTTCTGTCTAGATGATTCCGCAGAATTCGAAATATGTGATAATATATCGAGTTAGGAATCTAATTTTCATCTCCTGTCACAATTCTGTTTAAAATGGTTCATTTTTTAGTCTTGATAAAAGACAAATGCACGTTAAGACTGGTACTTCTAGATTGGCTGGTGAAAATTCATGTGGTACCCACTGTTTGTACTTAGACACCTTTTCAATATGTTTCAAGTGACGGTGGATGGTGGATTGATTGGATCTGAGCGTCTCCGCTAATCCCTCAACAGTAACATTCGGATTTTGTTCAACTTTTTACCGGAGTAAGTCTTCATTAAACTTAAATGGTCTTCCAGATCGTGGCTCATTTATGAGTCTCCTAACCGAAATTTCTGGAACCATCTTTGTACTTGGCTTTCACTTATGGTGAACTGACCATACACGTCACAAATGTTTTTAGCCATTCTTGTTGCGTTGTTGCCTTTTTTAAATTCGTAGAGCATAATATCCCCAAATATGTTCTTTGGTCACTTCCATTATGACACTGTAAAATTTATTTCTCTAACACACACTAGACACTTGAAAAATTAAAGAATAAGGATATATTAGATAATCCTTCGTTATTTATAGATATTGGCAGAAACACCCTATCAAATAGTTATTTGTACTTGGTGATGATTTTATGGAAGAACCCGCCTTACTTATGGGATGACCCAATATAAACATGTACACGTACATTTAATTCTTATCTAATCATATGACAACAATAAAAAATATATGATAATAACAAAATTGTATTAATTGCAATAAAAAAATAAAATCATGTCCAATATAATATTATTTTTAATTTAAAACAATATTAATTTGATTATTTATTTTAATACAAATTAATTTGATAATTGATTTAGGCACATTTATTTAAGTGATATCAAAGTAATAACATTTTCATGTAAATGCATACACGCGTTCGTTGTTCATGATTTCGAAACGAAAACTTCTTTTTTGTTTTACGTTGAGTCCATCAATTGCAGCTGGTGATCCCAATCAACCAATCCAATCAACATGATGCGAGTAAGTGGTAGAAGCCTCGTCTGGATTGTCAAATAGATTTCATAACATAACATGTCTTCAAACATATAACAAGTTACAATCCACGCAATGCAGCAATAAGGCAAATTTTATGAAGTCTGAGTTTCGTATAAAATATTCAGGCTAATGAACTATAGCCTACATGGCTACATGATGGTAAAATTATTTACATTTGTGTTGTACTGAGTTTTTCGAATGCATTTTACTGATTCTGAATCAGTATATCCTGTGAAGTTTATCATCAATCTTTGTGAATGGCAACTTCATCAAAATATTACAATTTATTATTCAAGTATTTATTTTTTGTTGTATTTCCTCTTCTTGGGAGCATAGAACCTCCACACATCTCTGCAATCTTACTTTATTTATTGCTAACCACTTTATTTTTTAAATAATATAATTTTCAATTTTTTGGTTTCCTGCCGTAAGGTCCTCTTATTCTTCCTCCTCATTCTTTTCTTTTCTCTTCTCCTCTTATACACTTTGCACAAATAGTCGACAAAGTATAATATGTGTATATGTGACAATCTGGAACATTATCTCAAACTATGTGTTTTAGTATTGGCAAAGTAAATTATAAAAAAAAGTATTATTAAAAAATTATACACTTTTATTGATTAATTTATTTTCTAATACATTTATTTTACTTTTTCTTCAAAATATAACATTTTATTAAAAACTTTGATTACTTTAACTTTTAAACCACACAAATTTTAATGTACTAGAATGTACATGTCGTTAAAAATACATGCACATAATGCGCTTACTAACTCCGCATGTTAACACTCGGCTCAGGCCAATTTTAATATGCCTAGAAATATGCGTTATTTATCGTCACTTTTCGATAAATAAGAAAGAAAAAATAATTATTGTGCAAGTAGTTAAATAGATTACAAGCCTCATCATTTAGGCATACCCTCATCCTAAAATGATACCAACTATCATCTTTCCCTCACGGTTTCTTTAAAAACAGTTACCATCCCTAACATTTCCAAGGCGATATTTAGACACAGCTCCATCCTAACAAGATCCGGTATTGTTTGAATTACTACACGACTACTAAGTAACTTAAAGAGGAGACTGTGTAGAGGAGATTTTACAAGAGAACATACCAGTATATTTACTGGTATTGATCTCGAAATATGTACTATTTTAGTATAATACTCGTACATACGTTTGTGAATCATATACGTTTTTTTAGTAATAAAAATTTTCGAAAGAACTTTCCATTCATTTCACATGATTAAAATTGATGATTTGAGTAAAAAAAATTTTTAATTTCTATTACATTTACAAATTCAATTGACTGAATTAATTTTTTTTTTTTTTGAATTTAAATTGAAGTCATTCTTCAAAATCAAAACGAATTTATGTACATATAAGAAGTATAGATAATGAAATAATACATACATATATAAAAGTGTTTAGGATGGTATCCTAATTTTCTTACTTTTTTTATAAGCTATACATAAATGGATAAAAATATTTTGAATACAAATTTATACTAATTTTCCTCTAAGAAAAAATGTTAATAACATGCTTTCTGAACATGTGCATCGTATACACAAAAGAAATTTTCTTAAATAATAAAACATACTTTTTAAAGTTGATTCATGCACATATTTAAACAAGCATACACTCCTACAAACGAGTATATGTACATATCACATGTGCATTATAAATATAGTAATTAAAATGAATTCTGATTTTATCTATTTATTTATTTTTATTTTATTTAATTTTGTTTTTGAGATTTTGTACAGAAAACATACAATAGCTAACAAACACAATAGGATATTTCGCTTTTTTTATTCATATTCTACAAGCTATATGCCCATATGTATGTGCATAAATGTATACGTAATCTTCGAGAAACTAAAACAAAATAATTTGATTCAAAATTTTATGTCTGTTTGCACTGTTTTCATGATTTTATAAAATCTTGCATTTTGCAAAGTGTTGACGTTTTGATTTAATATTAAAACTTGCTGTTAAATTAATTCAACCACCTACAATCTACGTTGCAGTTACTTCAAGCTTCAAAATAGTTGCAATCACAACCTATAATTTTGTGTGCATTAGCGAAAAATTTTTAAAGCATTCTTAAGGTACGATCACACATCGTTACTTTTGCTGCACTACTTTCAAGGTTACAGCTGCAAAAATAGCGTTTTCACTCACACATAGTGGTTGCAATCTGCTACTTTGGCTGCATGCAACTTTACAGTTGCAACTTTTAAGGAAAAAGTTGCAAAGCTGTTCACACATACCAACTTTCATGCTGCGTTGCTATTGCTGCGCAACTTCATAAAATGTCAAAATTATAATTTTAAAAAAATTTATTTTGACGATTTTTCTAGCAGCAAGTTGTTTAGTTGTTTTATTAAACAAAAAAGCAAAAAAACGAAGAAAATGTTGGGTGAAGCCATGGAGAGAGCATAGTAGAGCTGTAAATAGTTTGATACGTGAATTACGACTAGGTGATGAAAGTGTGTACAAAAATTTTCTAAGAGTATCTCATATCAAGACTTTGATGAACTTCTACGTTTGGTTACTCCACACATAAAAAAAAAATACATGGATAAGAAAAGATATAACACCAACTGAATATAGACAGTTGCAGGTGCTACCACTACAAAAGTTTCACCTGAAAATATATTTTTTTGCAGCGGTTGCAACTTGTTAAACAGCTGTTCACACATCGCAGTTTTTAAGGTTGCAAGTAGCGCTAGCAACCAAGCTGCAAATGCAGTTTTTCATACTTCAAAGCAATTCACACATTGCTACTCTTGACCTTCGCAGTTTTTTTGGTTGCACAACAAGAAAAGTAGCGATGTGTGATCGTACCTTTACACAGGAGAAACAAATTTGCAGCAAATTTATTGCTTCTTAGTTGTTTTGAAAAAAAATTGAATGCAAATCTATCCAAAATTCTGTAGGAGTTGACAATATTGGAATTTGCATGAATAAAAAGTATGAATGATGAGAGAACGGATTTTAAGAAGGACGACCGATTTAGGTTTTCATCAGCAATCAAATCAATAGCTCTAGTATTCAAATCGTTTCCTATACTTCAAATTATAATTCTTTAATTTTTTCACATTGCATCTAGAATATTGTTTTCTTTTTATGATTTTTGTTATTAGTTCATTTCTATCTAAAAATATATTTTTTTCTGTCTATTTAAAACTGCGCAGGAAAATGAGTAAACTTCATGAGGAACTTTCACAGGAAATATGAGTAAACTAAAATTTGTGTACTTATTTAGTTTTTTCTTCTTCTTCATATCATTTCAATATCTATGTAAAACTACATTTTCTCCAAACGTTTTGCTACTATGTGTACGACTCAACTATAATATGCCAAGAAATTTTGTGTTTGCGATTTAATTTGATTTTTTTATGAATTTATTATTGATCTCCATAATTTTTGTTTCAGCAGAAAAGAATGAATGTACAATGTACCTATTTCATTGTAAATACGAAAATGTATACTCATGGATGGTGTGCTCTTTATGTATTTACACAGTATAATAAATCAGATACAGATTTTTTTTGTTTTCTCTTTAATAATAAGATTTTTAGCTTTGAATGCAGAAAAAGCAGGTCGTTGTTAGAGTCAAGAAGAGGTCAACATCCCATATATTTTTTCATCCTACAGTATTTGTCTTTATATACAAATATATACGGTCAGATAGTGTTATATATGTAAATGTATAGAATATGATATGATACACTATACGTATATATAGGTGGTATATTACAGGTGCAGTATGGGTATACAGTAAAGAAAAAAAAGACTTTTTAAATATTCTGTTCTATTTTCCAGTATGTACTGTAAAATTTCTCCTTTTTTTTCCTCATTTGGTATTTTTTTAACTTAAAAAAAATACAGAATTCAACTTTTTATGTACTAACATAAATGTACTATACAAGAAAAAAAAAACCTCCTTTATATACCATGTTTTATAAATTAAATTCAATGAATGACAAAAACAACATTTTAATTGTTCGAAAATTCTTATTATGTGTTTATTTTTTGTTTTTCATCCACTAGAGTACAGTTGCACTTAAGGATAACGTTTATTTTATACATACTTATATAATTCCTTTGCCGTTTCGTTATATAAACCATTCAAAAACACATGGTTTCATACACATACAGGCATACGGTGTACAAAAATGTTCACGATATATATGCTTACATACATATTTTACTTGAATGTTGTGTGTATCGTTGTGTGTGTATCTTTGTGTGTGTTTATATATATTTATATGTATGCATATATAATTTCAATAAATAATGTAAAATTTAAGTCAAAAATATTGCTTTTTATTTATAAAGCTTTTTAGAATATGTCACGTTGCCAATTTTCTTTCATTCGATACGGAAGTTTTTGTAATGATAATATACATATGTAAGTGGTAAGTTAAAAATAAAGCCATACACATTTTTAGAAATATGCGGTACACAATTATAAAAAAAATACACACGTACACGTAAACTCATAATTTTTTTTATATTTTTAATATTTTTTTTACAGGGCAGGGTATAACAACCATAATTATATAGTCGGGTTTTTACATCGTTGTTAAACTTTGTGATGTATGTTATAAACATTATCCTGCGACTTTTCAAAGAAGTTGCTTTAAAAGTTTTGGTATATTTAACTAAATATGCAAATGAATGTACATATACATATATATTCTCTACATATGCATTTATTTATATATACATAATAATAATTTAATTTGTTAATTTGATTTGTTTTTATGTTGTTTGTGTTTTGATGTTAATTTTAATTTATGTATAACAATATATACCATACACGTGAAAATTATTTTTCGAATAAAAGCTCTTGTTTTATATCTCAATTAAATGTGTAGTATCATCGTGTGCGTGCACATTTATGTGTCTATTAGAAGCGAAAGGGTATGTTTTCCATGTTAACATAAGAGTCCGTTTTTAAACAAAACTGTATTGATCTTTATGGATCAATATGGCATTCAAATTTATTCGATAAAAATATAATATAGAGAAAAAATAAAAATCTACAAGAACTTAAAAACAAATTGGTTAGAAAACGGATTTAATTGTTATGTACATTAAATATATCACAATTATAATTAACTGTGGAGGGTTAAAGTGTGTAGAACTTTTACTTTTTCCAGTCTTTTAATAGACACATATGTATCATACTAAATGTAACTGAGTTCAAAGGAATTGAAGGAATATTATTGATAGCATATATATTGATAGTCACAGCATTATATCTACAAAACTTCTTGTTATTGTACATTTTTGATTTATATATATAAGAGTATATGTATATGTATATAATCGGTTGATACATATACAGATCTTATATACATTGTTTATTCACACATTTGTGTGCAATATGTATAACAAACGCATTTTTATACACATAGATATAACATTCATAAAAGCATTTAATCCAGAAAATTTTGAATTCAATTTTCCGGGGTAAAGGATATTAAATCATGAACTATAAATGCAAAAGAAAAAAAAACAAAACATGAAAAGCTTTTAATTTAAGTACATATCTTTTTCAACTATAATAAATAAATAAATAAATAAAATCTTTTTTAACTACATACTTCTACTTAATTGTATCTAACTCCATTTATTTAATACAATTGTGTGCATAATATCATGTAGATGAAAGTAATAATGAAGGTTTCGGACTGTGTGTATAAGAACAAAAAACGTTTCAACCAAGTTCAACAATAATTTACATTTTCATTCTAGAAATCTTTAAAAATAAAAAAGCACCCTAAAGTATGCAAATATATTAACAAGAACATCAGCCAGAAATTTATCAGGAAATTTTCTTTTTTCTAGTTTTATTAATTGGACAATTTTTCAACAGAAAATAAATTATTTTGAGAATAATTTGTTCGATTCGATTTGCTAAGAGTTTTAACAGTTTGTACAGTTGTTTCTGTTTCAAGCATAACAAATCAAAGTTATTTTAATTGATAATCAACAAATTTTTCATTTCTGAGAAACAAAATTCCTACAAGAAAATGTGTAAAAAATGCAATTATAGTACACACGTACATACGAGCAAAGAAATAACTAGGTTCTTTCAGTTATATACGTTAATCTACTCTAAATTGTGAATACAATTAAAAAACTCACTTTACACTACTAAATCTAAAGGGCATGGCAGGACTTGCATGGGTTCTATTTTACACACTCTATTTTAAATTCTTTATTTAGGTTCGTTAAAATTCGTAATGTAACTTATTTTGAGCTTGTGTATCTTGTATACTATCATATACGTCTCACATTGAATAGAACGAAATTGAAATAAAACAAAATAACGCTTTACAGGGCAGGGCGCTTTACTTCCACAGCCTGTATTATCTCTGAAAAAAATAGCAAAAAATCACTAAATTCTATCTTTGAAACACAATAACTCTTGAAACAAAGAACGTAGAGAAGCATATAAGGTATCATTGAAGAGAGGGGGGAGTTTCCTTCAGATTTTTCTTAGACCAGATTCTTCTAGCTAGTACACCGTAGTTATTAAAGGGTGTTTCGTAGATTGAGTGCGAAAAATCTTCATCGCTCTCTAGCGGCTAAACGGTTGAGATTACCCCCCTCCCTCTACAACGATTTTTTGTTTGTCTCGGCGAGACCTATCTACTGAGTGCCGGATGACCACCCGAAACCGGACACCCTGTATATACGAGGATATACAGGGTGTTTCAGATCAACGGTAAAAAAATTTAGTAGTAGATAATCCTCGCTGAGACAAACAAAAAATCAATTATGTCATTCAAGAAAGGTAGTACACAATGCAAAAATAAAAAATGTTCTGGGATTTCCCAGAAATTGACTAAAACCTTAACTGACATAGCTTGCTATATCTCTAGAACGAAAAGAGATAACAACATTAGAAGCAAGCAACATTTTTTCAGAAAGAATCAGATTTTCTACTGACGGAAAAGAAATTGCACATTAAACGTGTGTTTTTTCGAGAAATCACTGATTTTTTCCAAAAAATCAGGTAAAAAAGTATAGGTTTTTGAATTTGACTACCCATAACTTTTAAAGAAGCAAGCAACATGGGTGAGTTGTATGTCAAATGAAACGGCAATAGGTCTCCTATCGCATGGTGGTATACTTTTTGAGCTGTGATGTAAAATAACGAAAATACAGGGTGTTTAGTAAAAAAGGAGAAAAAAAACTTTGACGCCCCATAGCGGTTAAGCGGCTGAGATTACCACTTCTCCCCTCTCCTTTGTAGAATGATTTTTTGTTTATCTCTGTGAGGCCTATCTACTGTTAAATTCTTTTACCGTTGATCTGAAACACCCCTTCTAAATTTCGACATTAAAGGAAAATTACACTTCATGCCTATCTATACATATGACGGATACAACATTAATAAGTTTAATTTAATATGTATTAAAAATAGATTCTGAAAAAAAGGAAATCGTTAGTTCATATGTAAATGATATACATGCACGTATGTGATTTTATATACACAGGAAAAAATATCTTATCAATAATGTAAGAAGGCTAAAGACTCATATCAATGTCGCTACCAAATGCAATCGAGTACTGTTTTATTCGATATAAATGTACGAGTATATGCTTTAACATTAAAAACTATATGTACGTATTTATGAATGAGTATGTATACCTACATCAAAGTTAATTAAGTATTCTACCATGTGTTTGTTTCGATAAACAGAAATGTCAATGGTCAATAACTGATGAATAAATGTATATACATTACATGTGTAAAATATTTTAAATGTTCATATATTTCACTTTTTTTGTTTTTGTACACATGCTATCTATAAACTACACATACATACATGCATACTTAAATCATCATATATTACTCATAGATATTAGTGTGCACATATATAGAAATGTTATTTGTATCTGGTCTAGCTATATTTTAAGAACATTTATAGGCTATATCAAAATATACCATATCTTTCAGCTTTTCGAAATCTTTTGTACATATGTACATGCATATTTGACAAAAATCAATATTATTTGACCAACATAATCCATAATTAATTATCATTTTTATCAAATTTCGAAAGTATAAGCGTATATCAGATACTTTGAAAACTTCAACTAATCGTGTACGAATGCGGTATATCTTGAATCGTAACGAATGGTGAAATACGAAAAAAATTATCACTTAAGTATTAAAGAAACAAAAAAAAAAAAAAAAAAACAAACAGGAAAAGTGAATTTTTTTTGTTTTATTGGTCGCATTAATAAAATAAGGATACACAGGATGTTAGCAGTTTTGATATCCATGTACTGGTATTAATTAGTTTTTCTGATAATACTTAAGTGAATTTTTTCAATAAATTAGTTCAAGTCACGAAATTTTAATTTCAATTTTCTGTAACTTGTGAATGAATACTGAATGTGCAAACAGAATAAACAAAAAAGACCACATTTATAATATGTATTTATGTATGAGTGTAATGATAACACAGATATGTATTGTTTCCCAACCTGGCCTATCAAAGAATTCTCAACACAATTATTCTAATTTAAGCCCGAAAAAATTTAATTTCATTCTGTTGACTAATTTTTTAATTTCTTTGGTAGTTTCACATAGCAAAGTTTTATTTATTTTTACAAAGATTAGATTTCATACATACATAAGTATGTATGTGCTCTGTACTAGACACATAATCATCATAGCACCATATCTCTCTTTCTTTATGCTCTATTCTATTCTTTGATTTTTCTTTCCATTCCTTATGGAAAACCTTTAGGAATCGTCTTGTACAGCATATCACCAGCAGTTACGCGTTAGGCTTAACGCATATCATGTTTTGGAGTAATAACTTTTTTATTTGCTATCATACGCCATTCTATTTAAACGGCCACATCATCGCAATCTATTGATTTTGACGAAAGTCTCTCAGTCTATGTCCCTATATCTTTCATTTATATTTTTATACTGCACACATCATGATCATAAATGCCCTATATATTTTTTTTTTCTTTTTTATTTTTTATAACTTCTCTTTCATGCTGAAAAATACTATTCTAAATTTGTTTTATTGTCATCATTTATGCAGTTTTTTTCGGCTCTATTAAGTTTTTTATGTACCTACATATCTATATATATATATATAAAGATTTTTTCATATATGTAGATATTGATTGTTGTACGTATGTAGCTATATGTACATTTTTTGAATGATGGGAAACGACAAACTTATTATTATGTGTCATATATCGTTATCAGTTGGCAAAAAAAGATTTAAAAGACAAAAAGAAATGGAAGTAAATAATGAAAAAAAAATCTAAAAACAAATGATAATATGTATCCATATCAACGTACATACACACATAATTTATATAATGTACAGTACAAAATACTATACCAAAAATATTAAAGCTTGAAAAAAATGATTACAAATAAAATAAATCTACATAAGGTGGGTACATACAATGTAAGCAAAAAGTGATTATACACAGTACTGAATTAATGGACATAAAATCAAAACTAACAATTGCTAATAATTAACAAGAATCTATGATATATATATTGTGGAGAATCTGGTTTGGGCATGGATAATCATTGGAGGCCCAATTAGACCGACATAGCTGACATAGACTATGACATAGCGTACATATGTCTTGCTACGAACAAAGCTAAATGAATAAGTTAAACTATAATTGACATTTCCGTTCTTCGTTAAAAATTCGTTAAATATAAGCTCGTCATAAGCAGCACGATCGAGAGCGTTCACGACATAAGTAACATAAGCACATAACCTCGTTTTTGTTGAATTTGCATTGTTTATTGCTTAGGATGTTATTTATGACATTACAGCTTACCAAATGTTACGTTTTAACATTCGTTATATTTTCTGTTTCCTATGTCAGCTATGTCGTTATAGTTGGGCCCTTACTTACTTACTTTACTATGAAAAAAATAAATCTTTCTCTAATTTAACATGGGTATTTTAAAAACCTAAAAAATTGCGAGCTTTCCGAAAGCCGAAGGTTTTAGTTTGCCTATTTTAGGGATTATAAAAGAATAATTGTAGAATTAATATGTTTACGGCTTAGGAATTTTAAATTCTAATCAAAATTCTTGTATGTATTTTGAAATTGCTAATTCGAAATCTTTGAAGGAATTTATGATTAATTTTGGCTTCCAAAATACGAATTTTCGCCTTAAAAAATTGAATAAAATGTATCCACGAATATTTTAAATTATTTATTAATATGGGAGCCTGCCTATTCTCGAAACTATTCGTAAAAATACTTATACGTAACTTTACGATTACTTTAATTCGAATGGTTTGGGTTTGAAGTATTCTTGAAAATATTCGAATATTTTTCACTTATTGAAAACCTGATTAATTCTATTCGAATTCGCATTTACGTGTAGAAATAACCACTCGAATATATTCCAATAGTTTTCATTCGAATTTTTAGGTATTAGAATTTCAAGAATATGCCCAATGTAAGAACCAATCGTAAATGATGAATTTACATTTATACGTAAAGATTCGAATGGTTTCGAGAACATTCCTCATGATGATTTGTAATCTTACCTCCTGTACCCTTACATTTGGTTTATATTGTATTTCTGCATGTAATGCATAAAATCAAGAAAAATATAAATGACAGGAAGAAAAAGAACTAAGTAATATAAATGAGTGATGTATAATGTACATAAAAATACAACACACATTTATAATATATAAGTCAAATTTATATTATACAAACATCTGTGTATGTACGGGTATGTATTTGCACTCGTACAAGTTTTCATAAAATAAAATGAAAAGTAAAGAAAAGAAATTATGGGCTTTTATTAATAAAAAGAAATGAAGAGTAGAAAAAAAATTCTAGAAAGGAAATTGGAAAAATCAATTATACAGTAATATGTACATGTAGAGAGTATACATATCCATACACACATATATATACATATATGTATGTATGTATGTATATATGTATATATGACAGAATGATTATATATATAGTGTATATTTCTTTAATCCTCAAGTTTTATATTATTATGCACGAGTAAATGTATATAATTATAAACATGTATAAGATGAAAAACAAACAAAAAATATCAAAGAAGAAATAGGATAGATACAAAAATAAAAATCATATAAAATATAAAATAAAAATTTTTTCATAAAAATGGCAGTTTAAAAAATGAAAATGTTTTAGTAGATGACCATTAATACGTATGTATACTGGATTATAAATGTATATGTGCTATGTATTGTTCAAATACATTTATATAGGTCGTGTTGTGACACTGCTGTCGCTTTAATACTTATGTACCGGAGCTCAGTACTTTACTTGATGTTCAAAAATGACTTTTAACCACTACTTTTGTATAAAAAACTATGAAGCACTTCAGTTTTCATATAAGTAAATATTTAATCACTGTACAATTAAATATGCAGATTCGGCTTAAGTTCAACTTCAATTCAAGCATGAGATTCATATAAAATCTATAGAAATCAATATGCTCGCATATTGATAATATATAACTATTTTATCTCTCTCTCTCTGTAATTGAATGACAGTGGCAGTGACAGATACCCCGATAACTCGATAATTGCAGTGGCTAACTATTATCCAAGAAGTCTGGAGCTCAAACTTAGCCAGTGTACTATTACTCTCTCACCCAAGTCAATCAATAGTGTACGTGGCGAATTTAAATAAACCTATTTTTTTTTTATTATTATTCTACTTTTTTAACCTCACAGCCCAAGGTGAGCGTTAGCTTCTTCCATAATTTACCTCCATTTCATTGTATCTTTCCAATCGTTCACATTCACACCCATTCTTCCCATGTCTTCCGCAAAGTCCTATTTGTATCTCTATTTTCGTTCTTCCTCTGCTTCTATTACTCAAAAAGATATGCATTCTCTGTCATTTTATCTACGCGACTCTATCCATCTTATTCCCTGCGCTTTTATGAACCTTATTATACAATATTTTTATTTTGAATCTTTTCTTTCAATTATGAATTATATACTTTTTTCTATGTAATCCGCTTCATTCTTTTATGGGTCCAAACATTTTTCTCAATATTCCTTTTTCGAATATCCTTATTTTAATGTCATCTGCAAATTTTAAGATTCATACACTTCTCTAAACTGTCACCGTTCATAACACAGTTTTACACAACCGTAACTGGACTGGATATCATCATGTCATTTTTGTTTATTACAATAAAATATAAAAAACAACTTTTAATTCAGCGGTAACACTTTGGATTGTCTTCAATTCTCCACCTAAAATTTCCTCAACCACAATAATGGATCTATAGCATGAAATGAAGAATTTTCAATATTAAAAAAATAAATAAAAAAGAGATTTGAACACATTCAATATATTAGTCCCCTAGAACTTAGTACATATATTTATAATCGCCACCAAAATAATTACATAAACAACAGCAATCATCAGATTGAAAACTTACAATACCGTCAAAATATATGGTAAAAGTGATAAAAGGTAAAGCCTAATATGACTTAATCCTGTAAGCAGACTTCATACTTACTATTCGTTTTATACTATGTCAAAATTATTAATAGAATAAAAAAAATAAAATAAAAAAATAAGAAAAACTAAGACAATTTCAACAGAAAATCGTTATGAAAATATAATACGTATGGCGTAAATACATAAGTATTATAAAGAAGAAGAGAAGATAAAAGGCAAAAGAAATTGAATAATTGAATGATCAATGATTGTAAGTACTCGTATAAAAGAATGAAAGAAAGAACGTTTTAGTCATATTAAAAAAACTGAGGATTAAATTTTAACGTGTATTGAACATGAAGAAGAAGTACATATAGATTGAATTTTTATTTTTTATTTTCGTCAAATATTAATGAAGCCTGATGATTTGTGATTTTTTTAAAATCTTTTGTTGATATTTTGATATGTTATTATGATTTTGATTGAATCAAACTATATATAAAATGAAGATAATAATTTTCCATGATGCTATGGCAACAATTTAATTTTATTGCTGTGAATTTGAAAGAAAAAAGTAGAAGAATGAATTATCAATTCCAATCAAAAGATTTTAATCAAATTCATTAAGATTCCAAAAACTTTCAAAATATCTTTACACACATACATAATTGTAATTTGTAAATCAAAAAATTTAAAAATATATAAAGAGAAAATTACTTCGAATAATTTACACTGCAGAGTCTAAACATATAATAGCTGGAGAACTTCCAGGAAGTTTTACAGCAGAGAATGGATTAAAGCAATATGACACTCTTTTCTGTTTGCTTTTTAATATAGCTCTAGACAAGGGACTAGAGGTGCCAAATCAAAAACTTAAGTTTTGGTCCCTTAAAGCAAAAGTTTCTCATTGTTTAGTGGATTCCGATCTTCAGAATACAAACTGATCTAAATCTTTCGTCCTATGTAGTATGTTCGTACTTTCATGCTGTTTTCAAAGTTGTATATTTCGTCAATCTGAGACTTAAACTTGTCAAACAGCTCGCCACAGACGATAAAAACAATCATTAAAACCTTACAAATCTTTACTAATATTGACTGTAAGTGCTGTAAGCATGAACAGATGAACAATTGACGTTTGCAAGCTTTTGAAAACAGTCCTTACTTTTAACATTTTCAATTTCAATATTAATGAAGTATTTCAAATGTAATCTGTTATTCAGAATTTACAATGAAATCAATCAAAAATATATCTAAGTTATCGTATTGAACATTGAACTAACTTTTGCTTGGAGAGTTCTATATTTAGTGTACGTAATTAATTCACATTATAACTAAAAATATGAGATATCAACCGAGTAACAATTACTCCATTTCGCCAATAATTATTCAATTAGTGATGCAAACTGATAAAATGCATTTTACAATCTGATAGGATTATTAAAGTTTGGTGGTATTACACAATGGACTTAGTATCCAAGTATTTAAATAAATGTGTACTGTGGGTGCCGTGAAATAACACCAAACGAAATAACACCAAATTGGTGTTATTTCACTTGCAAATGGAAATAATACCAAATTTCAATTTTTGGTGTTATTTCCATTTGAAAGTGAAATAATACCAATTTGGTGTTATTTCGTTTTAGAATAAATTTTTGACATATAGATAAAAAGGGGGAAACTTCCGAATCGCTAGCTCGTGATAATTGATGAATTAAAAACCCTCTTATCACCTTTTGTATTTTGTATATTTTTGTTTGTTTGTTTGTGTGTGTGTTTGTGTGCATGTGTATATGTGTGTATGTGCATTAGTAGAAGGCAAATCTGAGAGTGTGCGCGTGTGCATGTGTGTGTGTGCATTAGTACAAGGCAAATCTGAGAGTGTATGTATGTGCATTAGTAGAATGTAAATATATAAGTGTGTGCGTTGTGCAGTTAATGTATGTGCATTAGTAAAAGGCAAATCTGTAAGTGTATGTATGTGCATTAGTAGAAGGTAAATCTGAGAGTGTGTGCGTTGTGTATGTGTGTATGTGCATTAGTAAAAGGCAAATTTCTAAGTGTATGTATGCGCATTAGTACAAGGCAAATCTGAGAGTGTATGTAGGCGCATTAGTAGAAGGCAAATCTGAAGGTGTATGCATTAAGCATTTTCTATACAGACATACACATATCAGATTTGCTTTCTACAAATACACATACACACATACACATGTGCACAAAAATACAAAAAAAATTAACATGGCACCCTGCGCAAGAATGACACGCAAAAATGTAACATTACTAAAATTGTAAAGATACAAAGGAGAGTAGCACGGGCCCCTGCACAAGGATAACATGTACTCAAAATCAAAAATAGTACATAAATCTAAAGTGAAATAATTATAAAAAAAGTGCAAACAAATTTTTTTTTCAATAATTTTTATTAAGGAGGAAATAAAAATGAAAGATTATTTTTATTCTAATAATAAATTTTCATAGAACTATTTACAATTTTACGACATTCTGGACATAGAATCGGCGTTCCATTTTTTGTATAATTTTCTTTCATTTTTTCGTAACAATCGAAACATAATTTAAAATGATTGCATGGTCGTAACAATATTTCTCTAGACTTCTCCCAACATATGACGCACAACAAATTTTCATTTTCATTTGTTTCTGTTTCATCATCATTCTCATCCTGCTCATTATCACTATCAATAATCTTTTGCATAACTAATTCATTAGATAGAAATTGATTATTAGAATTAGATATATAATTCATAAAATCTTCAATGGTAATTTTGTTTTTGTCTAGTTTTTGCAATGCTTCTTCTATTAATTGGTGCTTTCTTTTATATTTCTTTTTCGGTGGTTCAAAAATTTCATACAATCCATCGGATAAATTTTTAAATTCTGTTGTTTTTATAGCATCGATCTCTAATAAAGAGTCAAGAAATTTAAAAAAATTTCCATTTTTCGCAATTTTTTTACTAAGTTGGCTATGAAACCCTTCTAATGCACTTGTTGTGCGTACGACACTCATATAAACAGATATTCCTTCTGGTTTCTCCTAAAATATTAAATATATATATATTGCATTATTTTATATTATATATTATATATATCATATATATGTATATGTATATAGTTTAAAAAATAATAAGAAGTTTGAAATATTTACCTTATTCATCCATTGTTTTTCATAATATTTAAGAAATTTTTCAAAAATATTAACCCCTCTTCTAATAAATTGGGAGTTTCTGGCCTCAGACTTCAATATATCATATGCCTTAACTATATCTTGAGGTTTTAACAATGGTAAAGCTAAAAATTTCCGGAAAACTCGATTAGCATTTTTGTTTGAACGTAATTGTCTAATAAAATTTGTATCAATTTTCGCAGCATTTCGTCTAAGTGCTTGGCAATAATGGAACCAGCAACTATTAAATGACGAAGAAGTAAACACTTTTTTCAATGCATTTCTCAAACCCTTTTCATAATCACTTGTAAACGATAATGGGTTCAGTTCAAACAAATTAGCATTTATGTAATGAAAAGCATGGGTATAAATCTCTTCGCTCTTACGATTCAGCAAAATATAAATGATTGGAAAGATCTGTAAATGATATAAAACCATGATTTTCAAAAATATAACACATAAAATGTGATAAAAAACGAAATTGATTATTATTTATTAAATTATACAAAATACATTTCTAAAAAGAAATTTTATAATATAAAAAAATTAATAATGTACGACATACTTACGTGTTCGTTATAAAGAATATGAATTGTTAAAATTTGTTTATATTCACCATGTGGTACAATATTAAAAGTACCGTCTATTAAATAATTTCTTGGAATATAATTTTTTTTATTTAATTCGTTGCAAATTGTTGGTGATATAAACAAAGAATATGCAAAATCATTCTCAATAACAGTTCCTTTATAAAATTTTTCACTTTTGTCATACTTAGACATACCAAAATTTTCCATAAATATTTTATTATTAAATAAATCACAAATATCTTTAACTGTTGCTGGTGATTTTGGAAATACTTGATTTCTAATGTTTAGAAGCTGTCTTCGTATTTTTCCAAATTGTAATTCGGAAGCACCTTCTTTATTTTTCAAACATTCACTATCAAAAATTTCTCGAACATAATTTCTTTTCAATGATACATTTGCACATCGGCTTTTAATAGATTGCAAAAGTTTCAATTTATTTCTAATATTTTCTTGTGTAGGATGATTATGATTAGAACTATTTTTTGGCTTTCGACACAAAAACTGATTTTGCATATCTATCACTACACTAGATTTGCATGATTTTTGATAGCAAACATATCTTTTCGCGTTTTTTGAATTTGTTCTAAAACGATATAACTGTTTTATTTCCGGAATATAAAGCAGAACACTGTCTTTTCTAAGTCCTTCACAAAATTCAAAATTAAAAATATTATTTTCACTATCTTCACTAGCCATATCTTCACTTCAAATAACTTTCTACAATACACTACTTCAAATTTATTTCTACATTTTCATTTAATGTTCTGTACATAAATATTATATTATAATTATATTTCTATGTAATTCAATATAATATAACATAATATCATTTATATTCAATTATCAAGATTTTTATACAATAAAAAAACCTAACAGTATCAATATGATAAAGTTGTAATTTTTCAGGTCAATTTTTAATAAAATTACCATAAAAATTGAAACACAAAAATTACAATAATTTTAAGCAAAACAAAAAAAAGCAAAAAAATTGGTATTATTTCACTTTCAAATGGAAATAACACCAAAAATTAAAATTTGGCCTTATTTCCATTAAAAATTTGGCATTATTTCACTTTCAAATAAAATGGAATGGAAATAATACCAAATTTCAATTTTTGGTGTTATTTCCATTTGAAAGTGAAATAATACCAATTTGGTATTATTTCATTTGGTGTTATTTCCGGCCACCGTACTGTGTATCAATCATCTGAAAGAAAGTAAAAAATAAAATATATAATCATGTATATACTATACATATCTATGTAATGTTTATAATTTAAAAATATATCAAAGTACATTTTATTCAGAATTATGTTTTCGTTGCTATAAATTGTGTAGGATCCTGGGATAATTAACAGGACAAATTATATTTTTTTTTAGTTTCATTCGAGCAATTATTATAATTTTTAAATTAACAAAATAAAAATTTATTTATTTATTAATTTTATTTGTGAAGAGAGGAGTGTATTTCTTCTATACATAAACATTTTGTCATTGCTTGCGATATCACACATTATACCTTTAATATATATTTTTTTAAAGGAAACTTTTGTTTAAAAAATGTTTAAAAAACTTACATTATATGACTACCTGCATTATAAAAAAGAACTAAGTAATAGAAACATATCCCTTTCTTGCACATGGCAAATATTTACATAAAATTCTAATTAAAAATTTAAGGTTTTTGAAAACTTATTTGAACTGAGAAAAAAAAAATGAAAAGAAAACTGGGACACTATAAAGCTAATTCCATGCAACGTAACATTATACCACGAACTACGAAATAATTTCATTCCCACTCTAGAGAACATTTGAAAAAAAAAATCGAGAAAATTATTAAAAATTCAGATAGTACGTACCATACGTAAGTAAATACATATCAGGCGGTTCCAGAAGTATTCGATCTGACGTTTGATAATCAGTCTGGCTTAAGACAGAAAGCAAGCAGAAAAGTTGCTAGTTATTAAATGTACGTGATATTTGGAAAGTTGCATGAAATTAAAAGTGTCTTAAAAACTATGCAACATGTTGACACCCAATATCAGTTGCTAGGGTACTAGTATAACTTTAAATCAGAAAAAAAATATTTATACTATTTTGAATATCTTTCCACTAGGTTATAAAGACAATTTACTAATACAATATTGAACGCTCATAGCAAAATTGTAAACGTAGAAAAAGTTTATCTTCGTTATGCGATCCATTAAGGCCCAACTATAATCGACATACCTGACATAACAAACATAAGAAAAAATAACGAATGTTAAAACGTAACATTTGGTTAACTATAATAACATAGTTAACATACTAAACATAAGCAATACGAATTTCACAAAATGAGCTTACGGCTTATGTTACTTATGTCATGTACGCTCTCGATCGTACTGCTTATGTCGAGCTTATGTTAAACGAATTTTTAACGAATGTCAGCAATGTCAATTATAGTTTAGCTCTTACTCTGATTTTAAATGTCTCAGCTCAATCAATACCAAATTTGAGGTCGATTTTACTTGTAGGAAGTCTGTTCGCTCGTTTACAACAATAAAATGTTGGGTGACGGAGTTTAAAAAAGACGTACAATAGTATGTTCTACTTAATTAGGTGATCACGTCAGAAATAGTGAAGAAAGTTCACAAATTGGTATTGAATAAGCGTCAGCTAAAAGTGGATGACTTGACAATCTTGTTAGGCATATCAAACAGTATAAGACATCTCATATTGACTGAAAATTTGGACATGAAGAGAAAGGTGCTATGTTTATTTACAATTGAACAAAAATATCATTGTAAGGATTCATATGTTCCAGTTGCTTTCTTACTTACCGTATTCACCAAATTTATCTTCCTTTAGATTATTTTCTGTTTTCAAAATTGAAAAAGTTTCGACAACAATGAAAATTTAGAATGTGTAGCAAATGACTATTTTAATAAAAACTTGATGGTTTTTAGTAAAAGCATGGCATCCATGCCATTGAACATCGGTGAAAAGAGTGCAACGAACTAAAATAAGGCAATCTTGAGAAATAATTATATATTTTGATGATTTTTGTGCTTTCTTTGTTAGACCGGGTATTTCTGGGACTACCCAGGTATGTAATATATGTTTGAATTTCCTTATGTTTAGCAACTCTATATACGTATATGCATTGCCACATGTACGTAACGATATAAATGTAGATCCATGTGAACAGATTAGGAATAGGTATGCTTATAAACATTTATTATGCACTTGTGTAATGTGTACCACTTGCGCCTTTACATATGTATATGTAATATTTATTATGCAGTGAGTACATACTACATTCATACATACATCCATACATAAAACATAATGTATAAAAAAAGTGTCAATTGCAGTATATGTAATGCAAGAATTACACCGATAAAATTAATTTGCATTTTTCCATTTATTTTATTTTGATAATAATTTTTAATATTTTCATTTTTCACATGAAATTTGATACAAAAATATATCAAAAAAATAATTAATATTATAAATAAAAAATATTTTCATATACAGTATACTGCAGTCAACTGCAAAATAAAAATAAAATTAAATAAATAAAGTTATCATGAAAAAATATTAATGCGATTTCAACTTAAAGTATATGGCATAATCGTATCTTTAAGAATTTTCATTTTTTTTATATATATTTTTTTTTTATTCTTCGTATTCATATATTGAAATAAAAAATTATATGAGCTACTTGCACGCATATAATTATTATTGTTTATATTTTAACGTGTGATAACAATTAATATATTTCTGAGAATTGTAAATTGCCGCGTAAAGGAACACATAATGAGGATTTGTATGTAAATGCAAATTACATTTGTATACGCATCATATAAAATATTCGAGTTTAAGTATAAGCATGCAAAGGTATAAGATATGGTATAAATGTAAGTTTATAATTTATGAATGCATGCAATGAAGGATTGTGGAGATTTTTCTGCAACATAACGGTAACAATATAACACATATTTATGCTAAATACGAGTATATATATACGAGTATTTACATTTCCTGCATTATGTATATACATATGCTTTTATATACTTTTACATAAAAAAAAAAAGAGAATAATAATAATAATGTATTTCATTTTCACTTTATTGTTATGCAAGTACATTATGTGTTATATATTGTAAACGTATGCAGGATTATGCAAATAGAATGCGTTACGTGAAATTTTTTTAAATGCTATTATTTTGTTTGTTCTTATTATTTGTTGTTTTTACTTTCTATTTTATTTTCTATGTTTAATGCAAATTTTATGAAAATTTCTTAGTATTTTGAATAAAGTGGAATAATAATATGGAAATAATGTGGTAAATTTGCATTAAAAAAATTTTTTTTGACAAGCAGGTTATGGGTTTGCTCCCCTTTTTTTTCTGAAAAAAAAAATTGAAATGAAAGAATTTCATATTTTTCATAGTACGTATTTGATATTTAGGATTTAGATTGTAACCCAAGATGATTAGTTCTGGTTGTATAGTCAAATCAAAAACAAAAAAAAAAGAATGTGTTAGTGGTAGTATATAATCTTCCACTAGCAGGATTTTAACCATATACTGGTATACGTACAATATAATGTTTGAAATAACTAATCATAAAACGATTAGAATAGAATAATGTCAATTTTTAATAAAAAGAAAAAAATTTTGTACAAATAATTATATTCACTGTAGTATATTGAATACATATTTTGAATTGAATACATAAAATTTATAATGAAATATTGTTTAAAGGATTATAATCTTGAAGATTTATCAATTGCAATATTTTTAATGACACGATTTGTCATTAATCCCTACCTTTGATTAGAGCCGTTTAATTGATAATCATAATAAAATATTATACTCGTAGATTCCACCCTGCAATACTTATTTTAAGAGAAATTTTCTAACAGAATTTTTTGATATAGTTAGAAAAAAAAACTCTATTTACAATAATTGGTATCTCGATCAAGGCATAATCACAAAAATTAATGAAAAATTCTATTTAAAATCTGCTAAATATTGAAGACGTACAGTTTATAAATTTTCCATATAATTTCAAAAAACATTTTTGCAATCGTAATGCGAATTTCTAATACTTCATTATCAATGCAAAAGAGTGTCATGATATCTGTCAACAAATTTTTCAAATAGAAATAAATTTTGTTGGCTTCTACTTTTGACTATCTGCATGGTACCAGGCTAATTGAAAAGTCCCGGGCCTGACAGAGAAGGACCCCTTTTTTTTTTGAAATTTTGAAACTATTCTTCAACGTTGTCACCTTTTAGCTCGATACAATGATTCCAACGATTTTGAATCAATTCGATACCTTTTTCATAGTAGCCTGCATCGAACCCCTCAAAATTGGCTTTCGTTTGGGTTATTGTTGTTGTTGTTTGTTAGGGGGGAGGTATGAAACCAGAGGACTTAGACATAACGCTGTCCATTGTACTCGAAGCCCCCGTCTAGTCAAACTTCTTCGTTGCTCTCAGATAACGAAGGAGTTCCACTCGACTTTCAGGCCCAGTTTGTTCGGGTCTATTGACATCAGTGTCGAAATGCGCATTCTAATAGCGGAGAAGGCCAATCACTCGTACAAGAAGTGTTCCGTAGTATCCTCCTCCTCTCCACAAGAAGCACACAGTGCATCACTGATGATTCCTATGATAGCGAGATGCTTTCCACAGGAAATATGTCCTGTAAAAGCGTTGGCCATAGCTCTGCAATCTTTCCTTCCTTGTTTGAGTAGGAAGGCCGCTAGAGCCCGGTCTGCCTTTTTGATAAAGCGCTTGGTTTGCCTGCACATTGGGAGATTTTGCAATAGACTCTCAAGCAGATTACCTGTAAGTGCATCTACAGCATTTTTCACCACCGTCGTGGGCACACCAATTACTGGTTCAGGGACTATGAAACGCGTTTCGGCGCCTTCCGTTTGTGTTATTACTTCATCATTTGTGTAAAACCGCTTACCAGCGAGCCACCTCTTCAAGTTAGGAAATAGATAATAATCGGAAGGGGCCATATCTGCAGAATAAGGTGGATGCGGAAGTATTTTGTGGCCTAACTCGGTCAGTTTGGTCATCGCTTTGCTGTCTTATGAGCTGGTGCGTTATCACACTTTCGCGTATTCAAATGATGGTATAAAATCTTGAACACACATCATACAAAATCTTAAGTCACTTCTGACGGTCTACCTGAACGCGGTTCATCTTTCGTACTAGTACGGCCAAACTTAAATTCTTGCATCCACCTATTGACGATTCGATGGAGAAGAGCTGCCATAATGCTTATCAAGCTTTTCTTTTGTTTCTTTCGCCGATTTTCCCCTTAAATAATAATGTTTTATGAGGACAAGAAATTCACTTTGTTCCATTTTTTTATAAAATCACTGAAGTAATACACTTTTAAGAACTGTTAAACACGAACTAGTTGACAGATGTTTATGAAACCTTAGAGATGATTTTCTGAAGAAATATACTTGTCAAAAAAAAAAAATATTGATATATAGTGCGCCACCTATAAGTCAGGCCCGAGACTTTTCAATCTGCCTGGTATTTCAATATATAGGCCAACTACTTTGAAGAGCACATAAGACATACATATCTCAAAATTATTTTTATATTTTATAACTGACTATGTGTTGTTCTTTTACATATCATATAAATCATAAATATAACTACATATAATACAAAAATATTCTTAAAAGTATTATAACCTATCTATATAACCCTAGGCATACAATGACAATCAAACCACGAAAAATTATACGGAAAACTATAAAACAAATATCATAAATATCCTTAAAATGTTTACAAACTAAAAAAAATAAATCTGATGGTTTGATACAAAATAAGTTACCGAAAAAAATGTAGGTACTTGATAAAATTTAAAAAAAAAACAAAGAAAATTAAATGGAAAAAAAATTTGAAGATTTGAATTAATTTTATCAAAATACACAAATTATACATGTACAAAATACTGAAATAATTTGTAATTTATTTTATATAATAAGTAACAATAAATTTCTGTAAATAATTTTGTACGTGACTTCGTTTACTTTTCATGTGCATTCAATAAACATTAACATTAAATATGATACTGTGTAGTGTATACAATAATAATAATTTTATAAGATATTCTTGAGTACAAATAAAGTAGGTTAATGATAATAATTACAACAAATAAACAAAAATAATGTAAAGATGTATGATGTAGGGATATAATCTGACTACCACAACTCTATGTATGCATTAAAAATATATTATGTACATACTACATTGAGTGTACAGTGTACATTAAAGATATAGCCAGATATACATATATACTTGTATAAACTTTATATACTTCATACACGTGTATTTACTTATGACTTAATTCAATAAATATATGTGTATATCATACAAAGGGTGAGTTTAAAAACCTCAATAAATGTGTCCTGATACGGTGTAATACGTAATACGGCAATACTATATAGTTACGATGTTAAGCTTATATGGTAGACAGACAGTAGCTTATCATCAATGATAATTTGTTGCGAACGATCAATCATTTGCCGTTTGCCACCCAAAATTTAGTTAAATGATCATTATTCTAGCTAAATTTAAGTAAGTTCGAATAAAGTTTCATGACAAATGGAGATGGTGAATTGGAAATTTCCACTGATGAGAAAAAAAAAGAAAACAGACACCACGGTTTACAGATGGATAATTTAAAATTTACAATAAAACTAAAAGTCGACAATAGAAATTAAAAATACTCGTATATAATAGTCAGTATTAGAGAATTTTTTGAATGATCATATTGACACGAATGAAGAGTAAAAGAATGATCATTGATTTACTGCTTTCTATCACCTACCTACCATAATATACAATGTCACTAATACATTTATAATTTGTATGTGAGACACCTAATGCGATTTGTGATTTATCACTTTTAGTTAAAGCGATTCAATTCAATGCTTTAGGTTTAGATAAATTCTTACAAATGAATTTAAAAGATTTAAATCGTCATGATAATTTGCATTTCATAATCAGTATAAACTCTTTTAAAGCAGTTCAATGAGTCATATAAACACTAATAATTCACTTCAGTCCAAAGCAGACATGTCAATTAATTAAATTTTGCAAAAGTTTATTATAATATGTGAATTTGATTAGTGAATTAAGAAATATCGATTTGACAGTGAAATCCACTTATGTTTAAACCGCATTTATTTTCATTAAAACGAATTAGCTTGTAGATACATTGCATCACAAAATGACCTAGTGGCTTAAATTAAACGTCAAAAATACATTTTTTTTTTTTAAACTTTGAGCTGTTGTTGTTGTTGTTGTTTATTTAGGGAGAGGTATGAACCAAGAGGTATGAACTTTCGTAATGTCATATTTTATTTAAGTAAGTTTTAATGTTTTCAAACTTTAAATTTTTGCGTCGGAGGCAGTAAGTATTTAAATATCTTTTGAAATAACTCACTCATACTGTGCAAGAATTTTTTTTCTTGAAAGAAAATATAAAAAAATTTGTATCGATGTAATTTTTTTTCTTTGTACATCTGGGTATACATATGTAAAATATAGGTGCTTATTATGGTTTTCGATTCGATGGTTGATCGAAGAATCTTCTTCGATTCGATTAAATTTAATTTTGGTATTATGTAAGTTTATCGAACGACTGAAAATGTTAGATGTCATTATTTTGAATTATTGTGAATATTTTCTTGTAAAGTGATGCTTTTTTTAAATTTTAAAAGGAAAGGAAAGGAATACTTGGCTTGTTTGTATAATAAAATGAAATTTTATAAATTTGAGTTTTGTACATAATATGCATTTTATAAAAAAAAAACACTGAAAGCTTTATATACTTACATTTTTTTGAACTATCCATTTTTCTAAATGTTTTTTGTTCACAGTTGTTATACATAAATATGACAATTCGTCAGTAAAAATGTGAGCGAATCAGCTGTTCGATTCAATAGAAGGCTTCGAAAAAAATCGAAAACTATAATAGCGACATTTGAATTTGACAGATATTCGATAATTTATCGAAAATCATAATAAGCACCATAATATCTATATTATATGCATATAATCATACATAGTTATGTCGTATACATTCATATTACAATAATTAATGTTAATTCCAAGAAATTTACATAACATTACATTACAAATATGTACATGTGTAGCTAAATCAAATCAAAGTTAAACATTTTGTTCCTTTTGTAGTCTTTATAAACAACAGTACATGTATGTTTAGTACATAATACAATATACATTTATACTTGTGTCATGCGTGTGTATGGGTATTGGGTACTATTTCTATAGGCGTTTTATATGCATAAATTAATTTTCCATCATCTATACACCTATACTTATACTTATACGTATGTATATAATGTTTACATGTATATTTATGTACATAAATGCATATTGAATTTTATTTTTATTTTATTTACTGGTCTATGTTTTAATGTGCTATTAATTGAATTTTACTATCATGTAACTGACATTTAAAAATAAACGCACAGAAAAAAAAACATTACAGAACCATTTATATATCATATCATCATACTTATTTTTATATACATTATTTACAGACACCACCGGAAAGTAAAATAGGTTCACATTATTTTCCTCTATAATTAATACATATACATTATGTCAAAATAACATTGAAGAATAAAAGTGAAAATCATTTCATTACATAATTATGAAAAAAAAAAAAAAATAAAGTGAACCAATCTTGCAATCGTATACTGTCCGAGGATCTAATGTACAGACAATTATTTTTATTTTTAATTTTATATTTTCTTTCTTTACTTTATTACATATGCATTACATAATATTCAAAAGTCAGATTTTTCTATATTGTGTGTGTGTACGCAACGTGTATGATGTGTACAAATTCGAAAATATATAATACGTATACCCATACGAGTATAATGTAGTTCATAAGAATTATATGTACATTATGCCACATTATACGAATCTTCATTATTGTTTAGATTGAAGGGGTTTTGATGTACTCAAAAATGAATAATCTAAACATTATACTATAAATACATATTTTTTAACATTATATGACACGCATGTATTAAACACAAATACGCATATGAATTTTTGTACAATACATATTTACGTTGAAGGATTTCATTATATTAAAAATTCATTCCGTATTGTTTTATTAAATTTTTTTTATTCTTCGTCACTATATTTTCCTTTTTCTTCTTCCTTATTATAAATGTGTTGTACTTTACATTACATGTATTGTATATACATATATTTTTGTAAATGTGCAAGTAACGTGAAGTTTTCAATAGCTTTTTTTTTATATACAAATGCCATAAATACATTAATGTTTTATAAAATAATGATATGTTATCTAATAGAGCATGTAGCATAAGTAAATGCACATTTGTACATAATATTTGTATAATACAATCAAAAACAAAAGTCATAGGAAAAGTAGCATTTGAGCTATAATGCATCTGAATAAAATCTTCGATAAGAACAGGAAACTTTTATGCACTTTAACGTTTATAAGAAGTGACACTATACATACATATACATATAAATAATAATATTTATCACTACTTTTAAATCCTTTAGAATCAAATAATGATTCTATGGTGCTTATTTAGACATCTTCTATACATAAACTTTAATCATACACAAAAATCATTAAGTTTGTCATCAAAATCATCATCATACAGAATCAAATCTGTGAATACGAGTGTATTAAATGGTTTGTGTATTATATGTGTCTAGTATTATGTACTATTTGCAAGTAAAACAAAAATGTTAAGTGAGGTTTTTTTCTTAAAATTTTCATTTATGTACAAGAGTACATGAATAGACATGTATAAATTCGTATACAAGTATTTAGAGTATACAAGTCATTAGAACATAATTACGTACCTATACCTAGTGCATTACCATAATCAGCAAATACTTAACTTGCATTCATAGTTTCTATCCTGTTTTCCATATTTTATGATTTAAAAAATGATTTCTGTTCTCATAGGTATAAGTTATTTCATAAAATATCTATTATATGCATTTACATATGAGGCATAAGATGCATGTAAAATTTGTTTGAAATATGTGATCCTTAAAAATAAAAAAGCTTAAAAAATAGAAATAAGTAAAGTATGAAATACCAGAAAGAAAAAGGAAAATAAGTATATGATAATTCCAAGAAATGCAGAAAATACAAATAAAAACATTAGAAACTAGCATACAAAATCATAAAAGTTTTTTTTTTTAGAAAAAAATGCAAGAGTACAAAATACTCGTCTACATATCTACATTTTTTCAAAATTGAAAAGGCATTTATTGATACCTACTTTACTCTGCTTCATTCATTTATTTATTTTTTCTGTTTTCGGTTTAAAGTTTTTCATAATGTCAAAAACAGATTTTATTTTTTATCTTGTACATATTTTATGTCTGTAAATTTTTAATTTCTTTTTTCGTAGTATATTTTCAATAATGAAACAAATTCTGATGCATACATGCATACATTATATGCGATATATACATATATACAAACGTGATAAAACTGAAAATGATTTTTTCATTGTGAATTTGCGTATTATATGAGTGTGCATACTTTTAAAATTGCAATGAACTTAAAAACGACAAAAAATTTCAATTACATGTGTGTACAGTGTTGTGCAAAATAATAGCAACCATTACAAATCGGAGATAAATATTTAATTTATTTAAAATTTGTTTTTTGGGTATTTTGGGTATTTTCTTTTTATTTACGACAATAGCACTGTGAGTCTAATAAATCACCCTACTATTCCTAATCCCTCTCAGCCGACGAGCGACGGTATTATTATTTATACTACATTATACATTAATAACTTATTCTCACTCACGCATGACCTTCTTTTATACGGTTTTCGCAACACGATGCAAACTTCAAATAAAACACCAAAATTTTGTATTTGTAGATGATGTAGTGTTTCCCACCGTCATAAAACTACATTATCGTTGGTTCAAACTTAACACGGAGTGACACGGATCACTCAGAGTTTTAATCATTATTGCTTAAACACAACTAAGGCGAATTGCAAACAAAATGGCGGAAGCGATTTCAAAATTTTTCGACAACGTGTAATGCATTGAATCCTACCACAATCAAGACGGAACACGATATTCGAATTTTTCTATTTCCCAATTTTTTCACATTCAATATACTTACATTGACATTTAAAATTTGTATAAAATCAAATCAAACAAATAACCAACTGACATTTGTCGCTGTTCACAATTCGCGTTAATTGTGTTCAAAATGCGAATTCGAATTCATCTGACCTTTCGCGTTAGTTGTGTTTCTGTAATTAATAATGAGTCCCCCATCTCTTCTGGCAAATTTCATTCAAATCGATGGTGGGTTCTCCAGATCTGTAGACATTTACCTTTATCTAAATAAATACGAATAGCTGTTATACCGTTTTGCAAAACACTTATTAGATTTTCATTTGATTTTTTCTTGAATGCGAAGGAAGCTACATATTATGTGCACAGCGTATTAAAAATAAATGTGTACAGGAACCTGTGTTAGGAAAATAAAATATTAATGAACGTGTATCTCCAAACTACATAAAGCTATGAATCTAACTAGCTTCCTATAACTGAAGAATGTATAACGTAAGGTATAGATATTCTATGACACACATATGTATATAACTGAACGGATATTGAAAAATGAATATTGACGGTTATTGTTTTCATTGTTATAAGCATATTTTTTTTTTCTCCTTCATTTTTATTTTTTTTTTGTTTTTCATTTTTATTCAATCATAAAATGTAGAGAAATTCACTTTTCTAAACAACATGCATACATATGTAATATTATACCTACAGAATCATATAAGTAAGTATATGTGTATATAAGAGTATGTAATGTACGGGGTACGGGTATAAAAAAAACTGTAAATATACATACATAAGTGCAATGTAAAAATGTATGTATGATCATGTAAAGAGTTACCTGTTTATTAATGCATGAAATCAATTATCTCAGAATTCTGAACATTACACAATACAAAATAAGAAAATTAAAATTAAAAAAAAAATGTTTTCTAGATAGTACGAGTATATTACAACATAAAATGAAAAAAAAAAAAAAACGTGCAAGTGCTAAAAGAAAAAGAAAAATGCATTCATGTATGATGTAGATGTAGATACATGCCTCTACATAAGTAATACACTCGTATATTTTATAGGAAAAAAATACATAAAGCAGCATCAGGAGAGAAGAAAAAAAAACCATACAAAGCTGATTATATTGTACACTTAAATGGCTAGAAAAGATTTGTTGAAGAGACTTATGACAATGATGACTAAACACACACGTGGTAGTGATGATATTCAATATAGAGTGTATCACGGTATCATACATATATGTACTTGTACTTGTATGTACATATGTACATTGTATATATATACATTAATATGAATATATAAATCACAAATATTTTAAATACAATATCTTCATATTCATATACTTATATACGAGTATTATGTAGATTCATGTATGTGTAATTATTTCAATATCTATACATTCATCTCTATCACATATATCCTTATTTTGTCAAGAATAAATACATAAATGAATAAAAGAAAAATGAATTTATACCAATGCATGCACTACATATATGTGTTTATTATTATGTACATAATACGGTACGTGCGGATAGTATTATATCATGTAGTGTGGAGTCCTTTTTAAGTGAAAGCAAATATAATACAAAGCCAATTAATTTGATTTCTTCTATTGTTTAAATGACAAAAAAAAAGAAAACAAAAACAATAAAAAATAAAAAAAAATTTATGTATAGACATCTTAAGTGATATATCCACAAGATGATAAAACATAAAACTTATTATATTACGAATCTATCGATTTATCTAATTTTTTATTTTTTCTTCGTATCCCTAACCTAACCATGTACCTACATTTAGTATGTATTTAGTGAAATCGTAAAACCCTAGAACTCTTGATATAGACCCGAACTCTTTTTTTTTACACAACAGATACGTTCCTTAAAAAAGTGTCCAGAAAAAAAAATTGTGTAAAAATTACATAGGGAAACTGCTCCCATCCCATTGGGGGACAAATTCGAAGAAATATAACTTTTAAATTTTTTGTAATGAATCAAATTTTGATTTTTTTTGCTTTGTAATATGCTAGTAAAGTTTTTATTGTCTCTGACAAAGTTTTTTTTTTTTTTCATTTTTTCACATGTACAAGCATGTAAAAACTCATTTGGTTTAGTGACATCAGTAACCACAACCGTTTAGCCGCTAGAGGGCGATGAAGATTTTTCGCAATTACTCTACGAAACATCCTATAACAACTTCGATGCACTAGCTAGAAAAAAGTATTATAAAAGAAATCTGTAGAAAAATGGCCCCTCTGTTTAATGATACCTTAGATGCTCCTCCACGTCTTTTCTTTCAAGAGTTATCATCAACTTGTTAAGTTAGGTTAAGTTATGACTTCTACCTTCAAATACGTATACTTTATTTCAAGTGAACAAAAAATTACAATAAACAAATAACAATATTCAGAAATGTCAATACAAAGAAAAGAATGAAACAAGATTCTGAAATTTCGATTAACGGTGCGATTCTGGATAAGAAATCTCTTATTCCTCTTATTTCTCTAAAGTTTTGGTGAAATATATTTTTTAAGAGGAATCGGTATTCTGGAAAAGAGATTCACCTCATAAAATGACATAAGATTTACCATAGGTTTTAAACCCACCTTATTCAATTTACTACTTGTTATATACAAAGATAATGTAGTTACACTGTATTATCGTCTTTGTTATTAGTAATTATTACAATTTTTATTTTTATATTACAATTATTATTATTATTATTATTATTATTATTATTATTACCTATTATTATTTATAATTATAATAATTATTATTATTAATACAATTCTATATTATTATTATCAAATTACTTACAATATGCACGACACGAATACAATATTTGAATATCAACAATATAAATAAAATAAATAAGAGATATAAGAGGTCCTCATCGATGACCTCTAAAGTTTAGAGATTTTTGTCCGTTAAAACAGAATTTTTCGTTTATAAACGTTCAAAAGTAGAATGTCAAAATTCATTAAAAAATTCACCACTGAAGTTAAGAGATCAGCTGTTCACATCTCTTATCTAAATTAATTTAACTCCTAAAAGTATGTAATTTGCACTAAAAACGATAAGAGAAATAAGAGATCTCTTATCCAGAATCGCACCGTAAATTTCGAGTTGATACCAATTTGATATTGCTTGAAAGTCGAATTTTTTAATTTTGTGCATGTGTAAGTATCTTTTCCTCTGCGATTCCTATAATCTAATTTTTCATCGATATTAGTTTCGTATATGAAAACCATTTTTATGCTTTGTCCAATTCCTGATAGATATATTGCTTTGTACTTAAGTTTTTTGCTAAAACAGAGAATTGTATTAAACTTGGATAATTTATCAAACTAAATATTATGCAATAAATATCATCAACATAAGTATATTCTTACACACAAAGTGAATTTAGAAAAAAAAAGCTAAACAATTTACTTAGTTATTTCTTTCTTTTTATTCAGAAACATTTATCACACAGAATTACTTAAAAAGAATAAAAAAAAAGTTTACGTTTTTTTAGAAAAACAAATTTTTACACAATCGGATGCACACATGAAAAAATAATTCAAATCAAAAACAAACAAAAAAAATTAAAAAAAAAATTTAATTTTACCAAATTTTATGCATAAGAAGAAATTATTTGTAATTAATGTAATAAATTATTTCTATTAGTGTTTTAGTGTTTCTCCAAAAGTACACAGTAATCAGTATAACCACCAACAAACTGCATTCTCTTGTATGTACAGTACTCACATTCAGGCGATGTAATTAACGTTATGAAAGAAATTTTTGAGAAGAACACTTGAAAAAATTAATAAAAAACAATAAAAATAAAAAATTATATCAAAATTTTGAAAATTATTTACATTTATCGCATTGTATCATATACGCAGGCATGCCTATGTATTTTCTCATACACTATAATATTTATGTATATACACGAGTATGTACGTATTATTTATTCGCTCGTTCTACATTTTATGAGTATTACAGTCGCAATATGGTAAATTTAAAAACCACACACATATCCATGTACAAAAGTGTGTAAGCGTGTTTTATAATATAATGTATGTAACAAATTTTATTCACCAAACAAAAACGCAAAACAAAAAGTTAAGCATTTTATGTATGCATTTGTTAATACTATAGGAGTAAAAATAAAAAAGAATAATATTTTTTTTTTTATATAACGAAAAAAAAAATAAAACAAGAAAGAAAATTAAATAACGAAAATTTATAAAATGTTTGGAAAGAAAATTAAAAAAAAAAAATACTGTACGGAAATAAAATCAAGCTTCAATTGCATTTTATTTAAATTTTCTTTTACATATTTTTTTATTTTTCACCAATTTTTTATTAAGGGTATTCGATTAATGCCGAATAAAAAAATGTGTTATACGTTTTTATAAAATTTTGTGTGAATAAATTTTTACATGAAGCGATAGGAAATTTAATTATTCAAATTAGTCGCGTTATTCATTTACCTTGCGTGCATACGTCTATTCATTTGCTAAATACAAAACAAAGAAAACAGTGCAAAATATGAACACAAATTCAATGTCTTCAAATGTTTGTACAGTCTTTTTTCTAATAAATTTCATGTGTCAAAATTATATTTTATAGTGGAGACAAAATTGGCGGAAATGAAATATTCGCAGGGTTACGAGGTGTTATGTAAAAATATAATTTAGCTTTCATATTTTCCCAGCTGTCTAATGTCTTCGACACACAGAGGTTGAAATTAAGTAGATTTCATTTTAATTTCGAGTGACACACAGCGATTTTGACAGTTTGTCTAATTTATTTAATTCATCTAATTTTAATTTAGTTTATCTGAAAATAGCTACTTCTTCTATTAAATACAACTGTCAATTATATTCAATTATTTCTTAATTACAATTTTAAAAAAACATTTTTTTGGTTTACAATTTGTTGGTAGATGTCTCTGTTCTACGTAAAGAGCGAAACATAAGTAGATTTTGAGCGATTATTACGTATTTTTTATGTAATTTCGCTGACTAGATTTCGTCCCAAATCCGTCGTTTTTTCCGGATTCCGAGGTTGAAATTAGCAAAATACTTAATTTCAACCTCTGTGTGTCTACAATATAAGTTCTTAATTTGTTTCTAGTAATTAATTTGAAATTCCACCTTTTGGTCTTATTTCGCTTCTATGATACATTCAATGCAGTGATTTCAAACTTGGACTTCGACTTTCGACTTCACTGCATGCTTAACGCTCATATCAAATATTTTGAGTACAGTAAATTGAATTTTGACTTGACGTTTGTTTGATGTGTCAAAAAAAAAAAAAAATCTCATTTCTTTTATGTTGTCATACTAGATGCAGTTGACTGCAACATTGAATTTTCTCAAAGTCGAAGTCGACGAAAAAGTAGCTGACAATTCTGTTGCAGTGAATGTAGAAGTGGCATTAGTTACTGTGGCGTAAAAAAAAAAGAAAATTTTAACAATTAAAAAATGACAGAAAATTTCAAATATTGCTGAATTACACACAACGTGCGTCACAGTACGTTCACTTAAAATTAAAACCTGTGTGTAAATTTCTCTCTAATACGAGTTTGTAATTTTAGTCTCTTTAGTGAATACCCTTAATATTTATATTTTTATAACTTTGCCAAAGAAGACAAAATGTAAAAAAAAAGTAAATGCATATTTTAGTTAAATGGCGTTACAAAAATTGTACGATAAATATTTTACGTAAATGCATACAATTTTAGTGCAAATACATTTGTACGTGTATATGAGTATCATCGATGACTATGAGTGCATAATAAATAAAATTCTCTAAAAAAAAATATAAATAAAATTTTCCAAAGCTAGACCATCACGTTTAAGAATAAAAATTAAATGTACAATATTTATATGCAACATTTCCTTAAGAGTATTTGTTAAAAAAAAAAAAAAACAAAAAAAATATCGAAAAAGAGAAGAAATAAAAATAAAAACTCACAAATATTTATTCTTTATTTATTGGAAAATTTAGATTCGAATCGTTCTAATTTTTTGTTACATACACACTCCTATATTAAACAGTAAATTGTCTATTGTATGATATATGTATGGATGTATGTGCTACACATTACATATTATGTAATATGTATATAAGTATGTGTTACACATTCATATGTATTATCGTATTATATATGTACGTAATATATGCTTGTACATATAATATTTTTAAAAAATTGTAGCTATAAATAAATATTTAGGTTTCCTACTTCACAGTTACATATATCGGGTTTTCCAATAGGGACATAACAATTTTGTATTTTAATACTAAGGAGGCTTTAAACATTTTTCATAATCTGTCAAATTTAGAACGTCAGTCAATGTTAATATTTTTATCATGGTGAAGTTCACGAACGAGCAACGTTCGGAAATTATTAAAAATTACTACCGCAATTCTGAGTCGGTAGTCGCAAGTTTAAGGGCGCTTACTCCGATTTTCGGTCGTAATAATCGTCCCACCAGACAGGCTGTGCGTGCTATAGTGGATACATTCGAATTAAAATATTCACTATTGGATGTTCCTGAGCCAGTAAGACAACGCACTGGTCGAACTGCTGAAAATATCGTGGCCGTAAGTGCTTCGGTTCTAAATGACCCAAACCAGTCGATTCCACGCCGTTCTCAAGAATTGGGAATCTCTAAAACCACATTATGGCGAATTTTGCGTGATTATCTTGGCTTACACCATTACAAGATCAAATTAACTCAAGAATTGAAGCCTCTTGATCATTTGAAGCGATTTAAATGGTTTTTTTTTTAAATTTATTAAAACTATTTAAATTTATCGTTTATGCGATTTAACGCCGTTTGATTTATTTTTATGGGGTTATGTTAAGTCGTTGGTTTATATCAACAAGCCAATAACGTTAGAGGAGCTCAGAGGCAATATCAAACCCGAAATTTCCAACATTCCGGCTGATATGTGTGAAAGAGTGGCGGAAAATTGGCTCCAAAGAGTGGATCGCTGCAAACGTGCTCGCGGTGGTCATATGAATGAGATCAAATTCAATAATTAAATAATATGTGCACTTCGCTTGGAATAAATTTCAACCTTATATCTTAATTATTCTGTATATTATTTAAATATAAAATTGTTATGTCCTTATTGGAAAACCCTTTACATACGACAGGAATATATTTGTGCATTCTGTTGTCATTATGTGCATATAAGTACGAGTATGTGTACATCTACAAATAAATAAGTACAAATAAAATCTATTGGAATAGATACATCAGGGGTACCCAAATTTTAAAGATTCCAGTCCAGACCCAACTGTTGGAAACCATTAAGTTTCCGCCATTCCATACCTTTATGAAACTTAATGAGAAAGCAAATATAAAAGAAAACCTAGAATGAAATTTACAGATTTGTTTTCATTCAATATATTGATGCTGGAACCTAATCATTATAACATAATTATATTTTATGATAGGATGTATAATTAGAGTACGATTACTTTCTATTTTTAATCATAACGAAGAGAATTTTCCAATCCAAATTTATTTCTACATTTTTGTTTTTCATGGCTATCATTGCCAATAATCCAACTTCGCATGTATAATCTATGCATTAAGAGGGAGAAGTAATTTCAAAGCTGCACTTTTTAATTTCGGATGCGTGTTTTTTTCTGTCAAACGAAATTTCAATAATCAAAAACTAACAACATGGCCGCTATTAACTGTCAAAATCTACTCGTCTCTATTGGAAAACCCTTCATAAAAAAAAAAGTTTTTATTTTCTTTCTCATTTTCTAGAATTAATTTATTTAATGTGTAAATGGAATATTTATGTAATTTACTTTCATTACTATATGTACGTTATGTACATGTATGTCTGCATACGCATACACAGTTATGTGCTCTATAATTATATAATGGGATACTACACAATTTATTTTCTAGATACTTTTTAATCATAATATATAAATATAAATAGTCTACTAGTTGTATGTCCTTTTATAGGAGTATTATTTTCATCGTGGCATATTAAATTTATTTTTAGTTTGCTTGGTGATTACTGTTATTGTTGTTATCGTTTCAAAAAAAAAAAAAAATCTTTGTAATTTCTAGAAGGAATATAAAATTTTACCAATCTTAATTTACTTTGACATATGATATTCGTTATATAATTTTAATTTTTGAAGACGATATAATAACATATAATTTGTAGGAATTTCCTTTCATTTCTTTCATTATATTTACTTCAATTTTGTCTTCAATAACTAATAGCAGCTATAGCAATCAAGTGTGATATTCATGCACTTGTGTATGTGAATGGGTTTGCATTAAATAAAATTAGATATATGGTCAGAGGACACAGAACTGACATCACGAGCAAAATAATAACAAAAATGGTAGAATTGGTAGAATTATCGAAAGCCTAACTAAAAATTCAATGTTTACGTCTATTTTTATGAAAGATTTTGTTCCAATTAGAAGTTTCGTGAATTTTAGTAGCAATTGATTAGCAATTTGGTTATAGACTCATTTGAAGATGATATTGATATTATTAAATTAAGAGCTCTTAATATTCAAGGTTGACTAAGATTACAAGACTAAGTTTTTTAAATGGCAAGTATCTCAGATCTGAACCCTATAAAAAATCTATGGGTATCATAATTGAACACAAAATTTGTGAAAATGTGAAGCAAAGTCACTTTGCAGAACTCACTTCATATTATAAAGGAATGCACACAAAATATTAGCGATAAGTTCAAAGATTAAGCAAATTTACCATAAGATTTTTCGTCTATACTTTTTAGGAATTCACAATTTTAGTATAAAAAGATAAACTGTTTTAAGTTTTTGGAATTAAAAACAACTTTAATTCTTTAATAATATAAATTTCTTTTAATTTTATTAATTTTCACAAAAGAAAAATGCAATGAGGCTATCCATATTTCCACTGCCATATGTACAAATTTAAACATGATTTTACCTTAAGAATATTATAAGTGATCACATTTTACTTACATTTCATGAAATAACATGTACTTTAATGTAATATTGGTGAGACTTTAAACGTAAATAGACAGACATACAGATACCATACACAAATAAAATATATTTAAATAAGAGTATGGTATGAACACAATAAATTTATAAATCTTGTCATTATTATTTTAAAGTCGTTTTTGTGATACAAAATAATCCTGTCTAAATTTGAATGTCGATTATGTATATGTGCGGTACGTGTACGTGTCACGTACATATACATGTATATGTCATATATATATATATACATGGATGTGGAAAAGGCATTATCTATTTATACTCGTGTTGTTCTTCCTCGATATTTACAATGTGTACTCGTGTGCGTACATAAATACATATACTAGAAGTTCGAACCTACAAAAAAAATGTTGAAAAGGATAATATCAGAAACGAATTTTCATAGTCTGTTTCTAGGAAAATCTAACACAAATTCTAAATTTATCACATGTATACGAGTACACGTACACATACATTTATATACAATATAAGTATATAAAGCACAGATAGCTATTTTTTTTTTATTTTTCCCACTCTGTGTATTTTCTAGAAATTTTTATTTGATGATTTTGTGCTTCTCTTCGAAATTTATTTTTTTCTTATGTGTGCAGTATACGTGTACCTACTTATACTTATGTAGTTATACGGAAACGGAATATACATCGACTATACGTTTTCATATTATAAGTTATGGATGGTTGTTATGGGTTATCATCATATGGTGGTATTTCAAAACCAGAAAATATGAAATGCAACGTGAGAACAAAAAGATAAAGACAAATAAAAACATCAAATAGTAAATGAAAAATTTGAAAATTGGAAAAGTAGAAAACAGATAGATGAAACGAACCTAGCTGGAAAAAAAATCCTTGCAAACGGCAATAAAGTGAAATTTATTATTCGCGAAAAATCGTTTTAGAATCTTTTACGGATTATCTTTCATCAGTCATTCATTCATTTATTTCATTTCATTTAAGTTTTGTTTTGGTTGGTTGAGTGTTTGTTTTTGCTACTTACTATACCATCACATAACCATACTGCTGCTCTTAACAACATAACATTTTTATTATTTACACTTTAACGTAAAAATATTAGCTATACGGCTATACAAAATGTAGGTAGGTGTATGAAGACATTCGCTGATTTTATTTTAATAAAATGTATACGAAGAGATACTACATTCACGCATACTACTGCGATAAAAAAATAAAGTGAATTTGTTTATAAAATGAAAAAGTTTAGCTGGGTTCATAAAGTCAACACTGCAGTAACACTGCAGCAACATGTCCAATCAAGCGTTCAAAAAGTAACCATGACTAAAATAATCTGGTTTATTTTTTCAACACATTAGTAAAACTAACGTAACTACTACCATAATAAAGTATCGTAACACAAAAATTTTATGTTACAGTAACATTGAATCAACATTTCTGCAACACTGCAAAGTCATGATTACTAAATGAACCAACCCTTCTATTTATTCTTCCAAATTAATCTCATCGCCTTCAATCAAAGTACTTCCAGACCGGCACATTGCACCTATTATAACGTTTTTTTATGTTTTTTTTTTTTAATTCTCGAACCATTCGCTTGTCATCTCCTCGATCGAGTCGAAGTGGTTTCCCCGAAGCGATCTTTTGAGTTTAATAAATAGACAGAACTCGCTCGTTGTTCAGGGGAATAAACTTTTCGCCGGCTAATATTAAACAAACGCATCATTTTTGTTTATTATCCAGTTGAGATTTCAGGTCTTAATAAATTGAAGTCAAAATTTATAAAATACAAAAAAAATTCTAAAAAAATTAAATGATTGTTAATCAAGATTGATAAATGCGCACCCTATACTTTCAATCAAGAAAAGAATCTTCAATCATTACTGCCGATCAAGATTGATAAGTGCGTACACTCTCTTAACTCACAAAAAAATAATTTCATGATTTTACCTGTGAAATTTAAATGATAAAATTCACCTTATTTTTTGATCACAGTATTACATGAATATTTGTTTTATATACTTAGTTCGGTCGTTTTACGTTATTTTTTTACGAAAAATTTATGTAGGTATTTGCTGCCTATATGCACAGAATATATATGAATGTGTGTAAACTTTCACATGTATGTATATTTACATACAATATACGAGTAGACGATTACACCTATATGCCATTCCTTTTTATATTTTTGGTATATTTCTTAATGTTTGTACGTGTATACATTTTTCTATTTAGGTTTTTTTACAATTCAAAGTAAAAGCATTAAGGAATTACTTTTACGTGAAAAATAAAAATAAAACAAATGAAAATGATAAAACAAAACTAAACTACTAAAATTAAAAGAAAATACATAGACGTTCACATATATGTACATAGAAAAAATATAATACAAATGTAAATGTATAAGAAAAAAAATGAAGCATTTATGAAAAATAAAAATAAATATTTGAGTGTTATCTAGTATAGTACATAAAGTGAAAGATATTATTATATAGATTTTTTTTTTTTTTTGATTTCAAAATATTTTCTTATTTTACTTTTTTTTTCTTCATTTTTATATTATATCTGTGTATAAAGAAGTAAAGAAGCAAAAAAAAAAAAATTTAACATTTATTTTTACTGAAAATGACATACTTTTCGTCTTTATATTTAATGATGGATTTTTTCTCTGCCGCTTGTTTTTCATTTTTATTTTAATTTAATGTTATGTTGTATACACATTTAAAACCGAACCATATACATAATATTCACAATCTATCAAAAAAATAAAAATAAATATGTATTTAGTATATACATTTACGTATACATGCACACAAACAAAACTTTTATTAAAGATTGATGTTTTTTTTTCATATACATTGAGATTCATAAGTACAAATCTAGAACGTAAAAGTTACATATATTCGTACATTTATGTATTTAGTTATATAAGAGTATGGATACGTACTGTATCACTGCACCAACATATATATGAACATACATATGCATATATAATACTTACTTATGTGCATAGGTATAAATTTGCTTTCTTCTTAATTAAAATTTAAACTAAATGAACAAAATATGTAAAGTCGATTTTTATTAATTTTTAAATTTTATACTCTATTTTTGTATGTATATGTGTATAGTTATATATTTTAGTATGAGTGCTATATACATACATACATTATGTATATAACTCGTAAACAAAAAAATAAATATAAATGAAATGAAATAACACAAGGATAAAAATAATAAAAATATTATGAAAATTTATTATTACATATATCTTTTTGATGATGAAAATTTTCTCTCTTTTCGTTATACATATATTTTATTTATTATTTTTTATATAGTTTTAGTTGTTAATATTTTTATTTTTATTATTTTGGAATAAAACAAAGGAATAGGATAAAAAAATTGAAGTACATAAATGTGAAAGAAAAAAAAAAGTACATAGAAGAAAACTCATATAGTGAAACAATATTCTAAATAATTATTACCTATTTCTGTTGAGTGTACACCATTCGAATAGTTTACAAAATGGACTTTTGTTTTAGTATTCTTATATATGTAGGGCTATAAATACAGAGAATATGTATGTAATAAAAAAAAAAAAGAAGAAAAATAATGTTTTGGCAGAGTTTATTTTTTCTTGTAAATATTTTATTCTGGAATACTAACTATATAGAGTATACCGACCGATATTGATGCCGATAAAATTATTGTACTAGAATTAGTAAAAATGCATAATATGAATGTATACAATCAGAACCAAAAGTCATTGGACAAAGTAAAATTCAAATTTTGAATTCATCACCTGTTAAAGATATAACTCATATGTGTGGGTAATAAAAATAAATTTAGATAGATAATATTCTTGAGAAAAAAAATAATGGAAGGAAACATTTCAATAAAATGTTAAATTCATTTAAAAATTTATACAAAAAGACCTTTGGAAAAATTATGAAATATTGAAAATTTTGCTTTCAAAACAGTATGTATATTTTCTTATTGGACGGTTACAGGTACTAAAGCAAAATAAGAATATTGAAAGAATGGAAGGCTTAATATAATATTTAGCGGTTTCATTAATACAAGATGTTAAGTGATGAATGAGTCAAAAATCTGTAACGCCCTCTACCGACTAGATGATTAAGATTTTGTGCATCCTACTGTTAAGTTTCTTGTTTTTATTTTTGAGATTTATAACATATTGCTTTGGAAACAAATTATTGCAATATGAATGTCTTTCAGTATCTGTTTGCATATACATTCTGTCAAAAAAGTGCCCGGAATTTGTCGATTAAAAAGTCTACACTAATGCTAACGAAAAAATTTTTTTTCTGTAAGTTGGCAGTACTATGACTAATTATGACGCCATTTTTGAGCACGATCTGTCAACTAGTATTTTTACAGCAGTTGGTTATATCAGTCGACTTGAAGTGCTTTCGGCGATTTTTAAAATGAATAAAAATATTGAACAAAGAGTTTGTGTTAAATTTTGTGTTTGTGTTTCTAACGGAATATCCTGTGCAGAATCATTTAAGATGTTGAAAAAGACTTATGGTGAATTAGTGTTATCTAAAACACAAGTTTACGAGTGGTACAAGACATTTAAAGAGGGCCGTGAAGTGTGTGAAGATTTGCCTCGTCCCGGTCGTCCTTCGACGTCAAAGACAGATGAAAACATTAATCTTGTAAAGGAAAAAGTTATGGAAAATCGTCATTTGAGTTTAAGAGAGATGGCTGTGGACCTCAACATGTCTCACGAGAGTATTCGCTCCATCCTCGTTAATAATTTGGGCTTGAGACGCGTCGCCGCTCGGCTTGTCCCGAAAGAACTCAATTTTTTGCAAAAAATCCATCGTAAACAAATGCACCGTCTCACAAAGCGACCATTGTGACTGAGTTTTTGGCGAAGAAAGCAACAACTGTCATCGAACAACCTCCATATTCACCCGATATGTCTCCTGCCGATTTTTTCCTGTTCCCCAAGCTGAAATTACCTCTTCGTGGAAGGCGTTTTGACTCGATTGAGTCCATCAAACAAAATTCGCTGAAGGAGCTCGAGGACATCCCGGAAAATGCCTACAAAAAATGCTTTGAGGATTGGGTTAAACGATGGAACATGTGTGTTGCTTCAGATGGGGCGTACTTTGAAGGCGACAAAATAAATTTTGATGATAATTAAATATTTTGTGATTTATTGACAAATTCCGGGTAATTTTTTGACAGAGTAGTATATCACTATTAATGATTTTCCAATCAATTTTGATTTGTAAATAAAATACAAATAATGTTCAAATATTATATAAAAGTAGAGAAAACAAAATCAGTTCATATTATATAAAAAAATTCATTTTTTTCATTCATTATCTCAAAATCAAAGTTTAGCCACGATTGAGAGATTCATGCGGGATTCACTACAATAACCTAAAATTTACATTAAATAATACCAGTGTTTTCCTTTTTTTTTTTCTTCAACAACTGCTTCAAGCAAGGCACATGTTGACGTTTTTTACAAATTTTCTCAGTGTTTTTGTGTCGAAAAATTCACTGGACATTTTTCATCACTTCGTCGTTCCACTTGATCTTAGTCTGCCGTGATCTTAGTCTGCCGTGATCTTGGTCTGCCGTGATCTTGTGCATCAGTTTTGAGCATTTTTGTAGGCAATTTAGCGTTGGACGTGACCAAGCCCATCTTAATTTTTCATGTATATCGAATGAAATAATTTTTTTTCTATTTTTACATTTACATTGTTCATTTATTTTTACGATCCTTTCGTTTTTAACAAAAATACGAAATAATACCAAATAAAAGAAACAAAATACATACTTTCGATTTTGTGCAATCTTTATGTGTCTGTTTTATTATTTGCCCATTTTTTGGCCATTTCTATAAAGCAACATATACTTATACAGTTATTTTTGTCATGAAGCAACTGGCAACGCTGGTAATATTAGGGTAATACCATGGTAATACTTTACTCCCTTGAGAAGAACAAGTCAAAAATTGTATATTATAAATATACTTATTTACATAAATTTTTAATAAAAATATTCACAATGAATTTATAATTATTCTTTTTTATATTGTATTTGTAAATATACGTATAAACTTAAAAAAAATTTATCCTGTTTAGTAAATGTACAAAAAAAGTTAAAAACTATTGAAAAAAAACCATAATTATGTTCAAGTATACATAAATAATAACAAAATAATGATAATAAAATAATAAATGACGTACATATAAGTATGTATGTACGTAAACACTGCGGTTATAAAATTCATATAATAATTGATATGATATATCGTTACTCTCAAAAGGGAATTATTAAGGGACACAACACATATGGCGTTAACACAACACAAATACCTAATTTATTGTATTTCTTATAATATATGGCTGATAATTTTTATTTTATTATGATGCTTGGTACATTTACATACATAAATTGTTTTGCATACAGAAAAATAAAATAGTTTTTTGTCGATTTTGGTAATGAACATATTTTTTATAAACTTCAATATGCAACATACATATCCTATTATAATAAATTTATTAATTTTATGTATGTATAATTTTTTTTTTTTGATAAATAAGATGTTAATCGATATAACACGAACAATATAGGGATGTTTTTCCATGTTTACATACATATATGTATAGTTATACGATGTTCAGACACAACTTTTATACTTTTTTAAAAACACATAAAAAACTTTATATGAATTTATTGCTATAGAAGCGTTATCAAAATAATCAAAAATGTAACAATGTATGAATATAATTATATAAAGTATAGGTCGTATCCGTATTTCATGCATCATATTCATCAATTTTGCACATCATCATTTATGATTTTATAATCAAATCATAAGTTTAAAGTTAACATTTTTTATTTAATTATGTAGTTAGTTTCACCTTCCGAAACTGTAAATGAAATCGGAACGTCAAGCTTATCAGTTCAACAACAATATTCGAGCTATTCAAGTCCCACACAGTTTTGTTGAACTTCAAACAAAATCGTCTGATATTAAATTGGGGGTATGTGGTTCTCATTCGACTGCTCTGTAGTTAAGATTATTCGAAAAACTGTAAGACCGAGACACATCTTGACTTATTTGCACTATCTTATCGTGCGTTACGCTTTCATCAATCAAGGAAAATGATGTATGAAAAGACCCACTTTAACTTATTTGTCCTAGGGCAAATTTTCTTTATTCTGTTTTATATCTGATTCGTAATATAAATTATGTATAGATTTAGTATGTTGGTTTGATATTTTTTTGCTCTAACCTGTCAAAAATACGAATATAGTATAAAGAGAATTATCCAAACATTGCTTCACATCATAATTTGCCCTAGGAAAAAGACAGGTTTTTCGTGCCTCATCGGGCAAATAAGTCATGGTGTGTCCTCGGTCTAAGAGAATGGTTACCCTTATACACATAAAATCACGGTTTAAAATTTGTGTGAAAAATATTCAAATCGATCAAAATTTCAAGTTTAATATTCCATCCATACAAAATGGGTTGAAGGGTTCAGATCTGTAGTCTGTATTGCATTGGCAGTCTGTACCTCGTAAATTAAGGAATTGATTGACAATCAAATTTGTAATAAGGTTAAGAATTATTTTGAAATTGTGAGTAAAATTGTGATTTTTGGCACAAATTCTCGAAATGCTTTTTGCAATATATTCCAATGTAGAAATTCAATCAGGAAGAAATGTCAAACTATGTGTTTTAGTATTGTCCAGGTACGTACATACAAATAATATAGAGCCGTATTTGACTTGGCTATAACTGGGTGATAAAATATCATACTATCAACCCAGTGACCATCACCGTCATCCTACAGAAACCCAAATCTGAGTTTTTTATTCGAGGATATCTAGTATCGATACCATGGTGTTGGACTATATCAATCACGTCACTAATTAAGATCAATTAAGTCACTAATAATTTTATCATAAGTACCACTTGAATCTTTTGTTAATGAGTAGTTCTATAAAACTGCAACCATTACATAAACTTTACTTAAAGACAAAACTATTCTTAAGTACTGACTGTAGAAGTAACCCCAAAGAGTATTTCCATAACACTTCTAGAAGAGAAATGAAGAAATAAGTGCTCAAATTAATGGTAAAACGTATAGAATCTAAAAAACCTCGATTATTTAAATTTTTATTTCTCATAGAGAATTCTACATATTTGAATTTCTCTTCATTATCTATCAGCCCTCACAAATCTGCGTGTAAAATCTGTTGTTGAAAACCGTAATAATAAACGATTTAAAAACAGAACGAAAAAAAAAATAGTCGAAAAATGAATATGAAAATGTCTACAAAAAATAAGAAACAAAAGCAAAAATATAAATTGAATATTTATATTGAATGAAGGACATAAAATACGTTAAAATGTTCGGAAGAAAAGAAAAAAAAAACGAACAACAAAAAACGGGTCAACAATCATAAATTCCTGTTAAAATTCAATTTTAACTTGCACATTTTCAGTTTCAGTTTCAGCTCTGTTTGTATGCATTTGTGTGTACGAGTATGCATACGATATACGGATGTTATATTTCTCTTTTCTCTTTTTTTTCCTTCTTTTTTTTTGTTAAATATTATGTATATTTAAGAAGTTTTTTTTTTTTTTTATAGACGACAAGCATATTTGGCAAAATATCAGAAAATAAATATAAAAAAAGGAAAATAAATTTTTATTCATTTTTTTTTTTAATTTAATATTTTATCTACATACACAATATTTTCTGTTGTGGGGAGTGGAGTAGTTTTGGTGATAACTTCCTACATATTTTTGTCGTCCTTTATGAAGTCATATTATATGCATGTTTATATCTAAATGATTTGCTTTCATAGTTTTTCATATTTTTTTAATTTTATTTTGTTATAATAAAATTTAATTTATTTCAAATGAAGTGAAATGAAATGAGGAAAAAAAAAAATTAACCTTACTCGTTTAGAAATTTAAACCAATTGAATTACAATGAGAATACTCATTGATAAAACGTGTATATTTATTAGATATGAATGTTATAATGTTAATGTATTCTACAATGAAGAAATTCATTATGTTACCTCATACCTGCAACAACATGTATGTTGTAAAGAGTTTGACGAAAGAAATATTAATTGCATCTCTAGCTTCAAACTTGAAAATTTTCATATTGAAGGAAATTTTTGTTTCAATTTTTGTAAATTATATTTTTGTCCTTGCATTAACTTTGGATTATCTTTATGACTTCAAATTACTTATATACCGATTAAAGAGTAACTAAATGTTATAATATACATATTAAGTTTAAGTTTTTTAATTAATTTAAGAATGAATTTTTTCAAAAGTTTGATTAATTTCCAAGTTTCCCGCTATTTTTACGTTGATTTGATTCATATCATATTGTTTAGACCTGAAAAAATCTCTTAAGTCTCTCAGAGTATTAACGACCAAACGTTTTTATTTCATAATTTAATTTCTATCTCTCTTTTTTGACGCATAATTATATCGAATAAATAGTTCTTAATTAGTTTTTTTTACGTATTCGCTTTTATATTTGTTTCAATCCAAAATTTTCAAATCATTCAAGAATTCTTTCTTTATCTCATTTTTTTTTGCCAAGAGTTCCAAACAATATCCTAATATATGCAAAATAGGATCTTGATTCTTGCACAAATGTTCTCGATTCAATTATCGTCGAAAGTCTCATGTGATTTTTTTGTTTATTGCACCTATGCCGGCCAAACTGAGTTATCTACTATTTCAAAATCATATTCTCAAATTCGAATATGCTTCTTCTTTTTTTAGATTTCGAATTCGGTATATTAATAATATAAACTTTAGTTTTATTGTGTTAATTTTCAAGATTCAAGGTACATATGCTTCTGCTTCTTTCACTGTTATAAAACTTTGTTCTAAAATGTCGGTAACTGATTTTCCAATCCTGACCTTCTTATTTATTCCAATCAAGTTCCTGTGAAGAGTTTTCTTCACTATTTTTTGTAAGATTCGTACTGCATGTAATCATTTTCTCCTTACAAAAGCAAGTATGTTGAACAGTTTTATATTTTTATTGTTGTGTTGCCATCAAAAATTTTGTTTTTTTTTTTAATTTCCATAACAACAAAAAAAATGAATTTACAAAAAATAAAATCAAGTATAAAACCTTTTACCTTTTTTTGATTTTTGGTTTTTCCATACAATTTTTTTAATTTTTAACTTTTAACTTTTAATAAATTAAAAATATTACTTGAAAATATCCTAATTTTGATATTGTACAAAATTATCTAATCGTTATTGCTACGTATATGTAGGTATACAAAATGATATTACGGACTCAGTGATGCAGTGGTCACTTTTCAATTTTTCGTTGCCTATTTCAAACTTTTATTACCCTAGATTTTACTGAGCTTTGAACGTCTACCAGAATTCTGGTTGGGAAAAAGAGGCTATTAATATTAATAAGGACAATGGCAGACATCCAGTATCGATACCATGATATGAATACCATGGTATGAACAACACTAGCATGGTGACAGACATGTAATCTAGTATAAAACTAGTATCATTTGACATTTGTGAATTTTTGTGTTGCGGATATTGAAATTCTAATTCAATTTTAATGTAGAGAAAATAATAGAATTAAAAAGAAAAACTAAAAATTTAATATTTTTGGCTTTAAAAGAAAAAATGAGATGAGATTTTCACAGAAGAATGTGGTTATTAAACAAAATTCAAACACGAATACTGTAAAAATTAATTTCTCTTTTTGCCACAGCAATAAAAAATGGCGCTACGTTTAGTAAAGTTTTTGAATACTAGCTTTATAATAGACAAATCATGCTGGTTTCAATACCACGTTTATACCAGCTTGTTTTCCTGGTATAAAGCTAGTATAGGGTGACAGACATGTAGTATATAGCCAATAACATGGTATCGATACCGGGTTTATACTAGATATCTGTCTGGGGCCTAAGTCTATTTGCTTTGCTGACAACAAGTAACAAAAGAGCATTAGATCATTAAATCATTCTAATAATAGACTATTGTAAAGCTGAAGGCCTAGTGTACGTCTTTCACGCATTTCACGCCTTACATCCGTTTTCGTGAAGCACGAACGTTAAACAGTATTAAAATATATTATGTAATAAGTTCAAATCATAAGTTTCTGTAATGCGTACATTGGGCCATACAAAAGCAAGGCGTGAAAGGCGTATACTATTGGCCATGTAAATGAGCTTGCTTCTCTACCAGCGACTCAGTAGTTCATCTTCACAATCGACATTAAACTCTAGGTGCACTCATGGTATGTAGTGAATAGTGATAAGTCTAGCAATGACTTCCGTGAAAACCCTATGATAATACATAAGTACATGATTATATTATTTTACTTGGTCTACATACATTTTATATTCATATTATTTTATTTTATATTTTATACTTGAAATTAAGGACAACGTGAATATATGTATTTTGTAATATGTGTACATTATATAATCATAATGTACCATATAAAGTAATTTCTTACGTCTGATATAATATCACATCAAGTTGAGATATTATTGTACTTCAAAAAAAAAAATATATATATATATATTTATGTATATAAGGGAAAATTTACAAAAAAAAAATAGAAACACGCACATAAGTATATATTATGTATATGGACAAGAAAAAATAAAGTTAATAATAACAATACATATTTATTATGATACAACAAGAAAACTCAAATGACGTGGCTTACAATACAACGTATAATAACAAGCAATTGCCATTCTTATGTTATTCATGTGTCTAGGATAAATATTTAATTTGTATATATTTTTATGTCTAATGAAACGGTATATGTATGCAAGTATTTACCCAGTCGGGTAGGCAAGTAATTACTGAACCGATTCTGCAACTAGTTCCTTTAAACAGCAACTAGTTCTACTTTCGATTACTGTGTATGAAAATAACGCATTACTTTTACACGGCGATGTCATAGGAGGTAATCAATCGCCTCCTTTCTGCATTACCTAGAATTAGTTTCTTCATTTATTCAAGTTAAACTTATTATAGAACGCATTTCCAAACATTAATTACATAATAGCAGTAAAAGGAGCAATTCCGATATCGATTCTTGGAAAGTAGTTATGGAAGATTATTAATTAAAATATATTAACTTATATTATATTTTATATTAACTTATATTTTATATTATATTGTATTTTATATTATATTTTATATTTATAGTTTATATTTTATTTATATTATATTTTATAGTCACTACTTTATACTCCTTTTCATATCGAGTTTATAACTTCTAATGACTATTGACATTGACTATGATTAACAAAGAAAAAGCAAAAACTTTCCATCGACGTGTTCATAATACATGTTTCTAATTTCGCAATAATTATAATGCGTATAATGCGTATATTGTTATACACATTACCGCTTGCATTACATAGCATCAGTATCATTGTTCGGAGTACAATTGCATTACACTCCACATTACTTTTTTAACGAAGTAATGTATTATTGAACTACTTTATTCGAATTGGAAAATTGTGAACTAGTTACAGAATTGATTCTGCCAGTAATGCCTTACTAATTCACGACTGGGTATTTATAATACTATATTCTTCTTATTGTGTACATAATAAGATTACTTTCATATTAAATATATTATACATTATATATGTATATGCAAAAATATATGTATTGTAATATTACGTATAGAAATTTTCCTTAAAGAATCAAAAATCTATATAGGGATGAGTATGACGACAAACAAAATTGGAATATTCTTTAAACGGAGACAAATTGTCTGTAAGCCCACTCTCTATGTACTTTATGCATACATAAAAACTGTGCGTATAGATGTATGTATGTATGTATGTATGTGCATATCATATACATATACTTATTACTAATTTAGAATTCAATTTTATTTATATCATATAGTTACTAAAGTGAGTTTAGACTGCTTGATATGTCATATATGATTTGGTTTGATTTGTTTCAAAAATGTTGTCAGATGGTGTGAAGCCATGTGAACATATCATATTTGACATATCAAATCATGTCGAGTTCGACATTTTGGAATTAGAACATGCTCTAATTCAATTTGACTTGGGTTTGACTTTTTATTTTGTTATTTCCAGATTTTCAATCAAAGGATACAGGTAAAATTAAAATTTTAACTTTTTGTGAATAATTAATTTTTTTTTTGTTTGCAAATGACAGTTCAATGTTATGTTTGACAAATCAAATGGTGTGAAAACATATAAACAAATGGAAATGACTCTTGTCGTAGTAAATCATAAGCTACGTCATTTTCATGTCGAATCACAAATCATGTTTGACATATCAAGCAGTCTAAACTCACTTGCGAACATTTTACATTTTACGCATTGTAATATGTATATGTGTATATATGTATATGGAATGTGTTACATATTGATTGTGTATTATTATTTTGTTATACTATGTATATCCTTTGATTTGTTCTCATTTTAGATTTATTTTACTTAATTTAATCTAGATTTGTTTAATAATTTTATATCCACAATCATTCAATTTATAAATTTTGCCTAGTTATTATATGTCCTGACTGAATCTTTTTATTATATTTTAATAAAAAGATATGATATTATGAACATACTACTTTCCGTACTAAGATGACCTACTACCTATTATCTATGTCTTATTGATGGATCAAATTACGAGAGTTGATTTGATTGACCATCGACTTGACACTGATTCGTTGCGACTGCAAGAGTCGATAAATTGTAGCTCTAGAAGAGTTTATATCACTTCAAAACTAGTGGAACAATGCAGAGGAGAGCTAAAAAAGCTAACGAAGAAGTCTCAAATTACCCTGATCTTGGTTCTAGAACACAGGAACATAGAGAGTGGCGATCAGGTGGATTCCCTTGCAAAACATGACTCATCCCTTCACCACGCACCAACGGAATCAATAAAAAGCTCTTTAAGTAGCGTAAAGCCAGAGATCTAATTTAAAAATAAAAATATAACGGTAATATTTGAAGAATTCAAATGCAAAATGACATACACATTTCGAATTGTAAATTAAGTTTGCAAATTCAAAATTATTATTTAAGAGAAGCTTAAGCTGTGACTCTTTTAAATTTAGATCTTCCATTAATGAGTACTGTAAAATTGAAAACATTACACAAATTCTTATGTGGAATATTACGACTATTCGAAAATCAAACAATAACTCTGTACAAACTTTGCTTCTTATACACTTCTTATGCATTTATATAGTTATTTAGACATAATACATTGCATATAGATAACAAGAAATGTGCGTCCGACATTTGACTTTGAATCTTTGACTTTGCGTATACATTATACTCATACCCACACGTTTCATTTAGTTTTTTTACTTTTAGTTGAAAACGATATGACAATAAGTTGTTTGCAATAGTTGATTCGCTTTCTTCTTCATTCTTTTTTTTTGTATACATTCTTAATAAGTAAAAAGATATTATCTTGTAAACTTGTATAATGTCAATGGTCATAGTACGCCAGATTTTTTTTCTCTTTTTTTGGATCAAAATAACCGTACAAATATGTGTAACACATGTATCGTATAAGATAATATTCATTACGTATTTTTAAAATTTTATTAATGCATCTATTTTAGTTGAAAATAATATGAGCATCGATTTCTTTGTAATCATATACAAAAAAGTAAAATAAAACAAAATGAATATATTAAATAATTATTCCTAGAAATAGATACACGAGGGTGGGTTGATAAGTCTTTAGAAACACACCATATGCGCCTTACTAATAACATTTATCCTTTTCTTGTCAGTTTGTTAAGCATGTTCTTTCAAATGAAATCTGTTGAATAGTAACATCCGTTTAGTTTAGTTAGTTTGTTAAGAATCGTTTTTGTGAAGTAATTTTCAATTTTTTTGAAATATGGAGAAAAATTGAAAATCTTTCATTAATTAAATATTTTCACACAAAATGCTAAAAAGACCAAAAAGAAATTATCAATGGACCCGCACATATTAAGCTGAACGTTCAGGAAGGCCAAAAAACGTAATCATTCTTGAAACGGTTAAAAAATTCTATAAAATCATTATGAATGATCGCCGTATTAAGTTGCGTGAGATTTTTTTTTTTTTTTAATTACGAGTATATACATATATACTTACATACAAGGTATATAGTGTAGTGCACACAAATTTATTTATTTAAGTGCACACAAATACTAAGTCCATTATGGCACCGCCGATCAGTAATTCTGTCAGATATATCATCCAGTTTATCATCAGTAATCAGTTACTGGTGTACATTGCTGATGGGAAATTAAAGATCGACTTGGGCGAGAGTAGCGCGCTGGTTGAGATTCAAACCGTGATCTCAAGATCACAAGACCGACACCACAACCATCGAGCTATTCAAGCCCTGTTGCGTGAAACTACGATACTGCAAACGTCTCATATGAACATGTTCACAACATCATACACCAAGAATTGCATATGAAAAGGCTCTCAAGAAGAGCAAGAAGTATAATCTCTAATCAAAATTAATTTCTTAAAGCTTCATTTCTTCTCATCACAGTTTTCTATTTCAAGTCATTATTATGCAGGTAAAAAATTAGTCATAAAACATGAGTGCTCTTAATCAAGTCTCTCTCTCTCCCTCTCTCTCCCTCTCCCTCCCTCTCTCTCCCTCTCTCTCCATAGCGCTACAGCACATTCAGATCTTTGGCTTCCTTCAGGATGCCTCTCTATGAAATTCTGCACGTTTGACTTCTTTATAATTGGCCGTTTTTCGTCGCATAGGTCGTCGTTCGAAATTTCATCTGTTATCCGAGGCATTCCATTAGATTCCTAAACAATCTATTTTTCCGGGGTAAGGTTGTTAGCCCCACGACAAACTTCCATTCTAGGGGATTATCCTAAGATAGATTTTATTGCTTAGGTTCGATGTTAATTGTAAATCAGCCGCTTCGCTGAAGAACAGATGCTGACCTGAGTACTGCTCACTATGAGACCGACGTGATAAAATCTACTATTGAACTATTTCAGGCATTTCATTACAGACTTTTGAATATTATGCAATTCATTTTTGTTAAAATTTATTTCTCAGTTATTTAAAATTTCTAAATATCTTTTAATTGCATAAAATTATTGTTGAAAATATTTAATTGAATTTTTCACACAAAACTCAAACTTTTTCGAAAAACTTGTTTTAAATTTTAATTTTTATGATTGTAAACTGACACACTTGATACACACAATTTACATATATAAGTATGTATATAATCTGCTTTGCCAACAAATACATGTGTATGTACATTTTTCAATGTATTATCAATTTTTCAATCTTATTTATATAAATGTAATTGGAAAAATTTAATTAAAATTTATATTTTCACTAATTTAAATTAACTTTTTGATGCATATGTGTATGTATGCACTTACGTATAATTTTGTGAGCTGTCACATTATTGATTTACATAATTTTAAAGTTTGTTTTTTTTTCATAAAAATAAAATGGATAACTAATAGCAAAAACACTAGAATATATAAGACGTCCCAAGCTGCTTATAATCGAAAAAATAGCTTTCAGATCATATCCCAACATTGGTGGCTATAGCTTTTTTGCTGATGTTAATGTGATATTAATATCTCAATCCACTGTAATATAGGATAGCATTTATATACTGTTCAACATGAAATTGTTTTTAGCAGCAGAACAAGGCAATACATGGCAATACAACACGATAGAGTGGCGAGCTTTATATTGATACATTGTTGTGTAGTTGTATGTGTATTTTCCTTTAACATTACTAACTTCATGTACCCGACATGAGTGACTATAGTAGTTTTTGTTGTTCATATTCTATTTACTTTTATATTCCACGTCAGGCTATAGTGATTTGATTCTTATATAGATCATGGTTGTGTGGTTGTGTGTATATTTTTTTTTACACATCATTCATACATTGGGTTTATTTTGGTACCGAAGATTGTTGTAGTTTTAATTGTTATGTGTATATATATGTATATATGTATATATGTATATACATATATGTATAGCTATGTATATACATTACACTACACTATTTTTGTATTTTTTTTTTTTTTGATTTTCTGGATTTAAAAATTCAGTGTAACTAAAAATTTGTATATTTTTTATATTATTAGATAATGTAAGAGGATACTATAGCATTATGATTGTATTCTGTATTATCTGTATATAGTGATTTCAATTTTGTATACATGTACCTACATACTTATGTGCATGTATGGATTGAGTTTTCAATGAGAATTTGTAATAATATTCCTTACCATTGTAAATAGTTGTGTTTTGTGTTCGATTCATGCTTCTTTGCTATGATTCTATATGTATGTCTGAAAACATTACATCCAGAACTATGTTTTGCATTATTTTCTTATTTTTGTATTCCTTTGTTGTTTGTTTGTAAACAAGAATACACAGAATTAGAAGTAGAAAATGAATTTTGTATGACTTTTTCTTTGTTTTGGCATATGTATGTGCACACGCATATGCAAGATATTGTTAAAAATCAAAAATTTCATTTCACTTACAATATATAAAATAAAATATCGATGTTGTCATATTACGAAATATAACATATATTTCAAAAGACGTACGTATTCTTACATATACTATACTCCTTTATAGTATAAATTTACACTCCATAAATATATACACGTATATTCAAATTACGTACATATACATTCATGTACAGTGATTATACATACATGACCTTCCTTGTAAAATATATGATATAATACAAATTTTTATTTTCATTGATCTTCTTGAATCCTAGAAATAAAAAGAAATTACGTAAATAGTGCAGTGTAAGTGTACTAATATACAATACATAGCTATACCAGAGACAACTTATAAAACAACGTGTTTTAAGTTGTCTCTGGATATACATAAGTATATATATTAAAATGTACATTTACACATACTATTAAAATCTATATCAATCTTCAAAGATCGAACCGGGGTACCCAAACTAAATCTAAATGTAGCTATACACATACAGTACAATCAAAATTGTACGAATTTTGAATGATGTGTAAAAAAAATTATACCAACCAAACAACTATTTTAAGCAAAAATCCAAAAATCTATTAACAAAAAAATAGCCACTGAAATGGTTAAAAGAAAACATTATACACACAACCACACAACCATGATCTGTATAATAATCAAATCACTATAGCGTGGCGCGGCATATAATAGTAAATACAATATGAACAACAAAAACTACTATAGTCACTCATGTCGGGTACATAAAGTTAGTAATGTTAAAGGAAAATACACATACAACTACACACCAATGTATCAATATAAAGCTCGCCACTCTATCGTGTTGTATTGTATTGCCACGCATTGTCTTGTTCTGCTGATAAAAACAATTTCATGTTGTAGGTACAGTACACAAACTATATCCTATATTACAGTGGATTGAGATATTAATATCACATTACCATCAGCAAAAAAGCTATAGCCACCAATGTTGGGATATGATCTGAAAGCTATTTTTTCGATTATAATCAGCTTGGGACGTCTTATAAATTCTAGTGTTTTTGCTAATAGTGTTCGCATAATAAATGAATAAATAAATAAACAAAAAAATATAAAAATTACGAGAATTATTGTAAAAAACATTTTAAGGGTATTCACGGTTTGGTCTTGTATCATTGTAAACAGTGTAAACTCGTAAAATCCTACCACCTATTATAAACATCTTCAATGTAATTTTTACTTACACTGCTTGCAAAAATTTACAATGCTGAAACCCAGTGTATGCGGTGTATATTACTACTGTATATGCCATTCTGACATTAAGTGTGGTATTCACCAATTTTAGCTTATTCATCAACCTAGATAAAATTTGTTTTCGAACTTCGTTTTTGGGTCGAACATGTGTGTCAAACATGTCAGCTGATTATATTTTTGTATTACAAAATGAAAAAAAGGTTCTGTGATGTGATAATTATATGCAAAGATGATAATACAGTACAATTACATTATCTTTATTTGTGCTGTTGTTGTTAATAACAAGGTTATGTTCGAACGATATTTATAATACCACTCCGAAGTTGTCTTAAAAATATTCGAGTAGTGTTTCATCCAGGTTGATGAATACACTTTATCTCAGATAAAAGATAATCTATGTTGGTGAATACCAGCCTAAATGCTAAAGTAATTTTATTAAATTTATTTTTATAATATTTTAACTGACATATGTTATTTATTTGCTTGCTTTCAATACAAAGTTTGCTATGGTGCGTTTACGATATAGTGTAAGATTTGGATGTATGTTCACACTTTTTACACTCTTACAACAATTTGTGAATACCTCTTTTGTTTTCGTTATATACCTCGTATAAATATTTTTTGTGTTTAGTACACATACAGTACCTATGTCAAATTTAAATTCATTTCATGATTTTTAATCAATTATTATTATAAAATTGAAAATAATATAAAATAATTTTATACTTTTGTGCATGTATATACTCGTATACACACATTCAAATGTACATCATATATAAATATGTACATGTTTAGGGCATTCATACCAGCAAATATACAGAAAGTTTCTATTACTCTATATATATTCATCATCAATATTCCATTATCATCATCATTAAAAACTTTATAATTAACGGTAGACGAGAAAATTTTCAATTTATAAATTATATAAAACAATCTAAATTGTACATATATTAAATGAATATTTCATACATAAATTATCAAAATTACATATTATTATATTCGTAGTAATACATGCATATGTAAACACATTGTGCACACACTACATACATACTACATACACAATATTACATGTGTTGAGTATATATGTATGTAGGTATAATATAAAATATTTGAATATTTTATACGGGTATACTTACACATACATAAAAATAGTTTTCAGCCATTTTTATCTAAACATGGTAACATGGTATCAGTATCATTTTAAAGTGAAATACATACAAAGATACTTATGTGCAATATTTATATATACATAAATGACAAATGTACCTCTACATTAATATAAAACATGCATCTATGCATCTATGCATCTATCTATACTCAATGTTTAATTTTGATGCAAACAAATAATGTTTTTTTACATCTAAAATCCTAGTGTAAAATAATTTAAATATTTCAATTCTACGTTAAGCACTAATTAAACATATACATACATAAATACATACATACATTATGAGTATAATATGTAGGTTACAGTTACAGAAACAAAATTTACTTTTTTTCCTTCCATATTTTATTAATATATGCTTACATAATATTCATATACACATACTTAATATACACAAACATATGCATATTTGCATGTATTTTTTTTTTAATTTGTTACCGGTTTAATTTAATTATGTTTTGTATTTTTTCTTATTTTGTACTAGAAAATAATTTAAGCTTAAATGAAAATGAAAATTATTTTTCATCAAAATTAAATGCAAATATATTTTGAAAATATTCATACGCATGCATATGTGTTATTGTGTACTACATAAATATATTATGAATATTTATATAAATACAATACATGCAGATATGTATATAATTGAATGTTTAAGGATATGCATATACATATGTGCATATTTATATATCATACATGTTTGTATGTTTTTGAATCAAATGTTAGTCACATTATTATTAAAGAATATAATAAACATAAATCATATGTTTCAATTCAATATAGTAAAATATTATTATATTATTATTAACTATGGAAATTGTTAAGCCAGTAACAGACTAGTTTGTTTAGTTGGCATAAGATTAATAATTGAGAATTAACACAATTTTCAATAGCAAAATTTATGCATTAATGACATATTCTCAGTACTGAGAAGCGAGAAACTTATTATGACTTCGATATTATCATAACTGGCAATTTACTCTGCTACTTATTCAGCGGGAAATAATATAATTGAAATTCTTCTTCTTCTTCAAATGTCACTCCTGTAACCTCTTTGACGATTGAAAATCAACTCAACAACTCTCTCTTTATCTTTAAAAATGTTAAATAGCTCAGTCGTGTTGCAGCGAAACCAGTCTTTTAGAGATTCTTCTTCTGCCTTTGGTTCTGGCTTGTAATATAATTTTCGTTGGCTCATATTTATCGTTTCTAATTACGTGACTCAGATAATGCAGTTTCTATGCTTTGATTTTGATTTTGTTTGTTAGCAATCTTTCGGTATTCACCGGAAATTCCAATGAATTTCACAAAATTGGAATTGGAACGAAAACGAAATTCATTTTTTAAGACTGTGAATCGAAATGCAATAAAGAACACGAAATAACTGACAGTAGTTTGCAAAATACAAAAACATCATAATTTCCCTGGAAATTCAGCACTCGATAAATAGTTTTTAAATTATTATTCTAAATTAATTATTGATTATTGTCTTTTATGTTATGAACATAATTAAGTTTGACGAAATGAGATTATGTTCAATATTTTGAAAACTAGTGGTGACAGACACTGATCATCAATTGGCAATAATTAGGAATTAACGCCGATTTAATAAATTATATAGTCTGCCAACGGCTTTATCTCCGTATATGATGTTATAATACATTTTAGTGTATTCATATATTAACATATTGATTTAGAAATGAGTGTGCACATACAAAATTTTTGGCTTTATTTGATTCTATAAACTTCATAAAATATATTAATATACATTATATACATAAATACGTAGATACACATACCAATACTTATTATGTGACAAAATTGAAAAATCGAATAAATAAATATTTTTCTCTTCTGATGATCAGACGATGATTTTATAATTGGAAATGGTATTTGTACTTACATAAATAATATGTAAGTACTACCGTACTACTTACATATTATACTACTTATAATATTTATTTTGAATATTTGAATACGAAAACAGAAATAAAATACACGTGTATCATACTGGTAGCATACATTAATGCATCTATGGCCAGCGAAATTGGAATGGATTTACCCTTAATAAAAATATATTTCATGTTATTCCAAGAAAAAAAACATATAATCTTTTTACATCCCATACAATCATCGCATGATGACATATGGTTTGGGTGGAACTGAAATTTAGAAAAGTTATTTGCACACGCGTCTCTGTGATTGCTAAATTAAAATTCTTCTTAATTTTAGACAAAAGTATATAACTATTTGGTCTACCAAAATCAAGATTCTTAGTTTTGTTTTTGTTACTTACCAAAATGTTTTTCCTTAATATCTCCTAATGAACTTTATGTGATTGGATTTTCTTTTTTGCTATATAATGGCCTAAAAAATTCCATTTGTTTGCCGATTTTTATTTTATTCGTAGGTACATATATAATTTAAACTATGAAAATACTAAGTAATTACAGGTAAATTGATTTCTTAAAATTATTGATTTTTTTGTTTGATTTCGTTTGCATATAAGTGTGGACATATTCCAATTTCACACCTTCTATGTACATTAATTTTCTATGTTTTCTTGTAAATCCAGTCATTACAGGCAATTAATTAAAAAGGACATAATAAATTAAATATGTATAGTGATGAATTAATAAAAATGTGAAGAATGGACCTATTTAAATTGCGCTCACTATAATGCACGCTCGTTCATACACACATTCATTCAAATATGATATGAAATAATATTATCTGTACATACTTACGTATTAAATGCAGCCATAATTATTTTACATATATAAGTATGTGTTTATATGCCTAAACGTATTTCAAATATGAGGCAGACAAGTAAAAACAAAAACATATATACATACATACATGGTATACAAATAATTAGTATGGTAGTACATATATGTGCATACTCGTATATCCACAACGTATAAATATTTATATGATAATGAAAATGCATTTAAAATTTATAAAGGATAATGAAAAATAATGTTATAAGTGCTGGCTGGTATTCATATAAGTATGAGTATGTATGTGTGTATGTATATATACTTATACTTATTTTTATATTATGTGGTGTGTTATAAATGGGTCATCTCTTTTGGAATTATAGAGTTTTGATGCCTTCTGCTCCATTTGGTCTTTTTCCAAATAAAAATAAATTTAACTGACTTGTATATTACGCATTTTATTTCAGATAATAATCTAAAATAGAATAACGATAAATTTATTAGATAAATTCTATTTAAAATGGAAGATTATACATTATACGAGTATACATATGCAATGAACACATGTAGTATATTATACAATACAAAAACAAATAAAAACTTCTTAGACTTTATTATTATAGACAGATTTATATGCAGTAATCAAATTATATACACTTTATACTTACTACGTATATGTATGCACGAATGTACATACATATGTACATATATGATACTAAAAAAAATTATTTTAACGGTTTTTATTTTACTTTGTCTGCACTTTATGACAGTATAACAATTTTATATTAAATATTTTTCTTTAAATTTATTTTAAAAAAATATTTAGGTTGGCAGCGGCTCAGGAAGCAGCGCTTGCAGGACAGCAACAGGGCTCCAGCAGCGGGGGGCACTTGGGTCGAAGGGGAGCCCATCGCTTAGCTGATAGAATGGGCGGCCCGAGTAGTCATGGCCAATCACCACCCGGTGGGGGGCCGACATCATTATTTATCCTTACTGAGGATAATATAATTAGGAGATATACGAAATTTATAATTGAATGGCCGCCCTTCGAGTACGCTGTGTTATTGACAATCATTGCTAACTGTGTAGTGTTGGCATTAGAAGAACATTTGCCTGAAGGTGACAAAACAGTATTGGCTCAGAAATTGGTAAATATATAATTAATTTATATTTTTTTTTTTATGAAAAAATTAAATTTGGATTTTTATTTTATTTTATTTTATTTTTTTTTTTCAACTTTTAAATGTAACAGGAAAAAACAGAAGCCTATTTTTTAGGCATTTTCTGTGTGGAAGCATCGCTCAAGATCCTTGCCTTAGGTTTTGTTCTGCATAAACACTCCTACCTCAGGAATATTTGGAACATAATGGATTTTTTCGTTGTAGTGACGGGGTAAATATTTTATAGTACATAATCTACATACTATATATAATTTACATACATAAAATGTATTATCTTTTAAGAAACTATATAGCAAAAACCAAAAAAAAAAAAAATAAAAAAAATTAAACTCATAATATGTATACATATAATAATTTTATGTGTATGTTTTATACGTTTATTATACATTTTCTCTTCTTCTTCTTCAGAACACTAATTTATTGAACATTTTTTAATAAATTTATTTTATTTTTTTTTCATATTTTTCTTTCATTATTTTTATTTTTATTTTTTTGATAATTTTTAATTATTTCATGAATAATGATATTTGATTTTATGTTTTCTATTTCTCTTCTTATTCTTCTTCTTCGCATCTATACACTTGCAAAAAATATCCATCAAAATGAACAAATGAAATGTTAAAATAAAAATAATTACTATAAACACAATAATATTCAAATAGCGCTATGACGATCTTCGCTGAGGCAAATGTTGATCTCGATCTGAGAATGTTGCGGTCATTTCGTGTATTAAGGCCGCTAAAACTCGTTTCTAGAATACCAAGTAAGACGTCCGAGTGCTCATCCAGGAGTGCCATTAAGTAGGACTTGTTCGCAGAATATGATTTTAAACATATTACATTTTTGTGTTTTTTTTTTGTTTTATGTTTTTGTCTTTTCCTTTTTTTTTTGTCCTCTCAATGTCAATTTAGATAAAATCTAGATCAAATATATGATTTACATAGATCTGACATTATAAATTGTTCATTTATACACACATACCTTATCTGTATGTAATAATTTTTTATAGCTTTTACGCTATATTTATATAACACTGCATACTACTTACATACTTATATTAACGTTTAATAACATTTATAAAAAAAAATATATTATACTCATATATTTGATCATAAAAATTAGTTTAGATGGTGTCTGGATGTGACTCAGCATTTTTATATTAATAATAATAATTACATTAATAAACATACTATACGTAGAAAATAAATATTACATTCGATATATGTATAATAACAAAATGGCTAGTGTTTATTTTTTGTCTTCAATTAAATCGTTTAGATTTAGTATTATATAGATGGATGACATAGCCGAATAATATAGTGAGTGATTGTCTTAAAAATGACGTACATAAATACATAAATAATACGATGATAATTGGTTTTTAAATTCGTAAAAATCAACACAATTTAGTCTTACGATTTCATGTATGTGTACAATACGTATACGTAAATACACTACTTAGTACCAAACTAGTACCTAGTACGTAGTTATTTACATTTTAGTTGAAAGCTAGAAATTTATTTAAACATTTTTTTTGTTTTATTTAATTTAAATAATTTACAATTTCTTGAATTGTCAAATACTAAAAAAGGATATACGAATGTTGAATGAAATTTGTAATTGACAAATCTGACAACGATAATTGAAAATTTTTATGATGGAATTTATCAACATTTCGATTCTATTGCTGAAATGATGATTTCGGTTAACAAAAATTACTTAAGTAGTAAACAACTACAAACATATAAAGGCAAACACAAAATTGTCTTCTTTGTTTTCTCAAAGGAAGTTCGTACGGATATAAAAAATGTCTTTGTTTATTTGCACAGTTCATATAATATTCCATCATCAAATTTTTATATATTTTTTTTAATTTTCAGAATAATAATCTGAAGCAACGAAATATTTTTATTTTATTTTTTGTATATGAACTATAATTCTCGAAATTATTCCTTAATATAATCACATTTGATAATTTAAATTTTTAATGATTGTTCGTAACTTGGTACCTGTTGCTGCCACAATTAGCCGAAACATTTTTCAAACTTTAGACATTGTGCAACACCTATACATATGAAAATTGTTATCAAACCTTCTAATTATTCAAAAAAAAAAAAATTTAATTTATGAATAATAACATGACGAAAATATTTACGTGTTATAGGAACAAAATATTATTCATTCTTATCGAAACGTACAGTGAATTTCAAAAATACACAGGTACAGGTACACTATCAGTCATAATCTACACTTCATCTACAATGTATGAATATTGAAAAACTTAATTAACAACTTGAGGTTGCATATAAAAGAAAAAAAAACTCTATCTGAGTTTAGTACGAGTGTAGGCAAATAATATAAAATACTATAGATTATTTGTCTACGGAACAAGTATGATCAAACAAAATTATTTTGAATGGACTTTCTGATATTCGTCAGCATATCCGAAACATTAAAAAAAAGGAAATAATATGAAATAAAAATTAACTTTACTTTATTGATATAAAATTACTTATTCGTCCGTCATTTTAAGGACTACAAGTCTAGATTAAATTTCATATAACATAAACAGCAAAAAAATGTAAATTTATACAATCGAAATTTCTCTTCAACTTAAACTTCTAATGAAATTGTTTCTAGAATTATGAATTTTAATTTTCTTTTTAGTGTATTCCAGTTTCCTTTAGCATTTACATATAGATGAAATTTTTTATATACAATATATAGATTTTAGATTTATCATTTATTTTTTTTTTTATTTTTAATTATATACTTAACACTATTTCTACTTAGTTATTTCTATCATTTTTAGTTCTAATTTTTAATTACATTTTTATTTTATACTCTAATTATATTCAATTTATCAAAGTCATAATATCTTTAGTTACACTTTTCATATAAAATCATTAGATAATCGCATCTTTATAATATTATGTCACATTTATTAGTTTAACCATAATAAAATTGAAAAGAAAAATACATATAGGGTTTACCAATAGGATCGTCAGAACTTTCAACGGTCACAAATACAACACTGATCGGAGAGTCAATCTTAAACTTTGATTGCTTTGCTCACACAAAAAGATAGTACATAGTACTCTCTTGTTGAGAAGCACTGCATTATCTTTGGCTATTGGCTTATAATATTGTTTGACAAGGGATCATTGAAAGGTACACAGTACACGATTGATTCAATAACGTATAGAAATTATTCGAATTCAAGTATTATCAAAATGCATGTTCGGGTTCGCCTTACTTCATAAAGTTATAGAGAATTTGGAGAATGATATTAATGATCTTCATCATCTTCACTTGAAGGCTTGTAAAGTTCAACTGTTTAACTGAATCAAGAACTCAAACCAACAGATCAAAATTGGTTTGCTTCGAATTTTTGTTAATTAAGCTTAGGAGTATTAGGAAGTCGATCCAGATTTATAAAAAAATTGAGAAAATCATCTTTTCTGAAGAAGCCAGACAATGTTAAGGAGGACATTTAAACGATATTATTTTTAAAATGTATAATTGTGTAATCGATTGTTCTTCAAAATAATAAACATTCTGCGTGAATATCAATTTTTATGGTTACCATTGTGTTTCATTTTAAAGTTCTGACGCACTTATTGGTAAACCTTATAACACACTTAAAAAAAATTAAAAATTAAAAATAAAAATTACAAACTTAATTTTCATTACAAATCCAAATATACATATTATTTTATTATCATAATATTATACAAAATTATATGAATTAGGTTCATCACAATGTTCCCACAAAAGGGGCCCGAAGTAGATCTCAGAACTTTAAGAGCCATTCGTGTACTACGGCCCTTAAAATTAGTGTCAGGAATTCCTAGTGAGTAGAAAATGAATGCTAGATAATTTTTATTTTTAATTTTATAATTATTTCAATTTAGAATACATATATACTACTTACATTTAAAAAAAATAAAAATAGTTATTAATTACCTATTCTATTGCATAGAATAGAATAAGAATTTATAAGTGTAAAATTAAAAGAATATACAAATTAGAAATATACATATTTTATTTACAATTCATGTTCAATAGAATATTTTTATTAATGAAAAATTCATGATGTCCTATAAAAACAAATGTCGAAATGAATTTTTCACTAATGAAAAATTTTTATTATTTTTTTTTAGAAAATTTTTCAATTCGCTTTGTTTAGAAATAACTATTTATAGTGATAAAAATTTCAATAAAAAAAGATTTTTTTTTTTTGAAAAATAAAAATAAAATTTATAAGACGTTTATTTATTGAAAGTGATGCTAATTTATAATTAGTTTTTAAAGAATTACATACGGAAAGATAATGCGGATTCATAGATAATATCTAATTATAAAAATGAAAAACATATTCCACTTTCAAAATAAATGTCTTATTATTCATGTTTAAATTTTTAACTAATTTCTTACTAATACACTTTTTTTTTGTATTTTTGCTTTTTTCTTTCGTTTTGTTTCGTTTTTCTTTCTTTATATTTTTTTTCCTGTGGATACTTTGACAACATAATTTATAAAAACGATAAATTTCTATAGGTTTACAAGTAGTTTTAAAATCAATTATCAAAGCAATGGCACCGTTACTCCAAATCGGATTATTGGTCCTGTTCGCCATCGTTATATTTGCAATCATTGGACTCGAGTTCTATTCGGGCGCACTGCACAAGACTTGTTATAGTTTAGAGGACCCAAGTATATATATACAACCTACATACTATATATTTAAAAAAAAAATTTTTTTTTACATTACTATATATATATGATAATTCTAAAGGATATTTTATTTTGTTTAATTTTTTTTTTTTTTTATTTTTATTTGTCAGTCAAATGATATATGAAAATTGTAAAAATTATTGAAAAAAATTTTCACATAAATTTGATTTGTATTTTCTTCGTTTTCATATAGGTAAAATTGTTAAAGAGGGTGAAGCGGAAACACCCTGCTACACAGATAATAAAACATTGTCCACAACTGGTGCATATGTATGTAATTACAACGAAAGTCTATGTTTAGAAAAATGGGATGGACCAAATTCTGGGATAACTAGCTTCGATAATATTGGTTTTGCAATGTTGACTGTATTTCAATGCATCACTATGGAGGGCTGGACAGCAATACTGTATTGGGTAAATTAAAGCAAAAAAAAAAAAAAAAAAAAAAACAAAAATACAAACAAACAAACAAAAAACACAAAGATAATAAAAACAAACTTAAGAAATCTGTTTATGTGTATAGAAAAAAGTAGAAAAAAATTTCTAAGAAAATGAATGCCAGCAAAAAAACAAAAAAAAACATTAAATAAAAAGTAAATTATAATGCTACATGTATCGCTATATGAATGTAATTCGTATTATCTCACTTGTAATTGAATTGGTTTAAAAAAAAAAAAAAAATTCTATTCATTATCATAACATTTCATTATAATTTTTATTCATTAATTACTGTTGTATCCTTATATGTAGCATGTAATGTAAATATTCGTATTGCCAATGAATTTTTCGAAGAACACAAATTGAATTCATATCGTTGATGTCCATTGTATACGTAAGTGCATATTATGTAAATCATCCTCCTCGTATGTGAAATGTATAAAACAATAAATAGATCCAGAAAAGAAAAATATGTACATACATACATACACTGCCGTTCACATGATTAGACACACCTTCATTTTCGCTTGCAGGTAAGAAATAAAAAAAGATATTGAAAACATCTGTTCTATGATTTCTTTATTTAGGAATTCCCAATCATAAAATGTAATTATTAGGAATCTGTATATCTGTTTAAAAAAATTACATGGTTTAGTCCCAAAAATCGCATAAAAAGGTCGTTCACTTGATTAGACACACTCATTTGTTATCCAAGTTTTTACAAGTTAACATTAAAATAAAATCTATATTGATTTAAAGTGCTGTTTAGTTATTCCTTATTATTAATTTTTTTCATAAAAATAACGAATATGGGAAAGAAAAAGATGCTGACGACTGAGGAAATAGGAAAAATCAAAGCTCTTGTTGATGAAGGCTACTCAGGACGGAAAATATTTGAAAAAATTGGTCGTAGCGCAACCACAGTATGCAGATATTTACGCGATCCGGAAAACTACGGAACAAATTATAAAGGTAGAGCTAAGAGAGCCACCACTGCACACCAACGACAACTGATACTGAGGACTGCGTCCAATTCGACTCTGACTGCCCGTCAAAATGGTGAGGAAGTAGGTACTTCAGCAAGTATTTCAACCATAAAGAGAATTATACGAGGAAGCCCATACATCAAACGAAGAAAACTATAAAAAAAAACCCGAGATAACGCCCCGACATCAGGAACAACGTTTGAAGTTAGCGAGGGACCACATGTCTTGGACAGAAGAATGGAGGCGAGTCATATTCTCCGACGAAAAAAGATTTTCGTTAGATGGTCCAGACGGATGTTCGTATTATTTCCATGATATACGGAAAGATACACTATATCGGTCTCGCCACCACAACAGAGAAGGTGGAATCATGGTCTGGGGAGCCATATCGTATAATGGACCCATTGAAATAAGAATATTGAGTGGGAGACAGACCAGTAGGAAGTACGTAGAGCTACTGCAGAGAGCAGCCGCGGATATTGATGAAGTAATGGGACATCAAAATTGGATTTTTCAACAAGATCTAGCAGCTATTCATACGGGACAAGTTGTTCAAGAGTTTTTCATCTCGGAAAACATACAAGTGCTTGATTGGGCCTCTCGTTCTCCAGACTTAAACATAATTGAAAATTTATGGGGATGGTTAACGCGTGAACTATATAAGAATGGAAAGCAATTTAATAATATAGAAGACCTCAAAAATGAGTTAACTAGGATTTGGGAACAAATACCACTGGATATTATTCACAATTTATATGATTCCATATCGAATCGGATTTTTGAAGTAATTCAAAAAAATGGCAAAAATACCAAATATTAAATAAAAATATTTTAAAAAAAATAAAGATTTTTATTTGTTTTTCGAAATTTTTTTTACAGAGAATAGCAGAATAATTGTTTTTTTACCCTTTTTTTTACTGTGTCTAATCAAGTGAACGACCTTTTTATGCGATTTTTGGGACTAAACCATGTATTTTTTTTTAAACAGATATACAGATTCCTAATAATTACATTTTATGACTGGGAATTCCTAAATAAAGAAATCATAGAACAGATGGTTTCAATATCTTTTTTTATTTCTTACCTGCAAGCGAAAATGAAGGTGTGTCTAATCATGTGAACGGCAGTGTATATACATAATGTCGTGTTCATTAATTAATAATATTCATTATTGTTATGTTATGAAAAAGAAATCATCGTTTAAAAAATTCAAGGATAAATACGGGCATATTTATGTACATAATAATAATAATAATGCGTGTAACATTTTTATATACCTACATACATACATTACATTTTTGCCAAACCAAACAACAAAAGCATATAATAGCTATGTATATACGATCATGTATATAAGAATGAAAGAAAAATTTACCTAATACAGAATTGCCTATCGATTTCGATAGACTTTTAGTTGCAATTCAAACAATTCAACAAAAAAAAAAAAAAAAAAATATTTTTGAAAAAAAAAAGATTTCTTATGAAACACACACATTCTAAATAATTTGTATCCATCAAAATTCTTTGTAGTTGTGCATTTTACAAAAGCATGATTCTGTCCGATCATATATAAAAAAATTTTTTTGTGAAAATTTATTTAACAAATGTGAAACATGAAATTTGGTTATAAAATTTTTTTCAAATTCTTTGCATAATTGGATTGAATCGAATGAAAAATAAATAAAAAAAAAAAAACAAATAATGATTATGATGATGACTGTTGTAAATGTATAATTTATGTAGTATGTGTAGGCTTCAGTTTTGATTTTTAAGTATATAATAACATTTTTCATGTGTATACCGTACACACATATTATCATAGGTAATAAACTCGTATACATGTATAATGTAGCCTACAATTCACATGAATATTTGAAAAAAAAAAAAAAAAAATAGAATTCATTTAATTGATTAAACAAAAATAAAATTGGTTAAGAATAATAAATAATTTGCGGTAGTTAATGAGTTTTATGCGTTTTGTAATGTGCGCCATCAAAGAATTTTGTTCTGTGTGTAAATGTGTTATTATTTTATTTTTTCATAAATTTTTCTTGCATTTTCTTTTTGTCAATTTCTTTCTGGTTTTTCTTTCATTTAAGTAAAAAAAAATTATTCTTTTATTTCGTTTAATATAATGTAATTTTTAGTTAAATCAATTATTTTTTTTACATAATTTTTTCTTCTCAAACTTTAAAGATAATGAATGAGAATCAGAATTCTGAAGATCCTACATATTATATTGAAATATATCTATACTTCAGAACAGAATATCTAATCTAATTCATGTATAATATATGTTCATATTGCATTGATATTACAAATAAAGATTCTTTGAGATGAGAAAGAACATTTTTTTACATAATTTTGTGTAAATTTCATTGCCTGACCATAATAATGAACATTTTTATCATAATTTCTTTTTCTTTGAACGAATCTTATTTGCTTCAATTAGAGAGGAGAGAGCATATTAGCAGCTATGCAGTGCTATTCAAACGCTATCTACCTCTATGCATATAAACAATTTTAACGAATATTCTAGTCTATTTGAAAATATGATCCTGATATGATGACTGATTAAAGCAAGACCCTAAATAGACGTGACGGGACGAAAGAAATTAAACGAACGTAAATACTCATTTCGTCAGTTTAACAATTTGCCTTAAACAGAAACGATTCGAAACGAGTAAAATTGTGTATGAGTATTGAGTAGAAACGAGTAGAAATGTGTATAAAACGAGTAGAAACGACAAAATGTACGACCACTACGGCACTATCCGTTTCGTCTCGTTTCGTCTATTTGACATTTAAACTTATCAAAATGGAACAAACGTAAGAATACGTCCATTTAGGATAGTTGTACGTACCACAGTACTATCGTATGTATCGTTTCCTTTCGTTCCGTTTCGTTTCTCCATTTAGGTTATAGATAGCTTAAGGCATCGTGTTTCTACCAGCAATAGAACTTATAATTTTTTTGTCACTTACATACTGAAGTAAATCTTTGCAGAAAATTTACTCTTTGCCTGTTGTTTTAAAAAGTTTCCATGCAAGTAGATGGAAAATATTGCAGAGGTTATTCCTATATAAATCAATATTTCAATAAAAATGATCTATTTAACGAATTTTTTCTCCTAATTACTTTAATCGCTTTCAATTAATATGGAAATGATGTAAAAATGAAACGTAAAACTGGTAAACCCAAAATGATTGATAGAAATTGAATCATTCGATGTTTCACCATATCTGCTAATACCTGTAACTTGTTGATTAAAGTCTCATTTACAACACAACGTGGATTTCACACCAGAGTGAATTTTTCATACTCCCTTTATTTTTACACAAGAAATTCTATACCGCTATCCTTATTCCGCCTAGCGTGCATTTCGCCAGAGTCAAAGTGAGATTATTTTGTACTTCAGTTCTAATCTGACGCTGATAATGGGGAAATTATATTGAAAGTTTTGAAAGCATGTGTACACCAATTCCTAATGTTCCTGTGTAATAACATACGCTATTCTACTCTGAATTGTGAATCCAATTCAAAAGCCCACTCTACTCTACTCAGTCTAAGCTTGTTTTTTAAATGAGGACTAAATCGTCACTCATAATATAGATTATGGTTGAGTTATTAAATGTCAAATACCTACAATGATTTTGAAGATAATCGATAATTAAGAGTTTCGAAACGTTGTATGCAAACGTCAAACAATAATTGCATATTTGTAGGCATCATCGCACGCTTTTTAATAAATTCATCATTTCTCATTTCAGTCTATCAGTGACAATCTCTAGATGATACCACACGATACTCATTCTGATGGTCATGACATGATGAATCAAACTCGTTTCATTATTTCTTCACAATAATAATAAAAAGCTCAAATACATAAAATCTAAATAGATGTACCATTATTCGTACAAATTGCTTGATAAAAAAATATAAGTACATATGTAATGTATCTCAGAATTCTGTTCAAAAATCAAAATTTCATTCATTTTTTTTTTTTTTTGTTATTATTGTATAGCTTTTCTTAAATTTAACATTTTCAATAATTGTATTTATTTTCATGACTGTTGTTATTTTGTAGTGTTTTGTATTTATTATTTCATATTTTGTACTAAAAGGACTAAAATGTATTTTTGTTTTGTATTAATTTTCTTTTAAAAAAAAAAAAAGGAAAAAAAAACATTGGTTGAATATATGTGTTTCTATTCAAATTGATAAATTAACAATTAATCACTCGAATCAATTTCAGACCAACGATGCGTTAGGTTCACAATATAATTGGATCTATTTTGTGCCTCTGATAGTTTTGGGCTCATTCTTTATGCTCAACTTAGTTCTTGGTGTTCTTAGCGGGTAAGTGAAAATAGTATAAGTTAATTTTCTGCTTATTTAAATTCTGTAAAATAAATTTAAAAAAAAAAAAACATGTATTGAAATTGAAACATAAATTTGTTCCAAAGGATCTATATATAAAAATTTTTCAATTTAAATAATAATTAATATAATTTTTCATCAAAAAAAAAAAAAACAACGAAAAAAAAAATTCTATATACTAATTTAATTTTTTTCTTCTTTTTAATTTTTTTTTAAATTTTTTTTTTTTTTATTTTTATCTTTAAAAACGAAAAACGAAAAAAAAAATAATTAAATCAAAATAACAAAACATAAAAATAACAAAAAAATCTGAAAATCCTGACTGAATAATAATAATAATGCAAAATCAAAATACGCATACACATATAAATGTAAATATAATATATGAACGATAAAAATATGTATATATATGAAAGTGAATTCTCTAATGAACGTAATCGTGTTGAACGTCGTGTACAATTTCAAAAAATGAGATCACGTCAAATGTTTCAAGATGCAATGACAGCATATCTTGATTGGATAACACAAGCAGGTTTCAAATTTAATAAAAATAAAAAATAAAAAAAAATAAAATAAAATAAAATTTATGAATTTTAAATGAGAATTTAATATTATGACATCACATTAAACTATAATAACTTAGTTGTGTTGTTTAATTAATTTAATTTAATTTAATTTTTTTTTTTTTAATTTTGGAGTGTGATCACACATAAAACTATACAATATAATATTATATAGATCAAGAACAAACAAAAAATCCTTCCTTTTTTTTCAAAAAAAAAAAAAAAAAAAATAATTAGTCTAATATATATATCCTGCTAGATATACATAAATATATATTATTCCGAACATATACATTTATATCCATTTTAATAATTTTATAATTACTTAAATAATTTTAATAATTAAATTAAGCATTGATTTTAATGCTATATTAGTTATACTCATATACAATTTTCAACAGACACTCTATAGAAGCTTGACATGTGAATAATAATATATCCTTGAGTTTTTGTGTTTTCTGTTTTCTGTTTGTTAATTTTTTTTTTTTCTTAAATTTTCTTTGTTTCAATATACAGATCGAAATAAAAAATAAAAACAGATACAAAAAATACAAAAACAAAAAAACGTCCAACAAATAAACAAAAAAAAAAAAACAAAAAACAATATAATTATAGTTTTTAAACAATAAATTAAACTAAATTTCCATAGTTTAAAATGTTTGGCTAAAAGACAAAAGAAAATCATTTTCAGAGTAATTATAAATGTAGGTCATATCCGTATGTATATAGTAGAATAGAAAAATTCATTTTTATTCCTCTATATTAAATAAAAACGCACAGTGTTATTAATAATCATTTTTCTTTTGTTTTGATTATTTACCTTATTAAGTAAAATAAATTTATGTAATATGCAAAAATTTTCAGAAATCCAATTTATTATAATAATTAATTGATCGATTAATTTTAAATAATACGAGTGCATTGTATTTATGATGTGTGCTAGATTATAACAAGAATTTATACTTCTTATATATATTAATTATAGAGTTAAAAGTTTTATAGTTATTCAGTTTGAAATCTGAAATTTCATTCATTTTATAAATTATTTTTATTATCTAATTAGTTAAGCAACAACCGCATCTATTCTCTTCTAGGTTTAATAACATTTCCAAATTTTCATTCATTAATTAATAATGGGTGATCAAATAAGAGCTATATATCTGTAAAAACAAAACAAAAAAAATACAAACAGTTTAAGTTCTTATACATACGAGTATTTACATTGACCTTGAACGTGATTTTGTAAAATGATTTTAAAATCTACATCGACAGATTGATAATATTGGTAATTTTGTTTGACATGTTACAATCAAATATTCCATTCTGTATGCTGGAAAGACTGGTATTCAGTTCCTGTGAAATTTTTCGATTGCAATTGCATACGTATTACTACACGCTAAAAATTTTGGAAAGAAACGTATGTAGAGTACGTTGAATTTTGATATTTGTTGAAAAAATCGGCGGATAGACTATGAAAAAAAAATGAAGAAAAAATAAAAATATTTGATCTGTCAATATTTCACTTGCTTTTTATATGCTCGACCATATAAAATGATTCTGAAAAATAAGTTCCACAACTCTCCACTATTGAGTTCCACAGTGATAATTTCGTTTGGAAGTGAATACCAAAAAACAAAATTTGAAACTAAAATTTTAGCTAACAATTTAGCGACATTTTTTCAACATAGTTTTTATTTGGAGAAAAATTTAGCTTTGATGTGAGTACCAGCCCTAATGTTCAAAATATTTCTGTATGTGGCTGTCTTTTAAATTTCAAAACAACCATGATAGCTGTGAAACTCAAATTTCGAGAATACAAAAATATGCAAATTCAAAGATGTACTCATACAATTTTGACGTGATTTTGAACGTGATTTATATAAAATCTACATTCTAGTAGGATTTTAGACATCATTTCATTTGAACTGCAAGTTATTTAAGTAATTTTGTTTTTGATTTGAACATAATTACAAAAACAATTGATTGCGTTTGCATTGTAAAGATATGAAGTATAATTTTTATGAATGACATTTTTTATTCAAAAATGATTTCATGTAAATGACCATCTTTAGGTTTTCCAATATGCTTCTCTTATTTAATCGATAACTCGATTATCTAATGTTTGGTAACTTTTCTGGTAGATTTTCTGAATACTGAAAACTCTTTTTTTTTAATAAAAGTCTAAAAGTTCCAAGTACATTATTGACTAAAAATTCTATTCGAAATTTAAAAATTTTAGTAGAATTAGTGGTAACGGAATTTAGTACAGACTTTCCAAAAAAGAAAGCCATTTCACGATGGTCAAACTTCACATATCAACCAGAATGATGAAATAAGTTTACTGAATCTTCTGATCATTTTGAGTCTCGCATTAATCCTAATAAAGTTACCGATCCTCCTTAAGGTCATTAAGTGCTTTTGGTTAGAGTTAAAAGTATAATAGTTCCAAAGAATAAAAGCCAAATACGAGTACAGTAGTCAATTCATATGATGAAAATTTTTTTCTCATAAAATAATCGATCTGTTTCAAGTTGCTCTAAAGCCCAGCCAAACATTTGTTTTGGATAAAGTCTGAAAACACGGCATGATATATAAAAAAAAAATAGCTGGTATTAATTTGATCACCCGATTCATACATAGATCGTAAACAAACACGTACTTACTACTTAAAAAAAAACAACAAAAAATTGTTACCTACAAATTTTTTAAAAAAAAAGTATTGAAAAGGAGAAATTTGCATTTATTATTGAAATTATTCAATTCGATTACGCATTAATTTGATTATAATTAAAGTACGTGTTATTGTATTTTTCATTAAATTTCATATCATATTCTTGTGTTTTATTTTGTTTTTTTTTTTTTTTAATTTTATTTTAAAAACTTTATACTTTAATTTCATTTTTAAATAAATTTTTTTTTTTCATATTTTATGTATAATTTATTTTTGTTATTATTATTACCATCTATATACTCGTATTTATGCTTGTTTCAATCCATCCAATTTGTGCATTATTATTATTATTACTATGTGATGTTATTCTTTTGTAGTGAATTCGCAAAAGAACGAGAAAAAGTAGAAAATAGACAAGAATTTCTAAAACTTAGAAGACAACAACAGCTAGAAAGAGAGTTAAACGGCTATGTTGAATGGATTTGTAAAGCCGGTAGAGTATACATACATATTTTGGAAAAAAAAAAAAAACACATTTAATACAAAAAAACTACATTACAAAATTTACTAAAAATTCTAACTGTTACACCACATAAAATATTAAAAAAAAATGTACACAATCATGCTCACATTTTTCTTTTTACGCGACTATATTTGTGTTGAACATCATTTTTGCATATACTTTTTTTAAACTTTACATTAAGGGTTTTTTATTAACAATGATATTTTGTAAATTTTGAATAAAAAAGAAAGAACTTGTACAGCTTAGAAATTATCGTTCAAATGTCCAGCACGACTTTTAACAACACAATAACGCATTTGATGGGACTATATAATATTTTTGGCGTTATGTCTGCGATAATCTGGCGAGTATTCGTCTCCAAATCGTGACACATTCGGATCTTCTTCAATTCAATTCTTCGTATATTGCTGCCAATTTGCTTTAACTTCGTGCTGCATCATGTCTTTTTGACAACTTTTGATCGCATAGATTAAAATTCCAATCAAAATTTGCAACAGCACAGTCTATAGCCTGAACAAAGAAACGGTGATGGTATGGTGAGGACTCAATTTTCTGAGCTACATGATGAAGTTGCAAATTCATGTGCTGCCTATTTTCAAATTTGCGAGCGCAAAACAAATCAAAATCTGGAAATCATACTTTTACAATGTATCATTCTTAATGAAAGACCCTTTTTAGATTCGTTTACAGATTCAAATTTATAACTACAAAGAATATAAAAAAATTTGTTTGCTGTTCAATTTGCAAAATTCTATATGTTGAAGTTTTTAATTCCCTTCTAAGGATATAGCCATGTTTGGAAATATCAATTGGTCTTTGTTATGAATTTACAGTTACAATTTAGGTTTAGGTTATTTTCAGCATGAATAAAGGTAAAATTAAGGCACACGGTGGCAATGCCACTAAGAGCACTAACTAAGTTGTAAAGAAAATGTATTATAAAAAATATATTACACCTATTTAAAAAAAAAAAAACAGTCTTTTCAATTATGGAGTCAAGTAGCATGTACATTGGAGAGTATCTGATTTTGACATTTTTGAGAATTAGTGGAAATTCGTTTTCATTAGTGTTATTATTTGTCTGATAGTAAAATATGTGATTTTAAGTCATAGAATATGCGCTTAGCTATCAAAGCCATTTGTGTACAGTGTGAACATTGTGGAGAAAGTATTTTTTTAAAACAAAAAAATCTCTCTCAACCGACAGAAAATGTTCAAGTCTAGGAGGATTAATGATGGTAGTTCTTCTTCCTCAAGAAATCTGGAGAATTGTCAGAGAATAAGAATTCTTCGGAATTTTTTGCATTTTCACGTTTTTTAGTATTTATAGTAATTTTCGATACCACAAACACATTGGCAGACACATTGTATAGTCATGTCATAATGACATGTACAAGCATATTCTACTTCCCTATCAGAGCGGTCGTTTCCTCTGAAGCCTACATGTGCAGGACACCATACCAGTTTAATTTTCTGATTTTTGCTAGTGTCATGTATTGTAGAACAATAAGGATGCGATTAATAGAGTTGAAAGCAGCTCTAATCGTAGATAAAGAATCTTACAGGTATCTTATCGTACAAATTTCAGTCTTAGCACTAAACTTCATTCTGGTAGTAATTCCTGTGGAATAGTCTGCTACTGCTATTACTGTTTTATATAGCAAAAGCTACGTTACGTGCATTTTATTTGAGTCCATATACATATATCTTTATTTATGGCTTGGTAAGTTTTCTAGGAGAACTATGAAGGTGGGAACTAACTGTCATAGGATTTTTGTATTCTTCCCTGAAGTAGACATTGCATAATGAATTCCACTGATAGAGGATGTTGTAAGCCATTTTGTTGAGAAGAGTTTGGAATAGGACAACTGGAACAGGTTTTACAGTACAAATTCATAATTTTTTGTATCTCAAACTGTCGTGACCATTCAATCATCATCAACAGTTTTGGAAACATTCATTTTTTTTCGACGATGATCAATTGATATTTCTGAACACAGCCTATGTTCAAAGTTAAAAATTATAAATTTGAATCTATATTACATCTACATTATAAGCATAAATTGCACTTTACATACATATCGCACCCTTTAGTTTTTTCTTATTTCCTTTAAACAAAATTCAAATAAATGAATTACATAAAAACACACATACACACAAAAATAAATTAATTCATCCGCAAATTTAAAATATTTTTATTATTGTACTGTTATATCCTATTATATTTCATTTGTTAAATATTTATTTATTATATAGTTTATTAAGAAACTAAAAATTTTATATTTGCTTGCTTTTCCATTTAGTTTCTTTAATATACAATTTGAAATTAATCGTTAAAATTAAAAAAAAAAAACAATTTTTTTTGTTTGTTATTCTCATGAAATTCATATCTTTAGTTAATTAAAAAAAATATATTTCTTTAATTTTTTAAAGTTTTCTTTTTCTTTTCAATTATTATTTGTTGTATATAAATTTTGTTCACTAAACAATTTGCCAGAGTGTACAAAACTGAAACACATATCGATTTCTTTTCTATTTTATTTTTACTTCATTTTGGAAACTTCAAAATGACAATCAAACGAAACTAACAAAAACAAAACGAAAAATGACTTTAATAGAGGAAGTGATATTAGCTGAAGAACGAACAACAGAAGAAGAAAAAATGCATATAATGGAAGGTATGAAAAACAAACTTTCAAAGAAATAATACTGAGCAAGCATTACTATATACACCCGCAGTCACAAAATTAGCTTCACCTTAATTATTAATAACATCATTTTATACGAAAGCGTAAATAAAAGCTTTTATTTACTTACCCAATAATCGTACAATCTTTTTTACTCTAATTTTTGTGATTTTGTATATTCTCTTCCAATTTCCACTTGAATTCCATTGCGATTTAGAAAAAAAAAACAGCTTTACCAAAAATATCGATCAACGTGCTCTTGAAACTTCTTAATTTTAATTTCGACAATATTTTTTTGTTTTTATAGTCTTAATTTCTCTGATATTTTACCAAATACTGTACAACTACGGGTTGTTTCCGATTCATTTTTGCTGCTATTTGACAAGTAGCTAATTGAACATCGAATTACGTCATTATTTTCGATTTCATGATCTTTCACTACTGCTGTTAATACACGACTTTACTTCAATAATCATTCTTTCACTTTTCATTCGTTTGAATTTCTTTCTTTTTTTGCGAATTTATCTCAATGTGAGGCTTTTTCGTAAGCCTTACCTACGTCTGTTGAGCAACTAAAACAAAACTCATTTGGTATGCGCAAATGACTAATAAAGCAGAGCTGCGAATGCAAACTTCAAATCTAACAAGTTGCATTTTCAAACGATAAAAACTAACGATGGTATAAATATTAATTTGAAAACCTTAAAATAAATAAAATTTTAAGAAAATTCCACAGATAATTTTTACTGCTTCGTTTTCAGTTTGCAGTTCACATTTATATATGTATTTGACAGCTAATAAGTTGTGTTTTAAGCTAATGCAGTATTATAACTCACACTGCTTATCTGCTTTCAGCTTTTATAGACCTGCATTACATTTTAGTGTTTACGAACAAACTGCATTGCAGTCCATAATTTACGAACATGCTGCTAATGCTGTTTGTAGTTTTCGAACGAACTGCAAATAAGATGTAATTTAGAACTGAATTTACGAAAAAGCCTGTATTATCTATGTAAGTAAATTATGTATTTCAGTTCCCATGGGAAAACCCTCTGAAAAAATAAAACAAATCACAAACATTTGTCATTAATGTCATATTGACCATATTTTATAAAGGATGCAACTTTTGTGATCGTAGGTGTACATACTCTTATTGGGCGCGTGATTTTTTTCAACAAGTTTGTGGTTGTTGTAGACCAAACATTGAGTTGAGATTTGGTAAGTTAAATGTTAAATGCTAGATGGACTTGATTAATGTTTAATTTAATGATAAGTCGGTGAAATACCAAAGTAATTCACCTACCAGGTAATATTTACAGCGAATTGTTTGGTGGGAATGGAAACCAATTTATTGAAAAAAGTCACGCATCCACTTATTATAAAAAACTTTTAATGAACGAAATAATTTTGTAAATAGAAAAACTCGTTCTACGATTCGTTGATTATTGTGTTTTTTGTAATTTTTGTAATTTTTGTAATTTTTATAGCGAGAAGAAGAAATGCAGCTAAACGAAAAAAACTGAAAAGTTTGGGTAAATCAAAGTCAACAGATACTGAGGAAGAAGAAGCTGAAGAAGATTATGGCGACGATGGTAAGCATCAAATTTTATTTTTAATCATTTTTAATATTGTATATACATACATACATATTATGTATATATATATATATACTGATCGTATATAATAATTGTAATCCTGTATATACCGATCGTATACATATGTATATATTTATATTCGTTATTAAATTTATTTTATTTTTTTGTCTCTCATATTTTTTGAAAAATCTACGAATCAACTTCTGTTTTCTTAACTCAAATTCACTTTCAATTATAAATTGTGATTTTTATTTTTCAATAATTTTTTATAATCTTACATGTTTTTCATATTTCGTGTAATTCTTATATTCATTTTATAAATAAACATTTTTCTTAAAATGAACAATAATTGAAAAATAAAAAAAAAACATTTTTTTATCAATCTTATTTATTTATTTAATCATATCTATATTTCTTAAACAAAATATAGTAGATAAATAATTATGAAGATTTTATTTTCCAATATGTTTCCTTTATAATTTCTGTTGTTTCTTGTAAAAATTTTCAAACTTTTATAGACGACTTTTTTTCTTATTTTTAAATAATTTTTAAATAATTTTTAAAATTAAAAAGAAAAAATGCAAAACGAATATAAGAGAAATGTTTTTTTTTTTTTTTGTTGATTTTCTATTAAATGCAATATTTTTTTTGTTTTTAATACACACATTACTCTATATACATATAATACATAATTTAAAATAAAATATTTATATAAAATAATAAAAGTTAAAATTTTATACAAACATTTAATGATTTTATACTGATAACAGTTTTAATTACAGACGATAAATCTAAAAAAGGTAAACATAACTGTCATTATATATGAAATATATAAATATAATAATAATTACTATTAAATATCATAAATTTAAAAAAAAAAAAAATAATATGAATTTAAACAAAAACAAAAACAAAATAAAAAATAAAAAAAAACAAACAAACAAACTATGTAATATTCTAAATTTATATTACATTTAATAGTCTTATTTTTCTAAAATTACGTAAATAATAGTAAACACATATTATACTATACATATGCAAATTAATAATAATAATAATAATACTTAATTAAAATATAATAGCTAGAATTAAGTTACATATTTTGAACGCTATATACTGTACATAATATAGAATTATTTAACAATTATTTAACTAAGCAATATATTAGGTAGACTTATATGTATATAGAACATTTTTTTGCTAATTAGAATAATAAAAATCTAAGCAAAGATAATTAAATAAAACGCTTAAGCATATTAATATTATTGCTGTTTATGTTTGAAAAGCACAGACAGTAAAAATATTTGTTAAAATCAATTCGAAAAATTGAAAGTTAAGTTTTCAAATGCATACATATGGTGATGGGAAAAAGTTTCTGCACGAAGGCAGGTTTTTTAAATAAATGAATGAATAAGTACAGTTAAACATGATAGTAAAAATATTATAGGATGTGGCACAACGGAGAATGAGAGCATTGACAATCTAAAATTCTTTGAAACCCTAAAGGTACATTTAAAACTCATCATAGATTTTGTGTCAGAGTAGATTTATGACACAAGAAATTCTATAATAGCGCTGTCCCGCTAATTTCCGCTCTCCATCTCTCAGTGCAGATTTTTCCAGATGCACATTCAGATTAGGTTAAACGTATTTCTAATCTGTCGCTGTTAATTTCGAAAGTAATGTTGAAAACTTGTTTATATCAATTTATTAATGTACGCTAATCTATTCTGAATTGTGAATACAATTCAAAATCTTAGACTACTCTACGGAATCTAATCTAAATTGCGAATAACACCTCATACTTGTAGCAAGCAAAGAATATAAAACTTAACAAAGTAGTGGAGTAGCTTTATGATCTTTGTAAAAAGCAACTTCCACTTTTATCAAGACACGATCCTAAACATAGAACTTGGAATGTTGGTTACTAGTTATTGTAACTGAAACACCTCCCCAAAGTTCAGATAGTAACCGCAATGGATATATCAGGGCTTATAGGAAATTAAAATTGGGAAAATAAAATTCAGTACCTAAAAGTATTTTTGGACTCAAATGGAATAGAATTTGATTCGTCAACTTTCACTAAAAAACTTTCGGACTCCATACTTAACAGACTCTAAGAAGTTTGTAAATGTGGAGGCCTTCAAATGCTTTCTGTGAATTAATTATTGCAAACAATTCACATTCGAAAAATAGTAATATTTCTTCTATTACAGATAAGGATAAATAATTTGTCTGGAACTTTTTTATAAGCATTGATATTTAAGAATAAATTAATATAATCTTTTAAGTTACCTATAATAATACCTTTCCTTTTTCTTTGTTGAGATTTTAATGGTAGACAAATATTTGAAGAGTGAAGTGAATCTAAATGCAACCTATGTAGACTGAATCTCACAAAACTACAAATATAAATGGATAGAGTTGAAATAAGATCAGCTCGATCTGATTCAGCTAGCTCACCTGGATCGAGTTGAGTTATTCCCGTATCGTATATAGACGCAGAGATTGAATAATAGAGAGATTGAAATGGTTAACAAAACATATAATGAAACTTTTTAGGTTATGTTTAATGAGTTCAAACTAAAAATGACTTAAAAAATCATTGCATTATCAAATGGAAAGCAATAATTAAATGTTTTTATGGTAAAAAAATTGTAAAGAAATTATGTCTATATTATTTTCTCTGGTGCTTTAAAGTACATTTCAATCCAAACTAAACTCTAACTTTATATCCAGTGAAACAAATACACGCAGATCGAATTTCGATCTTTCAATCTTTGGATGCATACGTAGTGATTGTTTATTAATTAAAAATGGAATATGAAATGAAAAAACGTACTTATACATTCATTTTGGTAAAAAAAAAAAATGTTTTCTCACCACTGCATATGTATACGTAATTTAGATAAATTAATTATATAGATTATAATTAGAAGAAAAAAGATAACTTGATGATAATAATTATTTATTATGAGTGTAAAAACGCTTTTTTGAGTTTTTCTTTTATTTTTGGCTACTTAGTATTGCGTATTACCATAGAAATATTGTCTGTGAGGCATATTACATTTTATGTACCTAAGTAGTATCGAAATCTAACGTAAGTAAGTTTACGTATTATTACTGAATTTATATAGAAACCAAAAAAGAAAAATATTGTTTATTGTTAACAAGTTGATTTTAAAATATTTAAAATACAACTCTGATCAATTAACAAAATACTTAGATATGTGTTAGTAATTTATATTATATGTATGATTTTATTATACTCAATAATACAAAAGTATATAGCAGAGTCGAAATATACTCGTAAGATATTAAAACAAAAAAATACACAATAAGATACACTATAATAATCGTAAAATTAGGGCTAAATAGTATTTTTATTTGCATATTTTATAATTTACTTATTTCATTTTAAATTTAAAATTTTGATTTTTTATAATTAAAACAATTTACTTTTAAATAATTTTTAATTATTTTAATTATATTGTATTTTATTTCCTATTCTCAACACTTGTACAAATAACTCTTTATATTATTTTTATATTAGGTATTCTTTTAGAAATTACATGTATTATCTATACTTTCAGTTAAACAGTAATAACACGTATAGATATGCCCAAAATAGTTGACAATTTCGTATTACACTAATGCCGATTCTACACTCAATGCAGTAGACTTGACAGATACTTTTACATGTTAAGCATGCTGTCAAGTCGAAAGTTCAAGTCCACGTTGAAGTCACTGCGTTGAATATAGAAGCGGCATAATGCGGTTCTATACTATTTTCAGAAATCGAAGTCAGTACAGGCATGCTTTTCTACATTCTTTCACATTGCGTTTGTATAAATCTGTCTCGTGTGTGGGGTGATCAGATCTCAATTTAAATCCGAGGGAAATATTTTAAATTGTATATTATGAAGGGTTGCCAGTTTGCAAAAAACTTTTTTTTTAGATTTTACAAAAAAACAGGTAATTTTGTGACATTTTGGGAAATTTTATGAAATATGTTCATTTCTTTACAAAATAACATATAATAACAAGCTGATTTGAATAATATGATAGCAATTTGCATTGTAAATACATAATTTTCTTTCTTATTCTAAGAAAAGACAAAACAAAAAATAAAATTCAGAATGTAACGGTAACGTAACGAAATCATTAACAAGTACATAAAGGGAACAAAAAATAGAAGAAAATGGACAAATAAACAAATATGAAAATGAATGTGTATACAAAATTTAATATCAAATTGATACTGAACACATAATTTTATAAATAAAATTAAAAATACTGAATATGGTTTAATCATAAATTTATATTTTTTTTATAAATTTAAGCAATACTCCCAGTAGCTACGGCAACCCTGAATTATCATCATTTTCTTTTATGCCCATCTTCCCGTTGACACGAATCAATCAACATTTTATACTTTGAGTGGACATCGGCTGCGCAACGACTTCATATTTTATAGTTCGGTTTTTTATTTTTCATATAAGCAAAATGGCGTTAACTGAATAAATCAGTTGCCTTCACGCTGTGTGATAGGCAACATCAAACGGGGTGGTGTATTTCTTTTTTCAAAAAAAAACAGGATGATGAAAAAATCATTATTATGAAATGAAAAATCATTAGAAATGAAAAAATCAGCAAACAAAAATTAAAATTTGTCTTAAAAACCTAACATTTTTATGATATTTTCAAATAATGCTACTTTTTTATCAAATATAAATTTACAGGAATGTGAAATTTGTACAGAATCTCCCTTTTAAGAATTATTTGTGAACAAAATTATAAAATTATTTCTGCACAATTTGGAACATCCTGTTAACATATGTTAAAAAGTACCTTTTTCAGGGTTGACAGAGATATATTATTCAGAATTTCCTACAAAATATTATATGTGAAGTTATCAGAAACTCATCGGGTAACTATTCCCATAAGCACAATACTGACTTCGATTTCTGAAAATAGTATAATACATATTTATTAAATCAAAGTTGAAGTTGAAGTCACTGCTTTGAGTGTAGAATATATACATTCGTCTGCGCGTTGCCTAGCTCTTTTCTGAAGAGCACAATTTTATCTATTTAAATGCAAAATTTTATTAACACATATAGAAACATACGCGAAACTTTTCAACTGTTTTGGTCTAGATTCTAGTATTTATTAATCTACAACCTTTGACACGTTACACAGATAATCCACGGTTGCAATGACAAAAATATGATACATATAATTTATCTATAATCCGATATATGTCGATATGAAGGTTTGATTCCTGCTCACAGCAAAATAAGAAAAATAGTTTTCAATTTTTCATTGTAAATTTGTTCAACTTTTATTAACTCCAAAGTTCATTTAGTTTTGAATGAGTACCAGCTTGCTGGGAAAAGAGCATATAGAAATCCTGATAAATAGTCCACTTGCTACATACATATAGATATAAGTAGTATTATTAAACCGTTCTAATAGCAGAACAGTCTAAGCCTTATCATGAAAAAGAGCTTGCTTCTCAAACTGCAATTCATTGGTTCGCAATCCGAGTTAAACTGTGAGTGCAAACATGACATTAATAAGTCTAGAAATCACTTGGGCGGTGAAAGCCCTAGCTCACCAAGAGCTGCAGTGTTATTGAAGATGAAGAAATTTGTTCATATTTGATTGAATTCGTTGATTATGCTGTGTAATCATGATAGCTGCCAGCGTTCACTATAAACGTCAAAATATTACTTAGAAGAACTGAGTCGAATATGATTTCAATTCGTAAAACCGACATAAAAATTCGAAAATTGAAAAAAATCCATACAGATATTAACATAAATCAAGTTTATCTATGCAATGTATCCAAGGTAAAACACTTTCAAATTAAATATGAAGTATATTAATTTATATTATATTATTACTTTAATATTCTGTAAATATTGTATTTTTTCGGTATTTACTTTTCTTTTATTTGTGCATTTTACCATAGAGTAATAAAGTTTCGCGCATATTTGTAATTATTCTCTAATAATTATTATTATTGTTATTCTCTCCTTTTACTCATACACATAATCAGTCTGTTCGTTAAATTTTCTAGATAAACGATAAATCTTTCGAAAATTTACAATTTGTTCAAATAATAAACAAATTTACAACCACATATGAGTGGAAGGAAGTAAAAGTTATTCATTATTTACATCTTAAAACTGAAAATAATTTAAATTTTGAAAATAATTGAATTTGTTTTACAACTATGGACGTTTTTTGAACTCTAAAAAAAATAATATTCATATTCAGTAAAAAAATTTGAAAAGTATTGGTGAAGATAACTGACATTCTTTGAAATTAACTTTCATACATTATTTTGAGAGTTCCTAAAAGAAAAAAGGTGGATATAGTGTGATAATTGAACCTAAAAAACTGTTGCGTTTTTGGTCATCGCATTTTAACTGTCAATTTTATTTTTATTGAATAAATCCGATATACTATAGACAGTACACCCAATTTGTATAGCATTAAATCATGATACATGAATGCTCGTAAGGAGCCATTTTTGGTTTCAAAGATAATTAAATTAGGATCAGCGGAACTACAAAAGCATTGTAATGTTTGGTCGGAGGAGTTATGATATTAAAAATTTATTCAAAGTAGTTTATGTTAAAAAGTAATTTATTGTAAAATTGTACTGGAAACACGATATTTGGTTTCATCTTCAAATATTTTACATCTGATTGGGGTATAAATACTATGCTTTCGGAGCATATTTCAAAATTATTTTTTTATTGTGACATTAAATTAACTTGACCGAAATTGAAAACGTTTTAATTGGAATCAAAAATACTAGACTTTATACAATTTTTAATTTTTGTTTAGTAATCTCTGATTGTTAAAAAAAAAATATTTTTAGAGGATTAGTTTTGAGCTTCGTTATTAACATCGTGAATAGACGGCAGCAAATGGCAAACGGCAGCAATGATCATTTTTCCAGTCTTTATTCGTATGAATATTCAAAAGCCCTTGACACACGACACTGTTTCAATCATTATTCTGACTTTATATATTTTCAATTTTAGTTTTTAATGTCAATTTTAAATTATTATTAATCTGTATTTTGTGATTTTCACTATCTCTTTTTTTTCACCACTGTAAATTTCTAGTTATCAGCATCGTCATTTATCGGTGAATAAAGTTCATAAAATTTCATTCAAACTTACTTCAGTGAAATAAGAATAAATATGTATAATATAATGATCATTTTAACTTAATTTGGGTTGACAGATGGCAATTGAATGATCATTCGCAACAAATTATTGTCATTTAGTTTGCTGCCGTCTGTCTATCGTATAGAATTATCAATTAACAGCCGTCTTATGTGAATTTATTAACTTCTGTAGTTATTTTTAATAACGAATGAATGACATAAAACAATATATTGGAAATTTTTTGGGATTTTATTCTATTAGAAAAACAAACAAACACAAACTCAAAATCCACAAAATTAAAGCGTCGAAATATTTTTTACCATAACCTTAACTAAGGTCCTAGACACACTAAATTGGTAACCATCTCGTGAGTTGGTTAACTGAGATAACCACGATAAATCGAGTGGTTAGCAGTACATAAGCACCTTTACACTATGTGATTTTGTCATATGACTTTTTATGTGACCATTAAAGTAGGCTTGGAAATTTTATATAAAATTTAAAAATAACTCTGTATTTAAACACATTTTACTTAGAATATGACAGACTACTTTAATTCTCACATAAAAAGTCATATGACAAAATCACATAGTGTAAAGGTGATAAATATATATTTAGTTAGTAACCACTCAAAAATACTGTGGTAAACGAGTTAACTAACGTCAAACCATCGAACAGTATGACGAACACGGATCGAACCATCGAACTTCGTCTCAAACATATCATTGTTTATATTGAAATTGTGGTTATTGTATAATGTATACACTTAGTGACTAAATTAAAAGGTCACATATAAAAATAAGCTTTCAGTAACAAAATCACTTTTCTTCACTTTTCTTTAAATTATTTGAATTACATAAAATTAATTTAGTAGAAAGCTAATAATGCGTAAATATTAAAAAAGAACGAAAAAAAAAATTAAATTGTATAAATTATATTAAAAATATTTATTTTATTTTTATTTTAATATTAATTTTAACAAAATGTCGAGTAGAAAGAAATTGGCATACAATTGTATGAATTAGTAGTAAATTATCGGATAAGAAGTGAAAGTTTTCGTTCTATAGCTAAAAGGTTTGAAATATCAAAAACTGCAGGCTGTTGAAAAAATTTGTGTTACATTATTGTACAATAAAATATATTTTCTTTTATTCTTATTTAATATTCACACATTACTTGTTTTTTGCTAAATTAATTTTATTTACATAATTCATATAATTAAAAAAAAGTAATTTTGATAATAAAAACTATGTTTTATATACATGTCCTCCTAATTTAGTCACTAACTGTACAAATAATACAATTGACAACACATAAACAAAATTTCAACTTCAAATGTCAAAGTTAACTAATGCTAGAGACACATACAATTGGTTAACTAAACCGTTTAGTTTGTAACTAATTCGAAACCAATTGCATGGCACACTGCTTTTTAGTTTAGTTATCTTTTTACTTTGGTTATCTTTGACATTTGAAGTTGAAATTTTGTTTATGTGTTGTCAATCGTATTATTTGTACAGTTAGTGACCAAATTAAAAGGATACGTATAAAAAACATAGTTTTTATTAACATAATTACTTTTTTTTAAAATTATTTGAATTATGTAAATAAAATTAATTTAGCAAAAAGCAATTAATGTGTGACTATTAAATAAGAATAAAAAAAAATATATTTTATTGTATAATAATGTAACACAAATTTTTTCAATAGCCTGTAGTTTTTGATATTTCAAATTTTTTAGCTATAGAAGGAAAACTTTCACCTCTTATCCGATAATTTACTACTAATTCACGCAATTGTATACCAATTTCTTTTCTACTTGACATTCTGTTAAAATTAATATTAAAACAAAAATAAAATAAATATTTTTAATATAATTTATACAATTTAATTTTTTTTTTCGTTCTTTTTTAATATTTACGCATTATTAGCTTTCTACTAAATTAATTTTATGTAATTCAAATAATTTAAAGAAAAGTGATGTTGTTACTAAAAGCTATGTTTTTTATATGTGTCCTTTTAATTTAGTCACTAACTGTGTATATTATACAATAACCAGAATTTCAATATAAACAATGATATGTTTGACACGAAGTTCGATGGTTCGATCCGTGTTCGCCATGCTGTTCGATGGTTTGACGTTAGTTAACTCGTTAACCACTGTAATTTTCAGTGGTTACTAACTAAAGTAAATGTACTACTAACCACTCGATTTATAGTGGTTATCTCAGTTAACCAACTCGCGAGTTGGTTACCAATTGTATGTGTCTCTAGCATAAAGTAAATGTACTACTAACCACTCGATTTATAGTGGTTATCTCAGTTAACCAACTCGCGAGTTGGTTACCAATTGTATGTGTCTCTAGCATAAAGTAAAAAGATAACTAAACTAAAAAGCAGTGTGTCATGAAATTGGTTTCAAATTAGTTACAAACTAAACGGTTTAGTTAAATATCTCGGTGTGTCTATAGTCTAAAGTTAACTTGAAGACTGTATTACGCCATACAAATTTTGTTTACTTTTGTTTTTTTGCTTATTTGTTTGAAAGCTTTATCTGCCTTATCATGATATTCGAAGACGAAACGTTTCGTATCGTCTTGTTAAAAACGCGATCATGATATTCGAAACGTTCCAATTTCAAACGATTTTCATCGTCTACTCAGTCGATAGCATTTTGTTCATCGTTTACATATAAATTTATTTTTTTTTTTGGTTTTTAATAGAATTTTTTTTATTTAAAGCATATTACTAATATTTGTGAATATTAATATTAAATTAATTTTTTTAAAAAAATGGAAATTATTATTAAAAATGATATTTCAAAACATCAACAAAATAATAGAAATGACATCGAACCCTTTTTTCTTACAACAAAATTGGAAATTGTATGAATTAAACATTAAAGTTTCGTTTTTATAAGGGATTTATATTGTACCACTATGTACCACTTAATATTCGAAACGATGAAGGTTCATACTTCATAATAGCAATTTTATACCGTATCGTTTCGTTTCATTGTTTCATCGTTTCATCGTCTTCGAATATCATGATAAGGCGGTATATATTTTCGTTGCAGCAAATGCTTTAAAGTCTGTGAATTTATTTATTCCTTTTTTTTTCTAATTTGATTTTAAAGCATTATTTTGTTCATAGGTCTTAAGCGTATTTTGTACCTTTCTACATAACATTACATACTCAAACATTACACTTTATGTACATATTAATTATTAAAATCAATTACATGTACTTTATTCAATCAAAACAATATTAATACATATAAGTTAAATGTAAATACATTTATATATAATTTTATTTTTTTGGTTTTTCTTTCGTTTTGTTTTGGATAATAAAATTTTATTAGTTAGCATGTAAAGTACTACATATTATTGAAATTATTCATTATTCATTCATTCACATATTATTTTTATATCATTGTATATATTATCTCAAATATTAATTAAATAATTTTATATGACATACATAGATTTAAAAAAATTAAAAAATCAGCTAATTTTAGATAATAAAAAATGTACTTTGTATATTAGATTACATTATGCATTAATTTAATTAACATTTTATCACTAAAATAAAAATAAAAAATAAAAAGTTGTATTTAATATTTATGAAAAAAAAAAAAATTGTTTTTAGGCTACCTCAAATCAAAAGTACGAAATCAAGGTACATGTAAGGGGTTTTGGCATGCTGAAAAAAGATTCCGTTTTTGGATACGACACACAGTTAAACAACAATGGTTTTATTGGTTCATCATAGTTTTGGTTTTTTTAAATACCGCATGTGTAGCTGTAGAACATTACCGCCAGCCACATTGGTTGGAACAATTTTTATGTAAATATAATATTTTCAAGATTTTATTTTATTTTTTATTTTTTCTTCTAAAAACAAAAAAATGTTTTCTTTTTCTTTTTTCTTTTTTTTAAATTTTCTATTTTATTATTCAATTTAAATTTCAGATTACGCTGAATTCGCATTTCTAGGCCTTTTTATGATGGAAATGTGGATAAAAGTGTACGCTTTAGGTCCTCGAATATATTTTGAATCATCATTTAATCGTTTCGATTGTGTCGTCATTAGTGGTTCGATATTCGAAGTAATATGGTCAGAAGTTAAAGGTGGTTCATTCGGTCTATCTGTATTAAGAGCATTACGTTTATTAAGGATATTTAAAGTGACTAAATATTGGTCATCATTACGTAATCTTGTTATATCGTTATTGAACTCAATGAGATCAATTATTTCATTGTTGTTCCTATTATTCTTGTTCATACTTATATTTGCGTTACTCGGTATGCAATTATTTGGTGGACAATTTAATTTTGCTAGTGGTACACCAGAAACAAATTTCAATACATTCCCAATTGCATTATTAACTGTATTTCAAATATTAACTGGTGAAGATTGGAATGAAGTTATGTATCAGGGTATTGTATCACAGGGAGGAGCAAAAAAAGGAATGATATATTCATTGTAAGTTATTTTTATTATCATTTTTAATTTATTTATTCATTCTTTTTTTTTTTTACTTTATCTCATTGTTGTTGTGAAAAAAAAAAAATTGCATACTACTAAAAAATTATAACCAATTTATCTCTTATAAATCTTTTCTATATCTATATGTGTACGAGTGTGTGTATGTGTATTTTTAATTCATTTTATAGTTTTACACTGAAAGTCTGATTTTATTTATTTCATTTTTATTTTGAATAATTGGCATTTCACATTTTAATTACATTATAGTGTGTGTACATAATTATTTTAATTTTATTGCGTCTATGTTTAAATTAAAATCATTTTTTTAATTTATCACAAATATTTACGTGTTTTTTTTTTCTCCTGTATAACAATTTATTACCAAATTTATGGATAATAATTCTGTCGATAATCCATTTGAATCAATCTAGGCTTGAAATAAAATTTTTGGATATGTCTAAAGGGAAATTATATGAAAAATAAAGAATACAAATCACAAGAATACATTTAAAATATTACTGGTTTTTTATTTTATTTAATTTTTTTTTTTTTTTGGTTTTTAAATCAAAATAAAATTATTACACATTACATTGATCTAGGCATTTATGATGAGTTATAATTATAAATTGATACGAATTTCATTAATTAATTTTATGATCATGATCAATAATTTTTGTGTCCATTTATGATTATTACTTTTCATTTTAATTTCACTTCCCACATATGAAATCAATGAAAAATTTGAACTGCAATCAATACGAGGTTTGTTCAAAAACAAAGGTGACGTTTTATTTTTCTCGAAAAATACTTACTATCTTACTCGGAATATCTATTTCGTTCCCTTCAAAGTAATCTCCCTCGGATATAACTAATACACATTTGCCTGCGAATTGGGTATGGTCTTCAGTTCTTCCATCGAAGCGGTTTTTATCTCCTCAATCGTGGCAAAACGCCACCTTTTCATGGGTGTTTTCAATTTTTTGTGAGAGTTTTCAACAGAAAATAGTCGCATGGTGCCTAGTTCGGTGAATACGGTGGCTGAGGCATGATTACTGTGCTATTTTTGGACAAAAAATTACGAACAAGCAACTATGTGTGCGCAGGTGCATTATCCATTTTAATCGAATAAAACACATTTGACTGAATTTGAATTAACATCTTCTCGGCATTCTGAGAAGATCTTGTACTTCTTATAAACATTTTTTTTTTTTTTTTGTTCAAAGTAGACTCGTCAAATGCAAAAGTCTACATTTTAAGTGCGTCGGAACACTTAATTTTATTTTTAACACAAAATTTAATACAAATTCTTTGCTCAATCTTTATTCAATAGCAAAATATCGATGGACACACCAAAATATGTTTAACTTTTATGCCTGTCAAAAACAACCTAAAAATGCAAAATTGCAAAATGGCGCTGATAATGTCAATATAAATATTGGAGACATTTGTATCAACAAAATAAAAAACAAATCAAAAATCGAATGAACATAGCCCGGGAAATTTGAAAAGTCACCTTTTTTCTTTGAACACACCTCGTATATTTGTATACATTACATTATATTCTTTATAAAATCATTGAGTTAACAAATTTTACATTACAAAAGGACACTAGCATTTATTCATATATGAAATACAATCATTAGTTGCTTTCGATTTAGCGATTTGAAGTATGTACTTGCGAGTAGATAAGGTAAATGTCTGTGCTAAACCATCTACTCGCAGCTACTCATGAACATTTTTTCAAGTAGATGCAAGTAGTTACGATTAATCTTTGTGTCGTTCGGTATAGCAATTTATCCTAGACAAATTTTTGTACTCGCAAGTACTTGAAATTGCTAAATCGAAGCAGCTACTTATTATAGTAATGAATCACATAAAATGCCGCAATATATGTACATACATCGTATATCATAGTAATATAAATATTAAAAAATAAACATCTAAAAATAATTTCAAAAATTACATTTAACAAGTAAAAGTATGCAAATGATTAAATGCTAAAAAAATTGTTTACACTACTATTATAGTATTGTGCATACATTAGTTATCATGTACAATAGGAGGCGAGTGTAAAATGAACGTCGAACCATTAATGCTGCATCAATCAATTATCATAAAATGCATAAAAAATACGTAATAAACCATGCATATTTTAGTTTCAAATGAAATCATGAAATTTGCGCTGTTTAAATAATTAAAATATACAACTGAAGATCGAAATTATTAATCAGAATCATTTAGAGCGAGTCAAATCGCGCGATATGATTAAGAATTTCTTTCTTTATTATCCGCATAATTTAACATTTGATAAAAATTATAATAAATTATAACTACTACGTATAGCTACTACTCTCTTTACATAAGTATTTTTAATTTAAAAAAAAAAAAAAATCAAGGTAATGAAAAGAACATTTTTTTTGCTATTTTTTCATTATAATCATATAAATTCAAATTTTACTTTAAGTGCTTTAAGTAATAATTTAATCGAGGCTATCCTGATCGAAATTATAATATATGAATCCGAGTACTCTGCTAATTTTTATACAAAATTATGAGAGCTTATTACAAAAGAAAAATCCTTTTTAAGATGAAAACTCTGATCCTGAACAAGGACTTTACGAGAAATATCGATAAAAAACAGTCAGCTATCTAATAGAAGTTACACGATTTATATTATCTATTATTTTGTTGAATTTAATAAAAGTTTTAGAAATTTTGTGATCAGAGAATACGAAGTTTATGAAATACTTTTAACAAACTTTCAGTTTTCTTTTTTTTTTTTTAAGAGAAGAGTATTTTACTGAATGTATAAATGGATTAAAGTGCATTTAAACAAGTAAACTGTTATTATCAATCAATCTCTTCTCTTAACGCACTAAATTTTTGGATCAGAATAGCCTTGAATATCCAAACAAAATTTGTACTGTAGTAGTAGGTAAAATGAGAAAGCATGCTTTGAAGAAAATTATTTTAAAAAATTTTTAATTTTATCCTTTTTTTAGTTATTTATTACAGTATTTTGTATCTAAAAAAAACATGCATTGGATTCCCAAAAAAAAATTTATTCTAGGAAAGTGTCAAAATTTTTAATTTCTCATATAAATAATCAAAATATGTTGGCTCTTAGTTGAAAAAAGTTACAAAAGTTTCATGCCAATCGCTTTATGTCGAATAAGAAATAAGAAATAATCTTGTTCTCAAATAAGGGCAGTTCCACACAGCTAATATTACTACGTTTATGCGGCGGAGTTAATTCGCTTTATCGCTATATCGGTTTAACATTAAATCGATTCAAGGAGGTGTTTATGCAACACGATTCAATTCGCTGTAGCATAAATCGAATTGAAAAAACAAGTTTACCAACTTTAAAATTTTCGGTATCTGATATCAACTGTTTCATGACAGCTGATTTTTTGTCAAATTTTTTCATTTTTTTTCAGTTCTTGTTGTGTTTGATATTTATTGTTTTTGAAATTTTGGTGGACATTCAAAACAAAAATTTTTTATTAGTTTTTAAGTGAAATGAACGAAGAAGTATTTGAAATGTTTTTGAAAGTGGCACTATTTATTTTAAATGGAGATGTTCGTTGAAACGTATTGTCGTACAATATACGTTTATCCCACAAGTTGTTTGAGCTTGTTGCATTCTTCACGACTTAGTTGAAGAAAATAAAAGTGAATTTTCACCAGTTTGGTTGTCTGATGTCGAAGAAATAGAGAAGATATACCCGCAACCCAGACATATTTCGAATAATAACATCGTAAGTTTAGATAATATAAATCCTAGGATAATTCGAGATAACCTGAAAAACTACATGGCCACAAATTATCTACTTAGAAAATCCAGTTGTAACTGATGTAATAGACAAATGTAATAATAATAAAAATAACAACGAATTTCAATTGTTTAATTTTGTTTTATTTATATTTTGTTGTCTTCTACATAAAATAAACTACCTTTAAAACTACAAGATTATTTGTTTTCTCTTTCTACTTCCTTGGTTCAAAAGGCAGCAAAAGGAGTAGCAGGATTTATATTTGAAACATTGGAGGAATCGGATGTAGAAGTTTCAGTGGGACTAGCGAAAGGAATAGGAATTGTTGTATACTGAGGCGTAAACATATAATGAGATTGAGACGGTAATCTTGATAGGAACATGTATGCAACTTCTTTTAACATTTTCGCTGTTTCTTCTCTATCTTTCTTAAGAAGTTCTTCTTCAAAATCCCGCTGTTTCTTCATTTCTTGTCGGAAGATATTGTCTTGTTTTTCAATAGCTTCCAATGCATTCTGTTGAATGGCTCTCCATTCATTTGTAAATGAGCTCACAACTTTCTGATATGACTGCTTTTCTGAAATTATATTGAAAATATATCTGTATAATGTACATATAATTATTTATAAAAATTTAATTTATTATAATGTTACTTTTGCCACCTTTTGCTCCACTAGGTCCAGGTTGTGATTCACAGTAATTTTGTGAAGCTCCACTAGGTCCAGGTTGATCTTCTAAGTTATCGATGCTCTGCTCTAACATATCCATTTCCTCGATACAATCACTCGTATCGATAACTTCACATTCATTCAAAACTGGTTCAAAATTTGAGGATGAATCCGCTGTGTCTACTCCTCCAAAGTTTACTACGGGTCTATTGTTGAGTATTTCATCCAGTGCATCAAAATGTATACAGCTCATTAGGCTATAGCTCCGCTAGTATTTTATTTTTTTTAACTTTTAAGTAGTCCGTTTTTAAGGATTTAAATTTAGTACGAATTTCCACTGCACTTTTATTAATATTTCTTTCTTTTAATTCCTTTTGAACAATTTCATAAATGTCTTTATTCCTCTTTTTTTTACCGTCTAATAACTCAACTATTATTTTTTCCTTTATAATGTTTACTAATTCCACCACTTCTTTTTCTTTCCAAATTATTCTTTTAATCTTTTTTTCTTCCATTATTTCTCTTAATACAATAATTTATTTTAATTTAAATATAAAATAAATGGAATAAAACGTCTTTATAAACAAATTACTTGCACTTTGTAGTATAGCTTGTTAAAAATTCCTAGCGAATAGAATATATGCGCAGTGAGAGTATGGCGTCATGCTTTGAGCGAGGTTATAATTGTAGTGGTTACACTTTTTCAGGTTTATATGGGAGAAAAACACAAATACATATAATCATTTTATGTACATATTTAATTTCAAGAGAAACATGCGCAGATTATTCGCTGGGAATTTTGAACAAGCCATACGTCAAAAAGTTAAATTTAATGCAGTTTACCAGTCTGCTTTTTAATGCGAATTGTGTGTTTATCCGTCACCTTAAACCGATTCATAACCGTTTAATGCACATATGAAAAGCGATTTAGCTTATATCGAATTGAAATTTATAAATCGAATTGACATGTATTTATGCAGCATTTTAAATCGCTTTAAACTAAATCGATGCATATTAAAGTGAATTAACTCCGCCGCATAAACGTAGTATATGTACGTAACTATATATTTGACAAACAATAAGTGATTGTGAATTTGTCAAATATTTGCTTATATCGCGAATATTCGTCAACCTAAGCATTTGTCCAACATTTTGTTCCTTATTGCTATGAGTCAGCTCCCACATAATGCGCATATTTTCAAAATATCAACATTTTTGAACATTTATGCCAAACATTAGTACATGGCAGATGTAAAGTTAATTTTAAAATGAACAATGATGACAGATTAACATTAAGTTCTGATTACATTTTTAATTATCAAACTTTTGAACTACTCATGCTTTAAACAAATTTATTTTTTCATTTTATCGATCATATCGAAAGTTATAAAAAAACAACTACAAAAATGTGTAATGGAAGACGAAAATTTGTCTATTTTCTCGTTGAATAAGTGGACAAAAATATTCGTCAAAGGTTCGTTGCAAAAGCAAATAGACAAAGGAATGCTTTTACATATTTTTCGTTAAGTGTGAACATTTTTGGCAAACATTTCCAGACTGTCAAATAGAAAGTTTGATTATGACATTTTTGTAATTTACTTCAGCCATCATATTTTACGAGCATTATATTATCCTAGAATAAAATGAAAAACAAAATTAAAACGTTTCATTGGGTATTTTTTATTTTTTCCACATATTATAGTCTGTAGAATTTTTGCATTAATCATTTTGTTATTTTTATTTTTTCTACGTGTTAACTCTTTTTTTGATTTTTATTTTAGAAAACTTGTAATGTATTTCTTGTAAGGATGTGTACATCAAGTTTTCTAAAATATAAATTATTACCTAAAACTAATGAAAACTGTTCGATTAACTGAACAACTGTTCATTATGCAATGTTTTTTGATCTTTATATGAAAAATCAAAAAAACTAAAATCAATATTTATTCCGTACAAGGCGTAAAAGACATTAACTAATCAAAATACACTTCAAATAAATATTTTCTTTAAATTGGATTAAGGCCTTTTTCGTTTTGTACGACAGAAATATTGATCTCTAAAGAGTGGAGTACTCGTATATCAAAAGAAAAATTCCAACTTTTTTATGATTTTCCAGTTTATTCAAATTTATTTCAGCCGCTTTTAATACTGCTTATTTTGTACAACATTTATTATTTTAAATTCTTATTTTATAAACCACGCGAAAATTTTTATACGCAATGTTTTTGATTGAATTTATTGTGTACATATCTCAATGTATTTGCATTTTATGCAATTTTGACTAGTGTATGAAAATATTTTGTTGTACCAAAAAAAAAAAACAACAAAAAACTAATAAGAAAATGAAATATTTTTAAAATTTTATATTTGTAATAGATATTTCATTGTTTTGGTGCTATTTGGTAATTACACATTGCTGAATGTATTCTTGGCTATCGCTGTCGATAATTTAGCAAATGCACAAGAATTAACAGCTGCTGAAGAAGAACAAGTCGAAGAGGATAAAGAGAAGCAATTACAAGAATTAGAAAAAGAAATGGAAGCTTTACAGGCATCCGATGGTTCCCCACCATTACAATCTGGTGATGTTGGTAGTGGAGGTGGCGGTGGGGGAGGTAAAAGTAAAAAGAAAGAAGAAGAAAAGAAAGAGGAAGAAGAAGAAATAACAGAAGGACCTAGGCCAATGTTACCATATTCATCAATGTTCATTTTATCACCCACAAATCCGTAAGAAATATTCTACTCGTATATATGTATTTTTGTATCAGGAATTCGCAACTACTTAATTTCCCAGATTGATTCCAGAGACTGATTGATTTTTTTTTCGAAATATTTTCTTTCAGAGTACGATGTGGTGCTCATTGGGTGGTTAATTTACGATATTTCGATTTTTTTATAATGGTCGTCATTTCATTATCATCAATGGCATTGGCAGCCGAAGATCCTGTAGTAGAAAAATCATTTCGTAACGAAGTGCTAAATTATTTCGATTACGCATTTACTGGAGTATTCACAATAGAAATGTTACTTAAAATCGTAGATTTAGGAATTATATTACATCCAGGCAGCTACTTAAGAGAATTTTGGAATATTATGGATGCTGTTGTCGTTATATGCGCTGCTGTTAGTTTCGGTTTCGATATGACGTAAGTTCAAATAATTTTCAAATAATCTTCATCATATTATTGAATTTTGATATTATTGTATAAAAATTGTAATTTTTCTTCTTCTTTTTCTTCTTCCAATTCATTAAACAGTGGAAGCAGCGCTGGACAGAATCTATCAACAATCAAATCATTGCGTGTATTAAGAGTATTACGTCCGTTAAAAACAATAAAACGTGTTCCAAAATTAAAAGCTGTATTCGATTGTGTGGTGAACTCACTTAAAAACGTTGTAAATATTCTAATCGTGTATATATTATTCCATTTTATTTTCGCTGTGATCGCTGTACAATTATTCAATGGGAAATTTTTTTACTGTACGGACGAAAGTAAACATAAGCCCGAAGAATGCCAGTGAGTTATTTTCTAACCATTCTTCATTCATTTTTTTTTTCATTTATTCTCAACTATATTTGTCTGATTTTATTTGATTATTTAATTTTTTTTAAGGGGGTATTACTTTAAATATGAGGAAGATGAGCTTCTGCCAAGGCAAGAACCTAGAATATGGAAAACACGTAGCTTTCATTATGATAATGTAGTAACTGCCATGTTAACGTTATTTGCTGTACAAACTGGTGAAGGATGGCCTCAGATCCTTCAGCATTCGATGGCAGCAACATATGAAGATAGGGGTCCAATACAGAATTTCCGCATTGAAATGTCTTTGTTTTATATCGTATATTTCATAGTATTTCCATTCTTCTTCGTTAACATTTTCGTGGCCTTGATTATCATTACATTTCAAGAGCAAGGCGAAGCCGAATTACAAGATGGTGAAATTGATAAAAATCAAGTAATTTTTTTTAACAAAAATTTGATTATTGATAAATTTAAATTTTTTGGTTTTCCTGAATAATTTTTTTTTTTATGTATTAAATGCAAAATTATTAATGTATTTCATTTTAATTTCAGAAATCATGTATTGATTTTACGATAGGTGCTCGACCTTTAGAACGATATATGCCGAAAGAACGAAATAGCTTTAAATATAAAGTCTGGCGAATTGTAGTTTCAACTCCGTTCGAATATTTTATAATGATGTTAATCGTTTTTAATACACTTTTATTAATGATGAAGGTATGCTCGATCGTGTATCATTTATAAATTCATACAAAAATATTTTTCATACAGTCATCCAGTGTATAAAATTACTAACACAATTTTCATTTTTTAAACATTTTTTTCTTTTTAAAAAAGGAATAATTTCACATTGATACATTCAAAAAATGTTTCTGTAATTTTTTTCGCAATTTAAATTAAATTAAATTAAATTTTATTTTGAATCAATAATGAATGTATCAGAAATTATTTTCTAAAGAGGAAACACATATTATTTTAAAAATGAATTAATAATTTGAAATATTTGTTTGAAACACTCTATTACGAATACATTTTACAAACATTAAATATTTAAATACATATGCGCATACTAACATACAGACATAATTACAGATTTTTAACACAAATTTTCTTTTAATCGTTCATTTTTATTCTGTTCGGATATTTATTCATTTTATTTACAATAATCATTATAATGTTTTGTTATATCGTAGACAGACGGGCACAAAATCATTGATAATTCGTTGCGAATGATCATTTATTTGCCGTTTTGTCACCCAAATTTAAATTTTTGTTGTTGTTTGTTTAAGGGGAGGTATGAATCCGAGCACTCAAACAAATGCTGCTCATTGTATTCGAAACTCCTGTCTAGTCAAACTTCTTCGTCGCTCTCAGTTAACGAAGGAGTTTCACTCGACTTTCAGGCCCGATTTGCTCGGGTCTAATGACATCAGTGTTGAAAATGTGCATTCTAATGGAGAAGAAGGTCTGGCACTCACACAAGAAGTGTTCAGTGGTATCGTCCTCCTCTCCACAAGAAGCACACATTGCATATACTGTGCAATGCTTTCCACATGTATTATGCCCTGTCAGAGCATTGATCGTTGCTCCAATTTAACTTAAAATGATAATTACATCTTTATTCTAACTTCACTGAAGGAAGTTCAAATGATGTTTGAAGAACGAATGAAGATGGTGAATTGAAAATGTCCAGAGGTGAAAAACGTGGCAACAAACACCACAATATGCAGTTTATAACAAATTAAAATTGACAATAAGAAAATATATGACAGTCTGAATAGTCATGAAAATGATCATTTGCACGAATGAATACTGGAACAGTGGTTGATTTGTTTGCGTCTGTCTACCGTATTAGTTTATTAACCGAAAACCAATCACACATACATAACTACATATAAACCATAAATTAAAATACATATTTGATATACATACATAATTTTAATTATTATTTTAAATTTTTAGAAATACATAACAATAAATTGTTTTGATATTTTAATTTTTGTTTTAGTTCGTTCGTAATTTTTTTTTTCATTGAATTTTATTTTAGTTTTGCATTTCATATATTTATGTTATCCATCTAAATGTGCATATGTTACATTCAAAGCACCAAAATATCTACTGTATTTGTATTATGTATTGTTTGTATATAATTTAGCATGCCTTCGTGATGTAAATAATTTAATTTATCTGGCTTTAATTCATCGTTTTTATTTTTTTGTGAATTTCTAATGTTCGATCAAATATTTTGATTTTTTTTTAAAGGTCTAAATATTTTATGTAAATTTAGTATGTTACTTCTTTAGTTACATTTAACAATAAAATTAAATAGTGAATATCTGGTTGACTCTTTATGCGTTACTCAACACTTACATGAATGAAGTTTTTGAAAGGAATACAATTCAGTTTTCTTCTGATTGTTTCAAGAATAATTCTGCACCATATTCCTACGATAAAAATTATGGGTATTGATAATATCTTTTATTACGTAGTACAAAAAAATTGATATTAGTATCCTTAACAAACTGTATGTGTGTATGTTACGTCTTATGTGCGAAACAGATCGAAAATTTCGAATTGCAGCGAAAGATGCAGCAAATTCTAGAGAAATTATTGTTTCATATTTGGTAACATACATTCATTGCAGTGCAATGTGGATAGCAAAAAAGTTAACTCAAAATTTTATAATTCACTGTACTGCTGCCTGTTTACAGTCCGATCAACATATCAAACATTAACGATATGTCAACAACATATGATCATCTTTTTTATATAATTCTTAATAAATTCTTAAAAGAAAGTAAACATCTACCACAAAACAATTTTTAATAAAATTATAATTCATGTATAAAGTGATATTTCGAACAAAGTTAACGAAACTGACTGAACTTAACTTTACGTTATGATTATGGACGTGTATTCATTTGATCGCACTGACATGTAATGCTCACTTACTCCACTTTTTATTTTGGTTGGTTGAACATAATTATATGCCTTGACCAATTTTTCAAACTACATTGTAGAACTATCACAGCATGTCTACAAGTACTTATGCACATCTAAACATATATTTAGGTGTGCTTAGGCGGTAAACACTATCAAAGCAGAAAGTATCCAGCAAGAGCAGAAACATATATGCTGGTGTACACAAAAAATCTGCCGCATCCAATTTCAGCAGATTATAAACAAAAATAACTAAACGCAATTTGTGAAACCAAATATCCAGCCTTTTTGAAACCAAATATCCTCCAAAATATATCGTTCAATTTGGAAACGGAAAAATCAATAATTATGGACCTATATCGCTCTCCATTTACCATAACATTGTGGTTGCTATAATTTTTAAAGAAATACGGACCTATGATTCCATCGACCGTAATGTACTACACTAAACTGTAACTTTTTGTGGGGGTAATGGAGTCTTAATAATGTTTTCCAAATTATTCCCACACCAAATCCGACAATTTGTTTCATTGACGTTGCTATTCAGCCAAAAGTAAGTCTCATCACTGAACAAAATAAGTATAAATTATGGAATGTTGAGTACTTTTCGCTAACTGACCCATGATTTTCAAAGAAAATTTGCATAATTTCTTATCATAATCTGACTAATCATGTCAAAGTGGCAGAATGAAAAAAAAAACACATATTGGAATTACTCCACCATCTTTTTGCCTACAAGCTCCAAAAAAGTTTAATCTGTCCCTTCCCACATTACACTGGTTGTCAAACAATTCTATAAATCAAGTGTATTGTATCATTTTTGAATACACTTCATGCATAAAATAGGCCAAAATCCAATGTCATTAAAACGATTGTATAGAGGTTATGTGACATATAATTTCATCGCAATCCATTGTGTATTTAGTATAGACAACTTTATTAGAAAAGAATATGATTCCTTTTTTTTTTGTTAAGCCTGGTACTCAGTTTCATGAAATTTTTCACTTGTAATTGTATCTACACGGAAAAAATTATGGAAAGAAACGTATCTAGAGTACGTGTAGAATTTTGACATTATTTGTTCCTTTCTTGACAGTTTTAAAAGTGTTTCTAATGTTATAATCTATCGTATTCATCTGTCAATATTTCACATGCTTTTACACGCTCGAATTGATTGCGAAAAATGAGTTCAACAATTCTCCAGTATTCAGTTCCGCAGTTATAATTTTGCGACACTTTTTTAAACAGGTTTTATATGGAAAATGGGACTAGAATAGCTCGATGGTTGTGGTGTTGGACTAGTCACTAGTACATATACGTTTGAGATCCCGAGTTCGAATTCCAGAAAGCGCGCTACTCTCTTCCAAGTCGGTCATCAATTCCAATCAGTAATGTACACCAGTAACTGATTTATGATTATAAACTGGTTGATATACCTGATAGAATTACTGATTGACGGTGCCATAATGGACTGAGTATCCGTGTGCATTTAATATAAATTTATAGTACATTGTATTGTATGTATATTTAAAAAAAAAAATTAGGAGCAAAATGTCGCCTTTGATTTGAGTACAAGGCTTTACCAAAACAAATGTAATGTGATACGAATATCTGATATTTTGGTATCCATATTTTGGCATGCATATTTATTTACATCTTTTTGTTTACCTACCTAATTCCTTATAGATATTTTGTACTGGAATGTAGACCTGAAAATTTTTTGCATGTTGAATGATGCATGATGTAAATTGATATTTGGGAGATTCATTTAAGATTACATTGCAACTTTATCCTGAGATTTAACTATGATAATTTCGTCTTAAAAGCATGACTGGAATGACTTTTTGTTTGAAAATCGTTTAGTTTTTTAATTTTGATGTTTGTTTGTGTAATTTTATTCCAAATGTTATGAATGAATTTTTCAGTTATTATTGTGCAATGTTATGCTTGTAATAATTGTAATTTAATGAGAATATACAAGAACTGTTACTAAAGACTTAATATGTATACATATGTGAGATGGAATTAAGTATCACGGAATGACACAGAAAATATATATATCCCAATTTATATGAAATTACATTTGTTTATGATTGGAAATATCCTTTAATATAAAATCATTTCATTGAAAGTCCTTATAGTTTTTTATTTTTTATTTATTTTTTTTTTTTTTGCTCATAAGAAAATCCTAAAAAACATATTCACATCTGTGTAAAAAATACATATACGTTCATTCTTACATCATTTTTGATAAATGCTTTGACGTGTTGTTCATATATATACATATACTATATATTTTTTTTGAATTCATACAATTTTTTATACAGATTATCAATTAATTATTTGAATGTATATTTGCACGCAATTATTATTGTCAAGCATATTTGATGAATGCCTCTTAAACAGAATCCTAACATAATCTTATAAATAAATAAATAAATAAATAAAATACTTAAATTTAATAATTTGTTTAATAAAAAAAAAAAAACAATAATAAATAATTGAAAAAAAAATTTAAACAGAAATAATATTTTTGAAAATCATCCTTTAAAATATTTAAAAATAATTTCGAAATAATAAATATTAAATCATTGAAATTTAAATAAATAAATTGAATAAGTTTTTTATTTTCTTTTTTATTTTTAAATTCATTGAAAATTCATTACTTAATTCATTACATATTTTTACATTATTGTAGTTAATTTATATGTCATTATAGGATTTCATGCAAAAATATTACATTACATATACATCAAAATAGTCATGTTATTCATCCTTATTAGTTTGATAAACATAATATTTAGCATAAAACTAATTAATTTGTTCATTATGTATATTTATTTGTTGTTGTTCTTTTTTTTTTTACTATTAAATGATGAATTAAAATTACAATTTTATTTTAATTGACAATTTTACAATCGACAAATGAACACACACATGACTTAAAAATGAATTTGAAAACTGAATTAGGAAAAATTTATTTTTCAAGTTTTAAAGTTTTTTCTTTTTTTTGTTTTATTTTAAAACAAATCACCTTTTTAACATACATACATACACATACTTCATACCCTTATTATACTCGTTTGTAAATTAAAAAAAAATAATATCTACTTAATTATCAAAACTCACAAAAATATTAATATTTTTTATTATTTATTGTTTCAATTCAATATTAATGCTCTAGACACATACAGCTCGAAATCACCATAATTTTACGAAATCAACCTTTTGAAATCATGTAGTGACACACTGCATTTTGTTGATTTTGAATGAATGAATTTTGAAGTTCTATACATAATTGTGTATTAAAAAGAGCTTTTAGCTTTTTAAAAATGTAACCATTAAATACATAAGAATTTATAACCAGTATAACTAAATGAACATATGATATTAATGACAGCTGAAACTGGAAAATGAAATTGGAAACTGGAAGTGTTATCGTGATTTTGATCAAAATCAAGCAATTTTTACGTGATTTCGATGAAATTACCATAATTTCGATCAGCTGAAATTATATGAAAAGTTCTTGATTTCGTCGCCAAAATCAAGAAAAAAGGTTGATTTCGAGCTGTATGTGTCTAGGATCTAATGCAAAACCAGAATATTCAAAAACACAAAAAAAAATAAAAATAGAATAACGAAGAACAAGTGAAAAAAATATTTTTTGTTGTATTTTTATTTTTTCAAAAAAAAAAAACAAAAAAAAAACTAAGTATTTTTATAAATAAAAAAAATTTATAATATGTACAGTATCATCAACAAAGCGAAATATATGAGCGATCATTAAGGTATATCAACATGGGATTCACAGGAATGTTCAGTGTTGAAACAGTACTTAAAATAATTGGATTTGGTGTTAAGGTGGGTGATCGTTGTAATTTATTAATTTGTTGTCTTTTTTTTTTGTTTTGTTTCAAGAAAATAATAACAGAAACGAAATAAATAAAAGTATAAAATGGAGAGCAGAATAAAGTTTTAGTAGCTGAAAATTAAATTCAATTGAAAAACAACATGAAACAAAACTACTTAATAAAATCAAAATTTTTAAAATATCAAGTTTTTTTTTTCCATCTCTCTCACTCTCTGTGTGCTTTTTTGGTTTTTCATTTTCATTTTTTCTTATATACGTACTTCCATATTCATTTAGAAAATTTTCATTCCATTTATAGAAAATTTTTGCTCGTCGTAAGCTTCCTCTAGACAATGATTGATTTAGTCAAATAAATATAAAGGCATGCGCAGAAGGAAATAATTGAGATTTTGATTGATTGATAGCGGATAATATGGTGCGGATAACGACACTACCACAGATTGTACAAGTTTTCAAATTGACGTACATATAAAGTGTAATAGTTCTTTGGTGTGTAATACAGCAACTTGCCGTAGCACGTATCATATTGGGCATTTTTAATAATTTGCACAAATAGCTATCTGGCAAAGGCAAAAAAAATTCAACGCAGACTTATTCATTCCAAAAGATGTTAAGTGCATAATTGTATATATACCTTTATAAGCTCAATTTGACACTGCTGGAAGAAAATGTCAGATTATATATTTTAAAGTTCTTCGATACCGGATACGCATGTTATCCTTTTTCCTTCATATTTGTCTTATTACATTTTAAACAAATAGCCACACAAAAAACAAAGAACCGCGTAAAACAATGAAATATCATCATAAAATGAACAAAAAAAATGATATTCGTTCGTTAAAAGACAATCGAACGAGTGATACGATCACAATCGAACATATCATTCGCAATCGATACTCGCAATACCAAAACTTCGATTGTACGATTGTTCGTTTATTTGACGATATTCACAATAGAGGCCTTAATTCCAATCAAAATCTCGATCGTCATCACACATTGATCTGCGCTAGCCTGCTAATTGACTGAATTAAGTGATTTTTGTTGCTTATTTTACCTTTCAATTATTAATTTACATAAAAATGCATACTCTAGTAATTTACAAATTTAGTGGATAGAATGTAGATGAGAAAAGACTAGATACACGTGATACGAAGGTAAGTAAAATTTATGTAAATTTCATTTAATCGAAATTAAAAAATTGCATTTAGCACCAAAAAAATTTTTACATGTATTTTTGTTCTTACATCTATAATCTCTCTATAATAATGCATGACAATTTTCATTTATGATTTATTACATTAATGCATGATATATGATATTTGACATGAATGAATGAAATCCACATAATTCTGTACATTTTTGCGTGCAAATAAAGAAACGAAAATGCAAGAAAATATAACTTCATTCACATTATATGCGTGTGTGTTAATAAATGAATGCACAAAACAAAAAAGCATATAATTTGTATGTACATACACGTACTCATTTATGAGATGCATGTTGTTTTTAATTTTATTGATGTTTTTCTTTTAAATTTCAATTATTTTTCATTTTATTTCAAATTTTTACTTTTTACAATACAAAATTGAATTAAGTATAATTTCATTCGTTTTTTTTTTTTTTTGCAAATTTTAATTTGTAGTTATAGTTTTCTTGTTTTCTTTTTTTCTTTTTGGTTTTGTTATTTAAACTTTCATTTAAGTTGTATTAACCTTTAAATATAATAAAATATTTACAAAAATACACTTAAAATATTCTTAGATTTGTAATAATTACATGATATATACCTACTACATACTCGTATATACTCCTTTATAAGTTTACAGAGTGTTTGGTATAAAATTTCTTACACATTAAATATACATAATTATTCTACCTACACATAACAAACAAAAACTATAAGAGTAAAACATAAGAAAACTGCATAAAGAAAATTTCATAATACAAATTTATATCCATATTACAAACAAAATAGTGTACAAAAAAAAATTATTGTTCGACATATACATATACATATACGCATATTTATAATTTAATTTTTCGTAGTTTCATGATGCACCACCTTTACACATCGATATCCTGACATATATGAATCTGGTATTTACATTATTTTTTCTACTGGAAACAATATTGAAATTAATTGCATTCGGATGTAAGGTTGGTAGTCAAAATATAGGACACAAAAAAAAAACATTATAATAATAATAATAAATAAATTAAAAAGAAATAAAATTTTCTTTTTTGTTTGTTGGTTTGTATATGTGTAATTAATTAAAACAAAAAATAAGTATATTTTTCTTCTAGTTTTCTAATTTATAAAATTAATTAGTTAATATATCTATATTCATATATACTCGTATATAGTTTTTTTTTTTTGTTCTGGTCACAAATTTAGATCTGCACTTTATTATAATTATGTATAAACTGAAAATTTCAATATTTTCAAAGTTACAAAATACGAAACGCTTAAAAACATGTTTAAAAAACAACATTCTAAGAAGAATTTACAAATTTATAATGTACATATTCGTAATTTATCTACAACACATGCGGCGATTCCTTAATAAAAAATTATCTGAAAAAAATTTTTTTTTCGATTTATATCGATCATATAATTTTTAATATTATTTATGAAATGTAAATTCATTGTCGAAATTGAAATTTCACATTTGAAACATCTAAAAATTAAATCGAGTTCAAAATATTATGTACATAATGTGGCGTTGAATATCATTATATTTTTAATGCTCGTCTCGTCTTAGTTTGAAAAATAAATTCTTTAGAGTGTAAATGTGAAAAGAATAAAAAGTTTTGCAATTCTTCTCTATACTCTGATGTTGGAAATTTCAGTGTAGAACTAATTGACGTTATGAAGGGTCTGTCGTTAAGACTTAACGACTATACCTATAATCGATGTAGACTATGACTTGTCATATTGCGAACACAGCTAAATCAATTAGTTAAAGCTATAATTGACATTACCGTCTTCATTAAAAATTTGTTAAACATATTGCTCAACATAAGTGTCATTTCAAGTGTCATTGAAAGCGTATATAACATACGTAACTTCTACTGGTCCTTATTATGAGTGGCGATAATATCGTCTCGCCATCGAATGTCGCCTCGACTTAACAAATTTTCTATTATGAGTGCCGATCAGCTGAAAATATTCGCCAGTCATAGATAAGATTTATTTCACAAGTTATCTTTTATAATCTAATTGTAAAAGCTTTAACTCATCACTTAATACTCTTCTTTTACGCAAAATCGTCAGTTTTTGTTTATTTTCTCTTTCAACTACTAAAACAAGCTGGATTGACTCCATTATTAAATTAATTAATATTTTATATTTCCGCACTTACCTACAATTTTTATATCGAAATATTTGACAACTTTTATAGAAATTACATGGTAAACCTTACTATCGAGGCGACCGATTTACATAATAAAACATTTACATCGCCTCGCCTTGTCTTAATTTTAGCGGTTGGCGATATTATTACCACTTAATAAGGGGCGATTGTTTATTGTTTAGTACTGTGTTATGTCATTGTAACTCACCAAATGTTATATTTTAACATTTCGGCATGTACATAATATGTCGATTATAGTTAGGCCTTTATAAGTACTTTGTAAAATTTGAACAAAATACAAACCATTCAATTATCGAAGTCAAATTGTGCTTTATTTTGAAGCTGACACATGCAATTATGTTCTGAACAGAGTATCGTTCAAATATCCAGCACGTCTTTTAACACAATGACTCACATAATGGCACCAATTGTTGAGCACTCTATTCAATATTACTAGCGTTATGTCTGTCTGTGATAGCTTCGCTTTCAAATGATAACATATTTGGATCTTTCTCAATGCTGGCTTATACTGCTATAATATTGTTTTTACTTCATGCTGTATGTTGTCTTCTTGATGATTTCTGGTCATGTAGAGCTAAGTTTCAATCAAACATGACAACATTTCGGCTTATATCCTAAACAGATAAATAGTGATGGTGACCCAATTTTCTTATGAATAACGATGAACATTCACAAATGAGTTACCAGTTACCACTTTAATTGAATCACTGCATTACGAAACTGCAAATAGTGCTGGATATTTTCAAATTTGGGAGCACAAATAAAATATGAAAAAACGAGGAATTAAAATTTTACCAAATGTCACAAAAAATGACCTTTTTTAATTTCATTCAGTTTCATACTAAAATTTTTAACATTAGAATATGAGGTACTGGCAGAACGTTTAATTCGTTTCATAAAAGAAATTAAATTACCTACTAGATACACATCGGAATTTCTTGAACTTTTGAAATACAAAAAGCATTTTATGTAAATGACACTTTTGCTGGAGCTATTATAATATAAATCTAACGTCAAAGTAGAAGTACAAGAAAATAAAATAAGAAATTTTGTTTTACTGTGAATTAAATTAAAGTAGATTTGAAATATTTTGTAGTACATTATTATATGAATAGTAGTATAAAAAGCTAAAGTATTTAGTATTTAGATAAGCTAAAAGAAAAACATTATGAAAAATGTATAATTTGAAACAAAAATAATAATAAGGCATGAAATTCAGAATTTTTAATTCAATTAGTATCTATACACACACATAAATCTTTGAGTACTGTACATACATATGTGATGAAAATATCTTAATAAACAAACAATGATAATATTAAATAAAAAATAAGAATTGAAATTTTTATCATTCGCTTTAAAACGATATCCGTACATTAAAATCATTATTTATAAATTACACATGTGTATGTATAGCAAATTTATATTTGTATAGTTGTATAGAAATTTCATTTAATATCTAATTGTAGACTTGAAATATTTACTCTATATATTACGTATACTCGTGTATTGTGTAACAAAAGAAGTACTAAAAAATTTTTTTGAAAATAATTTTACAATTTTTTAATAATATGTATAAATAGATTTCAATTATTTAATGTACATACTATGTATCTGATTTTTATATTTGAAATTTTTAATTAATATAATACATTCTCATAGTTTCATCATAGTTCAAAATTATTTTTTTTTAAAAAAAAAGAAGAATCTATCAATTTATTTTACATTTTTTTTCAGCTACTAAATATTTTGTTAATTTCGAAATTCGAATTAAGTACTCGTTTGTATATTCGAAAATTAATAAATTTCTTCGAAAAACTTTATTAATCAAGTTTAAAAAAAAAAAGCTATATAATATTTGTTGTTTAAATCGTTAATTTTATTTGTTTTTTTTTTCTGTTTAGAATTTTTTTAAAGATCCATGGAATATATTTGATCTGATAACTGTTGTCGGAAGTATAATCGATGCATTATGGATGGAGTTCGGGGTAAATATAAATATTATTATTTTTATTATTATTGCAAATTGTTTGTAAGAAAAACAATTATTTTTATCATAATGCTGTTATGACACTGGTTTAATTTTGTCCTGAATTTCATTCTTAAAATTATCGAATTGTGTAAAATGGATAGCATGATAAATGAAAAGTGAAAGAGATGCATAAAGTTTTCGAAAATTATTTCCAAGTCTGTTTAAATAATTTGACAAGAAAAACTCTTAAAAAACAATATACAATCGTTGACTTTTATAAATTAAGACTAAGTGTCAAAAAACTTGTTCTTATCTTCGAACAATTTTATCTTCTAGATGTGCAATTTTTCGAACTTGCAGAAAGTTGGAAACTTTAGAGTAGAATTCGGCTTTGAAAAACTTCGAAAACAACAACAACGATTTTACATACAAAAATTTTAAAAAATGTTTTTGCATACCTTTTAGGTGCTAATAAAAATGGATTTTTGAATATTTTGATGAAAAAAAAAACATAATTTTATTTTATTAATAAAAATGGAAATATAACAAAGATTTTTATCCTTTTTTTTGTAAACACGTCAGAAAAGTCCAAATTTCATTTTGATACCAAAATCATAAAGAAATATGAAGATCTAATGCATGAAAAAAGAAGTCAAAGTTGAACGATTTTTCAAAAAAAAAACTCTCTCCTTTTTTAAGAACTGTAACTAAATTTCAGAACGGGCTATATCTATATTCAAAATTTCAAAGAAATTGATCAATCAGTGTTTGTTGTACGAGGTGCATTTGGAAGCCGAAAAATAGCAATTTTGATAACTTTGAAACCCTGTAAAAAGTAAACAAGGACATTTTTTTAAAAAAAGGTGCTCCATTCAAGCACCACAATTCCTATCAAAGTATCTATGTTTCAAATTTCATTGAAATCTGTTAAGTAACTTTGGAGATATGTGGTGCACAAGATAGCAGAGCCGCTTCTATATCCAATGCGATGACTTCAACTTCGACTTCGATTTAATGGATATGTATTAGAACTTTTACATTCAATGCAGTAGACTTGACAGCTACTCTTCTAATTACTACACTCGAAAGTCAAACCATAGAATAATATATATTTCATATAACAAAGAAAGGCAGGCTTGAAGAAAACTGCTGATTTTACTCGTTGACCTCGACTTATTTCTATTGTTTAAATTACAATACATTCAAACTTTTTTCACTATTCCATAAATTTAAAAAAAAAATAGATAGACATAAGAGTAATGAAGGATGGAGAAAGAAAAAAAATGAAATCATTTTTTTAGTTGTCATCGGCCATGTTTACAGCCATGTTTATTTTTAATTTTGTTTTTATTGTTTCGTTATGCAGTGTTACCAGTGTTGTTTTAAAATTATTAAAGATGCCATTTTTTGAATTTTCAATAAAAAAGTTGTTTCTTTGTGTTATTAATTCTTATTTATTTATTTAATTATTATTTATTTATTTATTTATCTATCTGTACATGAATTTTTATTACATTAATTATTTGTACTCCTGCATATATAACAATTGTATTCTTGTGTAAAAACTTAGCTAAAAAGTGTAATGTTCACAAAAATACCATTTGATATCAAGTCCTAAATAAAAAAAAAAAGAAATTGTATTATACATCTTTGCTATGCACAAGTAATTTTTGTAACATTATCAGTATCATAAATTTAAATAACATGTAACATTATCAGTAACGGTAACTGTAAGTACTATATGCTAAATTAATGCTACTTATATACATATCTCACTTTTGTTGAATTTGTTTTATAAAAATATATAATTTAAATTTATTCATTTATGTTATTTAAATTTATAAAGTTTATTTATATAGGTATATAAATTATTCATTTATATATACTTATATTTTTAATATAAAAGTGAGTTTAGACTGCTTGATATGTCATATATGATTTGGTTTGATTTGTGTCAAAAATGTTGTCAGATGGTGTGAAGCCATGTGAACATATCATATTTGACATATCAAATCATGTCGAGTTCGACATTTTGGAATTAGAACATGCTCTAATTCAATTTGACTTGGGTTTGACTTTTTATTTTGTTATTTCCAGATTTTCAATCAAAGGATACAGGTAAAATTAAAATTTTAACTTTTTGTGAATAATTAATTTTTTTTTTGTTTGCAAATGACAGTTCAATGTTATGTTTGACAAATCAAATGGTGTGAAAACATATAAACAAATGGAAATGACTCTTGTCGTAGCAAATCATAAGCTACGTCATTTTCATGTCGAATCACAAATCATGTTTGACATATCAAGCAGTCTAAACTCACTTTAAGTATTCTACGTATTTTTCATATTACTTACACATACAAATCTTTAGGAAATCTAAAAAATCTTTTCCTATGATCATTGTTAACATCTACACTCACTTAAATTTTACAACTTCTTGCACAACACTTCATCTTTAAAAAATTTCAATATTATTAAATATTTCAATTTAAAAAAATTTTAAAAATACTTTAATTTTAATAAAAAAATTTTCTATTCAAAAGTTGTATACAATTTTATACATTAGCGTATAATATAATTTTTTGTACTATGGTAACACCATACAACAATAAATATCAAACGATTAACATTTTTTTGTACATGTTCGTTTCGCTGGATTTATATTTTTGTACATTTTTGTGAGTGAAATTATTTAATGTTTTTATTATATTTAATTTTTTAATCATATAATTAAATAATTATAATATAATTTTTCAACTTTTTTTATAATTATTTCCTTTTTTTTAGTGTATTAATTAAAACATTTTAATGATTGAATAGTACAAACAGTGTTGTTTTATTGTTTTAGTATACATTTTTGTGGGTGAAATAATATGATGTTTTTATTATATTTAGTTTTTAAAAAAACATATAATTAAATAATAATAATGTTTTTCAATGTTTTTTTTGCTCATGTATTAATTTTCGAGACATGACAATATTTCTAAATATTTTTTAACAATTTTTAAAAAATATAATTTTCATGCAACCATTACAATACATTCTCATTTCAATGAAATGTTAGTGTGTTAGTGAAAATTAGTAAAATTGAGTAAAAATGCATTGTACAGATAGGTGATACAAATACATATTCAAAAGTTGACTTCAGCCATATAAAATTGGTATTTGTTTTTTTTTTTAAATGATATAGTGCGATACTGCTCTATCATGTTTTAATTTTCTATGAGAAATTCTTTTGCCTGTTTCCTCTTTAGAGAAAAAATTTTTTTTTATTTTATTTGTTTTATTTTTCTATCTGCAGCTCTTTTCTTTTGATCTCCATTGCGAGCTTCTTTACTATATGGCTTTATACAATGGTCAAACTCCAAAATGAAGTAATTGCATTGAATGTAGAAGTGGCATTATTGTGCATCGATTTTACTCTTTCTAGCATAAGTAAATTCATAAATATACAAATTTCATTTCTTTCAGTATAAATTTTAAGAATCAAATTCAGAACAAAATTAAACCAGTGTCATTACAGCATTAATTAAATTAACAAAATTTATTTGACAAAATAATATAAAAGAAGGACAAATTAACAATTTCAAACTATAAATACAAATAAAATATATTTTTGTTTTTAACTGTAAGAGATTACATTATGAAAATTACAAGGAATGTTATTTATTTTTATATAAAAAAAATCAATATTACTTATAGCAGAAGATATACATATTGTAGGGATTTTATAGGTATTCCAAAAAACCATATGAGAAGAATATTTTTGTTAACGATTTTTGTTTAATTTGAATAAAATCACAAAAGTTTTTGAAGAAATGTGATTTTTGAATGCATTTATCATAATACATAATATCGAACAAATTGAAAATAGATATTAATCTTGATTTTAATTTGTATTTTTTTTTAAAAATATACTTATGTATTTGTACTACTTAATTTGTCAACGATTTAAACAGTCATGTTACACATTAAATATTGACATTTTTCGTAATTTTTTTTTTTATTAACGGAATGTGCGTTTAGGTATTTATTTTAAGGCTTTTCTAGTCGCAAACAATAATTATTAAGCGAATTATTAAAAATATTAAATTATTATACGACAATATTTATATTACATAATATATTATATAAAAATTTTAGGTAAATTCATCAAACATTTTTGCAACCGAAATACATAATATATTTTACACATACATACATGTATTTACGAACAATAATAATAATTAATGAAATTTTTTCTTAGCTTTAAATTTTTTTTTTAGGAAAAAAATAATATATACGTTTTTCTAGAAAAATCATTTACACACAGCCACCCACATGTAATACCAAACAAAAATTCAATTACACACACACACACACACACACACAAATGCACGTTGAAGGTTATTTTTATAAAAGTGAAAATTATAGAATAAGTTACAAAAGAACATACTAAATCCTCAAACTCACACTTACATACACATTTTTCTAAGAAAAAAAAATATAAATTAATCAATTAATTTATGCACTAATTATTAATTATAAATTTTTTTCTTTTTTTTTCTCCAAATTTTTTTTTTGTCTAAAACATTTTAAACTTTTGGTTATCTACTTCTGAATATCATCGGAATATATTGAAAATGCAAAAAAAAAAAAAAACATTTAAAAAATATTAAAAAATCAAATATGAAAAACGAAAAAAAAAAAATCATTCAAAAATAAATAACACAAAATTTTACACTGCACAAAATCAAAATTTACACTATCGCAAAATAAAATAATTAACTTGCAAAACAAAACAAACTAAAAAAAAATAAAAAAAAAAAATAAAAATAAACAAACATCAACAACAACAAAATACACATGCATTGAAAAACATAAAATTAATAAATTCACAAAAAAAAAAACACAAAAACAAAAAAATGATAATCGTAAAATAAAAATGAAAAACAAAAAATTTTTTAATTATAATGTACTACAAAAACACCAGCATGATGTAAGTACAAAAACACAAGTACACATTAGTAATATAATACATGTCCATTTGTAGTTTTATTTTTAGATTGACTGTTATAATAAATATAATTGCTGTTCGATATTTTTGAATGTTACTGTTAATTAAAATTTTGTTGTAGTTTAGTTTAGAAAAACAAAAGCATAGTTTAGCATAACAAAAGAAATTAATTTAGCAATAGATCCCACATTTATCATGATTACCAGATTATTTATGTTATATACCTAACATTGCATACTTATGGGGAAATTCATTCGAAAATCTTAAAATTACATACATACATATGTGTGTATGTAAATAAAACAAATTATTTTTATAAATACAAAAAAATGAAAAGTAAAAATTGAAAAATATTCAGGCTTACATTGTTGACAAATTTTGCATTTCAAATGAATTTCTTTTACATTTGGCACTTGTCCAGTAGAATTTTTGTAAATCACTGTATAACTGTAAGATTTATATATAAAACATTATCTTATTGATTTTTGTTAGATGATTGAATAATTTTTGAAAATTAAAAGTCCATATATGTTAGTACTCGTTTATATTAAATAAATCATTTGATTTTAAATGCGCTTAGTAATTAAAAAATTTAATTGTTTAAATTAAACGACAAAAATTCTATTATAAAATAAAAAAAAATGAAAATTTAGGCAATTATCATGGTCAAAAAAATAAAATAAATGAAACAGTATCGGGCTGCGTAAGTTAAATTTGAAATCAAATACATTTGGAGTATGTATGGGGCAAACATTTGTTATTATAGTATGTTTTTTATATAGACAGTTATCCATGTTATATATTATACTGTTGATACACGATACTACTTCAATGATCATCCGTTGCAAATGATCACTTATTTGAAGTTCGTTGCCATAAATTAAGTTCTAATGATCGCTAACACATCTTCATTCGAGTAAGTTCAAATGAATCAGTATATATTATGATTTTTGGTTAAGGTAATAATTGTATCTTCATTCTGACGTCATCATTGTGTATTAAGAACTTCATACATGGCGATGAGTACAGATTGTAAAATATAAAATTTCAGTTAAGAAAAAAACTAGCAGTCGTAAGTAACAGTAAAAACGACAATATAAAGATTATAATAATTGACAATAAAAAAATTAACAATAAAAATTACAAATCTTACAAATCTTACAAACTGACAAATAGACAGAATGATCATTCACACTAATATCGTAGACAAACAATTATTGTTTGCGATGATCATTTATTTGCCGTCTGTCACCCTAAATTTAGTTAAAATTATCTTCATCATTAACATCTTCATTCTATCTTTCATTGAAGTAAGTTCGAATGAAGTTTCAATTCAGGACAATTCACTTCATTCAGCGACAAATGAAGATGGTGAATTGGAAATTTCCAGTGGTAAAAAAATTACAAAAAAACACACGAAATACATATTATAATCTAAAATTGACCGTAAAAACTAAAATTAATGGTAAAATCTGAAATTGAAAATAAAATTTAAAAATAGTATATGACAAGCTGAATCATCATTTATGCTCTAGACACATACAGCTCAAAATCACCATAATTTTACGAAATCAACCTTTTGAAATCATATAGTGACACACTGCATTTTGTTGATTTTGAATGAATGAATTTTGAAGTTCTATACATAATTGTGTATTAAAAAGAGCTTTTAGCTTTTTAAAAATGTAACCATTAAATACATAAGAATGTATAGCCAGTATAACTATATGAACATATGATATTAATGACAGCTGAAACTGGAAAGTGAAATTGGAAACTGGAAGTGTTATCTTGATTTTGATCAAAATCAAGCAATTTTTACGTGATTTCGATGAAATTACCATAATTTCGATCAGTTGAAATTATATGAAAAGTTCTTGATTTCGTCGCCAAAATCAAGAAAAAAGGTTGATTTCGAAAATTATGGTAATTTCGAGCTGTATGTGTCTAGGATATTAAACAGTATCGTTGGTCAAGGTATTTTTAATGATCATCTAAACGAATTAAAACTGGAAGAATGATCACTGAAGCAGTGTCGTGTGTCAATAGTATAAAATAACTTTTTCAAAATACTATATGATCAATTTCCTATACCAAGTAGCACTTGTAACAGACCACGTCAATTTAATTGCCTAAATTTATTATCTTAATAAATAGATAAGTAGATAGTTAATTAATATTTATTTAATATCAAATTAAAAATAAATTATTTATTGTTGTATGTATATTATTAATCTTATATAAAATTCAAAAATTTTAAAAAAAAGATAGGAAAATATCATGTTTGCCTTTGCTTCTTAACAAGTGAGGTAAAAAATAAATAGTTTATTGAATGATAGAGTTTTGTTATAAAACAAGTAGATACGTGACGCAAATGCATATATACATACATTACATACATACTTATTTATATACATACATACATATATTGTATGCATATGTATACATTTTGTTGCCGTATTTATACTAAAAATGTAACAAAACTCTACACATTTTATATACATACATTAGATGGATAGAAATATAAATTAGGCGTGAATTCAAAGTGAATTCAATACAAAAATTTATAAATTTAAATTTTAAATATAATATATATGTAAATAAATTCAAAATTAATTTTTTTGTTTCTTTTAAGTTTATAAATCGAAAATACTAATTGTGTTTTTTTTTTCTTACTTTTTTACAAAAATTCAAAAAAAAAAAAAAAAAAAATTATAAATACATCATCATCATCATACAAAAATTTACAATACTTATATAAACACAACAACAACGTACAACACACAAACAAACAAACAAAAAATTGGATTAAAATTTGATCAAAATTTTACAAAAAAAACATAAAATAAAACAAAAATTTATTTCAACTTATTATAACAATACAAAACTACATAAATTTCATATCACTTCTCAAAAATGATGGAACAAAATTAAAAAACAACAACAACAACAACAATAATAATAACAACAACATACATACATGTTAAACATAAATAAATAAAAACAACAAAATATATACAAAATATACTCACAGGGCGATGTAAGTATCCACATGAATACATTTTATATTTATTACACTATTTTTTATAATTATAATAATTTATATTTATGTTATACAACTAATACTTATTTTTATAATACCAATATTACACTGTAAATACACTTTTTAACATAAATACTTTTCATGCCATTAAATTTACTTGTACTCGTACATTACATTGATTTGTTTTATGTGCTATTTACATTTAAATTTTAATTTTTTTATTGATTTTATTTTCGATGTGTGAATTTTGTTTTATATAAAAATGCAAAAAAAATATTTTCTATAAATGAAATCTTCATATTTTTCTGTACGATGATTAGTGAATTCAAAAATTTTGTAAAAATAATTCAGTTTTGTCCATTGTTTGATATCTTCAAAAACGTCAAATTTATCTGTGTAATGATGCGGCGGCATTAAGGCCAAAACCAAATGCATACCTCAAGACTCATACCTCAAAATTTAAATGTCAAAATTGATTCTGATAAATGAAAATGTATTGAAGCAATCCAAATGCATACTTCACGACTTCAGCCGCAAATGAAGCTGAATCCGAGATTCTGAAAATTTAGAATTTTGAGTCTGAGGTAACAATAATGCCAACATCTATAATACAAAATATGCTTCTTGACATCTATCATTTTTATTTGTAATATATGTACAAAGATTATACAGTGCTGACGAAAATTATTTGTATGTATATGGAGTGTTCTGAGGAGTAACTTGAATTATTTATTTATTGATTTTGGTTAATAATACGAATACTAAGATGAAAATAATTCATTTAATTTAATTTTCAAGTGCGTTTAGTGAGTATTGGAAGTAAAAATGCAACGAAAAAGTGAATTATCGATAGAAAAAAAGCTGCTATAGTTGCTGAATATAACAAATGCCATTCCTGTTATTGTTTAAAAGATTTAGTTAAAAAGTGTAAAGTTCACAGAAATACCATTTTATATTAAGTCCTGAAGAAAAATAATTAAGGAATTGTACAAAATAGAGCTTGAAGAGGGACAAAAAGAAAAAAAAACTTTGTTACTTACAAATAATTTTGGTAACCACTGTATATTATATTTACATGTATATAATTTTTGTTTTTATAATATTGGCAACAGTTTGAAGCTGAGGTAAGCATTTGGTTTTGCTAAGATTCAGAGTACACTTTTTGAAGTATGAGGTATGAGTCTTGAGGTATGCATTTGGTTTTGGCCTTTATTGTTGTAGCATGAAGACAATACTGATGAAATGCACTACTCATTCGATGCTTACGCAAATTTTTCACGTTTCGTTCGATATTTGGAAATGAATAATTCTGCATGGCTGTTATTTTGAGCTCCTTTGAGGTACACACACACACCTACAAATACAACATATCATTGTGTCATGAAATCATGTGATACAATATTTATACAACTTTTAAGGGCCATAACAACTGTGATGCTGCATCATAAAAGCAATAATATGTTTTTGAAGATGCAATAAACTGGTAGTTCGGAAATACATTTATGTACTATTTCTATATGAAATGAAATTTATATCTTAAATGTACGTTTCCGCAATTGTGCAGTTCAAATAAAATATCAATTCCACATTTTAAATTGAACAGAAAATCGTGGCATTTTGCATTGGCGTAATCGCACATAAATGTCAATCATTACTGATTGTAGTCCAAATTTTTGTTTGGCATCCTTTCATATAATGTGAACAAAAATTAAAATTATCAAGTAATGTTGTTTTCCTCTTTAGAAAACATTTAAACCATAAATTAATTTCAGTATAACACACATACATATTATCGTATTGATTAGAAGTTTATAGTTTATATAGTTTATAGTTTATTTATAACAACTTTTCGTAAGTTTCTAGTGTTCGATGATGACCAGCTGTCCATTTTTCAAGTCAAGTGTGATGTCTACGAAACACACAAGAACGAATTTTACGAAATTGTTTATTAAAATTATTCATATGTATAATTATTGCGAAATTTCATAAAAATTTACAAAATAAATAGCTATATATACTCTGATTATTTTATAGAATGTTTGAGAAATAAGAGGTTCATAATATAAAAAAAACCTAAGACTTTTTATAAAAATTTGTAATCATGTCGTATATTGAACAGTAGAATTTTCAATGACAAAAAGTGTATCGATTAAAGCAAATCATCCTTATTGGCATACACATCAAAATATATTAGATAGTACACATATGTATATAGCCATTCACTCAAAACTGGACTAAAGATATTTCGTGATTCTGTTCACATTTCTAACGTTTTCATTTTTCTGGAAACACATTTATACATTTTAACTCCAGAATCCAAATAAAAAAAATAATAAACACTTAAACAAATATAAATATTTAGCTTACTTTTGAATAACATTATTATCTATACTTCAATCAGCAGTCGTTACAATATTGAATATAAAAAGTCCTCTTTAATTTCCTTTAGCTACACAGTTCATGGTGAGAACAATTGTCTTTTTTAACAGTCTATCTCCACTCTGCCCTGTATGTTGCTATTTTTTTTCCTGTTACGGACATTTAGTTTTTTAAGATCTGTTAATACATTGTCTTTCTATGTCTTCTTATTCCTTCTCACATTTATTAAATAATTTTTGGAAACATATTTTAGAGTATTCTATGTTTCTCCATTCTCTCTTTAGATAACTTAACCATTTTACTCTTTGCGCATTTATACACCTATTTATATTTTCTCCTCTCACGTTTCCGCGCTTTTTCCATGTCTTTGCGCATTTTCACTTGCAGTTGTCAATGACACAACAGTGCATATATAGTAACGTATAGCGAATCGCCTATTGATCGTTTTTCAAATCTTAATTTCTATACTTCAGAATAGTAGTAATAATGTAACATTAAAAACATTGACTGGCATTTTGTGTATCCTTTTTTACACACAGCGGGAACTTATATTTGACAATTTTTTACCGTCACTCCTAAATACTTAAAATTTTCAATATTCTGAAAGTTATGGTTGAATTCAATATTCAATATTTAATGCAATGGAAACGTACGTTTTTGATATTCAATTTGAGATTTGAAAAAATTTCCTTAACATTTTGCTAATTTTTTACTTTTTATTTTTCTCAAGTTAAAAAATTCAAATTTCATTCATTCATTCCAAATACATTTATATACAAATACATTCAGTGTTAATCATAACTTATATAACCACCAAACAAAAATCAAAAATGTTTTGTTTTCCACGGTTCCATGACTATACAACCACATAAGAAAAATTAAAAAATAAAACAAAAACTATATGAAAATTGATTATAGGAAAAAATTTTACTAAAAATACTCTATGTAAGGACTTTTAACGACTGTTAAGTTGCATTCTTGTACCTCCTATTATTGGCGTAAATTTCTCATACTAGTACGACTCATAGGTTTTTTATCTGATGAACAACAGTATAACCGAGGACATGATTCAAAAATGTTAATAGGTGGTTATATAGTTATGATAAACACTGTACAAGCATTATATAATATTTTTGTTCAGAAAACAAATTACACTATCAGAATTTCTTTTAATGGAAAAAATAATAGAAGCAACGGTAAAAATGTAATCCAATCGATTTAGTATACAAATACAATAAAATTACAATTTTTTTTTTGTAAGAATTTTATTGCATTTTATAAATTTATGTTACATAGAATAGAAAATTATTCTGCTTGCTAAATATAGCGTACATTTGTGTTTATACTTCATTATAATTCTATTATATATCATAATAATAATCATTTCATCATATTTTTAATTCTTCGATCATCATCACATATTTTACATAAGGGTGCGTTCTATATTTTGTAACATTACTAAAAAAAAGATTTAAAATTTCTAACCAATTATTGATTTTCAAAAGATGCAATATTCAAAAAAAATATATAAAAGAGACAGGCGCTGTAATTCCCCAGCCTGTATTATCTCTGAAAAAAATAGCAAAAAATCACTAAGTTCTGTTTTTGAAACACAATAACTCTTGAAACAAAGAACGTAGAGAAGCATATAAGGTATCATTGAAGAGAGGGGGGAGTTTCCTTCAGATTTTTCTTAGACCAGATTCTTCTAGCTAGTACACCGTAGTTATTAAAGGGTGTTTAGTAGATTCAGTGCGAAAAATCTTCATCGCCCTCTAGCGGCTAAACGGTTGAGATTACCCCCCTCCCTCTAGAACGATTTTTTGTTTGTCTCGACGAGACCTATATACTGTGTGCCGGATGACCACCCGAAACCGGACACCCTGTATATCTGACAGTATTACTGACCAGCGGTGCCATAATTGACCCAGTATCCCTGTGCACTTAATATACATATTATATGTATATGTGCATAATAAATGTATGTACAGGATGATTCGTAATAAAGTGTTAGAATCTGACATGTCCCGATCCTTTGCTAAATGTGACAGATATAAACATTCAAAATTAAAAATTTTGAAAAATGTTGTTCAAATATTTACTTTTTTATCCTTCGTCCTTAAAAATTGATAATTTTATTTTAGTTGTGTTAGATCCGCTTTTTCGTCACTCTCACAATTTTCCATATTTTCCATATTTTTCTCAAATATTTTGCGTCTATCAAAAATCTATACAAATATTTTAGTGGCGTTATGAATATGAAACGCACTTTATGAACACATTTTATATAACCAAGAATCAATAGCATCAGATTCGATTGGAGTCAAATTTAAATTATTTTATTTTAAAAATTCTCATAATAACCATCTAAATCGTTCATATGAAAAAATATATGTAATGAGAGAGTTGAAAACATTGAAAGTTGGTAATAATAATAACAATAATAGTGGTATTATGTGTCCATACTTTTCAGATCATTGTATATCTATGTACATAGGTAATTTCATTCTTCTCATTATTAATATCATATTATCATTATTACAAAATACCTATATGGATGTTATAATGTATATTTGTAAATGGTAAAAATTTAAATGTAAAAAAATTTGAAAAAAAAAAAAAAAATTGTTGAAAAAAATATTATTAAAAGTAATGTATATTTGAACGACGCCATGTACAATTATTGTAAATATTATTTAAATGTGTATATATGTACATTGTTTAAAATAACAATAATTTTTATAAATGTTGGATGTTTATTATTTTGTTGTGTATTATCACTATTATGATTGTATTTATTAAATTGAATCCATAAAAAAAAAAAAAAACGTAAAATAATATTAAAATTATTTTTTTTATTTTTTAAATTTATCTTTTTATTTTTTTAACAAAAATCACAATATTTATAAATAAAATAATTAATGCTTTTTTTTCTTTGTATTGTTTTCTTTTTCACGTTTTTTTTTTTAAATCTACTATATATATATATGTAAACATATATAATTGTGAACATGATGCCTGCGCCTGCTTGTGATGACTATATTAAAATAAAATAAAAAATAATTATTTAAAAAAATAAAATACATATAATGTATATAATTAATGTGCAACAACAATTTGTACTTGTATCTGAATGAATATGTGTAACAAAAAAAAAATAATATTAATGTTCTTCTGTTTTCTTATTAAAACACAATATTAACGAAAACTTCAAAATGTTGTTCATCATTAAAAATTACGTATGTACTTATTTACACACAAAACAAACAAACAATCACCATTCAATTCAAAAAAAACAAAAAAAAAAAAAAAAATTCATTTTATTTATGATAATACTTCGTCTTCGATCTTGAAATACGAATCACATAACAATAAAAATAAAAAAATAAATTTATAAAAAAATTTACGTATAACGAAAGGACGTAAGTAAATATGTAGTAGAGGAAATTATTAAAAAAAAAATCTATAGAGCAAACAAATTCCAAATTTTTAAATTTTTTTTTTTATTCTTTATATTCTATATACTTTTATAGAAATTAATATTTTTTAGAAAGACGCTTATTATCCTATATTAGAACTGCTAATATTACAATTATAGTGTCCTTATGCGATTTTGTACATATAATTTCAGTTCAAAAATAATCACAACATAAATTTAAATAAATATAATAAATAAAATATTTTTATTATTACATTACCTGCTATATAATTACACATACTTATGTAAATAGATATAATATTATTCAATCAAAATATAAAAGGACTACCAATAAAGGCGTCAGATTTAAAAAATGAAACACAATGATAACCGCAAGGAATTATTCACGTGATTTGACCAAAAAGGTAAGGGTGTTACATTACACGATCCTTGCAGCCAGTTGACATCAGCATTTCTTGAAATGACTCGCATACGAAAATTTTCCTGCAACATATCATTTGTCTGACTAGATGTGTGACAAGTTGCACCCAGACCTACCTTCTTTTTGAAAGTAAACATTATTTATGTCAACATTTTCCAGTTTAGACAAAAAAATTATAATATTTCTATAGCACTCACCATTCACTGTTACGTGGTTTCCACTTTTACGCACCAAGCGGTAATTTTTTAAGCACGAAGAGACAATTCGTGAATCTCTTGAGGATTTTCCTCATCCTAAATTCTGCAGTTTTATTAGTTCACAAACCCATTGAGACAGAAATGTATGATACTTCATTCGACAATATGATTTTTCTCAAAATTTGGATCGCGTTCCAACTGCCCCAAAGCTCTTGATAAGGAGGTTTGTGCTCTTGAGCCAGTTAAACTTTATAAGCCTTCAAATGAAGAGAATAATGCAAAATTCTTTACTTAATCATGCTAAAAGGCTCCAGTTCTCGCGAACGACGTGTAACAAAAATATTAGAATTGGGAACGGGCGTTACAACAAAGTGATTCTGACTCATCCGCAAATGAAGCATTTCTTACCAATTTTTCAATATGAGACAATAAATAGAGCGTTCATTTGGTCAATTATGTGGACCATAAATGAACGAAACGTACGACAAACTCAACATGCAGTTTGATACGAATAATACCACTTGTCATACAGTACAATTAAATATTAAAGTTTGAATTTGACTTTTCGATTAGTCTTATGTCTTATCATTGTGATGACTTTTAAAAGTTCTGACGTTCCAATATTGGTAAACCGTTTATATTCCTACAGCAACCCAATCGCTACATATTACTTAAATATCATATACAGAGAAATTCTTTTCCATACATATACAAATTATATACACGCATACATATGATAATGTATATAAATTTAGTTTATATTTTTGTTTTTAGAAAAATAATAAATTTGATTTACATTATATACGTTCATCCTATATTGAATTACCGTTAAAAAAAAAAAAAAAGAAAACATACAAAATATCAATATAATTAGTCCTATATCAGTAATAAGCTAAAGTGAAATTTCGTCTTGTAAAATTTCCTTCGTTTTTCCAATTTCTTTTTTAGTATATACAAAAATGCAATAGATGCTTGAAAACATATTTTAATAATAGTAATAATTCTGTGTACATATCAAAATTATTTTATATTACGTTAGAAACAAGCATACACACCCGAAACAAACCTCTACCTATCTACTACCACCTCTACTGCTCTGTGCTGCATAGTCTACATTTTAGTGCTTATTTTTTCATAAGTTTCCTTGTTCAAATTGAATTTTTATAATAGACAATCTAAACTGACTACCAATTCACTATAGAAAATTTCTAAAAAAAAATATAATTATTTGTTTTTTTTATTAATTTATTTGTGTTATAGTTTTAAACATAATTTTTCTCTTTATATGAATATTTTTAATTTTCTTAATTTTTAATTAGAAATTAAATTTTTTTATTATCTAACCCCAAACCTGGCTTTTAGTTACTCTATACTCCTCTAATTCGCCTTTCTCCTTCAGATTTTTTCCAATAAAAATTTTAAATAGATTTTAAATTTTAAATTCATATGAAAACAAACAGTCTGATATACTTAAATTCATGCAAAAATTCATTTACAAAATGTGTTTATGTATTTTCTTCGTATTTGTCAGAAGTTCAGGAGGATTCAAATACTTGAATTCAATATAATAAGGTTAAAATAATATTTTGTATCAAAAAAATCGAAGTTGTCAATTATATATTTTTAAAATGAAATAAATGTAAAAAAGAACATAAAATTAATACTTCTGACAATGATAAACATTTAACATTGATTCTACTTGGTAAAAAGAAATTATTCAAAATATAGCTCTGTTGATAAATTAAGTCAGTGGGATACTTATTATTAATGGATTATGTTTTGCACAAACAGTCGGCAAAGCGTACTAATACATTCCAGTGTATGCGCTACATAATTACATGCCTTATAAAGTCAATCTGGAAAAAATGTGTAACTATTTGCAAATATAATGCAAATTACCATCGAAACTGAATTATCTGTGCTAAGTGTTTTAGTATTGTCAAAGTATATTTTTTATACTATCGTTTTTAATGCCGAATACATGCACTATATGCGTCTATTTTCTCTACCGTGTGTCTATACTAGATACTGGCATTATATGGACGGCAATGGCATAATTGGGCAATCATTTTTAATAGATGGCAAATTAGTAGTCACACACTTATAGGTAAAGATAACTAGGAGTTGATGACAATCTAATAAATAAGTCTGTTGCTGTTTCAAGTGTTTTGGTATTGAATATACCATTTCAAATACTCTATTAAAATCAAAATGACACCGAATTTTTCTCTCATTTTTTGGTGTACGTCGATATTTTCGAAAAAAAAATGTGTGAACTTAAACGTAAACATTTCACAGAACAAAATATGTATATCAGTTACATTTCTAGAGAACTATCGCCAAAAGGCCCTGGTGGGTCGTGGTGTGGACAGAGGGATTCAGTTCACTCTCCTCTGTTCTACAATAAATCAAATTAAATTAAATTAAATTCTAAAGGAATTTTCAACACGTTCTATGCGTTGTGTAAGGCAATAGCAACCATTCGAATTCGAAGAAAAAATTTAATTTTTGTAAAATTTGTATTTAGATATTTTCTTCAGTTTTGTCTACAATATTAAAGATCTATAACTCCCTCTCAATTAATCTTCTTAATCCCTCTAAATTGACGGTCCTAACATTTATATACATTCATTATACATTAAACGGGGTTCAGAAGCTCGGTTATACAGCAATTGGCCAGTTACCGTATCGATGAAAAAAGTAAGAAAAATAGTTTTCAATTTTTCATCGCTTATTTCTAATTTTCATTACCCTCCGAATTCGCTCAGCCTTGAATGAATACCAGCTTGCTAAGAAAAAACAGCTTACAAAGAACTTAGTTCGAGTTTATTTGCTATAGATAAACACATTATCGTATAACAAATTTAAAAATCACATCATCAAGTGAATGCCGCCTTGGCTGTTCTTTAATGCAGATCATCCAAAAAACTTCTACATTACACATCATCACCTAATCACTCCTACACCTCCCGCCCATACTTACTAACTAACATGATGCACCCGACCCACCTCTATTTCCCTGTACCATTCTTACACACTTTTAATCTACAGATTTGCCACAATACTGCTTCTAATATCTTCTCTCCTCTCGTCCACAACGCTCATTATCAAGTTTCAACTATTAATAATGAGTCACTATACCTTACTCAATCTTCTGGACAAAATTTAATCCCAGTCGAAAGGTGTATTCGCAATTTTACATTTTCCTTTTTTACACAAGAGTTTCCAAGTTTTTCACAAGACTGTGAGTATAATAAAAGTTTTTGCATGAATTTATTTCATATTACTGTACATACATACATACTTCCAATTAAAATCAATTATTAACAGAAGGAATCCATTAAAAACAAAATCATTTCTTACAAATTTTGTAGCTATTCTCGATTAAATAATTTTTATTTATGAAAATATTAAATAGTTTTTCTTATTTTAGTTTTAGTTATTCCTTTTACCTAACCACCTTTTATTTATGTATTTATATTCTTTCTAAAAATTATTTTTACTTTTGTTTTTTACTATCGAAAAAATTTATAGTGGTAATAAAAAATTAGTATATTACTCGTACATCCTATATGGTTAAAAAATAATCTAAAAAAAAAAAAAAAATATATATGTAAATAATAAATTTATAGATTTTTATCCAATTTTAGATCAAAATTTATATTTTATTACCATTTAAAATATTCTTAGTGTTTAAGACAAAAATAATATGTAATTTTATATAGTTACCCTTTAATTAGATATTATATAAATAATATTTTCTATCAAAGAAACCCAACATAATATTTTAAAATAAAAAATTCAAAAATTTTACTTAATTAATTTTTTAAATTATAATTACAGTCGAATTCAATAAATGTAGGATTTCTACGATTATTTCGTGCAGCACGTTTAATTAAATTATTACGACAAGGATATACGATACGTATACTATTGTGGACATTTGTTCAATCATTCAAAGCTCTGCCATATGTTTGTTTACTGATAGCCATGCTATTTTTTATTTATGCCATTATTGGCATGCAGGTATGTATTCAAAAAATTCAAACTAAAAAAAAAAAAAAATTTTTTAATTTTTCTTTTCCTCAAATTTATTAAAAAACAAAAAAAAAAATTCTCTTTTTTTTTTTTTCTTTTATCTTTTTTTATTTTTTTAATTTTTGAAACATTTTATAATTTCAATTTGTTTTCTATAAATTAATTTGTTAGTTTTTATTTGAAATTAAGTCATTTTTATTAAGTCGCCAACATAAATTTCAAACAAAAAAAAAAAAAAAAATTAAATTAAATTATTGTGTGTAAAGTATTAATGGATTTGTGTGGAAAAAAAAAAGTCTGTAAAAAATGAGTATTCAATAAAAAAAAAAAAAAAATATTTATTTTTAATTTTGATTGTACGAGTGTAGTATGAAAAAAATAATTTTATACAATTTCAATTTTTTTTTTTTTTGTACGAAATTTACGAGTTTTTATCGTAAGCTATTTTGATTGTCATAATATGAGAAAAGTGCACAAAGTTAAAAGAAATTAATCAAATTCGAAGAATCTTAAAGAAAAATTATCGGAATCACACTGAAAACACAATTACGTGGATGTGGTTATAGCAGCGACGATGATTGACTGTTCGCAATTTTGCTAAGAAACATAATTGTGATGTAAAAATAATTGAAAATCATTGATGATTGATTTATGCATTTTCATTTCAAATTCAACTTTTTCCAACTTAAATTAAACTTGGTCCATTTTATGCTTTTTCGATGGGATTGAGCATTGCCAGCATTTCAGAATATGGTGGCAATTAAGTACTCCACCATGTATTTTATGGATTCTGTCATTATCCACAATAATCCATGTACCTATAACTCACATTTTCAATCTTTTTCAAGTTTAATTAAAAATTGACAAAGTTTAATTTGAAGTGGAAAAAATTTAATTTATGTTGGAAAAAGTTGAATTTAAGTTGAAAATGCTATGGTGAAAATATGGATATTCTTGCTAATGAATTCAAAACTCGTTGCACTCGCCTCCCAGTTATATTCGTAAGGAATTGTAATCTGGGTTTTGATTTGCGATTATGTCTGATGATCATTTGCTTATTTGTTGATAAAACGATTTTCAGTTATTTCATAAATTTCTTCATGATTCTTTTTATTTCTCACATAAATTACTAATTATTGTTTTAGTGTGATCGTGATCTCCTGATTTTCGGTGCAATTTTAAATTTTGACAAATCGTATTTTTTAAAATAAAAAAAAATATGAAAAATCATAAATCAAAAGTTGTAATTTTAATCAACTTCAATTATCTTAAGCTGTTTATTTTCAAATTAACGTATAAATTATCTTCAAATGAGGTTAAGAAAGTCCTGGTACAAAATTTAAAAAAATTATTGAAGATTTAATTAAAAACAAATTGAGATTTTCTTCAATTTTCTACGAAATTTTAGAACACTTTTATTTACAAGAAAATCGTTCATAAATACAAACGCAAATATTGAATTTATTAGTGAGGTTATCCATATTTACACAAAATTACATTCTTATCCAACTTTGGAAATCATTTCTTTTGTAGAAGAAATTACGTGAATCTTTGTATCGTGTTTTCAAGAAAATTGCAAAAATACGTGATTTTGCATCGATACGTAAAACGCGTCGTTTATCAATTTTATTGGAAATTTTGAAAGCACATATATTTTGTTTTCACTATTTATTTGCTGTGATCGTAAATTTATGATTAACTTAATTTAACAACACATTGAAAATGTATCCTTTTTAATTTTTTCATACTATACGACTACAACTTCTATAATAAAACAAGCAAAATGAAATTCAATAAGAAAGAATAATAAATAAATATAACAAAAGGGTCAAATAATAATTATACTTTTTAGTGTATCAATTAGGAACATATACATATCGTAAGAGAAGGAATATTAACATTTTAAATGATAAAATAATAATAACAAAAAATATATACATATATACAAAAATGTTCTCTATTATTTATGAACTATTGAGAATATTTCAATAAACATATCAGAATTATTGAAAATTTAAAATTATAATATTAAATGTATTTTCTATAAATATTTTAGGAAGTATACGCAACATGTCTATATAACTACAAAAAAAATAAATAAATAAGTAAAATTATAAATTTACAAGAAAAGTTAATAAACAGTTAATTTTTTTCCTACTATTATTTTTATCAAATTTTTTTTACATTTTTTTCATTCAATTTGTGTGAAAATTATTTACTATCTAGATTAGATTAGAAATTTTCTAAAAATAAAAATACATATATACATTTTTTTTTTTTTTTGAATTGAATATTGAGAATAAAAAATTCAAAAATTATATTTTTAATTGTTGTTGTGTTCTATAATATCCTTTTGTTTTTTGTTTTTTTTTTTGTGAATTGTTAAAAATATTCCAAAATAACAAAAAACAAAATAATAATAATTTAATAATAAAGCATTAAATTAGTTTAAAATATCAGAGTTTTAAATACACAGTTGAACCTCGATGATTCGGATGCGCACTGACTTCTACATAATAATGTATGTGAGTAATTTCTAGATGCGAATGCTTATCGTAGTTAACAGAAATTTCGGATAAATGTATTCTAAAAAATGTGTACTACAAACATAAATGCATAGTAAAATGTATTAAAAGCCCTAGACAAACACCATAAAAGTTAAAAAAAACAATCAATAGTGTCACAAGTAAGTAGTACAACTTGTAAAATGTGAGTCGCTTTATTTACTGTTGTATTAATATACAGGGTGTTTCATTAGTCGTGGTAAATATTTTAAGGGGTGAAAGTAGAGGCGATTTTCAGTCGAAAACGTTATATGACATTTTTTCGTTTGCGCTTTATTTTCGACACTGGATGGCATTTTAAATTTTGAATATTTTGCAAGACCTTTCAACACAAAATTATGTATAACTTTTTGTATACCCCACGTATCAAAATTTAATGTTCAAGTCAATGATAGCAAACGAAATTATCTTTCTTTTGATATACTACAACAGGTAATTAAGAATTCAGTTCATAGTAAAAAAAACATCCTGAAATCAAAATTCATGATTCATTTTTAAAAACCACTTTTATTACAAACAGGTTTCTTGAAAAAAAATTGCATTACGACAAATGTTCCAATTTTAATAAAAAAAAAAAACAGTGGAAAAGTTTGCTCTTTCAAACAAAAAAAAATGTCACGTCGATTGAAATGAGCCGTTTTTGAAGTACTAAGGATCAAAGATGTGCGGAAAGAGTCAAAAATGTGCTTAAAATCGCACATTATAAGCTAGAAAAAGGATTTTTCATCATTACTCATATCAAATTCCTTTTTTCCGCTTTTAAAACGCCCTCTAGTGTAGAAAATAAAGCGGAAACGAAAAGATGTCATATAACATTTTCGACTGCAAATCGCCTCTACTTTCACCCCTTAAAATATTTACCACGACTAATGAAACACCCTATATAAAGAGTTTCCTTTTTCGTAATGACACTAGATATACCAAGATATTCTACAGACTATTAAATGGAAAAATTTGTACTAACAACATTTTCTATCGACCCTATTCACGACGATAGGGTACCCACGTTGAAAATTTAAAGTTTTGTGCAACATTTTGTATACTCAACGTAGAATCATTTTCTTTTAATATACTACAATAATTGATGAGAATTCAAAATTTATGATGAATTTTTTTTAAAAAGTTTTGATTTAAAATTTAAACATATACTTACAACTTTGATAAGTAAGTTGATTTATGTATAATTTATGTAATTTTCATTCACATAGAATATTTTTGCCCAAATTCCTAGACTAAGTCCAATCATGTAAAAGAGTTTGCTTCTCAACCAGCAACTCAGTGGTTCCAATCCACTTTAAACTTTAAGTGCACACATGATAGCAATAAGTCTAGAATTCAATTCGGTGAATGTCTTGCCTCACCCAGAGATGTAGTGTTATTGAAGAAGAAGCATTAACATATTCAAGTTTACCTCAAATTTTTGAGTTTTAAAGTTCTTGTTTAATTCAGGAGTGGATTTAAAAAGATTCAGTCTAAAAAAAGGTAGATTTTTATAAGTCACAGTTTTTCCTTTTTAACATACAGTCTTTTCCATAACTATTGAACTGTTAAACTGTTTAATAATTTATAAATGTGAAAATTTAGGATATTATGATGAACTTCTTCAATTCACCTCTCAAATTGAAATCATTTATTTTAACCAACCAACGCAAGTTTAAAATTCCACTCTAAAATCCAAAAATATCAAAAATTCTTATAAATAATTTGTCACAAAATTACTTAAGAAATTATTTCTTTGAAATATGTAATATGACTTACACACCACAACTCTCTATCCCTGATAGACGAAAGTGTTTCTATTATCACTAATTTAATATCACATATTTTCTCGACTCAAATTTATTTCGAATGATTATCACCATCTTTACTTTAAATCTTATCTCAGATACTTTATACAGCAAGGAATGAAGATGAAGATGACATCCGTAGATGACAGTTTAATTAAGTTAAATTAAATATTTAGTAAAACATGACAAGCAGTATAACGTTATTATTATAATACAAACTTAATACATAATCTATTTACTTATGAACACATAATAGCTACTTTCGATTTAGCAATTTCAAGTACTTGCGAGTATAAAAATGTGTCTAGGATAAATTGTAATATCGAACGACACGAAAATTGTTCGTAACTACTTGCATCTACTTGAAAAAATGTTGATGAGTAGCTCTGCGAGTAGATGGTTTAGCACAGACATTTACCTTAACTACTCGCAAGTACTTGAAATTGCTAAATTGAAAGCAGCTAAAAAATAATGGTATCATATTTTCAGTGTTGTGTCTAGGGTCTAGGCTCTAGGCTATGAAATTATTATGCATACAAAGTATACATAAATTGTTTGAATGAATATTTTCACACGTGGTAGAAGTACATATAGTCCCCGTTATCAATACATTCGGAATAGCAACAATAAACCGGAGCGAGTTAGACAAAAAACGACTAATGATCGAGGTTCAACTGTAATTATAATATTTCAATTCATTCTTAATTTTTTTTTTTTGTGTTATAATAGTACGTCCCAATGTATTCATACACAAAAAATATGTTTTTGTAATATATACATGTTTATAATAATTAGAAATAAAAAACAATGTAAACACCCTTTTTACCTACATACTTATATAAATTATTTTTTTTAATAATTTTCTTTTCGTTTTCCTTGTGAATTATAAAATAATAATTCTATGATAATCATACAAAATAATAATACAATAGATGTACCTATTAAGATATACAAATATATATGTATTGTATCTGTATGTAATCATATTTTTTTTTAATATTATACTCAAGTTTGTGACAGACTTGTTTGAATTTGAATTATTCATATAATTGCCAATTGCCAAAAATGTCATGACACATTATAAAAAATTAATACGAAATACAAAAATAATTCTATAGTGTCCTTGAGAAATGAAGCGTGTTCCATTTAGCTGAGATCAGTTGATCATTCTGAGAAACTCTTAGTAAAATTTGTTTATTGTCAATCTATTCACTAATAGATGGCAGTGCACGTTAAAATGATAATTAACAGAACTAACTGGAAAAAAAATTCTATCAAGCATGTCAGTTCTATTAAGCGTGTGTGAAGAAGAAGAAGATCCGTCAATATTTAAAAATTAAAAAAGTATGAAAAATAAAATACCAAAGACCGAAAAGTTATTTAAAAATTCAGTTGAAAATATTATATGGAAATAGAAAACAAATGTATTTTAATATTTTTATAAATAAATTAAATCCGCCATATGACGTAAATAGATCAGATGCAACAGACCAGGGGTGGATTCACGTAAGGTGATTGGTGATAGGTGATAGTTAAAAAGTGATCATCGAAAAGTAATTGTTCGTGTAAGGTGATCACCAAAAAAGTGATGGAATTTGAAACACGGCGAATTCTACAGTATATTTATAGTATATTTATAGTTGTCAAACGTCAATCAAAACAAATAAAAATTTAAATTGTGAATAAGAATACAAGAAAATTCAATAACTTTTTCGTCTATAGCATTTTTTATTTCAGATTCTGAAAATGAATCTCAAATAAAAATAATTAGGAGAAAAATGCGAGATAGCAATAATCCCTTGGAATTACCGGATGTTCAGTAAATTGCAATTATTCATGGAGAATTTCATTGTAAAAATAACACAATATACATATTTTAAATTACAAAATTATTTAAATAAATTATATACCATCAACAGCAAACACCAATTGATTGTATGTGATTAAGAGAATAATAGTAAAAATTAGAAAAGTGACACCTCAAATGCTATCACCTCAAAGTGATAACATTTAGCGATAATTTTTGGTGATTGTCACCTACCCTACCCCAGAATAAAAGTGTTCCATTTACCATTTACCACATTTATATTTCAACTTAAACTTCCAAATGAGAGTAATCAGATTACTTTTTTTAAATGGAACACGCCTATTTTCATTAGAATTATATTACTAGTAGTAAATAGTTGGCTGTAACTCAATTATTATTCTCTTTAATTTTTAATATAATTGAGTTTTGGGAAAAAATGCAATTGTTTTTAAATAAAAATTAATGTTCAAACACTCATAATTAATTATTATTAACAATTAGCAAACAAGTCTGTCACACTTTTTATTTTAATTTAACAGTCATTATTTTTTTTTTTTTTGAGTTTATTATTATTTTTTATATTTTTCAATATATTTTTGTATTTTTTGTATTCTTGTCTTTTGTATTAAATAAAATTTTTTTTATTTTAAATTTTATTTTATTTTTAATTTTTTTTTTTTAGTTAATTTAATTTTTAAATTAAATTTTATTTTTATTATGATTACGATTATCATTTTGATTATTTATTTTTAAAATTAAAATACATGATGAATATATATAAAAATTAAGGTTTTTGGAAATGTAAAGTATGATCCGGATACTCAACTCAACCGGCATAATAATTTTCAAACATTCTTTGGAGGGCTGCTGCTGCTTTTTCGGTAAAAATCGTTTATAAATTAATTAAAAACAAAAAAAAAAAAAAATTATAAACATCAATAAAATATAAAAAATAAAAATAAAAATTAATTTAAACACAACAAAAAAAAAAAAAATCAGTATCAGTATAATAATAGAAGAATTTAAATTAAATAAAAAACAAAATTATAAATATTTATACCATAAAATATATTATAGACAAAGGTATATACTGAGAGTATGGTAGTATACTGCTATAACCATAACATATATTCATACATACTCATAATTTAATTATATTCGAAACGAAAGTAATTATTTGATAATTCTGTATAACAATAAGACTATTGCTGTTGCTATTAATACATTTTTTTTAATACTTGAGTTCATTATATACCTTTTCTTCATGTATTCTACCTCTGTATTCTCGAATTTTGCTAATTTTTTTTTTTATCGGAAAGTATATTATGCAGTACACATACATATGTAATTTATTTTGGTATCTTCTAACTTATTCATAAAATATGATAGAATAATGTTAAATTGAATTAATTTTGATTTTTCCTTTGAGAAATTTTATCCGTCATCTCTGAATTTTTATCTGTCATCATCCTCCATAATAATATGTTTAATACCTATAATTTTTTTGTTAAATTATTGATTTTTGATTTTTGTCATCAATTTAATTATTTGAAATATGTACTCGTATCGTGTATGGTATTGTTGCATTTTGTTCGTTATTAAATTTTTTTTAAATATCAGTTGCGTCATTTGAAAAAAAAAAACGTAAAATAAATTGAAGTAAAAAAAGTATAATTAAACATTATATTTGAGAAAATTAAATCAGTTAAGTAAGTAAATTGCATATCGTATAACAGTAAAAAAAAAGTAACAATAATTAAAAAATCTTTACATCTTTATATTTTTGATCAAGCTATATGTTTATTTTTATTATATTGCATACACTCACATCAAAATAAAATTGTTTTAAATTTTTCTTTTCTGATTTTGTGTAATTTGTTTAATTAAAACACAAAAAACGAAACAAATTAAAAACTAAACTTAAAATTAAATTTATAAATAAATAAAATTAAAAACATTTGCGAAAAAGAAAAAATATAAAAATTTTAATTTACTTAATTATATAATAAAATTTGAAATTGTAATTTTCATTTTATTTTTGAATTTTAATTTTAGTTTTTTTGTAATCATTTTTAAGTAGTAATTTACTTTTTTTTTATTTTTATGATATATTTTATTTTATTTTGTTTTAAATTTTTGTTTTTTAATTATGAACATATTTAGAAAAAAATTTTTTTTCGATTATTTATCGTTATACGTTTTTTATATATTCACACATATACGTATTTGCTGTACGAGTATGATTAAGCTTAATTTAAAAAGAAAAAAGTAGAAATTATTATTCGTTAATTCTCTGAAATTATACAAAATTAAAAAAAAAAAAATAAATAAAATAAAAAACAATTTATAAGCTGGAGAAAAAGTATCGAGCCTTGTATTCAATCACATATCCTATCATATTTTTTCATAAATTTGAAAAGTGAGCTTTCGTAAATAAAAGAAAAATGAATTTTATTAATCAAAAATCTAAAATTACAGCAATTTAATGAAAATGAGTGAGTGAAATTTGAAAAATACTTTTATGAAAATTTATGCTATAAGCTGTCTGTAATATCGTTCTGTATAACTTTGCTTTGATTTAATACTCTAAACTGTCAGTAATTTATAATAAATGAAAGCAAGAGATTAAAATGCCAAAATGTAATCATTAGAAAAGGTGTTTTATTTCATAAATTTTCTGGTAACTCGGCAATAATTGAGAGAGTTTAACTGAACAATTTGAATGGATCCTCCCACCGCATAAAATTTTTGTTTCCGATCATTTCAAATCTCTCTCTATTTTTCTCTCTCTCTCTCTCACCTTCTCTTTCAGTAATATAAAACTCAATTCTAAAACAGTGCTGTGAAAATACCTTTAACAGTTTTCAGTCTAAAAATCCCAGAAATCCCAGTTATACAGAAATAAAATTATGGCTTTACCATGAAAATTACGGCAAATTTTACAAATTATAGGCTCGATTCTTTTTTCTCAGTCCAAAAGCCATGTTTACAAAAAAAAAAAAAAATTTTTTTCTCAACCAAGATTGCAAACATTTAAAGTGAAATAATTCGAATGAAGTATACATTTTATTCAAATAGAAGTCAAGTAAAATTGGCTCTTAATGGCTTACATGCATTTCAAATCCATTTACGTTTTGCACTCATAATGTAATGTCATTGAAATAAAAAAAAAATTAAATGTAACTAAAATTTGTTTGCAATCATTGTTACGCAATCTCGTACGTATAGGTATACATACATACATTCATAGAGTTAGATACATGTATCGTAATTATTTAAAAGTTGTATAAATGTATGAATAATGTATGTAAGTAATTTACTTATAGTTAAACAATTTTATATACAATAATATAGATTTGAAATCATTCATAATCCACGAGATACAATGCTGCCTGTTAATTAGAAAATAACACACACACACACACAAAAATAAAAATAAATAAAATAATATTGGCCTTGAAAAATAATAAGCATTTTATCTCAGAACATAGGAAATTTTGCTTTTTGATTCCTCCATATATTTATTTGAATTATTCATATTATGTATTGTATTTATTATTCATTTATGTTTGATAATTATTTTAACGTTTAATATTGAAGCACAACACAAAAAAAAAAAATGAAAATAAAAAAAAAAATATCGTCATTACTTTATTATTATTTTTATTAGTATAAGTAATATATTATAAATTTGTATACTATACATAATATAAAAATAAGTATACATAGAATCTATACTTAAAAATTGAATCCTTACATACATATATAGTGTTTGTTGGTTTAATATTTGATTTTGAATTAATTTTTTGTTTTCAACTTTTTTATTTGAAATTTAGTATTATTCAAATAAATTGCATGCAATTCATATTTGAAAGATAACAAAAGTAATATTTAATCAAAAAATCAGTAATATATTTTTATATTTTATTATTTTGTTACTAATTTTTTCATTTTTGTATTTTGTTGAAGTTGATTAAAAAGTAAAAGTATCAAAAAACACAAAAATATTTCAATTGAAAATTAAAAAAAAAAAACAAAAATTAAAATAATAAAATAATAATTAAAGTATTGCAGTAATTAATGTAGGAAGTTTAATATGTAGGTTGTAAAAAGTTGAAAGTTGAAACTGTACAACTGCATAAATGCATTTATGTAAACACTTAAACTGATAACTAAAATATTATTAGTACGTTTATTGGTGAATGTAATTTTATGTTTATACGTATATAGAATCGTAATTGAATTATTAAAAAGTATTAGTGAAAAAAAAATATACTCGTATACATAAAATGTAAATTAATTATTAAAAATATGAATATTCTCTCTCTGTAGGAGAGTTAACAAATTTTTAATCTAATAATTTGAATTGGAATGAATTGGAATTGAAATTGGAATTATGATACAATGAAAATTGAAATTAATTTACGAGAATGTACATAGTATATAAAGAAACAGCAAAAACTTAAATCTAATAATAATTAAAATGCTTTTAGTATGTCCGATTATTGTGTGATTGATGCTGGTGGTAATCAAATCAATAAACGTATAAAATATGGTATTTTATATTATTTATAGTAAAATGTTAGATGATAGAGTAAAACGTAAAGTAAAATTATTCAAATATTATTATTAAAACGGGTATTCATGTTACTCGTTTGCAAAAGTTTTTTTTATAGCTAGAATAATTGCAAAAGTTTTTATTATAGCTATATTTTCGAAAATAATAATGTTTATGGTAATTGAATATATCGGAGTAATGGTACAAGTAATATGTGAAAATTGAAAACGATAGCAGTGTTACATTTATTTATTATTTTTTAAAATATCAAATAATGAAACTATACGAGTGAATAGAGATATATGTATGTATGTAAAAAGTGACATGAATACCTCAATATAATTATTATGTATTGTTATTTTCGTAATAAAGTATACCTACATAAATTATATTTAATAAAAGTAAAAGTTGACCCTTTTAGAAAGTATTTTGTAATTAAAGTTTTACACTTTTTTTTTTGTTGGTAATAATATTGCGTTTATGATTATAATAATAATTTATATAAATGAGTAATGTAATGTTTTATTAATTAATTATATTAAATAATTTAAAAAAAAATAAAGACAAAACAAAAATTACAATATACATATTAAAAAAAAAAAAAAAATACAGTATACATCATTATATGATACTTAATAAGATATAAAACCTAAGCATTAAATACTTACTACACACAAAATATACTCGTATAATATACGATAATATTAAAAATATACAAACTCTTTTTATACCTACATACACAAACACATACAAAGAAATCATTCCAGTATATAGAGAATTACATTCTCTATTAAATTAAAAATTGTTTAAAAAATAAAACAAACAAACAGGAAAATAAACCTCTATTAAAATGAAAAGGGAAGAATACAAAAAAAAAAAAATTTTATTTTCAATTTTTTATTTGATTATATTTTTTCATGATCTTTTTTTCTGAAAATTTTTAGTTATAAATTATATAAAATATGAAAACATTTCCAAAAAAAAAAAACAAAAATTGAAGAAAAAATTTTATTTTTCTTCAAAACAAAAAATAAACAGAAAATAATTATTTCATTATTTCATTAATTTTTTATTTAAAAAAAAACTATTTATTTTTTAACTTAAAAAAAAAAAACACGAAAAAAACCAAAAAAAAAAAAAATATAATATAAATGTTGTAAACTGTTCATATTATAATATACTATATAAATATAAAAAAAACGATATATCCAAATCAAATCAATTAGGTATTTGGGAATGTTGCACTTACACCGGAAACTCAAATAACAAGGCACAACAATTTTCAATCATTTGTCCAAGGACTTATGTTACTTTTCAGGTATGTACTATGGTATCAAGAAAAAAAAAACAAACAAACACTAAAAAAAAACTGAAAAAAAGAAAAATAAAAATGAAAAAAAAAAAATGATTAAAAAAATCCTAAACGTCTATCTAATATGATGAAGTGATATGGGTTATTATACTTATTATTCCGCAGAATGAAAATAAAAAACAAAAAAAAAAAATTTTTTTTAATAGAAAATTGTTTGGTATATTATTTTTTTTCGTTGTTATATACATATGTTTCAAAAATCTAAAATTCTATAACATGTTTTTTAGTTGTTTCATTTTGTTTTTGTTTTTGTTTTGTTTAGAAATTTCAAATTTTTTAACTAGCCTGAAAAAAACAAAAAAAAAAAAAGAAAAAATAATTTAAAAAACTTTATTTGTTTTAAATTTGTTTTATAGTTTTTAAATTGTTTTCTTTTCACTACCTATAATTATACTTACTTACATAGATGTTTTTTTTAAATTTCTTCATTTTTTAGAATAATTCGATAATTGTTTTTTTTTTTTAATTTATATATAAATAGGAAACAAATTTTATTTAATTTTTATTTTTTTTCAAAATTTTTTAACGTTGAGTTATACTAATTGGATAAATCAAATTACTGTTATACTTATTATTCTTTTTATAAATTTTTCATTTTTATTACAATATTGTGTACAAAATATTCTTTTAGGATGAATTGTATTTTTCTTCAGTAATTTTATTTTTGTGATAGTGTCTACTATAGAAATTATTTGGGATAATGCATTTTTATAATGAAATATTGTACTAAAATTTTATGATAATTATTAACTCTACTACGCATTTACGCATTATTTCAGAGTTGCATTTGTTGCGTCTAAAATGATCTTGAAAAAATATAAATCAGAGAATAAAATATGAAATTTAAAAAAAAAAATTTATTTTTTATATGCAATATCCTAGAATAGTTTAAAGTTCCTATAATATATGCATTATTATATATTTCCTATGGAATTGATTTATGATCTATCTACAAGAATATACCATTTATAGCAACTTCAGATTTTTAATTGAAAATTTAATATAGATATATTTCATTTTATATAAAATTAGGGGAAAGAATGTGTTCTTCTGTTTTTCTTTTATTGGTTTCCTTTTACTTATATTTTCCATAATTCCAAATAATTTTATACATAGAGAGTTACAAAAAAAAAAAACCTAGCGAGAAAATATCTCAAAATAAAAAAGAAACAAAGTTTTTTTTTTTTAATAATGCGTGTGTATATGTGTTTTGTAATAAAAATCTTCATATCTAGAGAAGAATTCCATATGTTCGTTTTAATTCACTGTGTTTTTGTCCTTTATACTATCATTTATTTATTTTGTTTTTTTTTTTTCTAAAATTTATATATTTTTTCCTATGTATATATAAATGGATATGTACAGGATACTTCGCGGTTAAGTAGAAGAGAAAATTAATCGGCAGATAAATAATTACAAGAAGTATGTGTCTGTCAACAGAAATGTAAAGAAATTGCACATTTTTATTATGCGTCTTTATAGAGAAGCGTAACTATGCCACCGCAAATAAAATTGATTATTTTCGTTACATCTACTTTTCAAATTTATTTAAAAAAATATACTATACTGAATTTGAACATTTCAGAAATGAATAAAATAAAATTCTTCCTGCCATTGTAACAATAATTATTTCTGTTTCTCAAACAAACTTGTATCAAATCACTTGACTACATTATGTGTTATGTACATTTTTCAACTCAACCGCCTAATATTCTGTACACAAAAAAAAAAATATAGAATTTAAAAAAAAATTTATGCTAATCGAATTTCTCTTTTCGAATCTACACAGAATCCTTCAATTTTCAATCTTAAAAAAGAAATGAAAATGAAAAAAAAAACTGTTTGACATTTTTCCTATTTTAATTTTCTATATAAACATGGAGTCTTTCATAAATGCAAGCTTGCTTACGCCATCTTGAACGTATGTGAAGGCATGCAATTATGCGAGTCTAATTGACGGCAAAATTACTTGCATTTTTAAGGTTGAATCTTCATTTTTTTTTTTCAACTTTGACAAAAATTAAGTGCTGCAGATATGGTTTATACCTTTATACTTATATGTACTGTACACATATAATTCTTGCATTTTATTATGTCATTTTATTTTAAATATTAATATACTATTTTAACATTCAGTTTGACTTTAACTTACACATAAAATACCAAAACTAAAAAACCAGCATAAAAATGTCAAATATCAACTGGCAATTGAAAATATAAATTTGTACTTTCTGAGATCTACCCGATAATTCCTTGAAAGCATATTTTTTAAACTTTTCGATTTGAAAGCTTCAATTAATGAAGCTTGTGCCAAAAATACGATATTGCGGCAAGCTCAAATTTATGAAAGCGCCCTGAATAGTTTATGTCATCATATCCAAATCATGAAATAAATATCAATTATGGCTTGTTCAAAATTCTTAGCGAATAGAATATATGCGCAATGAGAGTATGGCGTCATGCTTTGAGCGAGGTTATAATTGTAGTGGTTACACTTTTTCAGGTTTATATGGGAGAAAAACACAAATACATATAATCATTTTATGTACATATTTAATTTCAAGAGAAACATGCGCAGATTATTCGCTGGGAATTTTGAACAAGCTATACACGCACAGAAACAAAATAGAAATAAAATACATTTCAAAAGAAACACGCATAAAATTTCATAAAAGAGTTCAGCTCAATTAACACAATAACGAAAACATTGACAAATTCACATAAAAATATTAAAATTTTTTTTGAAGAAAGTGAAACAATAGAAAAAATAATTCACAAACCGAGACAAAACAAATAAAAACATATTCCTCAAAAATATACACATACATATATACATCAGTAACAATAATTTATGCAATAATTAATAATAATTGCAACAAAAAACAAAACACTAATAATAAAAAAATGTAGAACTACATATATGTATAATTATTTATATAATATAGTAACGTAGTTTATTTATTAAATATACATATTTAGATATATAGTATATAAATAGTTTAGTTATTGTTTATAGAGTTTTAGAGTTTACATTTATACTTAAACCTAGAAAATATAATTTCTTCTTGTGTATCCTTATAAATATTATATGTATAATAATTAATATATAGTATTATTGTATTTCTGTATTGATTTGATCGTATTATTTGATCGTTAGTTTATCCAAAATATATACATATACTATACTCATATACAATTAAATTTATATACGTAAATACCTAGAAACTATTTATTATTCGTTAATATTTTTAATTTAATTTAGTAATTTGATAAATTTTTGATTATCGTAAAAAATTAATAATAACTGTTGCAATTGTTTACGCATATAGTATTTACTCCTCCTAAACAACATAATCCTGAAATTACTATACATATACACATATCATATTTTCTTCTGTTCAAATATTTTATTCTTATTTTTGTCGTTCATTATAATAGGGGATTCAGAAAAACTGTAAGGATGCAAGGTTAAAATGTTTTGCAGTTCCTAATGACTTATCTCCAATGAACCAAGCATTGTTATTTTTTCATGACTGTGATTGGTTTCTAATGTTAAATATAAACGCGTAGAGGTAAATGATTGCTCACATATGTCATCAAAAAGTCAACTTGATAATCCATGAGTTTAGCAATGATTTTTAGTACAAAATTTAGAATAAAATTTTGTTCATTGTGATGACAGTTGTCATTTGCACAAATTTATATGAATTTAGAGATTGATAAATTATTTTTGTTTTTTAATTAAACATTAAAATGCGTTTTCATCGACTATAATTTTGTAAGATGATTTTGAAATTACAAATTAATTAAAAATAATATCTTTGTTAATTTATTTTTGAATACTGAACAATTTTTAAACAAATATGACAGCAACTAGCCTACTGACCTGACCTCGATGCTGGAAAAAGTAATTTTAAACTTTTCATTACCTAAGTATTTCTAACTTTTATTATCCCAAAATTTACTCAGCTTTGAGTAAGTACCAGATTTCTGGAAAAACAGAGTTATAAATACTGATTAGTCTATATACTTGCTAATGACAAGTAACATAAAGTATTATTAGAGCGTTAAGATCATTATAATAATAGATCAATCTCTATGTCCTATCATGTAGACGAGCTTGCTTCTCTACTCTACTGTAGGTGTACTCATGATTGTAATAAGTCCAGAAATCACTTCGACGAAAGTCCTTTGCTTGCTTACTTCAGATAAAGTCCCAGTGAACGCTTTTCACGCCTTACATCCGTTGAGGTTTGTGAAGCATGAAAGTTGAACTACATTAAAATGTATGTAATATGTTGTAGTAATAATAACGCGTGAAAAGCTTATGAAGTCGACAATATGCGGCAAAGCATGAAAGTAAGAAGAAGAAATAGTTTGACTGAAGTTTCTGTAAAGCGTACATTGGGCCATACAAAAGCAATTGTATGCGGCAACAAATGAAAAGTTTGTGAGGTATGAAAAGCGTAAAAAGCGTGAAAAGTTTTTCTTCTTCATTGGGCCTTCAGCTTTAAAGCTTCATTGCTATGGAAGAAGAAGAAGAATGTTATTCACATATACACTGTATATGAAATAGTACTAAAAACCAATCATAATTGATTAATAATTCCTTGGAGACAAGCCATTAGAAACTGGAAAATTGTATCGAGCTGAAAAGTTACCTGAATCCTCTAACAAAATTCCTATCATCATCAGAATAGAATAAGTATATAAACTTAATTACTTATGTAGCTCACATATGAATTCATATTCTAATAAGGCATTTACATTTACATAATCAATAAAAATAAATACTTATAATGGGTATAGTATCATCAGATACATAATTTACGTCAAATCCATACATATAGAACCATTGGAAAATACAGTCCGTAATATGTTTGGTATTGAGTTTATTAATTTCATAAACTTTATTTGATTTATATATATATTTTTTTTTTTCACATTAGAAATTGTTGGTGATTATTAATAGCAGTTATGTATACATACTCGTGTAATTAAAAACCTAGATACATCCATTTTGAATGGAAATTAATTAGTTTGGTTGTTTTTCACTTTATTTATTTTTTCTTTTTAATTTTCATTTTCTTGTTTTATAATAAGTGTTTAATAAGAAAAATGTTACGTTATATATTTTTCCCTTTTCTTCTCTTTTTATTCTTTCTTTTGATTTTCTATTCGAATTTTCGTATCCTTGTATATTCCATGTATTAAATATCACCTACATACTCATTAAATTAATTTATTTACTGAATTATTTTAGATATTTTTATAAATATACGTACATCATATATACATACATATTTGCATACATATGTACGAGTATGTTATGCACGTATATTCAGTTGATTTATTTCAGAAATAAAATGTTGAAGTTTTCATAATTCCCAACCTTTCATAAGTAAAAAAAAAAAAAAATCAAAAAATAATTTACTTGTATTAGAGGAACCATATTTAATGCGGTTTTCAAAAGAATTCAAAAAAATCAAAAATGCGCGATCGCGGTGTTATATATTGATCGGAACTGTAACGGTTGAGTTCATCATTATAGTCGAATGAGCGATTTCACTAAACAGATTAATTATATGAATTATAATTTTATCATAATCTCGAACATAATATTTAATGAAGAAATGTTTTTTGTATAATCGGTTTAAATCTAACAAAAAGTGTCTCAAAAAAGATCAATTGTCAAAAAAAATGTCATAAATTTAAAAAACAGCGGTTCAATCATCTCAACTATAAATAGATTGAAATGAAAAATTTGAAAGAAATCAAATAGATTGTGCTCAATTGAATCTAGATTAAAATTATGAACTTAAACTTGAGTAAATAGTATGCGCACTCTCATTACAATAACGAACGGCATAAGAGTGTTCATATTTATCCCATAATCATGAACTCAACCTTATGTATGATACGTGAATCATTTGAGTAATATAAAAATATGGTTCTTTTCTTAGTTAAAAAAAAAAAAAAATAAAAAAAAATTAGAATGAAAATGTTTCTAGAATTTTCAATTGTAAATAAAGTTATATTATTTATTGTGAATTCTACATATATTATGTAAATATTTACATATACTTAAAAAAAATTTATTAATTGTAATATAATTGAATATTATATTTCAAAGACAAAAAAAAAAAAAAATAAAATAAAATAAAAAATAATCAAGTGATAGTTTGACAGCAGACCTCCTTAGTTTATCTCTATCACTTGATTTTAATTTTTTATTTGAATAAAATCTAATATCAAATTAAAAAAGAAATAGAACTAAATAATTTTAATAAATATTCACTTGACAATGTACATACAGTGTATCCACTATAAATTTTATAATTATTTCTAAATTTATTGACGCTTTGGCTCCCAAGGTGTATCACCGGTGATGCAAGAATTCTTCCTCTCCCAGATATCAATGTATCACCGATGAACATTTCGTCAATTCGCCTCTACAGCCCCCCACACTAATCTTTCATATGGCAAATACAACATCATTGGTATCACCGGTGATTCATAGCTACCTAGAGGCAGATAAACTCAGTGTTCACGGTTGATAACGCGTTGATACATGGTATACTGGGAGAAAATTAAATGTGATCATCAGTGATAAATTGAGAGCCAAAGTGTTAGTTTGTACTCCACGCCTGCTACTTAAATAAGTATATTGAAGAGCATTAGTATGTTATTGAAGAAAATGAATAATTCAATACGAACAATAAATTTGTGTTACGTCTGTGCCAATCTCAATAGATTACATTTTATGTGCAATGTCAAATATTATGTATTCAAATAGTAAATTTTTGAAACAAAATTAAAAACAAAAATATTAATAATTAACTAAATAATATAATGTATTTTATCATAATAATTATTATTATTATTTTTTTTATAGAAATAAAATATATTTAAAAATACTAATATAATATTTTTATCTTTTTCTTTTTATTCTTTTTGTTCTTTTTTCCGTGTGTGTATTTTCAAAAATTTTTTCATCGTGTGATTACCTCGTAAAAAAATTGAAAATTTGACAAAATTCATTCAAATTTATATAATGTACTATATAATATGAAAATTATTATAATCACAACGATACCGCTAACAGATGTGCAACAGGCGAGGCGTGGCCGAACATTATGCTGGCGTGCCTCAAGGGGAGGCCATGCGATCCACGTGCACAAAAAGAACCACACGAAACTTGTGGTTCAACATTAGCATACGCATATTTTGTATCATTTATATTTTTTTGTTCATTTTTAATGTTGAATTTATTCGTTGCCGTCATTATGGATAACTTCGATTACCTGACACGTGATTCCAGTATACTTGGTGCCCATCATTTGGACGAATTCGTTCGGATATGGGCTGAATATGATCCAAATGCGACGTAATTATCAATTTAATATTTAAAAAAAAAAAAAAAAAACAAATTTCAAAAAATTTTTTTTTCGTTTTTCTTTTCGAGTACAATTTTTTGTTTGGTTTTTCTTTTTTTTTGAGCTTTATAATTACATATTATATTCGTATAATTGTTGTTGTTTTATTTGTGTGAACAAATTATAATTAACACAATATAAGTCAAATTAAAAATTATAATATAAATTTTAGTAAACTACAGTATCATAATTTTTGAAACAAAAAATTTATGTAATATTTGATGTGCATTTTTATGACTTTTAGTGATCGAAAAAATTAAATAAAACTATAAGTAACAGTAAGGTTGGAATGCTGTTATCAAGTACATTATAAATTACATTTATATGACATGTTAAATGAAAATCTATACTTATTTTATTGTTGTGTTGCTTTTGTGTTATTTTTTAAATTTGAAAAGCTTATTGTGGTTTTCCGTTCATATATTATTTAATTATTTTTTTATGTTTTGCATGATTTTATAGTGCTGTATATAATTTATTGTTGCGATTTTGTTGTCTTTTCTTTTGTTTTTAATTTAAAACAAATTATTTTATGCTTAAGGAAAAATGCAAATAAAATTGCATATTTAACAGAGTTTTGCATCAAATTTTTCGGACTAGTCGCTTAAATTCTCTTTATGCGGACTACATATATTTAAGAGCGAGAAACATCATATGTATATTTTTAATTCAAATTCGAAAATCCTTTTGCTAATTTAACAAAGTTAATTACTTTTTTAATGCGTTCATGACAATGGAAAATCTAAAAAATTCACAATATTTTACTTTCCTTTTTCGTTTCTATTTTTCCATCTTAAAATTATGAAAAATTTAATTTACAATAAATCTATACATACATATACCTATACTCTACTGTCCTAAGACTAAAATCCCAAGAATTATATTTTGTAAGATTAGTTTTTAGATGCTTGTCACATAATAATTTTTTTGTTAAACACATATGTACTTTTCATCACATCTAAATTAAAATAATTTGCTAGAAAAAAAAATTTAAATCATTTTTGATCAACTTCGTAGATAAACAACTAACTGAATGTACCTTTGACACACCGCAATCGAAATAGAGGTTCTTCTTGATTTTCAGATTCAATATATCAGAATTATCTCTAATTTGAATAAAATATCGGTCATGCGAAAGCCAATTGCACTTATGAATATATTTTTCAATGAAACTAATAAGAAACATTTGTCCTTAATAAAGAAAATCCTTCCTCCTTAATAAATAATAATAATAATCATATGCATATGTAATCATATACGAGAGTAAACAATGTTACTAGATTTAATTACATATGAAATGTTTCTAAGCTTCTAAATAACAAATGATAAAATTTTCGATTAAAATCTTGAAAGACTAAAGGCCCAAAGTTATTTCGTTTTATTGATTTTTTTACAAAATCAAATGATTTTGAGTTCGGTGTGTCTATGGTAAATATTTTTAGCAAGTGCTATGTATGGAACATGAGTATTGAGTCAAAATTAATAACATTTATGTAGATTAATCTACACTAATAAGGAGGAATTAAAATTATTATGAAGAGGATTTCGAATTTCTTATAGGTATAAATCTAGATTTTAAAAAATTTGTGAAAATCAAATCAATTCAGACAGAATATGTTTTGTTGGAAAATTCCAACAAAATTTATAATTATATGATTGACATATGAGTTGATTATGGGAAGCTGGGAATCTAAACATGACCATTGTTATGTCATATCGTATGACTTGTCATGAGAAATTGTTTTCATCATACGGCTTATCATAAAAAACAAAATTTATGATAAAAATGATATCAGAGTAAACATAAGGAAAGAAATACTATAGTATACAAGTCCTGTCCTGTATAGATAGATCGCCTTAATATAAATCTTAATATATATAAATTACGTGTCACGTTGTTTGTCCGCGGTAAACTACTAAACTACTTAACCGATTTTAATCAAATTTGTACACCGTGTGCAGTTTGATCCAACTTGAAAGATAGGATAGCTTACATCTCAATTTATTATCGCAATATTATTTTATTGCAAATTATTTGTAAAATAACATTAAGGCCCATGTTCAAATGGTTAGTCTTAATTGTATGTTCACATCTGCATTAGTTGTGATTTTACTACAAGTCGTAATAAAAGTTAATAGTAGTATCAGCGTATTAACATAGATAAATAAAAATAAAAGATATGAATTGTGCATTTCATTGTGAATTAAATTAATTTAGAAAAGTAATTCAAACAAATTGAATTTTCATATTTTCATTGAGCTGATTTTATTCATTCTCTACATTGAACTCAAGAAGATAATCAAATGTGTATGTGAAGGATTTGAATGCCGATTGACGTTCCGAACGAATTTTTTTTTAATTTTTTTTCTTTTTTATATCGTCGTAAGTGGAATTAAAATCGATTTCAATAATTATCTAATGGTTCAAATTTTCTAAATTTTATATTTCGTAGTTAATGTTTGACATTTCTTAGTAATTATTATTATTATTATTTATTACAAAGGGTGGACAGTAAACAGTAAATAAGTGGTAACGGTAGTAGAAAATCAGTCATGAAGGTAGGAATGTTTTTTTACGAATGGCATCTATGTAAAAAAGCATGGTGGTACCCATGTCTGATGTTCTCCTACCGTTCCCCTTAAATAGTTTAAAACAATATAATATGACACAAACTTTAGCCACAGCAACGCATGGCCAGGTCAGCTAGTAATTTTATATTTTCTCCAACGTAACAAGTTATATGAAAAACAAATACAAATATTTATGTGTATTTCTTCAATATGTTCTATAAATCTTGCAAAATTAAGAACCCCCCTATGATTGCAATTTGCAAATGATTGAGAACCCCAATGTATATTGCAGATAACAAAAAACTTATATAAAATACTATTTATTATAAAGGAATTATTTTTCTCGTACACATTTTATAATACAGGGTTTTCCAATAGGAACGTCAGAACTTTAAACAGTCACAATGACAACACTGATCGAAATGTCAAACTCAAGCATTGATTGATGTGCTCAGTACTGTGTGACAAGTGATTATGGAAAGGTATACGATTCAAGAACGCGTAGAAATTATTCGAATTTATTACCAAAATGGCTGTTCGGTTCGCCGAAGAAAATCATCTTTTCGGATGAAGCGTATTTCTGGCTCAGTGGGTTTGTGAATAAGCAAAACTGTAGGATTTGGGCTGAGGAAAATCCACAAGCGATCCACTAACTGCCCCTTCATAGCTAGAAAATTACCGTTTGGTGCGGTCTTTGGGCTCAAGACGTGATCGGGCCTTATTTGTTTTGAAGATGAAAGTGGAAATCACGTAACTGTGAATGGCGGGCACTACAGGAATATGATAACATTATATTTTTGGCCTAAACTGGAAAATGTTGACATAAACAATGTTTACTTTCAAAAAGGTGGTGCGGTGCGACTTGTCACACATCTCGTCAGACAATCGACTTGTTGCAAGGAAAAATTTCCTGACGAGTTATTTCAATAAATGCTGATGTAAACTGTCCGTCAAGATCGTGCGATCTAATGCCTTTGGGCTTTTTCCTATGGGGCTATTTGAAATCTTTAGTCTACGAGAATAAGCCAAGAACGATTCGCGATCTTAGACAGAACATTCAACGCACCATTGAATATTTACCACGCGATATGTGTGAGAAAGTAATAGAAAATTGGGTCTTAAGACTGCATTCAGCCAGACGAAGCCGAGGAGGACATTTAAACGATATTATTTTCAGAACGTAATTTATTTGATTGTTCTTCAAAATAATAAATAAATCACGTAAATATCACGCAGTTATCATTGTGTTTCATTTTAAAGTTCTGACGTTACTATTGGTAAACCCTTTATTTTAACCTCATTACTATCGAATAAAACTGTGTTCATATTTTCTGCATTCATTTTCAAATCATTAGAATTATTAATTCATTATTAGCAGTTTTATTAGTTTAAATTTCTTTAAACTTAAATTCATATTTTGTTATACTGTTGATACACGCAAATCTGCTTCAATATTCAATCATTCGTTACAAATGCTACAATCATCTATCTATGATCTATCAATGACCATGAATCAAGTTAAAACTAATCATTGACATCTTCATTTCAACTTAATTTATGATGGTTTTTAAAGATAATTGGTTTCATGAAGATGATAGAATGTAAATTTCCAGTGGTTAGTGTTCCAGTGAAAAGAGTTAAAATTGACAGTAAAAACTAAAATTGACAATGTAAATTACATATTTACTCATATAAACTGGCAACGGACAGAATTATTATTATTATTAAGGTACTTGTCCACGATGCAAGTTTTCTTGCGCGAAATTTGTCTTGCGTGCAAGAAAACTTGCAGTACTTCGTACACACGACGCAATATTTCATGAAAAATATGCAATTTTTCTATCATGCAAGAAAAAAATATCTTTGCAAGAAATTTTTATTGCACGAGCACTTACACGAAATTCTCATTTTCTTGCCTATGCATTATATGTCAAATATTAAATATTTTTTTATTTTTTCAATATTTTAAGAAATGAAAGGCCTACCTTTCTAATAATAATAATAATAATAATAATAATAATAATAGAAAATACATACCAAATTCACAAGAAGTCACAGCACAACACAACATAAACAAACGAATGATAGATAACACAGCAACACATTACATTTTACTCAACTGATTTTATTGCATATGCAAGAGAAATATTTATTGAAATAAATTTTTCTTGCGCGAAATATTGCATATCTTTCTGCGTACACTATGCAATAAAAAAAATTGCTTGCAATAAGAAATATTGCATGAAATACGTTTTCTGTGCAATATTTCATCTTTCTAGGCAGCGTACACTTCGAAATAAATATTTCGTGCAATTTTATATGTCAAAATCGTATTGCATGCAAGAAAAATTGCATCGTGGACGAGTACCTTTATTCGCACAAATGAAAGCTTAACAAAAATGAACATTGAAGCGCGGTGGCGTGCATCAACAGTATTACTGGTATCACCCAATAGACAAAATTTCATTGCGTGTGTATGTATGTATAGATAAAATTTTTAAAAAAATTTCCAAAAAATAAAATTGCTTTTTCTCATTATTGCTTTTCTCAAAATTTACTTACGTATTAGATTAAATGCTAGCGCAGTTTAAAAAAAAAAATCGATCGCTAAATACTACCACAATATTTATACGAAATTGAAAAAAAAAAATAAAATTGTATGCATAATTTTTCGATCACTAAAATAATAATTTCGTTACGTTTTATATTAATTGGTAATTTTTTAATTGAAAAAAAAATATATATACATATATATACGTATATATCTACCTATGTATATGTATATTATTATTTTGATTATTATTTGTTCGTATTTGTTTCATATTAAATTTTGAAATAACTGCGAAATATATGATTACATTGTTAAATTATATTATTCTAAATATATCCTTTAGTACATAAAATTTTTACTATATATCAATGTGAAGAATGTTAAAAAAGGAAACGTTTCCTTCGCATCACGTATTATTATTCTTTTGTAAATAATAATGTATAAATAATGTAAAATGTAATTTTTTACTTTTTTGACAAAAAAAAAATTTATCAATTTCTTATCATCATGAAATACGTAATTTTTCATATATTATTTTTTTCTATGTAACTACACTTCTATCTATTCACTTATCTGCCTATTTAACATTTCGAAATTACTAAAATTACTAAAATAAATTTTTTACTTTTAATTTTTAATATCGATATACTTTCGTTCCATTTCTATATACTTCTATTTTTCTCTCATACTGTTTTACTCTTTCTCTCTCTTTCTCTCTATTTTTGGTTATTTCTATATTAATTTAATTTATTTTGTGTTCATTCATTGTACGTGAATATTATAAGAGTGGTTCATTAACAGATTATCGTTAATGCGATCTTAATGATATATTATGAATATCCCAAAGGGTAAATACACTATTATTGTTTATTAAGATTTCATTAATTTGATAAGATTTTAATGAATCACAGTGAATTTTCTGTATATTCGTGTCTTTTTTTGTTTTGTTTTATTTACTTAAACAATATAAACTATATAAATTAGAAGAAATAATTCAATTTTCACATTAATAAGAAAGATTTCTTCTTCAGAAATTATTTAAAAAAAAAAAAAACATTTTTTTCTAATACGAAAATTTGATGTACAATAATTATTATCAGAGATTAATTAGTAATTTATTATACATAATGCAATAATAATATAAATTGATCTGTGTTCAAGAAAAATGTTTGTGTCTATATTATAATTTCTCTTTTTTAATTTTTGGTTTTTTTTTTTTTTGTGAATTGGCTTTAATTTTTTTTGTGTGTTTCTTGATGCACTGCGTTCAAAAAATAAATTTATAATTGTGTGTGTTCAATATTATACAATCAAAGTATTCACAAAATAACAAATTATTCACATTATTATTATGTAAATATTTAAAAAAAACATATGATTAGTTTCATAAAAAAAAAATACAACAATGTACATATTATTATAAAAAGAACATATGAAAATGTTCGAAAACTATATACTTAATTATATATGTATTTATATATACCTATACATTTATATTGAATTAAAAAAACACATAAAGTCTCATACAATACAGACACACAGATATTAGTTCAATGTAAATCAAAACACACATAAGAAGACACGATCTTTTTATAGAAACTACAAAACAAGCAAAAAAAAAAAAAATTTTTTAAAATTTTTTAAATAAAAATTCCATTGGAAATTCCATTTTTATAGGGGTAAAATTCACTATACAGAAATGTATGATATGTTAAAAAATATGGATCCTCCATTGGGGTTCGGTAACAAATGTCCCAATCGCCTCGCCTATAAAAAATTAATACGTATGAATATGCCATTAGATGATGAAGGAAAAGTGAATTTTACGACAACTTTATTCGCATTGATACGTGAAAATCTCAGTATTAAAATGAGATCTGGTAAGTTAAAAATATATAAAACTATGTATATAAAAAAAATTTTTTAAGAAGAAAAAGGTTTCCGTTTATTTTTCAACGGAATTTCATAGACACATACATACATATTAAAATATTTATCATATTTTCATGTTTTCGATACATCGATTTATTTTATTATTTTAAAACTTAAATTATTATTAGTATTATTTTATTAAAGGTTTTAAAATAATGTCATTAACACATAGATAATAAATATGCATTACATACATTTTTTATGTTTTATTTTATTTATGAAATTCTTTCATCGATATTATCGAATATATGTATACGTATCTACATAAAAGGTATCTTCAAAAGCGCATCATTGCTTTTATGATGAAGCATCACAGTCTTTTAGTGTTCCATGAATCATTTTTGGATCGTTGAATTATTCAAATATGTATTTTCAATTCATGATGCAATGATATTCTGTAGATATGTATTTCTTGAAATAGCTTAAGGTACATGTCCATATAAACACATTTTAAGTGGAAGTGAAATAATTCACTACATAATGGCCTCGTGGGTGACAAATGTACAATAGTCCACTGTAAAATGTAATTCAACATTTAGTGGAGTACTGCATTGTTTGTGAAATAGTTCACTTTAAATTATAAATGTGTGAAGTGAACACAAGTCTAAAATAATGAAAATAAGTGTTTATAATTATTATTTGTTACAAAAAGAGGCCAGTAAACTGACAACCTCTTGCCCACACTACAACTCACCAGGGCCTTTAACAAATAGGGGCGGCATGAAGTTCTCTTTGAAATGGTATATTAACTAATCCGATCCAAGATCCTGATCTGGAAAAATAACGGTTTTCATAAAACACGCCATTTTAGATCACAAATTTTTAAGGTTAGTTTGCGTCCTTCAAATGAATTTGCGCCAATAAAGACATATATACCACGTTAAAGAAGACATTCCAAAGTATCATTATCGGAAGGTCTACTTTCCAAAGTTTCCCCCAGCTTAACACTTTTCTAAACGGAATTTTAAAATCTTAACGGAAGGTGTCACTCTTAGAAAATTTTTAAAACTCGCAGTTTTTCCAAAATTATTAAACACCATACATTTTTTTGTCTCAAGTCTAACCTGGCACTTTCAGCTTTGTCAATAAATTTGTTTTTTCTTAATTCTCTGTGAAGGAGTATTATAATTATTTCGTATGCACTAAAATTTCTACTAAAAATAGCACTTTTTTTTAATTTTCTTTTAATTTTGAAATACTCACACGAAATGTTCAGTGTTTTAATTTTATTTAATCACTTCAATAATTCCAGTCTGGTGTATACACTTGACACTTTCCTTCCTTAGGGCGTAGATAAACTTACTCTCAACTTTTCTGGTTTTGGTATGATATGGTTTCCATGTGGAAACTTACTTTTAGATGTATATATTTCATTTCAGAAATATCATTCCTTTCAAAAAATCGCAACAGTATTCCATATTCTGTACAGTTGTAGTCCTGCTCCATTATATGCCGCAAAAATATGATTAATTTTTTTAAAGAAACCAAAATTCTTTTATAAAATTTTCTAAAAAAATGTATAAACATTTTTATTACATTTTCCTTGTATTTTATTATTTATTTATTTTTGCTTTTTCTTTATCTTTATATTATATTATATTCATTCATATTTATGCTGTACATAAATTTTTAGCTGAAGAAATGGATCAGGCAGATGAAGAATTACGTGAAACAATCCAGCATATATGGCCATTACAAGCTAAAAAAATGATTGATTTATTATTACCGAAAAGTGATCAGTTAAATAAAGGCAAATTAACTGTTGGTAAAGTTTATGGTGGACTATTAATATTGGAATCATGGCGTAATACAAGATTTGGTCAAATCGAATCTGGATTACCGGTAAGTTATAATTTTTTAAGTTATGCATGAACATTTACATAATATACCTACTACGTAATATAAACATTTTTTTTTTAACAAGTGTTTGATTACCAATAAAATCTAAGATAAAAAAAAATGAAAAAAAATATTTTACAAATAAAATTAATTGAAAAAGAAAAAATAATTAAAATGAATTCAAACAAAAATAATTGTGTTATTAAATTAAACAAAAATATCTTAATTGTAAGAACATATAATAATTATTTATTTTTATTAATTCAATTATATTTATTAAGAACATGAAACAAACAAACATACAACATACACTCACACACAGAATTTTATATATTAAAACTATAAATTAATACAAAGGATTTTAATTTTAATTAAAAAAAAAATTAATAAGGACACCGAAATTAGAAGTATTTATATAACACTTTTTTTTTTGTTGATTTTGTTATTTTGTGTTTAAATAATAAAAAAATAGGATTACATATCATTTCGAATATCCATTATCAGAATATTGAAATACATCATTATTATTGGATCGTGGTTTGGGCAGGCGGGAGGCTATTTACTGTCCTTCCTCCTTAATAAATAAATAATAATAATAATATTTAACGGGTATACGCGAGCAACTCATTTTATATTTTCCGAATAAATCGCATATAAATCTAATGAAAAATACTCGTACTTTACTTTTTGTACATTATATGTATGTATGTTCGAATTGATATGCAATTGTAACGATATATTTTTATATTATTATACTAATTAAGAATTAACAAAATTTAATCGAAAAAAAAATTTAATGTATAAAAGTGTGTTTATAAAGTATAAATAATTGGTTATTATTATTTTTGTTTAAATGTGTGTAGATATTAATCAGTCGTGTTTACTATAAAGAAAATATAAAATAATATTTTATAAGGATATCATCATTAGCTAGACGCAGTGTTCAAATAAATGTCATGTATATTTTTTCAGTTTGTTTTTATCATTACTATATTTATTTTACTTTTTTATTATTATTTTTATTTTCATTATTGTCGTTTGTTTTTATATAATATAGATATTGTATATATTTTTTTAAGTTCTTTTTTATTTTAAATAGAAAATAAAGCAAAATAAAATAGTACATTTGAGAGTCACAGTCAGTCATTTAACTAAAATTATGAAATATGTACGTTAATCAATCAATGAGTCTGTCATACCCATTTCGAGTCTTGGTCTCCTGCAGAAGTTGCCTCTAAACGTCACGAACTCACCACATTGTCCAGCGTCCTTCGAATTTCTTATCTTCAATATTGTTTATAAATCATGTTGTACCATCTTTACCTCGATTTACCTCCTGACCTTTACCATTCTACTTTGCCCGTTGTTCATCCTAACTTCATGTCCCATCTATTCCGATTTTTTGAACTTTATCACTTGGATGTGAGGCGAATCGTCTCATTATCTGGGTGATAAGTTCTATTTATAGTCAGTGATTAACTTGGGCAAGAACAATGGGCTATTGCTGAGTTTAAACTAAAACCGTGACACAGACAAATGTTGCATGATTTGAAGATTTTCATTTCTTTTAACATCAATATCCTTCATGACTATTATTATTTAAATATGAAATCTGTCATTGATTGATTTTTTGTGCTTGTGATCAACGAAAATTTATATTTTTTCTTTCACACCTCCAGGCAAATTGGTGTGAAACTTTGAAAATTTGTTATTATTTCCAAACTATTTACATGTGAGCAGCTTTTATCAAAGGGAAACTTTTAATAATAACATGGTTTTGAGCTATATAGTCAAAAATCTGTGATAATATACATATATTAAGGAAGCTCTACACTAAAATAATGTCTACTCCTTCTACGCACAAATATTTTGTATGCACGTATCTTTGGTCATATGCATAGTCTGTTAGCAATTTGTCTAAAAAACAAGACTTTTATTTTTCAATAATACGTTTCTAATTGGGGTTCTGTGGTGCAATTGGTAAAACAACTGGCAACAACTGGTATACTGAGCAGGCAAAAGTGAGAAAAATAATTTTCAATATTTTGTTGCTTATTTCCAATTTTCATTATTCCATAATATTCATTCAGCTTTGAATGAATACCATATTGCCGGGAAAAAGAGCTTAAAAATGCTGATAAGTCTACTTGTTGACAACAAGTAACACAGAGTATTGCAGAGTATTATTAGGGAATTAGATCATTTTCTAATAATAGATCAGTCTAAGTGAGTCTAAGCCCTATCGTGTGAAAGAGCTTGCTTCTGTACCAGCAACCCAGTGGTTCGAAATCCACGTTAAACTGTAGATGCACATTATGATAGTAATAAGTCTAGAAATCACTTCAGTTAAAGTCCTAGCTCACCTGTCTAGGTTTTTCTAATTGTCACTTTGACGGTGACTTAATTGCATTTTGTAAAAGCGAAGTATAGGTAATTTTTCTGTGCTTCTATATATACATATATTGAATGTATTTAGAATTTTGATAGAGATTCCAAATCTAAATCACTCCTGACGTGATCACTTAAATTTATGTAGAATCACACAGTCACCACATTTATATTCATTGCTCTCAAGTCTTCATATACATCATCTTTCTATCTTCTTCTCGGTCGTCATACTCTTCTCGTTCCTACTGCAGATCCTTGGTACGCTTTCTTTAACATTCTGTTGCCATCCATCCTCTCCATGTGTCCGAGCTATCTAATCCTTTGCGCCTTAACAAACTTCACTATGTCCTCATTCCTGTCAGTTCATACATACATTATCAATTTTTTTATATTATGAAGGTAATGATCCTAAGCATAATGCAGGTATTTTCAAGTTGTGGAGTTTATATAATTGCCCAAAGGTTATCTACACCCTTGCTCAGAGTCCAGATTTAAACCCTATAGAGCACCTATGGAATTATTTGAACAGAAAGTTCAAGAAAATTAAGTTTCAAGTAAAACCTTACTACGGGACCAGCTACAAAAAGAATGAAATCTAATTGATCCAAAATTTTGTGAAAAATTGGTGTGTTCGATGCAAAATATAGGCTTCAAAAAATTATAAAGAGACGAGGAAGGACAGCTGAATATTAAATTTAAACATTTAAAAATGTTGAATATGCTCAATTGTTGTATTTTTTATTTCAATTGTCTTCTGCCCACTTTACTTTTTTGATGATAAAATTGAAATGTAATTTTTTTGATATTTTTTGTAATAAATGAATTGAAGTATTTTTTGTGTGTTAAATCATAAGTACAAAAGTCCAAAAATGACACAGTATTTTTCATTTGAAATAGATTCTTCAATTACAGGATTTATACTCAAATAAATACAAAAGTAGGTTTTGCCCGAATACTTTTTTGACCCACAGTATATCGTTTCCATCCCATACGTGTCAATTGGTCTTATGATAGTTGTACAATAAATTAGAAAACTGAATTGTCAATTTTGATGACTTCTTCTTATGTTTTCTTCCTACTAGAACTAGATTTATCAGGCTAGTCCAGTTTTCAGATATCGATTTGGATAATATAATTGAATGACTAGATAACACAGATATTGTGATAACACACAACCACTTTCATCCACAAAGTCAGATAGTGTAAAGACGATTTTAATCTAAATTAAAATGTTTAGTCTGTCAATTTTATAAGTCTACGACTACAAATGTATATACTCGTCTTCTGGATAACAGAAAATTTATATAAATCAAAATTTTTGCTCTATTTTCTATAGTGTTGCTATCCCTAGATTACTTTGTTTTATATTTTTTTATAATTTTTATTTACTTAGTATTACATTATCAGTTTTCACTCATTTCAATATTAGATTTACTCTTTATATTGTACAATATACATAAAAATTGAGGTTATAGATTTAAAAATTTTGCACATACTTACCTAAAATGATATTAAATTGAAAAAAAAAAATCCTTAAAATAGTCATCTTAGAATAATATAAAAAAAAGCAATAACAAATATATAAATAAAATTTTTGTAAAACGGATTCAAGAAAAAAATGAACTAATATACAAGAATGTGATTAAAGTAGATATTAATCACAAAAAAAATATATGAACATACACTTACGTAGTATGTAAAAAATTAACAAAAATATAAAATATAAATTATTCATTAATTTTAAAATTTAGAAAAAAATAATTTTTAATTTCTAAATATCTGTGATTTTTAATATTTTTTGTGTTAATGATTTTATTTTTTTGACAAATTGAAATGCAGATATGGAAAGAGGTATATAAAATATGAAAAAAAAAAATATTAAAGTAAAATCGCAAAAAGAAATGTTTTTTTTTTTTGGTTTTTGAATGAAAATGAAATAGATTTTCTTAATTTCTGAAATTTGTTATTATGAATTAATTTACATGGAAGTTTTTATTCGTTTCCGTATTAGTATTATACATGTATATTATTTGTTAATTGTTTTATAAATTAAATTAAATTAAATTATTTTAGTGAGTTGAAATAAATTTGTATTATTAATAATTATAATTGTAACGTAGACACACCGAGTATTTAACTGAACTGTATAGTAGGTATATGTAACTAAATTTTCAAACCATCATGTCATGATAACACACACAAAAATTATTTGACATTTGTATGTACATTTTATAGAAAATTATTTATAAAAAAAAATTACACAATAAATAAAAACTATTTTTTGACGCAATTAAAACAAAATTGTATCAAGAAATTTATTTGACACACACAGGTTCGATGTCAGTAAACTCGAAAAATATTAAAAGATTTTTACGTATGGTTATAAATTAAAATATAAATACAATGTACAAGCGATTCGATTTAATATGTCAGTCATGTCATGTCAGATAATCATACTATACACGATTTGGTTATAATATAATTTCGGTGTGTCTAGATGTTATTATTATTTATTTTGAAATGAAAATTTTTGAATATCTTAAAAAGAAGAATTAAAAGAATTCTGTTGAAAAGTTGAAAATTAGAAATATTTTTTTTCTTTGTTTATTTCTTAAAGTAGGTAACATGTAATATACGTAGACATGTAAAAGTTTAAAAACAAATTAATAAAGTATATAAGTATGTTATTCATAATATTATATTAATAGATTTGTAAATGTTAAAGTTAAAGTAAAAGAAAACAAACAAGCAAACAAACACATAGTATTGTATAGGTGGTGTGTTATTTATATAAGTGTATCTAATACTTTTGATATATAAAAACAAAAGTTCAATTATTTTTATTGTAGTATATTTACATAATTGTTATAAAAGTATATAATATACAGTTATTACATACATTTATTAATATTTGATTAATTACATATAATATTAGGTACAGTGGTATATAATATTGCACTTTGTTATAAGATTTTAATTTATAATATATTCTCATTTTTAAGAAAAAAAATTTTTTTTTAAAAAATTAAATTCGACAAACAGAAACAAATAATATGGTAGATAGGACGGCACAAAATTAATGATAGTTCGTTGCGAATGATATAATTCATTTGCAGTCTGTCACATTCCACAAAATTAAGCTAAACTGATCGATACACCTTCATTAAAGTAATGCCGATTCTACATTCATTGCAGTGACTTCAACTTTGACTTTGATTTAATGGATTAGTATTAGAACTTCTACATTCAATGCAGTAGACTTGACAGCTATGTACTTTTACATATTAGGTGCTTTTGATTTCCCGATTCCAAGTACTTGCGAGTATTAAAATGTGTCTTGAATAAATTTTTAAAACGAATGACACAAAAGTTATTCGTAAATATGCTTGCATCTAGTTGCAGCTTCTTGAAAAATTTTTCATGAGTAGCTACGATTAGATGGTTTAGCACAGACTTTTAACTTATCTACTCGCAAGTACTTGAAATTGTCAAATCGATAGCGGACCTATTAAGCATGCTGTGAAGTCGAAAGTCGAAATCTAAGATGAAGTCACTGCATAGAATGTAAAAGCGACATTAATGCGAATAAAGGTTGAATGAAGTTTCAGGAATTTGTAATTTAGCGATGAATAAAGATGGTGAATTGGAAATTACGAGAGATGAAAAAAGATTACACGAAAAATCACGATAAACAGATTATAATAATTGAAAATTGAAAGTAAAATCTAAAACTGACAATAGAAATTAATGATCATTGAAACAGTGCCGTGTGTAGAGCGGGTTTTGAATGATAATTTACACACATGAAGACTGAATGAATATCATTGATTTGCTGTCATCTATCTACCATATAAGATATGAGCGAGTACAATTAAACAAACTTACAAAAAAAAAAAAAAACAACAAAAAATTTATAAAAACAAATATTTTTCAAAAAACTAACAAAATAATTTTTATTTTTTTTTTATTTTTAATAACATTTCTTTAATTATTTTCATTTTAAGTGATTTATATCAATTTATTTATTTTTCTTACGTTTTTTTTTTTCCTGCATATTTTCTTCTCTATAATATAAACACCATACTAAACAACTCAAAATCAATTAACAACACACAACTATGTAATATAAATACGCGTGCAAAAATGAAAACAAAAAAAAAAAATGTTTAATAATTTCAACTAAAATAACATTTACGGCGTGGCGTGGCGTGGCGTATATTAATGAAAATGTATAAAAATAATAACTGAAATATACGTGCATACCATGTAAACGTATACATTATACATATTTGAATATATACACTACCATGATGACGGTGATAATAATAATAATAATGATGATGATGATGATGATCATGATGATGATGTTAAAATAAATGGGGGGGCTTTTTCTTACGTTGCACGCACATAAACACATGAAAAATCTGTGTGATGCCGTGTAATGAATAAATAACGTGCGTGTGCATACATTCTATATAACGTATATATTGTATACATCTACTCCACACAGGCCAAGAAAGATGAAGAGCAAGAAGATATGAAAAATAGTCCTTCGGTCAATCAACGGGTATAATTTTATATAATAATATTCTTTTAAAAATCTCCTATATATAGTATGATATGTATATTATATTATCGCTATCTTGTTTTTATCCTTTTGAACGAAAAAAAAAAATACATACATATATATATTACATATAAAAATAGATTTTATGAGATTTTCTTGTTCTCAAATACATAATATAATACATAAATATATTTTTGTTGTATATTTTATACCTTTTTGGCTTTATCCTCCTCAATTTTTACATTGAAATATCTTCTTTGAGTGCTAATATTTCATTTAAAATTTAAAATGAATATTTTTATTTTTTTAAGTTTTTTCTGTTTTTATTATTTTTTTTTATTATTATTTTTATGTTTTATTGGCTCCATCTATACCAAAAAAACTATATTTATTGCTAAAGCCTATATATATATATACATACATGCAAATATTTATATATAGTTTTACCAGAAAAAAAAAAGTTATAAAACTAAAAATTATGCAAAATCGGTTTTTTTTTGTACAATTTTTTCTCCTTCTCATATAATTCTACTTAATTTTACTTACATACATAGTACATAAAAAATATATTACTTAATAGATTTTAAAAATCATAATTACTCATATGTATTGAACAAAAAAAAAATGCCTGTGGGATGTTAAATCATTTTTGTTTTTACTGATACTTTTATACGCTCGCTCGATTGCTTATACATATATACTTAATACATTTATACTTACATACACCTGTACATAACCATAGAATAATAAAGTTATGTACACATATGTATAACTTAATTATTCTATGACATATGTACATATTAACATTTACATCTTAAATACATATTAGTATCATGTATATATTTACATAATAGACGAATATAATATGTTAGATTTTTGAATATACTATACTCTTACTTATTTAAATATGTAGTTTCTGTTAAATATAAAAAAAAACCAAATAACGTAAAATAAAATCCTTGGAGCGAATGATAAAATTGGCAAAACAGTAAAAAGAAGAAGAAAATTAATTCAAAACACAATTAAATTTTAATAAAATCAAACTAAAATAGTCAAATCCAATGATTTTAAATATCCTCTTTTTATCCTTTTCTAAATTTATGATTTAAAAGACACAATATTTATTTTATATTTTGTATAATTTTCCTTTCTCTGTATGTATATACACTCATAAATAAATGCACAATAACAAAATACCTACAATAACAAAATTGTACTATGTACAAGTCGATATAAGTACATAATGATCTTGTTTTTCTAATAAGTAGTTATAAGTACTACAAGACCGAATTCTAAATCGTCATTGTTCTGATGATCAGTTGATAATGGTACAATAATAGTAAGGTAGCATAGCTGCCTTCTTGATGACACTTCATATTTCATTGAGACATGCCACTACTTGATATTTATGGCAGTGATAGACGTTATAATTTCTTTGGCAGTCTGTCACTGCATTTACTCTTAATTTCAAGATTTGTGTAAAGTTTATTATCCTTTTGTAGTATGAAAAGTTCTGTCGTTTTTGAAAACGTGCACTTTTACGTGTTGTCGATCGTTAGCAGAAATCCTGGTCCGACCGAAACCGGTTTAGATTAGAATACGATTCATGATTTATACACATTTTTTTCGTATTCTAGTCAGTATTTTTAAACATGTAAAAATATCAACATGAATGAAGAAAAAGTTCACTTAAGATACTCTATATTGTATGAGTTTCAAAAAGGGAGTAACGCGATGGAGACAAACAAAAAAAAACTTGTGTGACGTGTTTGGAGAGGACACAGTAACCATTCGAACATGAAAAAGATGATTTACGAAAAAAACGTTCAAGTGATTTTTCTTTACAATATGAACCCAAATCAGGAAGGCCATCAGATGTCAATGACGAGTACTACACAGTATGATCATAACAAGTTCCACGTTAACTTCCACAGAAGTGGACTTCAAGCTTAGAATTCATCAGACTACTGATTTGCATCACATTAAACGGCTTGACTTCGTCTCCAAACTCTCTGTTTGAATGCCACACTAATTAAAAACGACAGAACTTTCCCTTACACCTAAAATATTGTTCAATAATTATCATTGACTGCAATTAGAAATTACGAATGCAGCAATGCATATATGATCAATATACAACAATGCGCTGATGCCTGTAAATATGCGCGATCAATCAACTTCTTCTTCTTCTTCTTCTATGGCCCTACAGCCCATTCAGGGCCCTGGCCTCAGCTAAACTTTTCCTCCACTCATCCCTATTAGAGGCTTTCTGCCTCCAACACCGACTCCATCCCAGTTGTTTGAGATCTGTTTCCACGTTTGCCCATCATCTCAGTCTTGGGCGTCCTACTGGTCTTGATCAATCAAATTACAGCATCAAAATATTTCAGAGTTTTTGACATTTGCATACGACGTTTTTCGAACTCTTTCTTCATTATTGTCAAAGTTAATTACATTTGACGTTTCAGAATCCGGTCAAATATTATAGTTAAAATTATTTTCAAATAGTTTTGGGCGAAAATTTCTTTTATAAATATTTTTTTGCCTGCCTTTATTATATAACACAACCTTTTTGAATATACGAGTACATACGTACAAACATTTAAATTTGTTTTTGTGTCATAATTAATTCCATTTTATTTTTAATTTTTGATTAAATTTTTTTAATGATACACTCAACAAGTTTTGTTTTTGTGTATTTGTATTATTATTATTATTATTATTACAAGTAAGAAAACAAATTTTAAACTGACCACACATATTTATGTAGAGTCGTAAAACGAATTCAGATGATACATATGTACATGCAAAATGTGCGAAATTCGGTTAAATATGATTAAATTGCTAAATTTATGAAATATTCCCAAAGATTGGTTTAAACATTTTAACCATAAATTATGATAATTACGAGTATTTTACTACAAGATAAGATTTTCTGATAATAATTATTCACTTTGAATAAAATGTCTGTAAAATTAAATTAATTCCAGCTTAATATAGTTGGATTATTTAGAATTTAGCCATTTACAGATGTATGTATAGTAAATCAAAATCAATTTACCGAATTTTGCACACACTCGCAGTAAATTAATTACAATTTATTCAGTACCTATACAATTAAAACTTGCACAAAATTAAGAAAATATTAAAATCGTCATATTCATATAAAAATTGTTGTCAAAATAATGAACTGAATTTGTTTTCCCCAATGCATTATACATTTACGTAAATAGAATTGTTTACATAACATATTTATGTAGATTCATTATTTATCAACATTATGTATATACATACTTAGCAATTTTAAAAATAAAAAATTTACTTGCTTATTTATACAAAATGTATTTTTGAATCAAGTTTACTTATAGATAAAGTTTCATTTTTTTTATTAATTACTTATATATTTAGAATAACATTCAAAATTGTAACACATATTGATATTTTAATTTTTAGATTTTTCTGTTAATATAAGCACTTAGAATTTAAGAAATTCAAATTATTGCAACAAAATTAACAAGAGAATTTTAATCAAAATGTCAATGAACAATAAAAGCAAATCAATAGAATATTGTATTAATTAATTACATACATATATAAAATTTTACAGCCTGATTAACAAAAAGATAGACATTATTGAACAAAATTATATAGAAAAAATAAATATATAAGTATATTGTCCTATATTTAATATTTAATCAATAAATAAATAATTAATAATAAATTTAGCTAGAAAATTTAAAATTTTATCTTGAATGTGTTATGTAACTAATATCAAATAATTCAAAATAAATTTACATAAATATTTTTTAACTTTATTTCTTAGATAGTAGATAAATTTTAATATACATATATTTAGAAATTTGAATGACAATTAAATTAAGTAGTTTTTTGATAATAATTAAACTACTGATACACATATAGTAAATTAGAATGAGAATAATTTTTATTTTTTATTTTCTTTTTCTTCTAAACTTTAATTTAATTTTAATACTTAATTATATTTATTGATTTTAATTTTACTCTCTTTCTTATACATTTATATTTATGATAAAAATTATATTATAGATTTTAATTTATTTTTTTCGTATAGTTAAATACAGTATGTAGCATGATATATGTACTCGTAAACTTAAATTTAAATGTACAAAAATATGTTATGCAATTTGAATGCAAAAAGACCAACATTATTATTCTTATAAATTTTAGTGTAAAATATGTGTATTAGAATTAGAAATGAATTTTTTAAATTTTTCAAATTTTACCCTGTAAATTATTTATGTTACTTGTAGCATATTTTGAATGTTTTATATAATATTCATACAAAGACTTATACAACACCTTTACATGTACATACTACTTATTATTATACGGATTAAATGTAAATTTATTATAAATCTACATATATTTTCCTCTTTATAATATGATTGATGTAGAAAATTAGATTTATAGCCCTATTCTGGTATTGTGACTCATCACAAGTCACAACGAAATTATTGTGACTGGTTTTCTTGTGATTTTTCTTGTGACTAATCAGCTGTTTCGTATTCGGAATAAGTAATCACAAGAAAAATCACGAACATTTCACCTCTTAGTGGTGAATTTGAAACGTCAAATTTTTTCAAGAAAAATGATATATATATTATATTTTTCACATAACCTTAAAATTATTCTTGTGACGACTGAAGTAGCAGATCACAACTTGTGACTCTGGTATATTGTGAATTTTTACCGCGGAATACAAAAAGTCACAACTTGTGACTTATGTTATAACTTATGACTTATGACTAGTCACTGATACTCAACAGAATAGTACTAATTCTATCGAATATACAAATTAATGCGTATGCGGTTGTAGTATTTGAATACAGCATGAGTGTATTCGTATTTCATGTTATAAAATAGAAAATACATACACGTCACGACATGTTATTGTCCGGAGTGTATTCTTCTTAGATGCCACTGGAGGTATACCACGATGTTCTTCATACAATATCATGAGAAAACAAATTTTTTATCTATATTCCCAATTTTCGACAGTATAAGGCGTTGAAAAATTTTGAGTTTTGTGCAAGACCTTCTAAGACAAAATCACGTGTAACTTCTTGTACACCCTACGTAGTAGCGTCATTTAATGTTATAGTGTTAATGATGGAAAAATAATTACCTTTCTTTTGATATATACTATACAAAAATATGTGATGAAGAATGCCGTTTTAAACAAAAGGAAATCCTGAAGTCAAAATTTAAAAAATTCTAAGTATAAAAATTGGATTCCTGTAAAAAAACTTCAATATATGAAAAAGAAAAATTTGTTTTTAAAATTGGAAAGAAATAATGTCCTGTTTCAAACAACAAAACACAAATTGCTCTAACGGGATCCTTTATTGTGTAGAAAGATCAATTCAAGATCAATATCTATTACAAATTTACTACTACAAAGTTTAAGTCACAACAAGTCTTCATTGTTGACAGGCATGAATATAAAACATATCCTTATGAAAAAATCTTAAAAATTTGCACAAAACTCTAGAGAGTTTTCTGACGTTAAAAACAATATCGTTAGAAATTGTTGTTAGTAAAAATTTATTCATGAAATAGTCTGAAGAATACCGTGTTAGACCTAGTATCAGTGGCATTCAGAAAGGAGACACTCTGCTTACACAATTTAATACAAACATAATGTACATTTTATGTATAAAGAAACTCCAAAACATTATTATTTATGTAAATATTAACACAACTAATGTAAACATTACAAAAATTTAACTCATAAAAAATACTTAAAAACAATAAATTGTAAAATAAATTTTTAATCTTATTATATTGAAAGAGAAAAGCCAATTGAAACATTTTTTTTCTGTTTTGGTTATGTTGAATGTTAATATATTTTTCTTTTATATTCTAAAAATCAATTAATATAATGTGTATAGTATACAGTAGTGATATGTGATGTTTTCCATCTAAAGATAAAAATTCAAACTACATAATGAAATTTTTCAAAATTTAAAATGCAATGCATTTACGATGATAACGACTCGCTGATGACAGAGTATGAGCGTATGAGTGTGAGTATTCATTCAAAATACTAAAGTTTACTTTTCTTTTTCTATACGATATTATGCGATTAAGAGTAAAAAAACTTCATGTTGCTGCATATTTATACAAAAGTAAGTAGTTGTAAATTAAATTGTAAAGTAGTCCATTGGGTTAAGCTACTCCGGCCACTCACAAGCAGCATAAGCATCAAAATAAGCTTTGATAAGCTTCATATAAAATTTAAAAATTACTCTATATTTTTATTCACATATTATTGTAAATGACAGAAATTCATAATCTTTAAAAAATATTTAATCCCTTTGCGGAAAATCCCTTTGTGATACAAACTTGGCAAAAGTATTCAAAAATGAAAGGATGTGTGTGTAGACAATTTCAAAATTCATCCACTCACGTACGAATACTTTGCCCGCAACAGGGTGTAATTGTGTATTTCACTTTTATGAACAATCATAGTGGTACCAATTGCGCAGTCAGTCCATTTTTTGTCGTTTCTGTTGCAATATATTACAATCGGAATCGAAATCATTACAAGGGTCTAAGCCTTCACCCACCTCAAAAATTTCATTATGTAATATTTGAAAATTGAAAAATTTTGTATTTGATTCATACATGCATACATTTGTACATATATACACATTAAAATTGTATTGCACATGTGTAACGTCTTAAATTTCAATCATATATACATATTTTAACAATTGGTTATTAATCAAATTAATTATTTGATAATATATTGACACAAAAATTAATGTAGTTTTAAGCTAATTCAATGGTGTTAGACATAATATAGTGTACATATAATATATAAACTCGTCTTTTATATGTAATGAAATATTTTAAGCATGTAAATTTTTTAGATTAATAAGTAATGAATTGAATTTTATATTCTGTGTGTTCTTTTTTTTAATCTTAAACATAGTCATTTAAAATGAAATATTTACTACATTAATTAATTAATTAATAATTTTGAATCAATTTTTAGATAAAAATTTTCTTTATTATAATAAACTTACAACATGTAGTGTTGTGATATATACATTTTTTTTTTTTAAATAAAAAATTTGCCTGTTTTTTTTTACATAATATATTTAAATTACACAAAACACAAAAACACACCAAAAAAAATTTTTAAATATTTTTAATAAATTTTTTACAAATTAATTTTTCTTGCATTTTAATGTATTTTTGCTTTTTTTATATATTCTTCTTCAAAAATTTCTTTGAAACGTGTGCTTATCACTCTGCAACCAAACAAAAAAAAAACATACAAAAAAAAAAAAAAAATAAATTTGGTATATAATATAAATTATATTATGTACAAAAAATTGAAAAAAAAAAATTAAAACAAAATTGCATTTACGAAACAACTACAAACATACAATCAACATTATAATCATCATAAAAATCCAACAAAATAAAACAAAATAATATTTCATGAAAATTAAAAAAAAAAAAAAATTATACAAATATTGGACACTATAAAAACAACATGATATTATATTCTCAAATTAAAATTAAAATAAACATAAAAACAACAACAACAATAAACACAATTCATCACTGCAATTATTGTTAAAAAAAAAAAAAATTAAATTAATCATGGATCCGATCGTACAACATTTTCTAAATTTGCACCTCATTTTGATTTTCAAAATAACCGAAATAAAAAACCGAAAAAATAATCAAAAATCAACTTGAATTGCTGCAATTTAACTTCGAACTTCGTGTATTGTGTTGCAAATCTAAATACCAAAAAAACAAAAAAAAATTACAAAAATCAAACAAATTATTTTCAAAATAAACAAAATCACGATCAAACAACAACAACAAACAACAGAAACAATCATTCTTCAATTGCTTACTTGATATGGCCGCATTAGAAAAAGGTGGAGGTGGATCGCGTACTGGTTCAATTAGTCTAGAACAGAATGATGCTTCTAATTCACAAACACATTTATTACATAACAATAATAATAATAATAATCAACAGCAACAGCAACAGCAACATGAAAATGGTGATATTGAACATTCCAGTTTAGCAACATTATCTGCACGTCGGAGTACTGTACGCAAACGTTCTTTTAGGTAATTTTAAATTTTTTTTTTACTAAATTTTCTTAAATATAATCATTTAACACATACACATATTCATTGGGTTTATGCCAAAAGCCACGAATCTGACATTTTTGCTGTCAATCGAATATTTTGTTGTATTATATTCTGTAAAATTGTGTAAAAATCTTACGTATAATTGGAAATTTTACATGACAGATTAACTGAAATATTTTCTTGATTTCATTTGAAATCGAAATAAACTTGATTCCGTTTTAGGTGTATCCAGCTTTTGAGTAATAAGTGCTCAACACGATTGAATCTATGTTTATAATTACATAGGAATGTACATATGTGTTATCCAAATTCCATATCAAATTAATCCTCCGTTTAAAATAGCAATGTGGAAGAGGCAATGACTTTACTATGATTTTACTGCAATTTTTTCTGAATGGTAATGGTAATATTGCCCTTGCTTTGGAGTGCAATATTGCTAACCAAAATATTTCGGTATTAATTTTGACATGTTGATATTAGAACATGAAATTTGTTATAAAAAATAGTAAAAACATTGAATTTTGGTTCATATTTTTTAGTGTTTTTTTTTTCATATTTTGTAAATGAATATTGTTCCATATATTGCCACACGACAGCATTATATGTATTATGTCAAATAATATTGCAATTGCCGTCCATATACTGCTATTATAGGCGCAAGGTAAGCATGAATTACATCGGGAATATAGTAATACTGCATGTTCCATGTTCCATTAAGCTTCGAATAATTTTTGGACAACTGAGTTTAAATAAAATATTTCAAAACATATCTTATGCTCTAGACACATACAGCTCGAAATCACCATAATTTTACGAAATCAACCTTTTGAAATCATATAGTGACACACTGCATTTTGTTGATTTTGAATGAATGAATTTTGAAGTTTTATACTTAATTGTGTATTAAAAAGAGCTTTTAGTTTTATAAAAATATAACCATTAAGAATTACATAAGAATGTATAGCCAGTATAACTATATGAACATATGATATTAATGACAGCTGAAACTGGAAAATGAAATTGGAAACTGGAAGTGTTATCGTGATTTTGATCAAAATCAAGCAATTTTTACGTAATTTCGATGAAATTACCATAATTTCGATCAGTTGAAATTATATGAAAAGTTCTTGATTTCGTCGCCAAAATCAAGAAAAAAGGTTGATTTCGAAAATTATGGTAATTTCGAGCTGTATGTGTCTAGGATCTTAATCGAATTGCCTTTAGATCACAGTTAATATCATACACAATTTATTATTACTATCGCCAAAGAGTTCTTTATTTATTATTATTACTATACTATATGATTCTATAATAGTTTTTGCTATCGCCCATTCAGTCATCGGTTTGCCCATAATAAACTCGAGCGCTCGGGCTCGAGCCTTATATAAGTACATTACACATTACATATCATATTTCACTTCATTTGGCATTATAATGTTAAATAATTCAAAAACTCATTTTATAACAAATAAATTTTTCATAATTGTTTTTGTATGTATACATCACTAATTGTGTTTTTTTTATTTATATTTTGTTTTTTTCTATTTGAAATTTTTCAGGAGTAAAAAGGTGATACAACAATTTGGTAATATTTACACAAAAAAAAATTAAAAAAAAAATACATATAAGAAAAGTTAAAAAATATTAAAAATTCTGTGTTGTTCAGTATTATTGATATTATTATTTTGAAGAAAAAACAAAAAAAAAATGAAAAATGTGATTTAAAGTGTGATATTAATTTGCTTAGATATTTTTGTTTTAACTTTAAAAATTCACCAGATTTTATATAAGTACTTGCATATATGTACATATAGACAGATAGATAGGGTAGATTTAAAAAAAAATTAACCAACTATACTCATTAATTTGTACATTCCTTTTTGTCATTGAACAAATTGTGAAAGAATTGATACATTAATTTTTGTATATACATTGTAAATTTTTATTAGAGAAAATTTAGACAAAAAAAATCAGAAGAGGATGGCAGTATGCAATTTTAGAATAATTTTTTGAGATATTTTTTTTTTTTTGGAAAAAAATGACTCATTAGTGTTTTTTATTTTACTCAGTGCCTATTTTACTATACCAAAATTAGTGTAGATGGGATTAATAGATGGGATCGGAGGTGCACAAAAATACTTAAATCATATATACATACATATAATTTGAATGTCTATCAAGTCCCCGTAATGTGTGTGTTTTTCAAAATATTGACATTTGCACATGACCTGCCGAACGTTAACACATACTATATATATGCAGTTCAAAAATGGACTTTACTGTTTCAATTTACTACAAATTGAAACAAATTAAAATGAAATTATTTTAAATTCTAGTAATTCATATTTTATCTTAATTTATTTTTTCACTCCACCGATCAAAATAAAGTTGTAAATAAAATAAAATAGAAAGAAAACAACAACGGACATTTGGTGCAAATGTAGACAGTTGTCCAAATTTTGTCACATAAGCAAATATACAAAAGAAAACTCCATCAAGATTAGGCAAAGATTCCCAAAATTTTGTCAAACAAATGAAGCTACGCTCAAGAAGACTTTGTCTGCTCTTTTGTACATAATTCGGCATATGACATTTATATGAATAATTACTTTCGCCATTTTAAAATCAAAAATTAATTTATTTATACACTAAATTATATATTTAAATATCTCTTTGATTGTACCCAGTGTATAGCTATAATTAGTATCTTGCTTTGGTCAACCAGAAAAATACAGTTTTTTCATAATAAAATATGAACGGAAATTTGAATGGCCTCATTAAAGAAAACTTTAAACTTTAAAAGCTAAATTTAAATTCATATAAATTTTTTAAATTGATCACTAATATTTTGTAAGCATTCCATTGTTTGAAATAAATTCGAAAATGCTACTGGCCATGGAATTCATCAAAGTCAGTAAACATTTACCCCAAATGTACTACCATCTCTGAGGTTAGGACTTAAACAAATTTTATGTTCCATTCTCAAATAGTGCAGGAAACTGTTAGATCTCTCAGAATTAAATTTTCTTCATCACAAAAGATTACATTTTTGGGCTCTGTGGTACAAGTGGCAAAACAACTGGCCTACTCAAGATGTATAGAGTAACAAGGTGAGCCATTCCGACAGAAAAGCTCTTTTTTTAAAAGCTTGTGTCGTCATTTCAACCGAAAAATGGTATTTTTCCTTCATAATTTTCACAATATCATATTTAACATTTAATAATTTTGAAATAATAATGATATTATAATAATGTAATTAAAAAATATGATAATATGTTAATTTTAAAAACAAAATAATTTGGAAATAAAATAATATGATTGCAAAAATACACCTAAAAACAAATCTAACGAATTCAATTCAGTCAAATTCAGTACATCCTGGTAATTGCTTGCATTACAAACTCGGTATAAATGACGTAATAACTTAAAGCTTTACAAACAGCTTTTTCGCTCTGGCTCACCTTGTTACTCTATACATTTTGGGCCTACTGATCTCGAAGTGCAGGTTCGATTCCTGCCCCAGCAAAAGTAAGAAAAATAATTTTCCATTTTTCATTGCCTGTTTCCAACTTTCATTCCATTTTCATTGTCCCCAAAGTTTACTCAGCTTTTATTAAAGAGTACTAGATTGCTGGGAAAAAGAGCTTAAAAATGCTGATGAGTCTACTTACATATAACAAGTAACACAAAGCATTTTTAAAGCATTATTAGATCAGTCTAATTTCTACCATTTAAAAGAGATTGCTTCTTTACCAACAAGCAGCAACTCAATAGATCACAAACCACGTTAATCCGTAAGTGCACACATGACAATAATAAGTACACCATGAGATTACTTCTATGAAAGCCCTGACTAAAATAGAGCTGTAGGGCTGTTGAAGAAGAAGAAAAAGAAGAATTTAAGTAAACCAAACTGAATTTTTCATAAATATAAAGTTAAATATTGAATTTTTAGTAAAGTCATACGTATTTCCACCACTATGGATAGCCGTACAATTAATTTATTACATTTTCATAAAATTTCAACATGCATAATTTGATTTTAATCTTTTCCCAACTGAAATTTTTATCAAAACAATTTTAAATTTTTTTTAAATTAAACGTACACGTTATGAACCTATCAAGTAGTTAATATATATTAAGTAAATGTAAATCATAGATTTTAACTTGTTAGTGACTTTATTTTAAATAAACGTTTAATGTACATGTACTTATTTGCATAAAGCCATCCTATAAAAGCATTTCTTTTTTAATTTGAAATAATTAAAAAATTTTCTGGAAAATACTCGTATACAAAAATAACAAATAATATGAAATCAGATTATAATGTGCTAGATAAATGTATACGTCCTTGTTAAAATCTTTGTTCTGTATATGAATTTCAAAAGAAATGCTTACCAAATACTTAGATTTATAAATTTAAAAAAAATTTTTAAAAAAAATAATATATATGTATAAAAAATTTTCAAATATATCCTTTTAAAAATCTTCATTAAATTAGTAATACTTATTTCATTTAATAAACAATTTTTATAAAATAAAAAAATTTAAGTAGAAATTTAGTGTAAATTTTTTATACTCAAAATAAGTAGGTTTATGTATATAATGTATGCATACATAAATACTTAAATTAAACTCATTTAAGAAAAATAACAACAACAATAACAACAAAAACAATATGTAACATAAATATCAACTACAAGAAAAAAAAAACAAAAACTGTAAAATGTATTTCGAAATTTCGAAATCAAAGCAAATAAAAATCATCCTTTTACTTTCGGTAAGTAAATATGAAGTATGATGATGCGGTGAAGCAGTAAATACACACGGAAAAAACAATAATTAATCAGCCAAAAAAAATATCTATGAATAATAATTGATCAACAACAACAGGACAACGTTTGCAACCGATTTGTTACAACAATATTTTTCATTCAATCAAATTTCTATCGACACATTTTACAATTTACTTATTATATGTGTGTACAATAATATATATACGTATTTTTAAACTATTTTTATTTTTTTTTTCTTTTTTTTTATTCTTCAAAACATGCAGACTATAATCAAATACACAAAAAAAAATATTTTTTTTTTCTAAATATCACTAGATACTCTATGTCTCTCATATAATACCAAAATATACATAAATTTATACGTACACTTTCAATATTTTGCATGTTTTTTGCATATAATATTATAATTATACACAAAAATTAATAAGAAAACAAATTTTTCGTCTTTTATTTGTTTTTTACTTTTCGAGTAAGTATTTTCTTCCTGTGTTTTGTCCATATACATATTTTATAATACTTGTATTATCGTACAACAACATATTTAAAATTTATTACCAAATACAAATTATTTCACAAAAGCAAACAAAATTTATAACTACTTTTCTTTTAAAAAAAAAATTTAAATGAATTCGAACAAAAAAAATTATTTGCAAATATCACAGAGTATCATACAAAACCAAGTGTACATTGTAAACAAACATAATGTACATGGACATATGTATATTGTAATATGCATTAAAAACAAAATAATTTTATTACCTTATTCAATTAGTCCTACATACTTACTATAAATTATATAATAATTTTTATTTACTCTTTACTCCATTCGAAAAGAAATTTTAAAATTGGAAGAAAAATTGAAATTCGAAAAAATTCGAAATTCGAAATTCGAAAAAAATTCGAAATTCGAAAAAAAATTCGAAATTCGAAAAAAAAATTCAAAATTCAATTCGAAAAAAAGTGATATTCGAAAAAAATTCGAAATTGGAAAAAAATTCAAAATTCGAAAAAATAATACATACAAACTCAATTTTTTTTCTTTAGCACTTTAGCAATTTCGTTTATTTTTCTCTTGTTCACAAAAATGTTTAAAATAAATTATTTTTAATTTGCATGTACATATAATAGGAATTTATTTTCTCTTTCTATATATAATATAAATAAATTAAAAAATAATAATTATACTATAACAAAAATTTAGCATGTATCAAAAATATTATAACAAATCATTATACTACAGAGTACAGAAACAATTTTAAATTAATTTACATGAAACAAACATGAAAACGAATTTTTTTGGTTACACTATTTTAGATTAGAAATAAAATATGAATTAAAGAATGAAAAACAAAATTTAAATTTAAAAATAAAGCTTTTTTGATGAATATATACATACTCCATATAATGTTCTCTCTTTCTCTCTCTGACTTTATATTCTGCACATTTTCTTAAATTTTATTAATTTTGATGATATATTAGTACACATACAATAAAAATACTTTTAGACAATATTACATGATTTCATTTCAATTGATTACAGTTATAAGAAATAGATGACATTACATATAATAATACTACTCCTAACATTATACTACTTATAAATTATGCACATGCATAATATATTAATTGACATGAATAAAATTTAATCATTAATAAAATATTAAATAAAAAATAATAAATTTTTTGGAATGAAAATATTTTTTTTTTTCAAATTTTTTAAACTTGCATATTATAGTGTATAACATTAATTGATAATTTTTAAAATTTAATTTAATTATAAAATACCAATTTTGTTTACTATTAATATTTCAATTAAATATGAATATACATTTTAAATGCTACATAGAATGCATAGAGTTATAAATGCAATTACATTTTTTTTTATTGTATATGATATGTTCTCTGAAAAAATAATTTTTTTAGTATGGTTTTTTTTTTATTCTGGAAATGAATTTTTTTGTGTATAGATTTCTATATATATTATAAATAATAATATTTTATAAATAATAATAATAATATTATAAATATAGGACAGTAAAAGTAGAAAAATGAAAATTGATACATATACCTAATTAATTAACTATATTAATAACATAGCCAAAATTGAACATAAAAAATGAAATAACTAATGGTTACATAGAAACCAATTTAATTCATATTAAAAAAAAAAAAATAGATTATTTATTTATAAATGAATTCTAATACTTTTGTAGATAATGTAGATTTTGTAATTTTGTAATATTTTTTTTCTCCTAAAGAAATTTGAATATGTATATCAATTTTTAATTATTACATAAATTATTTTTAGAAATATTTATTTAAATTTTTATACATTATACTTATATAATATCTTTACATAATTATAATAAATTTATAATAAAATTGTAATATGAAGAAAATTAAATTAAATTAATTATATTTTCTTTAACATATGGATAATATGAATATATAGATGCTGGAACTTCAAGATGTTCCATCTAGACATCCATCACAAGAATCGTTAACTGGAAGAGGTATAGAAGAAGATGGTCATTTACATCCAGGTCATGCTTATCAGAATGGTCATCGTAGATCACCTAGTTTAAGGTAAAGATTTGTTTTTTCTCATCTTACTAAATTTTTACATCGACCGTGATTTTGTAGATGATTTCAAAATTATAAAAGTATGACATTTACATTAATATCGGCAGTTTTGTGATTTTGTTTGACTGCTTACAGCCAACTATTCTATTTTCATAATTAAATTTTTAAAATGTATCTATGTAAATGTTTGCCTTTTAAATTCACAATAATCATCATCACTTCGAAAATATGATAAATCGATATTATGCAAACAATTCAAATGTAATTTTAAACATAATTAATACAAAATTAAGTTCAAACACAGATAAGGACAAATCCTTATCTGTGAATCTATTGTGAATTTTTGTATGAAAAATTACGTAATTTCGTATTGAGATTTCAACAAAATTGCAATTATTCGTGATCTAGTGACGATATAAACGCATTTTTATTCTTATTGTAGTTTGTCTTATTCACTTTATTTTTACACTTTATTATTTTCAGTTGAACAAAAAAAAAAAAATATTCTATTTTACTTTTTTTCTCTTTAATTTATAGACGTAACGGATCACCATTAGCTAGATCACCTAGTCCAAGAAGACGAGGTCATTATATGCCACATGATATTGGATTCTCAGATACCGTTTCAAACGTTGTCGAAATGGTTAAAGAAAATCGTCATCATATAGGTAGACATTATGGCCATGGTACTCGATTCGCCAGAGGTATTTATAATCATATAAAAATAATTCTAATATTTTATTTCAATAAATAAATAAATAAATAAATAAATATTTTTTTATTTATCAAATATAAAAATATATAATAATATATTCTATAATCAGTATGTGTATTATATGATAATCTAAGTATATATAATGTATATAATTTATTATTTTTATTATTATTATTATTATTTTAAATATATCTATAATAACCAATAATGGCACTTACTAATAACATTATACTAATGTCGACAATATAAGTATTTGAGAGTAACTAAATTGTGAGAGATATCGTAATTTTAAAGGTCGACTTTATTTGCTCATATTGGCAATTGATAGAAACTTTGAAAAACTAATTCAACATTTGAAAATACCTATTATTTGAAAACTTTCCTAAAATTTCTTATTTGAACTCAACTTGACAAAAGAGTTTTATAACATAATATAAATAGCATGAATGTTAATAACAAATAAAATGTTCAAATAACAGTTATGTATATTAACTTTCTTTTGTCCCAATACTTTTTAAGGGGATATATTTACATTACATATTTTAGGATGTTCTAAACGAAATGTAACCAACATACGTGCAAATATGATTTATCTTATTTAGAGTAAATGTGTGAGTTTCTAAATCCCGAATTTTAATTTCTTTTGAGTTCAAAATTCATATATAAAGAATTTAAACGGAAACTATGCTAGTATGTAGAAAGCTAAATTGGCGTAATGCCAGACTACAAATTTAGATATTACAGACTAAAGGTCCAACTATAATCGACATACCTGACATAACAAACCTAAGAAAAAATAACGAATGTTAAAACGTAACATTTGGTTAACTATAATAACATAGATAACATACTAAACATAAGCAATACGAATTTCACAAAATGAGCTTATGGCTTATGTTACTTATGTCATGTACGCTCTCGATCGTACTGCTTATGTCGAGTTTATGTTAAACGAATTTTTAACGAATGTCGGTAATGTTAATTATAGTTTAGCTCATTGATTTGGCTGTGTTCGGCTACGACATATGTCATACCTTATGTCAGCAATGTCGATTATAGTTCTACCTTAAGTAAGAGAAAATAATTTTCATTGCATTACATTAACATCATCAGCAGAAAGTTCGTTAAGTTTTGAATGAGTATACCAACTTTTTGGGAGCTATTTTCAGAGTCATACTTCTTGTTAATAACAATAACTCCAAATTCTCAATTATTTTAAAAATAGCCGAGTTTCATTTCACGGTTCGATTTGAGCAGCAGTATTGTGTTAATTGTATAATGCATTGAAGAAAAATTAATTAACTCTAAAATCAGGTGTTTATGCACGCATAATATTAGAAATCACTGTTTTAACTATAGCTAACATTTTAAAGTCGACTGTATATGCAAATCATTAATAATAAATAGGTTGTTAGTAACGAAACAAAATTCTACCAGAAAAGATTAAATTATTAGAATCGACATTATTTGATATTATTATTATGTGCCATCTTATATATGTACATATACAAATTTATCTTGATGAAAATTATTCAACAAAAAACAATAAAAATATATATATTTTGCATAATTTAAAAAACGTATCTAATAAATATAAATACTTATAAATAAATTTCATACAATTCATATAATTTATATTATTTAATTAGAACATATTCATGTATAAGATATCAGGTCGTCAAGAATGAAATTTGTGGAAAAATATATGTCAAGTTGTTATGGATAACTTACAAAATATGTATAAGAAATTAATTTATTCATCAAATTATATACAACCGTCTTTTGCCAATCTTGTGGCAGATTATTCAAGCTGATTGGCAAGACTCAAAAGTTAACGAATTTCTGAAATTTACAACATTACCGGTATTAAATCGTTTTCCCACTAAAAATTTGTCCAAATTAAGAATGAAGTGACATTAGTCAATGAGATAGTTAAATCCAGTTTTTAAAGTTTTTTTTTTTCATCGCATTTATTTGTGCAGTAGAGCTTCCGAATGCATAAGCTATTAACTATTAATATTTCGTGAAGCTGTCTGCGATGCCATAATTCTACGTAAAAAACACACATATTTCATAATAATAATCAAAATTCCCGTTCGTTACATATTCAACAAAATTAATTTCCACAAAAATATTTTAATTAGTTTTCAAAATTTCAATGATCACTTTAAACAGGCGAAATACTTATGTAACTTTCTAACAAAAATATAAAAACATAACTGGAAAATATCAACACATTGTCAAGTATTATAAACTGTTTAATTTCGAAATATTTTCAACTACAAATTTAATTTTTGATGACCTATCACATTATGTATTTTGTTTTTTTTTTCATTTATTGCAAATTATTTTTTTAACTTATTTTTTATTATTTTCAATACACGTTATGTAAGTTAATTAAATCCCATAATAAGTATGTAAAGTCATATTTATGTAAACAATAAATATTAGATCATTTATGTAATATACACATTAGTCCAATATGAATTATTAGTTTAACCATGTTAACACAAAAATATATGTTAGTATATGTATGAATATAACATATTATGTACATATATATGTATTTTCACCATATAAATACCTATACATTCATTATATTATAAATATATTGTATTATTCAATTAAATCACGATGTATCCAAATCCTATCCGACATTGAACTCTATACTACTTACATATACATATATAATAATATTAATAAGAGCCATAATTATACTGTGTAATCTACTCTATTTTGGTCGATTTCGAACTTCGCAATAAGCACTTACACATTTTGACAGCACCTACATTGTGAATGATGTGTGGTGATCGATAATAATCACGTGCAATTGATTTTCTGAGATAATGCAGTGACAGACTTGTTTATTTTATTGGCATTAAATTGTATAAGAATTAACATAAGTAAATGTCAATTGAAAAACCAGTGACATTTAAAAAAAAAAAAAGTTATTAAAATTGAAAGTGAAATGTCACTCTACTCAAATTATTTTTTTTTACTATTTTTCTTTTAAAACAAATTGGGTTTTTGAATTTCAATTCATTACGCACTGTTATGAAATTGTATTACTATAGCGGTCAATGGATGGCTCAAACTCAATTGTTGTCTTTGATTCTTAACATGGTACATATGTAACGGATATTAAAATAAAGCAATGATGTTTAATAAATTGGAAATTAATGGTGACACAATCATGTTAACTATTCACAGTTAAAAGTTAATACCAATTTAATAGCAAGTCTGTCACAGCCTTTATTTAACAGACTGTTTGAAAAATTATATTTATTTATTTATTTTATTTTTTTTTTACTGCAATCACTATTTGGGAATACTTTTATTGTGTAGTTTCCAGTGTGAAGTCGCGAATACACTCGATATTTTAGGTGTGCTAAGCCAGCTAATTTAGTGCGAATTGTGTAATGTTCGAAAGCGGCCTTTATGTACGTATTCGTGTACATATTCGAAATCAATTACATACTAGAATTAGAACAGAAAAAATTAAAAATTGTATCAATATAAAAAATTAAAATAAATATGAAATTTATTTTACCGAATACGTGAGGACATTATATGAACATACATTATCGTTTTATTTTATTACTTATTTTTTAATAATATTGCATTTAAATTTTTTAAAATCATTTTTCATATTATACTCGTAGTCTAGGTCAAAAGATTTTATTACTTTTTAAACTACTCGTATACAAATTCAATTATGTACATATTTTGTACGTTATATTATTTCATATATTGCATGCTAAGTAATTTTACATATTATTATAAAGTCTATACTGTACATTACATACTTTATTAATTTGTTATGAATTCTACGTACATACATATATTTTCCATATTGAATACTAGATAGTGGACACATAGACGTATTTCCCAAAACAAATGGCGATTACGTATTACACTTGGATGCTATGCGCAGAGGAAAATTTATTCATGAAAAATAAACAAAACGAGTTGTCTGTATCTGAGTAGTTTCCTTCTTATACATATGTATATAGTACTAGTTTTCTTAAATTTTGCGATTGGAATTTCAAAAATTTTTTCTTCTCATTTATATATAGATATGTATAAATACCAATAACTATTGCCTATATTATGAAGGGATTATCCTGATCGAAAATTCTTAATGTTAGCAAAATTTTACTGTTGCTTGATATGTAAACAAATTTTGTAAATGTTTGCATACCAAACCAATGCTCTATTCTAGAACAAATAAATGGTCGAATGAAACAAATCATTAACAGTAATTGCTTTTCGAGTATCTTATTCTTTAAATTAAGTTAGTTTTAAGTTAAAATTTAGTGCAAGTTTAGAAACATCGCTTCTAGTTTAGTAGATTTGTTTAATGACTAGATTTAATCGGAATATAAGAACAGAGTAGAGTAGTGCAGTTTAGGTCGATGTATCAAATTTAAAAAAAAAAATGTAAAAAATATTACACGGTGCAATTAACATCGAAGTAATCAAGAATAATTTAAAGCAAGTCATCGAAAAGATCTGATAATATAAAAAATTAGAAATATGTACTCGTATATTAAAATAATTACTTTACAGTTCGTTTTAATTTTATTGATATCGCAAAACTAAATACTACACTACGTAGTTTCCCATACAAAATGACATTTTTCGCAATTTGAAAATCATCTTATAAAATCACAGATAGTAAAATATCAAATAAAGCTGTATGTGACAACACTCACTAGAATAGTCCTTTGTTATTTCTTATTTTCTTAATATCAACGAAAAAGTCTATATCTAAAAATGTCCTCAAGAGAACATTACATGCAGTGTGATCACTATTTATAACTTTTTATCTATAGTATCTTAGAAATGATAGCACTAGCAAATTAATTTTTCACTAAAATGATTGAAAATAATTGCAAAATAATGTCGTCCATATTAAATATTTGATGTGTATACATATGATATTTTCCATGAAAATAACCGCCTCTATTTTTTTTTATAATTTATTTTTTGAAAATTCGAATCTAAAACACTAATTTTTGAATACATTTTCACATAAAAAATTTTGGTTTTAATGTCATTGAGGCTGGTATTCACCAACATATATTATCTTTTATCTGAGATAAAGTGTATTCATCAACCTAGAAAAAACAGTAATCGGATATTTTTAAGACAACCTCGGAGTGGTATTATAAATATCGTCCGAACATAGCCTTGTTATTTGCTAACCCTGGTGGTTTATTAGATGAGTTAACCACAATGATATTTATTAATGGTGGTATTCACCAACATAGATATATCCGTCGGATATATTTTAGCCGGATACAATTTCAGCTTATTCATCAACATAGATAAAATTTGTTTTCGAACTTCGTTTTCGGGTCGAACACGTGTGTCAAACATTGCAGCTGATTGTATTTTTATATTACAAAATAAAAAAGAGGTTATGTGATGTGATGATTATGTGAGTGCTGTGCTGTTGTTGTTAATAACAAGGTTATATTCGAACGATATTTACAATACCACTCTGACGTTGTCTTCAAAATACCCGAATAGTGTTTTATCCAGGTTGATGAATACACTTTATCTCAGATAAAATATAATCTATTTTGGTGAATACCAGCCTAAATGATCATAAAGAGGAAAAGTCTAATATTGCATGAAATTCGCTACTTTTATAAATATATATCTAAATCTACAAAGTAGAAATACTACAAGAGCAATAAAATTTATGACTGTTTTCAATTTTTGCATGGTTTTATGAAATCTTGCATTTACAAAGTGTGTTCACTACTGCAACCATGCAAACGTCATTATATAGGTACTCATTTAATTAAGCATCAATTACTTCAAATTGTATGCACTTATGGTTTGCTTACTTGTATGCAACCTAAGGTTTAAATATGTAAGCTTCCAAACGTGAAAACTCTCAATGTTTTGTTGTATTTTTTAATTGGTCTATACCATCACATAAATTTGAAATTTTATTTTCAAATTTTCTTTTGAATAATTTTAAACAAAAAAATTTACAGTCCTTCTGATTGAAACGATCAACATTTATAACAATTCATCATTGACTTATAAAATAAAATTTTCTAATTCAAAACTGTGATAAAATGAAATTAAATATAGGTAGCAGTATATAAATACATTATCTGTATATGTAGGTAAACATATTTTAACTGATATTGTATCAAAGAAATATGTAAAAGAATTCTTATTAGATTTGTATAAATAATCTTACAAAAATGTGTAGTATTTCATACATATAATTTAATACGTAGTTAGTTAAAAAGTTTTGTATTTAAAACAATGTACATACATTATATAGCTAGTGTATGTACAAATCACAATGTGATTTAACTTTTTTTTATTTATTTTTGTTTTTTAATTATTTATTATTGTTTCATTCATATTATTATAAATAGTTATTAAAAGAATATTACATATACATATAGTGTGTATAAAATATTTACATTTTTTTGTTTCACGTTTATATGTACGTATTTTTTGTGCCCATTTCATTCATGAAAGTCTCTCTACATGTTTCATTTTGAAGAGTATTAAAAAAATGTATAATAATAATATCGTAGTGATGTCATCCGAATAGAGAAATATTAATTATAAAAATGATTTACGTTTGGTTTTAGTGAGCTTAAAAAATGAATATCATATTTTTAGGTACCTACATATAATGGAGATATACCAGTTGTCAGTATTTTTATGTATAGTTTAGAAAAATTTTAAAAAACTCATGATATTGTGATTTGTCAGAAAGGATTGTTTTAATTCCTGAAGAACCGAATACTAAACGCAGGTAGTTTGAAATCATGTAAATATGCTTTATTTACAAAAAAAAAAGGCATGTGCATTGATATGACACTCTACACCCATAACATATTTTCCATGCTTAGAACTGATAATCGACTAATCATCTATGAGGAAGAGTGTCACCAGATATGTTAATTAATGAGATCCACCAATTTTTGTCTGACGGCATAGTTCAATAGGTGCAGCTCTGCTATCGTTGGAAATACAGGCTCGTCTACTTTTCCATATCCTGTCGATTGTCCAGTGTGCCAATTAAAGCATAGCAAATACTTCAACCTGAAAAGTGGTCACGCAATTCTGGAATTAGGAGATTCCAGACACTAACCATCCCCAGTACTATATATTCGGCGTTTTGGAGCCATCTTTACAACAGATATCATTCAGTGGTGTGTTATTCCAAAGCTTCTCTGCCGGGCACAGAGCATGATACCACTGTTGAAATATGGCCAGTGAACTGTTGCTATCAGTATCAACCATTTGAGATAGAGTAGAGACTAGAAACTACTCTTGTAGCCAAGATAGAACCAAATAATATTCGTGTTATGCCAAACATTTGAGCCAATAGCCTTAACACTATCCTCACCTGTCAGCCACAAGTAGAGTACCTTCAACATCATTGTGGGTACTTTTTTGGAACCATGTTCATAGATTTAACAAGAAATCGAACAAGTTGATCGAATCAGTTTTATAATTTCAGTACTTTTTGTCTTATCTAATTTCATTCCCTACCAAACTGGAAGTCTTCTCAACGATGGAATGAGCCATTGCTCATTAGAAAGCGAACTAAGAGCCCACCATTTCTGTTAAAGCTCTTTCAAGTACATCCTCGAATCTGGAAGATTTTTTGTCTCTAACAGCAGCTTTCAAAGGCGATGCTCTAAGAAGGAAATATGTTCGTTCGAACGATTTCCTTCCTGGGAGTCAGCCGTAATAGCCACCTTTAATACAGTTTTTGCTACTTTTAACATAGGCATTTGGCTAAACAGAAGATTTCGAAAGTCCAACTTCTAGAATAGCTATAGCGGGTTAATTCGTGCCGGTTACTTGCCTAATCACCAATCCACGCTTCCAATTATCATCTCTTTGGCCAGACCTACAAGACGAATCAGAAGCCGAAGCACTTTTTTTTGTAGGTAAATTACTTCAGCATTTTTATTCGAGAATGGAGTTGGAGAACAGCCGATTTCTTGCCCTGCATCGGGTGCACGCCTTGCTTAGTTTGTGCACTTAACGATATGCTAGTCGTCTGATTTTCTTATTCTCTCTTTCGTGTACTTTAGAAGAAGATGGTTGTATGTCAGAAACAGAAGACCGATCAGTGAAGGACGAGTACTCACCAGATTTTGGTCTTTTGCCACTGTTACTCGGGAGCATTTGGTTAAAGTCAGGAGCGCTTTCTGTGATTTTCATTTCCACCATCGCTTTTCTGGTCTTGGTCGCAGCTTTCTTTCTTCTCTTCTTCTGAGAGAAGAACTCAAGAAAGAAGAACTCAACCTATTCGCCGTAACAGTAGTTATAGCAGATCAGGAGAAACTGACAGGCTACTTTTATAATATAAAATGTATAACTAAGTATATTACTAAATAGTAATGTAGTTCTTGTTTGACTTCAGTATTAGCAGTACTATTTATATTTACCCTATTATTTTCGAAACTCAACTCTATCCATTTCATTCATCAAATGATTGTACGATTCCACCTATCTTCTATTTCTAAGGATCATTCTGGTAAACAACTCAATCTCTTCTGGCAAACGACGATATATTTTTGTCTTATTTACATGCAAAATTTGGTAACTGGTATATCTCTTCCATAATACTTAAATATAAAATGAACGTTTTGTTTAAAAATTTGTTCCATTAATAATAGTGAATTAAAAAAAAATAAAAAATAAAAAGAGAACATTAATGAATTTTTCCAACATTTATATAGTTGTCCTACATTCTCAGTTCATCATTTTTATAGATTTTCATATAGCAGAGACTATATATATTCCTATATACTTTATAAAACAAAGAATACAATCATAAGATCATGGAAATCACAGTCATATAAAAAATGGGTCATATTGAAGGGTCATCAAAAAAAAAGTGTAGAGTGTAGTTGTTGATCAAAATTAAAGAAAAAAAATTTTTTATTGTTTTGATTATTTTATTCATTATTTATTTTAATTTGATTTTTATATCTTGGTACATCTCATTACAAGATAATAATTATTATAAATTACTTAAAAATATAAAAGTACTATATAAAATAGATAAAAAAAAATAAGAAGAAGAACAATATAACAAAAATATAATTCAAAAAATTAAATTATGTTATCGTGACAAAATTTATAAATGCAACACAAAACATAAATAGAATTGGAAAAAAAAATTATTTTTTTTTTTTTTTTTTGAACTCATTTTTCCCAAAAATTTTTATTATTACTGTATATGTATATGTTGTGTATACTGTATATATGTATAATATAGGTTCATGGTCAGCATCAACAAGTCCGGCACGATCGCCGTCACCTACACATTATTATACACGAAGTAGGCGTAATCATCTGCCTTATCCCACATATGGGACAACAAGTCTATGTCAAAGATCACGGTCACCAAGTCCCGCTCGACTTCAGGAGATGCGTGAAAGAGATAGACTTGGGATCAATGAAATGGGTACATTAATAAACAAAAATCAAAAAAAAAAAAATAAATAAAAGTTAAATTAGATATCAAAATTAACAGTTTTTTTTTTTGTTGAATAAAAAAAAATATATACATATTTCTAAAATGCCAACATCTTAGTATAAATTGAAAAATTCTCAAATTTCAAATTTTATTGTTTTAACTGTTTCTCTTTAATTTTTTATTTTTTTAATTTTTTGTTAATTTTTCTTTTTTTTTTTTTTTATTTTTGTTAATAATATTATCGCATTGCTTTGACTATATATTATATTCGTTCTTATACAAAAACTACAAAAACAAAACAGAAAAAAAAAACATACATATATTTATATTATAATTAATGGCGGAGTGTAGCATCGTATATCATCATCACCAAGTAATCACATGAACACAAATCTCATCTACAATGAAAATCGAAAAAAAATTTAAAAGAACTAAAAACAAAAAAAATAAGAAAATATTAAAAAAAAAAAAAAACAATTTTTAATTAAACATCATTTTACTTAATGTATACAGAAAGGACTGTTCATATAAGAAGAGTGTAAATCTTAGAACAAAATATTTATAAGAAAAAATATATAATACTTATATACTTCATATTCTGTTGTTTTGAGCATTTTTAATTTAATTATTTCTGTTTTTCAAATTTTTTTTTTTTTTAACCAAATTACATCACCAATTTATTATTGTATAATCACGCTTGTGTGTATTTTTGAAGCAATTACTATATATATATATATATAAATTTTTATAATTCACATAAAAACAAATTTTTTTTTTTTCAAAGTAATTTGTAAATATATGTATTATAATGTATACATAAATACTAACTACTAATATGCAAATTTTATATTTTTCTTTTTTTTTTTTTGATTTTGTATTTATTTATTTTCTTTATATTCCTCTTACACTTCTAAGATACTGTACTGTTCTGTTGAAATAAAATAAATACCCATCCATACATTTAAGACATATGTATACTTAACATTATCAAATATAAATAATGTCAATATTTTGCATGTTCTCTGTAAAATATTTATTTGTAATAAAAATATACATTATTTTTAAAATGTTTCACTATGTATTTACAATCAAATAAGTTTTTCTAAAATTTTTATTATTATTTTAATTATTTTTTATCCATAATGTATAGATATCATTTACAATAATGTACTTAATATGAAAATAAGAAAATCCTTTTCACTATAAAATTATAATTAATATTAATGCACAATTATTTTATTTTTATTTGTATTTAAAAAAAAAAAAAAAATAATAATAAAATGTAACAGGTAATTCACACGTTCAACATAGTTATCCAGTATTAGTATCGAGACGTGGTGGTGCTGGTAGAAGATTACCACCAACACCTTGTAAACCATCGACACTACAATTAAAACCAGCTAACATTAATTTTCCGAAATTGAATGCTAGCCCAACACATGTAAGAGATTTCAAAGTAATTATACACTGAAAAATGTATTATATACAAATACATAACATAATATAAAATTTACACATTATTTATTATAATAATAATTTTTTAAAAATTAAATTTAATTTTTTTTTTTTTTTAATATAATAATTATTCTTGTTTACCTATACTTATTCGTATATTCAAAAAAAAAAAAAAACAAAACGTATTTGTATAATATAGGCACATCATTCAACACCTCATAGTGTTCATTCATTACCCCATCAACGTGATTTCCTACGGGATCAAAGAGATATGTATTATAGTAGTAGAGATCGTGAACGTGATCGTGAACGTTTTAGAGATAGAATGAGAGATTATGATTTACGTTACGAATATCGAGATCGTGAACGTGAATTATACGAAAGAGAACGTGAACGTGAAAGACAATATGAAAGAGAAAGGTAAAATTATAAGATAAAAAATGCAAATAAATTACAAAAAATTATTTTACATTAGAAAATTTTTAAAAATAAACGATAATAAATAGATATTGGTTTTTTTCACTTTAATTTCCATATAAATGTATATACATTATATTATGCATATATATGCATTATGTTCAAATACATATAGACTGGAATATATAGCACCATTATCATTTGAACAAGCATTAGCTATGGGACGAACAGGACGTGTATTACCGTCACCAGTTTTAAATGGTTATAAACCGAAAGGTGGTTTACATGCAAGACATTCAGATTCAGACGAAGAAGATTGGTGCTAGCAAAGGCTTTGATTTAGGCTGGATCGTAGCAGGGAACAGATCTGGGTGTAATACAATATGAAATATGTAAATTACAACAACAGCAACAACAATAAAAAAAAAAACAACAAAATAATCTATATTGAAACATGAATAACTGAACGAACGAAATATGATAAATGGATATTCAAAAAAAAAATTCAATTTTTTTTAAAATAAAAATCGATAAATTATAAGTAAAAATCAACTGCTAGGATAATGACAATGACAACAAATTATTATAACAAACTGAAAACAGAAAAACTGAAAAGGCAAAACTACCAGACGGAATGTACATATGTAGAACAGGATCAGAAAATCCAACAACCGATAAGGAACTAATTGTGCGTATGAGCGTATGTTTTTTTTTTTTAAAAAAACAATGAAATTTTTTTTTTATAATTTTTAAATATAAATGGGAGTATTATTATAAAAATAACACATTGAAAAAAAAAAAGATAGATACTTTAAGTGCTGTAGCTATAATATGCATATAGTATGATACTTTTTAGATCAAAATTAAAAATGAAATAAGAATTTCTAACTTTGTATATTACATATTTGTAGATTCGAATATTTCTGTATGCACGAATAAATAATATTTTTGTGATGATCCGTTTTATTCTCATATTAGTGAATTTCGTTTTGTTTATTATTTTTTTTTTCTTCATAATTTATGTAAAATAATTAAATAATTCGTTAAATTTAAACTCGGTAAATAATTGCAGTCAAAATTCATAGTGCTGTTTCTGAGATTCTCACTCACTGTCCGACATTCAGATCCATACCAAATTGAAAGTCTCACAGATATTTTATATAAAATCTTGCCTTTTATTTTTATTGGTGTTTTCTTTTTATCGCTTATAGCACTCCAGACAAATTATGTGGTAACTTCTGCCATGCTGTACTCAATAACCGCTGCCAGTTGATTGATGAAAGCAAGGCAGAAACTTTATTCAATTTAAGAAATTTAAGGAAATTAAGAAACTTTAATTTAAATAAATTTTAATAGTTTAAATGAAAATGGAATGAAACGAAATGAAAAATGCCAGTAATTGATGATCTCTCGTGATTACTGATCCCAAGTATTTAAACTTTTATTTTTAACTTTAAATAGTAAAAACTACTTAGATGGAAAAGGCAGTACACTCAGATTGAATACTAGAAATAAAGCCTAATCTGTAATTTGAATTTCAGCAAAGACCATATAAATTTATATGGTCTTTGATTTCAGTCTGATCGAAAACGAAATAGTCAAAAAGTCAGAAACCACATACTACGCTGCAAACGCTGAAAATGAACCATCATTACAATGAAGTATGTAGTTGAAAGCACTTTCTGAAGAACTTATGCAATATTTCATTGTAAACTTATTCATTATTTATTAAATTGTAATTTATCCTTTTATAAATGTAAACAAAAAATATATACATATACAGAGTACTAATTTATAAAAATATTTTTCAAAAAAAACATTGCATTTTTTTTAAGTAAAATTTCAAATACATTCACTAATATTGACATTTTTTTTTTTATTATCCTTCATTTTAAATATGACATTGATGATGTATCTGCTATCGATTACAAATAATATCCGTACCTAAATGAAATAATTTTGCTCAGCAAGAAATATTATTATTAAATCATTTATTTGTATACAAACGGTTTATAAATAATTTTTTCAAATTCAAATTAAAATCATCTTTTTGATATTATTATAATCTGTTTGGAAACGTCATTTGCAAGCAGATTGCATTTGCAGTTCGTTTGGTAATGCAGATAACAACTATTATGCCGATTCTACATTCAATGCAGTGACATCAACTTCGACTTTGATTTAAGGGATATGCATTAGAACTTCTACATTCAATACAGTAGACTTGACAGCTACTATACTTTTACATGTTAAGCATGCTGTGAAGTCGAAAGTTGAAGTTCAAGTTGAAGTCACTGCACTGCATTGAATGTAGAATCGGCATTATTGTATTACGAGTCTACTTGATCGTCAAAAGAGAGTCAATAAGTTTGACAATAATCATTTTTTGTCAAACATTTGATATTTCCAAACAAGGCCGTAATATCACACCTTAAATAGAGTAATGATATTTGGTTTTTGCGATTATTTTATACAAACATTATGCATGATATGAAAAATTTGATTGACGATTGTATCTTTATTTGTGAATAAGGTCAGTGATTGTTATGCGATTTGTGATGTTCTCACGTAGAACACCATAATAATTAAACTCATAAAATTTGTCCACCTACCCATTCAAAATATTTGTGAATTTTCAGTATTTTTGTATATCTATCAGATCAGCACTATACTATATACGAGTACATTTAAACTGCGAATTTAATTTTATATATTTTTTGTATTAAAAAAAAAAAATATATTAATATACAAAACAATGTCAAAGATTTATGTATCTTATTTCATCATAGAATTTACGGAATTTTATCGCGAATAATTATTGATTTTTATGTATTATATATGTATATATATATAATTCAAAAATATTATTTATTATAATATAGTGAACAATAATTAATTATAATTAATAGTACATTACATATGTATATATATATATGAATATAGAACATGCTACTTCTTATATTATGTACGTTGTATTTAATAATACTATACTTTCTTAAATAACAAAAAACAAAAAAAAAAATACTGCCTATTTTTCAAAACAATTTGTAATTAAAATTATGAATTATAAATACTAAATGCATTAATCATTAAAAATTAATAATATATAGATAAAATTATTTTTAACAATAAAAGAAATGCAAAATGAATTTCACTTTTTATTTTTTGCTAAGCATTATATAGTGAATGAAAACGAAACGAAAATGATAACAGAAAGAATACACATATAAGTACTACTTACAACTTGGAAACAAATGGAAAAATTTAAAATTCTTATATCAAAATATGTACCTATTATAGAATGGATTAGAGTTATACATATACGAGTATTTACATATGAATTCAAATTAAATTTATTTATATTAAAAAGAAAAATTACATGTTTAGCATATTAATTGTTATATAAAATGTTTTTCGTTTTTCTAATACTATATTATAATTTTATATTATATAATTTATCGTTATCGATTTATAATTTATCATAAATAAATTTAATGAATATACGAGGGTAATTCAAAAACTTCCCGGAATAACTGCGTCAGTTGTAAGTAACTAAGAGCACGCAAACAGTCAAAAAGTTTGGTTATATTTTGAGTGTTTTGAAAGCGTAACTGTTGTGTGTATAAAAAAAAAAGTAATTTATTTGTTTTTTATTTAAAAGAATACAGATACCTGAAAAATTAGGTATTACCAAAAATCATATAGTATAGAAGATATCTTATGCCATACAAAATTATTTATATGGAAAAAATATGAAAAAATAAATTTCAATATTAGTACCCAAGCTTTAAAATGAAGTTGGAATTGCATGGCGCTCAACTTGAAGTTTTCGCGTTTGAACGCTCAGCTGTAGGTTGCATGAATGTTTGAATAAGACTGATAAGACGTACTGACGTACAACTTTTATACAGTCAATAATTCAAATATGTATATGCATTAATAGGATTTTTGGTTATAGCATGCTATGCTGTGGATATGTTTTATTCGTTATTGTATGAATCATAACTTATTCAAATCAAATAAGTTTTATTTTGAATTTATATTTTATAGCGATTGATTGAATTTTATATATGTACTCCCCTTATTTGATTGAACTTTGTACATAAAATTGATTTGACTGTTTCAACTTTTCATTGAATTTTTTTCACATGTCCAAAATTTGTTTACTAAAGAACATACCCGCTCAATTGGAGCATTTGTTACAGACAAAGTATGTGTGTAGATAGTATAGTATTCAAAATTAATATTTATCATGTCATCATACAAAATAAAGTATGTACACACAATTAAGGTATACCGTACCATCACTATGCAATCATATACTCGTATATGTAATACTATTGACACACTGCAGAGATAAACCATGGTTATCTCAAATGGTTTATCGATAACCTGGTATGAGTGACACATTTAAATTGAAGTGAACTAAGTAGTTTATGTATTCATACGATACCTGTCGATAAATAAATTCAAACACTAATTCTGTTTCATCTAGTCAGCATGTTGCTGAAATTTGGTTGACAGTTTGTTTAAATATAATATAAAAACAAAAAAAATAAAACAAACATCAAAGGTAACTGAGTTCGAACTTGGTTAACAAGATAACTGAGTTCTAGAAACTCAGTTAACTTAACCGAGTTCTGAAAGTCGGTTATCGCAAAGATAAACTAGAAAACGTAGATAACCATGGTTTATCTCTGCAGTGTGTCAATAGTATAAGTATATATGAAGATAAACCTGATATAAACTAAACATTATAGTATGTGTACACAGCAAACACATGTACAGTACTTTGTAGGTATGTACATATTCCTTATACCACATTCTTCTTCTTTCTTCTACATACATTTTTGTTCGATCCGTTTGATTGAATAAGTTATGATTCATACATAATATAACGTATAAAACATATCCACAGCATAGCATGCTATAACATAAAGTTTGAATATGAAAACTTCAAGTTGAACGACACCGCTCAACTTCATTTTGAAGCATGGATACTGATATTAGTACCCTAGTACAATTCATACTTCATACAAACAATTTTGTATGGCGTAAGATATCTTCCTAGTATATATGATTTTTGGTATTACTTATATACATTGCCAACAGCGTTTCGCGAAGAATACATTGAAAGACGTGCCGAACTTTCACTGAGTTTTTGAACAAATACGATTCAAATACTGAAGAACTTTTGCATCATATAGTGACTGGTGACTGGTGATGAAACTTAGTAGTTTATACGTATAGAAAAACAACTTGTGTATTATTTCATTTTTTCAGGAACTTTTTGAATTACCCTCGTACATAAATACTTTATAACAACTGTTAAATTGTATGTATAGTTAGATATATTTTTTTTTTGTTTTTGTTTCAATTTTCATAATGTTGAAACTATCAGTTCCGATATAAATATTATTCAAAAATGTTTATTTTACATACAATATATTACAATACTAATGTACGCTTATATAATTATGTGTATAATTAACATTGTACATACTAAATTAAGTTTTTATAAATTTCATTATTTTAATAAATTAAAACAAAACAAAAACAAAAAAAAAATAAAGAAAACAATTCTTTATTAAATTTTATTGTTAAGTCTCTAAAAGAATAGAAAATTTTTTATTAAAATTGTGCAGGATATGATTCAAATGAAATTTGAAATAAATGTGTGTATAAATCACTAAAAGAAAATTATTATGATGTTTAGAAAATAGTGAAAAAAAAAAACATTTTTTTTTATTGTTATGTAAATCTTTTACTTGCTATATGCATATTTATGTATGTATGTTATTATAAATATTTATCTAACCTATATTAGTACCTATTTATATACACAAATATTTATCTTTATACTGATAATTTGTAATATCTAATGATTTTAAAAATCTCTAGGAAATTAAAGTTTTTATTTTTAAATAATACAATCATATGTTTGTAGATGTAATATACATTATATGCATATAAAAATAGTTGAAAAAAAATTCACACCATATAAAGACATTTTAAGAGGTGAAAACATTTTTGTTTTTAATCAATAATTAAAAAATTATACTAATATGTAGTCACACCATACACATACATACAACAAACGTCATTATTTTTCTGTATGTATTTCGATATTCTGTATGTACATATAATGGACGATATTTTGATAGAAAAAATTATTAAATCGTTAAACATTGTAATAAAAAAGCACACAAAAACGAAAGCAGAAAATCAGAAAATAAAAAGGAAACCACCATTAAGAGATTTTTCAACGTACAAGACAAGCACGAGTATGTATGTAATAATAATTACCGAGAGCACATCCTAATGAAATTTTTTTTTTTAAATTGTAAATGTACGAATATAATATTATCCTTCTTATTGTATACATTATGTATTTAATATGTATAGGTGAATCATAGACAACATATTATCATAGAAAAATTATATAGAAAATGTACACGCACTGATTGTAAGAAAGTCAAAGCAAAGTAAATACATACATATACATATAATTTTCGGATGAAACTCTAATAAAATATATTATCAACGTACAATGCAAGTACAGAAAACGTATATAATAAAATTCATATAAAATTTAAATAATATAAAGGATAAAAGAATAAAGAATGTATAATTTACCAATAATATACGAGTATGTTTATGTATGAATTTATACCTTTGTACTGGAAATGTAGGTAAATACTTACACATTTAATGTATTTAATAATGGAGAGATGGAAAAACGTTTATGTATACTGTACATACATTTATATATGTGAAATGTATGTGTAAATGCCATCAAAATGATAACAATTTACATACACAACTAAAAACTATGTAAGTACCTATACGCGGGATAAATATATAGAACAAACTAAGAAATTTATTTGAAAATTATATTAAATACATTTAGTTCAAAGTAATGTAAAATTATTACCAAAGTCGGCATTCGACAACAGCCAATACTGGATTAATAAATTTCATTATTAAACAACAGAACTTTTTGTTGAAATACACTCTATTCTAATTTGTAGTTGTCGCGGATAGTTTAAAACGAAATTTTTTGTTGATAAATTATAAAATTTTAAAACAAGAAGAAGAAGAAGAAGAATGCGAAGAAGAAGAAAAAGAAAAGAAAAACATTAAACAAAATATTTTTTGGGTGATCTACAACAGGTCACAATATTATTTAACCGTTAAACTTATCCAAGAGTGAAATTTTCAAAAATGCAAGAAAAATTTTCTTTGAGTTTTTTTATTTTTAAATTAATGCGAAAGCAGGTGCGTTTTCTTACCAATTAAAAAAGAAAAATTCATATATGTATTTAGTAAATTTATTAAAATTAATCGAATGTTGGAGCTTTAAAAACAATATTTAAGTTACATTTTACTATACCAGCGTAGATTCAGTAGATTAAATTGAATTTTTAAATTTGTATTCATAATTCAGAATAGACTACGGTATAAACAGTTTTCAATACAACTTTCGCTATTACCAGAATGAGATTAAAAATAAAACCTAATCTCAATTGTAATCTGATGGAATATACACTGGAAGACACAGGTTGGAAAAAGGATAGCGCTGTAGAATTTCTTATATGTGAAAATGAAAAGGGTGTGAAAAATCTACTCTGGTACGAAATCTGTGCTGGATTTTAAATGTAAATTTGAATTTAAATTGAAAAATTCAAAAATATTCTTTCTGATTTTTTGTGTGTGATGAAAACAAAATGAAATGCTTCTAATGTTATCGGAATCACTGGATGCATTTAGCTTAATTTGTATTTATAATGAGAGCAAAAGTAAGGACAATATTATTTTGCAGGATCAATGTATGTACATTACTTTTCAATAAAAATCGAAATAAATGATGAAAAGTACATTTGACATTCAGGTATGTTAAAATTGAGTAGAAAATATAAGAAAACAGAACACAGAGAGAGAGAGAGATACTAAAATAAATTATTATTACTATTAAAATTTACTAAAATTTTCAAAAGCTGCTGATGGTAAAAAACAAAACGCGTAAAAATAAAATATGGATATTCACTTTTCGTACGCAGCAAAGGTATAAAATTGTACTTTACCCATACACGATATTATGTAACTGGAATGTGTACACACTTCAATTTTTACAATACTACGACAACTCTAGTGTAAAACAAGAAAGTTTTTGCAAATTACAAAACATACAATTTTCTACTATCTAACAAAATACTATACATATTATTAGCAAAGTTTGTTCAAACTTGATTGCGTAATATCGTATAGAAATGAATACAATTTTATATACTTTTGTTGAGTATACCTATGTACATTATATGAAAAGTTAATATACCCATGAAATTTAATACTAAATTTAATAATTAAAATAAAAATTTATTTACATTAAATTTTACATTATAGTAATACTGTAATTATGTAATTGTAAATAGTAATAAAATATAATGATGTAATAATAATTTCGCTATAGTTAGATACAAATTGAAAAATTATTATACAAAGTATAAGTATACATAATATGTAGATACATACATAAATATGAAATACAAATAATACTTAAAAGGAAAAACCAAATAAAAAATTGAAATTATTATAAATACGAATACATAATAAATAATATTGAATACGTAATTTAAAAATATAATTCCAAACAAAAAAAATAAAGAAAACAAAAATTTTAATTAAAAATATTTATTAAATTAAAAACAAAAAAAAAAAAACACAAATCAACCGTACATACATATGTATGTAATGTACATGCATTCATATATACCTGCATACATGCATTATAGAAATATAAATCGAGATACATAATATAAGTGTGATTTCTTTTGTATAATAACTTATATACTCGTATCCGAATGTATTATAGAAAGTACTTACATCTATACATAATTAAATTAGATATTGTATATTTGAAAAATATAGATATTATAGAATTGTATAAAATTAAAAAAAAAAAAATAAAAAAAAAATTAAAAAAAAAATAAAAACATTTTCTCATGAAACGCACAAATTATCCATATAATTGAATTATAAAATTAAATAAATTACTAAAATAATGTAATAGATAATGTAATGTAAATGTAAAAGAAAATATTGAAAAATTTACGAAATTTATTATTATTATTATTGAATATTATTTATGAAAATATTATACATTCAAATAAGTATTATATAACGTGTACGAACATACATATATATGTATGAATGGTATAATTAAATAATATTAGTGAAAATGAACAAAAAGAAAAATTATTTAAATTTACAGTTTATACATTATACACTTATGTACATACATAGATATGATACATAAAAATAAAATGAATAATAAGGTGATTATATGAAGTGTTAAATATGATAATAAATTTACTTATGAATATAATGGGATATATTGATGTCTATATGTAATAAATAATATGGATTACCCGAAACAGACATTATGTGATATTGATTTTTATTTTTGTACTTATCAAAGAAATTATAATTAAAGTAGAAATAATTCATATCCAGTATTCTTAAAATTTGATACATAAATTATTGTTAAACCGCTTCTATATGCAATGCAGTGACTTCAAATTCGACCTTGATTTAATGGATATATGAGTACTAATGTAGAACTTACTTCTACATTCAATGCAGAAGACTTGAAAGCTATACTTTTGCTTCGACTTTGGCTTTAAGAAAATTCAATGTTGAAGTCCACTGCTAGAGACAGACCAGAGTTTAGAAACTTTCTAAACATGTTTAAGTAGATAAACTCTTTGGCTACGCGCAGACAGAAAGCGGAGCTGAGCTGAACTGAGCCAAACTAAACTTATAAGTACTGATCAGGTCAGCAAAAAAAAAATAGACTGCGCACACAGAAAACGAAGCTTATGCTTGCCTATTCTACAATAAATTATTATTATATATTAATTATTATTAATTAATTATAAATATTATTATTATTCTTATTCTATTATTATAACTTATTCTATGTTATATAATCGATTATGAAATTAAATCGATTATATTACGTATATATACTTGGTAATACCATAGAATAAATAAACATAAAGAAGTAACAATCAGTGTGTAGTTTCAACAACCAAATCAGCATAATCGAACCTCCACATTTCACATTTTCACCATAAAGTTTAAATGCATAACGTTGATCGGTTTGGAAACAAAATAAATGTTTGTTGAATATTTTATTCGGCTGGTGAAAAGTGTAATGCTGAAATGTGCTTTTAATATAAATTGTATGTACACACATTCATACCTGAAATAAGGAATAAGGCAGTATTATTTTTTATATTTCACTCTATATCTATATGTTATATGCTGGCACTAGACATTATTAAATGTTTGCATAAATGTGTATTCTATTGTATAAATTTATTTGTTGTCATTTTTTTCCTTTTTTTCCTTTTCTCTTCTTTTGGTTCGCTATATCGTTGCTAAATTATGTGTACCATATAAAAGTACATTGTTTATCTTATGTATGGATACGTTTCAAATGTATTTTTTTGTTGTTCGATCATTATAATGATATAAAATAATATAATTATGCTGTGTGTGAATGGATCATTCAGAATTTATGTGAAAAAAATATACTTATTGTAATATAAAAACCAAAAAGAATAGACTTTTATTTTTTTTCATTTTTACATTTTTTATATGAAACCAAATTACTGGTAAAATAATATTATTTGTGTTTTTACATATTTGTTTTAGTATACAAATAATTACATCTTTTTTGGATAGATTTAGATTTTAATATTTATGCGATATAGTGAACACATATGGATATTAGATTATGATGTGAAATTAAATAACCAATATTCGAAAATAGTAAGCAATGTAACGACGTAAGGAAGTGAAAAATCTTCACAAAAATAATTTTTTTCTTGTTACTTTTTATTGAAATTAATTTTTAATTGTTGCGACTGCCACTGACTGTACTTTAGTAACAATATTTTCAGGAAATAGTTTGCAATTTTAATACGATGCCCATAACATGGATCATCTGAAAAAAACCAATTTTTAAAATCATCGCTTTCATTTGCTTCTTTAATACAATCTTCTAATATTTGTTTTTTTATACCAGTTTTAAAGGGACATGTTAGCAACTGTTTATTGAAAACTTTCACCTGAACTTTACATAGTTCGAAAAAAAAGTCAGTTGGTGGATTAAGTTTACCAAAATCTGAAGACTTTGAGTAATTTTTAAAAAATATAAAATTTTCTGACTGTTTCTCTAAGGATATATTTTCTCCACATTTTTTAATACGTTTCACACAATTCTCACAGCTATGACATGTATTGAAAAATTTATTTATTATAAATCCAATAAAATATCGCAGTGAGTTTTCTTCTATTGCCGAAACATTGAATGTATGAAAATCAACATAATTCGGAATTTTTTCAAATTCTTGCTCATTTTCTTGTTCTACTTCACCGCAAATATATGAGGAAATATTTTCAGAACTGTTCTCATCTTCCTTATTTATTTCAGAATTCTGTCTCAAAAAGCATTCATCATCTTCTTCACAATTGCTGCTGTCAGATTTAAAAGAGACTACTTTGTTTGACTGAATTTTTGAAATTATATGACAGAACTCATACAAAGAAGGGTTATTGTTAAATCCGCCTTTACTTCTTATTAACGAAAATAAATTCTCAATGGGGTCTTGATTTAGTTTATATGTCAATAAATACGGTTTTTCTTGAAAAGATTCAGAGAGATCCTCGGATAAACTCAAAACCGCATTAATAGATTGCATTAGGCCTTTTACACAATGAACTTTTTTGCTACATTTAATTGATTTCAAATAATTTAACATAAATATTAAATGTTCTCTCACAAAACCATTTGCTTGCAACCCACTTCTAAAAGGATTTTTACAAAATAAGCTTCTACTGTTCAAACAATCGAACGTTTTGTCGATCTTTTCAAAAAATTTAGCTGTGGAAATAGCGCTTGGCATAATCTGAGGGCTAAATTGTTTCAACTGGTGAGTCGTTTTTATTGCAGCACTGCATGTATGGCTCATGACTTGCACTGCAAAACTTACTTTCATTTTTTGCCACGTATTAGGATATACATGTTTCGGTGAAATTTTAGTGCACATTTTGGTAGTTTTATTTTTTTCAAGAGCGTATAACTCTCTTACAACATTCCAACTTACAATGCCATCCTCGCACTCTATGTCACTTTTTATAATCACATTTCTAAAAGATTTCATTAAATGTGGCACATCGAAAATTGCATAAATTTTATTTTCATTGTATTGAAAAAAAGGCTTGGAAGGAGATACTTCTAAATTTGAAAAAAGGCTTCTATTATTCGAACCTTGGTCGCATACAATTGCTTTTATACACAGACCAATATCCGTGGCATAGTCAATATTCTCCTTAACTTTTTCTTTCAAATCTGTTGCTAACATTGCATTATTCACTGCAAAAAAACTAATAATTATTTTCCAGTTCGAATAAATGCCACGAACCATGAAAAGACAGACATGTTTTGCTATCTCATTTGATTTTTTATTACCCAAATTCACAAATCCAACAATTTCATCATTCATGTTATCATAAGTTAAGTTTTGTCTGATCGATATTTCGTCAAAAATTAAAACAGCTTGTCTTTTTTCAATGTCAAATGAAGAAATTATTTCCTTTAATTGTTTCTTCAAATCATATGAAAAACCTGGTTGTATATTTTTGAAAGGTGACCAACGATATATAGACATTGTGGAAGGTAAGTTAAACTGAAATATATTTTTCATATATGCATATGCAGCAGGAGACTTATAATGCAAGCTTAATGCTAAAGTCCTAGCACATTCATTCCATTTTGCATTTTTCGATTTTTTGCAAAGTAACATTTTGGCGAAAGTTTTCGAGGAAGAACTAGGAGCAGAGAGGTTATCAATAACATCAGACAAATTTTGCTTACTCCTTAAAAATCTTGTTTTTTTGTTTTTACATAAAGAAAATTTTGCAGATTTGTAAAGAAGAGATTTTTTACTCAATTTTTCTTTAAGTTTTTTATTCTCTCTAAGTGCAGACGCATAGCAAGTTCTGTAATAATCGACATTTTTCTGTGATTGTAAGCAAAATTTACATGAAATTTCAATATTTTCTTCTGTATTATTTGCTGGCTCATAAAGTTTTAAATCTTCAAAAGTCATTTCCTCATCATTATCTTTAGTTTTAGACTTCGTATAACATTTTCCAGAAAAAATTACTGGGATATGTTCTTCCTCATCGGAAAAGTTCTCATCAAGAACATTATTAACAATATCTCCAAGATGAAGCGTTGGTACTGTTCCTTTTTTCAAATATCTTTTCTGTTGAGCCGAAGCAGGGAAATGTTTTGAACAAACATAAATACGTTTTTGTCTCCGTAAGACAGTTAAATTAATCGCTTCCAACCATTCTCTGCGTAAGTTTTCATCATTTCGAGGAAGCATGAAAAATCTTATATTGGGCATATCTCTCTTTTTTGCCCGACAAAAAGGAACTCCACATCTTACACCCCATAGTTCTCGTTTTTTTCTATTATCCATTTGATAATAAAGATAATTGAAAATAAAAACCAATCAATACAAAATAAATAAAAAAAATAAAATAATATCAAAATAATCAAAATCAAAATAACCAAAATAATATTCAAAAAATATTAAAAATTTTCAGATTCGTTTTCAACTCAAAAATTCGTTACCACTTGCGCTATGAAAGACACATCGATAATGAATGAACTAAATTCAAGATAAATAGAATAGAATACTTACAAACCTGACTACTACAATCCTGTAAAAAAAATAATATTACACAAGTTAAAAGACTACATATAATTTTATTCTATGATATAATGTATACATACAGTCATTCCACGTCATATTGGTCATATGTTCATGCAATATACAATCATACTCATACAATGTTCATTAGTACTCCAGCTCAGCTATTTTATTCGCAAGTCGCAACGAAAAAGCATTTTATGGTACAGATTGTATTTGTGTATATAATTGCGTATATCACATATAACATATACATACATTCATACAATATACAATATCATTAGGTTACTCCTTACTCTAGCTATTTCATTCTTAGTGCTTATTATACACATTATATACAATATACAATATTGTACATCATAATAGCAGGTGTCTTCTTTGCAATGCTTTGCTATGCTGGCTATGTCATGTTCTTTTTTTGATTGTTCTTTTATTTATTTTTTTTTCTTCTGTTTTCGGCGATCGTATTATAGCAACTGGAAGCATTTTTTTTTGTTGTTTATTGAATATGTACCACTCGCACATATATAATATTTTTATTCATATAAGCGAACCAAAAGAAGAGAAAAGGAAAAAAAGGAAAAAAATGACAACAAATAAATTTATACAATAGAATACACATTTATGCAAACATTTAATAATGTCTAGTGCCAGCATATAACATATAGATATAGAGTGAAATATAAAAAATAATACTGCCTTATTCCTTATTTCAGGTATGAATGTGTGTACATACAATTTATATTAAAAGCACATTTCAGCATTACACTTTTCACCAGCCGAATAAAATATTCAACAAACATTTATTTTGTTTCCAAACCGATCAACGTTATGCATTTAAACTTTATGGTGAAAATGTGAAATGTGGAGGTTCGATTATGCTGATTTGGTTGTTGAAACTACACACTGATTGTTACTTCTTTATGTTTATTTATTCTATGGTAATACGTATGGTGGTAATACGTGTACGTATTTCACAATCAGCAAGTTCAGTTGCTGATCGAAACAAACAACAAGCAACTCCAAATATCAGTAGCTGAAAAATCAGCACCGATAAGTTCAGTTACGCTGTTGATGTGCGCTGCGCATATAAGCTACTTATTGTGTTGCTTCAAATGCATGGCGTATTTGTTTGTTTCGTTCTTAGCAGATAAGTTCAGTTCAGTTCAGCTCAGCTCCGCTTTTTGTCTGCGCGTAGCCTTTGATCTGTCAGCAATCAGTTTGGATAAGTTCGCTCAGAAATACTTAGTTTAGCCGAAACCACTTAATGCAAGTAGTTTAACTTGATGAGAGCTTTTTTTGAACATACAACAAATAACACCTAAACCAGTTTTCGGTTTGTCAATACGAATTCTTAACTAAAAGCTTTTTCTAAACTGATTTAGCTAAATCCAAAAGGAGCTTTTTGTCTGTCAGTAAAACGAATGAAATTTGCATAAATGACAATTTATTGACAAGACAAATACAACAACATAAAAATATAAAAACAAATGTATAGAAGACTGGAATAAATATGGGAATATAATAACAATAAAAGAGATAAAATAAAATAATTTCAAGTTTCTGCACTCAAAATATATGATATGTATGTATGTGCGTTAAGAATGCTGTAAAGTGGAAAATCGAAGTTTAAGTTGAAGTCACTGCATTGAATATAGAAGTGACATTATTGTAAAATGAAAATTTTTTCTAAGTTTTGCATTAGATATGTATTACCATGTTTAAAATTTAATTTAAAAAATAGAATTTTGTGTGTGAAAATAAAAGAGTAGAGGTAATTCCACTCTGTCATGTAATCTACTCTGAATTGTAAATGAAGCTTTTAGCATTCCTAGCATAAATAATTTCTTTTTAGTTTTTTCATCAATAAAGTGAGATGGTTGATGAATCAAAATTTGAAAATCACACTGATTATCCATCATCAGAATTTCTAAGTGTTTCTAAGTACAAAATGTTTTATCATAGAATACACAAGAAGGATACTGAAATCAGAGTACACTTTCATTATAAGTAGTAAAAACCTTTTTTTTAACTTTTTGGGGTACTATGTACATGCTAGTTCGTCCTATTTAAATTATAATTTCTTTGATACTATTACACTCTATACTCAGTCTGATCATACAGAATTGGTCATTATACTATTCTTAAAAATGTCAAATACTGGTGTATTGAATTAAATCGAATAATATACTTTACGATGTTTAATACCAATATTATAACTTTTTTAAGAGAATTGCGTTCTCTGGACGATCAATTTTCTGTACTCCATTCCATGCAAAATCAATATCATAATATGTCTGTCTCAGGTATGTATATTGGACGCAGTTTTTAACTTCCTTTATTTTCATTATGAAAATTAAATTATTATATCTTTGTTATTCTTATTTTATTTTCATAATACATTTTTTCCAATGTAGTATATTTTGACTTTGATTTTGATTATTATGTACGGGGCGGATTTTAAAATGTCAAAAAATATATTTTGATACGAGGATTCTATATTATATATAGAGTCGATGCAAAGCTACAAGGTTTTGAAAACTTTACATCAAGATGCTATATTATATAAAAACATTTCGAAATTCACTCGATTTTTTCCACGATTTCAAGAGTGGAAAAAATTTATATTTCTGATTTTATAAATGATTTGAACTATACCATGACATTGAAAAAAAAAGTATATCGAAAAATAATTAAATTTCCTCCAACGAACTGTGATACTGTTAAAAAACGAAAACGAAAAATTGAAACAAAAAACATATTAAGAAAACAAAATAAATTCAAGAAAATATATGAAAATTCTACACAAAAAATAATTTTTATTTCAAATTAAAAACGAAATTATACATAAATTATAAATTAATTATATATTTATGTATATTATACTGTTATTTATTAAATTATTTATATTCATATGCATGTAGTAGAGTATTCTATATTAATAGAAAGATTTTATCTGTCACCATAATGTATGTCTTCATATCTTTATCGTATTTAATTTGTTACAAATTTTCAAAAGTATTTTATTTACTTACATGTAGAGTGAATCGAATTATTTATCTAAACAAAAATATTTTCCCAGATTTGTTAAACTGTAAGTAGCTATTTACAATTTTTGAGAATTTCATTATTTTATTTCCACATTTGATTGTTATAGAAGAAAATAATTTTTTATATAATGTATATACATTACTGCATACAAATTTATTATATATATATACTATGTACATTATACTTATCTATCATTATAAATGAATCCTTTTTAAAAGGAATACATTAATAAAAATTTATTTGTTTTTTTTTTTTTTTGTGATCATTTCATTACAAATTGAATTGATATTTTTTATCCACTTCCTAACACACACACACACACACACACACATTATCTCCGTTATTTATCATTATGTATACAACATTCAAATTATTCAAAAGGAAGTTAAAAACAAAATGAAAAAAAAAATGAATGTAAATGTGATAATGATCATTATATGGGATCATTGAAAAATATTTTAATATGATTTAAATAATGTATAAATTAATTATTATTATTAATATACGATGCAATCGTAATAGCAAAAATTTAATGGTTAAAAATGATACACATACAGAAATGAAAAATACTATATAAAATGTATATGTAAAATACAATTTTGAGTTTTTAAACATTTTTAAAAGAGTATAACTTCGTGAAAATACATTGATCCTGCAAAATAGTGACGATATAGTGAACATTACATACAAAAGAGAAAAAACAATAACGATTTTGAATTTAATTTAAACCAAAACGAAAAAAAAAACACGCTCATATTATAGATCAGACGGGGGGGATGTTTAAACAAAAAACTACACACTTTATACGCATGTTTTTATCAAAATAAAAGTGTACACGAATATGATAATAGACACTGACATACAAAATGTAGATACTGTATTTACAAAATGTATACATCTGGTCGAATGTTCATAATGTACCGCTAAAAAGCCCTGGAGGGTTGTGGTGTGGATAGGAGGGAGGCAGTTTACTAACTAATAACTGAAATGAAATAAAATGTTCATAATGTTAATGTTCTGCCTTTAAAATGTTATTCAATTATTGTAACTTTATAGTAAATTGATGAAACCGCCATTTGGATGAAATGAAAAACAGTTACAAATAAAATTACACAATAAAACGAAAAAAAAAAACAAAAAAAAAAATTATTAATATGTTGCAAGAAAATCATTTATATGAAAGTTTGATCTGTTCCTCATCATTATGTATAGTATGTGGCATAAAATTGAAAGAAACAACACACACACACATACACGTTGACGTTATAGACAAAAAAAAAGGAAATTGAATTAAAATTATTGTAATTAAAATAAATTATATTATAATTTTAGTACCGAAACAAAAAAAAAAAAGAAAGAAAAAGAAATTTACAAAATATATAAATAAATAAAATTTTTAAAATTACGAGTAAATAAAATAAATACATACATACATACATAAAAACTAGGATATAAAACAAATTTATTAAAAGAAATTTATAAAAAAAATTTAAATAAAAAAATTCAAAAAAAAAAAGAAATTAAAAAAATATAAATAATATATGTATATTATGAAAATCAAGAAGAGATTCTTTTCATTTTTCGTTAAAAAAAAATTTATTCTCAACCTGTTATTATTACATAACAAATATTATTATACATATATACATACATGATATAGATAAAATTAATAACAAATTTAGTAAATTAAATTAAATGATAATAAAAATAAATTTCTAAAAATGCAAAAATGAAACAACAAAAAATTTAATAAAAAAATAATGTAATAGGTGAATATTTATAATATTATATACATAGCTTAGAAAATTACATTTTTTTTTTAAATATTGTATTGAAAATAATAAAAATAAGTAAAAATACAAAACTACTCTAATCTACACATACATACCTACATACAAATATTATACAAAATTTATGTATGAACTATATGAATGCGTAATATGAAAAAAATTTTATTAACTACACACCTATACATGCATATTTATTTATTATACATATGTATGCGTATGTAACGTAAATGGATAGATGTATGTATGAAGAAATATTTGAAATAAAAATAAAATAAGAAAAAAAACAAGAAATAAACAAAAAATAAACAAAAATAAAACAAGAAAAAAAAACAAATAATAAACAATAATAAAACAAGAAAAAATATTAAAAAATATACAAATAAACAAAGATAAAACAAAAATTAAACAACAAAAAAAATCAAAAAAAATAAAAAATAAAACTTGAAATAAATTAAAAATCGTCTCCAAATAAACCAATCTCAAACTAGCCGAAATATAATTTATAAACAAAAATAAATTAAATATGTATAAATGTACTTAATTAAAAAAAAAAAAAAAATTAAAATCAGAAAAACATATAAAATAATTTAATAAATATATAAATAAAAATTTCATACGAAAAAAAAAAAATTTTTAAGAAAAATAAATTTCAAAACAAAAAAAAATATAGAATATATAGAATATTTATGATGTAATAATAAATAAAAATTAAAAAAAAAAACAAATGTATAGGAATGAAAAACAAAAAAAAAATTATAATAAAAAATATAAAAAAAAACACTCTCTATAATATAATATTAATAGTATAGTCAGCGTATTTAGTTTAGTATATTATTATATACACATTGTATATTATTACCATATAGTATAAATATTTAAAACAAAACAAAAATCAAATAAAATATAAAAATTAATCTTAAAAACAAAATAAAAGAAAAAAAAATTATAATAATTGTAATAATAATAATATGTAAAAATAAGTATGTAACTATAAATAAAATTCGAATAAGTATATAAATATATAAAATATACATTATACATACAAAATTAATAATATAATATATAATATTTATAGTTTACAACCTGCCTTCGATTAATAATATTTTACATAATAATAATATATATTATATAAATATACATACATAATAAATTGTACTTAAATATAAAAATCAAAAAAAAATAAAAAAAAAAATACAAAAAAAAAAAATTAAAAAAAAAAAAGACAAAAAAAAACCACTAAAAAAATATTACTACTTGATAATACATACATTACATAATTATCGAATATTAAACTATACATATACATAAAAACTCATCAGTCTTTATATTTTAATTTCGGCAAAACAAACAAACAAACAAAAATCTATTATATAAATGTAGGTATGTATATCTATCTATATGTAAGTAAAATCATAAAAAATATTATAAACGATATTATGTACATAAATACAACATACTTATGTACAATACGTACATATGTATGTATATATGTATATAAAAATATACAAATAAAAATTAAATTAATTAAATTCCAAAAAAAATATTCGTATCTACATATACATAAATGTACATAAGTAAAAAAAAATGAAATTATGTATAATTATGTATATGTAATTAAATTTCAAAAATCTTATGTAAATTTATATAAATGAATTTATGTAATATGAAAAAAAAACCTTAATTGAAAAATAAAAAAAGAAACAAAAAATAAACACAAAAGAAACATAAAAATTATAAAACATTTTTCATTTAAAATATACATATACCTACTATATACATATATACATTCAAATACATACACTTTAACAAATACATAATATTTATAAAAAAAAAATTAACATTAAAAATATATACATTACATACATATACGAGTACATATAATAATTAAGAGAGAATATAAAATACATTAAAAGAAAATTCAAAAAAAACGTAAAAAATTAAAAAAAAAAAACTATATCCGCATATAAATTTCAACAAACAAAATAAAAACTAAAACAAAACTTGTTTGTACATTTTTTTTTTTTTTATATATTTAATTAGAAATTACGTTTTAATTATTCAATGAAATATAACAGTGATAAAGACAGATCAAAAATGATAGTAAACTGAATTTATTTTAAATTATAAAGTATATGAGTAATGTATAAATAATTAAAAAGGAAATAGAGAAAAAAAACCATCAAAACAATTAGTTTTCACATTACAATATACAGAGAAGGATAAATAAAAATTGAGTAAGATAAATGAAAAAAAAAAAAAAATAAATAAATCAACAAACATTCGAATGCAGTGACATCAACATCGAATTTGATTTAATGGATATGAGTATTAGAACTTCTGCATTCAATGCAGTAGGCTTGACTTTTGCGTTGACTTCGACTTTGAGGAAATTCAATGTTGAAGGTTGAAGTCTATTGCATCCAGGACGACAACATAAAACGAATGAATTTTTTTTTTTTTTTTTTTGACATCACAACAAACAAACTACTAACTTTCAACTGTTATTTTATACGTCAAGTCACAAAGTTCAATTTACTGCACTCAAAATATTTGATATGTGCATTAAGCATGCAGTGAAGTCGAAAGTCGAAGTCCAAATTGAAGTCACTGCATTGAATGTAAAAGTGGCGTAATATACGAACGAGTAACAATTAAAAATATGAGGAAAAGTAAAAAACAATACAATTACAAATTAAAAAAATTATGAGTGGCACAAAAAACTTAAAGATATACGCTTCCATGTGTACACTTTAGTGTATGAGGACAAGATTATACTTCCACAAAATGGAAAGGTAGTTAACACTATTTGTACACACTAATTACATTCGCAAAAAAATGTGTAGATTTTCATCTTTTTATTTTCCTTTTTGTGAATGCTTACACTATAGAGTGGAATATGTGCTTTTAGTTTTGCAGTATTTTTGCTATTTATTTCTACAAGGAAAAGCGTAGGGAAAAGAAATGTATGAATGATTTCATTGTGTTGTGATGAACGACTGAAAAGAATAAATGACAAATAACACTCATCAGCAACAGCTGTCAAAATTACCAAACAAACGCACGGAATAACTGTTCAACTATTTATTCCCTTTAAACGTGAACGGAAGAGTCTCCAATTTGATATTTTATTCCATTCTAACTCCGTACTGAGCTTTAGATCAAAATGATAAAATGATTATGTAAAACATGCAAATGAAAACACTGAACGTTTCGTGTAAGAATTTTATTACACAATTTCATTTTATTTGTGAGATCTAATAACAAATGCTACTTTTAGTATACATTAGTGTGTATGAAATAACTGCAGTACTGCTTTAGAAATTTAAAAAAATCAAAATAATACCAAAGCAGAAACTGCTGGATCTGGGTTAGACATTGGATTTAAGAGAGAGATACATATAGTGTTTGATTATTTTGAAGGAACTCGAATTTGACAAAAAACTATATAATGAATACAAATCAAAAGGTAGTTGTAGTACCCTCAAAATTGAATCAACTGGTTCTCTTCAATTTTTCCTCTAGTTTACACTTATCTTTATTTTTTTAGACTTCTGTTTACACATTTACAATTTTAAGTGAACGATTTCACAAGCAATGCAGCACTCAACTGTTGAATGTTTAATTACATTTTACAGTTGACATTCGTACATTTTAGTAGCCAACCAAAAAGACTTATACAGCGTCATAAGGCAATGTAATGTTTCGAACGAACCATACTACCTATTTGCTAAAAACACTACCCCTGGCCTCATCCTAACTAAATTACAGATTTTTCTGTGGAATACTACTTATTAAAATATTAGTCAAGCTGGAAAAAAATAAATCCTCAAAATCTAGGTGAGTCATTAGTTCCATTGGTGCAATCATTTCCAAATTTAGTACAAGATGGAGAAATTTGAATACTTGATGAGGAGTGGAGATTACTTGTTAATTATGATGGTTGTGTCAAAGAAAATGAAAGATATGGAATTTGAAGAATTTTGGAATGTTATGTTCAATATGAAAAACGCAATCAATAAAAAACGCAATCAATTCTTTCCCAACTACCCTAGTTAACTAAAAACTACTAAGTACTATGGCGTAGAAAAGATTGGCAGCATTGATGAGAATACGTTGATAATTGAAATAAATGTAAATTATTTATCCATATTTTTAAACGTTAATTATTTGAATTTGGAATTCATATGCGCAATGCGTTCGGTGAGAAAGTTTTTTTTAAAAGTCTGTCTGGTTGCAATGGAATTTTTATTACGTTTCATTTCACTGAGACTTTAAGATACTTTTTAGGGAGAACTATAATTGGCATATGTGACATAGGCTATGACATATGTCGTAGCCGAATACAGTCAAATCAATCACCTAAACTATATAGTCTATAGTTGACATTGCTGACATTCGTTAAAAATTCGTTTAACATAAGCTCGACATAAGCAGTGTACGATCGAGAGCGTACATGACATAACCTCATTTTGTGAAATTCGGATTGCTTATTGTTTAGTATGTGACGTTTTAACATCCGTTATTTTTTCTCATGTTTTCTATGTCAGTTATGTCGATTATAGTTCTACCTTTTGAATCGAAAATGCTTTTGAAAGTCTTTCTAGTTAGCTCTAATTGATTGTTTCATTTTTCACTGAAAAAGTGTACATATGTGTGGAAACGTACTTTAACAAAAAATACACAAAAATAAATCTAAAAATTACAAATATTGTAATTTATAAACATAGACATAATACACATGCCCGTATTCATCTACGAGTTGTATGTGTCGAATTGTAAAATGTAAATGTACATATTAATGAAAACCCGAATCGAATGTATAGGAGAACAACAATTATAAATAAATTCGAAACAATATATGTATTTAAAGGATAAAAAAATTTTAAAAATCAAATTAGTATGTTTTAAAAACAAAACAAAAACAAAATGTAAGTCACAAAATATTTATAATAAATTTTTATTTTTCATATACATACATATGTACTGAAATGTAATATAATTTAAAAATGTATTATATTCTCCAACATATTTAAGTATATTACATATAACAGTTCACCGATATCACGCTTTAATAATATAATTACTTCAAGAGAAAAATATAACGTATTATGTATTAAAAATACTATAAAAACCTTTTTTAAATTAAAAAAAAAGAACTCTTTTGTGTTTCAAAATTTTTCATTGTTGCAAATAATGTATTCACACATTTAAAAGAAATTATATATCAGAACAGAGGTATCATTATACATACTAATTAATAACTTAATAATCATTTATCTTTATAATTGTATATACGTACATACATAGTATATTATAAAAACACTGTAGAAAAACATACATACATACAACATACATACAGTTTAGAATACATAAATAGAATCATTTACATTTACACAAAAAAAAAATGAATGAAATAAAACAGAATACATAATAAAAATAAATTGAAATAAATGAAAATAATAAATAAAATTAAAATGTTTAATATACATATAAACAAACAAAACATACATACGTGTGTATATGTATTTTATAGATCTGCCGTAAAAGTATATTTGAGCTATTATATTTGAAAGTGGATTAAGTCCATTTTTAAAAAAAAATTTAAAAGATAGGTATATATTTTATCTTCCTAAAATTACAGTTTTAAATTTTTTTTAAAAATGGACTTATTCCACTTTCAAATGTAACAGCTCAATTTATTCAGTTAATTCTTCTATTATTGTGTCATTAAAAACCACGCAAACACCCTAATTATTTTTTTATGCCTAAAATTTTACATGTTTTATTATAAAGTTGGATAAATGATGTGATTGCCATATTTAAGTTAATCATATGAGTCGGATACAAAAGAAAATATCTTAATTATGAATTAAAAACAATCTAGATGCGAATAATGCATACAGTATTATAGATGTAATGCTGTAAGGGAGGAAGATTTACTTGTCCTCTTTTTGTTGAATAAAATAAAAAAGTTAGAATACAATTTTACATTAAGAACACCTTATAATATCAAAATACACGAACATATTACAGTTTTGTCCTTCTTCTTCTTTTTAGTTTAGTCGCACATACTTCTGCAAATATTCAAATCTATGTCATAATGGCAAATTTTTTTCTGTTTGGTAAAATCCGAAAATATATTTTCCAATTGTTAATACTTAACGAAAGATGCGTGCATTATGCATACGTTGAAAAATCAAGTACAATTTAATATGCAACAGTTGATCAACTTTTAATAATTTTTCTGTGTTCGTGCATTCACCATCACAATCCAAATTTTCACGGTCTTTTTACAAATTATATTACATTATTTGGAATGTAATAAAATGTATAAAACTGTATTGAAAAGCAAATAGTTTTTGCGTGTCACGAAAAATTTGAAAATTTGAATACAATCTAAAAACGCTTGGTGTTTGTATGTTAGTTTTCGACTTCAATAACTCTGACGTTGACGTATTGTACACAACAGATTGCTATGGCAATTATACGTCACACCTTTATTGCTCCTCCCTCAATCATAAAATAAAATCTTTTAAAAATATTCATTTTACATAAATTATAATAGGTTATGTTATACATTCGTCATATAAATTTCACATTTTGAGTATACGTACTCCAACGTACACGTATAGAAGTACAAGTACAATTTTCAAGACTTTAAATTGAACAAAAAAAGTTTTTCTAGATTTCGATTTTTCAAGATTATTATTGTTTCATTCAAATGCGCATCAAACCAAGAAAATAATTTAAATTCAAACTCATGATTTTATTGCATATTTTTTGGCTGATACATATTTATGTTGTTTCATTTTTCAAAACAATCACCAACAGAAACGTTAACACTGATTACAATATAAAAAATTAAAAATAAAAAAATAATGAAAACACATCTCAGTCAAAAATTTACACTACATTTGCATCCATACATAATAAATAAAACAAAAAACATTTATAAAAAAAATATAATAGAATAAAACACTTTAAATTAAAAATACTTAAAAAAATTTTTAATAATACATACATAAAAATACAAAAAACATACAGACTAAATAAAAACAAAAAATTTATATTACAAAACAAAATACAAAATTAAAAACGTTTTAAAATTATAAAACAAATTAAAAACAAATTTATAAAGGAACACATTTTCAATATTTAAACATTTAGAAACAAAAAAAAATGTAAAATAAAAATGAGAAAAAAAAACTGCCAGTCTACGATTTTTTTATTAATTATAAATTACTCGTGTAAATTTATGAAATGAAAAAAATAAATTAAGATGTATGTATAAATTCAAAGTTGCAAATAAAATACAAAAATAACAAAACTTTAAAAAATATATATATATACATATAAATAAAATTAAAAATTCAAAAATAAAAAAGTACCGCGTTTCTAATATATTTTTTTTTTGTTTTTATTCACAATAATTTATTTTGATGCGATTTTTCTAATATTTATTGATTTGAAATATAATGTATATACATAATTATATAAAATATTTTTAAATTTCGAATACATAAATTAAAATCAAAATATTCAAAAGTGAAATAAACAAATTAAAAAAAATTAATGAGCAATTAATTTTCTATATACAAAATCTAATTTTCAATAACACAATATAGCAACAATATTAGTCATTTTGTCGTCTACGATTCCGAGAGAAGAGAATAAATACAACTGAAACTATATTATTATATATACACCATGATTGTAATGTAAGTAAAAACATGTAGAAACAAAAAAACCACGTAAAACATAAAAAATAATAATTTTGTCATTTTTTTTAATTTTAATCGTAACAATAATTTTAATTTTAAAAGTGTTATAATTTTTGTTCAATTATTTTGATTACATCCTTAAAATATTATTATAAATAACGTATAAAAACCCATCGATTAATTTATTTCGTATATCTCCTTTGATAACAAAACAAAAAAAAAATAAAAATAAAAAATAATAATAATAATAATTTAATAACAATAATTAATTACAATATAAAAAGAATGAATTTAAAACAAAATAAAAAACACACAATTTAAATAGAAAAATAATAATTCTTATTTATATATAAAGTAATTTGCTTTCGAAAAATTATTATTATTATTGATTCGATTAAAAATTTTTGACAAAATGAAAAAAAAAAAAAGTATTGTTATATGAAAAAAGTTTTTAAATTATATTTATAAATTAATAACACATTATTATAAAATTTATGAAAATAATAAATAATTATATACATAAATATATATATATATATATAATATAAAATTGATAATTTATATTATGCAATATAAATGGTCCAATCGAACAGTAAACAAAAAAAAAATAACAAAAAATTAAGAAAAATAAATAAAACTGAAATGAAAAAAAAATGAATTAATTTACTTTATATTATATACGTAGACAGAGAGCTGTATAATTAATAACTGTATATTCTTAAAATATTTAAAAAAAAATTTCTTATTCGTATATTATTAAAACAAAATTAAAAACAAAAACAAATGAAAAAAAAAACAAATTAAAACAAGAAAGTAATAATAAATCATAATTCAAATTGTAAATATAAAATTAACAATAAAAAGAAAATAAACAAAAAAATGGTAGTTATATACTTTGTTAATTTAGAATGCATTTTTTGATTAAAAACTATAAATTTCCAAAATAATAACAACAACAACAACAAGAAAAATTAATAATAAAAATAATAAAAAATAATTGCTATATAAAACATGCATTATATAATTATAATTTTTATTTTCATTATTATTACCAAGAATTATGTATGTATTTCAATTCGTAAATAAAAATTTGAAAAAAAAAAAACAAAACCTAAAAAAATTACAAATAATAAAACATCAACAACAAACAATAAATAAATAAAATGTGTATAAAAATTAAAAGAAAAAAACAAAAAAAAAAAAAAACACAAAGAAATATTGACAAAATAAACCAATAACAAAAAAAATAATTTTTATTATACATTACAAACGATTTATATGTATATAGATATATGTACATATGTACATGAAAAACTTTATTGTAAAAAGGTTGTCAATGTCCAGCCGAAATTTAATTTAAAATTATAATTACAAAACAAAAAAAAAAAAAAAACAAAACAAAACAGAAATAAACATTAACAAAACAGAAACAGAAACAAACACTTATTATAATATAAGTATTATAATATATTATTATTAGTTTTAAAAAAAAAAAAAGAAATTAAAATGAATATGAGACAAAAGAAAACACAAAATGACATAAACTATACTTATATGAAATAAAATGAATAAAAATCAATAATATTAATTATACTTATATACTTGCGCATAATAATGTATAATTCAAAAAAAAAAAAAAAGTAAAAAAAAAATATAAAGAAATAATTATGTGGTAATTATATAATATAATAATATTTAAAAATTTACATAAAGTCTAATAGAAATAAAAATTATAATAATAATATTAAAAAATTAAAAGTGAAAAAAAAAACATAAAATAAAATAAGAAAATAATAAAAATAAAAAAAAAAAAAACAAACGAAAATATATATAAAATAAAAATTAAAAATGAAAATATTTCATAAAATGATGAAGAAAAGCAAAAAAAAAATAAATTTAAAATGATGAAAAAAAATTTTTAATTAAATTAAAAAAAAAAACAAATGAAAATGATTTAAATGTGTCTTTTGTACTTAAAAAATTCATAAAATAATAGAAGTCTTTAATTTGATTTTCATTTTATTCTCTATGTATATGATGTATGTACATAGTAATAAAAAGTTTTCTTCTACATTATATTATTATGAAAAAAAAAAAAATGAAAGAGAAAAATATATTATTTTTTCTGTTCTTTATACCTGATACCTGTTAAACTAATAATGTGCACCCTCCTCCAGCATCGGGGTTCTGAATCTAGCTATAGACAGACTGTTAAATTTAACACAAGCATTCAATTTTAAGGCTCTCTTTCTCTCTCTCTCTCTCTTGCTGCCCACAAATCCGTCGCTTATCTAATAACAAGTAATCACGACTCATCTCACCCCCTCAATCCTAATTACCAACATTCCGTCAACCATCAAGAGAGAGGCAAATGCTGTGGCAATAATTTTTATTCATTGAAAATACCATCATTGAAAGTAATCTCTTAAAATTTCATGACTGATAGTTGATACCAAAGAATCGATAATAATTATACTGTATCGGGCTGACAAAAATTGATTTTGTTGTTTAATAAGTTGATTAGTTTTCGTGTAAATTTTTATCAATTATGGAATTGTAAACACGTTGCTCGCCTTCTGTTTATATATTGAAGTAAATCTAATGTTCGACAAACACTACTCACGAGTGTGATTCATCACTTTATCACAAAAGAAAGCTCAAAGCAATGAAGGTGTTCTTGTCGTATTTATCGTAATGAAATATTATTTAATGTAGTCCTCGAGGCAGACATAAAAACAATGAAATGAAGAAGAATTCGTTCGATTGAAATTTCTTTTTGTTTAAAATAAAATGTTGATATAAAAACCAAGAATAATATCATCAGCTGATCATACATTTATGATATAAATGCGTAAAGTTGAAAGTTGGCTAACTAAATGTTCATACACATCAGATGAAGCCAGATGAAGCACATTTCAATTTTATCTTTGCTATTGCTAGAATGTGGAATAATCAAGAGGAATAATGAGTGATATTTCAGTAACTACGGCCAGATGAACTTACATAGATCAGTCGTAAAAGACTGTATTCTTATGATTGAGTAATACCAAAGCCTATAAAAAGAAATCTTTTTACCATCTTTGGTAATACACACGCGCTCGACGCTTTACATGTGACAGAAATGATTGATGCAACCGATATTAAACTGTAGGTTTTAGATGCAAATAAAGACAGGATAAGGTGATAATAATCACTTCGATGTAGATTTTTATCAATTTGAGCTGAACTTTATAGTAAATATAAATTATTGATAATGATGATGATACAGACTTTAGACTTTACATAAAAAATAATCCATTTTGAATTGCATAATATTTGCCAAATTTATTTAGAATTAATTTATTCTGAAACTGAAACTACAGGAAAAACTATAATTCTATTTCCATTTTGTATCCAATTATTCATTCATATTTGTTTTTTCCATTTTTGATTTATTGATTTGACGACTGAAAAATATGTCAACATATCATTACATACAGTATACATACCTACATATAGATTATACAGTAATAATCATAATATACTAGTATATATGCATGTTTTTTGAAGGGTATACTCGTATATGAATATAAGACCATATTTTTGAGTCGTGCGACTATAAACAATTTTTGAAAATAAACAGCACAGATTTAACATATAATAATAGATATTCAGAGTGATATGTACGGTATATGTATGTATGTATCCACAATTTCAGTATAAATGGGGCGTTTTTTTTTCTAACAGTTTTCTTAATAAATTTTTAGAAAATATGAATAAAATGTTACAAATATGTTACATGTATATTTATCTTAATTCATATATAACACATGGATCAATAAGTTCCGAAAATAATCACATAAACAATTTATTGGAAAAACTTTTCTATCAATTTCTATTTTCATCAACATACGGTGCGATTCTGCATAAGAGATCTCTTATTTCTCTTATTCCTCTTATCGTTTTTAGTGCACATTACATTACAAATACATACTTTTAGGAGTTAAATAGTCTCTTCAAGTGCGACACATTCGTTAGACGTTATTTTCGACTATCACTTCTTCATTGGACTGAAACCACTTTCCTTAAAGGATCTTTTTGAAGTCTGCGAACAGACAAAAAACGCTGGAGGCCAAATCTAGAGAATACAGTATATGTGGAAGTAATTCAAAAACCAATTCCTGCAATTTTGCCATCATCAATCCGTTGTTTTTTTTTTTGCTCTATACCAGAGCATTTGGAAAAAAAAGATTTTTCATGCCCGAATATTCGTGAAATACCATGTAAATATTACCAGCTGCCTCACGGTACCTCACGATTTTCAGTGGGTTTTTTGTGTTTTCTGCAGTAATTAAGTCGGCCAGAGTGTTTAGCATCTATAATGACTATACGACCGCATTTGAAATACCATCTACAATACAAACAAACTGTTTTTTTTAATGGAGCAGAGTCCGGAAAATACTTTTGAGTTGTCGAGCTTGAACAGTATTTTTCCCTGTTCAAAAGCAATGTTTTATCAATACACGAAATTCAATTTTTTCCATTGTTTTGGAAATTATATAACCAGTAAAATCACCTGTAGCTTCACTGCAAATGATCGAAACGTTATAAAATTTTGAGACGTGACTCGTAGAATACTAAAAAGTTGATTAATAAAGAAATTTTACAAGAAATCGTTATTTTAGTAATTTTCTCTAAGAAATCGCCGCACTTATTGATCCATGTAATACATATTCGTGAATATATACAAAAACGTAAATATGTTGTTACTGAATTTATGAATTTTATATTATTATTTTGATCATTGAAAAACATAATCAATTGAAGACAGTTTTTTTTATTAATACTCGTACTTCGTATACTATACCACAACGCAATTGTGCTATTAGTATGTTATATATGTATGTATGATGTTGTTTTAATATTTGATGTATGAAAATTTCATTATTTAAAAAATCTATACAGAGTGTCCCAAGTTCGGGTGCAGGCATTTTGTCAGTCGTTAGGTCTTGCTGAGAAACGAAAAAAATCGTATCGCAGGTGGAGGGGGGAGAGTGTATTTGGTGTAGTCTACTACCAACGGGTGAGGAGTTAGGAGGCTCAGAAGTTTTTGTTTTAGGTCAAGTGACTTGTTTCCTATTTGTGGTCATAACTCCCGAAATCCTTCGTTCTTTTCAATTATTTTGCATTCATTGAAGAGATAATCAATCAGTCCTTACTTTGATACTTGAATTTTATAGATCGGGCGAGTGATGCCAAAGATATGGTACATCAAATTCAAATTTTGGAGTTATGACCACAAATAGGAAATAAGTCACTTGACCTCAAAAAAAAACTTCTGAGCCCTCTAGCTCCTCACCTGTTGATATTACATACGATTTTTTTCGTTTCTCGTTTTTGTTAACGTTGTTATATTGTCTGTGCTTATATTCTGCATTTATTGCATAACATCGTTCGTTCTTTAGAACAGATCTGAGCTGAATATCATATTATACTATTACGAAATCACCTCGAGAATTAAAAAAATTTGTATAGTAGATCGTAGACGAATACAAATCGGAGATTTAGAGCTGATAACCGCTAATAACAATAATATTTTATTTAACTTATATTTTCTTTAAAGCTTGTAGTACATAAATATGTACAGTGTAAGTACATACATAATACTAGTTAGGTTATATATTAGATAAGAAAAATCTTTACTACACTTAGATACACTTTCCAAAAACGACACCCAAATTTACCCAAAAACCAGATATGCGATAAAAATGTCTAAATTCTCTCATACATATACAAATTCTTTAGTATTTACTATAGGCGTACAGAGGCTTGAATAGCTTCGATAGTTGTGGTGTTGATCTGATGTTGTTGAGAATGAGATTGCGGTACGAATCCCAACCAGTGCGCTACTATCGTCCAAGTCGATCGTTAATTCAATCAGCGATTTATACACCAGTAACTGACTGCTGATGATAAACTGGATAATATTACCTGACAAAAAAATTACTGATCGCCGGTGCAGTAATGAACTGAGTATCCATGTGTACTTAATATACACATATATATATAAAAAAAAAACTATAGGCGTGTCTATGGAATACTTCAGAATATACTTACATGTACATATGTATGTATAATGTATATATGATTTCTCATATACTATATAATATGAATTTTTCAATTAAACATTGAGGTTGATATCAAATTTAAAAATAAGAACGCATCCACAGAATCAATATCACTTACCGCAGTATTATTATGTCGCATTGTTTCTGGTTTCATTAAATTACAAGTTCAATATTTCTTTAGATGATGGCATGTTCGTTTTTGTTTACACATTTTGTACATATCTCTATCTTTAAGAAAAGACTTTACATACTTTTCTGATCAAAATAATATACCAGAAATCTCATAACTGAATGCCTTAAAAAACATTGAATTTTCTAAATTATGATCTTTTTGGGAATTAACCGCATTGGTTTCTACTAGATCTATATATACGTAGGTAGTGGCACAAAATTGAGACTGAATAAAAAGACAAAAATTGAGGATTTGCATTCTCTAAACAAAACCTACTGCCAAATCACAGAAAATATGTTTAAGAGTGTCTTATACATTCTAAAATGTATGTACGATGATTCACACACAAAATATAAAATATAAACAATTTATTTATTATTTATCGTCATACGTTGCATTTATCATAACAAACATGCCCCAAGTATATTTTTAAAAATAAATGAAAATATAGTTCACCAAGTCTGTTACGTGAACGGAAATAAGGCCGAGTGAAATGAAGCCACCTCGGCTTTATTACCTTTTCAAAGTGGAAATAAAACCGAAATCACAAATTTGATTGTGATTTAGATCTATGACCTTCTCCCATTTTTGAAGTAAAACTGTAATTTAATCCTCGCAGAACTTCTGGGAATTTTATGTGTCAAATTGTTACAAGTGATTTTCACAGTTGTTTTTAGAATTTATTGAAATTTAAATTACTAAGAGAGTTCTGTAATGATGGAGACATATGATGATCAAACTCAGGCGGCGACTATAAAGCGGGTGAATTAAAATATTCCAGTCCCAAATCCTCTCAATTATGCCATGTCACGAGAGATGTATGATATACATATCATCCTTTCTATTGAACATTTCCAACTTTTTTAAATCACTTGTTTCAATCTTATAGATTGCTATTAAAGCTCAAACTTGCATACAAACTTTTCATAAAATTTCATTATTTTCTTCAAAACTCTTTAATAATAAATTTAATTAAGGAAAGTCAAATGTTTTTACTCAATTAAATTTAAAAATTATCTTTCAAATTTATGAAAATATTCAAGGAATTGATATACTAGGCCATTCAAAAAGTTCGCAGCCTTATAATGAAGCAGTATGAATTTATGAACCAAAATACAATTAATCTTCAATATATTCCACCCCTAAGCTCAATGCATTTTTTCCAGCGATTTTCCAATTTATTTATCCCTTGTCTGAAGTGATTTTCCTCGAAACCTCCAAAGTACTCTTCGATAGCCGTTATGACTTCTTTATTTGATGAAAAACGCTTACCACGTAAGAATTTTTTGAGATTTGAAAATAAATGAAAGTCAGGCGGAGCCAGATCTGGTGAATATGGTGGATGCTCCAACAATTCGTAATGTAGTTCCTTCAATTTGGCCATTGCAAGGATAGCTTTGTGTGCTGGTGCATTGTCTTGGTGGTAAATGATTTTTTTCCTTTGTAATCCTGGTCTCTTGTCCCGAATTTTTGTGTCTAATTGGCCTAAAAGATTTGAATAATATTCTCCTGTTATCGTTTTACTCGTCTGAAGGTAATCAATTAGTAAAATCCCCTTTGCATGCCAAAAAACTGATGCCACAACCTTCTTTGAAGATTTTGAGAGCTTTGGCTGCTTTGGGCCGAACAGCCGGGCTCGGTCCACTCCGCTGTTTGTTGTCGCAATTCAGGATCATAGTAATAAATCCAGGTCTCGTCCATGGTTACAAATCGACGCACAAAATCAATTCTATCCTTTTGAAAATGACCAAAAAGTTGTTGAGAAAGTTTCACTCGAATGCGTTTTTGGTCAGAATTCAAGGAATGCGGCACCCATCTTTTCAGTAACTTTCTCATACCTAATTCACTGATTAAGATACTATGCACTGATACAGTTGAGATGCCTGTGGCCCGAGCTAAATCAACCACAGTTATTCGGCGGTCTTCCAAAACCAAATCATGAACCTTGTCGATAATTTCTGGCGTGGTTGCTGCTTTTGGACGTCCTGAACGTGGATCATCATTAATGTCTGTACGGCCGTGTTTAAATAGAGCAACCCATTTTTTTTACAGTTGCATATGAAGGAGCACTGTCTCCTAATACTTTTACCATATCATCAAAAATTTCTTTCCCACTTAATCCTTTTTTAAACAAATATTCAGTCACCGCACGATTTTTTAAATTATCCATTTTCTGAAAACAAGCCAAGCACGTGTAATTTAATCAACTGTTTAAACTAAACTATTGGACAGATCGATCTGGAATTTATGGTACGTTCATATGAAGGACTGGTGTTGCCAACACCAATAACTTTTTGTTTCTAGAAATGTCACGTATGCGTTAGGCTGCGAACTTTTTGAATGACCTAGTATGTATGAGACTGTTTTTAAAGATATCTGGTGAAAGCAAGGGCTGATACTCTGTCACCAAACTACGTATCGATTTAAAAAGATTGAAAAGTAATTCGAGTTTATTAAATGATACAGTAGGAGAGAATACTCTAAAATAATCAATGTCTCATTTTTAAGATACAAAACGATAATTAAAACAAAACCTTACTAACTCAAAACTAACATTTTGGACTTAGTTAACATTCACTGAATGCCAACAAACGAACTAGTACCCCCAAAACCAAAGTGAACATAAATTTTGTCATTATTCTCAAATATTGGTTGTATTCTTTATACATGATATGTATATATAGGCTCTGGTGTACTATTTATCATGACATATGTACCAATATTTTATGTACGCATATACATATTACATATACATATATTACATATATTACATATATTACATATTCCATTTGTTTTTCGCGTCGAAATTTTCAATGTCATTTTTTTAATGATACAACGTATTTATTTCATAAACGACTTTTGAATGTACGAGTAGGTTATCTTCAAATACGCATCGTTCATTGAATCGCTGATTAAATCAAATACATATTCAATAATGTTTCACTGTCGCATCTAAAGAATTAAAGTTGGACAAACATTGCATCACACAATTTAATGATGCATCTTGAATTAATTTTGAAGTATCTTCCAAATATATTAAAAGTATAGGCAGGTATCTAATTTACTTCTACTTTTAATGATACTGATTCTGATCGCTTAGAAACGTCAAAAATTATCGGTATCGCAAGTGTTATACATACTCGTATATTGCAATTCAAAAATATCTGCAGTAATCCCCCATACCATCATAAAAAAAAATTGGCGTTTTTGAAGATACCCGGATTTATATCTCATATAATGTTATTGTGTGTTTTATCACGTTCTGATTTTTCATTTTTTATTTTATTTTATATTTTTATTTTTATTATTTTATTTTTGACATTTCATCGCATATGTTATTATTGTTGGGTAACTTCATCGTATGCAATGTACATATGTATTATAAATTATTGTATTGTATACCTACATTATATCGAAACTCTTGCGCTGCGCATTATATTGATTTTTTTCGTGTATGTATACCCATGTGTACTTTATTTATGTATGTATATGTATCGTATCTTTAATAGGCAACCTAAAATTAATAAAGTCAATAATAATATATTTAAGAATATTATTTATGTATTTCTATGAAATGCAATTATAAATATAGCATTTATATGTATTGCATTATAAGTGTTTATATGTTCGACGATTATTCTTCGTATTAACACACTGATACGGAAAAATTACATGCATGGGAGTTTCATGAATGACAAACATGATATTTGTAGTGTAAATATATGTATACAACACCCTAAGTCAGAGAAGCTGCATCACTTTGAATATTGAAGTCATAATTCGGGTGCATATGCATAAGCAAAAGTTTCATGTACTCCCTCAACCTTCATAAAATTGCTATTTGAAATTCTTGCAATACTTTGGTCCTATGCGAGAAACAGATTTAAAATTTGTTTGAAGCGAAAGGTGTAGCAAAAATTATGCAGCAGTTAACACACATTCACTATATTGTTTATTCAAGCTAATATTAGTTAGTTAATGTTGTTGGAATTGATTATTTTTTATTTTATTCTATTGCTTAATGGTTTTTGCTGCACATTTCACTGCACTGAGTGCTGCATTTAATGTGTGCTAACAAATGTGAATATGTGTTGCCTAAATTCACTGCACTATTTGCTGCAAATTACAAATTTCAAGCTGTTTCTCGCATTATAATTCTTTCTTGAATTCTGATTCGATTTTCCAATCTAACCAATCTTATAAAATATCAATTAATGATCTCTATTATTTTAATAAACTAGAGCTATATTTTCTTTTCATAGTCTTACTACTTTATCAATATTTTTTCAAAAATCGTACAACTTTGAATTGATTCGATTCCGGTTCATTTCTGTTACTATTTGTATTTGACGAGAAGATAAACCAATCCAATACGCTATTATTATGGATTTGTCACCTCTGCTTAATTCACTCTGACGTAACTCTTATCTAACTTACTTGTGGATAATAAATAAAGGCAAATAAATTTGACAAAAATACATTTCTTTTTTTTTTTTTTTTTGTTTACAAATTTATCTCAGTGTACTGTCCATACGTCAATTAAGTATTTTAATGAACGGAAATACTCGTACTTCTAAGAAAAAATGAATTCCAAACATTTTTAATTTATTATGGGTAATGTAGTTTTTGTGACGGCGGCTGTATGTACATATATGCTATATGTATTTATGAAAATATGTGCACCATATATTATTTATATACTTACTATCTTACTATCCCCATTCTTTGAGCATTAATATTATTAAACCATCATCAGCCTGCATACGATAAATTTTTTAAAGAAAATAGAATATGTACCAATACATTTAAGATCAAAAAAGTAAGAAATTTTTTTACATTTATTTTTGGTTTTTATTCATATTGGTCGTGCTCGTGATTTAATATATGTATAGTTATAGGTTATAGTCAGTTTACAATTGGTACAATGACATTAGGAATTAGGTATTTTCGTATAACAAGAACAACTAAAAACAACGATTAGCCGTATCCGCTTATCCGTATGCTTCACAACATATGATTTTCTTATAGGAATTATTGTGATATTGTGATAACCACTACGAATTTTGTTATCATAAGTTCAGGTAAACATTCTGCATCACATTACAGTACATTGAGGTGTAGCGTATGTCTATGTATATAAATAACACAAAGTATATAAATGTATTCAATTATTATAGAAACAGCCTGGTATACGACGCATGCTACATATCACAACAAGTTTCGTTTATTTATTATACATATTACCATTACACTGGGGCTGGTCTGGTTGTTGTTAAAGTGTTAAAAGTGAAAGAATGGAAAAAATAAAATGGAATAAAATATAAAATTAAAATGTATTTATGTACCTATCCTATAAAATGTTGTATCCACATCGTCGTGACGCCGTCACCGTACGTCGTACATCAATTGGTTTTGTAGTTGTACGTTGTGCCCCTTGGACTGTTTGAGCTTGTACCATCTTGTACTGTACGTTACGTTTACGTACTCAATGAAAAATGAGATAAGTTAGTTACTTAATCACTGCTTAATATCGTCATATCGTGTTGTGTTGTTGATATTATTGTTGTGTTTAGCATTTAGATTTAGATTTTTATGCATTATTTGGTTGGACTGGATTCATTATTTATCCAATATGTGCATTTAAAAATTTTAAAAATATAAAAGAAAATAATATCTACAAAAATAAATACAGTTATTATTACATTTTTATAATAAAAATAAAAATTAAATAATATGTATGAATTAACGATTATTATTATTTAACGAATTGATTTTTCTCAAAATATACAAAAAATGATGAAAAAAATCAAAAACATCAGAATAACTAATAATGTATTTTTGATATTAATTAGATTTTTATACTAAATTTATATTAATATAATTTTCATTTTATAAATTAATTAAAGAATAATAATAATATTTAGATATATTAATACAAAATTATATTATGTACATATTTTTTCATTCGTTCCATATTATAGTTATGGATGTGGGGATTTATAAATAACAAAATTGTATAGCTAGTATAGTGAAAATACAATACTATTACGTATGCAAATACTACAAAAGTAAAATGAAAATAAAAACAGAAAGGTAAAAAGTTTAATTAATTTGTGAATGAATACTCATATGGAAAAAAAATAAAAAATAACATATAGGACGGTAGTGTAATAATTGTAATACATACTATACGAGTAAAGTTTTTCATTTAAAAAAATTATATGAAAATTTCATAATTTCAACAAAAAACAAAAAAAAAATGTGTATATACAATATGAGTACATACAGTACCTCTACATATACAAGAAGAAGAAAGAAAATGATTAATGAAAAAAACTAAGTAATAATATGTATGAGTGTGTGATTGAGTTGCATCTGTACTTTTTCTTATTTCGGCATTTTTTAAATTACACGCAACATACGATTCTTAGTACTCGTGTATTCTTTTTAGAATTCTATAACTAATTATTCAAAATAATTACATATTAATATTCCTATATGAATTTTATATACACACATGTTATACATATTTATACTAAATTATGTGTTTAAAAAAAAATACTTAGATAAAAACTAAAAACTAAAAATAATAAAATAAATAATTTCTCATAACCAGTATTTTAATTTTTAATTAATAATTTAAATTTTTCAAGTTTTAATTGCGTACATTATTACTTGGTATATGTATAATAATAATTCGTGTATTATCGCGTATCATATATTATAGTGATAAAAAAAATATCAGTTTATTTTTTTGCAATATTCTATTTATTTATTTATTTTTCTACGAAATTCATTATCTATAACATAAAAATATGGATATCGTAACAATCTTACTGTTCTGTTTGATGTCATTAATTATTGGAGCCGTATTGATGCTGTTAATTCAATATTATGCATATATTCGATATTTTAATTTTCCAGAAGAATATATTGAGCAGAAATCAATTAACGAAAAATATTCTCTACCAGATGTATGTATATAGTAATTAATTTATTTCTTTTTTTTTTTTTTTTTTTTTAACAAATTCTCTATTAAATTTCTATATGTTTATCAATAATAATTAAATTTTATTATTATTATTATTATTATTATTTTTGTAATTTTATTTTTTTCAATATTTTATGTAACGTCCACACATGCAAACAAACTACATATACATATATAAATAAATGAGTTTTATGAATAATTTTAAATTAAAATTTTCAATTTTCCACATTTTTATTTCGTTTTTTTCTTATCAAGAGTATCGCAAATGATTTAAAATCAACAAGTTCTGAAAGTAAATATCCAATAATTGGTATAAATTTAATTATGCAATTTCTATTTCATGAATTGAAATATTCGAGTAAAGTACGTAAATGGTTTTATCGTAAATTATCTGTTGAATTAGATGAATTAATAACAAAAACAACAACTGGAAAATTATTTGATAAATTAATGGTAAGTTTATTTAATTATAAAAATATGAAAATTTAAAATATTATTTAATTTTGAAAAGTTTTATATTATAAAAAGGATAAGGATATTTATATGAAAAAGATTATGTTTTCCCCTTATTTACTTCAAATCCTCTTCTAACATTTACTTATAAGTATAAAAAATTTGATAATAAATCTGTCCCTATACATTTTAGATATAACTGGTACCTACCAAATTTGAATTGTTTTTGAGCCCTTATAAAAATCAAAAACGAATAATATTCCAAAAAATGAAGTGACATAGGCTACTTTTATCCCAACCCCAAGCAAATATATTTCATTACCATAGGAAAACAAAAAAAACATATAAAATGTTTTTGAATCTCCAAACATTGTAAACAAAATCAATTCGCATATATTGTGTAAGGTAGCAGAGGGTTTAACGAGATACTTGTGAGTAGACATACGGTCATGAACACAAAACAGAGCACTTCATACGTAGTTGAGCTTTTGAATCCTTTAGAGTTGTCACGTGAGCAAAAATTGAAATTATGAGTTTCTGTCATGTTTATGCGAAATTTAGATGCTCAACGTTTATATAATGAAACGATACTTCAAATCACACAATTTGAGCGAAACATAATTGATGCCACTATTCTCCCAAGTGTAGAAAATGACGAAAATGTAATCTTCCGTCGAATCCCTATAATACAGATCTATTATTCCAATTCAAAAGGCTGCAGTTTCCTATTAAGCTTAGTTTTGCAATAACAATCAGCAAAGCGTAAGGGCAAACATTTGAGATGGTAGGCGTGAACTTATAGAAAAACTGTGCTTATATCATGGTCATGATCAACACTGCATGTTGCGTGTTCGTGTGTGTTCAATGCCCAGAAGCAGAATCTCTTCAAATCAACAAACGAAAAAACATACGACATTGTTCAAAACAGAGTCTTGAAATAGCTCTCTATTTTGTATCCTGATCAATGTGTGGTAGCCTTTTAAAGTTCTGACGTTTCTATTTGTAAAATGTAAAATACATATACAGTAAATAGGTCTCATCAAGCCAAACAAAAAATCGTATTTCAAAGGAAGGGGCTAATCTCAACCGTTTAGCCGCTAAAGAGCGTTAAATATTTTTCGCACTTACTACGGTGTACTAGCTAGAAGAAAGTAGTCTAAGAAAAAGCTCCCCCTTCTCTCTCTAATGATATACCTTACATGCTCCCATACGTCCTCCATTTCAAGAGTTATTATGTTTCAAAGTCAGAATTTAGTGAATTTTTGCTATTTTTTTCAGAGAAAATAGAAGCACAGCACCCTCTAAATTAATTTATTATTACATAAGCCGAAAGTCCAAGATACCCGCTTCATTTTTGCTCTATACAGTAAAGGTCATACCTATAAAATTTAATTTACCTATACAATTTTTTCACTGTCAAAATAAACAAGAAAGTTAACGAGTATCAAAATTTATTATAATTTCAAAATTTTATTGCAAATGTCTTATAACATTCGAATTAATGATTGTATTTCAATTCAAATATGTAAATAATTTTTATAAGCAGGAAAAAAAAATTAATAAAATGAAAATTTCATTTGCCTTTCCTACATAATGTTCTCTAATTGAAATGGAACATACATATTTTTTTTTTCGTAAAATTGTGGTAGGTATTGAAAAAATTATTTTTTCGAGTTTAATTTGAATTATTAGAGCGTAATGAGATACGGTTGATTTGATGATAAAACGTATCTTGATTTGTTCTATATTCAAATCAATTCAAAAATTTTTCTAATAAATTTCAATAATATAAAAGACAAATTATTTTCAAAAACCGAAAACAACGAAAAACAAAGAAAAATTGAATATCCTGTGTGCAGTGTATCTATGTATATGTTATTTTCACAAATTTTCAAGAATATTTTCCCTTAAAAAAATATGTAGTTTAGCTACATACAACCATATATACAATTCGCATATGTGTTTATAATAGAAACTATATATCATAGGCGCCATCTATTCGTTATTCTCTTTCCTTAAGGTACTCGTCCACGATGCAATTTTTCTTGCATGCAATACGATTTTGACATATAAAATTGCACGAAATATTTATTTCGAAGTGTACGCTGCCTAGAAAGATGAAATATTGCACAGAAAACGTATTTCATGCAATATTTCTTATTGCAAGCAATTTTTTTTATTGCATAGTGTACGCAGAAAGATATGCAATATTTCGCGCAAGAAAAATTTATTTCAATAAATATTTCTCTTGCATATGCAATAAAATCAGTTGAGTAAAATGTAATGGGTTGCTGTGTTATCTATCATTCGTTTGTTTATGTTGTGTTGTGCTGTGACTTCTTGTGAATTTGGTATGTATTTTCTATTATCATTATTATTATTATTAGCAAGGTAGGCCTTTCAACTCTTAAAATATTGAAAAAAGAAAAAAAATATTTAATATTTGACATATAATGCATAGGCAAGAAAATGAGAATTTCGTGTAAGTGCTCGTGCAATAAAAATTTCTTGCAAAGATATTTTTTTCTTGCATGATAGAAATATTGCATATTTTTCATGAAATATTGCGTCGTGTGTACGAAGTACTGCAAGTTTTCTTGCACGCAAGACAAATTTCGCGCAAGAAAACTTGCATCGTGGACAAGTACCTTTAGAATAATTTTACATATTTAGATATTCATGAATGATTTATATACGAGTACATTACATTAGAATTCAATAAATTTTCGTCATCTCTTTTTGGTTTTCTTAAGCTCTCAATAAAATTATTATAATTTATGGTAACAGAGATGGTGTTACCGTGGACGTGTTATCTATTTGACAAAGGTCAATGCATTTTCACAATAGAAACGTTTTACTGGACTATAATTAATTTTCCTATTGCTTATTTGAAAGTTTAATAATCAATAAAATACATGTCACGTTACGTATGAGTATAAATTTAGGAAAAGTTTTTAATTTTCTTCTGTTCATTTATAGAATTTACAAATTTATAAATTTAGATTAATCTTGCATTCGATTTTTGAAGGATTTTATTCGAAATTGAATTCAGTTTTGAGCTAAAATTTAACAAAAATATAAAAACAATAACCAAAACCAAATATCAAAGTATAACGTTTCTTCGTATAAGTAGTTATGCTCGTACATTATAAATATTCTTTAAATATTCTTTACTTTCAACACTGTAAAATTATCTAAACATTTGTGTATGTGTAAGTGCTCATTAATTTAATAAAAAGAAAATTATTTTCATCATACTTCATATTACAGTAATTCGCTGCAACGAGTGCTTTTTTTGTAAATTTCAAAAATGCGGTATTATTCTTACGTAAACATGGCCTGTGTGTGTGTTTACATGTTTCGATAATTATACGTTTACAGAATTATTTTGTTTATTGCAAGTTTTTATTCGTCCGCATTCGCACACGTACAAGTGAAACTAAATCAAAGACTATTTTTGGATAGATGCCAAAATATCCAGCAAAATTTCTTTACTACAACATTAATTATCAAGTTTTTGAGGCTGCTGCTATCCTATTTACTTATATTATTTTTTTTTGTTGGTGGTTTTTCTTCATTATTATTTGGAAATATTTTAAATTAGTTTTATCTACAATGAAATGTAGTGCTATTTGATTTTTCTTAAAAAGTAAAATATCTGTGGCTAAAATAACAGAACAATCACATTTTTGTTTTACTTTTTAGATACGAGATCTAGATTTAGGAGGTCAATTTCCTGAAATAAAAAATTTACGAGTTCATAACGCCGAATTACATGATGAAGAGGGACATATTGAAAATTTAGATTTACTTTTAGATATTCAATATAAAGGTAATTTTCGTGTATCAATCGATGCTGATATGGTTCTTGGTAAAAAAGGATCTCTTACACTAAAAGGTTCATTTTTAACATTATTACTATTATTATAATTATTTTTTGATTATTTACTTTTCATTTAATTTTTTTGTTTTTTTTTATTTTTAGTTAAAAATCTTTCAGGATTAGCACGTTTACAGTTCACCCGAAAACCATATACTCATTGGTCTTTAAGTTTTTTGGGTGATCCCCATTTAGATTTGCATATCGAATCACAATTTCAAGGTAGGCAAATGCAATCGAATATAACTAGCCTTATATTGCAACAGATTCGTAAAGCGGTACGCAGAAAGCATACATTACCGAATTATAAATTACGTTATAAACCATTTTTCCATCATGTGGAAGACGAATTCGATCCTGACGTAATACCCAATGGTAGACTACAAATGAAAGTTTCTGAACTGTCTCGTCTAAATTACCCAAATCATATTGACGATATTTATTGTACATTGACACTAGCCTCAGTACCATGGGTAGAAGCCAGACAAAAAGATGATCGAAATATTATTGCATCGATTGATGTTGAAATTCACAAAGCGAAAAATCAACAAATTGGTATCGTATTTAGACAAGAAGAAAACAATGTTATAATCGAAGCCGTCTTACACAATACTCCTGCAGTTAAAGCAAATCTAAAATCTGGTGATATTCTAATTTCAATCGAAGGTAAAAAGGTGAACACAATAAATCAAGTAGCAAAAATTATCAAAAATTTAAACAAACCGATATTTAGTTTACGTATCGAACGCTTATTTCCCGGTATAATACGCAATGATGCAATACTCGAAGATCTAGATAGTTACGAAGATTTTACAGATTTGAATATTTCATTCACAAAATCAACAGAATCAGTTCAAATGGTTGGCAGTTCAGGGACATCTGTAGGATCATCGTCGGCAGTTTCTTCAACTGCAAAACTGACTAGACGAAGTTCAACGGAAAAAGGAACTTCAAGTGAGTCGAGTTTATGTAACACGCCAACAAATTCACCGCGTAAAATGCAGACAATCACAAAAGCGTTTTCAAAAGCAATCAAAGAAGAAGCAAATGCAGCAACAGCTGCTGCCAACACCGGTACATCTGGAACCACTGCAGAAAATATCGGTAGTGGAACGACTGATGATTCTTCTGCGAATAGTAGCAGACAAAGTTCAACTGGAATCAAATCAAAATCCTCATCGTTGACTGCAATTAAAGACGGCATACCACATTTTCCGCAACATTCAACAATTGATTGTCCAGTTAGTAGTTATATTCACATGGAAGACTTATGCAATTTCACACTGGACGAAAATTCTACGTACATAAATGTTTGCGTTTATGGAAAAATTGGAGGTGATAGAATACTCTTGGGCTATATCAATATTCCAGTCAATGCAATACTTGCTGAATGCAGTGAATCAAGTTTAGGAAATATTTTGAAGATCTATAATTTAATGCCTCCTAATGTACCAGAATTGTGAGTATCAAAATTGATACGCACTATATACGAATATGCCGATAAATCGTGCAATATATTTAATAATTTATTTTTATTTTTCTCTTTATTTATCGACTTAGGCAAAATCATCCTCTTTCAACACAATCAGGATTTAATCCAAATTTATGTTTTGGTGATATTTTACTTGGATTTGTCTGGAGTGGGAACATAATTCCTTCGACTGATATTTCAAAAAAACCAAAACTAACTAGGTAATGAAATCAACTGAACAAATTGGACGATTTTCTAAAAGCTAAAAACTTAAACTGAAATTCTTTTCAGGGACATAAGTGAAAAACTTGAGATCGATACAGATAGAAATGACACAACAAACACAAAATCACATAATTTCATTCGTACTCACTTCCATCGTACGACTCAATGTGATTTTTGTGGTAAGAAAATTTGGCTAAAAGATGCGGTACAATGTCGTGACTGTTCCATGTGTTGTCATAAAAAATGCATTACAAAATGTCAAAATTCAACAGTATGCGGTCCCGTTGACGTTAATTTATCAACGTCAACAACATCAATAAACCAATCGACGACGACAGCAACAACAACATCGAATACTACATCATCACAACCACCACCATATTTAACATCATCATCACCATCAACAACAACATTACCATCAATAAATAATAATAATTATTGTAATCAATCTTCAATATCCTGCCAACCAGAATTTACTGTTACTGAAGCACCAACTGGTGGTGATAATTGTGATAATTTTGAAGAATTAGATGAGGTTATTACATACTTTTTCACATATTTTTTTTTATATTTCTTTTCATTTGTTTAATTTCTTCACATAAAGCATTATGAGTGAGCTTCAAAACGTCAATGCGTCAACGAATGTTTTGTGGTATACGGAAGTAATTAGTTTTAATGTGAAGCTTTTTAATATAAATGCAGATATAAAGCATGCATAATGTTTTGAAACTTTCAACTTTTTATCGAGGCAATTATTGCAATATTTAAACGTTTTGGAACTCACTTTATCATAATATTGAATATTTTAATTACCTACATACTGTATCTATAGAATATTTTATGTATATCCTTTATCGCAATGAAATAATTTAAATTTCCTTTTTTTCTTTGTCTTTTTTTTTCTCCTGCTATATCTATTATATAAATGTAATATACTTGTATATGTACTTACATATATATCCTTGTATGCATGCTAATGTGTATGATATGTAGCCTAAAGGAAAACTTGATAGTCATCGTCAAAGTTTTAGTGATTTATTAGTACAAGGATTGAAAAGAGTTAATTCAGCAAACAATCTTGCTATTCCAGGTGTTATATCAGCACGTAATCAAAGTAGCAGAAGCCTACCACCAAGTCCACAGCATACACCAAGGTAAATTACACCATAAATCAGAAATAAAAATATAATTTATCTTACAAAAATTTTATATATCATTAATACAAAATACCTACATGTGCATACATAATTTTATGTAGTAATACCTGTTTATATCCTTATACACACATTATTAACAATTAAAATTTTATACTATATTAACGCTAAATTTAGATTGGAGTTGAATTGTTTTCTTTTCTTTTCTTTTTTGTCTTATCTCATTATTCTCAAATTAAAATGAAAATCAAAATGTCCTTTCCATTCCTTCATCGAAAAAAAAAAAATATTTTTTTTTTAAAATTTTGGAACAAAAACAAATTTAGAAAACAATCTCTTGTTAATCAAAGCACAAATCCATTTATCATCATAACACAAAAATTGGAAACAATACCGAATAGTATCGATGAATTGACTAAAGAACAGATTAATGGTATAACTGAACCAATAATTGGTACAAAAATTGATGATATTATGAGTTTAGCAAAATCATCCAGTAAAGGATTGTATTCTGAAATGGAACCAAATGAACGAGTCGAAAAAATTAACAATTTGGTAAAGATTATTTTTTATTATGAATGAATATTAACTTTATGTATTTTGGAAATGCTCCAAAATTTTAATCTTTAATATTTTTGAATTTTTTTTTTTTTTACTTATTCAAGTTATCGAAACTTCGTATTGCCTTGGACAGTGAAACAGCATCACATGCCACTCTAGTTACTGGTGAAAATCCAAATTCTACTCCAGTTAAAACTGCATCATCTTCGGTACAATCTGATCGGAAATCAGATTCACTGCAAGCATCATCTGATATAAGTTCATCATTGCAAACTATATCTGAAAGTTCTGGATCCAATTTAAAAGATCAGTCAAATCAACAACAACAACAGCAGCAACAGCAACAAATAAGGCAGCAATCGCAGCGTGATAAGGAACGTGAAAGTGCACGTAAAGCAATTCTAATTGGTCAGTCAGAAGAGCGTGTACAGGCTTTGAGTGTTATTATGTTGTATTTATGTACAGGACTGCAGCATGCACAGGGTGTTGTTAGTCAATAAAGTTGGAAAATTGAAAAATGATAATCTGCATTCTTATAGAATAATTTACATTTATTATTATAATTGTTTTAGATTTATTTATTATCTGTATAATTATTTATTTAATTTAATTTATCTATTTAATATGGAATTTTAATAATTTATAGTGAATTTACATAATTTTACATTGAAGATATTTTACACGCATCACAGCTATACATACTTATATGATATTTAAAGGGTAGAATAGAGTAAAAATTTACAAAAAAATATATATAATATACATACATATTCGTATTAACTAGCGTTTCATATAGAAATCAAATAAGAGAAAAAATTTTATCAAATAAAAATTATTAAATTTGAAACTAAAAATCAAAAATAAGACAAACATACACATTATATGAACTAAAAAAAAATATTAAAATAATTTATGTGATATGAAAATCGAATGAAAAAATTAAAGAATTTACATTCCTCTTTAAAATTAATGCGTTAATAGAAATTTACTACTATTACGATATACGACGAATATAAATTTTTTTTAAATCAATAATTTAAATTAAGACAAAATATAAAAGAAATTGTTATTTTAATTTATAAATAAAATTACAAAAAAAAAAAGAAAAACGTAAAACAAAATACAACGTCAAACCAAAGCATTTTACAATAATACATACTATTAACAAACATTTTGTAATAAAATATACTATGGAGGATAGAAAACTGATCAAAAAATACTTAAATAATGTTCAATTTTATTCTTAAAAACCAAGTATTTTTCAATTTCTACTGTAGAAAATTGTCATTTCCCATCAAAAACTTTACCCGTCTACCCGTCAGTACGCTTACAAATGTGAGAGAAATTTATTTTAGTTTTCAAACACAATGATTGTTTGCATAATTAAACATTGTGTTTTCCTTTCTTCAATAGCACTACAGCTCTAAGGGAACCAGGGCTTTCACAGCAGTGATCTCATGATCTAATACTAACTGTGTGTGCATCTACAGTTTAATGTGGATTAGTCTATAGTCGCTGAAAGAGAAGCAAACTCATTTACATGATGGGGCTTACAGCCATCGTACAATTCCTACGATAACTACAGCGAATACAGTAATTAAATGAGACTTTTTACGCTGAACTTTACGCTGTCGCTGCCGCCCAAATAGATTGTATTCTATTTTTCGGCGACAACGAACCATTCACGACCTGGATTTTGCATAGTAGTACATAATCTATTTGCAAGAAGCAAAAATGTAAAATTCATGTTATTTATAGTACGCTGTGGTTGATGCACGAATTGTGCGAACTTTTGGCGATACACTGTAGCTATCGTCAGAATTATGCGATGGCTGTTAGACTGAACTATTTTTAGAATGATGTAATAATCTAATAATAATTTTTTTTATTAATATAGCTGTCAACTAGCCCAAAATACATTCGATGCGGTCGTGAGTTGTGAGTCGTGAGTTGTAAGAATCTTATAAAATCACAACTAATAGAAAATATACAGAATTCTTACAACTTGAAATACATTCGCTGCGGTTATAAGAATTCAACGCAAAGATTGTTTCGATTTGAAAGTCATGACTCATGAGTTTGCGTTCGAATAAAATGATGAGAGAAAGCTTTTTCAGTCTTTAAAATCATTTCGAAGTGAAAGGTTATATTTTTTCGTGCGCATTTTGATTTTCACGCTTTACCTTTAAAAATGTTTTTATATAAAATGCATGTTTATTTTTTTCACTTTCAGTGTTTAACGGTTTTGTCCAAACTCTTTTCTTTCGTCTTTTTTTAGCAGAGCTATTCCTAATGCTAATCCCAATGCCAATTCTATATTTTCACCCATGATTAAAAATTTCTTTAATTAATTAAAATTTTAAAAATTTCTACAATTAATTAATTGGTGTACTTATTAAAGATTTTCTTTATTGTATTTTTATAAACCAATCAATCTAATATTCATAAACTAAACAAATCACATATAATTACAATTTTCAATGATAAGTTTAAGTTGTCTTACAACTCACGACCGCAGTGAATATATTTCAACTCTCTTGTGGTAGTTTAAAGCTTTTGCTTACGACTCACGACCGCATCGAATGTATTTCAGGCTTAACTATCAGAATTTCTAAGCTCTTTTTCTCATCAAGCTGGTACTCATTCAAAGCTGAGTGAACTTTGGGAGTAATGAAAGTTTGGAAATAGGCAACGAAATATTGAAAATAATGTTTTTCACTTTTACTTTATGGGGGAATCGAACCTGCACTTCGAGATCACTGATCAGTTGCTCTACCACTGTGTTACCGATTTCCCTCATAATATTTCATTTGGTATCCCTTACCCTTTAAAATTGTTTCAAGCTTGGCAATGGCTTGAAAAGTATTATCCGAACTCTGCTTCAATGAAAAAACAAAATTTTGTTAAAATTAGCGTACCATAATTTCACACGCGGTCGTACAGTCACAAAAGATATTGAACGCGACCGACCGACCAAATGAGGCTATTGATGCAGAATATGTAAAAAAAGACTCCAGCGAATATTGGCTTCAGAGAAATAGACTTAAGTCCAATGAAGAAGTAATCACCGAAAATAAAGCCTATTTTGAGACCAAAGATATATCTTTCTTCACGGCTAGAATAGAAAAGTTAGAAAAGCGTTGTATGAATTTATCGTACTTGAGATAGACTACATTAATGTATAAAGAAAACAATTTTCAAAAAACATGTCGTTTTGTCATACAATACATAGTATAATCATTATCATAATATGTCCGTCATAGTTTTGTATAAAAACAAAATTAAAATATACAAAAAGTCATGAAAAATTGGCATGAAAGAGGCATAAAATTCTATGGATACCTAAGATATATTCTCACATTCATTACTAAAGCAAAAAATATATAAAAAATTTTTCATATTATTTTGAAAGTGGTGTAAGTCAATATTTTCTAAAAACAATAGCGAAATACTGGCAAAATGATATAAAAATGTCAAATATCATTTCGTAATAACAGAAAATAATGATTGATGGCATAATTCACTTTCAAAATAAATATCTCATGCATGCATATATGTGTGTATAGTACCAATAGTACTTATTTATACCTTATACTATTGACACAATGCAAAGATAAACCATGGTTATCTCAGTTTTCTGGTTTATCTTTGCGGTAACCGACTTTCAGAACTCGGTTAAGTTAACCGTGTTTCTAGAACTCAATTATCTTGTTAACCAAGTTCGAACTCAGTTATCTTTGACGTTTGTGTTATACATTTTTTTTTTATATTATATTTAAACAAACTGTCAAGCCAAATTTCAGCTTACATGCTGACTAGATGAAAAAGAATTAGTGTTGGAATTTATCTCGACAGGTGTCGTATGAATACATAAACTAGTTCACCTCAATTTAAATGTGTCACCCATACCAGGTTATCGATAAACCATTTGAGATAACCATGGTTTATCTCTGCAGTATGTCAATAGTATTACACCTTATACTATACCTTATACCTTATACATACTTATGATTAATCAAAAAATATTTTAAAAGAAATTCAAAAAAAAAAGAAAAAAATCAAATTTTATCAATATGTACATTATTATGACATAGTAATTGTTTGCCTTTTTCTGATATCAATTAAATTATTATTATAATATTGTTAATGATAATCGCGATAAATCATATACATACAAACATACATATTATATGGAATTTATTATTATCCATGATATACTGTACGAATATATGTACATTAGATATCATAAAAAATAAATGGTAAATTAATTACAAGAAAAACAAATATGTATGTTTTAAAATTAAAAATAATGTTCCAAATTAAATATTATTATTATTATTAAGTATCGTATAAATTATTATAATTGAAAAATATATACAAAATATTAAAAGAAAATAAATAAAAACATTTTAATTAACAAAAGAGAAAAATTTATTCATTTTATTCTGTGACATAAAATTAATTTCCTGTTTGATTTAGTTGCGTGAAATTGAAATTTACGTTTAATTATTTTTTAAAATTTTCGCCATAATTATAAATACTTACCAGATACTCATGCTACCATACAGTAAATGCTCATACATACTCGTATATGTAAAATTTTCAAAATGAAAAATTTTAAAAGAAAAAAAAATTCATTTCGTAGATTTTAATACCATATATCACATAATAATAATTCTTTTGTAATTTTTTTTAAAAATGATTCTGAGATTCCCAATTACTTGTGTGCGCTGCGCTGATGAATGAGATGCGAAATGATCGTTTATGTTTTTTGAATCTTTGCCAAAAAAAAAAATTATTAAAAATGAAATGTTGATTTAGCTTTTTATATTTATTTATTTATTTATTTTTTTTTTGCCTTCAATTATTGAAAATATCACTTAACAAGCATGTGATGTAAACGAGTCTTCTTTACACAAAGCAATATCGATGTGAATAACCTGTCTAAATCTGATGATACCATCTGCATATGCTGATGACAGAATCATATTGATCAAAAAAAAAAAAAAATACTTATTTCAGATCCATTGAACTATCTACTGAAACTCAAAAAAATTATTGTCACTATTGTCGTCTAATTTTCAATTCAAATTTTCGCAATTGAAAGCAATCGAAAACGTTATACAAAATGATTGATATTTTCAGATCACATCTAAAAAAAAACAAAAATAAATCAAAGCAAAAAAAAAATCAAATATAAATCAGTTTAAAAATCAATATAAATTAGTACTTTCCGTTTAGTAATCGAATATTTTATAAATAAATATGATTTTCGTGTGTTTGATGCGGTCATTGCGGCTTCCTCAAAATAAATTCATGATCAAATTTATAAATGAATTTTTATTTTCATTTTGAAGTTTTTATTTTTGTTTTCATAAGATTTTCATGATGAACTCATAAAAATATCTTTGATTTTCTTTTCTCAATCTGCATTTTAAAAATATATGCAATTTCAATTACGCAATTGACAATCAACATTTATTTTACAGAGACTGCATTTTATTTATTATACAAATATTAAGACTTTAAATTTATACTCAAATACTCAAACTTGCGTCTCAACCCAACGCAACTATGCAAATTTTTGAAATTATTGTTTGCTTTTCATTTGAGGAAGAGAAAGACATAATTGTGTTACCAGTGTTATAGTGTAATTTATGCAGTATTGTGTTAGTAATGGATAGATGCCCTCGTGCCCTCCTAAAAAAACAACGATTTACAATTAAAAAAGAAAGTATAACGAAATGATTTGGTAAAGCAAATGACAAGTTGATCGTTACAAATATGCACAATTGAAAACTCCCAAAATGTAAGAACACATGATACAAATGAGCTATCTGTATCTGTATCTGGTTTAAGATGTTAAATAGAAGAAAAAGTAGAAAAAGTTTTAAATGAAAAATCTGTTGAGTATCTCCATTATAATTGAATACTATGAAACAAAAAGCAACAGACTTTATTCCAATATATTGGTTTCCATCAAATAATTCAGTGTAAACGTCACCTGACAGCTGGTTAACTTTAGTGTTCCACCGACTTAATTTCATTAAATTCTGGTGCAAATGTTGAACTCAACAAATCTGAACAAGCTGAATTTATTCACGTATTTAGGATACGTTTGGTACAAGTGCTCATAAAAAACCTATATTAAAGCCACAATAGTGGTTTTTAAAGTCTCTGTAATCTATCATGTACTACTTGAAACTAGAGTTTATAACAGAGTTATTGATGGGAAAACAAATTCACTTAGTCCAATTTATTTTTAAATAATCTAAGACCGCCTCAATTGCCTGTTATCAGCAAGTAGACTCAAAAATCAGCATGTCTAAGCTTTTTTCCAGATTTCTGGTACTCAAAGCTAAATAAATTTAGGAAGTAAGATGGAAATATATAAGTAAAGCTGAAGGTCTAATTTAGAAAAAATACTTTTCACACTTTATACACTTCTTACACCTTGCAAACTTTTCATCCTTTGCGCATAGAATTGCTTTTGTACGCGTTACAGAAACTTCAAAAACTTATATAAACTATATCAAATTCTTCTTACTTTCATGTTTTGCCACATGAAAAGTTGAAAATTAACCAACTTTTATCAGTTGTCGATACGTCTTCATACGCTTTTCATGCGTCATCATTGGAACATATTACATATATTTTAATGTAGTTCAACTTCAATGCTTCACATACCTCAACGGATTCAAACTGCAGCTGGGCCTTCAGATTAATGCAAATAATGATTTCTTTTCTTTCATCCACTCATTAAGTACGATAATTTTATAATTTTAATATTAAGAAAAAATTTAATTTTCTTCTATTTTTTATTAGAAACTTCAAATAATTGGTGAAGGCAATAAACTGCGCAGTATAATTTTTTTTTGTATAAAAATGTAAAAGAAATGACAACATTGTTTTGTTTTTGTCTGTGAACCTAATATCAAAAATTATTGGGCCGCTTGCAGACTAAGAGCGTAACGTAGCGTAAATTTCAGAGCGTAAAATTCAAATCATATGTTTCTTATTATGTTGCATATACACCAAGCGTAGTGTAGTTTGAACCATACGCTATGTTTGAATTTATACGCGCGTAACGTTCATGCTACGCTCAATTACCCTACGCTCTTAGTCTGCGCGCGGCTTAATTCAGTGTAAGAAAAATATAATAACAAAACGTGGACTATACTACTTAGTGCATTGAAAACGTTAAAAAGCGTTACGAATTTATAAACGAACGCAATTCAAGAATGAATTAAATTATTTCTTATTAAAATTCAAGTTAATAATTTGTTTGTAATTTATGAGTTCTTACAATAGCAAACAAAAGCAGAACAGATGAAGAACGCATGAATACAGAAGCCATAACGTAAATAAAATTAAATCCTATACACTGCCAGCTAATCAATTGGATATCACTATCGTATTTGCTACCTGTTCGGCGATTCAATTTATTGAAAAATTTGAATTCTTTAATTTCCAGCGTTATTCGTTTTGTTTGCCTGTCTACTAAAGTTTATTTTGAACCCATAAGTGGATCATTCTTTAGGAATTTCCAAAAAATCAGAAACCAAATCGAGGAAACACGAGAATCTTTTAATCGCATTTAACAAATTGATTCATATGGATGTGAAACTTTGTGTCCAAGCAGTCAAAATAATAGAAAACTTTAAAGCTTTCGTTAATAGATGCTCGAGTCACTAGCTAACGAGGGGTCGAAAAAGAAATTAAGAAAAGGAAATTTGGCTGAACTGCGCACGCAAGCTATAGCAACGAAATTTGTCTTGAAATCTTGATATGAAATTTGCAGTGTAAGAGAAAATGATGGCCGGTTAAAAAACACATGGAGAAAAGCATCCTCAGAGAGCACTGATGATATAGAATGATAAGAAATAAGAGAGCAAACGATAGGGATAGGACAAAATGGAAGAAATTTGTAAGAAACCCATCTTCTTGAATCTGAGGTAATACGCACGGTCATCATCACCAATAATATTAATTGTTCATGTTTAATTTTTAAATACCTCCCGGAGTAACTGCGAAACAAGTAACAAATAGAATGGATCTATTCTATTGACTGGCGGTGTATGCATGTAAAAAGCAAAATAAAATGTTTGAGAAAACATGAACAGCCGCAAATTTTTAATATGATTAAATATCATAAATTTTGTTTAATTTTTATTTCTTGCAGTATTTTTATTACGTTTTTCTAATAATAATAAAAATAATACTTTTTTTTATTCGATCGACATTACATGATTATACTCATAGATAATACACAAATGTATCTGGCTGCTGTGATTTTATATGTAAGGACTGTCCCAGAAAAAATTGACGTTTTTATTTTTTGATATAATTATAAAACCAATTATTGTATTGTTACAAAAATTTCAATATTTATTTTGTCATAAATTTACAATTAAAATACATAATGAAAAAATTCATAATTATTTGGGCATTAAAAAAAAAATTGACTTTTCTGTTTGAGGTTCCTTAGAAGAATTCGTACAATCATATCCGTTACAGTGTCATATGTTTTTCTCCACCGATTTTTGCAGTCTACCACATTTTTGGCGTGTTTTTTCGGTCTTCTTCAATCCCTTTTTTATCAAAGCCCAGTATTTTGCAATTGGTCTTAATTCTGGACAGTTTGAAGGATTCATCATCCATAATTATACAGTCAACTTTTGTTAAAAAACGGTCATACAATTTCCGAGCTCTAGTTTTGCAAATCTTTTCCTTTTTCTCGAATATATCCGGCATTTTTTTAACTTTATTTATGTTCTTAAGTTGCAAATTTTTTTTATTCTCTGCACCGTAGATTTTGATGTTCCAACTACCTGCGCCATATCTCTCATTGGGGGGTATCGGGCCTACCTGAGTAATGCGCCTATGTTCTTCTTTCACCAAATTTAAATTAGAAGATGCGTGAAGGCCTATCTGATCCTTGTTGTCATTCGATAGAGATACTTTTCTTATATTTTGAAATGATTCTCTGCACAGTTAATACAAATGTTTCTAAATCGTTTGCTATTTTTGAATATTTTATTGTTTTATTTTCTATGAATTTGTTCAAAATAGCTCGACACATCTCTTCTTTATGTAGTGACATTGTAACATTTTTTGAATTTCAAAACAGGAATGAGTATTAAAAATCTTGAACTTTGCTTTTTATAGCAAATATTTGTCGAAAAAAGAACATCTCTCTATCATATGTTATATTACTTTAATAACTAAAAATAAAAACGTCAATTTTTTCTGGGACAGTCCTTATACATATACATACATATGTGCATTTATTTTGTTACGTTCATACATTGTACATAAGTATATATATCTAGGAGTAAAGTTTGAAATTATAATTTTCTTTATGCAACGTCCATTTTCTCAGTATACATATGTACTTAAACGCACACAGCAGTCTACATCAAATATGTACGAGTATATCTGTATTTCCTCAATCAACAAAACGTAATGTTTTACATTAAAGACAATTTATGATTTAAGAAAATTTATTGTTCTTTTTTTTTGTTCTGATTGTTTTTGGTTGTTCATATTTTGCTCATTGATTATTTTTTTTGTTTAATTTTCACCTCTCTTTAGAGTGTAAAGTGCAGCTTGTATATTTTATAAAAGTTCATTACACCGGTTGGTTCTACACAATTTGCTTCAATCATATACATATGTACGAGTATGTACCTCTAGAAGTATAGCGCAAACAATGAATCCTAGCCACATGTGTATTTCGCATATGAAAGGCGTATATAAGAAGTAATATTTTTATTTTCCTTGGAAATTTGCCAGAATTGCAATGTACACATATGAATATTGTACACATTATGAAGGATAGAACGTAATTTCACATAATAAATTGAAAACAAAACAAATAAAATTTATTATAAAATATACAAATACAAGTACGTGTGCAGTATACGTGCATACGTGCAAGATATTTTATACGCTACTATGTTCATAACGTGAACATTATTATTATTATTTGCATTTAAATGCCATCATATAATGTAGCATACACACGTTAATTTTTATTTTGATGATATGGTTGAAAAGCCGCAATTTTCATTAAACAACAAAAAAAAATGAAATTAAAAAACATGTGATTTGAATATATTCTTTGTTTATTAATTAAAATTATAAAAAAAGAAAAAAATACTTTTGAACAAGTTCAATGATGAAATGAATTACTGGGAAAATACACATAGTGCGAATAACAAGAAAAATATGAAATCTTTGTTTTCAAATTCTTGATTTTTTTTTTTCATTTTTTTTTTCACTTATAAGAACTATATTACTACGCGTTAAAATTTTGACCACAAGTAAATGACCACATTTTAGTTCTTAGACGGTATTGTCAAACGACAAAAAGTTACTGCAGTTAACCATATAGTCAAAGATCATAAATCTATTCTATTTAGGTTTTTGGAACGCTCTCCTGACATTTGCAGATTGTTCACCTTTTCAACCAAGCAAGCATCATGTCTAATTGACGGAACTTGTGCAGTTACTTTAATTTGGCTAGTTCTGTGCAACGAACTGTACAAAGAATCACGGCTGTCCATTCATATAAAGTTACTAAGGCTTTACTGGACAGCACATGTGTTGTAGAGAAGCCGAATAAAAGAGAATCCAAAAAAGCTCTAAATGGACGAAAAATTCTAGAGATTCAGAATCCGAAATTAGCAGAAGTACAGCGAAACCAGTTTAGGGATAAAGTGATGGAGGCCAAAGCTCAATTTGGGCTATAGACAAGGCTAATAAAATATATAAGGTTAGCTGTAGCGATACTAATAACCTACAAATTAAGTTGTGGCGTCACAATGTAAGATTTCTTGAAGCATTCATAAGACCGTATTATGTTAGTAGAAATTTCGATGTTAAAAAGATGAATTAAAAGTTAAAAAATTACTAAAGATTACTAAACAAAACAAATTAAGTTATTTTTAATAGTTGATAAAATATAGATTTAGTGCTCTAATTCTAAAATACATTCGTGTTTTAAAAAACAACAATAACAATTTAACATTTCTTACAATATGACGTCAGAATCGGTTGAAAATCTGATTGTAAAAAAAGCAAAAAGTTTTCCTATATACGGCTACAGCTAACCTTATATATTCTATTAGCCTTGGGCTATAGAGCCATCGGAGAGAGAAGTTAATTTTGCAGTTGCTTACTTAAATCTTTGTAAACAACTGCAACATAGCGCATACATGCTTTCAAAACTTAAAACAAACATTTTTATTGAAAGTTGCAAAAATCTTAATGTATCCTTCACCATTTTTTTATCCTTTTAGAAAATTTGGATTAATGTTTGTCATGAATTTTGAAAAAGTTTCGATTGTCGGAAATAAACTATAAAAATTAAATAAAAATAAATCTGAATAATTTATAGAGGCTATTTAAAAAAATTTTTTTTCTAGACATTATTTTAATTTTAATGATGTTTTGTTTTGAAAACAAGGTATAGTAAACAAATTAACAATGACAAAAGCATATATGTACATATGTATACTTTCACTTAAAAATACAAACTAACAAAACTCAAAATAGAAAATTTTTAAATTTGCCAATTTTTAGAAAAATTTTCACAAAATAAAAAAAAAAGAAAAATATTTTCAATATTATCTTCAATTGTAGTTTTTGAACTCATTCAATAACTGCGTAATGAAACGAATTAAAAGCACAAAGAAAAATTATTGTCATCATTTTTATTTTTATTCATCAAAATGAGTGCTGTTTAGATACAATTATTTTGGAAAAAATATAATTTTTTAATATTCAAATAAAATAGTAAATTGAATTTACAATCAAAGATGATAAATACATAAATACAGAATACAGCCCACGACAAAAATATAGTCACAACTAGATTTTTCTCGCCTACTATTTGTTGTGGATTTCAGAAATTTTTATCATGTGCTTTTTATTTATTTTGGATGGCGTACATAGGGTACATGGTGTAGTAATAGCTGTTTTCGATTTAGTAATTTGAAGTAACTTGCGAGTAAAAAAGATAAATTTCTGTACTAAACCATTTACTCGCAAGCTACTCACGAATAATTTTTGTGTTGTTCGATTTATGACAATTTATCTTAGACACATTTTTGTACTCGCAAATACTTAAAATTGCTATCTATATTGTCATTGGATGTACATACATACATTTTAAAGTCAAAATTCTAAAGAATTATACAAAAAAAAATTAAAAATTAAATTAAAAAACAACGATACAAGTATACGTAGGTGTAATTCGTACATACATACATCACCAGTCAATTTGACGACCTCACGCATGGGTTTAATTTTTTAGAAAAAATAGCGATGATTGGTAAATTATATATAATTTTCCTTCTAAACAGATTACTGTTAAAAAACTTTGCAATGCACATATACTTCCAAATTTTCAATTTTCATCAGGAGATCTTGAAATACAATTTAACGACGAGATTAATAAGATGAAGTCGTGCCACTTATATGCATATATATATTTACAACACGTAAGTATATATTCACATAATATACGTCTAAAAGTTATGTTACAATATTTATGTAGGTACATATGAGTATCTAAAAATATTAACTAAATTTAAACGAAATTTGAAAAATACGACATAAAATGTTTTACGTGAATTTCCAAGAACTGGCGAAATCCCAAAATAAAAATGTATATTCAATTATGATTTTGTTAATTCTCATTTATTTTTATTTTGTTCAAGAAGTTTTTTTTTTTAATTAAGTAGGTATATGAACATACGTATAAAGCATCTTGAACGTAATTTGTATGAACAAATAAATTGACAACTACTTAATTTAAAAGAAATGTGTATGTTTTTTAGTTGTTTTTTTTTTATTATTATTTTTTTGAAAATTTACATGCGAAATTAATTAAATTCATACGCTAATTGAAATTCTGAAAAAAGGTATTAGGTATACATGCGTACAGCATACATGTGCATATGATAAATTATAATTTTCAGAACACAACATCAAACAACAAAGTCAAAAATTTAATAAATTTTATGTTTTTATTTTTATCCAGAAACTAGAAGTTGAATTACTACGTGTTTAGCCAGATATGCGTGTAGCGTGTATACCATGTATATCTGTATCAGATTTAATCCAGATTATAAATTATTAAATCCAGACAAAAATGTTTAAGTCACAGTCTGTAAAATATTGATAAAGGTCCATTGCCACCTATATGTAGGCCTTAAGTAGGCTGATGTTGAAAAATTGAAACTCTTAGAGAGGAAGGTGCTTAGATGGATTTACGGAGCTACGAAAATCAATGATAGCACAAACATCAGAAAAAGAAGTGAAGAAATATATGTACGTTCTGTATGATGAAGAGGCGTGCATAAGAATTCAGTGACTCAGGTGGATTGAACATGTTAACCGTATAGAAGGAACAAATCATTGTAAGGAAATTCTGCTTCGAAACGGAGAAGACAAACGCCCAAAAGGAAGGTCTAGAAATAGATGGTGGGACTCTGTTAGAAAAGACATTAACAAACTCGATATTATAGAAACTGGTTGACGACATCAAGGGATCGAGAGAGGTGGAGGCATATTCTCCAAGAGGCAAGAGACCGAGCAAGTTCTGGATATGGCCGTAGCAGTAGTAGTGAAAAATGTTTAAAACAAATAATTAATTTTCTCGGATAATCAAAAAACACTTGACTTATTAAGTAAAGTACTATCTTTCTTTCTTCTTCATTAGCTCAACAGCCCGTGGTGGGCCAAGGCTTGCTGTAAGATTCGCTTCCATTCCTCTATATATTCCGCAATGTACTATCTTTACTTTTCGTAACATAAAAATTATTTAGAAAATACATAGAGCGTTTTCAATTGTATACATTTGCAATTATCAAATCCGCTAATGAGCAAATATGCAATCAACTAGCATATATCCTTTCATTGCACAGAATATGAAGTCCATTGCTAAGGATACTACCACATACTACATACATAATAACCAACACTGAATAACTAAATTCCACTAATACCTAATACTACAACTCTGTTAATACAATTAGATTTAAACAATTATGTTTGGTTGCATTTTAAGATCGAGTAATAATTAAAGTCTTATTTAACCACCACAAATTTGCTAAATTAAATCTCTGCAAATGATCGTAGAACGTCGACATGCGCAATTGAAAACACCTAATATGTACACAAATATCCAAATGTCATCAAAGAATAGATACGATGTTCCAGCCACGTAAGAAAAGACACAATTAAAAGAATTTTAACCGTTTAAATTATATAGAGTGAATTTGTTTAATTTTAATTGTATTTAATTGTATTCACCGACATCTCCTTTTGATATAAATATTTATTCTCCGTAACATTTTGTTATGATATCTCTACACTATTGTAGAGAGTATGTTCAAACAAATTTTTCCTGTAAATACATATACAATCGTTATTTGAATATTTTAGGATTAGATAATATAATAAAAACAAACATTAAACTTTAACGAAAAATATAAAAACAAACACTTGTTCATTTATTTTATGATTAGATGAAGGAAATTTTTTCTATTCCCATATGATTTATTGTGTGTATAGGGAATTTTATGAATTCTCAACATAAGCCAACAAATATTCAAAATTTGAAAACAAAGCATTTCTATAAGATTTATTTGATCTTGACTAAAAGAAATGTAAAATACGTAGATTTTAAATATAAGAAAAAAATTTACAAAATGGAAATGTAGGTACATATACATCGTGAAAAAGCATTTTAACAGATGATCTTCATTTCGAACCATGTAATATCAATTTAGAAAATTTTGTAAAATTTTACGTTTCAAAATTAAATTTTCATTTTTTTTTCTCGTAAACTTGAAAATTATTTCCTTTGTTTGATTTTTTTTTTTTCAATGTTTTCAATGTTTTCAATTTTCTATAAAATCGCGCATGTATTATACATGATTAATAATAATACTGTATACATTTTTGATTAATGTGCAAAATCATCACTAATTTTTTTTTTCGTTTTGTTTTGTTTTTATTTCAATCAAAAATATTATGTGTTTTCCCGTGTTTTTCCATACTCCGAAAAATAGAATAGAAAAAAAAATAACAAAGTTTTATTTTCAATTTTCTTCCAATAAAAATATTTTAAGAAAAAAAAAATCAATTATTTTGAATATGGCAATGCCAAATTAGCAATAAACAATAAAACAAGTAAAATTTAACCACAATGACGAAAGCAACAAAAAAAAATACTAAAAAAAAAAACATAAAAAATGAGATGCAGGTTACTCACATATGAATGTACGTTTTAAAATTTAGATAATATAAACTACATATACAATAGATCAGCTGAAAAATATTACTGTGAAATTGCACAACGTATCACATCATCGTACCACATGGAGAAAAGCAAAACATTCTTTGTGTATTATTTTTGATACGATATTTTCTATAATTTCCTCGAAAATGCGTATCACACTTAAAGCTCATCAATCGCAACGCAATGTAAAACGCATACGCTCACGTAAATCGAAATTCTCGCAAATGTCGCATCATTTACATGAAGTTTAATATTTAAAAAAAAAAAAAAATTTTGTTTTCCATTCCAATTCCAATCCAACCCATAATTATTGCATCCCACTCTATTTTCAATCAGAATTAAATTAATTAAGTATTTGCGCTATATTATTTTCCATATAATAATAATAATGGAAGAAAAAGCTTAAAAGCTAAATAAACAAAACAAAATATGTATTTTATTTTTTTCTCTTCTCTTTATTTACGTATGTAAATTTTAATTCAATAATGAGAATAATTTTGTTTTTGTGTTGTTTTTGTTTTAGTTTTCTATTATATTGTGTATTTATATACATACCTACATTATTTATTATTTATGTGATTTTTATTTACCTATGCTTCTTTGTAGTTTGTGTACAGTTGGGTGTGTGTGTGTGCGTGTATGTATACACTATTGTTGTTTATTTATCGTTTCTCTTTCTTATCTCTCAACTATAAAATCAGCTGTTAGCGAATAAATGAAAACATTTGAAAAACGGAAATCGGTTACTTAAGAACAAAACTTATCAATTGTAAAAAAAAAATTAAATTAAATTAAAATAAAATTTCAAATAATAGAGTTTGAAGCAAACAGATTCTTTTAAGTATACATACATATATTTACATTTTTATGTATACATAAATTTATGTGGTTGCGATTGCAAGTATTTTTGAAAAAATAAATTTTTCTTTCTTTTTTTTTTCAATAAATTTAAAAGAGAACAACAAAAAAATTATAATTACCACAAAGAAAAAGAAAATTTTTTATAACGATTTTCTTGCTAATTTGTGAAGTGTATTTATTATCAATAATTTAAAATTTTTGTGCAACAACAACAGTTATTAATTACATAGCTTTTCGTGCTGATCTTGAAAAAAAAAAAAAATTTTTTTTTGTAAATAAAAATATAAGAATAAATTTTTTATTTTTGTGAATAAAAAAAATATAAAAGTGTTAAAGTAAAACAAAAAAAAATTTAATATACAAAATGAGACAACAACATTCAACATTTGGTAATGATATCACAAACAGGACACCACCAAATCCAAACGATAATAATAACAACAGAAATAATAACGGAAATAATAATAATAATGGTGATGATGATCCAAATGAAGTACCACCACATATTGCAAGAATTGGTGGTAAATTATTAATATCACATGTTGCTGGACGTGGTGTTATACGAGTTGTTGGAAGATGTGAAGATGCCAAAGAAAATAATATGCTCGGTAATTATAATAGTGCATAATAAATATAAGTACTACATAGCAAATATACATATCAAGTAATTGCAATTCAATTCAATGTCAAAACAAAACCATACTAAAAACTGATGATACATTTTTAATTCATAATTAATTCATAATCCTGACATTACATTGTAAAATTATTTAATTAGAAAAAAATACATACATACCTAACTGAAATCATATAGTTTTTTGCTTCGTGTTTATTTAAAATAAAATAAAAAATGAAACAATAGAAAGAAAATAAAATTATTATACATACTTTATAACCATTTTTGGAATATAAACATTATAGAAAGGACAACTGGATTGTGTTTTTTTTTTTGTTTTAATTTCACAACAATTTATTCTATACCATATGAAGATTATTTAACATAATATGGTGTATACTTATTTGGAGAAGTATCTACATATATGTATATAAGTACATAGAAGTGAACGTAATTGTAATTATTACATCGCGTTACTTTTGTTTAAATTATTTATCTATTCATTTCATTTTTTTATTTTTTTGTTTTCAAAATTTTCTTTCTTTCTTTTTTGATAATTTTTTCTTTCTTCCTATTATTTAACTTTACTTGTACGATATGCAGTTACTTATAGCATAGCTTATAGTGAATGTAAGTTATTTAACAAAATAAATGAATTTAAAAAAAAAAAAAAAACAAAGAAAATTTCTATATTAATGAAAGTCAATCATCGATTTCTATAATAATTTACAATGATTTTTCAAAGTGTAATTACTCATTCATTTACTCTTAGTACATATAATACGCGCATACATACGGTACAAGTTTGCACTGAATTCAGTATTTTGCTAGTATTTTTTTTTTTTTTCGTATGTAGATACATAGATATTTATTATCGTTGGCTAATATAAATTGTAAAATGAATGAAGAAAATTATAAAATGCATAAGAAACGAAAAGAAAATGAAAATAAGAAAAATATATAAATAAAAAATATTTTTATAGGAAATAAAATTTTATTTTGAATTATGAAAATTTATTTACTGTGTATGTGCGCGTGCATTAACGTTCACGTACATATGTATACATACAAATAATAATGCATATCTATAGTGTACACTTGTGCAATGTAATAAAGTATATATTCACCATTGTAAAGAGTTATGGTTGTTATGATATAGCACATAATATATACTTATGGGGAAGGCTGCGATCATAGACTTTTTAAGTTGCGCGAATTCACGTGAAAATATCGAATAAATTCGCTTTCCAAAAGATTACATTCATACATTATTGTATAAGCGAATATCATCTATCACAATTTTTGAATTAGTAAAAAATATATTTTAAAGTGATTATTGTGTAAAGTAAAAAACAAAATTCCATTTCAAAGGTTTTCCATGCGCGAGAAACGTGTAAAATTTGGTAAATTTCTGGCCACAATAATTTATTTCGCATGTGTCTCATATGATATTTTTCTTCCTTCATTTCTTATAAGTAATTTATTTCAAAAATTTAAAACTTATCAATAATTTCACATATATTGAATACACTACTCAATATTGATGATAGAGGCGAATTCGAGCGACTAGTTCCATCACAATTGGACCAAATTCATTTGCATAGCTATAGACACTTGGCCCATATGTATTCGTATGATCAAAATCATTTACAATGTGTGATAAATCACATTCGTATCCGCATATTTAATTCTTGCGAATTATTCGCTTGTATTATTTGCACGAATTTGGATGACAAAAAATCGCTAAAAATTCGCGTATCCATTGTATGTGATCATCAGATCATCCTTAGTCTGTCAGTCTTAGCCAGACTTGCAATTAATATGAAAGCAATTTCAGCATGCTAGTAGTTTACACAAACTTACATATTAACTATTAAGCATATTTTATATAGTTGTAAGTTGCATTAACTTTTATTTTCTTTTATTTTCATTTTTTTTTTTTCAATGTATATTTCACTTTAAAGTTAACTTAAAGATATACAGGAAGTTGAATGCTTAATGAAAAAAAAATTGCTAAACAATAACATATCCTACTTTAAACATTATTCTCACAGTCACATATATGTAATTATAATTGTACGAGTATATACGAGTAACTACATGCACATTAAATACTAAATAGTAAATACACATATGTATGTTTATAGCATTACACAGAGTAACAGTAACGTGTTGCTAATGTTTGTACTTTTATTATTTACTATAACAGCATACGAGTGTATACAGTAGTGCAGTATAATATAGTAATTATTACACATTACCTTACCTTTACATCATTTTCATTATTTCTCTTATTCGAGTTAAAATTTAATTAGAAATGATTTTCTGTATCAAACACATACACCATAAATACTTACATACTGTATATGCATACCTACTCGTACTCGTCGTTTAATTACAGTTGAAAGAAAATACAAAAAATTAAATCAATTTTAATGTCCATCCACAAATACATATGTAGTATGTATGTATTGTTGTGAAAAATGTAGAATGAGAAAGTGAAAGATGTTGCCTACAAAAAAAAAAATAAATAAAATTACCTAGACCTTTATAATCACTCTACTGGCCACGCCATTCAAATTACGAAAAACAAAACTTTACAATATTAACACATAGTACCTACTTATGAGTATTAAAAATGTACAAAGGAAGAAATGAAATAAATTTTTCAAATTATTGCATTTTTTACCAATTTACACAACTTTCCATTACACATAGTACTGGTAGTACATATACAAGATCGTTTTTATATGAAAAATTTAAATTAAAAAAAAAAAAAAATGATTGTAATGAATTATTTACGGATTACGACGACGAACTATAATAGACAAGAAAAAGTGTACCTTTACTTAAAACAATGATGCTAATCATACTAATCTAACCAAATAAAAATAAAAAATGAGAATAATGAGAAAAATGAATAAAAACTCGCGGTAAACGCATGTAATAATAAAAATGGTCTAGCAAAAAACATGAAATACCTAAGTAAAAATGCAGAACATGATTAAATACATTTTTCATACCGTGATAATTACAATTTATTTACAAATTTTCTTACCACATTTTTTTTTTTTTTTTTTGATTTATGCTGCGCAATTACGTTAAAAGTGAAATTTACTTCTTGTTTTCTTGTCTATAAAAGTTTACAGTGTAAAAAAAAAATATAATCAAGAAAAATCTAAATGAAAACAAAACTCGAATCTACAAAACAAAAGAAAAAAATTATCTTATATTTTTTATTCTTTTTTAATTTGATTTCATTGATTAAGTTTTAGAGTATTTTTTGTTTTTTTATTATTATTATTTTGAAGTAAAAAATTGTGCTACATAATTTGCAACAGACTACAGGTATACATATACAAAACATAGTGACAAATTTGTATTCGTACGTACGAAAAAAATATTATAAGTAAGATTACAGTGATGAACAAAACATTTTACAAGAAAATAGAATTAAATATTGTGATATTAGGTGTTTCCGATTTGGCAATTTCAAGTATTTGCGAGTAGAAAAGGTAAATGTCTGTTCTAAACCATCTACTCGCAGGTACTCATGACAAATTTTTCAAGTAGTATTTAGCTGGAAGTAGATGCAAGTAGTTACGAATAATATTTGTGTCGTTTGTTTTAACAATTTATCCTAGACAAATTTTAGTACTCGCACGCAAGTACTTGAAATTTGCAAATCGAAAACACCTATTTTAATCGAACGATTTTTTTTTTTTAATTGATGAAAAAGCATGAAAATTTGCAATAATAAAGAAAAGTGTGATTTCAAGCAATAACTATTGAAAAATGTTCTTCATGTTTAACTTGTCAAATTTGTAAAATGACAAGAAAAGATAGGTTGTTTATGGTGTGAAAGAAAAATGTAGAAAATAAATTGAATTTATAGCGGTATTGAAATTCAAAAAAATATTCGCGTAATTATTTTACTAATTTTGAAATAGAAAAATCGAAAATTGAAAAAAACATTGTTGATATTTCTTCATTTGTGAATTTGCTTCCTTCATTTTGGACAAAAATCTCTTGCCATTTTTATTCAGTTGCACAGTATATTTTGTTCACCACTGTTATAATACTCGTTACATTTTTTTTCTTATTGCAATGAATACACACACAAGTACAGATATACATAAGTATAAAGAATACAAATAACAATAAACATTTTATACTTAATTTATATTTATATACATATCATGCACAGTGTACATACACAAAACAGCTTGTACATAATACACGATGAACTCAAGAGCAATGAAAATCTTGTTGTAAATAAGAAAAATGTGTGTAATGAAAAATTACTCTCAAAATGAATTATTTATAAAAATAATGTAAACATCTGATAAACATTACATACATACATTTATATGCGTTTATTTATACTGCATGTCTGTACATACAGAAATGTGAATGATATTAGTTTGTTAGATTTATTAAACAAAGAAACTTTTATTGTAGATATTATATTGTCGATCATTAAAATGTAATTGAAAATGAAAATTGAATAAAAATGTACGTGCATATTATAAACATACATATGTATATGTAAATATAATCTTGAAAACTGTAAAGCTATAGCTGTATACGCATGTGTGTGGATAATAATTTATGAATGCTGCGCTGCGTATTTGATTTGAAAAATTTATGAAAATTCATTTGTTTTGCGCCATCAAATTTTAATTCATCATTTAATTGTCATGTAAAAATGAATAATTATTATTATTAAAAATCATTTATCTGCGCCGATATGTTTTGAAATAATACGAAGGTAATTCAAAAAATTCCCGGAAAAGCTTCGTCAGTTGGAAGTAACTAGCAGGCCAACATTTAAGAAGTTTGGTTATATTTTGAGTGTTTTGAAAGCGTAATTGCTGTGTATATAAAAAACTAATTTATTTGTTTTTTATTTATAAAATGATACAGATACCTGAAAAATTAGGTAGATCCGTAGATATTATTAAAACATTGCCAAAAGCGTTGCGCGATTAACACATTAAAAGATGTGCCGAACTTTCATTGAGTTTTCGAACAAATACGATTCAAATCCTGAAGACTTTTCGCACCGTATAGTGACTGGTGACTGGTGATGAAACTTGGTGGTTTATACGTAGAAAAATAAATCCATAAAAATCAACAACTAATCTATTATTTAATTTTTCCGGGAATTTTTTGAATTACCCTCGTACATTGTGATGATAAATGATAAAATCACATAACACACAATTACATTACTCAATCAAATTGAATCTAAATTGCTTAATTTTGAAAGATCTAACTAGATAAATATCTTGAAAATGTATGATTTATGTAGAAATAAATTCATAAATTTGATCGCTTTCATTCGCTGTAGTAAAGTAATTTATTGGATTGGCATGATTACAAATTGAAAAATATAAAACAAAATAAATTTTCGAGTGTGCACGTACGTAACACACATTTGTCAATATTACAATTAATTTCTAAAGATTTGATCAATATTAAGTAATATTAAGTTAATATTTTGTATTTTTATTAATTTATCATATTAATTTTAATGTAATGTAAAAAAGTTTCTAAAAATATCGCGTTCTATGGTTCTATATCTATCAAATAAATTTGTAACATAATCAGTTGTACGCGTCCGTCTATCACTGTGAATTTACATTGTTTTTTTCGTTGAAAAAAAATCAACCAAATTTTTTTTTTAACTAAATACATTACAATACACCACAAATTAAGATCGACAGAATTTTATTTCCTTCAATTACAAGTTGTGTATGTAAATAATTTTTATCTAAATAAACAGCACGTTAAAAGCTTATATACATTTAGATGTTACATGTGTACATACATATGTATTAATAATTAGTTAAAAGAAATATATTTTAATATTATGTTAGCTGTCGAGTTATAAAAAACATAAGTATGTGGAGACAGTGAGAGTTAAAAGTAATTTGTACATCATGAAAATAAATAAAAATTCATTTATGTATTTAATGAATTTTTCGAAAATTTTTTGTCCAATTGGTAGAGATTGTACCAGCATATTTTTGTCAATTATGGTGTTTACTCAGCATCCGTCTTTTAGAATATTTTCAGAGTTTCTATATGTTTTCAATATTTCCATTTCCGTCTATTCTCTGTCTTTAATTGCCATTTTCAAATTTTTCTTTCGTAATATTCTCTCTGAATCTTTTTGTATTGCATTTCCGTTGTCTTTTTCCATTTTCATTACCGTTCCATTGCCATTTAGTCCATCCCATCCCAGGCTATTCTTTAGCTTTCTGAACTAGAGTTTTTATTTTCTGTGAGCGGGTAGTCACCCCACCCACTGCACAATCTCCAATTACATCTACGCTATTTATTCCTTTTTATTCTTTTATTCCTTTAACTTTCACTCGGAATTGGCCACTCGGTCTCCATTAAAAGTTTTCTTACAACTATATGAAAGGCAAGATATAGCTAGGGTGGGAGAGGTGAGATGCTTCATTTCCGTAGATACGCCATATTCAGCGCACCTCACTACCCAACGGTCAAAATTTCTTAAACTTAGCTTGTGACAAGCTTATAAAAATTTACAAATATTGCTACTGAATTTGCTGTTGAATCAATCAATAATGTTGATAAAAGTCTTTCAACGCCGAACTTTCAACTTTAAATTTTCAATTTTCTTTTACCAGAATTAAAAAACATATTTCACATTATGTAGATACTTTCGCCAAAACAAAAATAAAATCATTGTTTTTCAAAGAGATTTATTTTCTCTTTGATGTTGGATGCTTTTTGCGAAGAAGATCTTCCCTATAATTTATTTTTGAAAACGTTTTTTATTGTGAGGATGTACAAACACTTTTGATTCTCGCTGTATATAATACAAATTTTTAACATGTAAATATGTAAGTAAGTACTTGTATATACTTATTTTAAATATTGTACGAGTATAATTTTGTAGTTTTAAAATTGAAATAGATGCGCAAAAATTATATCGCTGTAATAAGTTTTTTTTTTCTGTACTTTATGATACTTATTTTGATTGTGATGATATCAAATTTATTTTGGCAGATAAAATTATTAATTTTTTTTTTATAACTATATAGTATGATGAGGAGTATTTTATTTTCTGTTAATTCATTTATTTATTTATTTTGCGTTGTTTTTCTAAAATAGTCTCACAGTCCTGTCTTCTATAAACTTAAGATACTTCTGATATTTAATACTTTGTATATAGCTTGTAATTATAGACATTTTAAAAACGCATATACTGCACCGTCCACTACATAAATGACATAGCAAATTTTGTTTGTATATCATTTTGTAAATTATAAATTTAATTTCCACGCAAAAAATGTGAATTCATAATAATAATTACGAAATCATAAATGAAATTTCAAACATTTTTTTTTAAATAATTTTGTTTAAAATATTTCTAATTCTAATACTCGTAAATATTTTCTATAGTATTTGTATAGCTACATAATGTGCATATATATAATCAAGATTTCAATAATCTACATTATGAAAAGTATAAAACCACTGTATAAGATTAATGCAGAAGCCAGAATTCTAAGTCGAATTTGACTCTAATATTTTATCTTCGCAATACTACAGCGCTTGTATGTATCACAGCTGTTATCAGCTAAACATTATTGCTTTCAGTGGCAGCAGTGTAATTTATGTTAATTGCATTTGTTTAGTTTAATTTATTTATCTGAAAATGATGATTTACAACAGCACAATTTAATTAAATTTAATCACGTTCAAGTGCGGCAGGTTTAACTTATATGATAAGTAGTGGAAAATACGATTTAAAGAGCGACAATAATAATTACCTGTCAAAAAACATAGATAATTATAATCGTGATTATTTACAATTATTGTCAGAGATATCTCTTTGTATAATACAACATTCTAATTACTTATATAAGTAAATACCTGATACACACTTAATGTATGAATACACATACATGATGTTCATAATTTTCTTATCTTATTTTGACAAGAAAAACAAAAACAAAAAACCAAAGAACATATGAAATTTTTGTAAAATACATATATTCAATTCGAAATGATGACTTTACAAAATTGTAAATTAATTTTATAATGCGTTTTGAGTTTTGCGTTTTGCGTTTTGCGTTTTTCGTATCGTATATACATTTCCGGTAGTATATGAAAATTTTTTTTCATTTCACAAAATACGCATACCTATTATTCTGTGTCGATTTGATTTTCGCAAAAAATAAATTTAAGAAAATTCTCAAAAAATTATTAATGAACAAAAGAATGAAATTAAAAATTAAGATCACAAATACACGAAGAAAAATAAAAATTATTGAATCAGAATTTCTATGCTATAAATTTTCTTTGTATATTCTGAAGAAAAAACAAAAAACATAATTACGACTTTTTCACAATTAAATAAAGGAAAACACATTCAATTTTTTGGATTTGAATTTTCGTGTTTATCTTAGGTTTTCTTTATTCCGTTTATTGGATTATTGCCAAAAAAATTATACAAAAATGAAAATTTGAAAAAATGAAAAAAATAAAAATTTCTACTGAGACTAAATTCAACAAATTTTTCCACAATGGAATCATAAAGTCTCGCATTAGCTTAAAATTACAAAATGAAAGAAAAATAATAAATTGAATGTATATAGTATGATGTTCTATAGTTACCTTATGCCACATACGCTTATACACAAACTACGTATCATATCACATTTACATGCATTATAAGTAGCAACCAACAATAATTATATATTACTCGTAGTTGTTAGACTAAAGTTTCGAATAATATTGACGTATAAAGAAAAGAGATTTTATCATGTTTTTCACACCTACACGCAATCAAAATGCGGAAATTTTCAATTTTGCGAGTATCGTTATAACTATATATAATAACAAAGAAGACAAAGACAAAAGAGATTAGTGTAAAATTAAGATTTTCAGTCAAGAATAAAATGCAAATTAATGAATTTGTAAAACAAAATATTACGGTCAATGTCATGGACATTCACTACAGTCAGAACCAAAATTCATCCGTAAAATTAAAATTTGACATTTTGAACATCAGTAAAAAAATGCTGATAAAATTAACAAAATTAATTTTTATTTAAAGGAAAATTAATATTTATTTCTCACAACCAAAATATGATTAAATCAGCTCTGCAACAAAAAGAATAAAAAAAAAATCTTAGAACAATACTCGTACATATCAAAAAGTACAAAATTTACAAACCATGCAAATGTATGTATGTACTTACAGCAATATGTGGCAATATTTTATAGATCTCAGCAAGAACAACAATAAAATATTTCATGACAGGAAGTGCACTATCTTAATCGTTTAGCCGCTAGAAATAAGGCTTCAAAGCTTTTAGTTTCATATTTCATTCACCTTCTTGTACCAATGACACCTTCTGTGTAATATTGAAACCGTTATCTACATATCGGGCAAAACAAGATGACAAGATTCTAGTAAGCTTGTTTTTCAAAACGTGTGGATACTATGTTACAACTGCCTTATTACAAATTTCTGTCACATTACTAATACCATAGATAAATAAAAACCAAAGATTTGACAAGTAGTATGATTCAAATTTTTCTTCGAACGGAGCTATCGCAATCACGATAACTCCACTCACCACAGAGTACATATACATAATGTACTTTACTTACCACGAATTACACTACTTGTCATATCTTTGGTTTTTATTTATCTATGTTAATACATTGCAGATTGCAGTAAAAAAATTTTCACTGCGTTGTTTGCTTAAAATTCACACAACGATTGCCGTCACAATACATTTTGAAATTGACTGCTTCGTCAAAAATTTTACTTTCAACATTTTGGAATTCATTATCATACAGATTCAGATAATGATGATGTCATTTAATGTTTGCATACATTAACATTAAATGCATCTTTCGTGTTAATTACACATTATTCGCGATTACATAAATGATTATTACTATCATCACTTGGAAAAAATCACTTTTGGTTCTCACTGTACATATGTATATAAAGGCAAAACAAATTTACGTATTAATGTTATTTCATTTTTTTTAATACGAAAATATGAATTCTTTTATAGAAAAAATGTTTTTACATTTTGTTTTTTTTTTTTTTTTTTTTTAACGTAGTCGTAATGACGCAATACTTTTATTCAAAAAACTTTATACGCTCTACACACGGTATTTTTAGATTTTTTCTTAATAATTTTGGTGAATTTTCGTTATGATCATCTTCATAAAATGAAACATATTCAAACATATACATATAAGAAAATACAAATAATTAATTTATTTATGAGATAAAAATGTCATTAAAATAAAATATAAAATAAATACTTAAGGATAAATGGGACATGACGATGTCTGTTTATTTGTAAATTTACTTAAGAAATTATATAAAACACTGGATAAACATACTAATACTGGAAAATAAAATTAGGACAAATCAATTTTGATATCGAAATTAAAATCAAAAAAAAAAAAACAAACCAAAACATTCGCGGAAAAGCAAGCAAAAGTAAAAATAATAAAATTTTACAAAAAAAAAAAAACATGATATTTATTCAGTGCAATAAATTTTGAAAAGTTCATTTATAAAATATTGGCAATAAATTTATTATTCAAAAATGTAACAGTCGTCATAGTATAGTAGCACAGATCTAATAAGTAAACTATAGTAAAACCACTAGATATAACTATATATGTTACTTAGTTGTGTGGTAGTAGTATTGGAATATACGTGTACGAGGGTAATTCAAAAAATTCCCAGAAAAATGAAGTAGTACACTATAGTTTTTGATTTTTATTGATTTATTTTTCTACATATAAACCATCAAGTTTCATCACCAGTCACCAGTCACTATACGGTGCGAAAAGTCTTCAGGATTTGAATCGTATTTGTTCGAAAACTCAATAAAAGTTCGGCATGTCTTTCAATGTGTTAATCGCGCAACGCTTTTGGCAATGTGTTAGTAATACCCAATTTTTCAGGTATCTATCTGTATTCTTTTAAATAAAAAACAAATAAATTACTTTTTTATACGAGTATACACATCAGTTACGCTTTCAAAACACTCAAAATATAACCAAACTTCTTAAATGTTGGCCTGCTAGTTACTTGTAACTGACGCAGCTTTCCCGGGAATTTTTTTAATTACCCTCGTATATAGGCAGGGAGAGTATTGCAATCATAACAAAAATTTAGTCTTTAGAAATAATTTATTTTATTTTGTGCAATATTGCAGCGATCGTATATAGTGAAGATTTATGTAGTATAAATAAAGCAGATCTACTAATGTATGTACATACAAACATACATACATACATGTTACATGTGTAAGCAAGGATCTCTTTGGTTTGTTAATGAATGCAATTGCAATATTTTCTTTTTTGTCTGTTCAATTTAATATTAATTATAATTTTTACAATATTTTTTTTTCTTCATACAAATTGTTACCAATGCAATAATTTTGTATGTACTAACTCGTTCAAAGCTAGTATTATTATAAATGCATTCAAAATTGTACGCAACCGCGTCTTTTATTTGGATTGTGCAATATGTAATGTAATGTACATTATAAATCGTAGTATAATCATATATTATGAATGAAAGTATGTATGCATATACCTAAAATGAGGAATTTAATTACCTATACAACAGGCCTACAGTTTATGCATTGATTATACCGCACGTTATTAATTTTCCAATAAAAAGTTAAAAAAAAAATGTATTTACACATTCACGAATATTAAATAGGTACAATTATTATTATATAACTGATGAGATAATAAATAATGTGGTAATAATAGTAAAATCAGCCTAGAAAATAAATGATACATGATAAAGATATTATATTATTAATTACAATATTTTGTGACTTTTTAAACAATTAAGTATATAGACACGTAGCGTATCGATAACGTATGTACATATGTATACATTTATCTTATTAAAAGAAATAATTTGAATTTGAAACAAAAGATTTTCATTGATTTTAATTTTAATTGTAAATGTTCGTTACTACATTTTGTTTTTTCAACAAAATAATAAATCTCACCATTTTTTTTCGTTAAATTCGATGAAATTTTGTGAAATTATATCTGGTATTTTCATTTACAAATTATACGAATATACTACATACACACAAGTAAGTATGTTGGTGTACTATATGTACATAGGTTGTCTGAAAAGTTTCTAGCCTAGAATATGAAGATGATTCTTCTCGTCGAACTCATTTTGATACGACGATAGTACATGCCTTGCTGACTGTAAAAATTGTAGCCATTTTGAAAGCTCGTTTGTTGTTTTGACAGTCATTTATGTTACTTAATATCAGTGTTTTTGTAAAAATGAGAAAAAATCGAATATCACCTCACACTTTAGCGATTATGACATGATAAAAATTCATGAACTTTGATTTACACTGATCAATAATCTACTCATATTCATCAGATTTGGCCTCCATGAACTTTTTCCTATTTCCTAAACAAAGGAAATTTAGGCTCGTGGATTGACAGAAAAATTTCATCAAATTAATATTCATCGTATCAGTAGTAGCATATTTTACAGAGCAAGATTAAAATAATTATTTCGATGGGTTAAACTTAAAGAGATGAGAACATCGTTGACGAAGTGTATGTAGACGTAAAGCGAGGCAATGTTGAAAAATTATATATAATTTCAGTGAAAAAATACTTTTTTCTATGTTGGAAACAGAAACTTTTCAGACGACCCTTTTATATTATTGTATTTAATTTAGAGCTTGTTCAAAATTCGTAGCGAATAATCTGCGCATGTTTCTCTTGAAATTAAATATGTACATAAAATGATTATATGTATTTGTGTTTTTCTCCCATATAAACCTGAAAAAGTGTAACCACTACAATTATAACCTCTCTCAAAGCATGACGCCATACTCTCACTGCGCATATATTCTATTCGCTACGAATTTTGAACAAGCCATACCTGGTTGCTGCAATAAAACGCATGGTAACACCTGTGTAATCTTTGAAAACATATGATTTTTTTGAAAACATGTGATTTAACGTTCGTTTTTGTTTTTGTTATTTCATTTATATATATGTATGTACATATTTACATTATAATATGATGTATTATTGTTTACGATATAACGCGATTAAAACGATATAATGATATGAATAATATGAGAAATAAACAAACGTCAATTCAACAGAATAGAGTGTAATATGAAATGAATGTAATCGGCAATCGTACACAATAATCGTTAATGTATGTATCTTTTTGTTTAGTTTTTAGTTGGCAATGGTCCACAAATCGCCTACATCAATTTCTATTTATAATTATTATTTTACGATACAACATTTTATACAGTTGCTGGATATTATTTAAATTTATGTACACATGTACATTACATTTTCTTTGTTTCACTTAAAAATCATAATTTTTCTTTCGATAAAAATTTTATAAAAATTATTTCAATAAATTATAAAAAAAAAAAATAATATTTTAATACTTTTACATAAGTATTTTACAATATTTTTGATTTGGTTGCATAAAAGAAAATAAAATTATTAAGTTAGTATATAATTTAAAAATTATAAATAATTGAAAAGTAGTAAATGTTTTGCTTTAATCAAATAGTATTTGGAATGGCTTCGCAAGTGGCTCGTGTTGTATGCCGTTGTGATGAAGCAAATGAAACTCAACATTTAAGTAAGTCAAAGCAAGTCAAAGTGATAAAAGTTATTAATTTTTGTATACTTCTTTCTATTCAATATTATATTTGTTAATTGGTAATTAAAAATATTTAAATGAGAATATATGTATGACATATCGGTAATCATATGTACCTAGATATACTATAGTACATAAAATTGCTAAAATGTTGATTATCTAAACTAAATGAATTACTTAAGTAAAGCACAATCTGTACGTCATACTATTGATACACGGCACTGCCTCAATGATTATTCTTCCAGTTTTCATTCGTGTGAATAATAATAATCACTCTAAAGACCTATAATACACGCACTTTTTCGAATAATAATTCGTTCATTGTCAGTTACAGTTTATACATAAACTCGTATGTAAATGTTTTCATTTTTAATTATCAATTTTAGTTTTTTTAACTATTTTCCATCGATGGAATAATCATTTAAGTAGTGCAGTATATCAACAGCATATAAAGACAGATACTTTCAATTTCGTTCCGCATGCATAGGTGCTGAAATATGTATCACGTACTATGCGTATACTGAGCACTTACTGTTTTATCTGAACATGAATTTACAGAGATATTAAAATGCAGCAAGTTTGTAAGCAATTCAAAATTTAAGCATTATTTAATTGGTTGTGCTTCAACAAAAAAAAATAATCAAAAATAAATAAATAAAAAGAAGTAAAGAAATGACGCATACGTATATACGTAGGGCCATATTCACCAACCACTCACAACTTATGACAGTCATAATCTAATTCACCGAACGTTCTTAAGAGTGCTCATAAGAACTTATGAGTGGTTGGAGGTACTCATAACCATAAGTGTTCTGTCAAATAGCATTTCTGAACTTTTTCGTAAATGTTTTAGTGAAAAGAAATTAAATAAAAAAATTAGATAAAATTATTACTTATATTGAACTCTGTTGATAATAGAAAACATTTTAATAAATAATGAGTTTCGAGTACTTGGACTTATTTGATACTAGCAGCTCATCTTCAGATGAGACTTCTGAATCTGAAAATGAATTTTTAGAACTGCTAGGTACTCGAATCAAAGAAAAAAAAGTCAAAACTAAAATTGATTATTACAATTTGTGCGACGATGACGAATTTGAACGCCGTTTTAGACTTCCAAAATTTATGTTCAGTGAGCTTTTGAACAGAATAAAAAATGATATTCAAATTGAGGGTCACAGAAATAATCCAATTTGTCCACAAATTCAATTGCTCATTACATTAAGATACTATGCCACTGCCAGCTTTCAATCAGTGACAGCAGATCTATTTGGAGTATCTCAACCGACTATATGTCGCATAATATCTATAGAGTGTCTAGAGCTATCTCTAGTTTAGGAAAAGACGAAATATAGAAATTCTATTTTATTTTATAATTATTTAAAAACAAAATAAATTATTATAAAAAATTATAATACCTAAATAAATTATTATATTTTTATAATTATTATAAAAAACTTGAAAAACTTTGATACTTCAAATTCAAAATATGATGTGAAAATTAATGTTTTCTTTCTTTCTTTTATTAGTTTGACATTTCGAAAATTTTTCGAAAAAATGAAAATAGTACTGCCATATAAATTTTTAGGTAGATTAAGAGTGCTTGGTGAATAGCAAAATATTTTGCAGTTTTGTTATACTCATAAATTTATGAGAGATCTAAGAGTGGTTGGTGAATTTGGCCCGTAATGTATCGCAATTCTATTGAAAAATTAAATAACATTATACTACATAATAAGTCATATGTCATTACAAATTACTGTGACCTGCTATTTTGATGATCACAACTTCTGTCCCATTCTTTAAATGTCAAAATTGCGACTTTAACTCAGAATACGAAAAGTCGCAACTTGTGACTCTCCATTACAATTGTTACTTGTGACTTGTCAGTGATTATTTTCAGAATAGGCAGGTTAGCATAAAAAATTGTTTACTATTCGCAACCTGTTATACCTGTCATCAATTAAATTATCATATTGCTGCTCATTTATCATTTATCATATATTCATTTTCTTGTTGATTAACTTTTAAAAATTTTAATTTCCATTTATTTTGATTTTCAAATGTATATATGTATGTATTTCAGATCTCTCAGAATGTGAACTTATGCAGGTGCCAGATGCAGTCTATCATTTAATGAGAAATACAGAACTGAAAACCTGTGATCTTAGCTGTAATGTGATTACAAAAATTCCACCAAAATTTGCTGTTAAATTTAGTTTAATCACAGGTACCTACATAATATACAATTTTTTAAATTTTTTATCATTTTTTAGATTTTTTATAATTTCTGTAATAATTCAATATAATTTTTATATCGAATAGATTTAAACTTATCACACAATCAAATGTCAAAGCTACCAGATGAATTGGCTGATTTAGGTTCATTACAGCGATTAGATATTTCACATAATTCATTTATTGTTCTGCCACCAGTTGTTTTTAAAATGCCAAAATTAAAAGAATTACGAGCCAACAATAATGCAATTATTGGTAATTATTTTTAATTACAAAATAAAATAAAAAAAATTATTATGTAAAAAAAAAAAATATCTTCTAATAATATTTTATTTTTTCTTTATCACTTCTAACATAATATAGAAATCGATACAGATCAAATGATATTATCTGATAGTTTGGAATTGGTGGATCTCAGATATAATCCATTCACAAGATCCTGTTTTAGAAAATTGAAAAATGCCAAAGTTGGATTTCGTATTGAATTATCTGAACTACAGGAAGAAGAATGGTAGTTATTATAGCGAACAGATGAAAGGAAGCTACTAAAAACAAATTTATACAGTGTACATACAACATGCGATGCTTTGAATATCATCATCAGCGATCTTTTTCATTAAAGCTACTCTATTTTTCTTTTGATCTTAAGTATATAATATCTCATTTTATTATTATTATTATTTTATTTTTATACCTAGTATTACGTAAATATTAGTTATCTAGTTAACGGAGATGTAAATAGATAATAATTTATAAGAAATCAAATAATAATAATGTAATATAATGTAAAGTCTATGGTTAACAATTACATAATATAATGTATGTAATAAATTGTTAAAATTGAGAATATTACAAATAAGGACTAATGCAATCGTTATACTGACTGAGTTAAAAATTTTTTTTAAAATGTTGTACATATGTGATGTACATAATTTCATTGCGAGTTGATATTTCATTAAAAAAAAAATGTATACAGTAGGTCCTCGATTTGCCATGCTAAAGTCAAGTCGGTCACCGACTTTAAATGCTAACCTTCAAAATAGAGGAGTTGTGTTGGAAAATCATTGTGAGCCAACATAATGTTTACTTATGTGTAAAAAAGAAAAATTTTAAGGAAGTAAAAGGAAAAAAATATTTTCTGAAATAAGGAACACTAAACTCGAAGCCAGGGCTACTGAAAGACTTTGTAAATCGAGGGCCTACTGTAATGTGAAAAAAAAAATTGTTTATTTAATCATTTACATTACTGTGATGCCGAAGTACATCAGAAAATATTTTTAAAAAAATATATAATATTTCATAACTCATAACTAAAAGCAAGATATATGTATGTACAATTAAGAATAAAATGATCGCAAAATATTATAAATTGTTAATACTTATGTATCTTTCATATAGTTCTTATAAAATTGAATTTAAAATACTAGACTAATTTTATCACAGTTTAGGTATGATTTTTCCTGTATATCTGAAAGCCGAATTTTAATAGTTTTATTTGAAAAGATATCAGATTCGATTTGTAGATTCTTTTATAAATTACTGACTGAATTTCATCGCACAATTATGTACAATTATTAATTATTTACAAAATGAAATCTCTAAATTATTATACTTGAATGTACATATATGAAAGGAATCATATAAAACTACCATAAAATCGATTCTGTTTGCTATTATCTCTAATTTACATAATTATTAAGAAGTATACATATAATGATATTTGTAAATTTATTGTTCTAAATAAAATATATAAGTTGTGATCTCATTTCTTTTATGAAATGTGTTATTGTTTATTAAGAAAATAATTTTAACTAATAATATAATTAATGTAAGAATTTTTTAAATGCGGATAAATAAGAAATGATTATGAATTTTTAGAATTACTATCTTATAGAATGAATCAAGCATGCTAGTCATAATCAACTCAAATACTCAATATACTCATGAGTAGTGAATTTTCAAATACTCATATTCAAGAAAACAAACAAAAAAAAAAAAAAAACAAAATGTGTCAAAAGAGGCAAGTTTGTTTGTATCATTATTTTGAAAGAGTTCTAGAAATTCAAAGCATTCAAATCAAAAATAATTACAAACATTATTTAAATTATATTTAATTGTGTAAAGTGTAAGTTAATTAATATTATTTATAATTATGTTACATTATTAAAAGAAAACAAAAAATAAATGTAAATAATTGTAAGAATAATAAAACAGAGAAATACACAATAATTGTAAAAAAAAAGCTAAAAAGAAAATTATTTAAAAAAATAAATATTATGTATCATTATTTTAAATACTAATTTGTATACATTTACATATGTTTAAATACATGTCATATTTTAAATGAAAATTTTTACTTAAAGAATGTATCGAATATTAAATATTTTTTATTTTAATAAAATATTTGAAAATAAAGATATTTACTATTTAATATTAAAAAAGAAAACGTTGAGAAAAATTTTTTGTACTTGAGAATATCATGTTTTATAGCGAAGGTACAATTTACGCCCTTGCTTCCAAAATATATTCCGTATATAGTACTTTCATCATTATAACCGTCTATAATAGCTGCTTTCGATTTAGCATTTTCAAGTACTTGCGAATACAAAAATGTGTCTAAAATAAATTGTTATTGCCGCAAGTAATTGAAATTGTTAAATCGAAAGCAGCTCATGACATGTTTACAGCGACAAAATCGCGCAAATGGGAGATATTTTTAAAATTTCCTTTTATTTCCACTTCATAAAAGAAAACCACAAAAATAATCAATGATTAAATCTTCCACTCAGTAGTTGGCAGTGCAAAATTTTATGTTTCCATCACAGTGAAATTTCAATAAAAAGAATAAGCAGATTCTACTGCGCACGCTTCCCCTTAGCCAATCTTAACCGGCTGTACTGTATTTTTTGTAATTTTATTTGAAATCACAATACATAACTATACGTAATTTCTCATACAAATAATATTATTCTTCAAAATCAAATTAGAATGTAACTTTGTAGAAATTATATCCTAAAAAGGGTTAATATGGACCATTTTTGGCGATGGCGTCATTTAGTGGTCAGAAAATGCGTATTTTATAATCAAATTTCTGATCTCTTGCACCAGGCACTCAATGTTGTTGATGTTTTGAGCAGCTAGGATAGACGATAGAGAATCAGAGTATGGCTGGGTTCAAAAATTAATCATGATTTTGCAGTGTTGCAGAAGTGTTGCCGCAGTGTTGGCGCAACATTGATTATTTATGTTGCGATGCTTTGATGATGCTGATTAATTTTATGACCGTTTTGAAGTTTTGTTGTCTTTTAAAATTTTATAAATCTGTAAAAATTTACAAAAATCAAAAATAAATTAAATAAATAAACCAAATTTTAAATATTGAAATTTAACTCACTGTTCATTGTTTTCTTGATCCATGATAGTATTGATAATAATTTAAAATCAACTAAACGTCACGAATTTGAGGTTATTTATTCATTGCAAAATCAAAAATCATGATGCAAATGTTGACTTTGTGATAAGTTAGTGTTGCGAATAAAATGCAAAAATGAACACATGATTTTAATCATGATTACTTTTTGAACTGTTGACGAAAGCTTCTTTTGCAACACTAACGCAGTGTTGAATTTTTGAACCCACTCTATATCACCACCACCCGAAATCACGACGCTTAAGTGGCGCAGTCAACCAGATTGCAGTCACCCGAGTACTTAAATGCAGTTAATCTTCTCTGAAACAAAACAGTCATCCCTCAACACCGCCTTTATATACAGCAGCGTTGCCAGTGCCCTCAGAGGATTCACTAGTCTCTGTGTATTTATGTCTCCTGTGAGACAAACCCGAGCAAATCTCCGCATGCAAAGCGCGAAAGACTTTGTTAAGTCGTCAATTCTGTAATCGTGTATGCGTTTTCCTGTAAAATATGGTTTCATTAAAGAGCGAGGGGATGGAAACTGCCTTACCCAACGAAGAACATTTTACACGAATAAATTCCTGCACCAAGCCAAATAGTGGAGCTTAAGGATCCACCACCTGCCTGGAAGTAAGCCTCAACATAAGTTTCATGACACGATCCTCGATCCAAATTCCGCATTCTGCAAGCAATGCAGAAAATAATTAATAAAAATATTATAAAATAAAATTATGTTTAAATCAATCTAAAAACCAATATAAAAATATATCAAAAATTTATTTTTCGTTATAAAAATTAATTAAATTTAAAAAATTCTGAATACGCCTTACCTTACCTTACCTTGATGATATTTTGGTTCCTTTTTAATTAAACTTTTTAAACTAAATTATTACTAAAATTGTACTAAAAGTATTCTTATAGCGACCTAATAGGTCATTATGTTCTAAGACGATTAATTAATGAATTAATTAATTTTGAATTCTGGAGACTATCATCAGCAGACGAAAATCATTTAAGAATGTTTGAGAGGAAAATTTGGAAAAATATTAGAATAAGGTACATCGATGAACTAGAACAGTTGATAGACACATAGGACATAGTCCGCTTTATTAAAGCACAAAGAATAAGATATAAGAATATGGCATATATCGAGGATACCACCCAACAGAAAACTCAGAATACTCTTTGAAGGAGAAATAAGAGAAAAAAGAAGTCAGGGAGAACCAAAAAAACAAACGCTGGTATGACGATGTATTAGAAGATCTACGTGTTTTGAAAATAAAAAACTGAAGAACAAAAGCAGCAGATGGATGCGAATAGAGGCAAATTGTTGAGGAGGCCAAAAAGGGCTAAATTTTGATTAAAAAGTCGCACCCAAAGAAAAAAATTAAAAAAAAAACGGGCTGTAACTTAACAGTAACTTTTTTTGATTTTTTTTTTCTTAATGTTTTTATGAAATAGCCCATTTCGTAAAAACCGTTATTCTAATTAGAACGCCTAATGACTCGATGGAAAGGCCAGTTTAATTTACTTCATCTCAATATGTTTTGAAAATTGTTCTGCATAGTGAATGATATAGTAATTAATTGTTTGAAATTCTAATATTATAGCATTTACTTACTTAAAATTCTGTTGACATATTTTATGCATGATACCAATCTAAGCATTTGCTATAAGACTTTGCTTTGTTTTGTAACCAAGTTTACAGTAGAATTTGCTGTATTTTATATATATTGGTAAATGATATATTGCATTTTGAATATTTTTTATTCATACTTTAAGAGAGATGTTTCTTAAAAAGATATGTTGTTTTATAATGCTTTAATATGAATCCTTTTGCCTATAAAATCCGAAAAATGTTTTATTGAGTTCAAATATGAACTTTCAGCTGGTGTAATACCCAAAATAATAATAAACCGTTCACGAACTAGAAGACTATCAATATTCAAAAAAAAATGAAGAAGATGAATATTGGCCCTGATCACAAATGACAATTGGCAAAGACGATACAATTTTTATAATATACATATAAAAGATAAAACTATTGTTTCGAGCAAATATCACTACATATAATGGGTAAAAGTAATTCCAAACTGTCCTTAATGTCAAAAACTTGATTTAAATTTGAAGTAATTATTCTAAATTATGTGTAAAGGCGCCTTTAATCGCCATTAACGATTTTATTGGCATTCGTGATAAGGGGCATTTTTTCAAATCAATAAATACATTTATGTTAAATTTTGTGACTTGAAATAAACTGAAAAAGTGAGAATTAACCTTAAGAAACTTGTAAATATCATAATTATTCAAAAATTGTGAAAATTCGTATACAGTGTATGATTTACCCTACAATTAATTTTTGAATAGTATTCTTCAAATACTAAAAATTAGTTCCAACTATGGCTAATGCATACAATTTCAAATTCAAATTTATATGTGAAAGAAAATCCAGGGAAATTATTCGATTTGAATTTTAACGAATATACATCATAACTGAAATTTTATTTGTATTTCCGTTTCAGTAGCAATTTTAAATTTGGTGAAAATAATTTATATAGTTTAGTTTTATCATTTTCCACCTCAAAAATTTTTTTTTCAATTTTACAACTTTTTGTTTTTATAAATTTTCAAATATTCCGTAACCCGAATCCGCATATAGTAATCCAAATTTTTATTTAAAATAAGAAAACTAAAATTTTTAAAACACAAAAATAAAAAATAAATTATTTTTATTCACATTTAGCTGCGAATTTTGTCATAACAACTTGTACGATGAATCCATATCTCTCTATAGCTACCATATGATGTATAGTATACGCCATACACGCTCCATTCAAGCACACAAAAAAAACGTTAAATTTGAACAAATTTCCCCATTGTCCTTCATTAGCATTTGTTTATTTATTCCACAACCCTGCATCCATTTTAGCAATATTTATGGAGAGCGTTCCAAAACCATACAATAATTAATTTTAGTTAAATATAGCAACATTTTGTCGTTCAAAAATACCTTAGTTAAAGCGTTAGAGAGATCATAATTATCAAATATGTGCTATGCGTTCAGAAACTACAACGGTATGGTTTATTTTTAACTATGATGATTAAAAACTCAACCATGCTCAAGGGTAAGGTTACTGATAGCTAGCTGATAGTTAATCAGTTGATTCTTTATTATTTTCATCGGCGTTACATATATAAAATTTTGACAGCTGATACTTTTTAGCTACGATGGTAATCGATGGTAACTATACTGTAAAGATAAATTGAAGATAAGGTGATAAGGTTATGGCTTTTCGGCTTTTGTCTTTACAAAGTGTAAAGATAAACTTTATTTATCATTTTAATGATTAGATCTAGAACCCTAGAATGATTTATATTTTTTGCAGTGCTGTATTAGTAGCCTTTAAAGAGTTTGAATCCGCATTTAAATCATACAAAATGGGAATTGTACTGGTTCCATTTTATTTATTTAATACGCATACATAAAGCGTTAAAGCGATATAGCGGTACACACTGAAATCACAATATTTCCTTTCCTTCCGTTCAGTGCTTTCTTTGAGAAGTTTCAATTCAGTTGATAAACTGAACTGAAGGAATACGCATTGAAGAGTAATGAATCAATGTGACGTCATCCAGTGTGCATTAAGACTGTCGCATGAACAAGGTAAATGACTGAATAGTGCAAAGATATACTATTTTTACTACAACTACTTTCTTCGCATGTTTAAATTTATTGAATCTCGGTACATTTATCAAGTCAATACGCCCAAAAATATGTACATCCTTGCAATAAAAAAACACAAAACACCCAAAGTTGAAATTGTTTTATATTAGTGAAAGGATTTTAGTAAATTAATAAAGTTTAGTAGTAAAGTACAAACATTATACATATGTGAAAAAAGATTATTTTTTGTCTAAATTTAATGTTTATGAGTTTAATTTTAATAATTAACAACGAAGATTTCTGAATATATTCAGTTTGTTAATAAGAATTAATTGTAAATAGTAAAATTGAAAATCAAATCGATTATCTCCAATAAAATTTTGATTGAATCCTTCAAATTGATATGTAACATTAATTGGTAAATTATCGGGTACAACTTGACTAACTTCCACATTAAAATAAACACTAGCAGTTGCTTGTGGATTCGGGCAATCATCAGTCGGTACATAAAATAATGCACGTAATCTATAAATTAAATTAATTTGTGTTATTTCCTCATCCAAATATTGAACAGCAAATTTGTATTCATGTGGTAAATGCCAATTCATCAAATATAATGCTACATATTCAATAATTCTTGAACTTTGAAAATATTGTATTGTTGGCCAACAAAAATTTATTCGTTGTCGATTGAAAGTACTGATCATATTATAATCTCTATAATTGGACATATATTTTCTATTTTTTTTTAAATTAACAATATTCTCTGCTACCTTTATAATTTTATCAACAAAAATTTTAGCAGCTTGTTTAATTTCAAGGAATTCATTTTCATTTATTTTATTGATATCATTTCGATCAATATAGAGTGAAAGATATTTTTCATATGCATTTGATTTTTGATTAATGAGAAATGATCGAATATTTTTCTTGAGATTTATTTCTCGATTTTTTACGATGTCCATACTTAATTGACTATGAATGCTTCTAACACAAAAAGACAATATTTTTGGTATATTGTATTTTTTATTCGGCTGTTCTTCTTGTTCTAGACTTGATGATGATATCCTAAATTTTCCAGATTGTAAAGATATTGATGAATCATCATCAAATTTCATTGCACTACTATTTGTTGATTTGTTTGTGGATTGATCATCATTAATTGATTTTGATTTTGAAATTTCAGAATCTAAATAAGAATTTACCAGTGATAAATTTTCATAACTGATAGCAGTCATCTCTGATTCTATATGAAAAGAATTTATTGAAAAACTTAATTTATAGTTATATTAGGTACATAAAAATATAATGTTCTTTACTTTCGGAGTAATAGCCTTCATAATCTTCTTCAATATCATTGCATGAACTTTTAGTAAAATTTGATGAGGTGTCATCTTTATTATGGATTTGATCTTGATCGATTCCTATTTGAAAATTTGATTCCATTGCAATAATGTGTATAATCACTTTTAAATGTGTTTAATTTAAAAAAAAAAAATGTTTTTAATTATTTATTATATTTTATTTATAAAACTATTATTTTTTATTTTCAAATGAAATTAATTTTATTTTTGGCATTAAATTCTAAGTAAACTGAAAAACTTAATCATGAATTTTGAACACACATAATAGATGCTTTCGATTTGGCAATTTCAAGTAGAGAAGAAAAGTTAAATGTCTGCGCTAAATCATCTACTCGAAGCTACTCATGAAAATTTTTTCAAGTAGCTTCTAGTAAATGCAAGTAGTAACGAATAACTTTTGTGTTGTTCGTTTTAACAATTTATCCTAGACACATTTTAGTACTCGCAAGTACTTGAAATTGCCAAATCGAAAGCACCTAATGTAATTTAATTATTTCGAAACTGATTTGTGTTTGTATATGATTTTATTTTTCTTTTTGAATATTTTCATTTTTTCGTTATCAAAAAAAAAATTCAAATCAAATCAATAAAAACATACATACATTGGTAAACAGAAAACATTTGCTAATAAAGCCGCTTCTACATTCAAAGCAGTGACTTCAACTTGGACTTCGATTTTCGACTTCACTATATGCTTAACATGTAAAAGTAGCTATCAAGTCTACTACATCGAATGTAGAAGTTCTAATTCTGATACATATCACATAATCCATTAAGTCAAAGTCGAAGTTGAAGCCACTGCATTGAATGTAGAATCGGCATAAGTCAATAAAAATATTCAAAATCGATTATTTTTGTAGGACTTCAAATTACATCAAAGAAAAAAAGATTAATTGAACACCGCAAAAATAACAATCATGATATTCTCATTTGAGTGTGCATTTAGAAAAACATATACGAAGGCTTATAGAAAGACCTAAAGGAAAATATTCCAATTCAAAATATACTATACAAGGCCATTAAAATATGGTACCATTAATATAATGATCTATGTCTAGGGCAAAGGCTAAGGGTATTTTTTCAGTCAGAGCTCGGAAAGTGAACAGATTAAAAAGGATTTGTATGGATCAATAATGCGTGATTGGAAAAATTTAATAAAGACCTTATGTTATTTAAAATATTTTGTGTTTGGAAGATGATTTTGAAATTACGAAATATTTCCATCATGAACTTTGTCGTTTCGTTCAACAAATCACAGATACAGCCAACCATTCAATTTTTATTCGTTAATTTTTAAAAATTGATTAGTTATTAATTTATTAATTATGTTACTTTTATGAGAAAAATTACGTAATTTTATTTGTGACTTCAACTTTAGTTTCGATCGCTTTGTAAGGATTAAAATGTTTTACAATCTACACTTGATTGTAGGATAAGAGTTAAGTAAAATTTTACACTTACTTAAAATTTTAAATATTCAACATTTGAATTTTTTTTTATTTTTTCAATGTCTAACCAATTTAAATCAGTAAATTCTAACTTCGAAACACAATGACTCTTAAAATGATGGATGTAGAAGAGCATGTAAGGTGTCATTAGAGAGAAGCGAGGAGATTCTTATAGATTTCTCTTAGATTACTTTCTCCTAGATAGTACACAGTAGCAGTTATATAGGGCGTTTCGTGATTTCAGCGGCTAAACTGTTGAGATTAATTACCCCTCCCCCCTGTAGTACGATTTTTTGTTTGTCGAGATGAGACCTATCTACCGTTTGCGGGTTGACCACCCGAGGCCGGACACCCTATTTATGTAATATTTTGTTTCATCTTTTTTTACCTTACAAATAAAGTTAAGAAATATTTTGTTTTTAATTATCAAAAGTTATTCCAAGTAGGTATAAAGAATTAATTTATCCCCCACTGTATGTAATTTGAAGTCCTTGGGCCTTCCTTATCGTCATAGACGAAAACTAAACGTTTCGTATCGGCTTGTTAAAAATTCAATCGTGATAGTCAAAATGTTTCAAATTCAAACGATTCTCATCGTCTATTCAGTCGTTTACAGTATATTAATATTAAATTAATTTTATTAAAAAAATGGATATTATTTGTCAACAAACTCAAAAATTATATTTTAAAATATGAACAAAATAACAAAAATAACAACTAAGCCTTTTTTTTATAAAACAAAACTAAATTGTATTCAATTAAACAGAAAAATGTTGTTTGTAATACCATTTCAAATTCAATAACGATCATTTCAATTTCAACAACAACTATTTCAGTTTTAACAAACACCAATGTAAATTTAAAAACAAATCTTTTAAATGTAAAAGCTTCATTGAAAAAGTCGGTATTGTATTATAATTAAAAAATTAACTGTAAATGTACTGAATTCAATTGAAGAATATGTTGAATCAAATCCGGGGATCACTTTCAAGAAGATTCAAAGGCATTTACAGGATAAAAATCACAATATAAGTTTGCAAACTATTCATAATGGTCTTTGCAAATTGAAAATAACTTTAAAACTGGCAAGGTGTGAAGTTGATAGAATGAATCTTCCTTCTACAATTGAACAATGTAGGTACTATGCAATATAATTTAGTAGATACGCTCCTGAAAACAGAAAAAATTAATTTTAATCGACGAATGTGGATTCAGCTTGCATTTGAGAAGATCTCAAGCGAGGTCTTCACGAGGCACATGGGCAAATGTTAGAACCCCTACAGTAAGAGAAAGAAGAGAGATTGTTGTTGAAATGGAAATGTACTATGTAGCTATATACCCTCACTTAAATCGACATAAAATGTGTCGACACAAAATAGACCCATTGTATAAACGCTTCTTTATATTGAATTAACGCTTGAATCGATTTAAAATAAATCGATATAACTAATCGGTTCAGTCGATTCTTAAAAGTGTATAATATCGGTTTACACATAAATCAAAATCAGCTGACGTAGAAGAAGAAAGTGTTTTTGTGTAAAACTATTTAATTAAATTCTTTGGAAAATTTCGCACTAAGTAAAAATATTTTTAAAAAAGTCTGATTTTTAAAAGAGCAGGTATAACTGTTTGCAAATGAAAATGAAATGTCATTTTTAAATCGATTTAATTTGAACCGGTTAATTACAAAGTGTATAAACACATTGGGATAGGTTCAGAATATAAAACCAGTTATAAATCGATTTATATTTTATGTCGATTTAAGTGAGGTTATATACTATACATGGTAATGGTTGTTGATGATTTTGAAATAGTATCGTTATTGAACTTGAAATGGTATACATATATAATGAATTTATATGGTAGCTCCATGTACCACTAAATGTTCGAAACGATGAAGTTTGACAATAGGAATTTTATATCGTTTCGTTTCGTGATTGGAATCGTGTATCGTTTATGACGATAAGTCCCCTTATTTTTTACAAAATCTTCGTATTTGAATTTTTTTGTTATGAAATAAATTATAAATTTTTTTTCACCACTGTTTATAGTAATACGTAAAATATATTGTAATTAATATTTACTATATCTGCTTGCAATATACACATACATATAATATATTTATTAATATTTATGTGTATTATTTATATATTTATGTAATACATACATAGTTATATATGCATGTAAAATGTATGTATGTATTTATGTATGTACATTTGAAATATTTATAATTTCATTTATAATATTATACAAAATATTATGCATAATTTATTAATTTATTATTATTATCATTATCATTTTATTTTCACACATATTTTTGCTTTAAGTATACATATATATTTTTTACATTATTTTATTTTTATTTTTATTTTTTTATGTATAAAAATTTTTAGAGAATTTTATTTTAATTACTTTTCATATCAATAGAATTACAATTTATTATATGTGTATGTATACATAACATTTGAAAATAATATTTTTCATATCAATATTACATACATACAGTACATTATGTATTATATTGTATAACAGATGATATTATGTACTATGTATATTTTATTTATTTAATTTATTTTAATTATTTATTAATTACCTTCTTTTTATTCTTTAGGAAATTTTCTATTATGTTTTTGTATTAAAAGAAATTCGAATTATACGAGTACATATTTTTATATTTAATTTTTTTTTTTTTTTTTTTGTTTTGTAATTAATTATAAGTATTTTGGTATTATCCTATTATGTATTATCAAATAATTAATTTTTGTTGAAAAAATTCAAAATATATATTATTTTAAAAATTTTATTTTCTGGATTCATTATTATGTTTAAAATTAAGTAAATTTATTCCTAGTAGTCCTACTACATTTTTTTTTTTTAATTTAAAAATTCTAGCAAACTTATCAAAAAAAAAAAAAAATCAAAATAATTTTTAATAATAATTTTCAGTTTTTTATAATGAATAATTTTAAAATAATTCTAATCATTTAGGATGTACATATGACTTTTTAAATATTTTGTTATAAATTGCTCAAGATAAATATAAGGCGCTTTACACAATAAAAGCAGTTAACATCCAGCAGTGGTAAAAATATGCTGGTGTAGGCAGAAAATTTGTCGTAGTCAAATTCAGAAACATATTCAAAGCAGATTATTCAGTCAATTGTCATATTTATTCTTGTACTACTCTTGTCATACTTGTATTGTAATACTTCAGCAGTTGTGGCGTCTGAATTTCAACATTGTTCAAACACGTTAGCCAGCAGATTTTCTACATAGATGGTTCTGCCGTCATTGTGTCAGCCAGTGTCAGCATTCATTTATTAAATATGATAGCTGCTGCTAGCTAAATGAAAGGCTGATTGTAACAGATTTGTGTTGGCTGCTTTCATTGTGCCTAGCGCCATAACAGTATATCTGGTAATAGAAAAATTTGATATTTTCACATATAGATTATTGACTAAAATCTAAAATATATATATCATTTATGACATTCTAATAAAACGATAATTAGAAGATAGAACATTATCAAAGAATTAACAACAATGCAACAAAAACATAAAAATATTGAACAAAAACACAAAATTTGCAAATAACATTTTTTGTTTTGTTGTTAATTAAAATTCTTAATAATTTTCAATTAGAAAAGAGCACTATCTATATATATATATCCATTATTTATGTATTTACACGTTATAGTTATAAATATTATAGAAGACCGTATTTTTGGATTTTGATTTTTTTTTGTCATCCACATTCAAAATTTAAATTAAATGCATTCAACTTTTGGTTTGCGCATTGGGTTATTCATTAAACAAATCGCAATGGATTATTCCATATTAATTTTGTGTTTATAGTATAGTCATTCTACGCTTTGATGTACTTTATCTGTATGCAACATGTAACTGATTTAGACTCTTATGATATCACTTGATTTTGATTCTGGCTCATTATCACTATTGTCGCCTTTTACATTTTCTATTCACCTCCCCTCTCGTCACATGAATACATCACCAGTTAGAATATCATTCTTTCTAGGTGTGGTCGGTACACCATGTGGGCATGTTTTATCAGATTCATCCTCGAATGTGACCATTTTTTCACGCGGTTTTAATAATATTTGTGGTGGTGCTGAACATAAATTTCCTTGCGATTGAATATTGTGTGTTGTTGTACTTGTGGATATCGGTGATCGTCTAGGTGGTGGTAATGCCAAATCACCAACACCCGATAAATTAAATTCACTTATACTTCGTGGTACAAAATATTCCATATGATTTTCTACAACACCAGTTGATCTTCTTGCCGGTGCATTTCTTTGAAATGCTGATGAACGTCGTGGTAATGAGCTATACTGCGGAATACCTACTGTATGTGCACTTAAAATGTTTCCATGTCCAAAATTTTGATTTGTAACTGTAATAGTATCAGGTTGTCGATGTCAGGATTTTGGTGTTAATGGTGCCAATGTTGCATCATCAACAGCAGAAAGTACTTGATCTTGTATTCCAAATTTTCTTAACCATAAAATAAGTTCAGTCTGAATGAGGCTAAAACACATTGCTACCACAGCCATACCGATTAAAATATAGCCTGAGGCTACATATTGACTAAGATTGCCAGTTGGCATTATGTCACCAAAACCGATTGTTCCTAATGATGTAAAACAAAAATATAAACTTTCCACAATCGCCCAATTTTGGATTTTATGAAATAAAATTGCACCCAAAATTATATAGCAAAGTAATGCTATTAAACATATAGATATTGGAATACTAGGTGAATTTGCAATCTGATATGCCCCATTCAATTTAGACATATGATGCAAATGACGGTTTCGATTCTTAATATTATTACTACAATTCATATCTGTTGGTGGTGTTTTACTTCCATTTTTAGATTTTGTCTTTTGAAATAAATATCGCATCGTTGACGAAAGACCTTCACCCATTGCTGATAAATAAAGTAAAATTATTGGTATACCAAAAAGTGCATAAACTAAGGCTGCTATTCGACCTAATTGAGTTCGAGGCGATATTCCTCCATAACCTAAAATATAAATGAGCATTTTTTAATTTATTTACATTTACTTTAATTTAGTTATTGGATTATTAACTTACCAATAGTTGTTATTAACGTTAATGAATACAGAAATGCTGAAGCATAAGACCAATTGTGGGAAGAAATAGCTGTCTGTGTTCCCGGCTGATGAATTTTTGATGCTCGTACAGCACGAAGAAGTGTATCCTATAAAAAATAAAAATACGAAATTATTTAAGTAAATGTGTATGTATTCATATGTAAATGTTAAAAATGAATAATTTCAAATATTTTAAAAATTTATCTAAAAATAATTTCTGGACTACTTACCTGAAAATGTTGTACTTCCTGTGCCGCTAAGCGAGTCCAATTTTCTTTGTATAAAATATTTAGATCTTCTGTAATGGACCAAAGCCGATCAACTGTCCTGAATTGTTTTTTATTTTTTTTTTGGAATAGAATATAACATAAAATGAATTAACAATTGAAAATTGAAAATGAAAATTAAAAACCACATCTTATTTAAATAATTCCACTAAAAGAGAACATAGAAATAACTATAAAGTGCCTATGTACATACTAACAACATGCATACATAACATAAAAATATGATACATACCTTGATCGAATTTCAGCATTTACTAAATCTGTTCTAGGATATGGTTTTGAAGCAGCAACAGCTGTTTCCATGGAATTATCATCTATTTCACCTTCTAAACTCATGAATAATATTGATCCCATAGCTGTGTATGCTAAAACAAGCATAAGGACACCTGAAAAAAATACATAATTCATGTGTTAGATGAGAATAATTTTAATGTGTACATATTTTGCATGCATCATATATTATATGTATACAAATGTTTAATATATGAGAATTTTACATTGAATAAGAAAATTTTATTTTTCAATCTTCTATACATTTTTATAGATAGTGTTATGTATACATACCGAAAGCTGAAACACAATTCGATTTTGGTGCTTTTTGACAGCCACATAAACCAGGATGGTGATCCTGTTTTTCACTTTTTGGTGATGGAAAACACATTGATATATTTGAACGACTAATCAATTTACCAAAATTTAAGGAAGACACCTAAATAAGAAACATATAAAAAATATTGTATTATTTAAATTTCTATTCACTTGATTACAATTATTTTAATATAATTTATATAAAATATTTTTGTGATAGATATGTATGTATTAAATGATGTTTACACTGCCGGCTAATCGGCTAGGTATGCACATCATGAATTTTCAAATAGATATTACAAATATTATAAAGGATCTTATTGCCCATTCTAGATTCAATGCAGTGACTTCAACTTCGACTTTGATTTAATGGATATGTATTAGAAATTCTACATTCAATGCAGTAGACTTGACAGCTACTTTTGCATGTTAAGCATGCTGTGAAGTCGAAAGTCGAAGTACAAGTTGAAGTCACTGCTTTGAATGTAAAAGCGGCATAAGATATATAAGTGCTGTATTATTTGATTGGAACTAAAATGTTCATACTTTCTCTCTCTCTCTCTCTTCTTCCGATGGCGCAACAACCCTAATCTAGTTGCGTTGCTTCACAGCTAATTTGTCAGACATGGCATACTTTTCAGTCTAGTGTCTATTATTCGCCCAATTAGAGATTTCTCAGGTACCCTTCTTTTATATGATAAATGGTCTTTGAATCCTAGCTGTTGAAGTAGAATGTGAAGCGTGTAGCATAGCTAATGTGACCATATGTCTCGTTCTGAACGGGACACTCCCGTTTTTAGATACCCTGTCCCGTTGTCACCAAGCATAGTTTAAGAACACTAAATATGTTTTTATAGATGTCTTGACGCCCTTCTCACAAAAGTACAGTGCAGTCATATCCTGCTTAGCACGGAGTATATTCTAAAGTGCTGCATGCGGTTGTAACGAACAGAATGTGCTATTGACTAAGACTAATATTATGTAGCTAATTCAAAACTGTCAAATTAAGATATCAATTATTTTCACCGCATACACATTTCTAAGGCAATGTAAAGACGTCTGACGTTTAATGCCTGACGTCACACAGGTTGTCGGAATATAAACAACAAAAAACAATTTATACGTACAACACAACAACAACGTACATTTTAATTCACATTTTTTTACAATATAACGACCTGATTTACGTCACAATTCCAACTGCTACTCCAATGATTACATTGCCTTAGAAATGTTCCGTGATTTCTTTTTGTTTCTTTTTACTTATACCTTATACATATATACATACAATGTATATACGTATATTTAGTGCACACGGATATTCAGTCCATTGTGGCACCGCCGATCTGTAATTCTGTCAGATAGATCATCCAGTTTATCATCAGTAATCAGTTACTAATATCTAATATACATTTCTGATTGGAATTAATTATCACGTTGGCGAGAGTAGCGAGCTGGCTGGGATTCGAACTCGTGACCTCAAGCATACCAGTTCAACACCACAACCATCGAACTATTCAAGTCCCGGATCAATTAAGTGGTTCGTTTGTTTATTTTAATTTTTAATTAATTAATTTTTCTGCATCTATTGAACTCATAACGGCGTCTTATTTCAATCACAAAAACTGAAATATAAATTTGTAGCACCGTAAATTAAAAAATTGTTAAAGACTAGCAGCAGATACAGCTACAACTTTGACAGCAACTGCACACTCTGCTGTTAAACATTAATATGTATGATTTCAAACTTTAATGCATGCTCCAGCCGTAACTACAGCTACACATTCTGTTCCAACAGTAATTCTCACATTTTGATTGGCATTTATGATGGCAAATTCTAACATATTCGTACAGATAGTTTCCTAGGATTTCCTTTTTTTTTATTTTACTTTTTATTTTTATTTTAAGTGAGGACAGGTAAACCTGCCTCCACTCAACCCATGCCACACCTAGAATTGCATAATATACGAGTGTTTTGGATTTTCATTTACAGTCGAGTAATGCAATACTTACCTTAAGATCCTTTGCGACTTATTATCTACTATATGAAAATTCATTATGTACATTATATTCTAACCTGTAATTTAGTAGTGTCATTGTATATCATAAGTGTGTACCATGCACATATGAAATGCAAAATAAAACAAAGATTATGACAATTAATTTGACTAATCGTTAACGCATAATTATTTGAATAGTATACGATGAAATTTTTTTGAATGAAATTATATATTTGAAAAAAAAAAATATTTTGATTGTGTGCATACATACATATGCATATCAAAATTTCGGTTTACATTTTGCAGTTTGTACCTTTTTTTAAAAATTTTTAATTATTTATTTTTGGCCATTAAATAATTTATTACAAATATGATTAAGAATCAACGTCGAAGATACATTACATGTAAAAAAAAGGTAAATTATGTTTTCAATTTATTTATTTTTTTTTTTTGATTTTATAAAAAATTTTAAAAATACAAATGCGTAAATAGTAGAATACTTGAATTTAAATTTTGTGTATTATTATTTTTTTTCATATTCATTATATGCACGCACTGTATGTATAATATATGCATAATAAATAGTGGAAGAAGCTTTCAGCATATGAAAAATGGGTTTCTTTTATAAGGATACTTTTCAAAAGTATTACACAAGTGTGGACGTTACCAGTACCATTTATAATGGCGAAACTTACTTGCATAGGAGTAATGTTCACTTTAATGTTTCTTCCAATTATTTATCAAATTTTAATAATAATTATGATATATGGAGAAATTCAATATATTGTTGAAAAGTACGTAAATACACAAAAATTAATTTATGTATTTTTACATGCACAGGAGCAAAAAAAAAATTCTTTCATATTAAATTATTATATTTTTTCTGTTTCTCTCTCTCTCTCTCTCTCTCTCTCTCTCTCATTCTCTTCCACAGTCATTCTTCAATCAAATACGCAAGAAATTATGATTTATTAGGATACATAAATAAATTAAAGTTATGTCCTGAAAATGAGTTACACGAAAAAGGTATAAAAACTGTTTATCAATTATTGGATTTTCTATCATTTATTGTACCAATGATAGATAATGCTGTGTATACTGTCATGTTATGTATATACGCACCTTAATATAATTTGAATAAATATAATTGTGTAATTGTGTTTTTCATTATGTAACACGTAGAATTGTATTCACGAACTATAGCCTTGCCTTAACTAAGATTAAAATTAAATCTAGCTGAAAATGCCTTTACATCAATATCAAAAAAAATATTATAACGAAACTATTGTGAAATTAGTGCGTATCGACTTGATGCGTATCGGTAGAAAATCTCATTTCGCATTGACATGAATGCACATTCAAACTTAAAGATAAACAAGGTACATAATTGATAAAATGTTGAAAGAAACGTTTGTATGTGATTTAAAAATATTGTGAATGTGATGCCAAAGCCTGCCATTTTTTTAATCACAGGAAATTTTCAATTCACCATTTTCATTTGAAGTTCATGAAACTTCATTCAAACTTCATTTAATTTAAACTCATTTGAATGAAATTAAAATGAAGATGTAATTATCATTTGCAACTTAATTTGGGGCGGCAAAAGCGAATGAATGATCATTCGGATAAAGTCTCTTTGGAAATTAATTTTTTTATTTATTTACATAAGTACTTTCAAGTTGAACACAAAAAACCATATGGTCAAATTTATAAATTAATGGAAAAAATATGCATTTTTCTATTGATTTTATCTGCTATATGTTGCAGTTTAGCTTTATATACTTTAGCATTTTGATAGTAGTGCAACGACAAAAACCTTCACCATCCATCACCATATTTTCAATTTATTATCTACATTTTATCGTTTTAATAATCCAAGATCAAGATCAGTCTAATACTATTTAGTAAATCAATCAACAAATTTTGTAAACAAATGAAATAAGTAAGTAGTTCAATATTAATATGATATCTTATGACCATCACAGTTATGTACGCATACCTACAGTGTTTACAAAAATTATTTGTTCATAAATAAAGTACTGTAACTTGGATTTGAACAGTTTTAATACTTTGAAATTTTTAAACTTATTTTTTCAAAAACTTATAAATACGCCACAATAAAATAAAAAACAGAATTATTCTTAGAACCAAAAAAAAAAAAACAAAACATAATTTGATTATTACATAAATTATTTGTACTCCTGTATAAAGTATTCTAAGGACTAACGGGACTTATCGATTTATTGATTTTGGTCAATATAAGTATTAAATTTAATTAATTAATTAAGATGAAAATTATTCATTTTGTTTTGACTTTGAAGTACGTTAAGTGAGTATTAAAAGTAAAAATGCTGCGAAAAAGTGAAAACAGATCAACTCTCGTTGTTGTAATATATTTAACAATGGTATTCCTGTGTAAAAACTTAGCTAAAAAATTGTAATGTTCACAAAAATACCATTTTATATAAAATCTTCAATAAAAACAAAAACAACCAATTGTACAAAACAGTGCAAGAAATAGGAAGAAGAAAAAGGAAAATATCTTTGCTATGCACAAATAATTTTTGTAACCACTGTATATAGAGATCTAGGACTATGCATAAGTATTAAGTGCATAAAAAAAATATCAAAAAAAAAAAGAAATAAAAAAAAGTATGTAATATGCAGATGCAGGTATTTAAAACAATAAATAAAGCATTCGAAAAACAAAAAAATGTATATTCGAATCATTTATACTGGGATTTATTGCATGATGATAGCATATCATTTATGCAATTTTAATAAATTCGATAAAATATATATAAATGGGTACATATACATACATAGGTATCTAATAAATCACATTTTCGATAAAATTGTTGAAAATTATTATATTATTCGTTGACCTATATTCATTCTATCTTCAACAATTCTTATTTACAGTCTGTTTGACAAGATCGTCCGCTCTACCTTTCAACGAAAAAGGAATTACCTGAAAAAACGTAGGTACATGATTAAGTAGAATACCTTGTAGTAAAGCGCGTTATAAAAATTAGCCTCATTAGTTATTCAGTTTTCGTGGTGATAACAAGTTTCTGAAATGAGTGCAAAATACTTAAAACGATTCGAAGCAGTTTTCTTATGTCAGCATCCAAAAGGACCTCAGTGGAGTGCTAAAAAGACAGCAAAATATATTAAAAAGGATGAGTCATTCGTGAGAAAGTGGTGTAAACGTTATACGGAGCATAAAAACGTGGACGATTTACCTGGAAGGGGTAAAACGAAAACCACATCAAAAAAACAGGACAAAGCTATACTGGAGTTATTTAAGAAAGATCCTCTCATGACATTACGAAAAGCAAAAGAGAAATTAGCTGAAAAGGGTATTAACATATCCGTTTTCACAATTCGACAACGATTGGATGAAAATAATATAAAGATTAGGACCACCCTCAGTAAACCTCTACTGTCAACGATCCATATGCAAAAACGACTTGACTGGGCTACAGAAAATTTGGGTCGTGATTGGAACGATGTCATATTCTCCGATGAATCATCCTTTTGGGCATTTCAAAGTTCTAAACTTGCATGGTCACCGAAAGGTGAAAGAGTTGTCGTGAGGACGGTGAAGCACCCGATTAAAGTGCATGTTTGGGGATGCTTCAATATTCGTGGATTCGGTCATTTGATAATTTTTACTGGAAATTTGAATGCACCTAAAATGTTGGATATTTATATAAAAATGGTGATTTTATATGCTATTAAATGTATTGCGCGATAGATATTGAAATAAATTTTTTTTTAAAAAAAAGTTTTTTTTTAGTTTTTTACTTCTTATTAAATTTATAAGGCGGACGCTCTTGTCAAACACACTGTAAATAGCTACATATCTATAATAATTTATATATGTACATGTATACGTATATATATATATGTACGTACGTATATATATATATATTATGTAGTATATGTAATTTTGAATTATGTACATTGAAATTATCAAAAGTGAAATCATTTTATGGTTACTTGAATAAAAATCTCAAGTGAATAGTAAATATATATATTTTAAGAAGAGGTTAAAAACCTTCTAATTCTACAATGTTATTATTTTTTTTTTATTATTATTGACTCCCCTATAATTCTACACTACAAGTATTATAATGTACGAGTATATCTATAAAATAAGTATATGTACTTTATAATTTATATACGTGATACGGTGATACACAACTACAAAATTGATAAAAGAAGAATTCATTTTTATATCTAATTCAAATGCATTAAAATTTAAGGGCATTTTATTATTTCTTGGTTACAAAAGCAAAAAAAATGTGTTAAATATTTGCAAAAAAATAATATCTAATATTTAAAAAGTAAGCACATTATTATGAAAACATAATGAATGAAAAATATTATAATATGTATTCAAATGTATATATACTCGTAATATGCATAACATTAATGTAATATTTAGATAGATACAATATAAATATATCCATACCTACATATTAATATGTACATTACACATAATAGGTGCTTTCGATTTGACAATTTCAAGTACTTGCGAGTAGAAAAGGTAAATCTGGTCTGTGCTAAACCATCTACTTGCAGCTACTCATGAAAAATTTTTCAAGTAGCTGGAAGTACATAGATGCAAGTAGTGTGTTAAAATGAATAATTTTTGTGTCGTTCGTTTTAACAATTTATCCTAGCAAACACATTTTAGTACTCGCAAGCACTTGAAATTGTCAAATCGAAAGCACCTATTATATAAAGTTTGAAGTATTACGTATATATGTATGTATTATTCGTTAACCAAAAGTGAAAAAAATAAAGATCAGAATGAAATTATGAAATAAATCTTTTTGTTATATACACACGAGTAACTAATATAATGCTACTTAGGACTGGATGGTAGTATTTTACGAGTATATGACATGAAACTGCGTTATTATGGACTGTGATGCGATGGTATGGGTAGGTCATTTGAAATAGAAATTTCATATAACAAACAAAAAAAAATGATAATTTATTGTAATTCAACCCTATTATACTTAATCTACATTGAATATATTTATAATAATATGCAGGATTATTCAAAGAGTAAAAAAAAATTGTTATATTAAGATCCTGTAACATTTACAATCACATTTACAATCAATTTCATATAATTTTTGGCTTCGTTATTTTGTTGAGCTTATTTTATATTTTTTATAAGCAAACAATACGCAAATAATTAAAATTTTCATTTGCACCTTTCACGTATCCCTACAAATTTATGAATATTAATTAGGTACCTACCCAAAAAGTATACCGAATCAAATTAAAAACCTAGTAAACTTATATTCTTGACTAAGTTTATTAATAATAATTGATCAAGAACTGATCCTGTAGAATTATTGATTGGTGAGGAAATTATAATTTTTTATAACAACGCAATCTCAGCTACAGCACAAAACCACATTTAATTTCTTTTGATCAGCGTATGACATGAAGAAAAGAACATGTAAAAACTTTTGTGATCACTTTCTTCAGCGTTTCTCAAGCGTTTTTTCACATGAATTTTAAATGGAGAGAAAAGTTTTTTCCACGCAGCATACTGAACTTTCGTGTGCAGATACACTTCTTATACATATTAGAACATTAGTCCGTTTTCGTTAATGTAGATTATTTCAAATTTTTCATTCAGCTCTGCGACGTAGGTACATATTTAAACATTGATTGTAAAGTTTGTGTAAATTAAATTCAAAAATTTCTGCCTATTCAGACGCTGTAAATACTGCCAATTTAGTGTAAGTAGGATGCAAAATAATAGTCAGTTATATCTAACCTAAGGTGATGATGACATACACTGCGTATTCTGATGGATAAAATAAATATGTAGAATAGCACTGCAGCTGACACATATAATACAAAGACGCAAATAACGTAACGGATTGCTATGCAATAGTAGACCAATTTTCAACTTTTACGCATTCACCATAACCTAATTTCTTCTCGACTGTTTATATTTTAAATTGACTGCTTATATTATATTGAAGAAGATATGAAGTTGATTTTTCGAAAAAGTTTGCTTTACAGATCTGAATTAATTTGATTTTTATTTAATTCCAAAAAAAAATTTTTTTATCAAATCCGAATCCACTAAATTTTAACATCTTATTTAATATTTAAATTACCGAAATTGGCAGTAATGTAAGTATTAATGAGTCTGATAGTCTAGACCATCGGCGGAGGGTGGTAGTGTTCAGGGTGTTCAGTGAACACCCTAAAATTATATGAACATGATCATAAAAATTTGTAACAAATTCAAAAACAAATTTTTATCGTAAAAGATCAAGAAAACAATAAAAAATTCGTTTTTCTATACATTACTTCACTAAAGTTCAAATATAAATATAAATCGGCAGAAAACTTCAATTTATATTATCAAGTTGAGGTTGTTTAAGTGTTCACATTTTGAAATGAACAAAATATTAAAATTCGTTTTTCTATATATCAATCTGGTTCACATTTTTATATATGAAGCGACGGAAAACTTTGAATTTATATTATCAAGTTGAAGTTGTTTAAGTGTTCACATTTTGAAATGAACATATGAAAAATTTTGATACTCCATATATTGATTTATTTTCTTCTCTTTTAAATTTCGTTTTTCTATATATAAGCCGCCTTCACATTTAGATATGAACCGACCAAAAACTTCAATTTATCATATATTATCAAGTTGAGGTTGTTTAAGTGTTCACATTTTAAAACAAACATATTAAAGTTCGTTTTTCTCTGGTTCATATTTTTATATATGAAGCGACAGAAAACTTTGAATTTATATTATCAAGTTGAAGTTGTTTAAGTGTTCATATTTTGAAATGAACATTTATGAAACATCTTGACTTGATACTCCATCCATACATTGATTTATATTCTTTTCTTTTAAATTTCTTTTTCTAATAAACTTATAAGAAATTCCTCTTCTCGTTAAATTATAAGATATCTTCTCTTTATATAAGAAAAGAAATTTAAGAGAGAAGAATATAATCATTTATTATGAAACATCTTGTTTGAGTTGTAATTGTATTGTATTGTATTTGTAATTTGTAATGTGTTGGTGGAACTCCATATATTGATCTCTTTAATACTCTTCTCTTTTAAATTTCTTTTTCTTATAAACTTATAAGAAATATGTAAATGTACAGAGAATGTACAGCAGTACAATTACAATTAATTTTATACAGAATACAGAATACAATATACAAATACAATTTGTACATTTTACATGCATGTTATGTTATTGCGTTGTTGGTTCACATTTCCATTCCATTATGTTGATCATGTACACCCAGCCAGACATATGGGATCGATTCTATAGGAATCAAAAATAAATGCACAAATATACAAAAAAAATGCGAAAAAATACACATTTTTCATACAAAATAATTTTTTAGAAAAAAGTTAGTAATAATTTTTTTCTGAATTTTTTATATAAAATTTTGTAAAAGGTAAATGGAACCACATGAGCTTAATTTTACTACTTAACTTATATAAATTTTAGTAGAAGGGTAAACAAAAGCTGAATTTAATATTAAACTGAATTTTTTGTATATTTTTGTAAATAGTAAATAAAATTGAATTTCACTGAATTTTTTACGTACATATATATTTAGTAAAAGGTAAATAATATATTATACTACGAAAAATAGTAAGCTTTGAAATAATTACTCAAATTAGTATGAAAATGCATGAAATTATGTGTATTTTTTCGCAATTTTTTGTATATTTTTGCATTTATTTTTTATCTATGCAGTTTCTATCCATAAATATAATATCATTGGAAAGAGGACAAATAAACCTTTCAAATGAAAGAATAAAATATTTATGTCATCCATCAAGTTTAGAAGTTATACCGTAATCAAAAAAAGTTGAAAAAGTGATTTTTAAAAAACACGAAATTTTGACTTTAAGTCCTTATATCTCGAAAACCGCTAATCCAATCAAAGTGAAATAAACTGTGACAAGTAGAACAGGAAGTTCTAGAAGAAGAAATGGTATATCAACTAATCCAGTCAAAGATCCTGATCTGGATGAATAACGGATTTCGTAAAACCCGCCATTTTAGACCAAAAATTTTTAAGGGTAGTTTGTTTTAATTATTATTGTTTGTGTAATGAATCTGTATATTTATTAAAAAATCTGAACACCCAAGGAAAAACTACTGGCTCCGCCACTGGTCTAGACAGACCAAAAATTAATCTAGATTGAGGAATCTAGATTAACCAAAAATAATGTGACAGATTGTAAATCTAGTTTTCTTTTTTCTAAACTTCTTATTTGTTAATATAAAATTGAAGGGCTGATATGATGAAGGTACTAATTGTCACAATACACTTTTTGAGTTATTGGACTTCAAACTTTTTCTTTGATATTATTTTTCTAAGTGAAGATTACCCATTAGATTACCCATTACCCATATAGAAAACATGGAAATTATGATAGATAGGAGATCACACTCAACGTCGTAAGATTTATATTCACTTAAAACTTGCATCTGTAATAGACTCGACATTAAACGAATAAATTCTTCAATGATTGATCTTAACCGCTGGTTAAGTTTTAATGCATTGAAGATAGTATGAACTATATTTAAATAAGAGAAGAAAAGTAATAAACAAAGTATATATGACATACAGAGGCAGAATTATGTTCTGTCGTCTAAATGTTTATGATACTATGGGTTATTGCTAGGATAAGGAATTCAGAAGAAAAGTAATAAACGAAGTGTATATGACATACAGAGGCAGAATTATGTTCTGTCGTCTAAATGTTTATGACACTATGGGATATTGCTAGGATAAGGAATTCAGAAGAAAAGTAATAAACGAAGTGTATATGACATACAGAGGCAGAATTATGTTCTGTCGTCTAAATGTTTATGACACTATGGGTTATTGCTAGTATAAGGAATTCAGTAAGAGGAAAGGATAAATAGAAAAAGGTACCGACAATGTTAAATGAGGATTTGGAAAATACCTCCGAATCGTTTAAGTTAGGATCGATCAAAGAAAGGCACAGATGGTGCGATAAATATAAGAAATACCAGGAAATCCCGCCTGGTTGTAATATGGTTTAAAAAGGATAAAGTATTGAGGTATATATGATATATCCTTCTCGCGATCACGGGACATAGGCAATATGAATGAGTGAATAGAATGGATGACTAACAAAATCAATGCGAGGTGTGATGTTGAATATTTTGTTATGGTAGTGTAGATAGAAATTGATTTTGAACAAGTAAGGTTCCTTTCGTAACATAACTTTCAGAGTTAGTGTAATAGTTGTATTTTGATGTTATTTTGGGTTGCCGTAAATGTCCATCGGGCGTGATCGCGAGTTGGATACGGGAGATAAATTAAAATATTGGTGGCTTAATAATTAAGAAAAAAATTATATTAATGTCAGTGGTTCAGTAAGATAGTTGAATTGTTCTTTTAGTACTGAATGGTTTTTTTTATAATGAATTAGTATGTTATAATTCAGGTGTGGGGTCATGAATCGTGCGTAGGCCTTTATATCGCGAAGCAAAAAAAAAAAAACTCGATTAATTTATTAAAGTTGAAATTATTTTTTGTAATTGTTCAAATACAATCTATATTGTGTGCTCAACCGACAATTAGATACATGGTGCATTTTAGTGTTAACATAAGAAGAGTGTAAGAGATAGTTAAAAAAAAAAAAAAAAAAAAAAAAAAGAAGAAGTGTAAGGTATAGAAGGGAAAAAAAAAGCGAAAAAAAAAGTGGAAAAAAAGTTGTTAAGTGACATTTTATTGTTCTGTGTTATAGTGGATGTACCACTGATCAGCTAGGAAATTTATTTTTAGTATTTAACTAGAACAGTTAGAATTAGGTTACCCTAATTCATAGCGAATAATATATATATTATCAAAATATCAAAATATCAATATCAAATCTATATTGCCTAATAATCAAAAAAAAGTGACATACGTAATTTCTTAATTAGATAAAGTATATTAATGTACATGTGTAGCCAAAAAAAAAAAGTGCAAATCTAATAAAACACCATGGAACCACAAGATAAAGCTGACGGTCAAAGTAGGAAAAGGAAAAGACAGGTAAAACCAAAAGCTGTCGACGAGGTAAGTGGTGAACTAAGATTAATAGAGTTAGAAAAACAGATTCACATTCTAAGAAATCAAAATGCTGAATTAGAGAAGAGTTTGTTAGAAAATCAGAACTCCCGTTCAGCTACCTCAATAGAGTCCCCAGAGTTGGAACCTTGTGTAAGATTTGGGCTCCATGAAATAAAGTCTATATTGCCAGAATTTAATCCCGAAAATTTTAATCTAAGCGCGACTGCATGGTTGGAAAATATTGAAACATTAAGGAAAATTTATATGTGGGATGAACGTTTGGTTCTATTTTATGCATCATCAAGGTTAAGTGGTGCAGCAGCAATGTGGTATGTGGGGAAACAAAGAGAGATAGTAGAATGGAATCAATTTAAATCACAACTGACCCAATCTTTTCCTAATTACATTGACACCTCCACTGTTTTACTTCAGATTATGACGAGAAAACGTCGTAATGATGAATGCATAGAAAGTTATTTCTATGATATGGTATCTCTGGGAAAGAAAATTGATTTACCAGAGAGTTCGATAATTAAACATATAATTTCGAACATTAGTAATTCAAATTTGTCCACAGTTCTAATGTCAATGAGCTGTAATAATTTAAGTTTAAATGAATTATTGCTTCACATAAAACGTTGTGAAGAAATTTCTGAAACAGAAAGAAAAAGTAATGAACTGTTAGGACGAATGTATAAGAAAGAGCAACATTTAAAAAATAGCATCAGTCGTCATCAATATGATAGACAAGGAAGAAAATACCATCCATATAAGAATACAAGGGAAGAAGTACAGAATCAAAACTATAAAAAGGATGCCAGAAAGGAAAAACGCTGTTTCAGATGTGACCAAGTAGGTCATTTTGCTAATACGTGTCCCGTTAAAAAAGTCCAAAAATGTTTTAAGTGTAATTCAACTGAACATCTTGCTCGTGCTTGCAAAACTCAAACTGTTAAAAAGATCGAATCCAATGATAGTTATTTGGATAACGAATACTATAAGATCGTTTTTCTAGGAAGTGAACCTCTGATAGCTTTTCTTGATTTGGGAAGCGAATGTACCATACTCAAAGAATCAGAAGCCATACGTCTAAAGTATAATCTTGAGCCATCGGATGTAGTATTGTACGGATTTGGTGGAAGCAAAAATAAGGTTATAGGGAAAGTTAATAAGATTTTAAAAGTCGATGATTTTGCCTTTGCAATTGATATAATGGTTGTTGAAGATCATGTTCAAATTGTACCATTGATAATTGGTAAAAATTTCATGGATCGACCAGGCCTAAAGATTATTAAACGTTTAGGTACCTTCAAGTTAGAAAAAGATAACGAAATCGAAATGAAAGAATCTGAAAAATCAGTTCACATAATAAAATCATTAAAAGTCATTGATATTGAACAAGTGAATATAAAAATTCAAATTTCAAAACAAATTAAAGATAAACTAATAACATTAATTAATAGATACCGTAAATGTTTTGCATTAACCCTTGATGAATTAGGTAAAACTGAAATAATTGAAATGAATATAGAGTTAAAAGAAAATAAAATAGTGAAATATCGACCCTATAAAGTGCCATATGCATTAAAACCCGTTTTAGACAATACGGTTAAAGAACTTCTAGATTTAAACGTGATTCAACCCTCCGTGTCAGAATTCGCGAGTCCGGTGTTACTAGTGAAAAAGAAAAATAACGAACATAGAATGTGTGTCGATTATAGACAATTAAACGCGATAACGAAACGTGAAGCCTTCCCTGTCCCTAACATAGAGGAAACTCTTAATTCATTATCAAATAAAAAAATATTTACAACACTCGACCTTCTTAGTGGGTATTATCAAATTAAGGTTTCTGAAAAATCAAGATACCTTACATCATTTGTAACTCCGAACGGACAGTATGAGTTCACAAGAATGCCCTTTGGGTTGACGAATTCCCCAGCTGTTTTCATGCGAATGATGTCGAGAATTTTAGAGCCTATTAAAAGCGACAAAATAGTCGTATACATGGACGATATTCTCATCGCAACGTCGACAGTAGAAGAAAATTTGGAAGTATTAGAATCGTTTTTAAAAATACTACAGGAAGCAGGACTTACGTTGAAGCATGAAAAATGTATATTTTTCCAAAATAATATTCAATTTCTTGGACATGAAGTATCTGCTCAAGGAATAAAACCTGGCGAAGCAAAGACAGCAGCAATCGAGCAATATAAACGACCAGAAAATGTTAAAGAAGTTAGGCAATTTTTAGGCTTAGCAGGGTATTTTAGAAGATTTGTGAAAGATTTCGCTCAAGTGGCGTTGCCCCTTAATAAATTATTAAAGAAAAGTGAAGAATTTATGTGGACCGAAACGCAAGAAAAAGCATTCCAGACTTTAAAGGAAAAACTGTCCCAAAAACCACTACTTACGATATATGATGTCAATAAAGAACATGAACTCCACACAGATGCAAGTAGCAGAGGAATAGCAGGCATTCTTATGCAACGTGAAGAGAGTGGTGTTTTGAAGCCTGTGAGCTATTTTAGTAGATCGACAACAAGTAACGAACAAAAATACCACAGCTATGAATTGGAAGCTTTAGCTGTAGTCGAAAGCTTAGACCGTTTCAAATTCTACTTATTAAACAAACATTTCAAAATAATTACAGATTGTTCTTCACTAAAAATGACACAAGAGAAAAGAGACATAATTCCACGAATTGCTAGGTGGTGGTTGCGAATTTTGGAATTTGACTTCAAAATGGAGTACCGTCCTGGTACTAAACTAGGTCATGCTGATGCTCTGAGTCGCATGCCGCATGAACCGGAAAAAGAAGCTGAGACAGTTGCAAATAAAGTATTAGTAGTAGGCATGGAATTAGAAGATTGGATTTCAACTTTGCAAACTCAAGACTCTAAACTAGATGAAATAAGAAAAGTGTTAGACGGATCCTTGATAGATCATACCGAAAACTACGTTATCAAAAATAATTTCGTTTTAAAAGACAACAGAGTATACAAAAAAACCGATTCAGGAGAGAAATTTGCGGTGCCAAGTGGAGTACGTTGGAGAATTATTAAGGCTGCTCATGACGACATGGGTCATTGTGGGCTACAAAAGACCTTAAACAATATTCGCAAAACATTTTGGTTCTCTAACATGTCTCAAAATGTTAAAAAGTATCTCAAGTCATGCATCGAATGTGCTTATAATAAGCGAAGCGATAATGAAAATAGATATACATTATATGAACCAGAACGACAGCCAGTACCGTTTTATGCTGTTCATTTAGACCATTTAGGCCCCTTTCCGAAAAGTAAACAAGGGAAAGAGTACGTTATCGGTTTAGTTGATTCATTCACCAAATTTGTAGTGTTAAAAGCAGTTAAAACTACTTCCACAAAATCTGTCATACTCTTGTTAGAGGAAATTACTCAATATTTTGGTATGCCCACCAAAATTATTACCGATAGGGGATCAGCGTTTACTGCTAAAGACTTCGAGAAATATTGTGAAGAAAATATGGTCAAGCATATAAAAACTGCTGTTAAAACTCCAAGGGCAAACGGACAAATCGAGAGATATTTTATAACAGTGAAAGCGGCAATAAGTTCAATGTCAACGTTAGAGGACGGGAAAGATTGGGATAAAAATTTGTCGGCAATACAATGGGCACTGAATAGTATGAAACACAGCACTACTAAACAAACACCACAAGAGCTGTTAATGAGTTACCAACCGCGAAACATATTGAAAAACAAACTAATTCTTGCCTTACATAGTGAATGTAGGAAAGATGAAGAGGAAGAGTTACCTTTGTCTGAAGTAAGATCAAACGCATTAAAACGTATAAAGGTGAACCAAGCAAAACAAGCCCTGAAGCATAATAGTACGAAAAGTTCACCTATTCAGTTCGAGGTTGGGCAGTTAGTGATGATCAGAAAGGAACCTAATGCTACAGGACAATCAAAGAAGATACAGCCGCGTTACAAGGGACCTTATCAAATTAGAAATAAAGTTGGAAATGATAGGTATTTGGTTACAGATCCGGACACAATTCAGTTGACACAGAAACCTTACGAGTCCATACATTCTGCAGACCATCTGAAGCCATGGTTCAGTTTAGAAGAAGCTAATTTTGATTTTGAAGAAGAAGATGAAGAAGAACAATAAGGAAACATGCAGGATACAATAAAATTAGAATGATAGAATAAGATGATAATATGATAAGATATTAAAGTGAGTAAAACAAAGTAACACATGAATCATCATAAGTTGAAATGAACTAATAAAAGAAAAATACAACGACACTGAGGACAGTGTTAGAGTGGTTGGCCGAGTTGTAATAGACTCGACATTAAACGAATAAATTCTTCAATGATTGATCTTAACCGCTGGTTAAGTTTTAATGCATTGAAGATAGTATGAACTATATTTAAATAAGAGAAGAAAAGTAATAAACAAAGTATATATGACATACAGAGGCAGAATTATGTTCTGTCGTCTAAATGTTTATGATACTATGGGTTATTGCTAGGATAAGGAATTCAGAAGAAAAGTAATAAACGAAGTGTATATGACATACAGAGGCAGAATTATGTTCTGTCGTCTAAATGTTTATGACACTATGGGATATTGCTAGGATAAGGAATTCAGAAGAAAAGTAATAAACGAAGTGTATATGACATACAGAGGCAGAATTATGTTCTGTCGTCTAAATGTTTATGACACTATGGGTTATTGCTAGTATAAGGAATTCAGTAAGAGGAAAGGATAAATAGAAAAAGGTACCGACAATGTTAAATGAGGATTTGGAAAATACCTCCGAATCGTTTAAGTTAGGATCGATCAAAGAAAGGCACAGATGGTGCGATAAATATAAGAAATACCAGGAAATCCCGCCTGGTTGTAATATGGTTTAAAAAGGATAAAGTATTGAGGTATATATGATATATCCTTCTCGCGATCACGGGACATAGGCAATATGAATGAGTGAATAGAATGGATGACTAACAAAATCAATGCGAGGTGTGATGTTGAATATTTTGTTATGGTAGTGTAGATAGAAATTGATTTTGAACAAGTAAGGTTCCTTTCGTAACATAACTTTCAGAGTTAGTGTAATAGTTGTATTTTGATGTTATTTTGGGTTGCCGTAAATGTCCATCGGGCGTGATCGCGAGTTGGATACGGGAGATAAATTAAAATATTGGTGGCTTAATAATTAAGAAAAAAATTATATTAATGTCAGTGGTTCAGTAAGATAGTTGAATTGTTCTTTTAGTACTGAATGGTTTTTTTTATAATGAATTAGTATGTTATACATCTGACTGAAAAACACCTTCATCATCTCAGCCCTTCAATTTAATTTAAATTTAACTGTCAAATTATATTTTCTTCTTTGTTAATCGAGTTAGCAAAGTAAATCCAGTTTACAAAAGTAGATTAATATAATCCAGTTGTACAACTTGATCATCCAGAATTGAAATTGACAGACTGCAAAATTAATCTAGATTATCGATTTGATCTAGATTAAACTCTTGGTCTGTCTTCGGTATAAAAAAAAGTTTAGATATGATTTTCAGAAACACGCATAGATTTTATTATTTTTCATGTATACGAATGAAATGCATTTCGTTCGAGTAATAGCGTTTTCTAGCTGTTGCAAAACACTAATTAAAAACAAAAATTATTGTCACTTTATATCATATCATCTAAATGGTTGACATTCCCCTCTCCTTCAATTATAAAATTTTTTTTATTTATTCTAATGAGTATTTAATGTGTATATTTCAACAATATATGTACATTCCTGAGTTAATATAACTGAATTAACCTGTATAATATGCATACATAATGTGTTTTTTATTGTACCACATTATACCTACACAACGAACGATAATATATGGTAATATAAAGGAAATTAAAACAAAAAAAAATGCAAAAGTATATAAAAGTTCAATTACCTACCTTTTTAGTTGATTTTTCTTATTATTAAAATCATTTAATAAGCGAACTTTTCTAATAATATTCAATTTGAATTTAGGTTTTCTTCGTTTCTGTCACAATTCATTTATTTTAATTATTTATTTATTTATTTAATTTTTATTTTTATTTCTATTTTAATACTGATGCAGCTGGATAGAAATATTTTCGAACAAAATTTTACTTTAAATTTAAATCACACCATAAAATTAATCATACACTACTATACTGTGTTTGTTGTATATACGAATACAAGTAAATGTATATGTATTATATGTATTTATTTACGCAATAATTTTTACAAGGCTGTTCATAAATTTTAATGTGTACATTTAGTATACATAAATATACTTTAATGTCTATATAAATGTACGTAAGTAAATATAATGTATGTGTATTTTAAGTATATATATAAGATTCGTTTAGTTGTATGGTTGTATCATTTATAACATACAAACAGAAGTAGCTATTGTTTTCATTTTGGACATACGAGCATGTATAAACGAAAATTTTTCCTCATCATTTATCACATACATTAAAATGTTCGATGCAACATACATAATATTGTAACATAACCAGAAATACATTTTTGTTATTCATTTTTTAAATTATTAAATTTTTACAGTTTCATATTTTCAATTTAATTTATTTTTTAATTATTACTTCTTTTTTTTTGTTTTTGTTTTTTTTTTTTTATATGAGCACGTGATATAAATTAATAAAAATGTAGTTCAAGAACGATAAACGACCCCAAACATTATATAGTCGCACTTAAAAAACCGAATACCATAATTTAACTATACTATATAGTAGAATACAACTAAACACCATATCCATCATATAACCGCATCCTGTACAACTAAATCTATTAATTCATTTTTTTTTCACATCCTTAAAAAATGTTTTTTTTTTTTGTTGTTCCTTTTTAAAATATATATAATGTAGGTTCGTATGTACAAAGTTAAAATTCGAAAATATTTATAAAACGGAAGAAACCGCAACTACTATGTAAATATAGTACTGTATAATGTATCATACATATTCGTTGGATATATAGTATGTATGTATTTTACGCACCTCTGATATTTTAATATCTGTATATAATGTACGCATACATATGTATATGGTTTTAATCATATATTTTCGAATTAATTTTTTTTTTTTATTTTAATTACAACATCTAAAAAACAAGAAGAATATTTCATATTATCGTATACATATACATACAACATAGATATACATTTTTATACGTATATGTACACGTACTATTATAAAATATTTTATAAACTGAAAGTACCCTTACACTATTATCAAAAGGATAAAAGTCTTGATTCGTTTTACATTATCAAAGATAAATTGTGAAAAATAAAATGTATGTAATGTAGTTTTATTTCACATGTTTACACACTACTCGGTCATTGAAAATGTGTTAAAAGTAAAGTTTGTATGTGATTTAAAAGTATTGTGATGGATTCAAAGCATACATTAGAACGAATTGAATTGTGAGTCACAAAAGTATACTGCGATATAATTACTATAGCTAATATCTCTTAAAAATTAATAATTCTTTTTATGTAGTTTGAGGAGAATTTTTATTTTCTATTCGACACCTTATTTACATACATTACTTCACAAACAATCAACATTGATTGTTTGTGATTACTTTTAACGTAAGCCGCTTCTACATTCAATGTAGTGACTTCAACTTCGACTTTGATTTAATGAATATATATTAGAACTTCTACTACATTCAATACAGTAGACTTGACAGTTACTTTTCTATTTACTATACTCGAAACTCAAAGTCCAAATTGAAGTCACTGCATTGATTGTATATAAGCGGCATTAAACACAAAAAAGAAAACAGCACTAGAAAAAAAAATTGAAAATGTTCTATTCGTTTTATTCGCTATGTGTTGTAGTTGCAATATATTTTTTCTATGCTTTAGCTTTTTGATAGCAATATAAAAACGAAAACCATCACTTTTATATACTTTTTCTTTATATCAACACTTTATCGTTACTATGATTATAATGCAAAGGCACTTTAATAAATTGAAATTTTATAGAATCTTCTTTGTGAAAATGAAATTTATTTTGTACATGTAAACATTTAACATTTGAAATTATTAATTTTAGTTGTTATCCGACAAAAAATAAATTTCAATATGTATACAGTATTTTCAAATTATTGTATTAGGATATACTATTACTATCACTATAAATGATTTTTTAATTAGTTTCTATATACATACTGTATATCCATACATATATCTAAATGAATCTAACACATATTTTTAATTAAAAATTTTTCGTTTTTGCTATACTTTTACTATACCCTCTCTGTCTAATCAACAAAAACAAATAATGAAAATTTCACTTGTTTTTCATATTTTTTATCGAGGACTCCATTTTTTTATTCACCATATGCATATATAGTATTTTTGTACATATTATGTATATACATACACATAATACTTAATACAGTCATATAAGACTATATATATATGTATGTAGTACCTTGAAACGATAAACTACATATATTTCACAAACAATATACAACGATTAACTGCAAAAAAGAAAAGAAGAATTTTCACCGTAAATACACACAAGTAATACACGAATTTTACACACACTCGTACATACGGAGGAGATAAATGTGTGATTGTTTTTTGATTGTATTCATATCCACTCATATACTCTCAAAGTTTTTAAGAATAATTTTTCGTAATTTATATTACACATACATTGATATAAATGTGCATACATCCAATGTAGGATTTATGAACTTCGGAAAATTTATTTTCTTTATATACATTTATTATGATGATTATTATCAAAATAAAAAAAATTTAAAATTAAAATAAAATAAAAAATAATATTTATGATAATTAAAAATTCGAAAATAATTTTTTTTATTGAATTTTTCACAATAAATTCAAATCACAAAAATATTAAAGTTTTTCGTTTTATTCCTTAAATTTATTAAATCGTATTATAAAATAAAACAAAAACAATAATTATTATTTTGATAAATAGGTAGCAGTATACGATAAGGATTCTACAATAAATGGTAGTTAAAATGGAACTAAGTAGTATTGTGCTTGTATTTTCATGAAGTTTGTCTACTCGAAATTTAATAATGAATTTCGAATATTATATATACATATACAACATAATACGTATATGTACTTAATTATAAATAGTATGTATATTTCTATGTACATATTTACACTGACTGACATATGACTACTCTCATTTATCTATTTTTTGTATGATTTCCTCATATATTGTACATGAACTAAAATACATGAAAATTAAACAGTATGTCTGGTTGAATGACTAATGCTAAGGATAGACCAGAGTTTAGAAACTTTCTAAATCTTTTCAAGTAGATAAATTACTTGGTCTGTCAGCACTATAACTTCATGCAATTCTGAGTACTTCTGTTAATTTTTAAATATCGATATTGTGTCATTACAACAATTTTTTTCATTAGGAGCAATGTCCAATATTTTTGCTTTGTAAAGAATAAAATATTTCTGAAAAATTTTCAAATATAACTTGAATTTGAACTTGAGTACTGAACTCTGTCACTAGAGTATGAATAAGAGTAATCTACTGTATGAGTATACTGAATGAGAGTAGTCGCAGTGTCGCATTGAATTTTACATATTTTTTTTTTTAATAATTGTCTTCTGTGTTTTCGCTTTCTCTTTAAATAAATTTTAAAACAGAATTGAAATAAGAAATGTAAATTATCAAATGTGTATACAGTTTTAAATGTCGTTAGTTTTTAATTGGTTGGTTGGTTAGTTGCAGTGGCAGTCTGTTTCAACCAGAAACAGACTCAATTAGCACTTTGCGTGCCGTTTTGTTACCACAAAAACTTCCTCGTGGGTGGTGGTTGTCTAGGTTCTCGACTATAGCCATTTCGTCTTGTTTAGGTTGTATATATCAGACTACCTATATACTAAGACTAAGATTAGCTACCGCCACGAGTATTTAATGTTACTTTTAATAAATTTTTCTATTTATTTATTTTAAGAAATCATTGGTGGTAATCCTAAAATATACATAATTTTACATTTCTTCCAGCGAAGGTGAAATGACTTCATAATACACTGCACATCTTTTGGAATGATTTAATTTGCTTTGCAATTTGTTTGTTTTATGGAATAAATGCGCAAATTAATATGAAGTACTCTAGCTTACTTATGTTACATGCGTTTTAGTTTTACAATCAGATATACTGATTCTTATAAATATTTTGGTTCTGTACAATATTTGGAAAAAAAAAAAATATGACTAAAAATAGGAGTAATCATGTGTCACCGAGAGTATGTGCATAATAGTAGGGGAATTTTAAAAATATGTACTATATGCATACACATTTATTTTAAATGTTACAAAAAACGCATGTGTAATAAGTAATTATTTATTTTTGTTTTTCTCTGATCCTTTTTTCATTTCGTTTTATTAAATTTATAACTGATATTATATTCTACATTGTACACTATTCTATTTATATGTACATTATAATATGCACATTATTCCTTAGATAGGATAGAAAATTTATGCATTAAATGAAATCATATGTTCAGATAGTATTATGTGTATGAATTGCATTATGAATATGCAAGCGTATGTTGCGAGAAAATATTATTATAAATTACCCTATATACAATATAATAGAATTAAAATATATTCGAATTTTATTTTATATATACATAAATATAGTTACATTTGAAAAAACAAAAATAAAGAAGAAATAATTCTCCAGAAAAATTAAAATTATACGCATGCGTATATAAAATTTGAAAAGCGAAAAAAAAAAACAGAAACAAATTAAAGAAAAAAAAATATATGTACATATTTTCATTTTGATTTTCGAAATATTTTATAATATATTTCATTTCGTCTATGTTCTTCCATAACTACATTATTTTCTAATTTATTTTAAATTTATGTATGTACATAATATTCGAATATGTATGTAGATACTCATATGTAAAGTACGTAGGTATACGTTATACAAATAAAAAAAAATTTAGGAAAATCTCTACTTTTCATTTATACAAAAAACATATATGTGGTTAGGTAGGTATATAGTGTACTAGAGTACTACAATAAGTAAGAAAATTTAAACAAATCTCATTTGAAACTGTATATATTTATATGCATGTTTATGTGTATGTGTACGGGAAATAATTAAATTTTCTTTACTCAGATTTTTGATAATATAGCAATAGTACAACTGTATTCAATTGCAATAATAATATGTTTGTTTATACATATGTACCATATACATAGATACACATATGTTTATGATGTATACATATGAAAATATGTATCTATACACACATAATACGTATGGATAATAGCAGTGTATAATTTTAAAGTTTTCGAATTATTATTTCCACTTTAAAAGTTCATTATATACAAACAAAAACAACTGTTCTGTATAAATACAACTACATATACAATAATAATATAAGTACTCATATACAGAATGTCATTCTAAACAAAATTTCATAATTTATTCTACTCTCTTCAAAATTATAAGTATGTAAATACATACATACATACATACGTACATATATTCTAGTATATGTACACATACTTACTTATTTGCAATTGAATCAAAAGAAATAAAAATATGCTATACACATAGTTTTTAGTTTTCAAAATATTATGTAAATAAAAGGATCAAAAAAGAATTTTAATTTTTTTTTTTTGTTTTTTTTTTGTGCTTCTTCTTTTTTCCAAATACAAGTACATAGTAATTTAAAGAAGATCAAACTCTACATACATTACATACATATGTATCATGGGCGGTCGGTCATACGCGCAGAAAGCGCAGAGCGCACCCTGCAAAATTTGAAAATTTCATCGACTAGAATAATTGTTATTCGAACGTTACAAAAAAAATTTAAATATAATTTTATACGCTTATAAACGCTAAAATATAATCAGCACATATAACGCATAAGACATAACTCGGCATGATAACGTCTAAATCATTGTACACTTACATCTTACATCTTAGATTGTACAGCCTAACCGCCTAACACTATGTTGACTTTGTCTGTCTATATTATTTTATATGTCTATAGTCTATACTATACCAGACACGAAAGACAACTTATAAAGTTGGAGTTGTTTATAAATTGTCTTTGGTGGTGCTGTAATAAACTCTGCTCCTTTAACTTATATGAAAAAATCAAATTGACCAATAACCGTATACAATTTGTCGGTATACAAATTCTTATTGCCTTCACGGCGCAGAAAATGTTGTGCACCAAGCAATATAAAATAATATACACTCGCTATACATTCTATATAATATATATAATTGTATTACACGTATATGGTATATGTATATTTGATAATGTTATCTGCACTATGTACTATGAAGAGTTTGTACGTACATAACATAGTATAGAACACTGATATACTGTACTATATTATATACCCAGTGTGCTACAATAATTTCTGCACTATGGTTATATAAATATGCTATGTTATATGCGTTGCTATACTTTGCTATTCGTATAACCAAGTATAACCAAATTGAATATAATATATGGCATCGCATACATAAATGTGTACACTTTACTATATCTAAGCGCAGATAATTTTCTGCACCAAGCAATATAAATACATATTGTAGGTATTTTCTACAATATCGCAATATGATATCTGAAGTCTGAACTTAGGCATATGCGTTTGGCTTTGGTTATTTCACAAAGGTGTTGCTATATGACCATTATATTGTTTATACACAATTTGAAGATAGTAGATAAAGGAAAAAAGACAGAAGATAGAAGATCAACTTCACTTCACCCTCCATTAAAATGTGCGTCTTATACTAACATACTCGCCACTCATAACAGCTATCATCGTACGATGATTTAATGTTCACTCGATAAGTAAAATGTTGCTTACTAATAATGCAAAAGTTGAGAAGCACGGTAAACATAATTGATATACATACATGTAAAAACAAAATATTTAGAAATATTTCTCATATATATACAAATTGTTTCTATTGTTATCACCCTTCCATACATGATGGCATTTTGAAGTCGTTCAAATTGATTGCTGTTGTGTTGCTATTTCGTTTCATGTGTTCTTAAACTTTTGAAAATGTTTATAGTTAATAGCAACATGTATGAGATCCAATATTAGATCGCAAGTCAAAGAACTAAATTTAGATATAGTGGCTATTTTATTTAGTCTTAATTCTGAATTTCGACCTATTGCTTGTGTTTTTGGAGTTGTGGTATTATTTTATTGATTTTTACCTTATTTTATTTTTTTATTTGAATTTGAAATAATGGAATGCCATTGTACTATTTGTATCTTATTAAATCAGCCTTTTTCAAGGCTAAATATAACAGAGAAAAATGAGTTCGTGAAGAAACCGCGTTGTGTCCCTCATATGGATTTAGCACAAAAAAGTGTTGTGAAGGGAAAGAATTATGAACGTCATTTTAACGTCGAAAATTATAACAAATTTTCTTGGCTTACAGGCTGCGAAAATCGAAAAAAATTATTTTGTTGGCCTTGTATTTTCTTCACCGATTTGGAAAAAGAAAAAACTGTTTGGACTACAACAGGATACAGTGATTTATCCCATTTTAATGTTGCTGCTGCAAAACATGAGATATCTCAGTCTCATATAAGATCCGTTGTTTCCATGAAAACGTTTGGAAAAACAAGAATTGATCTTCAAATAGATAGACAAAAATGTATTTCTATTTCGCAACATAATGAAAAAGTTACACGAAATCGTAACATTATGAAGAGATTAGTTGATGCTGTGTGTTATTTAGGGCTGCAAGAAATTGCTTTTCGATCTCACGATGAGTCTTCTACATCAATTAATAGGGGAAATTATGTTGAATTACTACAATTAATTGCAAAATATGATGAAACTCTTTCCAATCATTTAGATAGTGCTACCGTTTTTTCTGGGCTTTCCAATCACATACAGAACGATTTGATTTCAAGTGTAAACCATGTTTTACTTAAACAAATCAAAAATGAACTATCGAAAACCAAATTTATTGCTATTTTGATCGATGAGACCTCAGATATATCTCATAAATCACAGTTATCTGTGGTTTTAAGATATGTAATTGAAAATAAGCCTGTAGAACGATTCATTGGTTTTTTTGATGTGAGTGAGGATAGAACCGCTCTTTCTCTCTCCAAATTTGTGCATAATTTTGTTGAAAGTTGGGACTTTGCTGAGAAGTTTGTGGCTCAAACTTATGATGGTGCAGCAGTCATGTCAGGATCTACAGGTGGGACGCAAAAGCTTGTAAGAGATATATATCCACGAGCTTTATTTATAAACTGTTATGCACACTCTTTGAATTTGGTATTATCCAAGTCGGTTTCATTCATAAAAGAATGTAAAGTCTTTTTTGCCGGTTTGACTGGCTTATCATCTTTTTTTGCATTTTCGACCAAAAGAAATAATATTTTGGACAAAATGATTCACAGAAAATTCCCTCAATTGGCGCCTACGAGATGGATTTATTCCTCACGTATTGTCCACACAGTTCAACAAAATCGTGAATCATTATGTGAACTTTTTGAAGGAATTTTGGAGAACCCACAAGGTTGGGATACAGAAACAATCAATGCGTCTAGTGGTCATTTGAATTTCTTGAGCAGTTTTGAAAGTGTTTTTTTGTTACATGTTTTTTCTGACCTCTTCTCATTTAGTGATGTTTTGTATGATATTCTACAAAAAGAGAATTCAGATATAAGCTTTTGTAGAAATCAAATTAAAGTAACAAAATCGAAAATTGTATTAATGAGGGAAAATTTCGATAAATTCTACTCTGAGACTTTAAATTTAGTAGGAGAACCAAGAAAAAGAAGAGGACAAAAACAAGAAGACATTCAGCTTCATTATAAGAGAATTTTCAAGGGAATAGTTGACACAATTGTCGTACAAATGGATGAAAGATTCCAGGACATTCCAAATTTAAAATTTTTAGAGCTTTTGAACCCAACATTTTTTAAAAAACATTCTAAAATTTTCCCAGAAGAAAGTTTAAAATGTTTGAAAGAAAATTATGAGTGCTACTTTGATTTTATTAAACTAAAAAACGAACTTCAAGTAGTATATTCTTCAGAAAGCTTTTCCGATAAGACAGTAACAAAACTACAAAAACATATTGTAGAATGTGAACTCAATGACGCTTTAAGCGAAACAACAAAACTGTGTCAGCTAATTTTGACAATTCCATACTCAACAGCTGGAGTTGAAAGGACATTTTCAGCTTTAAAACGAATCAAATCTTATCTCAGAAATACAATGAGTCAAGACCGTTTATCATCTTTGGCCATTATTTCAATTGAAAGCAGCATGTTGGTTAGAATGCGATCAATGCCTTCTTTCTATGACGAGGTTATTGAACATTTTGCTGAAAAGGAAAGAAGAATTGATTTGGTATTCAAATAATTGTCAATATCCAAATTAATAATTCGTCTCCCTGGGCGAAGTGAAAATTTTTAATTACGAAACGTTAAGTATTTACTAACATTTTCTTCTACTTGCAGTTTAAGCAAAAGGTTTAACTTATTTTTATTAAATTCACCCTCTAATTCTTAAGTGTTCTACGAAGTAAGTACATTTGTAAACCTTGTACATTTACTGCGCACCCTCTGTTCTTAGTCACCGCACGCCACTGATATGTATATATGCAATTGTACATATATATGTAAGTACGTATGTTCTATATATGTGTATACACCACATACACTTACTATAATATATGAAATAGTAATTTTATAAAAATATATACATATACAAACAATTAAAATGACTCTTTTAAGTATACTATACGAAAAATTTATGTATGTACGTACTCGTTTATTTTTCAAGATATTTAATCCTATATGGTATAATCACTATAGATAATCGTTTAAGAATAAATAATTAAATTTGATTCTTAAAAATATTATACATTACATTATACATAGATAGTATGTACTTATAGATTTAAAGATTAAAATTTTATACGTAACCTCTACCTTTTATAATAGTGTTTGAATGTTTTTTGAATAGTTTTTTTGAATGTTAATACATCCATTTCATGCATAGTAATATAAATTTTATAATTAACTACTGTGATAAAAAAAAATAAGGTGAATTTTTGTTCATGAAACGAAAAATTTCGATTTATTCATCCCGCTTCCAAATTAAGTTCATCGCTTTCAAAATACTCCCTGACCGACATAATGCACTTATACTAACAATTTTTTTTTTCCCAATTCTCGAAACATGAAGTCCTTTTTTCGGTATGACTTTTGGAAAAATGTATTATTTTTTGATTTGGCTTTTATCTCCTCTCCTCGAGTTGAAACAGTGTCCCGGTTGAAAATGGGGAATGAAAATTTGTTGATCGAATTTTTAGCGAAATAGTCTAGTACTTACAAGTACAATCAGTGCAGAGTGAGACGGTTTGCATTATTGTGGTAATGGACTTTTTCACTCATTTTAAAAATTCACAACTGCAATTTTTTGGATGAAAGTAATCAAGCATATATATGATTAACTGTATGAGATATTGACATGAAATTTAGCACAGATGTCTATTAGGATACTGCTAATCTGAAGGAAAAATATATAATTGTTTAGTTTAGCCCCCATGATTTAAATGAAAAATTCACCTTATTTTTTGATCACAGTATTACATTACATCAGAAATCTATTTACAAACAAAAAATAAAAAAATTTTAAATTAAAATAAGAGCAAAAAAGGAACAATTATGTAAATAAATAAATAACACTTTAAATATATATATACAATATTTTTGTTTTTCTATTCATTAAATAATAAATTTTTATATAATAGTATTGGTAATAATTATTTTTACACAGAATTTTTTCTTTCAACGAAAATAAAAACTGATGGTAATGGTAAATGAATCTCACTCAGAATATAACAGAACCACCGGTATGTCTGTTAAAAGGCTGAACTGGATTCTTATTTAAATTCTTTAGAAGGTTTTCATACATTATATGCATGTACATAATGTACATAAATTTGTGGGTTTTTCTTTTTAATAATGCAGCAAATAAAAATTTGCATGCGCAGATACTTCATAAATTCAAAAATGCGAAGGAAGTATGCGCATTCTGTGCATATGTATTTTTAACAGCATGCATATTCTGCGTTGAAGAAGAAGAAGTCTTTTACATTAAATATTGGGTTACTATTTGTGAAAATAATGAAAATGACATTTCAGGTTAGTTTTTGTCGTCCGAAAATGCAACTTGTTGGATTTGAAGTTTATGTTCACAGCTCTGCTTTATTAGTCATTTGCGCATATGCCAATTGAGTTTTGTTTTAGTACTTCAACATACCAAAGTGAGAACTTGCAGTGCAATCTGCATTTAGGAAAAAGCCTTATCTTATACAGTTGTGAACAACAAATTCAAAATTTAAAATGATATCTAAAATTTCCTTAGGTGTAAAAATTGTACTTTTACTCATATGAAAATAGTAATGCCTACACGAAGTAGTGATAATTCATTCTTATGTTCTCATTTCGACTAAAAACAAATTCACGTTTTTTTCTTCTACAAAAAGAAAACATTAAAAAAACACAAAAATATGAAACTTAAATATGTTTTGTTCAGAAAAAATGATGTGTAGAAATAATTATGGCAAATACTGTAGATACATATTTTTATACAACGGGAACATATTATAAATCTACTTATGGCAGTTTTATTTCTATTTTAAGGATTTAACATGCAACTAAGTACTAAGTAACTAAAATTTTCTACCACATAATACATTCGTACATACTATAATAATGCATATATTCGTTCATCTAAATGAGAGTATGTGTATGTACGCATAATAATAAATATAGCACAGGCATGTATCCAGGATTTCCTTTTTTTTTTGGGAAACTATTGGGAATTTTTATTTATATGGGAATATTATTAACTCATTTAAAATCAAATTTTTTTACAACAATCTCATATTCATTACTTATACATAAAATAATAATGATTAGGATATTCATTTCAAATCTCATAAGTTTTCTCTCGTAATTGTTCAGATATTTTAGAGACTTCGTAACTTTTTGCTTTGTTTTAAGAGTTACGAGCTCAACGAGTAAATTAACGCAACTTTTAGATCAACCTCGCAAATATAAATTCTGTGTAATGCAAACTTTGACAGTTTGTCATTTTTATCAGCAGAAATTTGAAATTTGAGTTTGTGGTTTATATCATGAAGAGATTGTTGAATTTGTGTGACAATATAAGAATTTGTGAAGAGTGTTTTACAAGGTGCTTTCACATAATTTTGACCTACGAGACCGTAAAATTATGCGTTTCCTAAATTTACGATTTGAAATGAATTCTCTCTATGCTGATATCTAATATTAATTTTTATTTATTTAAAATAATAGTCAGCAATTTTTTATTATTAATTTTGGCAATTATTTCTTTAAAAAGATATAATTGAAAACAGTGATTTCTATAACTATATGTTTAAGACCTAACTTTGAAGCTCTGGAAATTATCATATTTTCAAATTAAAAATGATCTTAATTATATGCTTTTCTCAGTTTTTATTTCTTTTGATTAAGGAAAATTTATAATCAGAAATTTTTCAAGAATTCCAAATAAAATAGTTTTTGAAAATTTTGTCTTTTATCATTTTTAGTATGATTAATTGAAAAATATAAATAATAAAAAATAAAAATTTATATTTTCTTAAAATTTCGGGAAGGGATCTATGACCCGAGGACCCGAGGACCCTATGCCTGACTACGCTCCTATAACATATGTATGTATGCTTTATTTTTATTATATTTTACGTATTTACGTACACATAAATAACATATATGTAACTCCTACATACTAGTATGTAATAAAGTATCCTTCTGAAAAATTTTTTTGTCATATGTAATATAATATATAATGAATGTAAGTATATATGTATGTATGCACTTACATAATTTGTAATCTTTGATTACAAAATTAAATATTTTATAAGAGAGTATACGTAAGTATTTTATAATCCCTAATCATCTGTTCATATATATACTCGTACATATGTATATACATAAGAGGATTTACAAATGAGAACATTATTTTATGTCCTCATCGTTTTTGTTTAAAGATTCACTTTTATTTTTCATATACATTTTTGTGAATTTTTTATTCCGCTTCTACATTCAATGCAGTGACTTCAACTTGGACTTCGGCTTTCGACTTCACTGCATGCTTAATGCACATATCAAATATTTTGAGTGCAGTAAATTGAACTTTGTGACTTGACGTATAAAATAACAGTTGAAATTTGAAAGTTGTAGTTTGTTTGTTGTGATGTCAAAAACAAACAAAAAAAATTTCATTTGTTTCATGTTGTCAATTGTCATCCTAGATGCAGTAGACTGCAACATTGAATTTTCTCAAAGTCAAAGTCGACACAAAAACTGCTGTCAAGTCTACTGCATTGAATTGATTGAATGTAGAAGCGGCATTAAGTATCTATACTTCGTAAAACATACAAGTTTATCCGTACCTCGTACGTAGATACGTAACATTTACAATCATTTTGTCCATGTGTATACTTATTCATATATTTTTCTATTCTATTTGTATTCGAATTTCATTTAGTTAAAAATATTAAAAATAAATTTTACACTAACTGATTTTGAATGTCATCTGTCACAACGAAAACATGCTCGTATTAATCGTTTAATAGCTCTCATTTCATGTATAACTTGCTCCTTAATAAATAAAAAAAAAGGAAAAGAAGAAAGGAAAAAAAATAAAATATGAAAATTATGTATTGTATTACTTACATACTAAAGAAAATATGTTATTGATATCGTAAATAATTTTTTTTTTTTATATTTTATACCTGCATTAAATTGAAACACATAGCAATTAATGCCATACCAAGTAAAAGATAAACAGCACAAAGTATAAAACTTACTTCAACAGTATTTTCATCGGCAGTTATCTGAAATTTTAATGTTTTCATTTTATTTTATAAAAATAATTAATAAATATTTTTTTTTAGTTAAAATTTTTGTATAAAGATATTATCTACAGTCAGTTAACAATAAACTCGTACATCTTCGTACACAAAATGAATGCGAGAGCGCGCTTAACGCATTTGGAATTGAATTCATATCTAAAATACTTTGACATAATTCTTCAGCGTTTGGAAACAATGTGTTTTTGTCGAAAGTCAATGGTTTACTAATTTACTATTAAGAGCGTCAGAACTTTAAAATGAAACCTAATGATAGCAAACTACAAGTGATATTCACGTGATTTGTTTATTATTTTGACAACAATCGTTTACATTACGGTTCTGAAAATAATATCGTTTAAATGTTCTCCTCGTTGCATGTTTTGTCTAAGATCGTAAATCCTTCTTGGCTTATTGTCGTAGACTAAATATTTCAAATATCCTTTTAGGAAAAAGTTTAAGGGTGTAAAATCGCACAATCTAAGCAACCATCAGTTGGCATTATAATTTCTTGAAATAACTCGTTCAAGAAATTTGTCTTGCAACCAGACGATTGTCAGATCATCTAATTGAAAATAAAAATTGTTTATGTCAAAATTTTCCAGTTTAGGCAAAAAATAATCAGTTATCATATTCCCGCCCTTGCCATTCAGTGTTACGTGATTTGTACTTCCATCTTCAATAAAATAAGTCTCGACCACTCCTTGAGTCCAAAAACCGCACCAAACTATAATTTTGTAAGCATTAAGAGGGTCTTCGTGAATCAGTTGAGAATGTTCCTCAACCTAAATCCTGCAGTTTTATTTATTCACAAACCGTTTGAGCCATACACGAAGCGTATACGGCAAACAAAACGTTCATTTTGATAATAAATTTGAATAATTTCTACGCGCTGTTAAACTGTTCTGTTATGGTTGAGGCCTTTGAAAGTTCTGACATTTCTATTGGTAAACCCTATCTATAATATTTTTATCTTAGCACATTATAAACTAAACTCTTAATCGCTCATAAGAATAACACTTCACTTGAATTTCCGGCCATTCCTATGCATATGAACGTATATTTTTGGCACTGGTGCTATCAGCTCGATTCTTAAAGTCCTGCGCTGCGTTTCTGTATCTTAGTCGAGAAGTTCTCGACTGAAAGTGACGTCACAGCTTCTCGACTGGTAATTCTCGATCCAAAAAATTTTTGCGTTTCTGTATCTCTCGAAATTCACCAATCGAGAAATTCGTGGTTAGTATCTATAATCGAGAGGGAATATCGGGAATGAAACAATTTGACATTTAAATGGTTAGTGTATTAATTACAATTTCAATATTAATTACATAGTTAAACGTTTATTTCAAATATTTGAAATTTCTATCATACAAAAGTTTATATGTATGAATATAGCAGTTCGATTTAATGAATATTTTTCATTTTATGAATTTATGTTATACGGTTATACATATGTGTACATATTTAAATACAAAAATAATTAGTACAATTTTAAATTTAAGATAATTTCATAAAAAAAAACAAAAAGATAAATATGGGATAATAAAAAAGGGTAATTTGTTGCAGGTAAATTTTAGAAATTTTTGTAAACATTTTGCTTTTTTATATTAATCGACATGTGTTATTACATATGAAAAAATTAAATAAGTAAATAAAGAGAGGTAGTATAAAATATCTATCTATTTTGTAGTTTTTTTATTTGCATGTAGATATAGTAATACAAACCTGTATGATTGGTTTTAATTAAAATGAACAAGAATTCGAATTTCCCTTCTTGTTTATAAACTATAAATACCATTTGCGTCTTTTAATATAATTTTTTTGTTTTTATTTAGAAGCATAAAAAAACAAAATCTTGAAAATTTTGAAAAAATTTATAAATTTTACGTGCAATATATTATATTATTTAATTATAATATATTATTAGTTTTACCTGACATTCCTCTACAATAAAAATAAAAAATATATATATACTTATATATATGTTAATTTATTATTCTTAATTTTTTTTACACCGCTTTTATTTTTTTTTCTTTTATAGATAAGGATAGTTATAATATTATATTATAAAAACTATTTTTTCTTAAATTTATAATTATAATAACAAATATACATTGTTATTATCACTATTAATAATTATTAATAAATAAAATTGTAATTATTATTACCGTATTACAATTTTAAAATTCAAAAATATTTAAAATTCAACGGCTTTTTCAGTTCTCACTACCTAAATTATCGGTGAGAAGTTTCTCGATCGCTACATTCTCGATTCTCGATTCACCACAGATACAGAAACAGGCCGATCGAGAATGACGTCATAATGACGTCAAATCGAGTTTACCAGTCGAGAAAACCAATCGAGAAGTGATACAGAAACGAAGCGCTGAATGTCGTTTCGCTCAGCTTCCTCTCCATCTACATACAAAAGTAATGAAGTGGTTTGACTGCAACATATAACAACTTTCAAGTTTCTAGCTGCACAACTAGCGTTTTCACTCACACATAGTTGTTGCAATCTGCTACTTTGGCTGCATGCAACCTTACAGCTGCAACTTTTAAGGAAAAAGTTGCAAAGCTGTTCATACGTATATCAACTTTCATGCTGCGTTGTTTTTGCTGCACAACTTCTTAAAATGTCAAAATTATAATTTTAAAAAAATGTATTTTGACGATGTTTCTAGCAGCAAGCTATTTAGTTGTTTTATTAAACAAAAAAACACAAAAAAAGCAAAGAAAATGATGGGTGAAGCCATGGATTAAAAATAGAGAGCATAGTGGATCTATAAATAATTTGATACGTGAATTACGATTAGGTGATGAAAGTGTGTACAAAAATTTTCTAAGAGTATCTCATCAAGACTTTGATGAACTTCTACGTTTGGTTACTCCACGCATAAAAAAACAAAATACATGGATGAGAAAAGCTATAACACCAACTGAACAAAGACAGTTACAGGTGCTAACACTACAAAAGTTTCACCCGAAAATATTTTTTTTGCAGCGGTTGCAACTTGTTAAACAGCTGTTCACAAATCGCAGTTTTTAAGGTTGCAAGTAGCGCCAACAATCAAACTGCAAATGCAGTTTTTCATACTTCAAAGCAATTTTTTTCATACTTTTTTTCATACTTTTCACTTTGCTACTTTTGACCTTCGCAGTTTTTTTGGATGCACAACAAGAAAAGTAGCGATGTGTGATCGCTATTCTCTTATCCTTTATTCTCTTATTATACTGTTACCTTCATAGTTAATTGAAGTTACTAAATTGAAATAAATTTGGAAGAATTTATTTTTTTTTTTTTTGCATTTTCGTATTATTTGTTAGCTCGATAAAAATGTTTCGTTTCAATAAAAATTTTTTCAAGTTTCGTTAAAAATATATTTCACGTTTTTGGAAAAAAAATGAACTTTATTTTTGGATATAATTAATTAAATCTTTAAATCTTCGGTCATATTTGAATGAAATATGACATAAAGAAGTACAAGTTTAAAATTAACTCATTGTACAACAACCAGACATAACAAAATTGTAATTGCATGTATACTTTATGTAATAATTTAAATTACCACTTTTTCACCAGGCACTATATCACCAAATCCGATACTACTTAATGATATAAAACAAAAATAGCTGCCATCCAATATATCCCATTTTTCCCATTTCGAAAATAATGTGGCTCCAAATAAAATATATCTGCAGGATAATTTGTAAAAATAATAAATTTGTAAATTATATTATAGAATTTGAAATTAAATTAAGAAATATTTTATTTTAAAAATTTACCCGATCATTATTATTATTGACACAGTCACTGGTACTGTTACAGTTTCAGTATCTTCAACATCTATATCAATTGTCTGAGTTTCAATATCATCATCAATAACATCATTTTCATCCATAAATGACATACTATTAGAGCTCACAGATTCTTCAGAATAACTTTTTGACTTTTGAAAGAAAAAAAAATCCATATAATTATTTCACGTACAGAATTATAATTAGATATTATCACATTTATATCTAAACTTACATGTCTTTGTAATTCTAAAGTTTTACGTCTTTTTCGTAATGCTCGTTTTCTAGCTACTCCTGGACATATACGACATAAACAGAATTTTGCATAAATCCATTTAAATGATTTCGCCAAAATATCTCCAATATTTGATAAATATAATAAAAATAATGGCATACCAATTATTGCATAAATAATTGTCATCAATTTACCAATATTTGATCTTGGTGATATATTACCGTATCCTTAAATTTATTTTTTTTTTTAATTTATTAACAAAAGATAAACAAAATTTAAAATTAATACATATGCATATGTACATGTAAGTACAATACATAAAAGTATGAATGTAACCATATACAACATCCTTTGTACATATAACATAAAATATCTTACCGATAGTCGTGATTACCGTCAATGAAAATAGAAATGCTCCAGAAAAACTCCATTCTTTTGTTATATCACCACCTTTTCTTTCAGCTTCAACAAGTTTTTTTTGAAATGCACGTAATTCCTTATCTACTCTAAAATTTAAAAAAAATATTTTATATTATGTTATATAAAAATGAATAAACAACAAATACAATATACTGTATATACATAATGTACGTACAAATTTATAGATTGTCCCAAATCAGTTGGCAAGTTTTTCAAATGTTTCTATATGTGTTAGTAAAATTTTTATATACAGGTAAGATTTTGATGTTAAGATAGAAAATTTTGATCTTGAAAATAATTTTAAGTTCTGCCTACTTTCTGTTAAAAATATTCATATGCGATCATATGCGGACAATTCGATTTGTTTATACTCCGTCAGTTAATCTTAAACATCATAAGATATATGAAATTTTTTATAATTTTTTAAAATTATTATTTTCATTTCATGCTTTCTATACGTCGCCAAATTCATCTACTTTTTTTTCTCAGTGTATCAAAACTTTGTATTATTGGCAACTTTTTTCTTAATAAAAACTTCGATTAGCATTACAAATTGATAACATTTGATGCTTTTAATTACCCTAAATTGAAATTTTAAATTTTTTGCATCTATTTTTGTGTGCACTCCAACCTACTTATTATAACACGAACATGTCAACTGATTTGGGACAAGCTCTATACCCTGTAAATATTATAGTACATATTTGTATATTCGAAATGTGCTGAACATAATAACGAAATATTTAACACAAAATAAAACAAAACTTTGTAGAATGTAAAGTATGTAATGTTCAACATGTTTATGTATATAGCAGAGGTAGGTAAAATGAGAAAATTATTTATTTATTTATTTTATTTTATTTTATGGTTTTTTTTTTCACTTACTTCATACGAAACTCATTTTCATCGATGATATTAACTTCACAGCAAGATATTATCCATAATTTTAAAGAAATTATTTTTTTCTCGATAATAGCATCAAATATTTGTTCCTTTGGTTGTTTTAAAGCTTCTTTAACTTCGATTGCTCTAAACATAAAAGCACCTTGTAAAACGAATATAATAAAAAATATAATATCATGTTTGTATTATCAAGCACACAAGGATGGTATCTGATATACAAGCATGCACTTGTACTACATTTATATTGTATGTATAATGTACATTCCTTTATTTTGAAAAAATAATAAAAATTTACAAATACATATTTATCAATGTAAGTATACATAGGCAGTCAAAAGTATTTGTACACTATAAAAATGAAATTTTATTCAATTTTTACGATACAAAAAGTTTCCTAAATTTGCTATTTGTAATGAAAACGATTTGAATTTAAATATGATACTTAACCATTATTCGAATACGAAATAAATACAGCTTAAAAATTTATTTCTACATATGTATAATTTTTCATTTTTCTCTAAATTTAATTCAATATAAATATTACTATCAGTTAATATTTCATTTCTTCTTGTTGTTCTTTTTCAATAGCGCTACAGCTCTAAGTGAGCCAGACCTTCACCAAAGTGATTTCAAATATTTTTATTATCGTGTATGTAGTTTAACGTGAATTGCGGACTACTAAGTTGTTAGTTGAGAAATAAACTCATTTTTTTACATGATAGGACTGAGACTAATCTATTTTTAGAATAACTTAACAATGCTTGAGTTACTTGTTGTCAACAAGTAGACTGTAATTAGCATGCTGGTACTCATTCAAAGCTATGTGTAAGTTGGAAAGAGGCGATGAAAAATTGAAAATTATTCTTTATTATCTTTTGCCTTGGACGGAAATCGAAACCACGACTTTGAGATCACTGGTCAGTTGCTCTACCATCTACCACTGTGTCATCAATTTCCCCTCATAATATTTTGTTTGGCATCCCTTAACCAATAAAATTGCTTTTAAACTACGTTTCATTAATTCCATCAAAATGAAATTTTTTTTTTGTTGCGTCTGATGCAATTTTTTGCATTCTTCCATTGAGGCATTTTTCAAATTTTCCATGTTTTCAAAATTGATGTTAGGAATTTTTTGGTATCCAAAATATTTTGCAATTTAATTAATTATCATTTTCATTATCATCATCTTCTCCTTCTTTTTGTTTTTGTTACAAATCTTATTATTCTTTTTCTTCTATAGCTTTTCAGCCTTAAAAAGAGCCTTCGCCTCTAATCGTTATATCAAGTGTCTTCAGATCATGCTGAATCTCGTCCCATCGTCTGCTCCTGAGTTTGTCTCTACGTTTTTTATTTCTGTAAATTTCTCTTTTAGAATCTTTTTGTATGAGTCTGTGTTACCTAATCTCTTCGAGTAATTTATCCAACTTATAGTCTATTAATTTTAATATGGAAGATAATAAAAACGATTTGTACGTACATATGGTATAACTCTTTATTTCAATTTCTCTTATAGTTTTTATGGTTCGTTTTCACAGTGCCATATGTCCTTCTTAATATCTTTATTTCTTTTCTGTTTAGCAGTTAGTAGATATCTATTTCTCTCTCTCCCTCTCTCTCTATCTATCTATCTATGTCTCAGAGGTCAGCTTTAAAAGCCGTATGTAAGTATTGCTCTTGAGAGTATTTTATACATTTGTGTCTTAGAATGACCTGGTCATATCTTTAAATTTTATGATTGATAGCAAGAATGGTTTGTTAATATTTGGTATTCTTTGCTTATTTCCAATGTTTCTCCAATACTCCGAAATAATAAATTCTAAAATTATCTACATAAATTCTTGAATTACTTCGAATTTTTCATTTTCACAGTGTACAAATACTTTTGACTTCCTACGTATATATTTTTGTTTTTGGTTTTTTTTTTTTATATTTACCTGCAATAGTATACAGAATAACTAGTAATATAATTCCAACATTGCTAAACATAAAAGCTATAAATTTTCTGCAATGATCCTTTGCTCGTTCTGCTAAAGGTGGTTGTTTTTGATATCGTCGAAATGAGCGTTGTTGTTGTCTGCTCATTATTTTTTCAACAATCAAATAATTTAAATGATTCTGCTATCACTGTTCTATTACACATAGTAGATATTTACATACATATATACTCGTACCATATCATATATAGATAGAATGAGAATCATATGCTAACCATATAAACATAAAATACAAACACACATATGCATACACACAAATTAAATTGATTGTATGTTTTTTAGTTTTTAAATTTTTTTTTCAATCTAAAACATTCTGATAATGCTATTAGAAAACATTTAAACTATTCAGGATGTACTCGTACATATAGTACTTTGCACATTTGTATATACTTAATGTTCGTCCGCATTTATATAAATTTTTTTGTATTTTACTTGATAACCATTTATATACAATGTTATATGTTATATACATATATATATTAGGGCATATGTTGCAATTATCAAAGAATGTTTCATTTCATTTTTTTTTTATTTGTAATCTAATCCTGCATATCAAAGATAACTACTACCACTACCACCAACTACATAGAAAACACGAAATCAAAAACAAAAAATTAAATAATTTATTTCACACTATCGAACATTACACAGACTACTTATATGTATAATGTAATATACAAGTAAGTAGTACTCTCGTATTGAAATAATTCCAATAGATTCATTATTTTATATTTTTAGAACATTTCAAAATTTTATAATTTAATATCATAATCATAATAATGTCACAACAGTCATACAAAAACAGAAACATCCTCTAAAACATCGACAAAAATTATTAAAAACATAATTATCTCACTATTATTATTATTATTTACAATTTTGAAACTTTTTGAAGAAAAATTAAAAAAAAAAAAATTTAGAATTAAAACAAAAATAAAACATAAAAAAAATATGAAAATACATATATGATAATAAATAATTAAAAAACAAAATTATAAAAATAAAGATATCATTTACACAAGGTCTTGTCACTTTTTTATTGTATTTTGTTTTTTTTTTTTTATTAATAATTTTTTGAAATTTTTAATTAAATATCAAATATGAAGAAATCTAAAAATTCACGAAAAATTATTTACTAAATTCAATTTTAATGATATAGGTCGAATAGTAATGATATAAAATAGAACTTGTACTCGTACATATCATAACTGATACAATGAAAAAATTAATTTAAAAAAATAAAAAAAAAAAAACTAAAATTTTCATCATTCTCGATCATTAACACTTTACAATCTATATACATTGTGTTATACAACATATAATAATGAACAAAATATTTATGTACACACAGATATATTATATGATGGGATCACACGTCGTTATAATTTTTCGAAAAAAAAAAAAAAAAAATGTGTTTTTTCTTCAATGAAATACGACGACGATATGACGACGAGTTTATAGCGTACATAACTGATCTCTAAATCTGGATTCTTTACAATATTATTTTTATTTTCTTCGACTCCAAAATGAAAAATTTCTCTCATTTTAAGATGTGCATGTGCTGATGGTGACGGTGGTCGGTGGTGGTAGTACGAGAAAAAGCTAATATTTATTGGAAAATTTCAAATCAGAGGAGAGAAAATATTTGAATTTAAGATCCTATACATACATAAATATAGTTGTGTATCGTTGATTTTTATACAAAGTAGATTTTATATACAATAATAATATACGGTACATGGATGCATATACTAAGAGAAAATTTTATACTTAAATCAAGTAAATTTTCATTTCGTCTCATATGATATGTATGGAAAAATAAAAGTGTATACATTTGTACATTTCATTTATATCAGGTGTAAAGGAAAGTTCTGGCGTTTTTTTTTTAACTTACACTTCGCACATTTTTAGTCTTTTATACACGCACATTTTGGTTGAATTCATGATTATATCTGTTATAATCAGATTAATATCAATTATGTCAGTTAAATTCCGAGATTGAAGGCCACATCTATGAAAAGTTAAAGCGAAACTTGTTACAATCAGATTGCCTACAAATTCGTCATTGACATCTGATGACATTTCTGATCTGGATTCGTTTTTCCAAAAAGAAACACTGTGAACCATTTTTGAAAAACTCGAGTTGTCACTGCAGTCTCTTTAAATACTTCACATAAATTTTTTGTTATTTTTGGAACTTATAGAGTAATAAAATGTCTTAAATGCACTTTTTCCACAGTCATATTCGCATAGTTTTAAAATTTTCAAGTATATTTAAAAATGTTTATAATGTCTTACTAAGGACCAACATTGCATAAATACTTTTTTCCTGTGGAATCCAACATTGTTTCAATCAAAAACAACATTTCTTAAATCAAAATCAACATTGTTCAAATCAAAATTAACACTTTTCATGTCAACAAATTGAACTTCAATTGGAAGCTTGATTGGAACAACGTTGAATTTGATTTCAAAAATGTTTTTGATTGACATGATGTTGTTTTTGTTTGAAACGATCTTGTTTTTGGTTGGAACAATGTTGAGTTCCACCGGGAAAAAGTATACATAAATGTATGTATTCAAAAATGACAGAACTTTCTCTTACACCTACCTATATTGTTAATGGAAAATTAGAAAAGAGTACATTGGAAAATATCTTATTTATAAAATAAAATTTATTATACATATCAACATTCTACATTGTGTGTATATGTCACAATCACACTTAAATTTGCATTACAAATACAGAAAGAATATAGAAATGATATTCAGAATTTTTCACGATCGGAGAATTAATACAAAAATTGATTTCATAGAAGAGGAATAGTTCAGTGTGTACTTTGAATCCTACACATAATGTACATATATTATCAATTGTCATATGTGTATTTGTTATATACTGCTAAAAATTGCAAATTAGTTCACATTGAAATTAAATATTTTTCACATTTATACCTCAAACTGTGTATCTATTGCTTTTTTTAAAAAACATCTGTACGATTTTTCTTTTAAAAAACAAATTTAAACAAAAAATGGAATAATGGAAAATTGAAAATCAAAAACAATATATACTTCGGTATGAGGTATATGAAAATCACACAAAAGATTATATAGACTGCAATTTAAAATTTATTAGTAGTTTAGTTTTGAAAGTTATGCACTACGACTACATCATATGTGTAGATTATATTTGCAAAAGTTTTCAAGGTAAAAAAAATTTTTTTTTTTTTTTAAACTAAAAATGTTTCTTCCTTTATACTCTACGAAAATTGAGTTCTTTTTATTTAGAATCTATATTATTTACTTATATTTATATGAAAGAAAAGTTTCATACATTATAATATACGTATGTACAAAAATGTGCAAACACTCGCGGTCATAAAAACTGTATCATCCATTAAATATGAAATTAGAACTTTATGAAATTTATTTTTTTCTCAAAGTATTTAAATGCATTCAAATACATACTTAATATGTAAGCAGTACGTTGACATAGATTTGTAAAATGAAAGAAAAGAGACGTATTCATATGCCATTTATTTGAGTTATTAAACACAAGTAATGACGCTGACAGACCAAGCACTTTAATCTAGATTAAATCGTTAATTTGGATTAAAGTGATTATGTGTCATCATAATAAATCTGGATGATCTAGTTGTATAATGCTAGAGACAGACCTAAAAGACTGGATTATCCTAATCCAGTTCTTTATAAACTAGATTTCTAGTAGGAAGAAGAAGACATAAAAATTGACAGTTCAGTTTTCTAATCTATTGTGCATTGAAAATAATTCAAAATAACTAAAATATTTTTAATAACCAATTCATCACAATTCAAAATCACAAATACCAAATACCAAGAAAGTTATAACCATAAAATGACTGTGTGATTCTGCATAAATTCAACTGATCAGCTGATCGTATTAAAGACAATCTAGATTTGCAGTCTGTCAGATTCAGTTTTATAAATCTAGGTTAGAGATAATCCAGATTATTTTAATCTAGACTAATTTATGCCTGTCTCTAGTATGTGTAAGCTAGATAAAACGTAATAAAACTGATCAAGTAAGTGAAGGTTTTATTTACTTATGTATTTCAAAGGGAACTGTCAGTAAACTAACACCCCCCAGCCCACATCACGACCCTCCTGGGTCTTTTGATGATCGGTAAGTGATGGTAAAAAAGTGATATGATTAGTAGCAAAAATGAATCGTGATCAATGTAAAAATTTATGGTTTTTGAAAATGTGAAAGCAAAAAGGGGCTGAATTGAAAAAAGTTGACTTTAGAAAATTGTTTGAAAATTCGCGGTAGAATTCAAGAGAGAATTAGAATATGTTAGAAGATATTGCAATTTGCAAGTATTAAGCCTCATTTTCAACCCAACGTTGATTTCACACGAGAGTGGATTTTTCACACGTTCTTCATTTTTACACAAGAAATTCTTTATCGCTATCCTTTTTCCGCTTAGCCTTTATTTTGCCAGAGTCAGAGTGAGATTAGATTGTATTTCTAATCTGACGATGATGATGGGGAAATTATATTGAAAGTTTTAAAAGCAGTGTATCAATTCTCAATCTTTCCTATAGAATAACATACGGTAATCTACTCTGAATTGTGAATACCGTCCACTCTGGCGTGAAATCCTCGTTGGCACTTTGGGTCGTAAATGAGACATTAATGTGGAAATAACTTGATGAAGAGTGATAGAACATGCTTCAAATAATGACATGCATATTTAAGGAAAGTGAAACAGTTTTTGTGACCGCAGGTGTATATATGTACCTATGTATTTACAAGCATACGCAAAGTTTAAATTTTTATGCAGATTATATAAATTTACTAGGCACCCTTCAAATGAATATTTTTAGATTTCGTATTTATATTTTGCTCACTGTATATTATGTATTATACACATACACATACATACATATTTTTTAAATTATATACTTATATGTCTGTACTAATATGTACTAAATTTTAAATACACATTCTAAAAAAATAAAATTAGTTATTAAATACACCCGTGTATACAAACATGCATATACACAACATAACTACTATATGTATGTACATTTAAAGTTACGATTTTATTATTTACAATTTGATGAACTTTTCTTTTATAACAATAATATTTCTTATACAAAGTATACAGTAGGTATAATGTGTGCGATAAAATGAATTATATATTTTATATAAACAAAATAAAATTAATTTGAGAATAAAATTTTTACTTATTTTATGCATAGGTATCTTATAACATATGCAAGTACAATAATAACTATATATGGTAATAGATAATAGTGTGTACACATTGTCAGTGGCGTAGCGAATGTAAGGAAATCTTATCTTGCACAAAGTATGGTCTCCATGACGAGCAAGATTTTTCAAAAAAATGTCAATTGAACTACCAATAATCATTTTAACACAATTTCTCGTTTCTTGTTCTGTCTAATAAAATGCATTATTAAAACTATTTGCAGCAAAATATCTCCATATATCAAATTGTAAAAATTTTGAGTGATTATTTTAATACAGATTTTATTTTAATCAAATTCTATGTCGAAATATGTGACTACATAATGTTACTCCCCAGTAGAAAAAAAAAATTAAACCTAAAACTCTATTGGAGCTTCTTGAAATTTTGAAGAAATTTGAAATAAAAATCAGAAAAAAAAATGTATGGATAATACATTAAATATTTCCACTTTTAGAACAATATTTTAAATATGTTAAATAAATATTATCTTTTAATCTAATTCTAGATTACAGTATATGTCTGATTTTTCCACTGACACATAAACGTATTCCATAAATCCAATCTTATTATTGATTTTTAATTTCCTTTAATTATATTTTTTGTTTCAAATTTGGAGCTCAACCTGAGCCTGTGTCCATATTTATCCCGAAAAAAATATATTGTATTTTGGAAAACCGTAGCTAAGCACAGTGACAGACCACAATTTATTATAGAGATTTTAAGTTAGGTACTACATTCCATTGTTATTTGTATTATATTTTTATTACGAGCAAATTCCATAAATGTTTCTGTTTCTGGAATGATGAATAGGGCGCAAATAAAGTGCCATCTCCCGGCGGCAGTTAGTTTGCTACTCCACTGTACATTGTCCATGCATACTACATTATGGATTTTATGTATACATAAAATGCATATATTATACACTGCACACTGTACCTAATTTTATATACATATATACTTTCTTGTGTATTTATTCGTACATATGTGCACTGTACTTATAATTTTATGAAATGTTTACTATCATAAAACATCTGCTAAATTTAGAATACATTCGTTCATCTAATAATAGTCCGGCATATAAATTCTTTACACACACTCACACACACACACACACAACTGAAAAAAACTTTTTTGTACATGAATTGATTACAAAAAAAAAAAAAATAAAAAAGTTAAAACAAAGAAGAAGAATAAAATACAGAACATAAAACAGAAATGAAAATTAATTTCTTTATAATTGATAAATTTTTATTCCAGATTTTTGTTACCTATACATGTAAACATGATGTACGTTTTGTTATTTAAAAAAAAAAAATGTTTAATAAAAAAAAAATTCAAAATTGATTACCAATTTATAGGTATTGTGAATAAATTTTGTATAATATGTAATTTTATTTGTTTATTTATATTTCATTTTTTAATTATTGTTTTTAATTTACAAATAAAATTTTCAGTTAATTGATTTCAGTTTGAAATATTCTTCCAAAAATCAAAAATCAAAAAAAAAAGGAAAACGAAAAATATAAAACAAAAATTTTTGAAAAAAAAAAAGTTTCTATGTACATTTATGTTGTGTGTGTTAATTAAAATAAAAAATTTTCTACATATCATAGGTTTGGATGTGTATGCATTAGAGTATTATAAGTAGTATCTATCTATCTAAAAAAAAAAGAAAATTCATTCGAAAAATTTCATTCATTTTTTTTTTCATTTATGTGTGTACGAGTGTGTAACAAGTTTATTTTAATTTTTTTTTGTCTTAATATGCTTGTCGAAATCATGACGCTATAATGTTGTCATTTATAATTTAAATAATGAGAACATGATGAAAACTTTTACGTGTACATTTGACGTCATAAATTTGTATACATAATAAAACTTATAATGATGTATGTATATGTACATAAATTTTTATATATCTAATATTATCGGATATATGTGTAGTATGTATATATGATGATATGATGTAATAATACCTTTATACATATTCTAGATTTTGAATCAGATCAGTTTACTATACAATATAGACATTAACCACACAGCATATATGTATAGTCATACCACTAGTTACTACCCCCGACCCCCGCTACTAACTATTTCAATCAATTTTCAATATGTAAGTAGATGTACAATACTCGCATATGAAATGTAGAGAGCGAGTGTAAGAAATGAATTCAGGAATCAATCAAAATTTAAATTGTTTGAATATAATGAAAAGGCGAACAACTTTTTTTATTCAAAGTTATTTCGTATGCTTATGTACAATGAGAGTCAAAAGAAAGTACCTATACATCTAGAAAATTTTTGTTTAAAAATGTAAAATAATTTCTCATTATAATAATATTTTAATGATGTACAAGGAGACATAATTTTGGAGACATTTGAAAAATTCAAAATTAGGCCGTTAATGAATCACGTGGTTAAGAGGAAACGTCAAAGTACTCTACTGAGAAAATCCAAAACCATATTCCAAACTCCTAACCTCTCCCTAATAAGAGATATTTTCGAGAGAAATATAAATGAATAGGTGCTAGATAATTATTATCTCTCTTTTATCAATGTATTTGGTAACACTTATAAAAATCCTTTAATTCTATGCCAGTTTAGAACTTAATTGCAACATTATAGAGGAATTCCATACCTAATCTGACGAATTTTCCTTTCCTTTTATAATTAGGTACTATAATTCTTAGAATTAAGTGTACATAATTATATTAAATAAATAAATAACTTACGTAACTCTGGACAAATTAAAAACAATAATTCAAGTATAAAGATATGATATATTCAATCTGTTGCCACCTAAGAGCAAGCACTGTGAATATGTATATGTAATAATATTCCAAAATCTTAAATGTAATTAAATTACATGTGTATGCAGTCGAAGAAGTTGGATTGAGAGTCAACGAGAACAAGACTAAAATAATAGTGCAGTCGAGGAAGCTGACGAGTCAGGATTAGGCAAAACGTCTCCATCGATGATAAGAACTGCGAATAAGTCGATAAATTCAAATACTTTAGCTCCTTTCTCAAGGTCGATAATGAAGAGAACACAGAGGTCCAATCAAGCATAAAAGCAACAAATATGAAATCGAAAGTTTTTCGTATGAAAACAAACTCATACTATATAAAACGCGTAATACTAATAATACGTAGCGCAATTACGTATTATTCGAAAGCGTGCGGATATTCACAAAAAAGACAACTAAAAACATTGGTCACTTGCAAAAGGAAAATTCTTAAGAGAAGATAAGGAATAATCAATGGCAATAATGATTGGCTGATCATGAATTGTTCGATTTAAATCAGTCTCCATCGATTTCAACTCATATAAAACTTATGAGTTTAAGACGGGCTGATCACGCACGAATACAAAAGGATACCAGAATTACAAAGAAAGCGCTTAACATTGAACCAGCAGTTGGTGTTGGATAGAGGGGAAGACCAAGGTCAATTTGGGAAGCCGAAAAGGAGGAAAGATTAGGAACGGGCCTCAAGCGATGTTGCATCATTCAATGTCCTTGATGGCTTGATATGATATACGAGTACATTAATTAAATAACGAAAACTTGCCTGTAACAAAAAATAATCAAAGTATCGTTGATCTGCTTAAATATAAAACGTGAAGTATAAACTCTTTGTTTATATTAATATTTCATAGGGCCTCTTTTTGATTTAGTTGCAGTAGTCAGCCTCCTTTTGGCATGGATTTTGCCAAAATTTCTGATTACTTTTTCGCTAACATTATCCCATTCCATGATTAGAGCTACTTTCAGCGTGTCGGTAATGGTTATTTCTCTTTGACGAATTTTCCCTGTCAAGAGTTTCATTGATGTTCAATGGAGTTGAAATTTAGAGATGGAGTAACATGATTAAAATATTTTGGAAAAGACGAAATATCTGTTCAGAGGCATTTTAGCTCGAAGGGAGCGCGATTTAACGATAGGTAATCAGCTATTCGAAAATGTTAATGAGTTCAAGCATATAAGAGCAATTTTTGACGAGTCCAGCAGAACGATTTTTATAGAAGGAGATACAATGATGAATTATAAGAATTGATTGACGGCAAAACAATTGTGAGATTAATTTATTTAAACTCAAAGAATAAGGTGGCTTGGACATTTTAAGAATGGACAATAACAGAATAATGAAAAAAGTATTCAAAACAGAAAATAAAAGGCAGACCTGGACGCAAACGGTTAGACGATGTTACGACCTTGTATAGAAGATCTAAAAGTGATAAAAGTCAAGGACTACGAAATGAAAGCTAGGGATCGAATTGAATGGGCTCAAATAATTGAGGAAGCCATGGTTCATAAAGGACTGTGGGGCTATGAAAGAAAAAGAAATAGATTAAAGTATTTCTCCTTCTAGGTGTATACTTTCTTTTGAATCTCACCATATATGTCTATAGGTTTTGTATGTTGTTTGTTATATGTTTAAGAGAATAAATGACTCATGTATAAAAGTAATGTATAGAATCATCGACATTATAGTTTTGAAATGAATCCAATTTTAAATTATTACCATTTTATTTACCATTTTCGAAAATACATTACATAATAAGATACGCATATAAGAAAATATTAGATATGTACATTATTTTCATTTATTTATTTATTTGTTATTTTATTTTCTGAAATATCATAAATAAATATTATTTAATTTTGGTAATATAATTTCAGTCATCAATTTCATCTTCTTTCAATATGCCAAGACGTCTGGCAACTTCTTTAACATTTGTAATCACTTCCTCTTGTACCAAATTGAAACTCATTGCTAATAATGAAATACCGAATAATAAATAGAGTGAACATAATGCAATCGATTCTTTTGAATTTTCTTTTACACCTTGAGCTGGAACAAAATCACCAAAACCTACGACAACATTATGAAAATCAAAAATAAATAAAATTTATTATATAAATCTTCAATAATTATAAGGAGTAGTGCATTTGTATATACGCGAGTACTTGGATGTGACATACCAATTGTTGTTAATGTTATGAAGCAAAAATATACTGAATCTAAAAATGGCCATTTTTCCCAATTAGAAAAAAGAAATGCTCCTGCTATTATGTAACTAATTACTAAAAATACACATAACCATATTGGAACTGGTCTATTTTTGGGTGATATATCACCGTATATATCCCATTCGCCATCATAATACGAATCTTCATCATCTGGTATTGTGAGACGAGCTTGACGATGAACTGCAAATCCCATCGGTGACATGATTCTAGGCGATGGTGGTAATGGTGCTATAAAAAATATTTTATATGTTAAATTTGGTGTTAGAAAAATGTCTACACTTATAGACGTAGGTACGTACCATGTTTTTGAATATGTGGTCGACGATCTTTTCGTATTGGTTTCATTTCAAATTCTTCATTGAAATCAGCATCGTAATTATCCTGATCATCATTATCATAATACGAAGATGGATGAGATTGCGGCAAATCTAATTGAATAGGTGATGTTGGATGTAAATGTTGTGGAATTTCCAGTCTATTTTTATGACGAGATTGTTGTTGATGATGTGGATGTGGATGCGGATGCGGATGCGGATAATGATGTTGATTCGCTGATATTGATAATCTTCTAAACATGCTATTTGAACGTCTTGCAACACCACCACCACCACCACTACCAACTTCTCGAATATTACCTTGATTTACATGATGTTCTCTACTATTTTTTCGTATAGTATTCGTACTTTCATTTAAAATTTCAAGTGCATATCGATTACATAAAATTGGTGTTTTATCATCTACTACAGACAAATATTTTGGATCAACAGATTTTGCACGAGCTTTAGGATTTCTTGGTAAAGTTTGAGATTGTACTCGATTAATACAGATTTCTGGTCCAATTGATTGACCACGTAATGATCTTGAACTTTGAGCTCGTTTTGCTGGCACTGTAATATTATCCAATGAATTTTCTCTCCAATTACGTTCGCATTCAATACTATGTCTATCATGTAATCGTTCACGATTACGTGCACGATTACTGAATCTTTGTGAATTCGGACTTTTCAGTTTATAACGATTTTGATAGTTTTGATAACTATTCAATTCGTGTTCACCAGATAATCTCCAATCCTTTTTGCTACGTAATGAATTTTCATAATTCTGATTATAACGTAATTCGGGATCAGAATGTGCATGTATCATACTTGCATCACGAGATGGTGCAAATCCAGAATCTGCAGATCTCTGTGATATTCGAATCGATCTTCTTATGGTTGGTGTTGGCTGTGATCTTGTTGAATATCTATGTGACATTTGTCTAATTGTATTACGTGCAAAACGTTGACGTTTATGACGTGGTTCACGTGTACACACATAACAACAGATTTTCCAATATATGAATCTAAATAAATGCAATAATAAATTGTACATTAAAAGCTTCCTCTCCATACTATTTAATATTTCTATCACGCAATACAAATTTAAAGACCTGATATATGATATATAGGACCAAGCAAATATAGAATAGCTAAATGTACAGCTAACATATTAATATACATACAAAAATACAAGGCTCGCAATGGATTGCTAAACAATAGTTAGTACCTTTAATTGAAAAATTCTACTCGTGTTTTTAGTGCGCAATTTTGATAGACGCAGCTTAATAATTATAAGTGACTTCTTGTTTGCATCAGACTTTTTTTTTTGCAGAATTTTATAATATTATAATATATAAGTACATAGTTAGTATAATATCTAATATAGTTATATAATATCTTTATAAAACTTTTATCTTTATATGTAGAAAAACTTATGAAAATTAATTTCATTCTTATAGAAATGGAATTCTAGAAATACAAATAGCGAAAAACTGTCGAAGTTTGAAATATCAGTTAGAAGTTTATGTGAAATTCTGGGAGTAACATTTACACCGATATATTGAAGATTCACCTTCAACTACAACTTCAGTTTTTAGCAGGATAACGCCCCCATGCACTTTTCGAAACAATTTTGGTGATCAGTTGTTATCCCCATAATACAAATGGCCAGTTAGATGACCAAATTTAAATATAAAGGAAAATCTTTAGAGTTTAATGGCGTGTAAAATTTATACAATTATAGCAATCAATATGTAACGTTCCATACTTGAAATTGAAAATGTAAAAAGTTTGGAATAACATTTCAACAAACCTTCTTTCTAATATGATTGAGACTAAACTTAACCGCCTTTCTTAACTTTTCCAAAACAAAAGAACTAAAATTAACTACTAGAATTTATTTTAATACTCATTTTGTTGTTTTTGTTTTCTAGTTGCTGTTATTTTGTTTTGTATCGAAACATAAAAGTGCGTCTATCCGAATTGCGTTCACTGTATTTGTAATCAAAAACAAAATCTTTTTCATTTACATTATTTATTCTATTCCATTTTGAAATAAATATTATTAAGATGATTTTATTTTTTAAACATTTATGGTCGGTCGATTAAGTGTATCAAGGATACAAAAACAATTCAAATTCGTATTGCATTCAAAAAAAAAGAATGGTTTGAATATAGTGGACAAGAAGCTTTAATTATTCATCATTACTATAAAAATTTCTTTTTATAAATTTTACAAATTTACCTAAATGAACTAGCCATTACATCGCCAATATTCGATAAGCATAATAGCATTAAAGGAATGCCAAGAATTGCATAGAAAACCGTTGTTACCTTTCCCCAATCTGTTCTCGGTGCAATATGTCCATAACCTGTTATTAATCATACATTAAAATACAGGAAAAATACAAAAAATTCTAGTAATCAAACACATTATGATCATTTAGCATAGCATGGTATTCTATCGCTAGTATAAAATTATGAGTAGGTACATATACGAGTATATAGAAACAGAAATTGATTACTGATACTTTTAATTTTTATTCAACTCTGTTTTATAAAGTTTTATTCAGTTATTCAAATACAAAATTTGAACCACCACCACCCACTTTACATCTAATTATACGTTATGAAATACTTACTTAAATGTATAAATGGTCGATTTTAACTATCGTTGTCGTTTCACGCCTTTTAAATTCAATCAAGAAAGACAGTGGGTTATTATTATTATATTAGAAACGATATTGAAAGTAAAACATGTAAGCATGTACATATTCGTATTCGTACTCGTACTCGTACTCGTATTCGTATTCGTATATAGTCATACGGTAATGGTAATAATATTATGCGAATAATAAAACCTGTGATTATATTTGTGACTGGATTTTTAATATTTTGTTGGGTTTTTTTTTTTTTTTCATTTTTTATATTTCAATATATAAACATAGAGCCATATAGTAATACTTAAAATGACAAACGACCTTCACCGACTTTAAACTTGAATTTAAGTTTATTATTTTATTTTATTATATTTTGCACGTTTTCCTTTTTAATTCATTATGACCAATAACAATATGTATATAATATTATTTCATATACATATATCTACAAACGAGCACTTACGACTACGAGTATGTATATTAATTTAAGAAATTTTATAACAACTCGTTGCGGTTACACATTTAAAGATATACCTACCTACCTATAATACTTATATTACTCTTCCAGTTCAGTTTGTTCGTTTAATCAGTTCAAAAAATTTTATAGAAAATTTTATTTAAAATAATTATTATGTAATTATATTTTTGTTTATAAAAATTTTATTTAATTTATCATCAAAAGTACATCATAAATTTTTCAAAATTTTATATTTTTCTATCGTTTTATTTGTGTATATATTTGTTGAAAAATTGTTGGATTGTTGTTGCTGTTTTTTTTTGCAAAACCAAGAAGAAAAACTTTCAAAAAATATAATTTTAACGCAATTAATATTTAAAAATTTTGAAAAATTAATCTTAATTTTTGAAAAATTTTAACTTAATATTGTACAAAAATTATATACAGAATTAGAATGATAAATTACGACATGTCTACATTACTTTGGATATTCAATGTGATAATTTTTGTGAATGCGGCTGAAGAAAAATGGGTTTGGTCATCAAATCAAAATAATAATCATCATGATGGTAGACAACAACAACAACAACAACAACATTCTTATGATATTGGCAGTAGTGACAATAGAAGAAATGAAAATTTTGATTTGAAACCACCTGTATTACCTCAAAAAAATTTCAATGAATTACCACCGCTTTTTACACCAAATGAAGATAAAACATCATTCTTATATTCAACAGATAATAATCAGAATCAAATACTTGTTGGTCCTGAAGAACCTACAGGTTTTATAGGGCGTCCTGTTAATCATGGTTTTAATCATAACAACAACAATAATAATTATCAGAAAACTAGCATTTTAATTGGTCCTGGAGGTCCAACTGGTGTAATTGGACGACCTAATGATAATAACAATTATCTAAAAAATGGTATTTTAGTTGGTCCTGGAGGTCTAACTGGAATAATCGGACGTCCCAGTAGTAATCATAATAATTATCCAAAAAGTAACATTTTAATTGGTCCTGGAGGTCCAACTGGTATTATTGGACGACCATTATTTAATACTGCAAAACAAACGAATCCAAGAGAAAAATTATCTGCTATAACTATTTAAAACAAAAAAAAAACAGTTTTAATTTTTTTGAGAAAATTAAATCATAAGAAATTCATTTTTCAACGACTTATTGCTTTGACTTAAATTTGGAGAAAGGAAAAATTCATTTTTTTTTTTTTTAAAACAGAAAAGACAGTTAAATCTGACATACTAAATAAATAGAAAATGTTAAAAAAAAATGTTTGTGATTTTTATTGTGTTATTAAAAAAAAATTGAATAATTTTTAATTCTTTTAATAACAAAAACTTAAAAAAAAATTAAGAACTTGAGATATCTAAAATTGAATAATATAGGCTGATTTCCAAAAATCTAACTACCGTAGCCGTAGTGATACAATAATGTTTGCCATTTGCTTACAGCAGAAAAGCAGAAGTTTTATTTTGATGTTTCGAAATGGGCGGAATAGTAAAAAATATGTTGCAGTAAATAATCTAATTGATTCTTTTAAATCTCTTCATTAAAATAACTTCCATGTTTTAACCTTGTAACGTAGACAGAAAGCTCAAAATAATTGATAATTCGTTGCCGTCTGTCGCCCCAAATTAAGTTAAAATGGTCATTACATCATTTATTTTAACTTCATTGAAGTAAGTTCGAATGTAGTTTCAGGAATTTCATTCAGATACGAATGAAGATGATGAATTGAAAATTTCCAATGATGAAAAAAATGACAACAAAAATTACGATTTACAGATTATGTATAATGATTTAAAATTGACAGTAAAAACTAAAATTGAAAATAAAAATTAAAAATATATGACAGACTGAATGATCATTAAAACAGTGTGGTCAGCGTCAGAGAGGTTTTGAATGATCATTTACACGAATGAAGAGTGAAAGAATGATCATTGGTTCATTTCTGTCTGTCTACCGCATATTACTGAAATTAGTAACTTTATCCTTTCCCCTCCGTCCATTTTCTTTTAATCATAAATTTAAAAAATTAATTACATATATTGAATTCATTAATTTGCTATTAAGTCAATAAAATACGAGTTTTTCAAATTATTACTTTCCGTTTTTTTTTTTCCAATTCTATCTCAATGTGCAAAAATCATCTGTTTTAAAGGTTATGTTTTGATGTATTCAATGCGCTTTAATTTTTATTTAATTCTACGCGGCGGCAGATATTGTCGTAATACATTTTAGAATTCAGGGCCTCATTTTGGAATTAATTACTTTGTATTAAAATAGTATTGCAATACTGCGTTTTGAAAATCACCCATTAATTATCGTACACATATATACTAACCAATTGTTGTGATAACAATAATCGAATAAAACAGTGCTCCAAAAAATGTCCATTGAAGTTGTTGTTCTTTTTCATCGCCATCCCATCCCTGTGTTTTAATTGCCTTAAGAATATCTTTTTCAAATTTCTAAATTCAAAATAATATAAAAATTTTAAATTAAGAAAAAAACAATTTTTCAATTAAAATTTTTTAATAATAAAAAAAAAATTAAAAACAAAAAATAACAATATATTATGTATACGCACCTCTAATTGCGTAAATGCTAATTCAGTCCAATTATCTTCAGCTAAAAATAATTCACCTGCTGTTATTTTCCATAATTCATCAGTTATATTATTTCTTATTTTTACAATATTTCTTTTTACCTGTCCAAATATACATTACCATAATATGTTTACACGTTTCATAGATAAATTTTATTTTGTTCGCTTGCATAAATTCTTTGTAGAACTTTTTGAAAATTTTGATTACATTCAATATGAGTATATTCTAGATATACAATGAAAGTCAAAAGAAAGTGTACACCTTAAAGATAAACAAAAAAAATTTTAATTTTCACATGAAAAGTCATATGACAAAATCACATAGTGTAAAGACGACTTAAGTGTAACAATTGCTTTTATTTCAATCGTTCTATAGTGTTTGTTATAAATGAAAATTAAAGCTTGGTTTATGTACACAAAAAAATATACATATAATTTATCAAACATTCAACTTGATTGAACGAAAAATAAAAAAATTCAAATTTTTCAACACAAAAGCAAAAAAAAAAATTACTGCAAAAATAATTTATGTCAAAAATTGGGTATGTTTGGTATAAAGGCTTGTGTAATTGACAGTGACAAAAGGAAATAATCTGCAATAAATAATTTTCTTCTATAATGAACCAACCAAAATATATTGAGTAGTTTAAAATTTGAAAATAGTGAGTTTTATACATAATATGCAGGCTTCTATTGCCGTTCAAAATTAAAATTATTGACATGTATAAAAGTTATGTATTGTCACTGCGGTTCACAGAGACTAATAAATGACAAAGAAAATAAAATTTCATTTTCATTTCATATAAGCAAGGTTATTTCACTTGTTTTTGCTACCTCCGTTACACTAAAAATGCATCACAATATACAATATACAGCCATAAGATCATGATACGAAAATATTTAAAATTTGGAAAACTTATTTCGAAAATATGTATTTCGTGTGATTTGGAATTTCCGAGCTTAAAAAAATTTTTATACTGGCAAAGTAAACGTTTGTAAAACGTCATTGATCGTGTACGTGTTTACATTTTGCAGTATCAAATCGGTTCTCATAGTCGTACCATTTTGTTTCAAACCAACCAATTTTTAGTGCGGTAAAACTGAAGTATGTATACTATACAATTGGTTCGTCTATATGGGTACAAATATATATCATATTAATATATTATTGTACCTGTTTCCTTTTAATTTTAGTACCATGGTGTAAATGTAAATGCATCGTTATCGAATATTGTTAATTCATTCATTTATTCATTTGGTATTCATAGGGTTGCATCACTGCTTTTATCACTATGACTGTTTCTACTTGTCACTGATTACAAAGTTACCACTGTTACTGATTTGTTTATCACTGTTACACAAAAGTTACTGATTTTTTTTAGTTCAATTCAAACAAGGAAAAAAAATTTTTATGTGCACTTTCTTTTGGCTTTCACTGTATGCATAAATACTCTCGTTCATATCATATGTAAATTTACAACATACCTCTAATTCATGTTCTCCTTCTAAATGCTGAAATAATAATGCACCACCTATACAATATGCTACCACCAATGATATTAATGTAACATGAGATACAATACATGTAATGACTCTCCATGATATACAAATAGCTGTTACACATCGACTTCGTTTTGGTTTTTCTAAAATTCCTGGTGGCAAAGAATGCGCTCGTCTAGACATTTTCACTTTTAAAATTTTTCTAATGTATTTTTATAAATTTTATTTTATATTTTTTTTTCATATAGAATAAAATTACAAATTTTCTAATGTGTATTTATGGTTTATCACTAAATACACTCGTATGTTTTTGCATTTTCATTACATTTTTCATTATTCTTGTAATTTTATAGTCGATTTCTAGATTTATTTTTTTAATTGAAATTATATAGACATAAATTGTATCACAATAAATACATAAGTTGAGACGCACACAAGTGCCATTATTTATAATATGTAATTAAAACTGTGCTCCATAATTTTTTAATAACGGAAATTAACAATAATTTTATGTAAAATTTTAAAATTAATATATAAAACATAGAATATAAAACTGCCCTTCGTATGAAAATATTAGGAGAATTATTAAAATAAAAAAGTTTTTAAAAATATAATAAAATAATTTTATGAGTATATGTACGAGCATCTACAGTAAAACCTGTCTAAGTTGACCACCAGCATTTGCGAATAATTTTGATCAAGTTATACATGGTGTGGTGATCAATAAACAAATGTAACGCATTTCAATATTTTTTTATAATTATTTTATGATTTATGTATGTGTTTGAATAAAGTGTGTTTCATTTTACGACGGTGACGGGACGAAAGAAATTAAACGAACGTAAATACTCGTTTCATCAGTTTGACAATTTGCCCTAAATAGAAACGATTCGAAACGAGTAAAATTCTGTATGAGTATTGAGTAGAAACAAGTATAAATGTGTATGAAACGAGTAAAAACGATAAAATGTTCGACCGCTACACCACTATCCGTTTCTTCTCGTTTCGTCTATTTGACATTTAAACTTATCGAAATTGAACGAACTTAAGAACACGTCCATCTAGGCTAGTTCTACGTACCACAGTACTATCGTATGTATCGTTTCGTTTCGTTTCGTCTCGTCACGTCTATTTAGGTTATAGCTTTAGGTAGTCAACATACAGAGACGCTTCGTAGAAAACATTTTATACTGTTTCCCTTTCCACTCATGTGATTCGTAATATGTCAACTCTAATTATACGACGGGTCAACTTCACAGGTTTTACTGTATTACCGCAACCAATAAAAACCATTATTTACATCCGCCTACATTATGTAAAATATATTCATATACTGATATGCCTAATGTACAGAAGAAAATTATTTATTTTTTCCAATTTTTAAAAAAACTTATGCGAATATGTTACTCTCCATTTTTTTGTTTTTTCATGTATGTACATATAATAAAATTTTTGTTTATCTCAATGTGATTTATCTTAATGTGAATTGGTATGAAGTATCCAATCTTGTGGTACCTATATGGATATGCATATGGCTATATCCTATACATTGTGTATTACTGTACAATTTGGTTTAATTGAAACGTACACTGAGAGTATGGAATATTGTTTTTTTTTCGTTCTTCTTTTTTAAATAAAATATGAGAGGATAAAAATAACTAAAATATAAAATTAAAAAAAAAAAAAAAACACACTAGTGATGAAAAATATATGCACTCTATATTCTTGTTAAAATGTTAATAAAAATATTCATAAATAAGAGTATATGTATTTATTTTTCTTTTGTATTTTTGTAATTATATATGCTCTATGCTTGTATACATGTAAGCACTGTAACAGTACAGTACATTATACTCGTATAGTGTGTTTCATATTTATAACACCATGAAAAAAATTTAAGGTTTCTATTGAATTATATTGACTTCAGAAAAATGCAATATTTTAGAAAAATATGTGAAATGGTAAGCAAAAAGCAATTTATTATTCAACTTACAAAATTATCGATTCTTATTTTTTTTGTTAAAATTGAACTTTATATGTATTTGTAATTGTTTCAAAATAATAGGCAGATAGTTTATACTTAAGGAACAATCTATTTTTAACATGAATAGTGAATAAAACTGAGGGAAGAGAACTCTGTGGCTCGCAGTCAGTAGTAGAGCAATAATTGGTTTATACTGATCTCAAAGTCGTAAATTCGATTCACGTCCAAGGCAAAACTAAGAAATATAATTTTCAATTTTTCGTTGCATATTCCCAAATACCAACTTTAGCCGTAACTAAAATGACTTCAGTTAACTCAAGTCAGAAGTCAGATTACATTGTTTTAAATTAGTGTAACTATATTTGACTCAAGTCAGCTTCAATGAATTTAACGAAACACTTTGAATTTTCGTTGACTTTAGTGAGTGTGCCTATACCGACCATACAAAATTGAGTGGTTTGAGTGAAATATGTACATATGTACATGTATTATTTAAACATAGTCAATTCCATATGAAGTTTATATGAAATATCGCATTTTGTAGTTAATGTAAAAAATTTGTAAAAATTTCCTTTATGTGTAACTCTCTCTAAATTTTATGTTTTGTATGTGTAACTCTAACTAGTAACAAATATCATGTTCATGTAATTTTTAACTAACCTTACTTTCAGATATGCTTACTCAATTCACACAAGCCACCAATATAGTTACAACTTCAGACTTGAGTGAATTTCGTTAGATTTGACTTGAGTTAGCTGAAGTCATTTTATTTACGGCTTTTCTTTACATCCAAGTTCACTCAGCTTTGAATGAATATCAGATATTATCAGCGTATCAGCTCAGCTTGTTTGGAAAAAAGAGATTAGAAATGCTAATTCGAATATACTCTTGCTAACGAAGTAACTCAAGTATTATAAGATAATTTTAAAAATACATCAGTCTAAAGGCCCAACTATAACGACATATCTGACATGGACTCTATGACATATGTCGTGCTACGAACACAGCTAAATCAATGAGTTAAACTATAATAATTGACATTGCCGTCTTGACATAAGCAGTACGATCGAGAGCGTACATGACATACGTAACATAACCTCATTTTTGTGAAATTTGTATTGTTTAGTATGTGATCTAAGTATGTATGTCATTATAGTTAACTAAATATTACGTTTTAACATTCGTTATGTAGTTATAGTTATGCCTTAAGCCCTATCGTGTAACTGAATTCATTTCTCGACCAACAAATCAGTGGTTCACAATCCTGACTTACTTAAGAGTTCTAGAGCCATTGAAGGAGAAGAGGAAACATAATAATAAAATTAAGCTAATATTAATTAAAATCCTCTAAAATCTCCTCTAAAACAACCAGTATATCCTCTAAAGCCGTCTGTTTCATCTGAATTTCATTATTTTTATTAGACACTTAAAAATATTTCATTAGAATTATACAATTTGGAAATTGATTTGTCACTAACTTCATCTTGTCTTGCCTAGCCAATTCCTGTCTGTCCATATATTTATTCGAGCAAGTTCTAATAAATGCTTCACAATTTTTATGTTAAATATTCTGGCTATGGCCCCCTGTTTGGAAATATCAAATGATCGTCAAAAAATTGATTATTGTCAAACGATCTAGTGAACTCGTAATACAATAATACTTGTTATCTGCATTACCGAACAAACTGCAAATGCAGTCTGCTTGCAAATGACGTTTCCAGACACAGCCTATAGTTTAAAATCTTTCATACGGGGGCATTTCGTTATAAATTATGAAACAATCAAAAATTTCATTTTCAACATAAACACAAAATATACCTACAGGTACAGATTGATAATTTTGTAAGTTGATTATAATCGCTTTTTGCTGACAATTTCATACATTTTTCGGAAATATTGCATTTGTCTAAAATCAATAATTGGTTAGAAACATTAAAAAAAATTTTTTTTGTGGCGTCATAAATATGAAACTCACTATATTATTTTTACAAATGTGTTACTGTGAATGGTGTAGAACAATCAAAAATTTATGATGAATATTTTTTATGTTTTCACAAAACATTATATGGTAGATATACTGTCATGCACACAGAGAGAGTACTCTTATACTCTATACTAAAAATACACATTCGGGAAAACAATTTAATATCACCAAAATAAAGCAAAAAAAAAAAAGCAAAAGTATTGCAATAACACTTTCGAAATTAACTGTATATACTTGTACTTGTATTGTTTGTCTAGGATTATTTTACAAATAATTTGATTTTTTTTTTTTATTTTCGTACCTTATTTAGTATAATAAATCATAAAATATGAATTTTATTTTTACAATGCATATTTATTTTTTTCTACTTTACACACCTTTACTTGAATTTTTTCACTTTTCTTTCAAAAAACAAAATGACTCTCAAAATAAAAACGGACACAAAACAAAAGCTAAAAAAACGAAACGATTTGAACGTAACAATTCATTTTAACCGACTAATTTGTGTGTACACGAAAATCTTTAATAAAATTAAAATTGGAAATCTGGTGGTGGCGATGTTTTCGGAAAACTGATATAAAAATGTTAATGTGTGTAATTTTATTTTGTTTATACATTTTTATTTATGTAATATTTTTGGATAATTTTTCTCTCTTTTCAAATTGAAATATTTATATTATTCTCTTTTATGTATAGAATATTGCTGAAGTAGAAGTTGATACATTGATATATATTGTACTCATCTCTTTGAATTTGAATATTTTCATTAATAATTCCATAAATATGTTTTTTGTATTCAAATTTTTTTTCGAAATTTAAATCGAGACAAAATTAAAAAAAAAAATTGCACGAAAAATATTCCGATAAATTAAATTACTGATAATTTCGATGAATTTTTTTACACGAACTATATTGAATGAATGAATCAGGATGTTTATAGAATCCGTCATTAAAATATAAATGTAATCAAAAAATTCTGATTAATTTCTAATAAAGATAATGCAGATTTCGAATCATAATCTGCATTATCTCTGTTTCAACAGCAACAATCTAATTGGGACTTTTTATATAGATTTATTTGAATTTTATGAAAATAATTCATTATGAAATTTAAGGAATGTAATTTAAGTATATATGAAGTGCCAAGAATCATCCTACAATAACTATGCGATTAGAAACACAATCAAATCGACTCTGTTCATCCTCACATTGTCATCATCATCATCATCATTAGCTCTACAGCCCGTGGTGGATCTTGGCTTTCTCCAAGATCTGCTTCCATTTGGATCTATCTACGGCGATTTTTTTCAGATCGTTTTCCACATCATCTATCCATCTTGTCTTCTGCCTTTCTGGCTTTCTTTTTCCGTCTGGAGTGCACAGCATAATTTTCTTAGTCACGTCTTCATTATTTCGTCTCATGACGTGTCCGATCCATTGTATTCGATTTAACTTAATGTGTTTCTCGATGTCTATGTCTTTATATAATGCATGTACATTTCGTCATTTTACCTGATTCTCCAGACACCATTCTCTTATACAGCTCCTACAGCTTCTCAAACGTTTTTAATGCCAACTCATCTGCTTTCGAGGCTGCCCCCGTATGTTAACACTGAAGCAATTAGGGTTTTATATATTCGACATTTGGAGGCTCTCGTTATTAGCTTTGATTTCAGCACCTTTGTGATACCAAAATAACTTTTATTTGCCAAGTACAAGTGTTCTCTTGATTTCTTGATTTCTGTTTTTTATATCATTACTGTTAGTCAGATGTGCAAACTCCTTCACTACTTCAAAATAAAAAAAAAAAAAATCTAAATAAATTGTAAAATGTATTTACATATTCGTATTTTATTGAATGTTTCTTTTAGATTATTTCTAAAATTTGTAAGCAGGTGGTGGGCGCATAGTTTTTTTACTCTGTGTAGTTAACTGATTTCGGATTTAAATTGACAGCTTCTTTAAGATTCCAAAATATTTTTCAATGGTCAGAATACGAAATTTAAAGAATCTGCTACGAAGTACGAAGTAAAATACTTAAACTAAAAATTTGCAAGTTAAAGGAATCTGCTAATTTTAACAGAATAAGGCTGAATAGTTCATTAAATTCATAACATCCTGTAGTTTAAATATAGTTAATTAATTCATTAAAAAAATCTAAAAGATTTTGGATGAGTTTCAAAACTCCTCAAAAATGTGTTGTGATACGGCATCAAAACAGTCGTGATGCAAAGTTTTAAAACAGCATTAATGCTTCGCATCGATATTGCAGTTCTACAACTTTGACGTTTTGAAACGAATTCTTTGCTTTGTTTTGACAACAGCAAAAATGGTTCACCTCCTGCAGTACATAATTTTAAAATTTAATTAATTCATTCTCTACATTAAATCAAAAAAGGTGAAACAATTTTTTAATAAAATTAAACAATATCAGAATGACATATTTTCTAGCCATTTTCGAATGAGCAAAAACACCTTCAGTGTAAGTACTCGTATAATATAATACTCTCCATTTTTTTTTTTTTTTTGAAATTTGTCATTAATATTAAAACACTACACATTAAAAATTCAATTTATCATCATAAAAGTTCAAAATGCTTGTTTAAAACAGATTGACCTTTGGTCCCATACAACAAAATTCGTATAAAACTAAATCATTAAAATGCTACTGAGAAAAAATATCTATTCAAATCTATTTTGCATCATAAAAATTCTGGATGCGTAGATTGCTTGCTTGACAGATGCGTATCAGATGCATTCACAATGGGTTTTGAAACTGTAGACATTGTTATCGATTTAAGGGTTATCGTTTTGAAACTGTTGATTATGCATCGAGACGGTCTTTAAACGTTTTGAAACTCACCCTTTTTTTAAAAAACATATTTTTTTTCATTATTCTTTATTATTATTTTTTTTTCATCATTGTAGAAATAAAATCGATTAAGTCCCGTTCCATACCATAAATGAAAAGTACTTTTATTTATCAATAATAATCATAAGCAAAATTATTTATTTATTTATTTATCAATTAAGTTCTGTCTTTATATTTTTTCTTACTTTTACTAACTATCTTAACATGTAATTCAATTCAATTTTTTGTTTTTTACAATCAATTTTGAATTCATAAAAAACAAAATGTTTCCTTTAAAACTTTTTATAAATTCATTCAATTATAAATTAAACATTAGACAGAGAAAATTAACATAATACATGCAATATAAATAAATTATACTATACATTTATTAATTTAAAAATTTACAATAATTTAGGAATTTTTTTATAATTAATTTTTATTTTATATTTTGCTTTCATTTTTTTCTTTTTCAAATTTAAACTTATATTTCATTTAGAAAATAATCATAAGTAGGTAGTCAATCAAATGCAAAGTCGAAAAAGAAATTCCGGCAAAAAATTTCCGAATAAAAATAAGATCCCGAATAAATAATAATCAATTTCGGCTGAACTTCCGAATTGGGGCCGTCAACTTTTGAAACGAGACCTTCCGATAATCATACTTTGGAATGTCCTCTTTAACATGATAAATGTCTTTATTGGCGCAAATTCATTCATGTTTTACAAAAGCCGTTATTTCTCCGTATCAGTATCTTGGATTAGTTAATATACCATTTTAAAGAGGACTTTTTACTCTATTTGTCACAGTTTATTTCACTTTGATTGGATTAGCGGTTCTCAAGATATACACCCATGTTCTGGATTCCGCAAAAAATGAAAGTGGAATACGAATTCAATTCCACGCCAAATGAAAATTGATGTTCTGCATTTCATGTGGAATTATGGAGTTCGAAAATTAATTTCGAAATAATCTGACGTAATTTGTATATAAAAAGTGTCAATTTTTTTTATTTTTATTTTAGTTAGACTTTCTTCAAGTGTCAAAGTTTATATTAAAATTGTTAAATTTAAAGTGAAATATAATGTATAACAAAAAAAAATTCAAATCATACTTGATTTCAATATATCTAAATTAATTTTTTCCACTTACAAAAATTTGAGGAAATTAAATTCACTAAAAATGAGTGGAAGGGGAATGCAAGTGGAACTTTCGCAAGTGGAATTTCGAGAAATTGGAATACAGAACATGGGTGATAAGGACTTAAAGTCAAAATTTCGTGTTTTTTATAAATCACTTTTTCAATTTCTTTTGATGACGGTATAACTTCAAAACTTGAAAGATGACACATATGTTTTGTTATATCATTTGAAAGGTTTTTTTGTCCTCTTTCCAATGATATCACATTTCTTTATATAAATTGTATAAATAAAAAAAATAAATGCACAGATATACAAAAAAAAATGCAAAAAAATACACATTTTTCATACATTTGTGAGTAATAATTTCAAAATTTACTGTTTATGGTAAAACAGTTTGCGTCCTTAAAATGATTTTTCGCCAATAAAGACATATACCATGTTAAAGAGGATATTCCAGAGTATCATTGTCGGAAGGTCTCGTTTCAAAAGCTGGCGACCGCAATTCGGATGTTTCCCCTCAATTACAATCTCGACAATAAAATTTTCTAGAAAAAAAAAAATTTTTTTTCAAATAATTTCAATTGATATCTAAACGTTTATACACACCGTTATAGATTTTTTTTTAAAACAGCTAGTTTGAAAAATGTTATATTAAAATTTCAATTTTTTTATAATGACGTAATATAATAATGATTTTATTTACGTACCAACTGGAAATACCCACTTCGCTGGAATTTTTTTTTTTTTTTGTCATACATTTATTTATTGATATCTTAAGACTGGTATGTCATTTGCAAAAAGCTTCTTGAATTTTCTAGAAAGATCTAGAATGTTTCAATACATTTCAGCTACTATTCGAATTTTTCAGATAGTTGAAGAAGGCAAACGTTACCGTAGCTTATCGAATTTTCTTAAAATTTCAAAAGAAATTTGAGAACATTCTAGAAATTTCAACAAAGTACCAGGAATCTTTGCAAAATTTTTCGAATTTCACAGAAAATCCTACAATATTTCAGAATGTACTCAAAAATTTTGATGTATACAATCTGCAATTCAACCTTCATGTGGTAATCAAGCATTTTCGAATTTGATCACTTTTAACACCCATGCCGTTTCCTACTTATGTACACCCTTGTAGCTATCAATGCGTTACCAAACCATCATATTGTACAATAGGAGACTTGTGGCTATTACCACAGACAAACAATGTTCGTATTTGATGTGTAGTTTTGTCTGCAGAGTAAATTATAGGAATACACACGTCCAATTTTATATATTTTATATTAGATGAGTGTAGATTGTACACAGATGTAAAAATAAAAATTGAAATTTCAATACAAATTTTATTCAAAATCAGCAATTTTTTATTTAAAAAAAAAAAAAAAGTTGAGAATGCCGTGACATTTTTGCATAACTGTATATATGTATAAGCATTTAAAAATTATATTATGTAAATAAAAAAAATAGAAAAAAAAATATTATATTATGTAGAAAATCGCTATTGCTATAATACGAAAAAAACTTATTTTATTATCATCTATTGTTACAATATATAACTAAAAGTACATATTCACTATCATTATTATAATTTATTAATTTTAAATTAGGCATCATCTGAAAAATGATTGGTTTTTATTGTGCATTTCGATCGACAGACAAACGACAAAAATTTTGAAAATAAAAACGTATTGAACGTAGTTTTCTATAATTACAAATTGAAATCGTTCAACGTAGGATTTGAATTCTTTTGATTGCATTGAACTTTACTTTAATAGAAAAAAGTTAACCCATAAACAATCGAAGAATTCATACCTCACATTGAACAATTTCAATTTTCATTAGCTAAATTCTCTTTGAAAATTAAGACACTAAACACAATCAAAGCAGCCAGCAGAAATCTGCTACAATTCAGCATATCGTTTAGCTATCACTTTATAAATGAATGGCCTTTTTCGAAAATGGAGTCAGATGAGACGATCATCCTTGCATACAGTCATCGTATGTAAAGTGAAATCTGCTTTGATTGTGTTTCTTTGGCTGCTGCAGCAAATGCTTTGATTGTGGTTAGCGTATCTAATCATTTCACTTTCAGTACGTTTTTCTTTTCAAATTTTCTCATTCGTCTGTCTATCAAAACACACAGTAGAAGTTTAAAATAAAAAAAAAAAAATAAAAAAAAATAATGGAATTACAAAATTTTGTATCAAAAACCTCCTACATAAATTTTTTATATTCATTTTTTTTTTTTGTTTTCTTTAATTGAAAAGAAAGGAATCAAATTTGCACAATAATTCATCATCACAATATTCAAATATTTCTAATATTCGGTATATACTCGTACAATAACAAAAACTCCAGATATATTAAGGAAATTATTTATACAAATATTTTACAAAAATTAATTTTTTTTTTTATTTCATTTCTAAAACTAATCGTTTTTTTTTTCTTTTAATTTCTGCTTTGTTGTATTGATTTTTCATTGAAATTTGTATATTTCATGTTTAGATAGACCAGTGTATAAATATACATATATTACAAAAATTTAATTTTCATTTTATCAAGTATAGCACATAAACGCAACGACATTTCTGTGAATTTGAAGTTCAGGTTCAGGTTGAAATTTTTAATGTTTAAACTTTTGTTGGTTGATTTGCAATTTATTGTCAAGTATCGAAATGTAATTGTTATTAGTGCCAGGATGGAGCACGATTAATTAAGCCAAATCATAAGTAGCTACTTAAGTTAAATGTAAGTAAAGACATGCAAATTATACTTGATTAAATAAAGCATAAAAGTAGATGTAAGATTTAAAGTTAAAGTTAAAAATAAAGTATAAAAATGTCGAAAAAATCAAATTTTTTTTATGATTTTACTTGGAGTAGAACTTCAACAAGTTTGAGAACTTCTTCGACTGTCAACATGTATTGACGCGCCCGCAAACATTATGCCGCTTCTACATTCAATGCAGTAACTTCAACTTTGAATTCGACTTTCGACTTCACAGCATGCTTAACATTTAAAAGTAGCTGTCAAGTCTACTGCAATGAATGTAAAAGTTTTAATACATATTCATTAAATCAAAGACGAAGTTGAAATCACTGCATTGAATGTAGAATCGACATTAGTTGAAAACTTTTAGCGATATTGAGCATTTTCATGAACTTTTATATAATTTACAACATTTCACAAATACTTATGTTAACTTGCAAAATAATGTTGACAACAAATCCGCAGATATGTCGCCGTATTGTCTGTATTGTCTGCATCATTTTCAAATTCAGACAGATTTGTCTGTCGTTGCGTTTGTAACTATGCCTTTTTAAATAATAACTATCAAGATTTTGTTTTTTCTGTATTTGAAATTTATAAAAAAAATAAAAAAATTAAATAAATGCGGCGCGAAATGTGTGTGTAAGTAATATGAAAATTTTGTTATTTTCACTGTTCTTGTTATTGTTGTTTTTATTTTTTACATTTGACTAAAAAAAAAATGAAAAAAGGAAAAAGAAAATTAAAATGTCGCAACACACACACACACACACCTTAAAGTTCTCCGTGTGGAGTTGAAGTCTTTGATTCTCTCTCATTTTCATTAATTGGATTTTCTGTAACAATTTCTTCATCTTTTTGTTGCTGCTGTTGTTTTTGTTTAGTAATTTCTTCATTATCCTTTAAATTTGGTCCATCTGTTGATTTTATTGTTTCGTTATCATCTTTTGTTTCTGTAGTATTATTTGAACTATTATCTGCTGTTGTATTATTTTTTGATTTTGTCGTTTGATCATCATCTTTTTTCATTGGTTTCTTTGGTCTCCATATTTTTAATTTATTTATTAAATATTTAACTTCACGATCAAGTAAACCCATTTTATCGTATATATCTTTTATAGTTAATCTAACATTTTCGTAAGATTTCAATTTATTTTGTTCTTTAATTTCAATTTTTTTCCAATCAATTGTATCATCGATAACCTTTTTAAGTGTTTCTATTTCGATCTATAAATAGAAATTGAAAAATAAATGAAAACAATTTTTGAATTTGAACATTCATTCATAAATGAAAATGAAACTAACCTGTGTGAAAATATCCTTTTCTGGATTTGTTTCTTTTGTTAAAGTTTTTGCATTTTGTAAGAATTTTACAGCTCCATCAATCATTCCATCGAGTGCTTTAAGTGCATCTGGACGTTCTTCATGTTCCCAATGTCTGGCATATACATCGTTTGTTAGCTTTCTCAAATCCATCAAACGTTTTTCATACATATCTGCATCTGCATTTTCACCTTCATCATATAACCATTCTGATACTGCTGAGCATTCTTCAATTATTTTATTTTTTTCTTCTTCTGTTGCACATTTTGCATATTCACCATTATTCAATTTTTCCTGTGCTTCAATGACAAAAGATTCTAATGCATTAAATGCAGACTCTCGCCTTGCACGACTACTTTCTGCTGCATTAATTTCATTCAATTTTTTGAATGATTCATCATAAGCATCTCCACTTAAAGGCTTCGTATACAATTCATTTAATATGTAATTAACTGGTTCCTTAATATTTACGATTTTTATTGTTTCATTTTTAGTTGATTCATTGGCGGCATCTTTTTCAGTTTTTTCTGTTTTATTTTGATTATTTTCAGTTGCATTTCGTTTTGCAGCCTCATCAGTTTCAGTTTGATTCGTTGTGCTTTTATCACCTGAAAATAGTTTACTTAGTGTGCTACCTAGTTTTGATAAGGTGCCCTCATCGTCGCTTTCTCCTATCTGTTGTTTCTCAAATACAAAATCGACTCCAGTCAAACCAAAAATACCAGAATCATCTAAAGCAAAATGAGCTTTAACTCCTTTTGATTCGACATTTTCACCTTTATTTTTTTCAAGGATTTCTTTAACGCCTTTCAATTCAACATGACTAATATTTAATCCACCGCCAATGTATGAAATTTCCTCAGCCTTTAGATGATTAAGATCAGCATAATTCACATAGAAATCAAAATCGTCTACATACTTATTAAAGGTTATGACTTTTTTCTGAGGATATGAATTCATTAAACCGAAAAGTGTTCTTTTAATTGTTTTTATATTTCCATTGTCTCCTTCTCGATCGAAAGTAACATGTATGGGGAACAGCACTCCATCTTTTATAATGAATTTTTTAACTTTAAATCCTGTTGCAAGATCTGCAGCTTTGTAAACTGCACCCATTGTTGCTGCTTCATCAGCATTTAAATTTTTTCCTAATTCCTTCTTAATGGTATCCTGAAGTATTTCTTTAACTTTCGGGACTCTTGTTCCTCCACCAAATAAAATCACTTGACTAACCACATCCAAGGATAATCCAGCCATTTGTAGAGCTTGTTCTAAAGGTGGAGTAACCCTTGGCCAAAGATCTGAACATATTTCTTCTAGTCTTTCACGGGTTACATGAAATTTAAAATCGATATCTTCTAACAAATTTTCAATTTGAGCATAATGATCCATATTTGCGCTCAAAACATTTTTCACTCTTTGTGCTTCTTTAAATAATTTTGCCATAGCTCGACTATTGGTGAAAACATCTGTTTTCGTTTTTTTCATATTATTGAATTCTTTGGCGAGTTCATCTCTCAAACGTAACTGAATTTCTAGTCCACCCAATGTTCGATCATAACCGACGCCAAGTATTTGAATAACTGGATTTGTTTCTTTTGTAGCTTTATCCTTTACTAATTGATAACTAACTAGAGCAGCTGATGTTTTTTGTGCTCCCATATCATAAAATATAAAATATTGTGTAGTTTCGTTGATTTCTTTACGACTAAATACACCGTAGTTTAATGCAACTGCTGTATGATCGTTGATCAATTGAAGAACTTTTACATTAGCCAATTGTGCTGCTGTCAATAATGCAGCTCTTTCAGCTTGTCCAAAAAATCCAGGCACAATCAAAACACATTCAGTTACGGGTTGATCTATTAGTTTTTTTTTTTTTATGAAAAAATATTAAAATTATTCAAAATTAAAATTTTTTTTTTATTTCTTAATTAGATAGGTACATACTTGCTGTTTTCTCAGCGAATTCTCTAGCAATCACCAATAATTGTGCAACGAGCTCTTCTACCCGAAACAGCTGATCACCATTTTTAAATACGACGGTATTTCGATTTTCATCGCCAACAATTTCGTAATAAGGAAAGCGTTCTCTTTAAAAATGAATACAATATGGGTTCAATAAATTAATTCGAAAGAAAATAAAAAAAAAAACATATTTTTGTCATACTTGTAAAGTTTTACAATCGGATTATCAATTGTTTTCCCTAGTAAATCAAGCAAATAAAAATATGTATCGGAAGGGAAACGTACACCAGTAGATTGTGCATCCTCTCCGAATGTACGAATTCCATCACGAAATGCTATAACAGCTGGTGTCTTTCGTTTTGATTCTTTATTCAATGCGATTTCCATTGGAACACCTGGTGATACTACACCCACTTTCATCCATTCACTACCAAAATCTACAGACATTACGGCAGCTCCATATGCATTATCAACACAAATGAAAACTAACATCAAAATTCCAATATAAAATCGTCGTCGTAATAAATCCATCACTGTTTTTTTATCTACAAAAAAAAAATCACATAAAATATTAAAATATCCATACCGTTATACAAAAATTTATTACAAAAAAAATGAAATTAAATCTTTCAAATCAAATTGAATATGATTAATTATAAATTGAATGATGAATGAATGAGAAATTTTTTAATTTACCAAATTTTTACAATTATATGATGAAAATTATGTTATTTTTTTTTTTCAATTATTATTTTATATTTAATTATGAACTACAGGTAATTATTTTATATGATTATATGAAAGAATACAATGCCGCAAAACTATTTTACTTATTAACTCTTTACTGACGTGTTCATTTTCAATTCAGAAATTATTCTATGATTTCTATAACCAATAATATAATTGTCTGTAGAAGAGATATCTTGATAATCTACCTACGGTCTTATATACAAATACAACAGGCAATAGTTGTTGCTGTACTTAGTAGGTTTAATAAATACATAGATTTCGTATATGTAAATATATACGTGTCTGAAAAAATGTTGGTTGTGACGTAAATCAGGTCGTTAAATTGTATACAAATGTGAATAGTTAAAAGTAAGAGCGTAGTCACGATAAGCCCGTTCCGTTCCGTAAAAAGAAAAAAGTTGGATATTTGATATTTCCATGTTATTTATATGGATTGACGGAAAAGCTGTTACGATTGACGGAACGGAACGGTACGAAACGTTAAAGTTGAACAAATTTCAACCTTTTACGGATAACATAACCTGTTTCCATATAAATTTTCAATATTAGCTTTCAACTTTACTATATACCGTTCCGTTTTATTATAACAGGTATGTTTTGAAACGTGTTGGAACGGAACGGGACAGGACGGAACGGGCTTATCAAGACTACGCCTTAAAGCCTGATACACATTAACATGCAGTGCAGTGCTGTCAAATTTAGAAAAAATAGTGTCATATATGGTAATACACATCACTGCATTGCACTGCATTAACCTTGTCTAATTTCTAAATTCACTGTCACTGCACACTGCATCATTTGACAAGTATTCATTCGTTCAACAAAATCATTTCATCAGAAAGATTCAATGATGATAAAATAACTGCACTGCAGTGCGTGTTAATGTGTTTCAGAAAAATTCACGGGAGTAATGATTCGAAAATACTGCACTGCATGTTAATGTATTTCGGGCTTAATATTGAAAGGCTGTAAGGAAATTTGAATTCATTTTGTGAAATGTTTAATGTGAAAATAAAATGAAAAATAAATTCATTATTATGTATTAGAAATTGTGTGTTGTTGTTGTGTTTTTGTAAATATTGTAATGTTGTTGTTGTGTTGTCTATATTCTGACGACCTTAATGACGTCAGACATTGAACGTCAAAATGTCTTTATATTGCCTTGAAATAATGTGTATGCCGTGATAATAGTGAAATGTCAGTGTCAAATTGTATTATATCAAATTATGAAATTATATGCATGCATCATATGCAAATGTAATCAAAGCTGTCATTGGACCACGTTGATTTTATTTTTTTTTTTATTTCATTCAATTTCTTTTGCCGACAGCCGGTAGCCAGTAGCCGAAATGATTAAGCGACGAAAAGGAAAAAATTTTCATTGTTAATTCAATAGAATTGAATTGTCAGTTAAAATAAACCGAATAAACTGTCTGCAAAGCTATTCTATTGATTTTGATTAATTTCGGAAAAATTCGTTAATTTCGGAATCAATCAAATTAATGAATTTAAATTCCATTCCAAAATATTTGTAAATCAATTAAATGACATATACAATAAAAATTACTAAAATTCCCAATAGAAATTCCTGATCTCCTGACCTCTTGACTTTCAAAATGCATTTAGAATTTCGCTTCACCTGAAAAATTAAATTAAAAAAATCTTTTTCACCACACTTAAATATTCAGTAGAATCAGTAGAAGTAGAATTGATAAAATACAGTATAGTGGAGTCAACGAAGGTTTTTTCCAGGAAGCCCTCAGAAATAGCTCCGATTTTGATGTTTTTTTTTTTAATTTTTGTTTTTTTATATTTTTCAAAATCAGAAACCTTTTACAGGGGGAAATAAATATTTGCATTTTTATGCAATATTTTTGCAACTTATACAGGGTGTCCCTCTTAGAATGGCCAATCCGCAAACAGTAGTTAGGTCGCAACGAGACAAACAAAAAATTGTACTACAGAGGGAAGCGGGGTAATCTCAACCGTTCAGCCACTAGAAGGCGATAAAAATTTTTCGCACTTATTCTATGAAACACCCTATAACAACTACGGTGTATTAGCTAGAAGAAAGTAGTCTAAGAGAAATCTGTAGAAGACTCTCCCCTCTCTCTAATGATACCTCACGTGCCTTTCTACGTCTTTCTTTTCAATAGTTATTGTGTTTTAAATTCAGAATTAAGTCATTTTTTGCCACTTTTTTCAGAGAATTACAGACTGTAGAATCGCAGCGCCATCTGAATTCTAGTTAGCAAGTCCGAAAGCCCAAGACCCCTGCTTTATTTTTTTCCATTACAGTAAATATGCCTGAATTTATCGTAAACATTTACGATATCGTAACTCGTTTTCCCATATACAATATTTACTAATTATCACCATGATTTACGATTTATGATGATTACGACGTTTACGAGGCTTTTACGACACATCATGAATACCACTAAGATGTACAAAAAGATTACACATGTATCATGATTACATTACACACTAATATGACCGGTATTGGTGTATGCAGCTGAAACATGGAGCATGACTACAGAAGATGAGACGAAATTACAAATTTTCGAAAAAGGAATATTGAGAAGGATATTTGGAGGCGTGTGGAATGAAGACGACACCTATAGAAGGCGGTACAATGATGAGCTGGACGAATTAATAGGAAACGAAAACTGTATACAGCTCATCAAAGCGCAAAGGATTAGGTGGGCAGGACATGTTATAAGAATGGATGAGAGTCGGCCGCAAAAGAAAGTACTTTTTGGAAACTTAGACTGGCCAAGGCACAGAGGAAGACCGCACATGATTGTTTGTGGCTAGACAGTGTAGAAGAAGATCTGAAGAGAATGAAAATAACCACAACTGGAAGAAAGAAAGATAAAAATCGTGAGGAGTGGAAGAGGATCTCAGAGGAAACTATGGCTCACCCCGAGATGTAAAGCTAAAAAGAAGAATGACATAAATCTATAGAAAAATATAAAATAATTTTTGTTTTTTTTTATATTTTAAAAACATTACAAATGTTTATTTATATTAATAATAGTAATAATAATAATAATAATATAATAAGTAAAATTTACTAAAAATTAATTATACAATAAAAACGAAATGAAACTAATAATTTGACTAATAATTTTTAAAATAATAATTATTATAATTATTACTATTGTTTAGGAAAAATAACATTTAATTTAAATTAAAATATATTTATGTATAATATTCACTCACAATCAATAATAATAAAATAATAGTAATAATAATACACAAAAAAAAGTGATAATAATAAAAATAATAAAAAAAAAAAATTGAAAAATAAAACATAAATGAAATATTAATTAAATAAAATAAATTATAAATATTACATTATTAAGAAAAAAATTAATTTACTATATAATAAATCATCAGATTATTAATATAATTTTCATTCATATAATTATATTTATTATTATTATTTTTGTTGCATGTAGTTGTGCACATAATAGATGCTTTCGATTTGGCAATTCCATGTACTTACGAGTACTAAAATGTGTCTGCTAGGATAAATTGTTAAAACGAACGATACAAAAATTATTCGTAACTACTTGCATCTATCTACATACTTGCATCTACTTGAAAAAATGTTCATGAGTAGCTCTGCGAGTAGATGGTTTAGCACAGACATTTACCTTTTCTACTCGCAAATACTTGAAATTGCCAAATCGAAAGCACCTAATATACATTCATATGTATGTATATGTATATGAATATTACGTGAAATAGATCAAAAAAATTTTTGATTACAGCAGCAAATAAATTCATTATATACTGTATCAAATCGCGACATTTTTGTATTTTAACAGCTTTTGTTCGACCAAAAAAAAAAAACAGATAATGTTTTTTTATTTCAATTTTTTACAATTTTTAATATAAAATTAAGAAAAAAAAATTTTTATTTTTTTTTTTTTTTTGAACAATCCATCACATTATGTAAAAATTATTTTGGACTGATACACTTGAAGTTCCGATTTCAAATCTCAGCCAACGCACTACAACTATCGCTCAAACCGATCATTAATTCCATTCTAATCAGCAATGTACACACACCGCACACACCAGTAACTAATTACTGGTACAATTACTAAATGATTAGATTACTGAAGATGACAGAATCTGACAGAATAATTGCTAATCAGTTCGGCGTCACCAAAATGGATTGAGTATCCATTTTTTTTTTTTTTGAATGTGTATTATGCCGCTTCTATATTCAATGCAGTGACTTCAACTTGGACTTCGACTTTCGACTTCACAGGATGCTTAACATTTAAAAGTAGCTGTCAAGTCTATTGCATTGAATGTAAAATCAGCATCGAAAAACAACAAATCAAAAATGTAATGTGATTATTTTCGTAATAATACCTACATATAAATTTTCTGTGATTCAAAATTTTTTCTATCTGTTTCACTCATATTTTTCATTTAAAAAAAAATAAATTAATTTTTATTTTATTTATAATATAAAATACATGATAAAAATTCTTAATTTCATTTATTTATTTTTTTTTATTATTTTTAATTTTTCTTTTTTTTTTTTTCTTTGACAAAAATTTCTATAATGTATAATATGTAATGTAAGTTAGGTATATATTTATTTATAAATTGTAAAAAAAAAAAAAATTTACAATATTTTTGTTTTCTTTGTATAGTAGTAACAAAAACAAATAAAAGAAAAATTTGTTACATTTTTTTTTGTTTTGTTTAAAGAAAAATATTTTTTTTTTTTAAATTAACTTTATATGTACTTCATCATGCACATAACATACTCGTACATATGTACAGCATACAGTAGTATGTGGTAGTATGTAATATTATGTAATGTACATACATTTATATATATGTATACGTATATTATTCTATATTAATTTATAATTTTGTATAAAATATTTGATTATTATTATGTAATGTATTTTCAAATTTGATTTAAATTTGTTTTTAATTTTTATTTTTTTACTTTTTGTTTTTACATTTTTGATATTTTTTAATGTTTTTTTTTTGTGTTTTATTTTTTACATTTTTTGTATAATATGCTTTTTACAAATATTTCTCATTATTTTTATAAATTAATTTGTTTTATTTTTATTTTTTATTTTTTATTTTGTTTGTTTTACTACCTTTTTTATTTTTTTGAAACATAAATCTTTCTATAATTTGAAATTTATGTATTTATCACGATATACATAATTTATAATTAATTTAAATATTTGTGTTTTTTTTTTTTATAATAATAATTTTTTTTTTTTTGTCTTATATTTTTATTATAAATGTAATTTGTTTTTAATTTGTTTTTAACTTGATTTTATTTTGTTTTTCCTTTTTTCTTTTTGTTTTGTTTTGTTTCATTATAAATATAATTTTTATTTATTTATCACAGAATTTTTTTTAATAATTATTCATTATTATTATTAGATATTGGTTAATATTATTATATAAATTTAAATCGTGTATTTTATTCTTACAACGAAAAACCAAAATGAACAAAAAATAAAAAAAAATTATGTTATGTACTATTATTTTTTTTTACATTTTTTTTTCTATGTATGTATGTATTTTTTTATATACAGGGTGCTTCTTTTCTACGTACACACAATAGTATCACGATATTCTTTGGACTGTTTCATGAAAAAAATTGATTGTACTAACAAAAATTTCTATCGATCCTATTTTCGACGCTAGAGGGCGTTAAAAAAATTGATTTTTTTGTTGGACCTTCAAATACAAAATCATGTGTAACTTTTTGTACACCCTACTTTTGAAAAATTTAGTGTTCTAGAGAATAACAGCAAATAAAATTACCTTTCTTTTCATATACTATAACAAATATTTTGAAATTCGGTTCTAAATAAAAAGAAATCCTGAAGTCAAAATTTATGACGAATTTTTTAAAAAATTTTGTGTATAAATTGGGTTCCTAAAAAATATTTGCACTACGAAAAAAGTTTTTATTTTTGCAGTCAAAGCACAAAAATGTTTTCTTTCAAACAAAGAAAACAAGAGCATGATATCTTTATCCGTTATTGAATTATTAAGGATCAAAGTAGTGAAGAAATGGACAAAAATGTGCCTAAATGAAGTTTGTAAAATTTTTTCATTGCGAAATATTTTTTTACGTATTTTGGCATTTTTTACCATTTCTTCACTACTTTGACAAAACAAAAACTTTTTTCGTAGTGCAAATATTTTTCAGGAACCCAATTTATACACAAAATTTTTTAAAAAATTCGTCATAAATTTTGACTTCAGGATTTCTTTTTATTTAGAACCGAATTTCAAAATATTTGTTATAGTATATGAAAACAAAGGTAATTTTATTTGCTGTTATTCTCTAGAACACTAAATTTTTCAAAAGTAGGGTGTACAAAAAGTTACACATGATTTTGAATTTGAATGTCCAACAAAAAAATCAATTTTTTTAACGCCCTCTAGCGTCGAAAATAGGATCGATAGAAATTTTTGTTAGTACAATTTTTTTCATGAAACAGTCCAAAGAATATCGTGATACTATTGTGTGTACGTAGAAAAGAAGCACCCTGTATATGTATATATATATATATATTTTGTTTAATGTTGCTGATTTTCAACTGCATAATATTAATTTTTTTTATTATAAAAGAAAAAAAAATATTTAATAATTATTTTATGGTTTATTTCTTTTATTTATAATTTTATTTCAACTAGATAAACACAAATACACACAATTTTTATGCATAATATTTTTATTTGGTTGTTGTTGGTAAATAATTCTTAATATTCTATAATAGACTATGTATTGTATGTATTGTATATATGTATAATATTTCATATCTATGTATGTGTATGTGTAACGATTAACGAATCATTTTATTTTTGAAATTGATGTAAGTTTAATTATTTTTTGGACAACAATTAAATTTAATGCGATAACAACATCATAATGGTAAACAATCAAAAAAAAAAAAAAAATTATATCCTTAAACATTTTTTTATAATTTAAGTATTTTTTTGTATATATGAGCCGTTTTCTTTGAAAGTGATGTAAGTGTATTTTATTTAATATGGAGATATTTAAAGTTTTGCATTTGAATATTTTTGAAAAATATGGATATTTATGTATGTTGTTACACTAGTTTTGTTAACAAAACGGCACGGCACACACAAGTGCTAATTGAATCTGTTTCTGGGGGCTTGGAAACGGACTGCCACTGCAATCAAAACTAGTTTATAATCAAGTTTTTGAAAATAACTATAGTCATAATTTATTGGAGGGATACATGGTATAAAATCAATCATATTTGTAAATTTTTCGAATGTGATGGGTCTGGAATGATGATATAAACGTGTTAATACTATATTTCAAAATATAGAACCATCAATTGGTGCAGATATTAAGTCGGATACACTGATTTTTTTACTGAATGTTTGCAATAAGGCCGTTGGTTATCTTGCTGTCAAGTTGAAGCATTTCGCTTATAATTCCATTTTCTAAATTCAAAGTGAAATAGTAAATAAGTTTAAGAAGTTTAATTTTTGGAATCTTTGTTTGCAATGCACTTATGAAGAATTTAAAACGTTTTATCACAACACAATACCTATACAAATTTCAACAACAAACTCTTCGATTCTGCTTTTTAAAGTCTACACTGTTGAGATTGACATCTTTATGTCCCCAACATCTAAATATTTCCCATCGTTTGAGAGTTAGGAAACTCATAGTAAATTGTATTCATTTAATATCATTAACTAATTTTTTTTGTTGTCAAAATGGACTTACACCACTTTCAAAGAAAACGGCTCAATGTAAATTTATTTAGTTCATGAAATTGTACATTAACATTTTCAAAAAATACAAATCCAAACTACTTTTCAGATTGCATTCCATGGTGTTGTTGTTATCGCATTTAAAAATTTAATTATTGTCCAAAAAATGAACTTACATCACCACCATTCAATAATAAAACTGATCCTCAAAAATAATCCAAATAAAAATTTTTTTAAATTTAATTTAATTTGACCTACTATTAAATTTTTATATATTATTATTACCTTTTTTATATTTTTGTACATGCAGACATGTACGTACGTATATGTAATGTAAATATTGGTAGTATATAAATTGATTTCTTATACAATAATAATATTCTTTTTATTTTTTGTATTTTTTTGTTTTGTTTTATTTTTCAATTTAAATATTACTATATTTTTCAATTTTTATGTTTTATTTCATTTTACTATTTTTTTTTTTTTTGCTTTTGCTTGTTTGTTTTCTTGTTATTACATACATATTACATAATGTAAGTATTTTGAAAAAAAAAATGACCCGTAAATCTGAGTTATTTTGTTCCTTTTCTACACCTTTTCTATATAAAAAAATTGTTCTATTTTTAATTTTTTTTTTTCAATCAAGGTTACAATTATCATCATCACCATCATCATCATCAAAACTATATTATATACCGTTGTAATTATGAATATGTGTATATGAATTGATGTACATACTATACATACTTACAAATAAATGGAATGTTATTAATTTTTACTGTATTTTTTTTTTTTTGTATCTTTGTTCTTTAATAATTTGAATAATACATGATGATCTGTGTATGTACTCGTATGTATGTATAATTACATTTCATTCATATGTATAGTATAATTTTGATAATATATAATGGTATGTACTAATACTATGAAAGACATAGAATTCCAGAGTTTATTTTCATAGAAAAAACTAACATTATACATATATAATTTTTAGAAAAGGTTTTTTTTTTTTAGTTTCGTTTAAGAAATTTTGATTTTTCCTATTATAATTTATATAGATATATTCTTTTATTTTATTTTATTTTTTATTTATTTATTTATTTTTTTTTTTTTTTGAATTCGTTCAAATATTTATTTGTCTACCTTAAGTTCTAATGTGAAACAAAATATATCTATGTATACATAAATTATTGCGTGATTAGATTGCCAAATTGAAGTTTTTAATTATCTTTATTTTAGGACAAAAAAAAAAAATAAAACAGAAATTAACTAAAGAAAGCATTTTAAAAAAAATTTATTTATTTCACAAGTTTAAAATTTAATTGAGCAAAACTATAAGTAAAGCTTAATATTTTAGTATAAATAATTCTCAGGATTTCACAGTACAATTTTAAGTGTAACATAATTAAATCAAATTTAACAAAAGGATTATTATTGAAAATTGAAATTTTGCATTGTGAATTACAGCTGATATAATGTTTAGTTATGTTTTCTAAATGAAAAATGATGTTAATCAGTATGGCTGAGTTCAAAAATTAATCATGATTTTGCAGTGTTGCAGAAGTGTTGCCGCAGTGTTAGCGCAACACTGATTATTTATGTTGCGATGCTTTGATGTTGCTGATTAATTTTACGACAATTTTGAAGTTTTGTTGTCTTTTAAAATTTTACAAATCGGTAAAAATTCACAAAAATCAAAAATTAAATTAAATAAATAAACCAAATTCAAAATATTGAAATTTAATTCATTGTTCATTGTTTTCTTGATCCATGATTGTATTGATAATAATTTAAAATCAACTAAACGTCACGAATTTGAGGTTATTTATTCATTGCAACATCAAAAATCATGATGCAAATGTTGACTTTGTGATAAGTTAGTGCTAACAATAAAATGCAAAAATGAACACATGATTTTAATCATGATTACTTTTTGAACTGTTGACGAAAGCTTCTTTTGCAACACTAACGCAGTGTTAAATTTTTGAATCCACTCTATATCATCACTTTAGTCGCTGCTGACATAAAACAGATGTAAATTTTATACATACAAAGTAGTGATTCATAGTTTTTTAACGTTTACCTGACTGTGTTTAGTGTTTGTATTTTATAATTATTTAAAAATTGAAACTCTAGCTATAAATATTTGTGTAAACATCTTAATTATTACAATTATTCATCATTATTAATTTATGTAATACTACGTATGTACTACTTTGACATTTTAGCAAACAACGCATCAACACTTTAAACGTTGCACATATGTACGCATTATGCGCATAAATTTTGATCTACTACGTTTTTGAACAACTGCACTGCTTTGCCTGCATATTTTTGAACGTAATGCATTGATGCAAAGCATATTTTGAAGTTTTTGAAGTTTTCATTTTTATACTCAAATATTCTTTCATTATCTCTTCACTCTAAATTTATGCTTATTAAAATATTTTAAAATCTATTCATTTTTCATCAATTCATTTAAATTTCAATTACATATTTGAATATTTTCTATCACATTTGAAATGATCAACTATGTTACTTCTCTTTCTATTTTTTTTTTTGACTGTGAGTGAAGTGAAGTTTAGAAATAAAATGTTCACTGTTTAAACTAAATCAGACCTTAAACTCTACTTTTGGCTTAAGCTATAATGATACTATGAAACTGAAATATACATAGTATATTAGCAAAATGTAGTAAAAATACTTCGAGTATAAATATACAAGGCCAAATACTAGAGAGAGTGAATACCTCTACTGTTTTTAAAATTGAATTTAAGGTTTAAATCATGTTTAAACTTGTACTGTGAAATTGGACATTAGTTTTTTTTTCTTTTTCTTTTTGTATTTCTTTAGATTGTCTCTATTAGATTATCTAGAATTACATTAATTGTGTATGCACTATGCACAATATATACATAAAATGAGGAAAAAAAAAGCTCTTGAAAATTTGTGAATCAAGAAACACATCATATTTTTTTAAATAAATTTTTTTCTACTTTTGATTAATTACAATATTAGTTATATACAAACATACATATAGTACTTAGTTGTACATGCATTAGAGGTTGGCTGTTATTTATAAACTAATTAATTACGTATATCACTAATAAATAATGTATCTATAATTTATATTATATACTTATGTATAAGATAACGAAAAACCGCTCTAAGTTTCTAATGATGCCACAACTAAATTATGAAAAACACCAGATTCACTCATCATAGCTGCTTGTCCACATGAATCATTTGCTGTTGTTGCTGTTGTCGATGATGATGATGATAATGTTGATGATGTCGAATTACAATTTGTACCTAAACGTAATGCATCGATAATAACTTCAAAATCTTTTTGGGTTTGATTATAATCAAAATTTAATTCTAAATCGAAATCAGTTGCTGTTATTAAATTTGTGTTATTACAACAACTACTGTTATTTATAATATTATTATTATTATTATTATTATTATTATTGTAATTATTAAAATTAAGATGATGATGATGATGATGAATATGCGTTGCTAAATTATTTGATGATGATGATAATTTTGTACGTTTAATATCGAATGGACAATCATCGATTTCAGATATTAAACGTTGAGTTGGTAAATAGAATTGTGATAATGCTTCTCTAACAAGACGATCATTTTCATCATCGATACTATGTGATCTACGTTTTCTTGATGATATTGCTTTTTCTAATTGTTCAGCACCTTGTGTTATTTCTGGATCGATTAAAGGCATTGATGCATTAATAGCGCTTAATTCACGATCTAATATATCAAGATCATCAGTATCAACTATATTACAACAATTATTATTGTTACTACTGATCGTATTATTATTATTATTATTATTACTATTATTGATGTTACAGCTATTACTACTGCTACTATTACAACTCATGACAGTGGCAGCAACATTATTATTATTTGTTATCGATGATAATTTACTATTATCTGATGACATACAAGATGACGTTGATAAAAATACAGAAGACGATGATTTTGAACAGGATGAGGACGATGATGTAGAAGAAAATGTCATAGTCGTCGATAGATATGATGATGTTGACGAATTTATTGTTTTGTTGCTGTTACTAATATTATTTTGATGATTGGATTGTTCTGATAATGAATTTTGAAAAATATTATCTGATGTCGTTTGTTTCGTCAATAATTCTTCTGTTAGAGAAGTTAAAGGTGATTGTGGTATTGTTTCTAATGTAGAAATTGAACATTTATTATTTGGCTTATTATTATTATTATTATTAGGTGAACATGAGAAATTTGTATTAATTAAATTATATTGTTGTTGTTGCTGCTGCTGCTGCTGTTGTTGTTGTTGTTGTTGTTGTTCATATGATGATAAATTATTAAGATTAATTCTATTATGATAAAAATAATCATTGCATAATTCAACATTTTGTTCAGTTGTATTGCTAAAAATATTTTCACGAGACATTTTTGAATCGTCTGCATTATATCTGTAAAAAAAAATAAATAAAAAAATAAAAATTAAAAAAATAGGTTAACATGAAGAAATTAGCAATTTATACAAAACAAGAAAATAAATTATAAAAAAAAAATTTGTTTTTTTATCTCTAAATAAAATATAAAAATGGGGAAATACATATGTACTTCTATAATAGTTCGCGAATTATGGGAAAATTTTTTAAAAAAAAAATTTTCGATAAAAGATAAAAGCATAGCTATACCTAAAAGATTAATATTAAAAAAAACTTGACTGTTTGACCTCAAACAATTATGTATACCTACATATAATGTGGTGAGTACAATTTGTATTATTATCATTATTATTACGTCATGTGCTTTTTTCAATACGACATACGGATACGCGACAACATTTTATTATTAAAAGGGATGACGTACATGTACATACACCGAAAACAATATCATTACAATTTATTTTATTTTGCCCCAGCTGACCATTCAGTGAACTAGGTTCACAGTGAATTCATAGTGAATGCCAAAAATCTTCACGAAATGAATAATTTTTCTCTTATTCATTTTGAAATCACGAAATGAAAAATAAGTGAATTATTCAAAAATATGGGTACATTATGAATACACCAAGTGATTGAAATATGAATTATATTCATATAAAATTCATTTGATGAATGACGATTTATGTAAACTTGTTTTAATTTTATGATTGGGCGAATTCATTCGTTTTATCTTTGTAAAATGGTTGAGATTCACAAAGGCTAACACTATGGAATCACTTAGTGAACGTAAAGTGAAATTTTGTATTTCTTTTTCATGTACTAATTTGTAAACCGAAGCGATATAAAATGTAGTTATTTGAGTCTAAGAATTAGGAATAAGCAAGTGTTTTAAATTCTGTGTAATAATAGTTTATTAAAAATAGAAAGTAAAATAAATAAAAAATAACGAAGTGATTAATTATTAAGTGATTAAAGAGTTTTTATTTAAATCAATGAAAAGAAAAAACGAAAAGTAGGAATATAATAATTAGAGCCAGGATTCATTGATTACTCACATTGTGAATGATATTTTACCCTCACAAAGTGCATTCAATATGAATTCATTTCGTGTTTTCATTAAACATTCAGTAAGTGATTTCAAAATGAATTCATTAAGTGAATTCACTATGACCAGCCATAGCGTAAAAATTTTTGAAATAAAACATCTTCACTGTGAATTCACTGTGAACGTTCACGTGAAGAATCACTTGGTTGAAATGAATTCAGAATGAATTCAGTATGAGTTCACTTGGTCAGCTGGGGCATTATAATACACCATCGTACTACTGTAAAACTGTAATATCTACATTCGCATGATACAAAAACTTAATTACTACATTATTACTGCTACAATATGTACTACTACACCTACACACCTACATTTAACACATGTATTCAAATAAAATGAAAGAGAGAAATTATGACGTCACCGTATTAATTCAAAATTCAATTATGTATTGTACAATTTGTATACGTAATGTTCTAATCTAATGTTGAGTATTAAAATAATTATTGTTTAATTTAAATTTATTAAATTAATTTTATTTTGATAATTTTTTAAATAGAAAATACCTAGTACATAATTTATGAAAATAATATTTTTACTTATGAAATTGCTACAGCTATACATACTTATATGTGTATGGCATCTTTATAGCTGAATGTTTATTGAAAAAATGAAACAATTAAATTCCTTCTTTAGTTATACATATTTTATTTATAGAGAAAAATTTATATTTTTAAAATATCAATGTAAAAATATTTTTATAGCTATATACAAGGATTTACTAATGTTAAAAATTATGTTTTTCATCATCATGTTCTAATTCTAACTAATCGAATAATGAATTAGGTAGTATTATAAATTAGGACAAATTTTATTAAAAATCAAAAATTATGTAGAATATATACACAAGCAGAAATAATATTAACAGATGATTGACGAATAAATACAATGAATGACGTCACTACGTTGAAAAATAAGAGGAGAGTTCGAGAGTTTCATATTTGAGCGTATACCTACATACCTACCTTATAAAGTTTTTGTATCATACAGCACCACATAAATGTACGTATGTAGGCATTACGTGCGTATAGTCGTATAGTATCTATATACATTATTCAATATAATTAAATACCTATGTAATGTATGTATGTACTGTATGTAAATGAAATACTTATTTTGTAGTCTTTTTCATTATCGTATGCATATTCTTATTACTTCATTTCATTCTGACTTTATAATAATTGCATAAATTAATCTAATAATTTTTTTTTTAAAACAAAAATTAAAATCATAGTGTAAATATGCAATTTTTTTTTTCTTTTAATTTTTATCATGTGTCAACAATTTATTTTTACTAATGATTCTCAAAAAAAAAAAAAAAAAAAAAAAAATTAAAATTAAAATTTTATGTATTGTATTATAATATATACATAGCACTATACGTAAATATGTATATTTTTTTTAATTAAAATGAGTAATAAAAGTTCCTTATATTTATTTGTAACGCTATGGCTATGCTATATTGGTTCTGAGCTTTTATATTCATTTATTTTTAAACTATACACGAGCCATAAGATACTATATATATATACTAAATGTGTTATAATGTTAAATATGTACACTTGTACGTACGTAAAGTAAAAATCTATGTACACAAAACTTGAAAACTATAATCAACTCTATGACAATATACACCTACCTACATTCACGTATACATAATAATAATAATAATAATAAATAATAATATAGCGTTGTACATACAGCCCAACACAAAAATATGGACGCAAATATAGACTTTTTCATCTACTTATAATACCATTTCTCTATTTTGTCGAAATTTACGAAATTTTTATCATGAGATGATGTAGTCTATGTAAATGCAATACAAAAAAAAAAAAAATATTAATTACATAATAGATTTACAGTACAGAGTACAGAGTTACATAGATACACATAGATTTTACATTTCAGATTTTTTTTAATTTTAACAAATCTTAAAATTAGAGTTGCGACAAAAATATAGACGCCCTTTATTTATTTGGAATAGTACCTACAAGTAGTGCAAATACAAATTTCCTGATCTCTTATATTTTTTATGAATAACAAATACTATGTAGCTACTCCCTTATTCAATCAAAATGACATTAGTAGGTACTTTACTCGGTTTTATTTTTGTAAAATTTTGGAACAATAATTATCCCATTGGATCTAAATATTTTTTTTGTTTTCGGTCATTCACTTTCTCAAATATTCCTTCGTTGCTGAAAGCATATTAAGCATTTCTACTCTCCATCATTCTCTCCAAGCATTTTCAATAATATTTCAAGTCAAACCATTTTTTCACTTTAATTTCAAAAAATCTATACAACATACAACAGATAAAAAATAGTGGTAGATGAAAAAATAAAAAATAGATTAGATGAAAAATATACCTGTATCTATATTTTTGTCGTGAGCTGTATGTATGTACAACAACTAATGTATGTAAATACTATATATCAAGTGATAAATTATCTAATTAAATTGTTAAATAGCCTAACTATACAAATTTACATCTATGCTAATTTTTACTTTGAATTTTTAAAAAAATGTTTTTTTTATTTTTTCCTTACTTGGATAAATTATTTACTGTTGCTGCTGCTAAATGACATCGATTTTGTTTTTCTCTTCGTAATTCATCAGTTAAACGTGAATATGTATTATTTATACAAACACTCCGACGTAAATTTGTTTCTGAATCTTTGATACGTTCTAATTTATGTGCACATAATTGTAATATTCTTTTACGTTCTTCACGTAAACGTAATTTTGGTGATATCATTGGTACACGAGATCTATGATGATAATAACCAGGTGATGATGATGATGATGATGAAATTGATGATACAGATCCAGATCCAGATCCAGATGATGAAGAGAACGATACTGTTGTTATTGTTGTTATTGATGATGAAGAACGTGGTGGTCCAAATATATCAGAATCATCTTCATTATTATTATGATTATGATTACTTATTGTTGTTGTTGGTACAGATGTTGGTAACGTCATCATTATAATTATTATCTAGAGATTACGATTATCTCTAATTTGATATAAATTATAATTTTTGTTCGATTGAAAAACAAAATACACTTCCCGAACACACTTTTTGTTTATTTATTTAATTTAGTTTTTACGGGATTTAAAATAATTTTAGTCTCAAAATTTGTCTAGTTTACTTTATTTCTGTGCTACAATTTTATTTCAAATCTTTTATAATTTTTGAAATTTTATTCGCTAATTTTTTCACCTTTTTCTTTATTATTATTTAGTATATAAAATTAATTTTAAATTTTTAAATGGCCGTTTTTTAAATAAAAAATATTTTTATTTTTGCTTTTGTTGCTTTTAAATCAAAGATTATCCGCTATATTATATGTATATTTTTCGCAATATGTAATATCTATGAGCGTGTAGCTATTTAATTTCACACATAAAATGATTGTGACTAGCATATGTTTAAAAAAAAAAATTGAAAAAAATTTCACCAATTTTTTGTAATAAAAAACACACTAGATTCAGAAAAAAAAATGTTACTTCTTCTTCTTATTATTATTTTTGTTAATTAAAATTTAAAAATAGATAAGTATAAGAACTAGTAGTGTAGACAGTTCACCTTTAATTCCAAATTAACGTATCACTGCACTTTATCAAAAAAAAAAGAAAAAGAAAGTACAAACAGGTAAATTTATTAAGATATTTATATACATAGAAACATGTAGATGTACTTATTTTTAATGCACACACACATACATATACACGCTTTAAAAACTATATAGATAATACAAATTGTGCGTGACAAATGTTTATTTTATGTTCAATATGATATTCACTAAGCAGGCACTGAATGAGTGAGTAGTGAGTACCCCACTGCCTCTGCCACCACTTCTATATCTTTCTATTAATGCTGCTCCTGCTGCTCTGTTACTACACACACAACTATACTACACTACACTTCTGTTCTCTGTTTTCTGATAATTTTATGTAGGTACGTACGTATGTACAATTTACATATAAAAAAATTGCACAATGCAATTGCAAGAAGAAAAAAAAAATGCAATACACTCTATCTTTATAATAAATACCATACGATTAATGAAAAGATAACAATGATGATAGAATCATAGATATTTCATTAATAATCGAAATCAATCCATATATAATCCACACTAGTAATTTCACTTTGTTTTTATTTAATTTAATTTTTTTTTTTTAATTTCAGTTTCAGATCAATTCAACTTTTAATATTATAAATGAAAAAAAATTTTATTATAAGAACGACCAACAATCAAACAAGAAAATAATAATAAAACTCTTGCTACACAACCAACCGTACAAAAAATAAAAACAGAAACACTTCACTCACTAGTCACTACACTTAATACAAAATATTAAAATACATTTAATTAACGTAAAAGTCGTCAACGTTATAAAGTCATACGTGAATATTCATATCCATATATACTTTTGCTGCTTTTGCCTTTTGCCAATTCCTATTTGCTACTTCTACCACTTCTACTTCGATATGTTCGATTTCAATTTACTTCAATTTCTTCAGTATTCAGTAATTTAAATTTCATTATTCAGTATTTCAGAATTCAGAATATAATAAATTTCGTTCATTTGCGCTTGAGTATTGAGAAGATTTTTCAACAAATTTCAATCAATTTTATTGAGAAAGAAAAGCTTTTTTCTCTTTACAAATATTTTATATTTTATCATATAAAAATATTGGCATTGGTATTGGTTTATTATTTGATTATTGGTTTGGTTTAGTTTTTTTTTTCCTACACTTATTCTCTTAATACTCTTCAAATAAAATAATTGATGCATGTATACATTCTCTTCACAATTTCATTATTCTCTTCAAATCAATTTATAATTTTATCATCAATACTCAACTCAACTCAACAGTTTCACTCACCTCTCACTAAACTAACATTTTTGCATATGTACGTTTTAGATGTATGCACGTATATGTATGTGTTTAATTTTACTTTTTTCTTTTTATTATTATTATTTTCGTCACAGTTATTTTACTTAATTTTTCACCAAATTAACACTTTATATCATATCATGTAAATGTAAGCTAAATAAAGTTAACAACACATAATAATATTTTTCTAGATATTCTATATATTTCACACATACATACTTTAAAATGTAATAAAATGTAATTATGTGTTATCATAACTACCTAATATTCGGATTTTAATTTTTTTTTCTGTTCTTTTTTTTTTAATTCAGTTTCTAAGTTGATTGTAATTCACACTTTCACACATATCTTTTTTGTAATTGTTTTGTAGTTTTTCTTATACTTTTAATAATAATACATACTTATACATATATTATATACAATTTTTCATAAATATACACTAGGTATGTACACTAATTCTCAATCATCTTCATCATTAAACGATTGATCATATACTTATGCATAAGTACACAAATAGTTTTTCTTTGTTCTTATTGAAGAAAAATATAATATAAATATATGTAGATAGGTAGGTGACTATATTATATAAAAGTGATTATCAAAAAACTCTTCTGGCATATCAAACTTTTTTGCGTGAAATAACAAAATTCTCAAAAATCTCTAAATATTTCAATCAACTTATAGATATACCTATTTATTGTTAATGTTATAAGCACAGCTTTTCATTTTTTATTAAGTTTCTTAAAAATTTTAAATAGTCCACAATGATGATTATATTTGTACTTACATATGTATAAATAATTATGTTATAGGTATCCAAGACCGAGATTGCAAATTACCTTGAAAATTGTAAACTGGTTTAAATATGAATATTGAAATTAAATAAATTGAATATAATACCTATATATTTTTTTTAATTCAAAATGTTTTTTTCTTTTTTATTTAAAATAAAAATTTGACCTTTTTAAACAAAATACTTTATAATGTACTATGTTCTCTATTTATATTCTTTTAGCATAAAATAATATACATATTAATATGTCGTATAGTCTTTTATTTTATAGTTAACTATACATATGTACATAATATCATTCTTTGAAATTCACTCTTATCATTTGTCAGTTGGTTTTATTATTCAAAATTCAATTATAAATAGTAATCAAATATCAGATGTACATATATACATACATATAGGTAAGGTAATATGGATATTATCATTATATTATATAGGATGTACTACATATGTATGTATAGTAAATACGATATTAATTTAAATTTTATTTGTTTATTTTAATTTAAGATCCTGATGAATTTCTTCGTTTATAATTTTTTATTACTTTTTATTGCAAAATTAAAATTTCATGTTTTACTTAAAGTTATTGATGTACAGCTTGTAGCTGGTATGTGTAATAATTTAAAAAAAATGAGGTGTTTTTTTTTTTTCTTAAAAAACGAAAATAAAAAAAAAGTATTCTTGTGTTCACTATATTATAATAACACAAACAACAAAACACGTCTTATATTAAACTCAATATAAAATGGACTGCCGCGGGTTGAATTGACTGTGCCAAGTGCCAACTGCCAATGTAGTACGTAGTACCTCTGCCTCTGCTACTTTTTTAGTGACTTGACTTTACAAATGTGTACCACCTTTACCACCTTTACTTACTTTACTATACAATATACATATGTACATTTTGCTGCTTTGCTTACCTTTACACCTTCTTATAGTTTTTTATACATACGATACATACTTTATTAGCACCTCAAGCTTAACTTAACATTACCTCTAATAACTAATAAATACATATATGTATGCATACAAAACAAGCTACTTATTGAGATTGAGACTGATTGTCATTCATATTTATCATTTATCTAAATGCTTCTTTTATACCTTTTACTTCAATTTCAATTACTAAAGCTATGCACTTATATATTACATATTACATATTACTTATGCGATATATTACACATATAACTAATCAATTTTAATTTGAAATAATAAATAAATAGTTAGTATTAGTACCAAATGTAACCACCGAATCAAATAGTATTTTACATGTTTTACATTCAGTCAGCGCTAACAAAGCAATACCATGCAATACCGCAATACTATAATAATACTAGTCAAGTACAGAAGTAGTCTACCTACAAGGTACGCGTGCAAGTATACCTGTCCTATACATTACTCCGTACTGTACGTGCTATTTCAATTTTAAGTAAAAAAAAATATATAGGTATGTAATATAAAAAATATGTACACATCACGTAACGCATACAACGTATGTAAGGTAAGGTATAAGTACATACATATGTTTTTGCGATTTTATTATAAAAAGTTCAATCGTTCAACACTTTAATGAATGATTTTTGTTTGTTTATTGGCTGGCCTATGATGATATGATATGAATACAGTTATTATGTAGGTATGGTATGTATATTTGATTTTATACTTTTACTGCTTTTACTTAGCTTTTTGGCTTATAAAATTATAATATGTAGATAATAATGTAATAATGTAGATACAGAAAAAAGTTTTCTCTTTTTCTTCACATTTTATATTTTATAAATGTAGGTACATTACGTATAATGTAGATATACATTTTCCATTTCAGTATTCACGTAGTATGTAGTATGGTAGTATTCATAAAATCGTTTAAAACAAATAAAAGCAAAATATATACATAGATAGGTATGTAATATTGTAATGTATATACAATATATACATATTTTGTAATACATAGGTATAATATTACATGCACATACTCATAACATAATAGGTATTATGAATATAAATATATGATGCATATTGGATATAGCATTAGCATACAGTATACCAGTGAATGAGAATATGCAACAACAACAACAAACTTACTTTGTGACTACTGCGCTACTGCCTACTGCCACAATGCCTAGGCCTACTGCTTTGGCTCCGAGTCTGATAATATGATAATATGATAGTCCATGTAAAATGTAAGTAAAAATACATACATAGTATGTATACAATTTCTATACTAATATACAGTTAATCTGATATTTATTCGGACGAGGACGACTGAGTGATTTAAAATTTTTCCTACGCATCAAAAAATTTAATTTGTACAAAAATATTGAAAATGAAAAGAAACTATTGGGTAGACTAAGGAAATTATATTAAGGAAAATGTCTTTTAATTCTAAAACCTCCTGAGTCCTGATGCACAATTATACGAGAATATAATATGTATATGTAGTATAATAATTGATAACATAATCCTTATTTTCTTGTAGCCCTAAGGAATAAATCCAATTCATTGCGATTGCAACCCTCTACGCTCTAACCGCATCTAATTTTCATCAAACATGAAACAACCGTCGTCCTCCATATGCCCGTAAATTTTTATCCACTTCTAAGCTGACAAAAGGTCTCATTCTTATCATTTAGATATTTATTTGGTACTCAACAACAAAATAAACAAAAAAACTGTCGATAAATTCATCTCATTTTTTAATTCTCTCATATCTACATTTTAGCCATCAAATCATGAATCATCAATTCCTCCTCCACCTTTCTGCAAATTATTACTATTACCCCTCTCCTATTTACTATTCCTACACTAGACCATTATAATATAACATAAAGTCAAAATTCGTGAAAAAAAAACTTTCATTCTTCCATCCACAACCCCGAACTCCAGCTATCATCTATTAATAATTATTATTCACTTTAAGTTCTTCTACCTCCCTAACCACCTTTTTTAATGTGACTTTTTTAATTTAATTTTTATTTTACACCATTACAGATATTTTTTATGAAATAAATTGTTAATGTTTAAATCATATTTAGATAGAATTTAGAGTATATGTATTTATGATAATTAAAATAATATTATAGTCATATTATTGGTTTTGGTTATATGCTATTTTTTAAATATTTTAATTAGAAAATATTTCAAACTGCTCGCATTCGTCCCTTGTCCGAATACTAACGAGACTCACTGTATATAAATTTGTATCTATACCTACACATGTACAATGTATTTTAAATACATGTTCCCATATTCCAATATATGTATGTATGAGTATATGACATGACATGACTTACGTGAAATATCATTTTTATTATTTTCCATCCATTCCATATTATGTACATATTGTCATATTTGTATGCAGCATATGTACATTATACATACACATATGCATGCATCTATATGTTGTGACATATGCATGCATCTATATTGTGATATGTTTAATCAAATTTCTGAGTTGTTGACACAGACTACACACTACACTTTTTCCACTCTGCAGTCTACAACATTACGGACAGATTACAGATACACAGACAGAGACAGTACTGAGTAAGATGGTAAGATATGTAAGATGAAATTGGTTGAAATTTCAAATCTCCGTATATCTCGCGTCATGTTTTTTTTTTTTACTTTTATTTTATATTACATATTTTATCAAATATTATGGTCATAATGTATATACATGTATGTATATACTTTCATTGCATCTACTACTCGTCATCAAAGTCAAAGTATGTTGTTGGGTTTGTGTTGTGCTTGCGACTTGCGTTCCTTTTTCTTTTTTATAAATCATCAAAATGTTTTGAATCGTTGAATATTATATATATTATACTATGTACATATATTATTTATACGGAATGGATGAATTTGGGATGAATTTTGAATTGAATTTAAATTTGAATGTAACAGAAAACAGAATACAGAACCAAAAAGAATCATTTACTTTACATATATTTTTATATAAAACATATAAAACTTAACAATAAGAATATAAATAAATAAAAAAAATACACATTTCATTTAGGTATCTACTTATTATTATATGGCTGACTAGTAAAATAATCACCTCGGTTTCTGTTATACACGTAAACGCATGTAGGTATACATAAATATTACATATGTATGTGTGTATGTATCATTTTTATCATGATGGCTATATGGCTATAAGAAAGGAAAACAAAAATAATCAAAAAATAAAATAAAAATCTTCTTATACTGTATACTAAATAAATACATAATAATTAGTGGTTTGTGTATTTGTACACATGAAAATATGTATATGAAAATCATCATCATCATTATGATGAAAAACATGTAGAAACGCAAGCATAGCATATATTATAGAATAGCAGCATAACATTTATCATCATATCATATGCATAGTCGTATGTTTATTGTTTGTGGCATAGTGTGTTAATATGAAAAATTTATAATATATTCGAACTCGTATACCTATTTGTATATCAGACAGAGTACATCATAATATGTGTATATCATGTATGTATAATGTTAATTTATATCCTCTATTCCAAACAAAACAAAATACTATATACTATATACACTATACTATAATAATATTATATACGTATACATGCATACTCATCATATGAACAAGGTGTTTGGTTTTGGTACGTTGGTACATATTCTCAATGAGAAAACATTTTTTGTTTTTCCAGAATAAAATAATAAAATAAGGGGAAGAAAAGAGAAGTAATAAAATTCTTATTTCAATTCAAAAATCAACAGCAACAGTTTATAGGATTTATTGAGATTGTGTTGTGTTGTATTTTAGTATTTTAGGATTTAGGGTTGTTTGTTATAAGATAAGTATATTATGCAGACAGCTATATGTTATTTTATAAGTACGTATACCTAACGACCTAACTAACTTCTATCTTCTATAGTACATACTGCCCCATACTGCTGTACTGCTAATACAAAAAAAAATAAAAATCAAATTGTGACCCTAAATGCTTGCAATAAAAAATATAGATAGCATCCAATCTCATACATATACTACACATACATATATTCAACATACACATACATTCAAAAATGACAAAAAATCAATAAAAACGAATTTAAACTGTTGATCTTTTCCAAATATAATAATATCATACAAATTGTCAACTTCGATAATAATACAAAAACATTTTATATTTGGTATGTATTATGTACTGTACATAGATTGTAAATTTTGTAATATCTATGATTTCTCTTTTATAACTACTTATACCTACATTTCAATTCAAATAATTAATGTTTATTTTTTATTTTTATCTATTTTTAAATTTAAATCTCTGTAAAGATATATCCTTATTACTATTTACTCTACATTATCATTACATTACATAGATTATATTTTGTTAATTGTTATTCATTGACTCATTGACATTTATGTATGTTTTGTCTATTCTGGTTTTTCTGAATCATATTTCTTTTAGATTTTCTTATCAATCAGATATGAGAATGAGATACTAAGTAGGTATATATGCATTAGTGTTTTATTTTTGTATCTTCTCATTTTATGAAAAAAAAAGTAATCAAAAATTATCACAATATAGCACAAATTATCACAATTATCATAGCTACATATTATATTGTTCCTTATTGGTAAATTATGCGGATATGATAATAATAAAAAATGTATATTTTTATATAACTATTTCAAGGAGACATCCTACAATATCTATTATTTGGTTGGGAATATGTAGTAAAATACATAAGTTTTATATATTGTATACTACATATACATACGAACATATTTCTGGAGCTTATTTACAAAACGAGATAAGTCCTCGAAATATAATTTTTCAGAAAAGGAGAAAAATCACTTTGATGCTAATTTTTAATATTTTCAATATTTTTTTTTTATTTTGTTAATTCACAAGGTACATATGTATTTCTATTTAAACGTCATTTCAAATCGAACAACTATAAATACTTTTAAAATTATAGAGAAAGAATTTAGACGCATACGATAGCATTTACATTATATCCATTCTTGTTCATGTTTCGTCGTATATTTTTATATGTGATGCCTATTAATAGTATTGCCATATCATATACTTACTTTATGATTTTCAATCTTGCTTTCATGTTTGATATTTTTCATTAAAATTAAGTTACAAATTCGATTGTGATAAAAAAAATAACTAAAAAAATATGTATACATATAAATTTTCATTTTAATTGATTATTAATTGATTATCAATTATTTAAATTGATTATTATTGAGTATTATTAATAACCTATAGTATAGTATTGCATTTTTGTTGATGGTGAAACATTCTACTAATTTTGATTATTAACATACTGGCAACACTATATTCAAGAAAGCAAGAAAGTAAACCACCTCTGAGCTGGTTTGCTTTCTTCTTTCCTCTTGTCTCGCTCTTCTATACCACTCTTCTATGTTAATGATGTCACGTTCTTGACTTTCAAGATAATGTAAATGCGGGTTTATAGAGTAAGGATCTTGGATTCGACGGTGATGATGGTGATGATATAATGACGTAAATTTATCGATGAACATTTTGAAGGATTTTTGTTGTGATCTGACTGTTTATGGATAAAGATCACTCATAACAGAATATATATATGGTTAATTGGTTGGTTGGTTGCAGTGGCAGTCCGTTTCAATCAGAAACAGATAACAGACTCAATTAGTACTTTACGTGCCGTTTTGTTGTCACAAAAGATTCCTCGTTGGTGGTGTGGTGGTTGTCTAGGTTCTAGACTATAGCCATTTCGTCTTGTTTATAAGTAGTAAACCAGACTACCTACACTAAGACTAGCCACCTCGGCGAGGTCGTCAAGAAGGGGCTTACCGAAAGCCCTTAGCCAGGTTTTAGCCAATGCAAAGATAATGTAAAAGAGTTTCTCTGAATTGTCCTTGCAGTTTCTGCAGTGTGTTTTAAACGGTAGACAAACAGAACACATATTCGGTCATATTAGGTATCACATCACGTATCACACACGAGTCTTCATATAACTGCATTTTTACAATATTCTCACAGATTTTTCAGATGAAAATTTCGAGTTGAAGTGTGTAAAGCAAAACACATACAACTGTGTGATTATCACGATTATCACTATCATTATATATTATGATGGACCATATTGTTATCATTAACTGAACTGAATTTTCAAAAATAGACTTACTTCACTTTCGAAGAGAACGGCTTATTTACGATACTTAATAACACACATATTTAATTATATCAATTTTTAACCATATTTTTGTACGTATATGCATTATATTATGTGATACCACGTGATACATTGTTTTTAACATGAAAGAAGTGCATTCATTAATGAAAAATCTAGTGTAAAAATATTTAACTAAGCCTTATGCCTTATTTATCTATCTATACATAATATCATAGAATAACAAAGTTACACAGTTGCGATTATTCTATAGTAATATTTATATACTTTATGAATATTTTTGATGCATTTCATATATAGAGGCAGAGTAATACAATATGTACATGTACATATAGATATACGCATATGTATGTACCTGATTAAAAATGTAAGTATATGTACATATATAAATAAATAAATAATAATAAAATAAAATAAAAATATTATACATACTACTATATTGTAATATTTTTGCTATACTATACCAATTGTTATATGTATAAGACGTGAGACTGACAAGTGACTTTATAATCTACAACTACATTGTATAATTAAAATGCCTTTACACCATTATTTGCACATTATCAAAATACTAAAGTGTAGAAATAAACTGCAACCTGCAGAGCAACGCAATCTATCAATTAATATGTGATTTTACGTGTTAAAGTTGAAAATAAAATATAAGTTATCCAATAAAATTAATTGTTAAAATTAGATCGGGAGAATTTACATTAATCACAATCGAATTAGCTCAATATGTAGGCCCTTTACAAAATTTTCAAATCGTATTCAAACTTTCCTTTGAGCATTTTTATAAATGACCGAGCAGTGTTAAACACGTGAAATAAAATTACATTACATTATCTCTTTCACACTTTATCTTTAATAATGTAAATCGTAAAACAAAACCATGTAAAACGATGATATCAAGACTTTTATGTTTTTGATAATAGTGTAAAGGCATCCTTAGATAGTATATTACATTTACATATTATAATATTTTCGATACACGTCGTACTTACCGTACCTACGTAATGTGTAATACGTGGTAGCACTAGCAAATACATCTATCACAATACTGATTACATTGCATGCATTTGTAGATTACATTACATATGTTGGTACATATGTATGTAATATATAAACATAATTATGTATTTATAATGTATATATATATACATTCATATAAAATTATTTTACAGTTTTTGATTTTATTAATTATAATAATGTGTTAATAAATTTTTTTTTATTTATTTTTACTTAAAATTTTATTATTTTTTTCTTAAATATAATATACATACTTATAATGTACATAATGTAGTTAAAAATAATTATTAACTATTAATAAATCAGAAAAAGATAAGATTATCAGTTTTCAAAAAAGAAAATAAAAAATAAATAATTTTAAATAGGTACCTACCTCTACTTCTTAGTACTTGTTTGAAAACAAAGATATGGTAAATATACATAATGTATACCAATTACATTACTACATACATTTTCATTAAGTACCAAAAAAATAAAACATGTACAACTTATTACATTTCATATACATGTTACCATGTTACAATGCTTATCTATAATAATATGTTAGTATAAAAATGTAGATATTTTTTTATTTATTTTTCTACGAGTGTATTATATGATTTTATATTCGATGACAGCGTAGGTATATATATATAAGATGAAATTGTAATAGGTATGTATAAGATATAAGATAATATAAGTATACAATACAATCTCAAAAATAAATGTTTATATTAATATTAAAACAAAAATATTTTTCTTTTATTATTTTTCAAAAAGTTTTTGATTTTGAAAACATAAGAAAAAGAAGATCTGAGTAACGCCTAACGCAACGCGGTAGAATGTATGTGTATGTTTAATTACATTTTACATACATATATTTTTTACATTTTGATATGTTGGATGAGTTGAGCTTGGGGTAGAGTAGAGTATAGAAAAAGAGAGTATGTAGTTAAAATTGGTTAAAATTGACCAAAAATTGATTATGTTTGTGTAGTGAGTGGAGTGCATATGATGTTACACCAGTTACACGCTTACGCTTACGCTTACGATTACGATTACGAATTACGAACGATACAATATACAAACATACAAACAGCAAACCAAGCGATAACCAACGATAACGATACCATCATAAATTTTATTACATTACTTTCTTTTTTTTATGTCGTTTTTAATATATTTCTTACTTAAGAGAAAATATGCTTACATCTTGCAGAACTTCAGAAATCAGAACTTATTTTCTTATATTAAAGAGAAAAACTGAATAATTATTATTATATAAAAAATAAAACAGAAAGAAACACGTAAAATTACAATAAATGTACATACATGTATATATGTATACTATATAGAGAGATATAGAGTTGCACATATACACATACCACACGTGTTTTACTGTGGTGTTGGTGTTGGTGTATAAGAAAAGAAATATATAAGCACAGTATAAATAAGAGTATCTCTTTTTCTATCTCTATCTACGACTACGTTAAAATTTTTATATATAAAACAAACGTTTTATATACATATAATGTTTTATCAAGTTTTATATTAATTTATGTACATACATATCTGAATATCTGACTCTGACGTATGTGTGGATGTTATATATATGTTATATATGTATTATTTTTCTTGATTTTCATTATTTTCATGTACTATTATTAAAAACAAGTAACAAACAAATAATAAAAAAAATCAGGGGAAAAAATAAAAATAATTAATATGTATACATATGTTACCACATATTTTATATGAAATTAAAGGAAAAAAACAATATAAAAAATAAAAAAATTTTATAATTTTTGAATTGAATAAATAAAATATCATCATCTCCTCATCGAATAAATGAAAATGAATAAAATTTAAAAGAAAAATAAAATTTTGTGTTGAAAAAGAAACAGAATTCATTTATTATATACCTATGTACACTTTATACATTTTTATTATCAAAAGCAAAAAAATTTGATATTTGCAGCTTTTTATTTTTATTTCTTCTTTTCTTTTGTGTTCAATATTATTGTTGTTGTTGTTGTTGCTGTTCTTTTTTTGATTTCTTTGTCTCATTTTCTATCTCATTTTTTTTCTTGCACGTAAATAAAGATGGTAAAATTTTATACATAACATAGCATAACATTAAACATATGTATGAATTGCATATGTATATGTATATACTTATGTTGGCATATTATGTGGACGGTTATATATGAATTGTGAACATGTTCTCCCCATATATACTAATATATTTAATGTAGTAGACGTACGTGACATGTTGTCAATGTTATACAGCAGCCGTACGCGTACACCGATCAGTGATAGCAAAATATGTATAACCATAATATAACCACATATGTATAACCGAGTGTATTATTATAAATGTATAATATATGTATGTGTATGCATGCGCTACATGCTTACTGCAAGAGTGTTAGCTACAGCTAGTGCTACTGCTACTGCCAAACGAACTGCTAAGCTAATTTAATGCCTATACTATAAGATTGGATGTATGTATAGAGGGCCATCTGGATCTGAATTGAGGGGAAGGGAGGGGGCCATTCATAGAGAAGACTTCTTCTGCCTTGCTACTGCCTAGCCTACTGCTACTGCTACTGCAAAGTGCAACTGCAGCTGCACTGCACTGAATGCAATTACTGTTTGCTTGCTTATATTATGCTGTATTTCGCTGTTGGTTATTGGTTAACTGCGCTCTGTGCAAAGCATTACCATTTAATGTCCATGCAAAAGCAAATAAAAATGAAAATACAGTGTAGCTGTAGAGGAGATATAAAACAGCGAAAGCGACATTTTTAGTAGACTCACTCTTAAGATTTTTCAATATTTTTCAATAAAAGTACATACTAGGTGCAATTAGGTACCTACTTAGGTAAAGTTGAACATTCGTAATACCGTAAAACCCTGTAAAAAGTAAGTAATATTATCTGTCTTATAAATAAAAATGAATGATAAAAACACATGAAAAATATTTTTTATCTCGCTTCTTTAATTTTTATTTATTTTCTTTTATTTTTTTTTTTTCGAATGTGATTACACATTTTATCTATTAAAATTTTTGTTTTTTTCTGTCAAGGTTTCTATTTCACAGATATATTTTTTAATAAGTTTAGGGGTTTAGGTTAAAGATCTTATTATTTTCAAATCGCAAGGAAAAACAAACTAAAGTAAATAAAACAATAATTCTTGTATACAAATATAGTACCTACATACATACAAAAAATATCAAATAAAATATTCATATAATATACTCACATATGTATTTATGTATGTATGTATTTATTGTTTTCTTTGATACTATATACCTATGCCACATAAATGTAATGTATATGTATAAACTAATTAATAGAGTAGTCAACTTTCATTATGCACACATATGTACATACATTTTTATATTAATAATTTTCTTAAAAAATCAAAAAAAATCTAAGCAAAATATAATGTAGAAACAAAAAAATAACAACAAAATATTACAAATGAAAATTATTATAATGTATAGACAAAAACATGAAAAATTTAAATTGTGATTATGTATTCTATTATATAGATGAACGTATAGTATCTAAAATGTGAAAAATTCGCATGAAGGCAGTATTTCATTTCAATAAATAAATTATTATTTTTTGGTATTAAAATTTAATAAAATCATTTGTTATGCATGAGATAGGTATTTAATATAACCATATAACTCATTAAACAGAAACTCCATGTTAACGAAATGCGTTAATGCGTATATGGTATGTCATGTAATAAGAAATGAGAGGCAGTACGAACTTACGAAGATAAAATCGATAGAGATAATCGAAAAGATTATTGAGAAACGACTATGATATGATCAATATGATGGCATTATAGGCTAATGGACACATAAAACGAAAACCATAGGATTATATAATTAATGAAAGTCTGTCCTTTCTGGATGCAAGAAGAACGAGAGGACCAGTCCATTTCCACTCCACAAGTTGTATACATGGATTTGTAACACGTAAAACATAAAACTCTGACGCTGCTGAAAAGACAGAATGCCTTAGAGGCATAGAATAATACATAATACATCTAGTCTAGTCTAATTTCTAATACCATGTATAGTCTATGCTCTATGGTAGACGCTTATGATGAGAAGAGTAGAGTTCAGAATCAGGCCCCAAATAATAATTGTGAAAATGAAGAAAAAGTAAAGAAACAATAAAATTTTAAAATTTTTAAAGAATTTCATCTTTTTTATAGAATTTTCTCTTATTTTCTCTTATTTATTATCAAAATATTTATAGCGAAAACAATTGAAAAATATGCTACTTTTATGAAAATTTCTTCTTATGAATGAAAAGGAAATAAAACAAATTTAGATGTTTTATATAGGTACGTATAGGGTTGGTAAGGTATAGGTACATTATTATCATTGATGTACATTTACCGTACAATATATTTAAAGTATAGTTATCTATGTATAGTACTATACCTATCTCCTCATATTAAAAATAATTTCCATTTTTTATTTTTTGTTTTATTTTAATTTTAATCTGTATATAATATATACATTCTTCATGTATATAATATGCTATATAAAGTACATTATGTATATTATATTACGTATAAATGTATATGTTTAATCTAAAACCTATTCTGTTTTGTTGTCGTTTTGGTTAAACTGATTAAACGTTAATAGAAAATGAATCGCATATTATATAAATTTTAAAAAAGTAGTACCCAATAATATTTTTTTGAGAATTATACAAACACAATTAAAACGTGATGATGAACAAAGAAATTTCAAAAAGAAAAAAAAATTTTTTTCAATAAAATATTTTTAAATTATAAATAAGTATGTATGCACATAATTGTACATACTTGTATTTATGTATGGAATAATGGAATTATATATAGATGGTATTTATATGCTTATGCATACAGTATATAGCGCATGATAAATGTACATTACATGTACATACATACTACATACTCATATTAGTCGTATAAATATATACAATATGAAAATATACTATGATAAACAAGCATTTATGTACATATACGTAATATGTATATGCATACATGCAAAGTGTGTGTGTATTCAATGTTATATTTATAAAGGGTGATCAAATTTGTATTCATATACTTTTAAATTTTTTAAATATTTTTTATTTTTTTAATAAATTGACATTTTTGTTTTCAGTATTAATTTAACATCATCATTATAAAAGGAAATGACATTTTATATCGATATATAATATAAACGATTTTACTCCATTGAATTTTTCTTCCTTATGCTGTTATGACACTGGCTTAATTTTGTTCTGAATTTCATTCTTAAAATTTTTACTGAAAGGATGAAATTTTTACATTATAAATTTACTTATGCTAGAAAGAGTAAAAACGATGCACGCTAAGTTTCGAACTAGCCGCAAGTTCGAAAAATTGCACAACTAGAAGATAAAGTTGTTCGAAGATAAGAACAAGTTTTTTGACAGTCACTCTTAATTTGTGATTAACTTTTTTTTTTAACAAATTATCAAAATAGGCTTCGAAATAATTTTCGAATGCTGTATGCATCTCTTTCATTTATCATGCTATCCATGTCACACAATTCAATAATTTTAAGAATGAAATTCAGAACAAAATGAAGCCAGTGTCATAACAGCATTATTGGCATTATGTTAAATTATTAGTTCGGTTTAGTTAATTTAAAAACACTTGAATTGAATGATCTTAAACTCAAATCTAAACGTTATTTCGTGCTATTCATATGGAATATGTAAGAGGAAAATTTGTATAAAAAGGTGATCGAAAATTGATATTTCAATTTAATAAAATTTTCATTCATCCAAAATTCGAAAATATACTGTGTTGGTATATAATGATAACGTAGTATAATGAAAAGAAAATTTAATGAAGATGGAATCTAAACGACATTTAAACCGAAATAAACATAGGAATCAGACGACACTGGACTAAGATATGTGGGTCTGTGGCGGACAAAAATCAGAACAACCGAACCCAAATAAATGTGAGAAAAGGAAAAAAGTATAAAAATGTATTGATATTTTATATTGTTTTTATTTTTGTTTCAAAAATTAATTATATTATGTTGTACTCATTTGATCACCATGTATAATGTACACAAAAAATAAATTTCCAAAGTATTGATACAAAAGTACATAAACATAGGTATATATGTATGTACATACATAGTATTCGTATTATTACGTATTTCACTTACTTATATTATTGTATTACGTGCTAATATTCATATGAAATTACAGCTTTATATTTTTGATAATGTAATCAGATTCAATCTTTTTGGAAAATATTTTTTATTTATTTATTTATTTTTTTTTTCAATTGTGACAAATCTGTTTTCTTCTACATATAATAATTTTTTTAAATTTTGAATAGTATGCTAGTGATACTAGTATTATACATATTTGTACATAATAAGTTCAGTTTTATTATAGTAGAGGTTAATACAACATAAAACAGATTTTCAAAATAATTAAAATTTTATTTACTTACATGTACGTACCTTCATATGCATAGACATATACATTATTTACAAACATAAATATTAAATTTACCATCAAAAAATATAAAATTATTCATATACATATATAAACTATCACTATGGCATGTATAGATATATGATGTATTCGCATATTCATATCGCATGTACTATAATATTTTCCATATTTTTATTAAGCCAGTCTCACACATCTCGTATATTTGACAAACGATAAAAGTTTGTACATTCGTCGTTTTTTTTTTTTTTTTTGTGTTTTACGTTTGTCAAATAATGTTAGAATAGCTCTTACATGATTTACTTATGTCGTGTCGTGAATATTCGTCAACCTGTGCAGAGCATTTGTAGAACATTTCTCTTGTTATAAGTGACCTCTCACATAATTATTATATTTTCAAAATAATAACGACTTTTGCACATACATATGTATATTGTATGCAGCAAACATTGATCATTGATGCATGCAGGATGTAAAGTTTTAAAATGGTCAATATAGACAGATTAATAATAAATTCTGACCACTATACTATACATATATATTTTAATGATTTCAAGTCAAGTTATTTCAAATGTTTTTTTAAATCTATTTAATAATTTATTCTATAATTAACCATTAGTTTTATCAAAATGTTATATCTACATAACTACTTGTTTGTTGTTTTTTTCTTTACTCAACAAATTTGTATATTTTCTCTTTAATCATGTATAACAGACAGAAATACAATATATGACACATTACTTGTAAAAAACATCTCCTATACATAACATATCAAATGCATGATCAAATGTAGATACTTTTCAAAGATTTGTCGAATGAACAAATAGTCGAAAGAAAGCTTCTATGATACATACCTCGTTGCATTATTATTAGTATGTACATATTTATATTTGACAAACGTTTTCAGTTTAACAGACAGGAAATGCATATGTATTACCTTACGAACATTTATCTAAGATGCATATAATTCAAAATAATGACAAATATTTGTATATTTACCGATGTGTCTGGAACTGGCTTAACATACATATGTAAGATACTTTTTATATTTTTATTACAAGAGTATAGTATTAGAGGTATGATGTACTTGTATGGTATTAAATGAATGTACGTACATTACGTACGTGCATATATACATAATATATTTCTTTGGACATACATTATTATATGCTTATTTATTACATATTTTGAATGTTTGTATGATATTTAAACGAATAATATGTACTTGTTACATACATATGTATGTACATATATACATGTATAATTATTTCTGATCTATTTATCAAAATTAGAGAGTTTCTTAGTAAATTTATTCACACACAATTTACACACTCGAATCAAATATAATTTTTATAAATTTTTAAATATTTTTTTTTTGTTCATAAAGTTTTTATGTACATAATATGTATATGTAGGTAGATAATACATGTATATGTATTATTATGTATAATGTATAGTTATTCTTTTGAAATATTTTTAATTTTTTGAATTTATATTTTGTATCATCATGTATTCGCGTACATATGTATATATATTAACGTACATAGTATGTACGTCTACGTATATAATGTTTTTAATATTATTAGCAATCAATTTCAATAGGTATAATTTATTTTGTTTTTCTTAAAACATTTCTATAACATTACAACAGATAATAGAGGATGATCAATATAAATATTACTTATTTTACATACATAAAACTTTAATACGCCTATACATACAAGATAATTATTAGTATTACTGGTATTACGTATTACGGTATTACACATGAATTTTTTTTTTTTTTTTTTTGTATAAAAAGCAGTACTACATATTATATATGTATTGTATTATACATATACATAATGTACAATGTACATTTATAATATATAAACAATTTTGATGAAAGTTATGATCTTCATTTTGAAACGTGACATTTCACATACGAAAAGTGAGTACATGAAGAGAGAAAGATGACAAAAAAGAGTACCTATCACAACAAATAAATACACATAAAACAAAATAAAAACATAATAATCTACTATATAGTGTCACTCAAAATTTGAAATTAAAATTTTTAAATCATAAGGAAATTTATGTATTTAGTATCTTTATTCAAAGCAATCAATGAACCCAAAAAGTAGATGAAGAGAAGAGTCAATCAATGCAAAAAGTGTTTTTTGCAGGACTTTAACAGAGTTGATTTCATGAATTTATTTCTACCATGTGTGCACTGCACTACACTTTAACTTCTGAGTTGCTGGTAGAAAAGTAAACTCTGTTTTACATGATGATAGGGATGGGGGCATGAGGCTTAGCCTAATCTATTACTAAAATGATGTAAGATGTATAATGCCCTAATAATTGTGTGTGTCACTTGTTGTCAGCAAGTAGACTACTTTACTTATTGTCATTTCCAATCCCTTTTTTCCAGCAAGCTGGTACTCATTCGAAGCTGAGTGAACTTTTAGGGGAATGAAAGATGGAAATAGGCAAACAAACATTTTTTTCTTACTTTTACCGTGGGCTGGGAAGGAAATGAACTGTACTATCGAGATCAGTAGCCCTATCCAGTTACCCTACCATTTTGCGCCATCGAGCCCCCGTAATATACAATTAGGAAATGCAAAAATGCAAAAATACAGGTCTACAAAATAGTAATTGAGCCAGTTTTAGTAAATGGATCAGAAGCTAAAGCACTTATCACTTATCACAATCACAAGTGTTGAAACATTTGCACAATGACATTGAATTGGTGCCATTGATTAAACTGAACAAATTAATATGTCTAGAATATGTCTGGTCCGGGGAATGAATTTGAATATAACACTACGGAAAACGATAATAAATAATTGTCAAATTGCCTACAAGGTACAGCCATATATACAGCCTTGTCGAAAAAGGCAGGTTGTGGATCAACCGAGAATAATTTGGTGGAATAATGTAATAAAAGACACAATCAATCACAGGACGGAAAAGATAGAGCGTTAGACAGAGAATGATAGAGATGCAGTCAATAGAGCCAGGAAAGAGGAAAAAAAAAAGAAATGATAATTATTACTTTCAATAAAATATTCATTTTAATTTTGATAAATTTTATCAATATTATTTTGTGTGTATCTTATTTATGAATTAAATTTTCTAAGCTCTTCAAATCAATTAAATATTTTACATACGGGTGGGTACTGCACACATAAAATTTACGCAGACAATGTATGATATACGGCTGAGTTCTAAAATGTAAAAAATAAGCATCGATGCGGTAGTATTACCGTAGTGATGCAAATATGATGCGTATCATTATTACATTGTATTAAAAACGCATAATTTTAAATTTAACATTTTGAAACGAAGTTAGGAAGTGGTTGTGATTGTATAAAAAAATGCAATGCTTGCTTAAATGATGAGTAAAAAACACATTCACAATGCATTTTGAAACATTATGACAGTGTAACCGTTTTTATTTTAAGCATTTAGAAACTATTTACTTTGTATTTAAACCGCATCAATGCATTTTAGAACTCAGCCTACTATACAGAGTGCAATATATGTGTTGAATTTGGGTAGATCTAGAGTATTTTTGTTCTTGCAGACATTATTTGACCGTTTGTTTTTTACAACTTGTATCGTATGCGTATCTATTAACTAGTAATAAAAATTGCAAATTTTTTGAAGCAAGTATTTACAATGCAGCTCTTATATAGGAGTAAAAATTGCAAGTGGAAGTGCAACATGCATGCATAAATAAAAAGAAAATTTCAACTCCAAACCAAATCTTAAAGTTAAAGAATCAGCTGCTCTTACTTATTTTATTATTAATTGAAAAGAAAAAAAAAACTTAAGAAAAATAAAATAATATAGGTGTGAGTGAGTGAGAGAATTCATTTTAAAGAGGACTGATTTAAGTTTTCATCAAAAGCTCTCCATTTTACACGAATATTTAAAAAAAAAAAATTATTGAAAAATTGCTGTAAAACAATTCCAGACCATTCCTCCAGTATATTAAAGAAAGATATATATATGTATGTACACTAACATTTCATTTATGTGCACGATTTTTTAGTTGAGTTTAAAAAATCCAAGAATTTATACATTTTTACATCTGAAAATTATTGTAATTTGAAGTAATTTTGTTTTGTATACTTCACCACTTGCGCACAAGACCAGTTCATTTCATTGTATATAGATAAATTACATACAAATAAACTTTACCAAACAAAATATATAAGTTGAATACACTTACAATATGTACATATTTACATCGCAGCTTTACAGCAATAAATTTTGTTATCACTGCGATATGATTTTCATTTGTAAGCAAGTACATAAGTACATATTTATACATATAAATTTCACTTGTCTTGTGTTCCTCTACACGAGCAAATTTTATTTGCAGCAAGCTTTATTTAATTTAGTGGATTGTGGTGTGGATACGACTATACGAGAACGAGAATACTTTATAATAAATTCATTTATAAATTCTTTGAATTCTCACACAGCATCTACTTTTATAATAATAATAATAATTATAGAGTCATATATAATTAAAATTACTTCTAAATATTTATATATAGTACAAGTATGAGTATATATACAACATTTAAAAGCTATCTAGGTATACACAAAAAAATTTTTCAAAATATTTATGTTTCTAATAATGACAAATAAAAAAAAATTAAAAAAAATAAAATTTGATTGCAAACATATAGGTACATAATAGGTGTACAATATTACGTACACTTGATAAATGAATGTAAAATGTACTATTGGTTATACACTATATGAACTATGTATATGTATATATAAAGTATATATTTAGATCTTTTCCAAAAATGATTTTGTGTCTATAATATGTTACCAAATGTTACATAAAATCTCAAGCTTTTTTATCTTTGCATATTTTTATACATTAGATTAGACATTCACACGATAATGACATAAAAATAATATCAAGAAGTGTAAGCACAAATAAAATTTACTTTATATTACAATACAGAATTACATATTTTTATATGCACACATGTTCATACATATGTATAATAATCTATAAATTATATATAAATGTATAAGTATACTACTGTATGTGTAGTGTTGTAGAATTCATACAAAAATATCATCATATAATTCTTCATATCATTATTATTCGCTTTGATTATAATGAATATAAATATGGTATAAACATAAAACTGTATAAACGTATTCGTATAAACCACGCGAGCACGACCGCATACATACATACATACATGTACATATTCACATATCGAAGGTAATGTATATTTTTTATTTTTTTTTTTTTTGAATAAACGAACTTAAACAAGTATTTTCTAAAAAATAAAAGTTTATATTTTCCATGAAATTATATACATATTCACTCGTATTATGTACATATGTACATATAGATACATAAAATATTTAATGTACTCAATATATGTATATGGTTTCAAAATACACATACATAAATCTATATACTATATACTCACTATATACCTACATATTATACATTTGCATATTAAAGTCATAACTATAAAACGCTCTTTTTGTATTATTTATTTTTTAGCTTCTTCTTTGAAAAATTGTACAAAATAATAATACGACTCTTGTCACATATGTTTGTTTTATTATAATGTATATTTCTTACAGATAATGAAATGTATGTACATATATCTATATATTCACATATGTACGTATATATATATATATACGTATGAAAAGAGCAATATATTTCAAAGTTTATAATTGTATTCATATATAGGTATATTGATGTACTTCTTATATGTACATTATATGCATAATATTTGTTTTAATATAAATACAGTGATGAACAAAACATTTTCAATAAAACAAAATTATTGTTCTTGTTTATTATGCTAAAGATTTTAATTATTTGTCTCAATATGTAAAATTAAGCAAAAAATATAGGTATAATTTATGTGTTCAAGAAAAATATGGAAAATGAATTAAATTTATTGATACTATGGATGGAATATGTATTGAGAAACAATATATGATCTTCTTTTTCTTCTTTTTCTTCTTTCCTAACGTCATAGCTTCTTCAATAATTTGAGACGATTCATTTTGATCTCTCTATCACTCGTTTTGTAATCCCTGACTTTCATTTTTCTTAGATCTTCCACAATGTTGTCTATATAACCATTTGCGTTGCGTCTAGGTTTACCTTTTTTTGTTGTTCCTATAATTTTGGAAAATCTGCATACATATACTTTAAAAAAGAAAATCGTTGTATAATTACACAAGAGTTAAATGATTTTTTTTTTTTTTTTTTTAATTTCTTGGCAATTTCATTCCATTCAATTGCATTACATATTATTATGTTTTGTTCATCGCTGTATATACATTGTGTATATTGTACATATCTCTATTATATGTTATAATGTATTTTATATACAGAACTGGATACTAGTTATACATTAAGATTTTTTCTTTTATCGTAGTCATGATTATTATGAATATAAATCTACATTTATGTGTGTGTATAAATATAATATACACTTACACATATATATATATGATTATTATTATAATTCATGATATCATGATACTGATGTACCTAACACACTGACGCGAATTAAACATAAATTTAGATGTACGTATAAGAAAAATCTAAAAAAATAAAATAATTAATTTCTAGCAAAAAGCTACATAGTACCTACTTGTACAAAATATTTTAAATTATACATAACCTATGATTTTTTCATATATATGTATATATATAAAAGATAAAAGCAAATAAAATTATATATACGAGTATGTATGTAGTATATAGAGTAGAGAGGTTTAGATTATTTTTATGCAATGTACCTATTTCTTCTATATTATGATATGTACCTACATACTCAAAATTCATCCTATGTATAAAATAAATATTTTCATTAAAACGTTGGAACCTTAGCGAGTGAGTACCTTTACATTATTACCAAAATCATAAAGTTTACATTATATACGAATCTGATAATAACAATATTGAGTTGAGTATGTAGCTATATAAAATGTATAAAATGTATAATATTAATAATTTTATGCATGTATTTATATATATCTAAATATTATATGTACATACTTACATACATATGAATATATAATCGCTATATATCTACATTTTTATATAAATGTACATTCAATATATAATATAATAATCACTATATAATGTACCATGTTACGCTTAAAATATGTTACATATATTCTTCATTTGTTGTAGATAGCTATATACTGCTATATACTGTACTATACTATATCTATATTGTATATGTACATAGTTAATTTAGACACGTTTAGTTCAGAAGGCTAAAGCAAACATGAATTTTATTTAAAATTATATAGCATAATTTTGTTAAACGTAGGTATATACATATATGCATATACGAGTACATACATACCTAATTTTTAGTACATACATATATGTATATTTATACACTTAACTATATAAACACGATATGTGTATGTGTATATTTTCAGATATGATTTGATTAAATTTTACAAAAAATATAATGAAAAAAAGAAAGTTACAAAGCCTAATAATATAGAAGATACGGAATTATAAATTGAAAAATATGAGAGTAAATAGTAAAAAAATTATAAAAATATAATATACATACATAAATAGGTAGTAGATATATATGAATATGACAGAGAGTTAACATGCATAATAATTATATAGGTATATAACTACACATTATATTATAAATTATACATATGTATATTTATATTATCATTATATGTTTGTATAGGTATAACAACTTGACACAACAACTACGCATATGCAATATCATTTTTATTCATATACCTATCTACCTACAAACTTAAATATGTACATATACTATAGATATATATAGTATGTATACCTATATTCATTTTATAGACACAAGACATGATATGATAATATAAAAATAATGTTTATATAGCAAAAAGTTATTTAGTCAGAGGAGTAAAAACACTCATAATAATGTTATACAAAAACAAAAATGTACGAAAATAACAACAAAACGTATGTAGGTATATCTAAATAATACCAGTGTAACAATGTACATACATACATACATATATATTTATTTATTTATTTAATTATTTATTTATTTATTTATTTTATTTATATACTCGTATATATTTATATATAATGTATGTTTTTTAGACATCGCTATATACATTCATGTATATATAATACATATGTGTAATACAAATACAATTTGTATGTTTGAATTGAATGTCATCGATGAAATATGAAATTAGGAATGAGAAAACAGACTGTATAAAATATAAAACGAACTACATACTACATCATACATTATTGTACGAACGAGTATCGCGAGTATATATATGTATAATATTTATGTATATAAATATAAAATTTATAATGCATAATTCATACGTATACAATGTACACATAACAACACAATATATTATATACATATAGGTTATATAGGTAAGGTACTATTACTACATTCTACATATACTATATTTACAATTGTACAACACTCTACTCTAGTCCAGTTTAATTTTATATATGTATACACGTATGTAGATGCTCTCATGTCATTTATCTACCTGTTTAAATTATAAATATATATTTCTGTATACATACTAATTTTTGTTACACCACTCCAACACACCAAAGGTTTATTATATTTCATACATACTACATAATATTTATTTATATACCTATTCTCTCCAAATATTATATGATATATGATATGCGAAATACAAATTACACAATTAGCAATGAATGTTTACGTACAATATAAAAATATATATGTACTATACATTATAATAACTATCTATAGATATATTTCTGAATGTATAATGTATTTATATGTATGTATGAATGTAATATATCTATATATTCATTTTTAAATGTAATCTATATAAAATATATAAAAAGGTGTTTCAGCATTCGCTTGAGATTTTTAGTTTTAGTGAACTGAACATTATAACATAACCAAATAACAAAAATTAACTGCGATTTTATTGCAGATATATATGATGGCATATTATTGGTATACATATTCTTCTTGTTTTTCTTCTATTTCCTCAGCCTTAGGCCAATAAGGTCTTACAGCCCCCGATGAGTCATAACTTCTTTCACAATTCAACGCCTCGCCGTTCTGTGCAGAGTTAGAACCTTGTAATCTTGTAATTTGTAACACCCATCGCTCTCAAATTCTCTTCTACAACATTTAATCCACTTTTTTCTTTTGACAACCCTGTTATCATCAGGCATTCTTACTAAGTGACTACATCATTTATCATCTTATCTTTTGAGCTTTTATGAACTTTATGACGTTTTCCTCATTTATAAAAATTTTGAATATCATTATTACATAGAATTATATAACTAACGTCATTGCATTAGATCCGAAGACTTAATAATTTTTTTTTTAAGGTAGCCAGTTGTCGTATACCATAAGTTTTAAGAGTGCAATTTTTTTAAAACGTAGGTGAGGGCCGATCTGATTTAAGTACAGGCAAATAATCGTATTAAATTGTAAACTTAATAGTTCAACCAATAAAGCATGTACAAACAAATCATTCTTTGCGGTCATTCTCTGTACTTTAGATCTAAGTATGGGATCTTAAAACTTAGTGAATTGAATTCAACAGAAAAAAATCTAATTATTAAAGCAGTTCGAAAACTGAGATATCAGTTCAAATTTTTTGTCTATAAAATGGGTTTGATTGAAGAGTAAAAATCGCAGATATCCGAAAGCATTATATGTATATGTTGGAAAACATAGGTTATTATCCCACACCTATAGGTTTACACTGATGTGAAAGTAATCACAGCGTCTGAATAAGTAATAATATAATTTTTATTAAAAACAGTCATCAGAGATGACTAGAAGGTCAGACAAGTTCTGAATTACCGAAAACCGTAGTTATATTTTGAACTACTTTGTTTTTGTTTACAGTGGATCTAGTTCTTTTTTTGATAACATATTCGAACTGTATTGTATACTGTATTGTGTCATTTTTATGTGTATATACACATATTATAATTTACTTTACATTTTCAATTTCAAAGTTACATAAATTTCACAATAATTTATACATAGTTATGTAAATTTGTTTTTTGTGAAATCTTATCAATCGCCATTTGGTCCTACCAACCTTAACGTAGAAAAGCGTTGTGCAATTTGAAGATTTCGATCTCTTTTTACATCGACGCTCCTTATTATTATTTTATTATTATTATTATTATTATTATTTTACCAAAAATATAATCGAAACATATTTTGTGAATCAATGTTAACTGCATATAACCACCACCCTGTATAGTAACTATCATACAATAAATAAACTTTATTCATTTCAGTATACTTGTATAATAATATGTCCATTACATACATACTTACATATGCTTCCATATTCTATAACAATCTATAACTATATTATGAGCCTTACTTATAAAAATTTCTTAAAGTCGACTTTATTTTAGTAATGACATGCCGAATTTAGAAGTGACTTTAATTTTGGTACTCATAACAGTTTACTAAGTTCTAATTTAAAAAAGCTTTTTTAGCAAGCTCTTTTTGCTTACTACTGTAATTTTACATATGGAATTTATAATTTTGTTATGTCAATAGTCAGTTAGTTATGTCAATTTGAATAAAAAAAAAAAATTTTTTTTATTTTATGTCAAATGTTACTATGTTATGCTATGTTATATGCCTATTTTATATTTTGATTTGAAATTCTTTGATAGTTTGATCAAAAATTAGGTTATTATGCTCTTAATAACGACTTAGTAGAGCTCTCGCCACGATTAAAATTTAAAGTCTCTACTAACACTAAGGTTAGGATTAAATTTGTTATAAGTATGAAAAAATAGTTAGCAAAGGATTAAGTTCTTATTAATAACTTAGTTACAGTATTAGTCTATGGTTACAGTTTATAAGTAAGGCCCTATATTAATATTAGATTATATGGTCTACTGCTAGTGTTTATTGAAAAAGTTAAGCTTTTTTAACAGATTATTTAGCTAACCAACATAATATTTTGCTTCATACGTCTATTATCTATTGTTACTTTCTTGTAAATATGTGTATACAGATTGATATAATCTACATTCTATGATTCTATCTATGTAACTATACATAATGTATCGATGTATGTATAATAAATAATACGACAAATTATGAATATGACCAATATGATTGAATAGCATCTAAAATGTAAAAACAAAAAACTATACATTTATATAAGTACAAGAACGGCATACACATTTGTAAGGCAATGTAAAGACATTTTGACTTTAATATCTGACGTCCTTCAGGTCGTTGGAATATAAACAGCACAACAAAAAAGCAAACTTTTGAATTTTTATTGAATTTCACTTCAAATATAACAAATTTATTTTCCATTACAATCTTTCAATATTACATTTATCATTCACATTTGTTTACAATTTAACGACCTGATTTACGTCATAATTTCAACTGCCACTCCAATATTTACATAATTGCTTTTTAGAAGTGTGTATGCTGTGAGCACAAGTATCTATCAAAAATCAGAATAATCTGTGTTTGTGATTATATTCAAATGAAAAAATATTTTTAAATACTTAATACTATTGACATACTGCAGAGATAAACCATGATTATCTCAGTTTTCTGGTTTATCTTTTCGATAACCGACTTTCAGAACTCGGTTAAGTTAACCGAATTACTATAGAACTCAGTTATCTTGTTAACCAAGTTCGAACTCAGTTACCTTTGACGTTTGTATTATTTTTTTTTTATATTATATTTAAGCAAACTGTCAAACCAAATTTCAGCTAACATGCTGACTAGATGAAAAAGAATTAGTGTTTGAATTTATTTCTCGACAGGTGTCGTATATGAATACATAAACTAGTTCACCTCAATTTAAATGTGTCACCCATATCAGGTTATTGATAAACCATTTGAGATAATCATGGTTTATTTCTGCAGCGTGTCAATAGTATAAGACGATATTATAGTGATTTACTGATTTTGGGTAATTTTGTCACACTTTTTCTCAGCCATTTTTTATCATATTTTTATGAAATATGTTTTAAATGAAAGCTCAAAGGGTTTAGAGTCAACTGAGCGGAACAAATTTTTCAAAAAGGTTTTAGTTTTTCCTGTAAGTAAAGGACAACAAATGTTAAATATAATTAAGTAAGTCATCAGTGACAGACTTGTGTTATTTAAATGGAATCAAATTAATTGAGAATTGACAAAATTGCCAATAAAAAAAGCAATTTCAGATTACAAAAAATTAATAAGGATTGAAAATAAAAGAACATTTCACTAAAAAATTTTCGTTACTCGTTATTTTTGTTCAAAAAAAAATCTAATTTTTTGATTATAATACACAGCCAAATGTATCAAAATAAAAATATCTTATAGTTTCAATAGAAACAAATTTTATTAAAATTTACTATTACCAGTCAATAGAAGGCTCTAACTCTAACTATATTTTTGCAATTGTCTTCATATTGATTTTGAAAAAAAAAGGCGAATATGTTTAATAGATTGGAAATTAGTGGTGATGGTGACAAACTCATAATTAAGTAATTGGCAATTATGAGCAATAAACTAATCTGTTACAGGCTTTAGTATTATTATATGTGTGGTGTGGGTGTGCATATAAAAATAGATATTATTTTATAGGGGAAACTTCCGAATTGGGGCCGCCAGATTTTGAAACGAAACCTTCCGATAATGATACTTTGGAATGTCCTCTTTAACGTGATATATGTCTCTATTGGAGCAAATTCATCCAGAGGACGCAAACTACCCTTAAAAATTGTTGGTCCAAAATGGCGGGTTTTACAAAATCCGTTATTTCTCCAGATCAAGATCTTGGATCGGATTAGTTAATATACCATTTTAAAGATAACTTCCAGCTTTATTTTTCACACTTTATTTCACTTTGATTGGATTAGCGGTTCTTGAGATATAAGGACTCAGAATTTCTTGTTTTTTAAAAATCACTTTTTCAACTTCTTTTGATGACGCTATAACTTCAAAACTTGAAAGTTGACATATATGTTTTATTATATCATTTGAAAGTTTTTTTGGTCCTCTTTTCAATGATACTACATTTATGTATAAAAACAGCATAGATAAAAAAATAAATGCACAAATAAACAAAAAAATGAGAAAAAATACAAATTTTCATACAAAATAATTTTTTAGAAAAAAGTTAGTAATCATTTTTTTCTGAATTTTTTATATAAAATTTTGTAAAAGGTAAATTTATTAATTTATTTTTTACTAAAACTTATATAAATTTTGGTAGAAGGGTAAACAAAAGTTGAATTTAACATTAAACTGAATTTTTGTATATTTTTGTAAAAGGTGAATAAAATTGAATTTTACTAAATTTTTTACGTACATATTTAGTAAAAGGTTAATAATATATACTACGAAAAATAGTAAGCTTTTGAAATAATTATACTCAAAAATGTATGAAAATGAATGAAAAATGTGTATTTTTTCTCATTTTTTGTATATTTTTGCATTTATTTTTTTTATTTATGCAGTTTCTATACATAAATGTGATAAAAAAGAGGACAAAAAAACCTTTTAATTGGTATAATAAAATATATGTGTCATCCTTCAAGTTTTGAAAGTATACCGTTATAAAAAGAATTTGAAAAATTGATTTTTAAAAACCAAGAAATTCTGAGTCCTTATATCTCAAGAACCGCTAATCCAATCAAAGTGAAATAAAGTGTGAAAAATAAAGCTGGAAGTTATCTTTAAAATGGTATATTAACTAATCCGATCCAAGATCTTGATCTGGAGAAATAACGGATTTCGTAAAACACATCATTTTGGACCAACAATTTTTAAGGGTAGTTTGCGTCCTCTGGATGAATTTACTCCAATAGAGACATATATCACGTTAAAGAGGACATTCCAAAGTATCATTATCGGAAGGTCTCGTTTCAAAAGCTGGCGACCCCAATTCGGAAGTTTAGCCATTTTATAAAATATACGGTTACATGTACAAATGTTTCACATCTATCTTATGCATGCAATGCAATCATATGAAAAATGTAACATACGTACAACGTGGTACAACGTACATATATGGTTTTAAGATACTTTTCAAATTATTTATTACAATTATAAATATAAATATCCATATATTTATTATTTATCAAATTTTTATAAATTTATAAAAAAATACTATACATTATTGATTATTCAATGAGTACTGAACGCAAGAAATATTTATGTACATATACTCGTACATAATGTAATTACATATATACAAATAGCATACATATATGCTTATATTTGTTAAATAAAGCGTAGATGTATGTATGTGTGTATGAAATTGAGAGAAACAATAATAAAGTTAGTAAGACAGAAAGGCAAAAAAAAACTAACATTGCGTAATTATTATAAATTCGAAAGAAATTTCATTTTAAAAGAAAATGCATAACCACATATGTATATTACATCTACATTGTATGTGTATACTATATTATATTATATAAGTACATATGTATGTACATACTTATGCATGAGCATGATCCATTGTAAAATTGAAATAAAGTACATTTATCTTATTCATGTACATATGTATATGTATTTTTATATTTCATAAATTACAAATATTTTGATCTTTTGTGAATGAAGTTAAAAAATATATAAATTTCTAAAAAAAATAAAGTCACAGAATATCACAAAATAAATAAGAGAATTTCATTACTTAAAATAAGTATTTAAAATATCATATGAAGCTCGGATAAAAAATAAGATTACATATATAATATACATATATGTATAGCATACATATACATATGCAATAAATTATAATTATAAATTTTTTGAAATTTTTTATGTACTTTATTCGAAAACCAGCAGTATTTCTATATGATCAATATGACATAAATAATTTGTAATATTGAAAATTTTTATTAACAAATTTATTTTTCAAAATATTTTCATTTATCTCAATATTTTTTCGAACAGGTGTACTTATTTGCATTTCATTTATGTGTATTAAAATTATAATACATATATATATATACATACATATGTATGTATGTACATATATTAAAAAAATAACCACAAAATGAATATTTTGCATTAATCGTTGAAAAATGCTTTATGCACATTATTTATTCAGTGCACCTTATGTGCATAATATAATGTATGATACATTTATTTTTTGGTTATTTTTTTCTGTTTTAATGTAACAAAGAACTAAGAACGTTTGAACAATTATTATTGTTATTATTGTTAAATTCTTTTTTATTTTCTCATAAATTAAGTAAATACATTACATACATATACATTAAATAGGTAGATAGATTACTGTCCGAAAATTTATATTATGTTATTCATAAAACAAAAGAAATGTATCACATCATAAATATTTAATAAAAAAGTGATACTTTACATACGTATATTATATAAAAATAAGCTACATATGTGATATTGATATAATATATAATAATAATAGATATCTGTACATATTTATTTTACATATAAAAATAAACTTTATCAGACAGACAAAACATCATAACATAATGTATGTACATACTCGTATGTATAAAAAAAAATTCTAGGTAGATATATACAATATGACATACTATATAATTTAAAATGAAACAAAAAATATTGTATATTGTATTTACTCATAATCAAAATCGAATACTTCCACTTACATATATACATATGTGCATATATAAATAATGAATAGCTACATATGTATATATAATAATTTTTTAAAGCATTATTAACATTTATTTAAACACAAAATTTATTACTATTTTCGTTTATAAGTTTGAAAAAAAAAACATCTCCTTTCACGGTGAAATGACTTCATTATTTTTGTGAAGTAATTATGTAAGATTTCAAGAGAGCTTTAAATTATAGAGTTAGTGAAGTGATGTATGTATGTACTACAAGTACAATGTATGTGCGTATTAATAATATATAATATACATTTCTATTTATTTTACTCTTCGATTGGTAAATTTGTATGAATCGTTATTTCCTTTTCAAAACTGACTCTTGTAGTTTGCCTTTGTAGAAGATAGTTAGCCATATATTACATAAATAAAAGATAATGAAATTTTCTACAATTACAAGTACAATATGTATATATATATGCACTTATACTCGCGTATATTATATTAGGTGTTGTAGGAAAAAGTTCTGTCGTTTTTAAACAATTTGCATCTAGGTGTATGTGCATTATGTCAATTTTTAGAAAAAATTTTAATCAATTTGAAATTGGATTTTACAGGTATTAAAAAAACAAGCTTATAAAGAACATGCGAGTATGTATGACATGATATGATTTTTTTGAAATGCATTTATGTACTAAGATGTAAGATGTAAGTCAGTTTTATTAAAATTTTAAAACTATTATATAAGTATGAACATGATTAAAACGTTTTATATTTTCATGAGTTACAAAAAACAAGTAACGCAGTGTAAAAGAAGTCAAAAAATTTATGTGAATATGTGCATTGTTTGGAGAAGCTGCAGTACTAGTAGCAGCTTAACATGCCAAAAATAGTCGACAATTTTTTTTTTTTTTTTTTTTGTTAGAAACGCCACCTGATGTCAATAACAAAGTTGTACGCAATATTATCACAGCAAATACCACATTTTTACCGTAGATGTGTCGATACTTCAAGCCTAGAATCTAATGGACAACTTCTTTGGATGACATTAAAAAGCTTGTCAAAACTTTGTGTTTGAGTGTCAACAGTGTGATCCCACGCAAATCAATCAAAAAACAAAACAAAAAATTAATAGACAGTATGTATATACATAGGTATATCAATATATTTTATAAAATTTGTTTGTTACAAAAATGAAATGTCATAGTCTAGATCAGTTTTATCACAGATAAGGGTATTCTTATATCCTCATCTGTGGTTTTATACAATTTGGTTGGGACATGTTCTCTTGTCAAATTGCATAATGTATAATCGAATCTAGTATACTAGTACCATCTTTTCAGATTGCTACAAAACTTTTTGGGTGGAAATGAATACATACTCAAATTATGAGGTTGTTTAAACATCAGTCTCCAAAAGAAAAGATTTGTTTTTCGATGGGATTAAATAATTTGCCGAAATACTGCCAAAAATTATACTTTAAATTAAATTTTAAAGAATAACGTATCAAAAATAATTTTTGGTGTATTTAAAAACAAAACGACAGAACTTTCTCTCACACCTAATAATGTATATTATGTGATATTATACACAACCAATTTATGCAAGTATAGATAGCAGCAGACATTACCTATATAATATTTTGTGTATTTAGGTACATGTATATCATTTTGCATTCGTATGTATAGTGTATTATATTGCATATTTTATTTGGAATATCCATACATTCATATGAATTTCATGTTTTTACCTGTCTCTGATACTAAAATAAATAATACACACGTTTGTATAATGTACGCATTATAACTTGATTTTGATTTGATCCATATATTATAGAGATATAGTGTAGTACATATATTTTTTGTTTTTCTAATTTTTGTTATTTAATTATTTTTTCAACTCTTATAAACAGGAATTTCTTTTTAAAAATGTTTATAATACCTACCTATATTTTTTTTTATCATATTCTAACTTCATAAAAATATATTTTATTGATATAAAATTTTACATGTGCATGTATGAATGTATGAATGTATGTACAGCATATAGGTAATGTGTGTATATTAATATTACACATTACATTACCTAAATAGAGTCAGCAGTCATATAATATACGTTTTTAAACCTATGCCTATATATGTTACATGCTACCATACCATGCTACCAAGTACCAATGCTACTTATATTTATATGTTTTAATATCTATAATATACCCTAATATACCTATATAGGAACATATATTTTTTTCTCAATTTTCTTATACATTATTTAACTTGAACGGTTGGTAGATATCTTTATTTTTTTTTGTTCAGGTAGATATGTATTGGATATGTATATTATCTTTCAATTTCTACAGTTTTTAAAAATTACACACGTGTATTGTAAAATATGTATGTATGGTATGTATAATTAAATACATATACATATTTTAAAACAGCGTATGTGTAGTGTAATATGAAAAAAGCATAACAATATTATGAGTGCGTTCATAAACATTACTTTAACCATAGTCATGGTATAGTATAGTTTAAGAAAAGTTATCTATGTTGTACGTTGTACTACAGTCATAGTTATGTTAACTTCAAGCAGTTTTTGAACGCGATTTTTACCACGGTAGTAGCAATAAATTGTAATTTCAGCTGTCAAGTCAAATAAATTAAATTAAATTGAAATTTTCACAACTCACAAATTCCACAAAATTATATGACAAACGATTTTTTTATTGTCATTACCACTTAAAGGCTTACTATCGTTAACCATGCTCTCGAGCATGGTTAATTTTTGACATCAAATAGTTAAAAATTTACTTTAATACAGATGTTTATGAACGCTAAAAAGTTATGTTGGTAGGGTAGTTATGTTTTACTATACCACCACCATTCTGAACGATAAATGATAACTATGGTCTATAGTTAACTATAGTAACGTTTATGAACGCACTCTATGTATGCCGTATGCCTATGATGATACATGCATGTATTGTACATTGTACCACATAGTATCAGAGATGTCCCCCTACTACAATTGTAGTAGATCTACTACTATTTTGTGACCAAAAAAATCTACTTCGCACCAAACGAAATCTACTACTATTTTTTCATAATTTTTATAATAAAGACTGAAACAGAACAGATGTATTTCTGTTTTATTCTCTCGTTCTATTTTTTTTTTTTTTTTTTTTGAATATGAAAAACTCGTTCATTCGCTTTTTTTCTATATGACTAGCACTAGACTATACTTTGTTCATAAAGTTTATTCAGTACGGAGGCTTATGGGGATATATTTTCTCTATTCTAACTTGGTAAATTCGTATAAATGTGTTTCTGTTTAACACCTCTGAAAGTGTTGCCCCTTTAATTCAAATTTTCTATGTAAAATCGGATGAAATTTTTATAAGTGCTGCCGTTTTACCTTGATTTTCAAAATTAAATTGATTTTCAAAGTTATGCTCCTATCACAAATCCCAAAAATACTTGCCACCTTTTCATTCGACCTACCTACACTTTTATTTTCTTTATAAAATATATTAAATGTGGAGTAAATTTGCTTTTTTTTCTCCACACTTAATTTTTTTCTTTCTTCCACTGCACTCATTTAAAAAAAATCTGTATTATATATTTTAATTAATTTATTAAATTTTAATTTTTTTAACTATTTTTTTATCAGCAATCTTCACTTCACAAATCACAGCAAATATCAACTAAAGAACGAAAATAATCTCTATTTTCATGCAACAAAAAATGTAACGAAAAACTAACTGTTCTGCAACAGTAGTACATTTACAACACAACGTAAAAGCAAAAATTTTTTTTCATGACATAAATATTTATTATAGAATATATATTTACTATACATATCTATTAATTAATAATAATATATAAATAAATTGCATCATAGAATATATGTAATATATAATTAATAATAATATATGACAAAAAGTCATATAAATGAAAATTTTTGATTTTCAAAAACGGCAATACTTAATTTGAGTATTATGACTACACGGCAGCACTAATTTATCATTCAATCTATTGTTCTTCCACATCTCGATTAGCCGAATCAAGCAACTTTTTCCTCATTAAGCGACAATCGTGTGCGCATATGAATTCCTTCGTCATACTTCGTTTTCTTCGCATATGATAAATTTTTTTCCATTTATAGTTTTTGTTTGTGCAATCCAGTGAATATGATTGATGAATAATAGCATAAATACAATTATACTACAAAGCGACGTACGACAAGCGACATACGACATTTATATGTCAAAAACTTTTTAAATACATGTAGTTGTATGTAATTGAATTTAATAAAGCGACAACGACAAGCGATATTATCGCCAGGCGACAAAATTAAAACCTATTTCTAATTTTGTCGCCTGCCGCCTGGGAAGAAGAAGACTCCATTCATTTTGACAAATCATTTTTGAAAAAATTTCAGTTACTTTTTATGTTTTAAATTTTTGAATTTGAAAATGAAAGAAAAAATGTTTATTTGTGTATGATGTATATGATATACATACAGTGTTTTGAAAAAATCTGCATACACCAATTAAAATGCAAGAAAATTGACAAAAAGTAACACGACAGGCTTGCAGTTCAATTTTTTTCTTTTATCATAATAAATGTACATTAAATTTACTTAAAAAAAAAAAAAAAAAAAAACAATTAAAAATACAGTTAAAAATATCCATTTGTTATATCTAATTTTTATTATTCGTAAATCTGTTGCAAAAGTCTGCATACGGTTCAGTAAATGAAAGTTTAACAACTATCTGGCCATTCTTCAATTACCAGCCGCATTAGTTGTAATTTGTTCGATATTTCTCTATGCCTGAATCTTCCTTATACAATAGTTCTGTCCATATATTTTCTAGAAGATTTGTGTCGAACGATTGAGGCAGATTGAAAATTATCCATTGCTGTACAACATAACCTGTGTGTTTTGTGTTGTTGTTTTGTTTGAAAATATAATCATATTACTTTTTTCAATTTTCTGAATTTTAATTGGTGTATGTAGACTTTTACAAATCACTGTGCATATGGCAATGAACAATGACAAGACAAAGCGATTTTATCGCCTTATTTAATTCATAGCAACGACATTACCTAATCATCTGCTTGTCGCTTGTCGTATGTCGCATGTCGTACGTCGCTTTGTGGTATAATTGTATTTATGCTATAATGGACGACAAGAAATAATAATCAGTCACCGTATGGTTGCGGTGATGGTAATATGAAATTTATGGGTGCTGTTGTTTTTTTCTCTTTTACAGCGTCTCATTATATATAAAATAGATGGGGGTATGAGTAATTTGATATATTCCTCTTAAAAGTAACGCTACTGAGCTCTTCCATAAGCCGTGTACTGAACGAATTTTATGAACAGAGTATAGTTCTGCTTCCATTCATATAAAAAGTATGTTGTCGGCATCAAGAAAACTGTCAAGTAGGAACGAGACAAACGAACGAATATATCTGTTCATCAGCTGTTCCAGCCTTAACCTTACCAGTAAATCTTAGCATTTCACAATTTTTTAAAATGTGCTTTTTTCAATACAATCATGGTGAAATAATACAATATAATACATAATACTTTCAATTTTTAATCAATACCGGTGGTGCAAAATTTAATTTAAAATGAAAAGATTTTTTAAGCCGATAACAAAAAATTGTGATACTTTGAGGTGAGAAAATATTTTTTAATAAATGAAAATCGTGAATTGCAAATTTAAATTTATTTACAGTGACAAAGAATTAAATACAGATTCTGAAGAATTGACTATAAAAACAATATTCCCGTCCGTGTCTGAGTAAGTATAATATTTATTAATTTTTATTTAAGGAAACCACTAGTGTTTATAAATATATTTTTACATTTATCTCATCAGATCTGATTCGATTGACGAAAATCGTAAAAGAAAAAAAATATATGAACAAAAATATAAAATTGAGTGGGAAAATTTGTTTCCATGGTTAAAAAAAGTTGAAGATTGTTGCTTTTGTAAATATTGTTTTACAAAATTAGCGAATAATAAGTCTTTATTGAAAAGGCACGAAGAAACAAGCTCACATAAAAAAAAAGAAAATGATAAAGCTAAAAGTTTGAATATAATTGAAATAATTCAAAAAAGTAATACACTTCAAGAACAATATTCAAAACAAAAAATTGAGCTCATGCTAGTTATGTATTGTATTAAAAATCATCTATCACTTTCATTAATGAATTCCTTACCAGGGTTACTTAAAGCAATATGCTATGATTCTACAAAAGAAGTAAATTGTGGACGAACTAAAGCTACTGCTTTAATTAATAATATTTTAGCACCATATGCATTAAAGCAACTATCTGATTATCTGAAAAATAATTTATTTGCATTAATTATTGATGAAACTACCGATGTAAGCACGGTAAAGTCTCTAGTTCTTGTTGTCCGTATATTTGATTCTGACAGGCAAAAAATTAAGGATAAATTTCTAGCATTATTGCAAATAAAAAATGCAGATGCTGATGGAATTTATTCTGCAATAATAAATAAACTTAAAGAACAAAAAATACCTTTGAAAAACATGGTTGCATTGGCATCAGATAATGCATCAGTTATGTCTGGGAATATTAATGGTGTAAAAGCAAAACTACAGCGTGACAATGAATTATTATTTTATATTGGCTGTATGTGTCATACATTACATTTAATTGCATCTGCAGCAGCTAAAACTTTACCGCAAAATATAGAAAAAAATATTAAAAATATACATTCACATTTTTCACACAGTCCTAAACGACAGGAAGAGCTAAAGGATTTTCAAGAACTTTTTAATGTGATGCAACATAAAATTTTATGCTTAGCCAGTACACGATGGCTATCATATGAAGATGCTGCAAACAGAATATTAGAGCAATGGCAGCCTTTGCTGCATTATTTTATTTTATATTGCCATGAAGAATCCCGTACAAAATCTTCAAATGCAAAAGAAATATTTGAATTCTTTCAAAGTTCAGAGTCTAAACTATACTTGATATTTTTATCATATATTTTAAAATTTGTGAATAAAGCAAATAAAATGTTCCAGTCTGAATCTACTCAAGTACATTTAATTATTCCTACAATGAAAGAATTACTACTTACAGTTCATAAAAATTTTATAAAACCACAATATTCCAAAAATATTGACATTGACTACAAAAATAATAATTTTCAAATAGAACCATCATTTATATATTGTGGTTTAAATTTTGACGAATTTGTTCAAAAAGCGAAGTTGGATTCTTCTGCAGTATTAAATGTAAAAAAAAGAATTCAAAATTTTTACATTGAATTCTGTATTCAAATTAAGAAAAGAGTTAATTTTGCTGATGAGAGGCTTAATCTTCTAAGATTCATTGACCCTGAATTAATTGCTACAGGTGAACTTCCGTGCATTTTGCCTCTATTGAATTCGTTTCCATATTATGAACAATCTTGCAAAGAACTTTTAAATGACCAATGGAGAAATTTAGTTGCCGAAACGGATTTAATTCTTCAACACAAGGATGAAGATGTGGTTTCAATTTGGATCAAATTAGGAAATATCAAAAATGTATTTGGTGAATTTTTATATAAGGATCTTGCTGAATATATGCTTAAACTTGCAATTTTACCTCATAGCAGTGCAGCTGCGGAGAGAATATTTTCAGATATGAATTTATTAAAAACTAGAAAAACAAACAGACTTTCTGTCAAAACAACCGAAAATATTCTTTTAAGTAAGTTATTAATCAACTTTGAAGAAGAATCAATTTGGACACCGTCAGAAGATCTTCTTAAATATTCAAGTAGATTTACATATCATTCGGGACAATTTAAACTCAAGCAATAATTTTTTTTAATTTTATTTTTTTACCTATTTTTAATTTTATTTTGTAAAATTTTTTGAAATTTTAATTAGTTTATATTATTTTTCAAGTTGGATTTTTTCATGTTTTTGTTATTTTTCAAAATTTATTTTAGTTTTTTTAATTTTTGTAACTGAAAAAAAAAATGAAATAAATGAATCATGGAAGGATTTTCTTAAAGTACAAACATTAATAATAATGATTTATCTTTGTAAAATTTACCGAATTTTTTATCTCCAGCCTTTTAGAAATTAATTTGAGATTTACTACTATTTAGCACCAATCTACTACTATTTTGGTGTCGATCTACTTCGTATACAAGCTCAAATGGGGGCATCACTGCATAGTATATGTGTAGTACTATCACGTACTATATGTACTGTATTGAAATTATGTGTATTATATAAAAATATGTTTATAATAAATATATACATATCTACATATATATCCATTCCATACAATATGAAAATATGGCTATATTATATACAGTATAGCAGTAGCAGATATACTATACTAACTATATACGGGAGGTTATTTAGACTTTTAAATGCCAAGTGTGTTTCATTATGACATGCTTTGTGCCTGTTTTTCACTTCACCACACTTCACTTTTCAGTTTTCACATTCACAGTCTGTTCTGTATCTGTACTCTGTACAATGTATGTACGTACAATAGAGTAGATAGAGATACATCATACATATGCATATATACATTGTAAATATGTATATAAAACGATAAAAACAGTAGATCAGCACAAGTAATAAGTAAAATAAGTAAAATAATAATACACATTCAGCTGATATACATTTCTTATAACAGTTTCAGTTACTATATAAATGCAGAATATATATATTACACACATATGTATATCTACATATATTATATGAGTACATATGTATTATATTATTATTATTCACATAAATGTAAGCTATACAAGTAAATAAAGGTATTACAAGATAGAACATATCCATCCATACATACATATATGTAGTAGCGTGTGTAGTAGAATAGAATAGACATAGAGTAGCGTCCGTAAAGCAGGATAATGCAAAGCAAAGGCAGTAAAGTTAAAAAAATAAAGTATCTAGCACTAGCTACTAGCTCCACTCGCTATTGCATTTGCAAATTGTCTTGGCATCATTATCTTGGTTTTGTTGGTCGTTGGTGGACTGCATTGTGGGTAAAGTAGGCAAATAGAATAGTCGATTGGACACTCAGATTATTCACTTTCTCATTTATTTTTTTTACAAATCTTTTTGAAATCTAAAAATCATTTTATTTCTGTAATTCCTGCTTGTAACCAAATATAATAAAAATGATTCCATTCTAAAAAGGGATTATCAAAGCAATCAACAATGTAACAAAACAGCACTGTGCAGTGGAGAACAAAATATGCATTCTTCAATCTGTGTGAAGTTAGATTGCATTGCAGTATTATGTTTTATGTATTATTAATTATTGTATTGGAATGGTATTTTCATCTATTTAAAATTCTTTAATTTTTATTTTTAATACAATTTTCAAAAACAATATACAAAATATCATCATAATATTATGTAGATGTAGAAGATTGACTAGTTCGACAAATCAATGTAAGTTAAAATTTATTTTTATTTGGGTTTGTGTATGCATGTATTATGTACGTACATATATGAAATGAATATTCAGTTCCTCATGAAATGTAATGAAAGAAGAAAATATGTACGTACGTTTCATACGCGTTTCGTATACTATCTGTTTTCCTTTTTTTCCCTTTCTCTTTCATTTTATTTAGCTTTGCTTAATGCTTAGTTTAGAGTGGTTTAGTTTAGCTAACTACTTAAGAGAATTTGTCAAAAAGTTTTAAAAGTTTGTTTTCGGTTTTTGCGTGGCGTCAGTCAGTATCAGTACTCACTATTCAGCGTCAGCCGTCAACCAGCAGAAGGCCAGTTATCAGCTCAGCAATTTTAATATGTTTATTGTTTAGTTTATCATTATCATAAAACAAAACATAAACAGTTTATATAGAGTAGAGTATATATATATATGTATACGTATCTGATACTAATTCTCAATTCTAGTTTCTAGAGCAATAAAAAATAACTCTTCTCTTCGTCCTCGACCCTCGGCTCGGTTATTTCATTATTTCTTTATATTTTTATGCATGTACATAAACAATATTTATTTATAATTTTTTCATTTAATACATTAATACACAGTTAACATTCATAACGTGTGTGACGTTTGGCTGTGTGGGTAAGGGTATCTTATTCCATTCTATTTTCTTTCTCTGCTCTTTTTGATTTTTGTCATTGTCACTTTTGTTTGTCATTTATTGTTTTGTTTGTTTTCTATGTAGTGTATGTATAGTCGCTGTTGCTATATTATATTATGTATCTATACATATTACATATGAATATAAAACGAAAATCCAATTATTTTATATTTTTGAATTTTTGTATTTAAATTTAAGAGAACGAGCTTTTGAAAATGAGAAAAGAGAAAATAAATACATAAAGAAATAAGAATAATATTCAAATTTGATTCAAATTCAAATTGAATATAAAGAATTAAAATGTTACAATTACAAGCCACAAATACTCATACAGCATACTCATTCATATGCTCACTCATTCCTCATTCTCGCTCAGTCACTCACTCAGTTATTCATTTCATAAGCTCATAAACGTGAATGGTGAAAACTGAAAAGGTGAATTGAATACCAGAATCAGAACAGAACGAACACTAACTGAGCCTGAGTGAAATATTTACATACATACATATACATCCTACAATTTAAATATTTAAATATACTCGGACTCGTTTTCGTGTTACTCGTGTACGTGTGTAATATTATTTTTTCATTTCATTTTATTGTTCATCATAATCATAATAATTAGAAGAAAAAGTGTGCTGTATCTATAGTATGTGTATGTCCATGTTTCTAACTATAATAATCTATATATCTATATAAATACTATACTATATATGCAATGATAATGTTAAAACACATAATATGTATATACTATCATATAAAATATTTATATATATGTAAGTACATAACACACTTATATAAAAAATACTTGTTGTTGGTGTTGTTAAAAGCTGTGGCAAGCTCTGGCTTTGACTACGTGATGAAAATTATTTGTTTTGCTCTTTTTTCTTTTGAATTCAAAAAAATAAATTTGTATATTTTATGTCACAATTTCAATGAATATATGTATTTATACATAAGTGTAAGATGTAATTTACATACATATATGTACATATTTAAATATTTGTGATTATCTGACATTGCTGTATATGTATTATCACATTATAATAAAAAAAAAAAAATGAAAAATATTTACTATTTACATAAATGTATGTGTGTATGTACATTATTAAATAAGGAAATAAAATTAAGAACAATATTTTAAAACTATGTATATATGTACATAAGTATATACATAATAATGCTATAAAATATATGTACTATGGTAATATTCAAATTATAAGAACATGATAAGGGAAAAATTTGCAAAAAATAAAAACCTTCCATTGCTCATCTATCATCTGAGTATCGAAAATATTAAAATTAAAATATTATGTACCTATTTTTTTAATTTTCAGTTCTTCATATTATAATAAAAACATACCTATACATATACATGTAGTACCTATACCTATTTACTAATATGAATGAATATGAACTAGTTAGTATTGTATTAATTTACAGTAGATATGGGATATAATAGTTGCACTACTTTACAAATTTCAAATGACATGTAACATGTAAGTGAATATTGGGAAGTGAATATATGTATGCATATCAAAATATTCTGCATATTTTTTGGAAATCGAAATAAAGATAAATCACTTAAAGCCTTATATGAGTGTGTAATGTGTATATAAATAATATAGTAAATGAAATAAGAGAGGAGAAGGATATAATACAAACCAAAACCCAGAATTAACTACACATGCATATTTACATATTATATTTTTAATAAGCTGATGACATACGCAAGTATACACATACGTACACGTAATGTATTTTTAGTAATTCTTTGAAATCAAACAAAGTACAAAGCAGAAAGAAATCACATCATATCATACGATACGCTTTACTACTCTTATATGAATATGCATACACTGTTGATGTATGTATATTGGATTTGTGGTACTTCCTAATAAATATGTATATAAAAGCATATATTTCATTGATATTATATACATAATGTCATATGACATTACATATGTTTTCTCCAATTCGATTTGGGACTTTTTCATCATCGTCCATTATAACATTATTTCTTTATTTTATATATGTACAACCAGTATAACTCTATATATTACATATTTACATTATATTTGTACTTTTATTTTTGCTAAGGTCTTTTACTTTATAAATACATTATGTACATGAATCTTATAAAAGCTTTTTTGTTGAGTGAATACGTGAGTACATATATATTACAAAAACTATATAACATAAATATGTATGTACCTACACAAACTTTTTTTTATTACACATACAATGTATAATCGTATATAATATAATCATGTATAACATACATATATAGATAGATTACATTGTACTCCTGTATATCCAAACATATGTACATAATAATATATAACATACATTTTAATGACGATTATCTGCACTTTTAAAAATTTACAGTTGCGACTCTGTCTCTATTCTATATCAATTCAATTTGTATTGTATATATATGTATACCTCTACCTATATATAAGATAATATTATAGTATTAATAATCTGTATACATATAAACTTATCTTATATTCCTATGTAACAACAAAAAATATATTTTTTGAATATATAATGTTAATGACGCGATCGTCCGACCGACCGTATGTTACCATGTATGTATGTATGTATGAGATGAGTGTGTACAGCTGAAATTATGATAATTGCGCGTGTAGCTTTGAAAGTGCACGTGTAAATATATACATATAAATGTTATATGAATATGTACATCTAAAAGCGCTTGTGTAACATTTTTTTTTGTTATTTCTTATAAATACATATATGATGTACATGTACATATGCTTACATTACATACCATACATTGTCTGTGGTACTACATAGCCATACAGAAACATTAACCATCTACCATGGGTACATGATACCATGAAAAAAGAAATAAATGTACATACATGTAGGTACATGCACTATGTACCACTTCATCATCATATTATCATTGTTGTTTTCAGTCACTCAGTTAGTCAGTCAGCTAAGTTGGGTTAAGAGATGATCGATAACCGTAGATCGGCGAAGAAGTTTCTTTTGCGGTTGCTAAGCAGAATTTATTTTAGTAAAGTTGATTTTGAACTAATTTTGAATTATTTGTAAATTATAGAAGTTCCATTTATTAAATTTGATTTTGAATTAAATTTGAATTACATATTTGAAAATTATAGAAGTGAATTTAATTGTATAGAGTTTAAATTTGTATTATTCGAAATATTTTATTAATAAAACTATAATTTTAAATTATAAATTCTACATTTGGTGTCAGAAGTGAAAAAAAAAAAAAAAAAAAAAAAAAAAAAAAAAAAATCAAATTTTTGAAAATTTTCTTTTCTTTTATTTCGGTACCTCTTCTGGAAAATAATAGAAAAAAAAAAGGGGAACATAATAGATAATAGTGAACTAACGGCAGGTATACAGTTTGAGGGTGTGGATATTTTAAAATTAGAAAATTTACGATAATAAATTAGAGGAAAGATTACAACTATAGTGTATTAGCGTTAGTACATTTTAATCATTCAAATAATAATTATAGAGTAAAAAATACTGTAATAGGGTAAAGTATAACATTGAAAATTAAAACCGTATTTTTTTGATGGAAAATTTGAATGAGAAAACAGTAGCAGAATTGCAAGGAATTTTAAGAGCACGTAATCTTCCGATACATTACAGAATTAAAACAGATCTTGTCGTTAGAATTAAAGAAGCTATTGCGGACGAAATCCGCAGCACTGAACAAAGTCAAGACAATAGTGAAAACAATAGTGAAGAAAATACTGGAAAGAATAGTGAAGAGAACAGTGAAGAAAATAGTAAAAAGGGTACTGATAATACAAACATATTAGTCGAAAATAACACAGCAAAAATGAGTCAAGAAAGTAATTTTTCTTTTCGAGACATTGAAGATGCATTATCAACTTTCAATGGCGAATCAGATAAAAATGTATTGGTGTGGTTAAAAGAATTTGATGAAATTGCAACAGTTTGTAAGTGGAATAAAATACAAAAATATATTTACGCACGAAAATTGTTAAAGGGTGCAGCTAAATATGCGACTGAATGTGGAGAGGGTTGCAACAGCTGGGAACAATTAGAAGAAATTCTTAAAAATGAGTTTAGTAAGAAAATATCTGCGTTGGATGTACATAAAGCATTGGAAAAAAGAAAAAAATCTGCTTCAGAATCATATTTAGAATACATTTATGCTATGAAGCAACTTGCCAGCAATGGAAACCTGGATGAACAATCAATTGTAGAATACATAGTGCATGGTATACCGGATGAACCAAACAATAAAGCAATATTATATGAAGCAAAAACCATTTCATCTTTGAAGAGTAAACTAGAAGCGTATGAAAAAATGAAGAAGCAATTAGCAAGCAAATCTATATCAACACTCACAAAATACAATGCTATGCCTTCTACCTCGAAACAAAAAGGTTCAGACAAAAGGTGTTACGCATGTGGAGAATTTTCACATAGAAGTAATGATTGCCCACATAAAGCAAAAGGTCCACGATGTTTTAAATGCGGCATATTCGGACATATAGCTCCGAATTGTTCAGCGACGAACACACCGAAGCAAGAAGTGAAACAAAAAATAAATTCAGTCAACAAATCTAACACGGTCGTAATAGCAAAGTTAAATGGTGTAGACTTTATTGCCTTGGTTGATACAGGTAGTGTCCCGACAATAATAAGACGTTCAGTCTATAATCGTTACGCCGAAAAGAAACAAAAGATTCCAGGTGAAAAACTGTGGGGTTTAGGGAAAAACCCAAAAACTTCCTTGTTTAAAACATTTCAATCATTTGAAATTTGTAAAGAAGAATATAATAACATTGAGTGTCATGTGGTTCCTGATGATTGGATAGATTGGGATATTCTTATAGGTAAAACATTGTTAAACAATGCAATACTGACAGTAACACCAAAAGAAGTAGTGCTGAAAAAAATTAATTCGAATGAAACAAATTCAGATGATGCAGATTTTGTTCTGGGAATGAGCGTGCTAGCTATCACATCTGAAGAAAATTGTTTACCTACAGACGATATTACAAATAAAAGCTTGAAAGAAAAAGTTGAAAAATTAGTAAAAGATTACTCACCTCAAAAACCAGAGAAATCGTGTTTACAAATGCACATCGTTCTAGAAGATGAAAAGCCGATATCACAAAAACCTCGTCGTCTTCCACCAGCAGAAAGAGAAACTGTTCAAGAACAAATCAACATATGGCTGAAAGAAAAAATAATACAACCGAGTACATCAAATTTTGCAAGTCCAGTAGTTCTTGTAAAAAAGGCTGACGGTTCACCAAGATTATGCATCGATTATAGGAAGTTGAATAAAAAAATAATTAAGGACAGATATCCTCTACCAATTATTGAAGAAGTTCTTGAGAATTTATACGAAGCAAAAGTATTCACTACTTTGGACCTTAAAAATGGATTTTTCCATGTTGATGTAGCTGAAGACAGTAGAAAATACACTGCTTTCGTCACAACCGATGGACACTACGAATTTTTAAAAACCCCGTTCGGACTGTGTAACTCACCAGCTGTGTTCCAGAGATTCATAAATACAGTGTTTCAACCCTTGATCAAAAAGAAAATAATGTTGGTATATATGGACGACCTGATTATTCCTGCTGTAGATGAAGAGGAAAATTTCAAGAACCTATGTGAAGTGCTAAAAATAAGCGAAGAAAATGGACTAATAATAAAGTGGCAAAAGTGCAAGTTTATGGCAAAAGAAGTAGAATTCTTGGGCCATATAATTACAAATGGGAGTGTAAGACCGTCTAAGGAGAAAACCAGAGCAGTTATGAACTTTCCTGTTCCACAGACAGTAAGAGATGTTCGCAGATTTTTGGGTTTAACAGGTTTTTTTAGAAAATTTATCAAAAATTATGCTATTGTGGCTAAGCCACTATCAAATTTAACAAGAAAAGATTCAAAGTTTATTTTCAGTGAAAATGAAATGCGAGCATTCAATCAATTAAAGCAGCTACTATGCGAAGAACCAGTCTTGAAATTGTTCAACCCTGATTTGCAAACGCAATTACACACAGACGCTAGTAAAAATGGTTTCGGTGCTATATTGCTACAACGACATGACGACAATCTACATCCAGTCTTCTTTTTGAGTTTCAAGACAAATCGAATCGAAGAAAAATACACAAGCTTCGAGTTGGAGTGTTTAGCAATTATCAAGGCTCTTTTTAGACTGCGATATTATTTATTGGGGATAAAATTCACAATATTCACAGATTGCAAAGCGTTTCAGCAAACAATGCAGAAAAAAGAACTATGTACGAGAATCGCACGATGGGCTTTAATAATTGAAGAATTTGATTGTACCATTCAACATAGACCAGGAAACCTTATGCGTCATGTAGATGCTCTCAGCCGCAATACAGAAGTTTTATTGATTCAGTCTGATCTCCTTCACCAAATCAAACAGGCGCAAATTGAAGATAACTATTGTCGAGTCATAAGAGATATATTAAAGAACAATCAAGAATATGAGAATTTCGTAATGAGAAACAATCTACTATACAAATTTGAAGAAGGCAACTTCCTACTTGTATTACCGAAAAAGCTACAAAAAGACATAACGACAAATATTCATGAACAAGGACATATTAATGCACGAAAAGTACTTACATTATTGAAAAAAGATTATGTTTTTCCGAATATGGCAAAGAAGGTCGAAAAAATATTATCAAATTGTGTCCCATGCATTTTAGCTTCAAAAAAAGAAGGCAAAGCAGAATGCTTTTTCAATCCTATTGAAAAACTGGATATACCACTCCATACATATCATGTGGATCACCTAGGTCCTTTAGCCTCAACTTCTAAGAATTATAAGTATTTATTTGTTGTAATAGACGCTTTTTCAAAATTTGTTTGGATTTTTCCAGTGAAATCTACATCCAGTGAAGAAACAATAAAAAAGCTGCAGATACAAAGCGAAACATTTGGAAATCCGGCCAGAATTATATCAGATCGAGGTCCAGCTTTCACATCTCAATCATTTAAAGCTTACTGTGAAGAACGAAGAATAAATCATGTCCTAATAACAACAGGTGTTCCAAGAGGAAATGGACAGGTGGAAAGAATAAACAGAGTCATAATTAACGTTTTGATTAAATTGGCAATAAATGAACCAGCAAAATGGTATAAATACACAGCGAAGCTTCAGAAAATTATTAATTCAACAACATCAAGAGCAATTAATAAAACGCCGTTTGAGTTATTAATCGGAGTACCGATGAGAAGAGAAGAAGATTTAGAATTGACGAAGTGTTTAGAAGAAGCATTTTTAGAAGATTTCACAGAACGGAGAAACGAAATTAGAAAAGAAGCTAAAATTGCATTAGCAAAAATACAAGAGGAAAACCGAAAATATTCTTTGAGAAAAAGAAAGAAAGCACATCAATACAATTTGCATGATTTAGTTGCAATAAAGCGGACACAATTTGCATCAAATTCGAAACTACTTCCTCGATATTTAGGTCCCTATGAGGTACAGAAAGTAAAAGGCAGTGATAGATACGATTTACGAAAAGTTGGTTATCATGAAGGGCCAAATTTAACTTCATCATCAGCCGATAATATGAAACCATGGAGAACTATGGGCGAAACTGATTCATCAGAGGGTGAGCCATCGGAGACCGATGACATTCAGGATGGCCGAGTGTAGGTACATGCACTATGTACCACTTCATCATCATATTATCATTGTTGTTTTCAGTCACTCAGTTAGTCAGTCAGCTAAGTTGGGTTAAGAGATGATCGATAACCGTAGATCGGCGAAGAAGTTTCTTTTGCGGTTGCTAAGCAGAATTTATTTTAGTAAAGTTGATTTTGAACTAATTTTGAATTATTTGTAAATTATAGAAGTTCCATTTATTAAATTTGATTTTGAATTAAATTTGAATTACATATTTGAAAATTATAGAAGTGAATTTAATTGTATAGAGTTTAAATTTGTATTATTCGAAATATTTTATTAATAAAACTATAATTTTAAATTATAAATTCTACATACATATGTAGTGTTGGAGATGTAGTAGAATTTTTGTAGGGATTTTTAAAATTTAATATTACTTACCACCTTTATGTAAGGACATATATATGTTAATTACACACGTATTTAAATATGCTGTGTAACCTGTAACTTTTAATTATAATTTACAATTAAACCATTAAACCATCTAATATGTATGTACTTTACGCCTGTGCTAAGATTATAAACATATTAATTTAATTCAGTACCTACGTAATCTTCAATAATAATGCACCTACTAATTACTAATAGAAAGAAGGAAAGAAAGGACAAAAATGAATAAAAATTGCAGTTATGTATTTAAATCATAGAACTGCTTTGTAATCTGTCTGCATCATATAAAAATAAAATATGAAAATCAGAAAGTTTTTCAAATTAAAAATGTCATATGTGTACATATTTATATTTACATATTATGTACATTTCATAATGTGTTTGTGTAAGTAAGTAATATATGTACATGAGTTATGTATGTGGTTATTCAGGTTTATGTATATACTTTCTGTATTCATTTGCACATATTTATAAAAAAGCGTTTAATACTACTGTGTAAATTGGTTCAAATATCATGTAATATGTGTATATAATTACATATAAGTAATAAGTAGGTATTATATGTTTATTACTGATCAACCACTAACAATATGAATATAGATATATACTGTGATGTTTATCTTATATGAGCACTCTAGACTCTAGTATACACATATATAATATATAACAGAAACTATATGTGTTTGCATGTGTACGCTACCCCAATTCACAAAATGTTATGTACATATACTTATATATGCTTATATATCATATCACATATGATTAGTTGGAGAAGATTAGCGGGAGTTTTATTTTTTATATCAGTCAATTCAGCAAATTCAGAAGACTTCACTTCACCTTTAAATACGTACATACGTACTCGTACATAAAAGTGTTGTGTTAATCGATCGCGTTAATAAAAGATAAGTTGATGTGGTGGAAGTGGACTTCATTTCATATTAAATTAGGTACTTCACTAAAAACAGCACAGTATTATTGTATTGGTGTATTGTTATTGGTTTTACACACACACGCACACATAATATATATTACATACGTTCAATGCTCATATGTTCATATGTAAAATTGGTAAAATGTAAGCATTGTTTTAATACTATAATATACGTAAAATTATTATATGAATTAATTCTCTTTAATTTAAAGATGACATTGATATTATATTATCTTATCTTGTTTTGATATTTTGATTAGATCTCAATAGTATATATAAAAAATGTATTCTTTTTTCTTTACTGCTTGCTTAAGCATTTTTCTTAATATGAAAACTTATGTAAAGCAAAGGCAGACAAGTACAGGTATTGGTATATTTTAACAATTCATGTGTAGTATATAGACACATTTTTATATAACAGTTACTTACATGCAGGTTTACATTATGTATTTATGTGGATATATATGTATGTAGTTATTTATATTATACGTTCTATAAGATATTGACTACCTATGTATATTATTTTTATTAGCATAAAAGTTTTAAGTTTTACGTTTAACCAAGTTTAACTAAGATTATACCGATTATTTTTCCAATCAGTTTTTACGTCATCATTATTTAGGATGTAATTTATATACCTACATATTAATACTACACTACTTAATATTTTTATAAATTATTGCTAATATTTATTGTGGAGGCGACAATGTATGTATAGGTACAATTAGTAACTGTATATTGTATATAGTTAAAATGTTGAAATAAATTTTTCAACAGAAAAGTACATGCTAATGTATCTATATACTTATTATAATCATATGCTTCTTATACGATGTATATGTGAATCTATGAAGAAAACAAAAGGATTAAAAAATAAATATGTAAATAAAAACGGGTAGCTATAGGTACATTTGTAATTGTATACATAGTTCCTTCTATATATACTACTTATGTAAGGTATAAAATGTAAAGGCCCAACTATAATAACTATAGCTTAGTAAAAACGTAACTGTTGGTTAACTATAACGACATAAATAACATCTTAAGCAACAAACAATACATATTTCACAAAAATGAGGTTATGTGCTTATGTTACGTATGTCATGCACACTGCTTATGTCGAGCTTATATTTAACAAATTTTTAACGAAGGACGTCAATGTCAATTATAGCACAGAGGTTTAACCATGTTTAACCAAGTTTAACTATTAACTCATTGATTTAGCTATGTTCTTAGAGCACGACATATATGTATGTCATAAGCTAGACCCTAAATAGACGTGGCGAAACGAAAGAAATTAAACGAACGTAAATACTCGTTTCGTCCAGTTCCGTCAGTTTAACAATTTGCCCTAAATAGAAACGAGTAAAATTGTGTATAAGTAGAAACGAGTAGAAACGATGAATGTACGACCGCTACGGTGCTATCCGTTTCGTCTATTTGACGAACGCAAGAATACGTATATTTTGAACAGTTTCATGTACCACATTCACGTCTATTTAGGTTATAGCTATACTCTATATGTCGGCTATGTCAATATAGTTGGGCCTTAAGTATGTAACATATATACATTAATAATTTGTCTAACCTTATACACATATATGGTGGTGTAGGGTAGGGTTAGGGTGTAATATAAATTGTAGATTTCATATGAAAAGTCGTCTTTATATTATAATATTCTTTTATTCCCTTCTTCGTGGTAATGTTATCAACACGTGTTCAAAAGTATATTTTATGTGTACATATGAGTATATAGTACTTCCTTTTCCCCTATATGTATATGTATGTTCGTGGTGTATACATTATGTACATATGTATGTACTTTTCCTATAGAATTATATGCCTGCATATATATGTACATGTACATATTACAAATAATCCTGTTTTCTTTGAAAATGATATAAAGGAAAAGGACTATAAAGGAGATACATTTTTTTAAAAATATTATAATTTAAAAAATAAATAATATTATTTAAACTTTTCGTATTTAAATATTAATGTAATAATTTCATTATCTATAGTTACCTATAGTACCAAAAACTATAGAAGATTCTTCTATAGTTTTTGCTAGTACCCTACCTATCTAATTTTTATTTTTATTTTTAGGAACTGCTTGTACATATTAAATAATTCATTTTTATCATTAACTACAGCTTCTTTCAAAAATGAATTTACACCACCATCAAAACCAAAATCAAATAAAACAGCTCACAAACTACTTTAAATTCTCAGATTTTCACATGAAAAGCCATAATTATGATATGACAAAGTCACATAGTGAAGTGACTCTGACCAGTGTAAAGAGAATTTAAATAAGTAAAAGTTGTAAAAGTGAATTATAAAGAAAACGAAAAGTAAATTGAGAATGAAATAAAAAAAATATTGAAACAAGGTTTTAGGGTTTTAGTAAAAAGATTTTTGGTAATGCAATAAATTATAATTAAATAATAATTGAATAATGTAGTATTTGAATGTAATATGTAATGAAATACTATAACTTTTAATAATGAAGGAATATTCTTTTTCCCAACCATATCCCCATTTATTTTGGATCGCGTCTTCTAGCTATTGCGCGCTGGGCATCCTCTTTGTTCAGATTTAGAGCTCTCAGGAGTTTTTCAATTCCCGTCAACTATGTTAAGTGAGATCTACCCGGATGATTATTTTTCTTATTCAAGTTTAAAGTCTTTTTTACTGTGAAGTCATCCTTATCTCTACATAAATGTCCATACCACCTTACCTTAATCTACTCTCTAAGATTTTTTCAATTATATAATATAAATGTACTCTTTCAAATGAACCTCTTAGAAAATCATTTTCGTTTTTATTTAATTTGTATACACCAGCCATTAGTAGTTATCGTCTCATTGATGGCCATTATTGGCCATTATTCTGCTCTGGTGTAATGCGCTTGCTGGTTTCTGCCTAGCATTAGCATTACTCTACCGCACGTCATTGCTATTCGAATATCCACTCTGCTTGTATACGTTACCCTTCGATTTCTAATCTGACTGTAATTTTATGATTATACAAAGTAATTCCTTCAATGATATTTATTTAAGACAATGCTGTTTTTATTCTGTTTTCTACATGCTGTCGTAGCTAAGTCTCTGGGTCTGGAACCAAGATATTGAAAATTATTCACTTTTTTTATTTCGTTATCGTTTTTATATAACCAATATAACCTAAATTTTTTATTTTCTATAGAGATTCACTAAAATCGAAAATCATAAATGTTTCTTCTTCTTCTAATAATAATAATAATATCGAGAGATCTGTAATTTTATTTGTAAATGGTCACAGGTCACGTAGATCCATTGAATTAAGTGAGTTCTGTTCTGTGATAAAAATGTTATCATTTTGTATGCATTGCCTCCAAATATCGCTCACACCACCCAATTAGCATTTAGCAGACGTTAGTGAGTGTTTTGAAAATTGAAACCAATTGAAACTATTCTAAAAACAGGCTGAAAAAAAAACTAAGAGAGTAGCAAAACAAAGAAAAAAATAAACAAATGTTTGGATAAAGCAACGTATTGTCCGCTACCTACTAGAAGTTGCTTGCTCAGAAATTTCATCCTTCTTCTCCCGCATGTTATAATTATTTTATTAATTTTTAACGATTTTCAATATGTCAGCAAATAGGAACCACAGTGTCCGCCAATTGGATTTTCCTGTCTGATAAATGGTGAAATGAGGTCTTTTGTTAAATGTTTTATTTTTGATAAAAATATTATTTTTTTTTTTATTTTTCATTAGTTAGAAATGAATCTAAACAAAATGAGGTAACTAACTAGTAGCTATAGTGTTTATATTTTTTTTTTTCATGATAAATCCTATGTTTGTTTCAACATCATTTGCAAACTCAAAATTCACTACTTGCTACTTGTCCACTATATGGGTCAGTTACTGTGAATTTATTATTTTTTTGTAAATTATATTGTAATACATCCTAATTATAAACATGATGTGTGTAAGAATGATTATATTTTCAAATTAAAAAAAAATTTATAGGTATAAAAAGTTGTTACATATTTAAATTTAGTATGCAATATAACAAAATTTTTAGTAATTATTGTTGATTGATTACCAATTTACCATTACCAAATACCAACTTACATTTTCAGTTTAAAATAAATTGCATATAATAAATATGTATGTACGTAATTGAAAGCGACAGATTAAAAAGTGTGCAAAAATTTCATTGTTATTAGATAGATAGTATATAATGTCTAGTATCTATATATTGACTAAATATACATACAATCTACAATTTACTTTATAAACGTCTGTAACAGGTATTCCTCCTATGCTATATTAATGTATGCACATATTTTACTTTTTATTATAAATTTTTGTCTTTAAAAGATACTTACCTATACCTTGTTATTGTTGAGTAGCATTAACATATTATAATGTAGCACAATATACTCAAATCTTCTATCCGTCCATATTGTAGTCGATATAGCCAAAATATAATATAGGCATATAGGTATATAATGTATTGTATATATGTATATGAGTATATAAAGAAAAAGAAAAAGAAAAAAAATTATCAATGTCATAATCAATGTAACAACAACAGCAAATACGCTTTCACTTTTCGCTCACTGATGGTGGAGTAGAATCATAATAATCATACATACATACAAACAAAAATAAAAAAATTTAATTCAACCAAATCATATAAAATAAAAATGTACCTTATATGAGCTTATATCTGCTTACTTATCTATCGCTATCTCTACCTATTATTATTATTATTATTATTATTATTATTTTAAAATCAAAAACGATTAATTTTTTTATTGTGTGCAAAAGCAATACTTATACATACATACATATGTATATAACAAACACGTATGTGTAGGTACATATATATCCATATGAATATATATATGTGTTTAGTATAAAATCTTTGTGAAAATTTAATTTTTTCTTTTTTCTTTTCATATTTTTTGATGGTGGCGATGATGTGAATGTGAATGTAATGTGATATAATATGGTATATATATGGTGTCTGTATATATGCTTATATCGTGTTCGTGTATACAATGTGATGATACTTATTATTATATTATGTACTATATGTACAGGCAAATCAAAATCAAAATTTTACGAAAAAACCAACAATAACAAATAAACATACAGAGACGACCGACCGAGACCGACCTTAAAAGTTTCGTTCACCTCTAAAATTATTTTATTTTAATATTGAAGTACAATGGTACAATATGTAGGTACAATAATATTTGGAAAAAAGCTTTTTTTTGTTTGTTTTGTTTTTATTAAAATTTCTTTTTTTTTTTTTTTAAATTCATGGATTTATTTTATACATACATATGTACGTACGTTTACTGTATTTATATTATTTTCTTGATTCATTATATTGTTATTATTTTTTTGATGTTGATGCCTTTCTGCCTTGTTGATGATCATGAAATTAACGACAAATAAACGATATAAAATATAAGCAATTAATATATACATACATGCATATGTAAATATTATATAAATGTACTTTGCCTGCATAACAAAATACTACACATTACCTATATTATTTATACTTTTGCATAAAACCATAAAACTTATAAAACACATACATTGTTCCCTATTTTAATAAACCATAACAAATAATTTATAAATTACACATTTATATAAGATGGTTAATTCAATATATATTTATTCTTATTTTTTTTTTTTTTTGGATACGAACGTACATATGTATGGATGAAATCAAGTATCTACATACACTATATACCTACATATTATTTTAACCCATGATTTTGACTACATATTAAGATATTTATTATTAAATATTAATAAAATATAAGAATAAGCACTCGTCATAAAATATTAGTTAGGATTAGGATTAGGATGGGAGGAATAATAGGTATAAGATAAGGTAATTAACATTATTATACAATAAATACCCACAGTTTTTATAAGATTGTGTAAGTAAATTGATATAAAAAATGAATATTTACACATACAAATAAAGTACATTTCTTACAGTAAAAATTGAGTTCAATCAATATTAATCAAGAGAGAACAAATATTAACTATAACTACAGGAATAATGAATAAAAGATTCTATTCTTTTTATTTTAGTTAGTTTTTTTTAATCGATCTTAAAATTTGCTTGCCATAAAATAAGATAAATAAACAATATATGTATGTAGAAAACTTAGAAAACAAAGAAAACAAATAGAAAATTTTAATATATTCTGAAACTTTATATTTTTTCGAATTACGAATATTGTTTATAAATTGAAAGTTAAAATAATCAGCAGGAGGATTACGATTTTTGGATGATTTGAAAATAAGAAAAATAATCGGAAGGATTTGAATAAGGTTGAGGGATTATTGAGGATTGATTCACTTCCAACAGCATCAGCTACATTACATTTACATGGAATCAAAGTTTAAAAAATTTTAATAAAAATTTTTAAAAAAATGATCATGAAACTGAGCCACCAACAAAATTTAACAAAATCACAACATGGAAAATAATAAGTAATAATGATTTTTTTTAGTTAAAAAAGATTATTTAAATTTCAAGCACACTTTTTAAAATTTAGTTCCTGAAAAAATCTGAAGTCTTGGTCTAAAATATGATAATTTGTCCGCTCAGGAATTTGATAGTTTATGGCAAGCGCATACTCATTACAGGTTTACAGGATCAACCATATTTTAAACGAATGTTCGGGCATGCGGGAGATTTTCAAATTATGGCCATACAATATAAGAAGCCATCAGGATATCGACTGGTAAGAAAGAATCCTTACAGACTCTTAAAATAACAGTCATTTTTGAAAGGCAGTTACATTCATATCTGTTATATGTTTTCAGATTGATAAAGATTTTTTAACTGTTTTTGAAGATTATGGGAGTTTACTGACGGATGATTGGGACCACTTAAGGGTTTTGTTGTCAATAAAATGAAATAAATGCACACATTGTAATATGCAAGATATTAATCTTCTTATAAATAAATTTGGTCCGTCTGTCTGTCTGTCTGCCTGTATATAAAGATTATTATCAGAATACTTAAATGAATCATCATAAAAAAAAACGATATATTAATATATTAATACTATAAAATTTGGATATAAATAAGATTTGGATATAAACAATCAAAATATTGTAAAACTAATCTAAGTAAATATTGCAAAATCAAACCATTGTTTAGAAATTTTGAAATTCAAATTATATTAGCCAAATTATAAACAAAATCAATGGTCTAACTATTGAACACTTGTACCCAAAACTATAAATAAGATCAATAAATTGACTTTTATTGTTAGACACTTGAAATACTAAAGATGTTTGTAAACAAGTGAGAATAACCAACGGTCTAATTATTTACAGTCATGACAAAATTAAGAACAATGGATTGATTATAAAAATTAAGTATACGAAGGCAGAGTGATAAATTCTCGGCCTGACTAATAAAACACAAGTTTTTTGACAAAATGAATATTTATTTTTCAACATCGTCTCCTTGTAACTCAATACACTTGGTCCATTGACCCTAAAGTTTTGTAATGCCTTCAGTGTAGAGGTGGGCGATAGCGAATGATTTCAACAATCGATAGTTTGATAGTGAATGAATTCAACTATCGATAGTATCGAATGCGATAGTTTTTACTATCGAATAATTCGATAGTTTTAGCCTTTGTTATAAAATAATAATGACATATACCACCGTCACCGTCCCATTTCCCATTCCAATCGGCACGAAAATGGAAAATGGAACTATGTTATATGTTTATCACTTAATACGACATCCCTGGCCCTGCCCTTTTATTCTAAATCTGAAATGCCATTTGTCATTTTTGTTTTGATATAAAATTTAATTAAGAAAGACTTTTCTGCTTAAATTTTTAAATCAGTGTGGAATTCCGAAGAGTTTTGTTTTATTTTAACTTGAACTGGCTAAAATTAGAAGAACTATTTTTAATAATTTATTTCCGTTCTTTAAAAGTATGATAAAATTTTGAAAAAAGTATAAATTTCCAACCATTTACAGATTTTTCAGTTTTGTTTATTTCAATGATATTAGTAGGTTATAATTTCAGCATTACATTGCTGTAATAGTTAAATTAAAAAATGTCAAATCCAGCAAATAAAATGTATGAAGAATGAAGAAAGAAGCTGATATTACACCGAACTGACAAACTGTCAGAAATTTGCTCATTTTCATGTCAGATATGTGTAATTACCATGACCGATGTAGACAAACGTCTGCCCTCGAAATCTGACACTCAAAGATTGCCATACGTCTTCCACACGTGTTACCTGCAATTTTTTTCATTTGAGAACTTTCAAAACTCATCTACGAAACTGCCAAGTGAATATTTTCAGATTCAGCAGATGGAATCTGACAAAAACTCTGCCACTTCCGTAATCAGTAAGACAAATACATATATGCCAGCAAAATAGTTATTCGAATGTTTTGAAAATATCGAATGTTTCGATAGTTTAATGTTTTAGTATTCGAATAAATGAAAATCATTCAACTATCGAATAATTCGATAGTTTTTATTCGCTATCGCCCACCTCTACTTCAGTGTAGTAAGATTTGTCGAGGTCTCCAAAATATGCCTCAGTTTTCCATTTAACTTCATAATTTTATTAGAGAAAATTATTAAAATGTATTGTTTTTGTAGCATCTAGTTTTTATTACAAATTATATTGTATATGTATATAATATGATATAATATTATACATATGTATATATATTATTTTATATAGGTAGTTGTTATTCATTTTGTTATTCACAAAGCAAAGCAAGCAAAGCGTACATTGGAACAAGCAATGACTTTGCTTGCTTTGACAACCAAAGCAAGTAAAGCAAGCAAAGCAAGCGAGGCGTACATTGGGTATTGACTATAAAATCTGATAAATTGGAAAATGGAAACAGAAATCTTTTCTGTTTACAGCGCCAATTCCATTAAACGCATAGATTCTTAACTAAAAAGAAATGATTGTAATGTAATTCTCTTTCTCTCATCTCATTTAACAGCTGTGTTTTGACATTTAATTATCATGGACAATGGGCATATTGCAATTTGATTGAAAAGTGAAGTGAAAACATAAACAACAGAACAGGATTGGATTGAAATAGTTAAGTTAAGTTTGGTTGTGCAAAAAATAAAAATGAATATTCTACCAAAAAAAAGGTAAAATTTGATGATTTTATGCTTAATATTAAAAATATTATATAAATTTTGGATTTATAAAATTTTTTAGGTGGCATGTACGAACAAAAGATAATATAGCTCGTGTTCGTAAAGATGAAGCAGAAGCAGCTCGAATTGAAGAGGAAAAACATCGTAAAGTCTTACTTGCGGTACAGAATTTAAAAAAAATTTTTTTCCAATGTTTACAATTCATTCACATTGTTTTGTGTAAAAAGTTTACGAATAAAAAAATATATTTTAGGAAAGTGAAGCACGAATAAATTATCTTAGAAAATCAACAGTCACAAAACATGAAACAACAGTTACCAGTAATAATGCTATTTGTACTAGTATTAAAGATAAGGATGGTCATATAAATTTCTTTGGACCTACAGATGATCAAACTGCTGCAGTCATAAAGGATAATCCAGAATATGTTAAAGAAAAGAAAGATGAAAAAGAAAAATATGAAAAACAAATTGGATATTTAACATATTTGGGGCAAGATACAAATGAAGCGTTAAAATTGAAAAGTTGGTATGAAATCTCACCGAAAAAAAGAAAATTAGATATTGTAAAGCAAGTGAATGAAAAAGATGATCCAATACGTTTATTTAAATTACCTAAATCTATTAAAAATGAAGAAAAAAAATCCAATCATATCGAAATGAAAAAACATGATAATAAAAAAAAGAATAAAAAAAGTATTGAAGAATTGAGAGCTGAAAGAATACAAAGAGAAAAAATGGAAAGAACCAAACAGGAAGCATTACTAAGAAAATTTAATAAAACCGAAGAACCCATTGAAAATGTAGTTAATAATCCTAATTCAAAAACGTCCTCATCAACTTACGTTAAACAGAAGTATAACAATCAGTTTAATCCAATGTTTGCAAGACAAAATATTTAAAACTACATATGTAGATACATAGACTACATAATTGAAAAATGAAAATCAAATTTAATTAATAAAGAATTTATTTGTTTATTAAATATTAATATAAAACAAGAAAAAAAAACCTTAATAAAATTCAATAAAAGTAAAAATAAAATTCAAATTTAATTTTGTTGAGTTGTCCATTTTGCAAATCCTCTGGCTACCATTTCTTTGTTAATAAATATTACATTCTATAAAATAAAATATAAAAAAATTGCATATTGAAAAATTTATGAACATTGAAATTTAAATATTTGCAGTACAGTAAAGTCTGTAAAGTTGACCAATTTCAAACCATATGACTGTAAGTAAGCAGTATTATAAACTGTTTTTTGAAATACATAAATATACTTTGTAAATTGACTACCTCTGTCTATTTTGAATTTTGATCACATTTAACTTTACATTCTTGTTGAAAAAAATCGTCTCTAAAAATCATTTCAAGAAGTATTTGCGTTCGTTTCAAATCGGGAAATTTCGTGTTTTTTTTGTTTTTGCACTCAAATAAAAATTTTAAAACTTGAAACAATCTAGAAAAAAGACAGGAGTGAGGCAATTTATCTGACCTCTCTTCTATAATATTGAATCAAATTAAAAATCTTTGCAGTCTGATTTCATGTCCATTTTATACAAATGTTTTTCTAAATACTGATGTACCGTGATCGTGAACAATCGAAGTTTTGCGACCGCTTTTCGACTGTTCATATTTATTTAAAGAAATTTTACGACAATTTTAAAGACAAAGTATTTTGTGTGTTCTTTTAATTAATTAATTTAATTGTTTTATAATTTTTCAAAAATTTAATTGAAGTTAAAAGTATTTTTAACGTAATTTTTAACTTTAATAAATAAATGCATTCCCTGTATGTTTACCAAAATATGATTTGCAACGCTGATGGTCAACATATACAGGTTTTACTGTACCAGTTAGTATCATAAAATTTATTATTTTACTTACATTCTTAGTTAGCGGAGCATATAAATTTACCTCAGGTAAATTTGAATCGTTATACCGTACAATCTGTGCTTGTAGAACTAGACCAGCAGTTAAATGATATAACGTTTGTAAAGCTTCTTGGCTCCATTCAGAATCTTTTACATATAAGAGAATATAAATAATTTTTGGTTATATTCAAGATTTTTTTTGATTTTTTATTTTGTTAATTATTAATTAAATATTAATAATAATAATAAGTAATTACCGATTGGTTCAATATTTGATAGTTGACATTCAGTTGCTTGAAAAGGCATTGTCATAAAATCAGCTCTTATTTGTCTTAAATTTTCTACATCAATATTTGTATAACCACCATAATCAAGAAATTTTATCATGCATTTATCTTCTATATGATCATTAATATTTACAATTTGAACTCTATACCATAAATTATTAACTTTAGCAACACATATTGCATTATCTGCTAATTTTGGAAGTGTGGGTGCTTCACCAGTCTCATAACTTCTATTAATAAAATCTTGTAATATATTTATCGAAGGATATGATGGATGCGTTGGATGATGAACAAATATATGATTTCCTGTTATTATTGATATTACAATTACGTCATTATTTATACCTTCGATTAATCTTAACTGAAATATAATTAAAAAAAAAATTCTATTTACTTATGTTGATGTGTACTCGGAAAAACAAAAGAAAAGTAGATATGTATAGAAAATCAGAAAAAATTGAAAAAGTTTATTAAATGAACAGAACAAAGCAAACATATGTACCTGTAAACATGATGTGTAATCTAATGGTAATGGGACAATGGTTTGCGGTTCAGCATACTCTAATTTTTGTAATGATAAATGCGGAAAACGTCTTAATGGAAATCTGCCACGTATTATTGATAAAGCGATTTTTATTTCTTTTTCAGTACCCATTAATGAACATATTCTTAGCTTATTTGTAATATCAGGCTTTTTAAATGTAATATTAACACCAGACTTTGATTTTATGTGATTAATATATGCTCTTCGTCGACCACAAAATCTACCGATTAATGATACCGGCAACATAAAATCATAAGTAATCGTTTTTAATCTTTCTGATCGCGGTAAACTAGAACCTTTACCAGAATCACCAGAATGTGCACTAAATTCACTTATTGATGGACTTGAATTTTGATTTGATTCCTTATCATTATAAGTTTTAATTGGTGCTGTAGCTGTTGCATTTGATATTTCGGCTGCTGGCACTGCTACTGCTACTGCTGCTATTGCTGTTGCAGTTGTTGTTGATGTCGAAGTATCATTATTAACTTCTTCAATTTTATGTTTTTCATCATTTTCATCAGTTTTTTCTTCGTTATCATTATTCACAGTCAATTCATTATTTTCATCCTTTTCTGTATAGGTTTTGTTTTCTGGAAATGAATTTGATAACGAAATAATTGGGCTAACAGTTGCTTTGACAATAACTGGCTCCTCTACTGCACCAAAATTATTTCCTATCATTGCATTATTATTGTAATTTTCTCTTATAATTGAACGTTTTTTCTTATGTGATGAATCTGGTAAATCTACTGATGATGAATATGAATCATCATCATCATCCTCATCTTCATCATCTTCAATACCAACGCTATTATTATTCACGAATTTTGTTGATGACAATGATTTACCTCCTCCATTATATGTGATATTTATCGGTGCAGATTTTCCAAATTTTGTTTCCGTTTCAACATTATAATTTTTTGCTATATTTGTTATATCTGTCGATAATGTTTTACCACCAGCAATAGCATTATCATGATTCAAATTCTTATTCAAATTTTTATCATCAAATTTAATTGTTGTTGTATTATCATTCAATTGTAAATTATCACTGTTAATATCACCATTAATGCTATGGTTTTTTTCGTCCCGTGATTTCTTTTGACGTCGGAAGTATATAAAGCCAATCATTAGGGCTATTCCCGGCAATGAAAGATACAATAATGGTTTTGTTGTTATTGCCATTTTTATCCAGTTTGAATTGCCTATAAGAAAAATAATGAAAATTTTGTTCCTAAAGTAAATACGAGCAAACATATTTGCAAATTGGATCTTTGTAATATAGAGAGATATTTTTTTTATATTTTCATTTTTTACATTTATAGGTAGGTATTAGGAATAGAAATTTAAATCATTCTACAAGCAAAATATTATTTCATCGGTATATGTATAAATTACATTTTTGCACTTTGAAATTTTGAATTTTTATCAAAAAATCATTTTTTTTTTTTGTTTGTTTTCATATTTTTCTAATTACTTTTTATTTGAAAATTTTAACTAAAAAGATCTGATAATAAAATACATATGTTACTTTATATAGCTATGTACATAATGTGCAAAGAAAAATTTTAATGATAAGGAACCGAATATGAAAACAAAACAAAATTCTAAACAAATATAAGTAGTGTAAAAAATTAAAATCATTACTTTGGTATGAAGTTAATGTGTTAATAACAAATGTGCAGCGTAATTACTTTTCATTAAAAAAAATAATTTATTGTTTTTAAAACAAACTAGGTAAGTACCTAAAGTACTTATTCCATATTAAGTAAGTTGTTACATACTTATGTACATGCATATATACCAACACATGTGTCATGTAAAATGAATATAATTAGTTACGTAAAAATAAAAGTAAATTGTCTGTATTTTTCTGGCTTTAACTTTTTAATTTTTTTTTTTTTTTTTTTTTAAATTCAAGTAGCTTCAATTCAAATAAAATTTATAATAAATTTAAAAAATAAAAAAAGCAGCATTGTAAAATAAAAGTTTATAATTATTATCTTACCTTTTAGAAGCGTACTTTTTCTGAAAAAAAAATTCAAGAGGTTAGAATGAAATTTTCACTTATTTTTTTAATTCAATTTTCCAGCTAGTAATAATACCAATTTTATTTAAATGTTTTTTCAATTTATGTAAACGTTATTTATATTTAGTATTAGATTTATTTTATAATTTTTTTGTTAAAAGAAAAAATTTTAAAGATATGAATTTCAATTTGATTAAAAGCCGTATACATATGTGTATTTTGTATTACTTTTTCCGTATAACGGTATAACCAAAAACAACCACGTGTCTACGTCTACACGGTATGTTCACCACAGTACAGTCAGTATACAGTTACAGTAATCGTAATCTCACCTCATGTCATAAACACAACACTACATCTACAACAGTAGTCTAGAGTCTAGACTCTAGCTAGACTAGCTACTAGCTTGCAGCTGGACTCTAGACCAGGGCTATCGTTTTGAAATGATCAAAAGCAATGGCGATTTCTTTGCAAAAAATTTTGAATGATAATGTAAAAAAATAAAAATGAAATCACAAAATTAATAAATCAAAAGTTTAATTAATGGGGAACTTATAAAGTGTTAATTTATAATTTTCTTAAATGTATTTTAACTCTTTTTATATGTTTCCATTCGTGTGCTTGGTAAGGTAATTATCCGGCAAAGATTTTGTAGAAAGTATTTACTGTTGAAGTGTTGATGTATGCAAAGAAAAGAATTCCTATTTTTAGTCAAGTTTAGTTCTAAAAAAGCTCTTAAACATTGGACTACCTTCACCTTGTGGTAAGGCCGTTAATGATCCAACAAATGTTTTTAAAAAGGGGAAACGGATTTATCCAGCAGCATTTTTCAGCGAAAATATTTCATACCAGAAATTTGCAATTCCTAGAATTCAACGTAGAATTCGTAAAAACTGTTGTAGTATAGTATAAGTATAGTACATATTATGAAAATTTAACTAAAAATAATCTACTATTACAAAAAAGTAAAATTGAATTTTCTGAAGCAATAAATATGAATGCCAATTGCTATTGCGTATTGTGTATTGCGTTGCGTTGTGGTGTGATGGGTGATTGATGCGATGGTAATGTATGTGGTCATAATCATAATTCATAATCCATGGCTGCCTGAAATATGATGCTTGCTGTCACTCACTGGTCTTGATTGACGTTGGAGTAGGGAGAGACAGGAAAAACCTCACTATCATTTTTTGAAAATGTGATGTCAATTGGTGCTTTGGTGATTTTTGCTCTTTACATTAGGTAGGAAATATGTGTATAAATTAATTACATGAAATTCGGTTTATTTTATTTAAAAATTTCCTTTTATTTCTAAATTCATATTAAAATTTAATATATAATTTAAAATAAATTTTTAAAAAACATTTATTGAAGTAATTTTGAAAGCTTTTCTTTCTTCCATTCACTAAACAAATTTTCAGCAATTTTGCAGTGCATCATACATTTGTATTTATACAAAAATACAGATAATCAAACTAATGCACAAATGTGAATACTTTAATATATATCTTGAAGATCTTGAATTGTAAAGCTCATCATATATGCTGGGCAGGAGAAACTTTTCTCTCCATTTAAAATCTATGTAAAAAAAACGCTCAAAAAAGAAACGGTCAAGAAAATGTCCACCTCCACATTTCTTTTCTTTAGATGTGTTTTCTCATTTCTGTGCTGTTGTAGTAGCAGTAGGTGAGCGTGAAATGGTGTTTTTGTACAAAATTATAATTTCTTCAACAGAGATATCAATATCACCACGATACCTCTTTGGAGCAGAAATTTTCACAATTCGTAAATCGTATGTGTTGTCGGCAGAGGATTGGTTGGGTTGGAGGGAGTGAATGAAAATAAAGTAAATAAATTGCTGTCAAAATTTCTTTATCAATGTGCACTGTCACTGTCAAAATTACTTCGCCAACGATTATCACAAAATTTTTCGACCAGTTTCTTTCGTGCAGCTCAAGTTCACTAAAGAATAAAAGAATGAGAAATAAAATAATTGTTTTGATTTAAAAAAATGCCTTTCGTTTAGTGTTTAATTTTAAGTCCATCTGAGTGATAGGGAAATTTATTAGCATATTTTAGCAGATTGTCTGAAGGGGTCTAAATATCCTCTTTTTCAAAATCATTTAATTAATTAGCCTAAATTGTTTGCACAATAAGACGTTTTTTTCTTGCTTTTTGAAAAAATTCACATCTGGAAACATTCGCTTAACAGCTTCTCTACTATGATTTAATATTAAAGTTTCAATATATATTCGCTGAACTTTTTGTAAAGAAATTTATCGAATCGTGTGATTGCGAAATGCGCATGTTGAATGACAGTGTATGTTGTAGGTGTTGGATAGTGATTGCACACGCTGATTGTGTGATTACAAAAATTTTTGATTTTTTTGTTTTTATGCATGTGTAGTGCAATGTCGAAAATTAGTCATTTTTTAAAAACTTTCAAAACGAAAACTAAAAATTTTCAAAAATTGTAGTAGATTTGAATTAGTACGCAATATTTAATACGTACAATTGTAAAAGAGGGATAATTCTCTGCTAGTGTAACTTTTTATTGTATCGATTCCAGTTATTGGAGTTGTATCTCAATGTTAAATCAAACGAAAGTATCGAATTTCACTCAACTGAGTGTCAAGTGTCAAGTGTCAAGTCTGTTTACTCAAAGAAAGTTAATAAACAAATGTAATACAAATTACAAATTCTTAAAATTTTGTATTCTTCAAATCTTAAACATTTTTTTATTTCTGGATTTCAATAAAATTTGTGTTGAAATAATTAACCAGAAATAAATGGAATTTAATTTAATTCTAAACTAGAACTTTTGAAAAGTGAAGATTATTATGACGGTGAAATTCCTTTTCAAGCAAAAGTTAATAATAAAATTGAAGCATTTAGTACGTTATTTATTAATAATATTTTGTATTCAATTTTAAAAATTTTAATTTGTTATTTTGATTTAAAGGTACTGAAAAATGTGGTGAAATTTTCATTGGCGGAAATAATGGTTTTAGTTTTTTGTGTACGATATGTGATTCAATGATTCCAGATCTGGAAGAATTTGGTGCACATATTCAGCAATTACATTATAAAATATATTTCGGAGATCCTGATTGTGAACAAAATTCAGACAATGAAAATGAAAACAATTCAACATCTGTTACATCATGCAAAGAAAATATTTCAATTATTTCTGATGATATTAATGGTATTGAAATGCAATTACTGGACATTTGCGATAAAGAAGTAAAATTAGAAATACCAAATGTCGCAATTAGTACAGACACTTTAAAGGAAAATGCAACTTTAAAAAGGAAAAAAAGAAATAAAGAGAAGACTGAGGTTTGTAAAATTTGTAATGACGCATTCTTTAATCAGAAATCTTTGAATCTTCATATGATTTATGATCACAAACCATCAAATCCATTTTACGAATTAGCAAAGAACAAAAATCAGCCAGATTTACAAAGTGAAGAATCAGAAAATGAAGAAAAATCAAAAACACAATCAGAAGAAAAATTACAAGATCCTTTACAATGCACTTATTGTGATCGTCGACTGACTAGTAGAAGACAAAGGTTTGAACATGAATGTATTCATACGGGTGAAAGAACATATAAATGTGATGTTTGTGAAAAATGTTTTCGATTAAAAAAAACTCTCAATATACACAAATTACAACATAGTGATGACAGAACTAGATATGAATGTGAATTATGCGATAAAATTTTTGCTATGAAATCTAATTTGAACCATCATATCAGAGTACATAAAGGTGATTTTAAATATAAATGTAACTATTGCGAGAAACTATTTACACAAAATTCTCAAAGACGAATACATGAACGAATTCACACTGGAGAAAAGCCATTCCTATGTAATACTTGCGGTCAATGTTTTACGACAAGTAGTAAGCTGAGTGCACACAATAAGAGACATTCTGGAACCAGACCACATAAATGTGAATATTGCGAAAAAGCATTTTATTCTACAACAGGGCTCAGGAATCATTCTTTTGTACATACAAAAGAAAGACCTTTTACTTGCGAAATATGTAAAGCAACATTTGCACGTATGTCTACTTTGAAGGCTCATAAAAAGCTACATTCAGATGTTTCTCAATATGTTTGCAAAATTTGTGGTAAAGGATTTAAACAAGGACCGGGATTATACAGTCACATGAAGACTCATGAAAAAATTACAAAAGATTCTTAATAAGAATTTTCCTTCAATATTGATTTTTTTTTTTAATTGTGATGAATTATTAAACTTTACATACGAGGTTGTAAAGCAAAATCTTTGAATACATTCTGGAGTCTTGATAAACCTATTCTTTAGTTGGCTGTTTTGAAAATATAGTTTCAAATTTTTCGACCTATTGAACAATAGTACACTGTAACAGCTACTTTTTTACACTTTGTACCAAAATAAAATGATCAAGAGATCATGTACAACTAAACGTGAATACCCTAAATATATTATATATATTATTTTATGTGGGAATTACCAGAAATTTTAGTGCATGTGCAACGATACGACGCTCTTTCCCTTACACTTTATTCAGACTCAGAACTGGCAATTGAATAAAAAAAACGCTTGAACAAAATATTTATTTTCATTCATAATAATTTATTTAGAACAGTTATATTTAAATTTACCATTCAATTGATATGTAATGTACATAAATATTAAAAAAAAATCTTTATATTTTATAATTTGAGGTATTTCGTAATTTAAGTGTTTAAAAATCACATAAAATTATAATTTTAATTATCATTAACATACACTGTATTTTATCTAAATGTAATATTAAAGTAAATAATTTATTTCATAAAAAAATATAATGGCTTAAAATATAATCAAAACTCAAATTCTACATTACAAAAGCATTCGATTCGAACGATTATTATTTTATTGGCTATTAGCATAGACCAATAACACTATCCAGATGTGAAATACAAATGTTAAAAATTGATACATGCAAGTAATTTTTACTAGCAGACAATTTAGTCATAGTAGCAGGCAAAAAGTTTTTCAACAAAAATAAAACTTTTTAGTAGCAGAAAAAAAATTTTCAAAAGATATATATAATTAATATATTTTTTGTTTGTCAATAATTAATTAATTTTTAAACAAAATTAATCAATACTACTACTTTTTTCAAATAAATAAAATTGAAATTTTCATAATTCACAACACAAAATGAAATGACAAACGATTTTTTATTGTCAATGTCATTACCACTTAAAGGCTTACTATCGTTAACCATGCTCTCGAGCATGGTTTAATTTTTGACATCAAATAGTTAAAAATTTACTTTTCTACAGATGTTTATGAACGCTAAAAAGTTATGTTGGTAGGGTAGTTATGTTTTACTATACCACCACCATTCTGAACGACAAATGATAACTATAGTTAACTTAGTTAACTATAATAACGTTTATGAACGCACTCACGGTCAGAACAAAATGTCTTGGAAAAGAACTAAGTGTGTTGTTGATACATGCCAGGCAACAGGCACGAAATATTCAGGTAGGAAATTCTTTCGTTTTCCAAAGGACGAAAGTGAGAGGTAAAAACAACTACATATTTGTCCCGTAATGCAAATATGTATCAGTATATATGTAACAAACAAATTACATATGTATATGTACCATGTACCATGCCATGCCATACACACTTTGCACATTTTTTCTATCTAAAACAAGTTTTACTAGCAAAATACTTAAAGACATGAACATGACATGGCTATAGACACAAGCAATAAATACACGTATATGTTTATTGTTTGTGCTGTATACTATATACTATATACCCAAGAATATAAAGCTGTACATGAGTAGTTTATCTTTTAACTATGACAGTGTGCTATGACTTTATTTATATAATATTTATTTATATCATTATAGACTGTTACATATACAAAAGGATTCAAACGATGATCGTAGCAGAAGCAATGACGCAATGAATTGGTGAGTATTGAGTATGTATTAAGTTTTAATTTTGATGAAAATCATTTTGTCTGCTACTAAAAAGTTTTATTTTTGTTGAAAAACTTTTTCTCTGCTACTATGACTAAATTGTCTGCTAGTAAAAATTACTTGCATATATCAATTTTTAACATTTGTATTTCACATCTGGATAGTGTTATTAGTCTATGCTATTAGCAGAGACTATAGAACAATATAAGATGTGCCAAGTTCATAAAAATCGAAAGTAGCTTGACGAATGACGATGAGGTACCAGCTACAGCTACAGCTTTTTGCCTAATGTTAATAACTCATTCCACCTCCACTGCAATATAGCATAAAAAAAAATAAATAAAATAAAATTTTGTATATTTTTTAGATTATTGGATGATATATGATATTATACAGATACTATAGATAGTATACAGTGTTTATATGTATATATACTATTGTATCTCCGAAAAAATCAATTCCCAAGAAGAACAACCTATAATAAAAGCCAATCTGACGAGAGGCTCAACAATGCTTCATTGTTTTTACAAGCTTTTTCCAAAAAGTTTAATAATGCAAATTAGTTTCTACACTAATTTGCGATTGGAATTGTTAGAAAAAACAATGAAAAAGAAAATTCAGAAATGTTCGCCAGGAGAAATAAAAATAATATTGGGTACCGTGTTAATTATGTCCTATAATCGCGTTCCTGCAATGCCTATGTATTGGTCGCGCAACAAATCACTGCAAAACTCAGCAATATCAGAGGCCATTTCCAGAGATAGGTTTATGCAATTAATGTCAAAACTATACTTCAATTACCCGGAAAAACCACCAGACGCATCTAAAATCTATTATATAGAAGAAGTTTTATCCTGTTTGAAAGAAACATTTCAAAGAACGAGAACCGACAGTACATTCCAATCGATTGACGAATCTATGACAAAATTCAAAGGAAGATCTTCACTAAAACAATATCTCCCTCTCAAACCCGTCAAAAGAGGTATCAAATTATGGACGAGGTGTGATGCTGTAACGGGATATGTTTATGACACTAATGTATATAGTGGCCGAGAAATTAAGTGACTAATGGTACTTTATGGGAAAGAGTGGTTCTAAAATTGACAGAAACTATAACTAACCCCAACGTGACAATAATTTTTGACAGGCTTTTTACATCTACCAATCTATTAGACACCATAAAATTTTCTGCTGTCGAAACATATACTCGTATACCTTCCCGAAAGAATACTCCAAAGTTCGCAGGTAAAATAACAGAGCGAGGACAATGTGAAATGGCTTGTTGTGATGAAGGCATATTGGCAATCAGATGGAGGGACACTAAAGATGTACATGTTATGACTAATTGTCATCAACCTATCATTGATAAAACTAATCTTAAAATGAAAGATGGAAGTTTGAAACAAATTGATTGTCCAGAAGAAATCAATTTTTACAATAAATATATGGGTGGAGTCGATCATGCAGATCAAATTATTTCCTTGTATGAATTAGACCGCAAAAGTACTAAGTGGTGGAAGAAAGTATTTTTTAGACTTCTGATGACTGTTGTATACAATTCATATATTGTATATCAGGACGTTACCCACAAAAATATACCCTTCATAAGTTTTGTAATAAATGTAGCTGAAGACCTTATAAGCCAAGGAAGATCTGAAGAGATATAAGCGATCTAGGAAACAAGGTAGGACATCAAAAGTAGCGAAATTTTCCGAAAATATTGGTGATCATCTTCCAATTGAAAAAAGCGGTAGAAATAGATGTGTTCGATGTCAATCAAGGAAAATTGAAAAGAGGACAAAATTCACTTGTCAGAAATGTCAAGATGCACTTTGTCCAGCGTGTTTTACATTTACACCATATCATACATAAAATATTTTTAATTATGTAAAAAGTTTTCTAATAAAGATAAAAATAAAATAAAACTTATGCACACTTTTGTTTTCATTAATTACTGCAGGGATAAATAAATCCCTACTAATCAATACTGCTGGGACATAAGAATCCCAAGTCATTTTTTCAAAAACAGGATGAAATAAAAATTTGAAAATTGTTAAAAATATTATTTTTCTATTTATCAATTGATTTCTATTAACGGTTGGTAATTATCTTGCTAGGCTAAAAGTCGTATTGAAAGGGTTAATGTACATTGAAATTATCATAAATATTGGCTCTACTCGGCTCTACTATGAGTTAATATTACAGTTTCAACATATATTCGCTGAACTCCTTGTAAGGAAATTTTCGAATAGGTTCTTGATTTTTTTTAATTTGATCTATATTTTTATTAGAATCATTTTTATAATCTTTAATTTATCTTCTCTTTGATCATTTCAGATTCTATTCTTCTACCGTAATTATTCCTTTCTTGTTCATAGCTTATTTTACATAAAACATAACTATCTTTTCCTATCTAATTTGTCTATCATCGTTTTGTTATTTGTTAATTTGTTATCCTAACTTTCTAGTTTTAATTTAAAATATAATTTTTTAAAAATAAACATTTTCAAAAATTGTAGTAGATTTGATTTAGTATTCACTAAATTTTTTTAAGTGTAAAATAGTAGAACTGCTATAATTGTCAAATGTAATAGAGGGATAATTCTCTGCTAGTGTTACCTTTTTATTGTATCGATTCTAGTTATTGGAGTTGTGTTGTATCACAATGTTAAATCAAACCATCAAACGAAAGTATTGAATTCACTCAACTGAGAGTCAAGTGTCAGTCACTCATGTTTACTAGAGGTGGGCGATAGCGAATGATTTCAACAATCGATAGTTTGATAGTGAATGAATTCAACTATCGATAGTATCGAATGCGATAGTTTTTACTATCGAATAATTCGATAGTTTTAGCCTTTGTTATAAAATAATGACATATACCACCGTCACCGTCCCATTTACCATTCCAATCGGCACGAAAATGGAACTATGTTATATGTTTATCACTTAATACGACATCCCTGTCCTTTTATTCTAAATCTGAAATGACATTTATCATTTTTGTTTTGATATAAAATTTAATTAAGAAAGACTTTTCTGCTTAAATTTTTAAATCAGTGTGGAATTCCGAAGAGTTTTGTTTTATTTTAACTTGAACTGGCTAAAATTAGAAGAACTATTTTTAATAATTTATTTCCGTTCTTTAAAAGTATGATAAAATTTTGAAAAAAGTATAAATTTCCAACCATTTACAGATTTTTCAGTTTTGTTTATTTCAATGATATTAGTAGGTTATAATTTCAGCATTACATTGCTGTAATAGTTAAATTAAAAAATGTCAAATCCAGCAAATAAAATGTATGAAGAATGAAGAAAGAAGCTGATATTACACCGAACTGACAAACTGTCAGAAATTTGCTCATTTTCATGTCAGATATGTGTAATCACCATGACCGATGTAGACAAACGTCTGCCCTCGAAATCTGACACTCAAAGATTGCCATACGTCTTCCACACGTGTTACCTGCAATTTTTTTCATTTGAGAACTTTCAAAACTCATCTACCAAACATGCCAAGTGAATATTTTCAGATTCAGCAGATGGAATCTGACAAAAACTCTGCTACTTCCGTAATCAGTAAGACAAATACATATATGCCAGCAAAATAGTTATTCGAATGTTTTGAAAATATCGAATGTTTCGATAGTTTAATGTTTTAGTATTCGAATAAATGAAAATCATTCAACTATCGAATAATTCGATAGTTTTTATTCGCTATCGCCCACCTCTAATGTTTACTCAAAGAAAGTAAATATAAACAAATGTAATACAAATTACAAATTCTTAAAATTTTGTATTCTTCAAATCTTAAACATTTTTTTATTTCTGTATTCCAATAAAATTTGTATTGAAATTATTAACCAGAAATAAATGGAATTTAATTCTAAACTAGAACTTTTGAAAAGTGAAGATTATTATGACGGTGAAATTCCTTTTCAAACAAAAGTTAATAATAAAATTGAAGCATTTAGTACGTTATTTATTAATAATATTTTGTATTCAATTTTAAAAATTTTAATTTTTTATTTTGATTTAAAGGTACTGAAAAATGTGGTGAAATTTTCATTGGCGGAAATAATGGTTTTAGTTTTTTGTGTACGATATGTGATTCAATGATTCCAGATCTGGAAGAATTTGGTGCACATATTCAGCAATTACATTATAAAATATATTTCGGAGATCCTGATTGTGAACAAAATTCAGACAATGAAAATGAAAACAATTCAACATCTGTTACATCATGCAAAGAAAATATTTCAATTATTTCTGATGATATTAATGGTATTGAAATGCAATTACTGGACGTTTGCGATAAAGAAGTAAAATTAGAAATACCAAATGTCGCAATTAGTACAGACACTTTAAAGGAAAATGAAACTTTAAAAAGGAAAAAAAGAAATAAGAAAAAGACTGAGATTTGTAAAATTTGTAATGACGCATTCTTTAATCAGAAATCTTTGAATCTTCATATGATTTATGATCACAAACCATCAAATCCATTTCATAAATTAGCAAAGAACAAAAATCAGCCAGATTTACAAAGTGAAGAATCTGAAAATGAAGAAAAATCAAAGACACAATCAGAAGAAAAATTACAAGATCCTTTACAATGTACTTATTGTGATCGTCGACTGACTAGTAGAAGACAAAGGTTTGAACATGAATGTATTCATACGGGTGAAAGAACATATAAATGTGATGTTTGTGAAAAATGTTTTCGATTAAAAAAAACTCTCAATATACACAAATTACAACATAGTGATGACAGAACTAGATATGAATGTGAATTATGCGATAAAAGTTTTGCTATGAAATCTAATTTGAACACCCATATTAGAGTACATAAAGCTGAATTTAAATATAAATGTAACTACTGCGAGAAACTATTTACACAAAATTTTCAAAGACGAATACATGAACGAATTCACACTGGAGAAAAGCCATTCCTATGTAATACTTGCGGTCAATGTTTTACGACAAGTAGTACGCTAAGTGCACACAATAAGAGACATTCTAGAACCAGACCACATAAATGTGAATATTGCGAAAAAGCATTTTATTCTACAACAGGGCTCAGGAATCACTCTTTTGTACATACAAAAGAAAGACCTTTTACTTGCGAAATATGTAAAGCAACATTTGCACGTATGTATACTTTGAAGGCTCATAAAAAGCTACATTCAGATGTTTCTCAATATGTTTGCAAAATTTGTGGTAAAGGATTTAAACAAGGACCGGGATTATACAGTCACATGAAGACTCATGAAAAAATTACAAAAGATTCTTAATAAGAATTTTCCTTCAATATTGATTTTTTTTTTTTAATTGTGATGAATTATTAAACTTTACATACGAGGTTGTAAAGCAAAATCTTTGAATACATTCTGGAGTCTTGATAAACCTATTCTTTAGTTGGCTGTTTTGAAAATATAGTTTCAAATTTTTCGACCTATTGAACAATAGTACACTGTAACAGCTACTTTTTTACACTTTGTACCAAAATAAAATGATCAAGAGATCATGTACAACTAAACGTGAATACCCTAAATATATTATATATATTATTTTATGTGGGAATTACCAGAAATTTTAGTGCATGTGCAACGATACGACGCTCTTTCCCTTACACTTTATTCAGACTCAGAACTGGCAATTGAATAAAAAAAACGCTTGAACAAAATATTTATTTTCATTCATAATAATTTATTTAGAACAGTTATATTTAAATTTACCATTCAATTGATATGTAATGTACATAAATATTAAAAAAAAATCTTTATATTTTATAATTTGAGGTATTTCGTAATTTAAGTGTTTAAAAATCACATAAAATTATAATTTTAATTATCATTAACATACACTGTATTTTATCTAAATGTAATATTAAAGTAAATAATTTATTTCATAAAAAAATATAATGCCTTAAAATATAATCAAAACTCAAATTCTACATTACAAAAGCATTCGATTCGAACGATTATTATGTTATTGGCTATTAGCAGAGACTATAGAACAATATAAGATGTGCCAAGTTCATAAAAATCGAAAGTAGCTTGACGAATGACGATGAGGTACCAGCTACAGCTACAGCTTTTTGCCTAATGTTAATATTAATAACTCATTCCACCTCCACTATCCACTGTAATATAGCATAAAAAAAATAAATAAAATAAAATTTTGTATATTTTTTAGATTATTGGATGATATATGATATTATACAGATACTATAGATAGTATAGAGTGTTTATATGTATATATACTATGGTATCTGTTTCTGTATATCGATCGTGATTTAAATTTTTTACATATGCACATTATATGGATTATTTTGTGGATTGGTCACACAATCCAAGTTGACCCAAGTTTAATGTAGTACATTGAAATTATCATAAATATTGGCTCTAATCGGCTCTACTATTAGTTAATATTACAGTTTCAACATATATTCGCTGAACTCTTTGTAAGGAAATTTTCGAATAGGTTCTTGATTTTTTTTAATTTGATCTATATTTTTATTAGAATCATTTTTATAATCTTTAATTTATCTTCTCTTTGATCATTTCAGATTCTATTCTTCTACCGTAATTATTCCTTTCTTGTTCATAGCTTATTTTACATAAAACATAACTATCTTTTCCTATCTAATTTGTCTATCATCGTTTTGTTATTTGTTATCCTAACTTTCTAGTTTTAATTTAAAATATAATTTTTTAAAAATAAACATTTTCAAAAATTGTAGTAGATTTGATTTATTACTCACTAAATTTTTTTTAAGTGTAAAATAGTAGAACTGCTATAATTGCCAAATGTAATAGAGGGATAATTCTCTGCTAGTGTTAACTTTTTATTGTATCGATTCTAGTTATTGGAGTTGTATCTCAATGTTAAATCAAACCTTCAAACGAAAGTATCGAATCTCACTCAACTAAGTGTCAAGTGTCAGTCACTCATGTTTACTCAAAGAAAGTAAATAAACAAATGTAATACAAATTACAAATTCTTAAAATTTTGTATTCTTCAAATCTTAAACATTTTTTTATTTCTGTATTTCAATAAAATTTGTGTTGAAATTATTAACCAGAAATAAATGGAATTTAATTCTAAACTAGAACTTTTGAAAAGTGAAGATTATTATGACGGTGAAATTCCTTTTCAAACAAAAGTTAATAATAAAATTGAAGCATTTAGTACGTTATTTATTAATAATATTTTGTATTCAATTTTAAAAATTTTAATTTTTTATTTTGATTTAAAGGTACTGAAAAATGTGGTGAAATTTTCATTGGCGGAAATAATGGTTTTAGTTTTTTGTGTACGATATGTGATTCAATGATTCCAGATCTGGAAGAATTTGGTGCACATATTCAGCAATTACATTATAAAATATATTTCGGAGATCCTGATTGTGAACAAAATTCAGACAATGAAAATGAAAACAATTCAACATCTGTTACATCATGCAAAGAAAATATTTCAATTATTTCTGATGATATTAATGGTATTGAAATGCAATCACTGGACATTTGCGATAAAGAAGTAAAATTAGAAATACCAAATGTCGCAATTAGTACAGACACTTTAAAGGAAAATGCAACTTTAAAAAGGAAAAAAAGAAATAAAGAGAAGACTGAGGTTTGTAAAATTTGTAATGACGCATTCTTTAATCAGAAATCTTTGAATCTTCATATGATTTATGATCACAAACCATCAAATCCATTTTACGAATTAGCAAAGAACAAAAATCAGCCAGATTTACAAAGTGAAGAATCTGAAAATGAAGAAAAATCAAAGACACAATCAGAAGAAAAATTACAAGATCCTTTACAATGTACTTATTGTGATCGTCGACTGAAAAGTAGAAGAGAAAGATTTGAACATGAATGTATTCATACGGGTGAAAGAACATATAAATGTGATGTTTGTGAAAAATGTTTTCGATTAAAACAAACTCTGAATATACACAAATTAACACATAGTGATGACGGAACTAGATATGAATGTGAATTATGCGATAAAAGTTTTGCTATGAAATCTAATTTGAACACCCATATTAGAGTACATAAAGCTGAGTTTAAATATAAATGTAACTACTGCGAGAAACTATTTACACAAAATTCTCAAAGACGAATACATGAACGAATTCACACTGGAGAAAAGCCATTCCTATGTAATACTTGCGGTCAATGTTTTACGACAAGTAGTAAGCTGAGTGCACACAATAAGAGACATTCTGGAACCAGACCACATAAATGTGAATATTGCGAAAAAGCATTTTATTCTACAAAAGCGCTCAGGAATCATTCTCTTGTACATACAAAAGAAAGACCTTTTACTTGCGAAATATGTAAAGCAACATTTGCACGTATGTATACTTTGAAGGCTCATAAAAAGCTACATTCAGATGTTTCTCAATATGTTTGCAAAATTTGTGGTAAAGGATTTAAACAAGGACCGGGATTATACAGTCACATGAAGACTCATGAAAAAATTACAAAAGATTCTTAATAAGAATTTTCCTTCAATATTGATTTTTTTTTTTTAATTGTGATGAATTATTAAACTTTACATACGAGGTTGTAAAGCAAAATCTTTGAATACATTCTGGAGTCTTGATAAACCTATTCTTTAGTTGGCTGTTTTGAAAATATAGTTTCAAATTTTTCGACCTATTGAACAATAGTACACTGTAACAGCTACTTTTTTACACTTTGTACCAAAATAAAATGATCAAGAGATCATGTACAACTAAACGTGAATACCCTAAATATATTATATATATTATTTTATGTGGGAATTATCAGAAATTTTAGTGCATGTGCAACGATACGACGCTCTTTCCCTTACACTTTATTCAGACTCAGAACTGGCAATTGAATAAAAAAAACGCTTGAACAAAATATTTATTTTCATTCATAATAATTTATTTAGAACAGTTATATTTAAATTTACCATTCAATTGATATGTAATGTACATAAATATTAAAAAAAAATCTTTATATTTTATAATTTGAGGTATTTCGTAATTTAAGTGTTTAAAAATCACATAAAATTATAATTTTAATTATCATTAACATACACTGTATTTTATCTAAATGTAATATTAAAGTAAATAATTTATTTCATAAAAAAATATAATGCCTTAAAATATAATCAAAACTCAAATTCTACATTACAAAAGCATTCGATTCGAACGATTATTATGTTATTGGCTATTAGCAGAGACTATAGAACAATATAAGATGTGCCAAGTTCATAAAAATCGAAAGTAGCTTGACGAATGACGATGAGGTACCAGCTACAGCTACAGCTTTTTGCCTAATGTTAATATTAATAACTCATTCCACCTCCACTATCCACTGTAATATAGCATAAAAAAAATAAATAAAATAAAATTTTGTATATTTTTTAGATTATTGGATGATATATGATATTATACAGATATTATAGATAGTATAGAGTGTTTATATGTATATATACTATGGTATCTGTATATCGATCGTGATTTAAATTTTTTACATATGCACATTATATGGATTATTTTGTGGATTGGTCACACAATCCAAGTTGACCCAAGTTTAATGTAGTACATTGAAATTATCATAAATATTGGCTCTAATCGGCTCTACTATGAGTTAATATTACAGTTTCAACATATATTCGCTGAACTCTTTGTAAGGAAATTTTCGAATAGGTTCTTGATTTTTTTTAATTTGATCTATATTTTTATTAGAATCATTTTTATAATCTTTAATTTATCTTCTCTTTGATCATTTCAGATTCTATTCTTCTACCGTAATTATTCCTTTCTTGTTCATAGCTTATTTTACATAAAACATAACTATCTTTTCCTATCTAATTTGTCTATCATCGTTTTGTTATTTGTTAATTTGTTATCCTAACTTTCTAGTTTTAATTTAAAATATAATTTTTTAAAACTAAACATTTTCAAAAATTGTCGTAGATTTGATTTAGTATTCACTAAATTTTTTTAAGTGTAAAATAGTAGAACTGCTGTAATTGCCAAATGTAATAGAGGGATATTTCTCTGCTAGTGTTACCTTTTTATTGTATCGATTCTAGTTATTGGAGTTGTGTTGTATCTCAATGTTAAATCAAACGAAAGTATTGAATTCACTCAACTGAGTGTCAAGTGTCAGTCACTCATGTTTACTCAAAGAAAGTAAATAAACAAATGTAATACAAATTACAAATTCTTAAAATTTTGTATTCTTCAAATCTTAAACATTTTTTTATTTCTGTATTTCAATAAAATTTGTATTGAAATTATTAACCAGAAATAAATGGAATTTAATTCTAAACTAGAACTTTTGAAAAGTGGAGATTATTATGACGGTGAAATTCCTTTTCAAACAAAAGTTAATAATAAAATTGAAGCATTTAGTACGTTATTTATTAATAATATTTTGTATTCAATTTTAAAAATTTTAATTTTTTATTTTGATTTAAAGGTACTGAAAAATGTGGTGAAATTTTCATTGGCGGAAATAATGGTTTTAGTTTTTTGTGTACGATATGTGATTCAATGATTCCAGATCTGGAAGAATTTGGTGCACATATTCAGCAATTACATTATAAAATATATTTCGGAGATCCTGATTGTGAACAAAATTCAGACAATGAAAATGAAAACAATTCAACATCTGTTACATCATGCAAAGAAAATATTTCAATTATTTCTGATGATATTAATGGTATTGAAATGCAATTACTGGACGTTTGCGATAAAGAAGTAAAATTAGAAATACCAAATGTCGCAATTAGTACAGACACTTTAAAGGAAAATGAAACTTTAAAAAGGAAAAAAAGAAATAAGAAAAAGACTGAGATTTGTAAAATATGTAATGTTGCGTTTTTTACTCAAAAAACTTTGAATCTTCATATGATTTATGATCACAAACCATCAAATCCATTTTACGAATTAGCAAAGAACAAAAATCAGCCAGATTTACAAAGTGAAGAATCTGAAAATGAAGAAAAATCAAAGACACAATCAGAAGAAAAATTACAAGATCCTTTACAATGTACTTATTGTGATCGTCGACTGAAAAGTAGAAGAGAAAGATTTGAACATGAATGTATTCATACGGGTGAAAGAACATATAAATGTGATGTTTGTGAAAAATGTTTTCGATTAAAGAAATCTCTCACTGAACACAAATTAACACATAGTGATGTTAGAAAAAGATATGAATGTGATTTATGCGACAAAAGTTTTACTATGAAATCTAATTTGAACCATCATATTAGAGTACATAAAGGTGATTTTAAATATAAATGTAACTATTGCGAGAAACGATTTTCACAAAATACTCAAAGGCGAACACATGAACGAATTCACACTGGAGAAAAGCCATTCCAATGTAATACTTGCGGTCAATGTTTTACGACAAGTAGTAAGCTGAGTGCACACAATAAGAGACATTCTGGAACCAGACCACATAAATGTGAATATTGTGAAAAAGCATTTTATTCTACAAGAGCGCTCAGGAATCATTCTGTTGTACATACAAAAGAAAGACCTTTTACTTGCGAAATATGTAAAGCAACATTTCCACGTATATTTACTTTGAAGGCTCATAATAAGCTACATTCCGATGTTGCTCAATATGTTTGCAAAATTTGTGGTAAAGGATTTAAACAAGGACCGGGATTATACAGTCACATGAAGACTCATGAAAAAATTACAAAAGATTCTTAATAAGAATTCTACTTCAATATTGATTTTTTTTTAATTGTGATTGATAAATTTATATAATCTTTATTTTATATTTATTTAATAAGTTCATATTATAATTTATATTTTATTATAAGTTTAATATATTACATAATATGTTGATTCTTAGATACATGGAGACCGACTAACAAATATAATTAATTTTTAATTAACATATTCTACTTGTATGTCTACATATATAAAGTTCATTGATATTTACATTATATTTAATTTTAATCAAATCTTAACACTCCCCCTATCAATGTTCTTTATATATTTACAAATATCTTAATTACATTAGCTATTAAACTATTCCTGTAAACCTAACATTCTAACCAATTTTCATGCTTGCATTTCTGAAGGCTTTTTGTTAAAATATCGGCTGCCATTTCGGTAGTAGGTATGTATTGAACTTTAATATATCCATCATTCTGTTTTTCTCGACAAAAATGATAACGTATATCTACATGCTTTGATTTTTGATACTATTATTGTCCTTTGAGACTTGGATTGCACTTTGATTATCACAATAAATAATCGTTTCATTGGAACAATACTCGTTTAAACCCAGCTCGAATAACATCATTCTGAGATGCATAATCTGTTTCGTGGCATCTGATGAAGCGATATACTCAGCTTTGAGAGAGCAACTGATTTTTGCTTCTTCGATTTCCAATATATTGGTGCTCCTCCAAACTTTATTACGTACCCTGAGCAAGATTTACGGTCTTGTATGTCATTGGCCCAATCTGCATCTACGAAGCAAACAGGATCTTCATTGGTCTGTTTATATGTTATTTTATAATCGATTGTCTTCTTTAAATATCTAATAATTCGTTTTGCCGATAACCAATGTACTTTTCTAGGTTGTGTACAGAATCTACTCAATAAATTAACAGCAAATGCTATATCTGGTCGTATTCGAAATATAATTTAATTTACCAATTAATTCTCTGTATAGTATATTCGTCATTTCTAATTTTTCTTCTTTACTTAAAGGAGTTTCATCTTAAAGAATTTTCCAATTTATATCAATAGGTGTTGTTACATTTTCCTTTGCATTTTCCATACTATATTTCTTTATTAATTTTCTAATGTATTTTTATTGATTCATTTCAATATATCCGGTATCCGAATCTTTTTTTATTGTTATTCCTAGAATGTTGTTAATTTTTCCTAAATCCTTCATCTCAAATCGTGTTGATAATAATTTTTTAAAATTATTCAGTGAATCCAAACCATTTGATACAATTAGTAAGTCATTAACATAGACTAATATAATTGTAATATCTCCATTACTTTTCTTATTAAAATATAAACATGGATCAGCTATGGTTTCTTTCATATCAATCTCTTTTAGATAATTGCTCTAAGATTTATACCACTGTCTTCCTGATTGTTTCAGACCATAGAGTGGTTTCAATAATTTGCACACTTTAGATCTATCTATTACACGATTGGGGTATTCTGGCTGTTCCATATATATTTCATCTTCAAGTTCTCTTTGAACATATGCTGTGACAACATCCATTTGGTGTAAATGCCATTTTCTTTCAGCGCACAATGCAAATAGAGTTCAAATTGTATAGTATTTAGCTACAGGAGCATATACCTCGTTCTTTATAATCTATTCCATTTTCCTGTTCGCATCCTCTTGTAACTAATCGTGCTTTGTATTTCATGATCGTTCCATCTGCATTTTGTTTTAAACAATACACCCAGCGGTTACTCAACACTTTCTTATCTTTTGGTCTTACAACGATTTCCCAGGTTTTATTTTTTATTAGCGATTCCATTTCAGATTTTATGGCTTTTATCCAATCTTCTTTATCTTCTCTATGCATGGCTTCTATAAAAGACTGGATTATTATTATTGTCTACTAAGATCAAATTTACTTGTTCATTGAATATTTTTTTAGGCCGGCCTCTTTCACCGGTCATCAATATCTTTGGTCCGCCTTTTCCATGCTTATTCAATGTAGATTTCTGTTCAACATCTTCACTTTTTACTTCCATTTCTCCATCAGAAAATCCATAAAAATCTTCAATTGATTCATTATCTTCTGAGTCTGGTATTTCATATTTTTCATCTTCAATGTTCTTCATTTTTATTACTGGATCATTTAACCTTTTTTTTTTTTTTGATTTGAAGCTTGAATTTCGAGAAATAAATAATTCTTTGTTTTAATCTGTTCTAAAAATCTAACATTTCTTCCTTTTATTATTGACTTCTTATCATTGTCGGTCCCTTTGAAGAATGGATTTTCTCTAGTACTTTCCATGCTTCTGAAGGTGTTTCTGCTTTCTTTATATAAGATAATTGAATTGAATTGACCATGCGTTCGGTAATGTCAACTGCATAGCAGATGACAAATCACAAATGTCGAAAGTTCGGTAATGCAGATTGAAAAGATCATACGTTCGGTAAAATCGATAGAATCAAATTTTTAATAAAAGCTGTGCAGATAGCGCAGGTGATAAGTATATGCTGCAATCTGCAAATGCCAACGTGTCTAGGTTATGTAGAAAGTAAAAAAACTAATTGAAAACAAAGATTTTGTTTTGTTCTAGAAGACAAATAATTTTAATAATTTCAAATTAATAATTTTTGAAGAAGATAATGGACGAAGATCATGATTTGTAAGTAAATATACTATTCATTATACCTTAAATACTTTTGCTGGTTATTGGGTGGAGTGAATAAAAATCGAGTGAGTACTCCAAGTAAACTTTGTTGAGTGGAGTGAATCGTTACTTAAGAGTGAGGTACTTCAATTGGTGTGAATAAAAATTCACTCAATCACGGTTAACTCACTCAATCAAAATTTCAAAATTGAAGATTGGAAATGTCGAAATGTTGAAATTTTTCTCAATTTTCTTTTTTATTTGGGTTATACTCATGTCTACGCCAAAAAGTGTTTTTATATTTTCTTCTATTTCTTTGAGGGCATCCAACTTTTTTTTTTCATTAATGGCGTCTGGCTTTTTTGAAAAAGGCATGGATCGGATGTACTTCCACCAAATTAATAAAATCATTTTCCTCGATACTGAACTTTTTTTGTTGCCTTTCACCTCATCTATCATTTCTTCAAACATATCGGATATTTCACTTTCATTTTCCATTGTTAAAAATTATATTTCTTGAGCTGTAATTTTTTCAAACGCAAACGTACACGAAAGAATTCAAACGCGAAATGAATTTCAAGATTTGAGGGAACTAAACAGCACACTCAAATTTTACTGAGTGCTCACTCACAAAAAATAATTTTAGTCACATCAAAATGGAGTGTTCACTCTGCTGTCAAAAAAGTTTGAGTGGAGTGCTTCGTTAAATTTAACGAAACTAATTTTTTATTCACACCAAACTCAGTTTTTATTCACTCCACCCATTATCTCACATTTTGTTTTCATTAATCATAATTTATATGAATTTATATAAATTCACTTTCTTCATTATTTCACTTTAATTTAAAAATCACTCCAATTTATAATGTTTTATAATGTCAACTGTGCAGACTGCATGTTTGATCACACAAAAATCAAGTGTCTTTTGACATTAGTCAAATCAATCATTCAATCCATCAATTGGTAACCGAACAACCAAAACTGATGTTTGTGCTTGACATGTGCGAATATTTGACGATCGAGCACAATTTGTGTGTTGGACCACACACGACACATTACATTATATGTGCAGTTCACGACACTGTTCGGAAAACGCCTTACTATTTGTTCACGACACTTTTGTGCTTCATTGTGTCATACACTAGTGGATGATAAGTGTCTGTACACAAATGGTTGACATGTTCTCATAAGCACGTGCCCAACATATAATGTACACAAATGGTTGATAATGTGCTTATAAACATGTGTCCCATAAATAATGTACACAAATGAATGATATGCGCTTATAAACGTGTGTCCGCGCATATAGCGAACAAAAATGCTGGAAGTTATCAGTATTTTCTGCAGTTCCAGTTTTGTGTGATAAATCGAAATAGGTATATACCTATATATTTACGTATATACATATACAGTACGAACTCGATTTACGCAACTAATAGAAATTAGGGCAGTTTCAATTACCGAGGTTGTTGCTCTTACCGAGTCAACATTTTTTAGAACAAAAATGGATGTATTTTAAGAAATGACAATCTTTTTGCAGGGATAATAATATTAAAAGAACTTAATATCATTGTTACAAAAACTAATTTTTAATCATAAAGTAAAAAGACAGAATGTATGCAAAAGTTAATACAATTCAAAGAGAAAATTATGGTTGACTTGTGAATGTTATATTTTTCACAAAGTACATTTACCGATACACCCTTATCAATAGCGGATAAAATTTCACTTTTTTGTTTTATAGATAATTTAACAATATTTTTTGTAATACCCATGCCTAGCGAAATATAAGTCACTGCTTCAAAAATTCACAAACAAATGATAGTACAAATAAGAAGCTGATTGAATTAACGTATTATGTTATATGTACTTCGTAGAACAAGTTAATCCACATGACAACATAGCCGTTAAAATCATTTGAACAAATATGTACATGCATATACAAACACAAATAAACAACAGACGAAAAACTGTAAAATAACGGTGAAATAACTAACGCGAAGGAGAACATATAAAAGAAATCAAAAGGAAAACAGAACAAGAGGAAACACATAAAAAATATTTAGGTTGCACTAATAGAGGTAACCTTTTTAAAAAGTTGCACTTATAGAGTCAAGAAGGCTAAAAATTTAAGTGTTGAGAAAATCGAGGAGTTTCGCGAATCGAGGGTTGCATTAATCGAGTCCGTACTGTATATATTTACGTATATCATATTATATATAACAACAAGTTGATTCTTCAAATTGTCTAATATAACGAAAGTGAAATCATTACATATTGTACAAAATAGTGGCATATTACTTTTATTAAAAAATTTTTGTACCTGGGCAACATTTAATATTAGAATCTTACCTGTAGGGTGAATACACCAGTCCTTTCTGTCCAGGTATATTGTGCGTTAATAAATCCAATGAAATGATCTTCCTCATGACATATTTAACACCTTTGCGAAGATCTCCTACTATTAATCCTTGAAGCCGCAGAGCCTATATAAATTAGTTAATTAAACTAATTAGTTTAATTAATTAGCCATTAATTTGCACAAAAAAAGTCTATTTTAATTCACCACTTTCGAAGGAATTCTCTGAGTTCGTTAGAGTTTATTTTTTTTTCGCGGTACGAGGATTCAGAATTTCGGGATTCATGATCAACAATAATATTATCGTCATTTGCAGCACTTGTTTCTTCAGGGGTGTTTAGGGTGGTATTCTCCAACATGGATATATCCGTCGGATATATTTTAGCCGGATACAATTTTAGCTTATTCATCAACCTAGATAAAATTTGTATTCGAACTTCGTTTTCGGGTCGAACATGTGTGTCAAACATGTCAGCTGATTGCATTTTTATATTACAAAATGAAAAAGAGGTTCTGAAATGTGATAATTATATGCAAAGATGATAATACAGTATTACTACATTATCTTTATTTGTGCTGTTGCTGTTAATAACAAGGTTATGTTCGAACGATGTTTATAATACCACTCCGAGGTTGTCTTAAAAATATCCGAGTAGTGTTTTATCCAGGTTGATGAATACACTTTATCTCAGATGAAAGATAATCTATGTTGGTGAATACCAGCCTTAGTGTTTCAGTTGAGTTTAATTCGCTTGTACTTTATTAATGGTAGTAGTCAGCATGGTATAAAGAGTACAGGTATGGTCTTAGCAGTCATTTTGGTTACGCATCAAATCATATGTTACAGACATTGGGCAAAAAGTGTTACCAGAAAGTGTATATATATTTAAAAAATATTCATTATTCAATATTTCGTTATTGATTTTTCTGTGTGTAGAATAAAAATTAAAATAGTCTTAAAATATAAAAATAAATTTATTAATTAATTATGTACAGAATACATCCAGAAAACATATATTTTTTATTTTATACAACAGAGAAATTACAGAATGGCATTGGTAACACCAAAATTACGACAAAGTTATCAGCTGAAATCGCGAAGTAACCAAGATGGCCGCATACCATGTGACCTAAGACCAAACCTTTATATTCTATTAACCTTGGTAGTCAGTATGCGAATATTTTTAGAATATCGCCTTAGCCTTGATCTCTTTTCGGTAATTATAGTACTGATTTGTAAATCCTACATATAGTGCACGTTATTACTTCCCGGTTGATGGTCTGACCATAGTGCTTTTCTTTCTACATATATGTATAATTTAACTTTTAAATTTCATGTTAATTTTTGTGTAAAAATAAGCATAGATATTAATTGTTTTTCATTAATTAAAAATAGTTGTTTTGTATTTAATTAAAATTAATACAAAAAAATTGATGGGAAAAAGGAATGATACGCCCCTGGATGGGGTCGAACCATCAAGCTTTCGGTTAACAGTCGAACGCGCTAGCGAATTGCGTCACAGAGGCATCTTTTTATATTTTTACCATTAATTTCCAATATAATTAACTAAACAAGTTAGAAATAGTTGCCATTTTACCCAAACGTAATTAATAAGAATAAGAACAAATGAGCGATCTAAGTATTAACTGACGTTAATAAAATTTTAATGAAGGAACTCTCCAAAAAACTATCCAAAGAATTAAAAAACATTAGATAATGGTTATAAAAGACACAATAACGTTTACATTTATAAAAAATTAAATATATGTACTTGCACAATATGTATATGTAATAACATGTAGATCTATAAGTCCCAAGGCTAACTATTACAACAACAATTTTTTGGAAAAAGTTCCTTTATTCATTAACATAATCTCCCGCAAGTGCGATACATTCATCTAACGCTTTTTTACTTTTCTATGCCGGCCGCGAAGAATGTTTGGTCTCAAAATAGACGTTATTTTCGGCAATCACTTCTTCATTGGACTCAAATATCTTCCACTAAAGCATCTTTTTGAAATCTGCGAACAGCTAGTATGAGCCAAATCTAGAAAATATCATAGGTCTGGAAGCAATTTAAAGTTTCATCCGATTTTGACATCATCCGTTGTTGTTTTTGCTCCATTGAGAGCAAACGCGATAACCATTTTGAAAAAATACACCTAAGGATGGTATTCACCAACATAGATATATCCGTCGGATATACTTTAGCCGGATACAATTTCAGCTTATTCATCAACCTAGATAAAATTTGTTTTCGAACTTCGTTTTCGGGTCGAACGACGAACATGTGTGTCAAACATGTCAGCTGGTTGTATTTGTATATTACAATATGAAAAAAAAATTCTGTGATGTGATAATTTTTTTTTTTTTTTTTTTTTTTAATTTAAATATACTATATATACATACAATGTATATAGTATATATTACGTGCACGCGGATACTCTGTTGCTGTTAATAACAAGGTTATGTTCGAACGATATCTATATAATACCACTCCGAGGTTGTCTTAAAAATATCCGAGTAGTGTTTTATCCAGGTTGATGAATACACTTTATCTCAGATAAAAGATAATCTATATTGGTGAATACCAGCCTAAATGTTTGTGAAATATCCTGTAAATACTACTAAACGATATATATGTAAGCTACCTCAAGTAACTTTATTTTACGATTATTCATCACGATTTGCAGCGTTTTTTTAATGTTTTCTGTAGCAATAGCTTCATTTGATCGGCCAGAGCGTTTAGGATTTATTATGACTGTACGACTGCATTTGAAATCAGCGTATTGTGTATTGAAATGAAAACTACATTGAAAAAAGCGCATTGAAACCGCATAATAATTTTGAAGCCATTGTCGAGCTTGAACAGTATTTTTCTCTGTTTAAAAGCAAAGTTTTATCAATATACATAAAGTAAATTTTCCAACTATATTTTCCAAAATTTTGTTGGGAATAATTTTCTTCAAAACCAACTCAGCGACGGTTAATTAGTGACATCTATAGCAATTACGTATGTACATTTTGAATATTAATTAATTGTTTTTAATAAAATTTATTAAAACTTAATGAATTTTCCATGAAAAATCATTGTTTTTCTCTTCTAATGATGACATTTATGGTTGGTATTGATTTCAATGATCTGAATGCAGGACAGGACAAATTTTACCACTTTAAAACGATGTTCATGCATTAGATTTTCACTAAACTTTTAACGGTATTTTTATGGTCACTTTTGAAATAATAAAATTATGATGGTAAATCAATTTTTACAAAATAAAATTCATTGATTCATTCTATTTTTCAGCGACAACAAGCCATCCAGACCTGGATTTTACAGTAGTAGTAATCTATTTGCAAGAAGAAGAAATGTAAAATTCATATATATTTTACGCTGCAGTTGCGCCCGAATTGCGCGATGGCAGTTACATTTAATTAATCATTGTAAAATAATACTCATCCTAATCAATTTTTGAAACTTAAAGTAATTTTATTATACTTTATATCAATTTTTGAAATTACAAGGAGAATTTTGGGAGCTGTAAAAGAAGGAGATTTTATTTTATTTTTATTTTTATTGTAAAGTGAGGTCAAAAAAGAAAAAAAAAAGAAGGAGATAGTTAAAGAATAAGGATCAGTATTTAACGTTTTGTTTGTATATTAATTTAAGCTGCATCAGTTGTTTAACGACGTTGAGATAGTGAGCGTCATTAAGTTTAATAGATTGGCGGTGGTTGGGCATCTGGGCATTTGGGCATTCATTCATTTTTTATATATTAAACTTTTTATATTTTAGATTTAATTTATCCTCGAATTCCAATTTATTTATTTTGGTTTCTGTTTTTCTTTTGTTTTAATTTTCAATTATTTATTGATTTTAATTTTTTGGATTGACTGATGAAGACCTGTAAATGGTAAAGATCAATAGGCTGTCGCATATAGTTCGTCTCATAAGGTATATCCGGTCTTGTCTACAACCTACAACCTTTAAATATATAATATTATACAAAAAAATATACATATCTTGCATATTACTACTAGAATAAAAAAAAAAAAAATAAAACAAAACCAATAAATCATGAAATAAAACGTTGCATTGTTTATATACATATGTATGTGAGTAATTTCAATTGTTTCGATGATGTTTTTTTTAATTTTTATATTGTGAAGCTCTTATATGTATGTACCAGGGATGATATGAGCTTATATGAAATTGTACTTTTCATTTTATTAAAAATGTACCATTTAACTTCCATTTGTACCAGGATTAATTTACTAAAAACATAACATATATCTATCTTATACGAGTACTACACGTAGCTTACTTGAATCCTCAATACAAAGTAAAATTTTTATTTAATAGAGTTCAGTCTAATTAATTTATTTAAAAACTCAACAAAGTAAAATTAACAAAAAAAAACATTATTCCCATTACAAAAAGAAATATAAAATTAAATAAAAAAGTAAGGAATTTGTTTTGCAGAATAAATTCATATAAAAATCTATCTGATCTCTAGATCAGCAAAACAAACATATAATTAAATATTATTTATCATACGTCTTCCACCTCGTTATTGATATTTTGATCTTGTAGTAGTACTGTTTTGTCCAATTTACAATCGAAGCAACATGTGGAAGTCGACTTTAAAAGGTTCTTTGTTTTGATCAAAGATGCTACTGTATATCTACAGCAAGCCTATTCCTACATTTTTGGTCTTTATAAGATTTTATACAATCAAAATTTTTGTAACTTCTCACAAATAAAATTCACGCAAAAACAATTATGCACATTATACAATACATACGTATAAAAAGTTGGGCTAAAAGTTTTTTAAGTTGGACGGAAAAATTAAATTCGATTTTATTTGAATCAGGCTTGAATGTACCTATAAACATCGGCCGTTGTACCTTTGTACTCCTTAGTCCCTATAATTGTATCAAAAATGGTACAACTGTACGCTTCGTAACATCCCTGATATGTACATACGTTATTCCGTTTACAAGTGCATAATATAGTCACGTGTAGCTGATTATATGTATTGTATAATAGTTAAAAATGACAAAAAATAGACAAAAATAAATTTACTTCAGAAATACATAAACATATAACAAATTACAGTCACTATAAATGACGAAGATGAATTACATGTACAACAGAATAAAATACCGTCGTATTTCTCACAAAATTCAATCTCAAACGATCGAAATTTTTTCATACATATACTATATAGTATATTAGTATAGTCCTTGTTCTGTTCTAATATTGTTCATTGCGGTGCAAAATATACACAAGCCATCATAATGACATTTTAGTATAAAGTAAAAAAAAATCATCATTTGGTCATTTTTTCTATATAATATGCCATATATGTATTTAGTAAATATCAACGTCATCAAATTCTAACATTTTTTTTTTCAAAGAGTTTAGTAGTGATGGGTATAATAATGGTAAATATTCTATTTTAGCCGCAATCTCTGATGTTTTAATCAAAAAACTAACAGCATATACATATTTGTATGGGTTGGTCGTATCCCCAATATGTATGTATGTAGGTATAATTGTTTTTTTGGTGATTTTCTTATTCTGATAACAATAAAAGAGGATATTATATGAATTTTCTTCAGTTTTTCCTTTTCATTTATTGTTAAAAAAATGTCAAAAATTTTCCCCCTTATGGTTGTAACTTTTCGTTCTTGCGTGATTTGTTATATGCTGCAAATTTATGTGATTTTATATTCAAAACAAAACAAAAAATATATATTTTTTTTCTTCTGGAAAAAGTTAAATAAAATGAAATTACAAAAAACGACTAGGTTCTCTAAGTAAATAGCTGGCTGGGCTCATAATCAAGTAAAAAAAATTATTATCAGCTCACATATAAAATTACATATACATATTTATCATTAGTAGATATCCTATATTTATTCTCCCCCAATATATAGAAGGTTAGATTAAATTTCAATTGATTATTTTTTATTCATCTTTTTGCAGCATTTTTCTTGTGATATTCAGAAATCTGTGCTAATGTTTAAATTAATGTATGTAAGTAAAGGGTCATCCAAAAAACGCGCCTATATGTTTCTTTTAAATAAAACACAAACTATTTGCAATTTTTTCAAGCTGTTTTTTTTTATTAAAAGTATGATCCATTACAATTATAAGTGGAATAGAATATCATTCAAATGTCCACCACGACTGCGTCTGCAGGCATCAATCCGAATATCGAAATTTTCAATGACTTTCCGACATGTTGCTGGTGTTATTTCACGAATTGCAACTTGAATGTTGTTCTTTAGATCATTAATTGTTTGTGGCTTGTTAGCATACACTCGACTTTTCAAAAAACCCCACAAAAAAAATCTAATGGTGTTAGATCACATGACCTTGGAGGCCAATTGAAATCTGCATTTCGTGAAATTACACGTTGAGGAAATTTTGATCGCAAAAACGTAATGTTTTCTCGAGTTGTGTGACACGTAGCACCGTCTTGCTGGAAATAGACGTCAGACACATCAATATGACTCAACTGTGTCCATAAAAAGTCTCTCAACATTGATTGGTATCGCTCAGCATTCACAGTAACAGCATTTCCAGCATCATCTTCAAAGAAAAATGGCCCAATAATTCCATTTGCACAAAATGCACACAAACAGTAACTTTTTTTGGGTGTAGAGATTTTTCATGAATAACACGAGGATTTTCATCACCCCAGATACGACAATTTTGCTTATTGACGAATCCATTCATTGTGAAATGAGCCAATTATTTACACCAAAAAAATCACGAATTTTGCGATGGGTATTTTTCAAAGAACGCCCATTTTCATAATAAGTTTGAATGATGTAAACGCGTTGTTGCAATGTGAACCTGTCCATGGTTAAAACTGTACTACCTTCTACTAAAATAAAATGGCTTATGTCATTTGAAAAGATGTCACGTGTAAAAATTATATAGTGCTGACATCTAGGCGTCACATTTGGATGACCCTTTATTATATGTATTTATGTGTACGTTAATATACGATCTTATATTTAGATGCGATGTATATTTCACACATAAATACAACGAAAGATTATTGAAATAAAATATGTAATTATAACGAGACTTTACAAAACGAAATTTTCATGAGAGCCGCCAAATTACGCAATATACAAAGCTTTTATTTAGGTATCTACTGAGAAAAAAAAAGTTTAAAAAAAACGAAGCAGAAAAAAAAATTTAATTATGTGTGTGAGTGTATGTACGTGTAAAGTTTAAGAAAGAATACGCACACCCGTGATCACAAAAACTGCATCACTCATAGAACACGAAATTAAAATTGTTTGGAATTCATATACTTTTCCTCTTATCCTAGAAGTGTTTCAATGTACATACTAACACCGCTTCTACATTCAATACAGTGACTCAACTTCGACTTTGATTTAATGGATATGCATTAGAACTTCTACATTCAATATTCAATGCAGTAGGCTTGACAGCTACTTTTACATGATAAGCATACTGTGAAGTCAAAAGTCGAAGTCCAAGTTGAAGTCACTGCATTGAATATTGAATATAGAAGCGGCATAAAAATGTAAACTTTATACTTGTATGCGTATGTATGTACATATGTATACCTAATTTACCTGGACATTTAATTGGGGATATAATTTGGAGTGGAGCGTATATATTTGCCGCATTTGTATTTTAAAGCTGGCATTGAAGAAGCATAGATATTACAAGAATTCAAATTTTAAAACGATTCAACGAAGATTTAGTGAGGAATCTGAAAAATGCATTTACTTACGCCTAAAAATGATGTCATGAATATTTTACAAAGGTGAAGCTGTTATTTCTGCAGTGAGTATATGTGTATAAGAATATATAAGAAGAAAATTGTATATAAGAAATAGTATATAGTCAAAGTGAGAAATAAAGAAAAAACCAAATTTTCAATTATTCAAATGAATTTAGGAAAATTCACATCTAAGCACTTTACTATCTTAATTCTTGTTCATTAATTGGGATTGTATTTACCTTTTTTTCACCTTTTTTTATATATTTTTTTTTAATATTCACATAATGTATATTTTAATTAATTAGAACAGATATTTATATATTTTATTTCTTAATTGCTTACAAAAAATTGTAAAAGAAAATATAATTTATAGCTTCGAAAAAGATTTCTTTTTAATTAAAGAAAAAAAAAAAATTAAACAAAACAAAAATCTTCTTTTGTAAAGGTACCTATTGAAAAATAATTAAATAATAATTTTTATAAAAATTTAATTATTCGATTCGAATATTCTATTTCAATATAAAGGTGTAAGTACAATAACATATTATATGAAAAATACTTTACGCGATGTGTTTCATAATAATATCCTATCCATATCTGAAATTTCACAATAGTTATGTGTAAATCTGGACATTTTTTTAAAGTGTTTTCACTCTACTTCCACCTCACTTAATTGCCTGCCATCTCTTTGACTTCAACCGAAGTTTTTCTATATGTTTCTGCTTCAGTCTTTAGATTTTGCTTCCAAAACATCTTTAATCTACCTTTCTTCCGTGCTCCTCGTGGATTTATTTCGATTGTTATACGAGCAATGCAGTTTGACAGAATTCTGCGCATCGCATGACCAAGTCAGCTCCACTTTCCCTTTCTGATTCTGACTGATCTCAAATTCCATTCCATCGGTATCTATTTACAAAAATCCCAGAGCTCATCAGTGTTTAATATTTTTCTTGATCCAAAAATGTAAATTATTTTTAAATCATACGTAGGTAGACTTGAACGTACTTAGTACGAACTTAGGTTTTCTGTTTGTCGTAATAATTTCTTTCAAACACTCTGCATGATGGCTGAATAATAACACAATTAAGTCGTTAAAGAAAAGCTCATCTCCATTTTTTGAAAATGTGCGATGTCAAATAGTGCTTTGATGCTTCTTGTTAAGTTTGTTTGTTATATATTAGAGGTAGGGAATTCATATATAGAAATTGATAATATGAAGTTTAGCTATTATGACTTAAATATGTTATTATTCAGCCAGGCTCTGCAATATGCTGCGTATACATGAGCCAATCTGGTTGCGTAACCTAGTTTGCCAAGTGTCAACTGAATTTTCAAATTTCAATATGGATTATGTATAACGAGAGTTGACAGTGTGTGAGCATAGTATTTCAGTTTTTAAACTCGTCTGTGTTTTCGTACTGCGATCACCCATATACTTGACAAAAAACTATGCCTGACGAATTTTCCATTGAATTTACGGTTTCAATCGGATAAGCGAGATAATTACCAGTTTACCACCAGTTGATCAGTCAATTGGCAAAGATCAAAAATTGGCTACTCTGTGAAACTGTAGTATATTCTATGATATTGGCTATTATTTTTAAATGCACTGTATATGTATATGTGCATGTGTGTGTGGGTGGTGTAGGGCATATGATATGATGTATGTATTCTTTTTGCGTTTTGTTTGTAAATAAATTGAGTAAAAACAAAACTAATTTAATAAAATCATAATAAAAAATAAAGTTTAGAAAAAAACAAAAAATTGCATAAGTACTCCATACTTCATACTTGTATCTGCAATGGAATACACATCATATGCTATTTTATTTATTAAAAAAAAGTAATAATATACTGTAACATACATATTCACATATATTTTTTATATTTTTTGATATCATTAAAGCACATACATGAGTGTATACATATTATTAGAAAAATTTTTGAAAATATGTACATATACCTATTATTATGTTCGTATATAAATGCATAAATCCTGAATAAAGAAAATCTATAATTTTTATGTTTAAGAATGTAAAGTAAATACTGTCTATTCAATGTTATGCCATCATCATCGCTATGATTCTATGTTATGTGATGATGATATTCTATGCTGATGTTATGTATGTACAGAGGACATATGATCTTATGTATTATGATATAAATCAAATTACTTTACGTTACATACCAACATGTATATACAAAAATAGCACCTGGTGCATGAATTTCAATCATCTAACAGATTATGTATACTATTATATATGAAAATAAGAGCTGATGATGACGATGAGTTTCTTTTGGATTGGTTTTTTGGTTTTTTTTTTCTTCTCTTCCTTTTCGTATACATTACTATTTATTTATATTATATTTTTTCACTTTACTATTTCTTATTTTTCTTCGTCAGCCACAACAGCAGTGGCATAACTTGTCAAATTCTTCTTTTGGATTGAGATTCCATCTAAAAATTCTTCTATCTTGTACCATTCTTGTACCTTATGCTTGTATACGTATACATTTGGATATTCAAAAAGGGTGATTCATTGTACGGTTTAAAAAATTATTAAAAAAAATGTAATTATAAAAATTTCATCAAGAAAAAGAACAATCGAATAGTATGTAATTAATTTTTTGTAAATTATTTTATTCAAAGTTAGGCCGTAGCTACGGTTTAAGTGGTCCATTTAATAGGTCAAATTTTGAATTATTTGTCCGGGCATTACCTTGCGTTTACATTATCTTGAAAACATGAACGTCACACGATAAATTTCTGAAGAGATGCATAAAAGTGTAAGAAAAGGGGAAATCATGGACGTTCATGAAATTCAACCTGACTTAAATAGATTTGTTTCATGTCTTATTTTTATGTTTTAGTGTTGAAATTATGCTGAAAATCAAAATTATAAAAATTTTGTTGACAATGCCAACAAAATATTATACTACTACTAGAACAAGAAACAAGAACTTGTGATTGCGACATGAAAGTCATTATGTATGAATGATATGTACAGTTCCATGAACAAGAACATGAACAAAACAAAATAATGTAAACGCATCATTACGTTTGCAATCAGCTGCTCCAGGTAAAAATTCCTTAATGGATTCCATGTTCCATGCTTCACGAGCTGTATGATTATTAGTAGCGGCATCTTAATGTGGTGCGATGGTGATATTATTGACGTTTACATTGTGTCCATCCTCATGAAAAATATGGACCGGAGATTCCACTAGCCCATAAATCACAACAGGCAGTGCTTTTCTCTACGTGTAATATCTTGATCTCTTCGGGTTGTTTATCAGTTCAAACACGACAATTTTGTTTACTAAAGTATTTGTTGAGCCTCAGAAATGTGCTCGGGTTGTAGTGCTGATATGTAAAATTAACTTCACAATTATTTGAAGACAGGACATTGAGATAAACCTTTTCCATTATGAAATGGTAATAAATAGGTACTGAAGCATTAACAACTCACCTGTGATATGTCAAAAAGATTCATTTTGAAAAAAGTACGTTATGAGTCACGACAATGAATAATCACCCCGCGATAGTATACTCTCGGATATTATAGCAAAAAATATTATGACATGATGCGGGTGTAGTGAAAAAAAAATGTAAGTATACGTATATGACATTATAATGATATGTACATACAAACAAACAATTTTATAATAAATGTACATACACACAAAATGCTTTGTGTTGTCATAATTTTGATTCTTCTGATCTGTAGATTCATATAATGTGATATTTTATTATTTTTTTTTTGTCGAAAATGTTTTTATGCGCTCAACGTACCACATACTCGTACATATACGTATGCAGAACTACGTACCTATGTATGAATACTTCGTTGTTTTCTGTTAAATGGTAAATTATATTGTAGTGTACTCGTAGAATGTATTATACTTTTAGTGATTCGCTTTTTTATTTTTATTATTACAGCAACGTATGTGTACCTGTCATCACATCATAGATTTCTTATTCGGAATTTTTACTTTATCACTGCTGCTGTTGCTGCTGCTGCTGTGTATAGATAGATAAATATATTTTAACAAATTCTTATGAATATTAAGAAAAAAATTCAAGGAGTCTGAGAAATAAATGAATAAAATACATTTCAGGATGTATAATATTACATACAGATGTACATATATACGTACGTATAAATATTTAAAATGTATATATATAAGATAGTATAAGTATATACACATAAATATGCGAATATGAATGTAATACGTACATACACATACGTTGACGTGATGATATTAAATATTTGTTGTTGTTGTTGTTTTGAATTTAGTGACGAGTAAACAGTCAGGATATGTATACATCTACATACTTTAAGAATATATGTATACCTACTACATATATTTTTTATCTGTTTCTGTGTATACGTTTAATGCTACTTCCTATTGAATCGGATGAAATGTGTATAATACACACGTATACGATCTTCATGATGATGATGATGATGATAATGTTGGAGACGTAGAATTCATTTCCTGATAATGGTTATGTACAATATATAAATATAACGAATATTATATACGAGTATTTATCGTATATGAGTAATTACTGTAAAGTAAAGTACTGTTGCTACTGCTGATGATGCTGTGTTACTGTTTTGGATATAACGATAGTGGGATGAGATTTATATATTTTTTTTTAATAATCTCTTTTGAACTTGTTTTCCTTTTCTTTTTTTATATGTTACATAAAAATAATGGTGTTTTCATTTTTACGCGTGACATTTCATTTCATTTCATTTATTGAGACTTTTTTTTTATATACATAGATTTTTACAAAATACAACTTATCACTAACTTAGAATGGCTGACTATACAGATTGTCTTGCCTACTAAATACAATATTAATAATGTGCGAATGAACTACACATCTGTGTACATTAGAGAATATGGAATTAAAAACGAAAATTTTTAAGTTGGCTTGCTCCCGGCTCAACTACTGCATTTTAGAGATTAAAAAAAAAAAAAAAAGAAAAATAATAAATATATACATATATATATATATATATATATATATATATATATATATATATGTAACATATTCATTGACTTTCAGCAACATACAGTGCACATAGGAATTTTTATAATCATAATGTAACCTTTCCTTTTCTATCTCTCTATTTTTAACATATCTATATTATACTTTTTATACACTATTGTTACATTTATTTATTTATAAATGAGACTATATTTACATTTAATACATGGCATTGCCAACTTAAAATTAATGTATCATTTATTAAGATTAGCTTATATTTACATTTACATTTACATTATATAAGATATAAGTTGTCCTATGAATAGATTAAATTTTAAATTTAAATATAAATAATTTGTTAATCATAATGATTAATTTAAGAAAAGGAAAGGATATTTTGCTAAGGCACCAAGTAAATTCGAGGAAAACTCACTTCATTATGTTATCTTGTTTTTTACCCTCTGTACATATTTGGTAGGGCTTTGGCATAAAAGCCCAGTTGTAAATCTTGGCTGTTTATTTCGAACTGAGTGATACTGTCTTTGTGAACAATATTAAAGGGCGAGAGATAATAGTTATTAAAAATTGAATCAATGTAGTTATCATTAAATAATTTTCTAATTTGTTCATCAGGGTGAAATTGCGCACGACTAATAGATCTTTTAGCTAAGCTTATTAAGTATACCATAAGCGGGGTAACTTTGGTTTCTTTATACAAGGTTTTATTGGAATACCACTTCTTGTTAGGTCTTCTATGTAGTCCTGTGACAAATCTGAGAATTGTTCTTTCATATTTTTCAAGTTCTTTCGCCACTGTGGGTGAGATAGTAAACCAGAATACAAATGCGTAAGCGATAACTGGGCGTATGATTGTTTTGTATAGGAGTAATTTAGTCTTAAGGCTGACATCTCGGGAGTTAAGTAAGATTTTGATCCTAGAAGTAATAATTTTTGCTTTTCGCAGCATCATTCTAGCATGAGAGTTAAATAAAAATCTTTCATGAACTTGCACACCAAGGTATTTAATGCTATTTTTCTTCAAGACCTGTTCACCTAATAGATTCAATGAGAGAGCTTTACTTTCTGGTACTGTTAAATGGTGACCCTTACCGCTTGCATTCCTTATACAGATCATCCCACTTTTAGTGGGATTTACTTTAATACCCCACGTCAGATAATACTTTTCTAGGATGTCAATTGAATTTCTGATTTTGGACAGTGCTAGAATAGGTCTTTCTCCATTTGCAAGAATCAGAGTATCATCGGCATAAAGCAATGATTGAACCTGACTACTATTTTTACTATTGAAGGGAAAGTCACTTAAAAAGACATTAAAAAGTTTCGGGCCAAGAACAGAGCCCTGAGGCACCCCCGATTGTACTAAAACTCTTTGAGATTTCTCATTATTTATTACAATTTGTAAAAAGCGATTTTTCAGAAAGCTGTGGAGAATTTTGAGCAGTTGTGGAGGGCAGTTAAGTTTATATAATTTAAAAATAATGCTATCAGACCAGACTGTGTCAAACGCTTTTTCGACATCAAGATCTAAAATAACAGTGGACTTTTTCTGTCTGAGATTTTTAATTATAGCATCTGAAAATGTAAGCAGAGCCTGTTCTGTGCCAAACTTTTCTTTGAAACCAAACTGATTCCAGGATATAACTTTATTTTCATAACAGAAGCGATCAAACCTAACCGCAATGACTCTTTCAAAGATTTTGCTTAAGTTTGACAATAGGGAAATTGGTCTAAAGTCTTTAATTTCTTTTGCAGAGTCTTTTTTAGGTACTGGAATTAGTTTAGCAACTTTCCAGTTATCAGGAAAGTACCCATTATTAATACAGTTATTTATTAGAATAGTCAGCAATTTGTCTAAGCTAACAGTACATTTTTTAATTATAAAATTTGAGATATTGTCAAAACCTGTTGATTTTTTGTTATTAAGTTTGGAGCGTATTTCTTCTATTTCTTCAGCGTGACAAAAGAGGGGGGAGCTTAACGATCGGAGAGATGTTTCTGTGGAGTTAAATGTGACAAGGTTATTGTTCCAGAAAGATACTTGTTCGGCTATTTCCTCAACTTCACGATTTATGCTTAAATCGTGCTGAGGAGATTTGACCGAATAAAGTTTAGAATAAAGGTCATGGAATGCCGACAATTTTTCTTGAGTTGTAGATAAAGAACGACTTTCAAAATTTAAGGTGTCACGATTAATGTTAACTCCAAACCTTTTCCTATTCGTTAGGCGGTCAATTTCCTTCCAGGCCTGGGGAGAGGGTTTAATTTTCTGAAGTCTTTTTCTAAGATTTGAGTCAAGTTCAATTTTAACTCTGTCTCTGATAATTTTCCCTAGGCATTTAGTCCTAGCACTTAATTCGACATATTCAGTGTTGACACAATTTCTATATCTTTGGAAGATTCGTTTTAGCCTGGTTAACCAAGCTCTTTTAGTTTCAATTAACTTTTTGGTAGCTGGAGAAATGCAATCATATTTATCAAATTTAAGTACAATTTCTTTTGAATTCTTGTTAGCAGCAAGAATTATATGGTTACTGATCAAAGTAATAAAATTGTCTATTTCTAGGTTACTGAGATTTCTATTACAGGGAATATTGACAGAACTGAGTAACTTATTCAAATAAGTATGAAATTTTTCCCAATTTGTGTCTTTAAAACTTCTAAACGTCTTACGCTCCGCTTTAACAGGTTTAAGGCCAAAACTGTTGTTTTTCAACAACACCGCATAGTGGTCAGAGAAGGAAGCAATTGTTTCACAAGTCACTGTATATTGTCCATTTCTGTTAGTCAGATTCGAAGAAATAAAAAATAAGTCAATTATTGACCCAGATTTAGGAAATGTAGTGGACCTGGGGGAGACAATGTTGAGGGAGAGAAATGCACTTTGGAAGAACCAATTGTACAGGAGTTTTCCAAGAGCATTATCCTTAGTGTCACCCCAACAGGGATGCCTAGCGTTGAAGTCTCCTCCGATTACAACAAAGTCATAATTGGATGCTATAGTATATATAGTATTTAGGTCATTTATCACAGAGTTATTGGAAGTAGGCGGAATGTATATAGACCCAGCTAAAAGAGATTTTGTGTGGCCTAGGTTGTTTGTTAAGGAAATATTAACTAAACAACAAGAAATAGAGGTACAGTTTAAAATGACCTTTTGGCATCTAACATTGTCGGGGGTAATGACTGCGGTGCCATTTAAGGTATCATTTCTGAATACTTTATGACCCTTCAGGAATAATTTATGTTTGTCTTTTAAATGAGTTTCAGCAATAAAAGTAGCGAATGGTTTATGCTCCAAAATTAAGTTTTGAAGAAGCAATCTTCTATGGTGTGCAACTAAAGAGTTCACATTAATAGAGAGGAATGTATCAGGGTTCATTGACAATGAGCGAAGCAACAAAGGTTAAATATTCTTCGACTTTATCATCCTGATTTTGTATTTTCACGTATCTTGGCCAAAAGGCTCTAATTTTCTGACAGAGTAGCGAAAATGAGATTCCGAACAGTGACTTAGATTCATTAATGAAGTCAGTGAAGCTGTTTTTGACTATGCTTGAATTGTTGTTAGGATCAGATGAACGTAATATATCTGCATATGAGATATTCTTATTAGTGTGACTAACATGATGATCATTAATAGGGGGTCTCTCATTTTCGATGCTAACTCGGTTTATTGGAGTTTTCAGACTGTGCCACTCTTTATCAATTGTATTTCCCACGTGATTAATGACGGATTTATTTACATTATGTTTTCTTTTTTCCAACATTATTTTGGCCATCATTTTTAATTCATCACGGCGTTTCTTATATTCCAGGAAGGTAGGACAGCTAGTGTCATTGGCACTGTGACCTACTTTATCACAGTTGCAACATTTAATTGTACGATTTTCAACCTCAGTTTCAGCTTGAGGACAGGAATTACTTCGATGTGCTTCAGCACAATACATACATTTAACACCATTGGCACAGTACTCTGCACAATGTCCAAATTCCTGGCATTTGAAGCAACGATTAACCCCGTATCTTTTTAGTTTTTCCCACACCACTTTTTGGTTTAAGATATATCTGATTTTTGACAAATTTTTGTCCTCTTCACCTGCCTCAAGTTGAACAATAAAGCAATTGAGCGTCCAGTTATTTTGTCTCGATTTCGCTGTAGAAAAGGGAGTGACCTTAACGATTTTAACCTCCGGCAGCTTCTTATCATTGAGTTGGGTATTGATATCAATTTTAATTTCTTCAGGATCCGAACTGGCGTCTAATCCTTTAATAAGAAAAGTAGGTTTTCTTAGTTCTGAAGGTTTAAATGAAAAGGCTTCGGCCCTAGTATTACTTAAGACATCGATAATGCCTTTATGTACCCTAATATTGTTGACAAAGACTTTCAGTCTACAATAGCCAAGACAAATAAATTTATATTTTACTTCAATTTTAAGATCATTGGATATGGTTTTAATTACCTCAGTCATTAACTTGACGTTAAGTCCTGTAACAAAAATTGCAGGGCAGAATGAGTCCACCTTCGAAACCAAATTAGTGCCAGCCAAGCTTGAATTTTTATCAGTAGCACTATTGCCAACTTGTTTTTTATTTATGGAATTTATAGAGTTAGTATTTTGAACATTTTTATTATTATTAACTAAATTACTTGTACTCTTATCTACAATAATAGAGTTGACACTGTCGATATCTGAGAGATCATAGTCCATGTCATCATCAACATTGAGAGGTTCGTAATTCAACAAGGAGTATCTGTTACCTGGCAAGGTTTTCCGTGATGTATCTTGTAGTATTGTGTCAGTCTTCAGTTTTTTCTCATTTTCAGGTGTAACCGCGTTGATGCCTTTTCTTTTGGATTTTTTATTCTTTTTATAGTTTACTGTGATAAAATCATCAACTGAAACAGTTATATTTGAATGTTTATTCAAATTATGATTATCAGAAGATGACTTTGTATTCATAGTGGAGCCACCACTTTGGTAAGAATGGTCACATAGGCTAAAATTATTAATTGGTACACAATTCGATGTACTGTCGATTTCATTTGTACGAAAAGAACTAACTGGTACAATAAGGTTACTACTGGCAACACTCAAGGCTGGAGTAGTGATCATGTTTGTGTTAGTGATTTTTAATGTGTTGGTGCTAAAAGCACAGTTTGTTGTCGTGATGGTGTGCGTAAAAGACGCCGACGCCATTCCTGTTGATAAAATCATTGAAGGATTAGTTAACATGTTACCTGTGATTTCTATTGCTTCAGGAAACCCTTCCTCAAATTTTTCTTGGATTTTCCTTTTGTCTTCAGCAGTTAACAATAAGGAAGGCAGCTGGTTTCTAATTAATGGTTTTCCGGGGGGGTCTGTGCCACCCCCATCACATCCACTCATATCACCTTGTACTTGTTTTTAATAAAATTTTAATTAAATGATAATCCAATATTATTATTTCTGCTTTTAGATATTATAAAACTTTTACAATCACCAAAAAAAAATTTAATTAAATAGTTTATTTTTATATAAATTAATTATATTGAACTAAAATTGATAAGTCAAATAAAATTTAATGTTCACTCTTTTACCTAATATCGGAACGCAATTTTACGCGTGACAAACATTTGCGCATTAGTCCATTTTTTCTTTAATTATTTTTTATGAATTTAAATTTGTTTTAACAAGAAAAGGAATTAAAAAAAAATACATTCAAATATTCACTAATTTCTCATTTCAATTTGAAAAGATAAAAATAAAAATTGATTTTTTTATTTATTTTTTTTTGTGACTTTTCTTATTACACATACATCCCCTTCACATAAAAAACAATTGAATGCGGTTAATGGAACAACATCACATTCATGTTTCATATATTTATTTTTATTTTTTTTAATCATTCTATTTGTATGTATGAACGAGTATATTTTACCCCCAAAACTTTTTAAACACTACTATAGCAACGTCCTTTGAAATATATGTATGCATGTATGTACACAAAAATGATGTGTTCATGTATAAGTTATATACAGATACAGATGTATATTTTCGTATAAATCTTTTAATGAGGGTATCTTACTAATGGGAATATGTCATCATCATTATCATATACTATTACTATGTTATATACCTAACCTAACTTTTATATCCATATACATATAGATATTAATATAAGACTTCCTATAATCCTGTATATATGTATGCATTATTATATAATACATATGTATGTATTATAAGTACACAGTTATTTATTCCCTGAATAGCCATACTAATGATGTGATAAAACAGCACAAGGATAAAATATAGAGAAAAAAAAAATTTTGTATGTAAAAGTTTTTCCTCCTTTAAACATCATTAGAATTTATATATTTAAAGTAAAATGTATGTTATATAAAATTTTACGTATATATAAAAGTACCTATATACACATTTATGTAACACATATGTATATTATATTTATAATTATTTTTGAGGTTTATGTCGATTATACGAAATTGTATAACTATGTATATGTATGTACGTACCTACTTATGTATATAATATTTATAACAAATAAACATTTTCAAAAATAAAAGTTTTTAACTGAAAAAGCGACCGCACATTGTTTAAATACTGCCCAAAGGTATAAAGTGAAAGAAGTTATATAATAATAATTTGAGTTGGTGTCAATAAAAGGATATTATTATGTATGCAAATAATGGTTATTATATGTATTCTTATATAAATATAAATACTTAAAAAATTGTAGCATATCCTGCAAAAGAAATCTTGAATATTCTACATACTCGTAGATACTAACCATGTATTATGTAACGTACTTAGAACACGCAAAAATATATAATATGTATACAGTCAGAATAAAAAGTCATCGGGAAAAAGTTTATTTTTTTATTTTTATTTTTATGTAAGGGAAGATACAGGTAAACCGGGAAAAAGTAAAATTTGAATTTTGCATTTCAGTAAAATTAATCAAAAATAATTTATATTTATAGAACAACACAAATTTCAAACTATACATAAATTTACAAACTAAAAATTAATCGGAAACTAATGATATTAATAATGTAAGTACATATATGTCTACATTATTTAAATTAATAACGCCAAAAGGCCCTGGAGGGTCGTGGTGTGGGCAGGAGGGAGGCAGTTTACTGACCTTCTCTCCTTAATAAATAACAATAATAATAACATACATATTTACACATAACATGTCGAAGATAACGAAATGCTATTCATTCATAGCAGATTTTTCATTCATTCTACTAAAGTCTTACTCTAGGTTAGTTTTCTAAATTTTTGCAATATTTTGTCATTCTTTTGAGGTTTTTATGATATTTGAAAAAATTACATCTTTAATTCAAACTTTTATTTCAACAATTTCTTACTTTGAAATTTTTATGAAAATTTTATATGAAAGTTTACAGATTGTCAAGTTAACAATCAACAAGTTAACTCTGACCACAACAATCCCCATTATTTAGAATTTGTCCTTTTACACAATAAGTTCTACCTCTAACAAATGATAAATTATTGCTTACAGAATGAGATAAAGATCACTCATTAGCATTAGACTAATTCTACTCTACTTGATGATGACAAATAACTCAAATAATATCAGATAATTCTTGAATGCCTTCATTCAATTTAGGATGTATTTAAATGCAGACAATTTAAGAAAAAGAAGAAAAATCATTTCTAAATTTTTGGTATTATTTGCAATTTTTGCGCGATTATAGTGTTACAATACTGATCAAATCTGATCAGAAAACTTCCGAATTCGATTGTTGGTGATAAATAAAAGTAAATGACATATATAATTTACTTGAATTTCTAAGGTGCAAAGTTCAAATTTTACTTTTTCCGATGACTTTTACTTCGGACTGTATATTTAGCTATATGCACATATGCATGCATGTTATATGAAAGAAGATCATTAAATGAAATATTATAATGAGGAATAGATTACATAAAAAAGAAATACTCGCGTATACTCTAAATTGTTGTCAAAGAGAAAAATATTATAATTATATGTATATGTGATAACAACGGAAGTCTTACAATTAACTCTTAACAACAAAAAGAAAGAAAAAAAGAAAAACAAAAATAAAATAAAATAACAAAAAAATTTTAATATGTAAAAATATAAAATACATATAAAGAAATTAAGGATATAAGAAGTATACATATGTATATGAGTATTCATATTCATGTTCAGCAATTTTTTACAGAGTCCTTATGGTTATTGCATAACATTTATATGAATATTGTTACATATATGTAACATATAATTAACTTACTATTATACTTCCTTTATATTTTTACATACATACATATACTATATAAAATGAAGAAAATAAAAAAAAACAAAATCAAAAGAAAACAGATAACAATTATTTTCACTTTATTTTATTTCAATATAAAAACTAATTGCTTGATCAATTAATTTTATTCTGATTTGTAAATTATTACAATTTCTTTTCTATTTTTTTTTTTTGCATTTATTTATATTTATTTATATTCCAAGTAATAAGTAAAAGTACGCCAAATGACCCTATACATAAGTATGCATGCATTTATCAACGCCAACGCCGCGCCGCTTATAATATGCATTTCGTTCAAAATGTAATTTAAGATTAGGATTCGAGCTACATATCTGCTCTCCGAAGTTACTTAACCGATTTCAATGAAATTTGAAACATAGATACTTTGATAAGAATTGTGGTCCTTAAATGTAGCACTTTTTTTTTAAAAATGTCCTTGTTTCCTTTTTACAGGGTGTCAAAGTTGTCAAAATTGTGATTTTTCGGCTTCCAAATGAATCTCTACAGTAAACACTGATTGACCAATTTCTTTGAAATTTTGAATATAGCTAGCCTGAAGGATATTGTGGTTCTTAAATGAAGCACATTTTTGATTTCAGGTACTGAAATTTAGTTATAGTTCTTGAAAAAGGAGTTATAAAAGTTATGCAAAAGAATTTTTTAAAATTTTTGTATGTAAAGTCGTTATTGTTGTTTTCGAAATTTTACAAAGTCGAATCCTACTCTTAAGATAATAATATGCTGTATCAGGTATTATCAGCTTGAATATGGTTATTATATGTGCAAAAAAAAAAAAACGACAAAACAGACATTATAAAAAATATAAAAATAAATAAATACAAAAAAGTTACAGTCAAATTATTTTCATAGTTTTTTGTGAATTTTTGTTTCTTTTTATTTTCCAAATAGCAGTAATGATAAATAAAGGAGATTTATTCAATTCTTTATTTTTAATGTTACTATATGTACATAATAATAATAGATATGCACTGCACACATGAACATACGAGTATATAGTATCGTCGTTACATGCATGTACATACATTACACACATACGTACATTCAAAATGTAAATACCAACCAACACTTATACATACTATATGTTTTATTTGAATATACATATGTAGTACATATGTATCACACTGGTACATATCACACTTGGTACATATTACACTGGTATATGGATGCATCTGAATGCATATAGATTGAACGTAGACGTATTAATGTACAGATGTAAGCTTATTACATTATATTTATGCTGAAATGACAAAAAAAAGTAAAAGGAGTCTTTTGTGAAATTTCAGTTCATCTGCAGAATTACAAGATCTGCAATAAAGGATGACATATTTATCCTTTATCTCATTTGTATCATGGCATTATAACAATAAATAACTAAACACATATATCCATTCCAGTTTTTTTTTCGTCATCCTCTTCCTCCTACACTCACCAACATCATCGTCATCATCATTGTTATCGTCATCATCGTCATCATGAATTTGGCTTTATAGATTTGACCATATACAGTGTTGGTCATAATTATTTTTACACAAAAAACTTAAAAATTGCATTTTTTTTACACTTTTAAATGAATCAGTTTCATTTTTCTTTGTTTTTTTTTTTTTTGTGATTTTCCTGTGAAAAAAAATATATGTTTGTTTGTTTCAAACTAAATGATGAGTTAATTCTGAGAAAATTTGCTATGAGAAATTATTGCTTTGAATGCGACCACAGTTATTTTCATTAGGACATACATAAGTATATATTTTTATATGAGGAAATTTTATTAAACATTTTAGATGTTTTTTACAAAATCTTTTGACAGGAAAGTTTTACAATTTAAAAAGTTTGTATTTTGTTTTTAAATACTTTTGGGGATAGAAGACAGGTTAAGCTAAAGGACAGTCCAGATGAGGTTGATGAATTTTATTATTGACATCTATATGTAGTAGGTAGCAGTTTGAAAAGTTATATAGATATTTCATTCAAAAATATTATGAACAGATTAAATTTGCGCTGAGTACATAATGTTAAGAAAATTTATGATTCTTAGAAGAAGCGAACACTTTACGGACTTTTTAATATCAATAAAGCTTTCATTCAGGAAATTATTGCATCTTCCTTTAATGTCAGAAAAATTTCAACATTTTGTTAGCATAAATATTTCATAAGAAACACAAAAATCTAGTGAAAAAATATATTTGACCAATACTGTATTCGCAAATATATACGTATATAACACTTTCATATAGCTACATACCAAACATAATTTTGCTATGTACTTATGTGCTTTTCTTTTCCAATTTAGTATTGCATTAATTTATAAGATATAAAATCGAGCAATTTTAAAAATAGTATACAAGTATGTATTGTAAGTGTAAATTACGTATGTGTAAAAATATGTGCATTACGTATACATATGGATGCACATTATGTATCGTTATATTGTTGTTCATTTACACATTATGTACGAGTATATGTAACTTTCTAAATAAGTTTGAAAATCAAAAGAATTAAGATTATGACGATAATTCTATATAAAAGTAAATTAAAAGGACAAAAAAATCAATGAAAACAAAAGTTATTTTGATTCATACACAATTCAACTCTTATACACTCATATAAAACTGATGATTTAGATATACTCGCATATGTGTATCTAAGTATACACACCTACACTCGTTCATTATGCACTTATGTGTGTTCGATGTACATGCGGATGCGTTACATATAGAAAGTGACATCCTTTCTATTTTGCTGGACAATCTATTTTGAATGTATTTTATGTTTGAACCGGAGAAAACTGAATTTGATTCTTCCATATTCGGCAATTCGGTTTCCTAAAAAGTTTATTTCATCTTTTTATTATATCATCGCAACGACGTTTACCACAACAAATAACCTTTATAATAGTTGTCTAAACCGCAACCATACTATTATTGCCGTTAGTCTTTTTAGATTAATACGGTAATCCTTTGACGTGAGGGCTTTTATAATGTTTTATATACATATGTTACATATATGTATGTGCGTACTACACATACATACGTACATTTTTGTGTATAAGTATCAGTTTCTATATATTCGTATATACTTGTATTTTGTCCATATATGAATATGAGAATTTATATATGTAAGTAGACATTTTTTATACAGGGTGTCCCGCCTCGTGTGGTCAACCCGCACACAGTAGATACTTAGGTCTCGTCGAGACAAACAAAAAATCTTAGTGAACATTAATGTAGAGAGCGTTGTAATTCAACAACCTTTATTTTCTATTAAAAAAAATAGTAAAAAATCACTAAATTCTGACTATGAAACAGAATAACTCTTGAAAGAAAAATTGTAGAGAGGCATGTTTAGTATCATTAGAGAGAGGGGGAAGTTTTCTACAGATTTTTCTTAGACTATTTCTTCTACATAGTACATCGCAGTTCTTATATTTTGTTTCCTAGAAAAGGAGCAAAAAATCTTCGTCGACCTTTAGCGGCTAAACGGTTGAGATTACGACCACACACCACCGCCCCACCTCTGTACAATTTTTTGTTTGTCTCTACGAGACCTATCTACTGTGTGCGGGTTGACCACACGAGGCGGGACACCCTGTACATCATACATATATTATTTTTTCATATATTGTCTTTCTTATATTACTTCTTATACTTTATAAGGTACTTTACATCTAAGTAAGGGTAATTTATTTGTGGTTAAAGCTAAATGCATTTATATTTTACTGTTGTGATAGTGTAGATAAAAATTTTGAAACTTACATATACTGATATACTATGTATGGGCTGAAATTTCAAAATGAGCTCGCCAGCTTTTGAAACGCGACCTTCCGATAATGATACTTTGGAATGTCCTCTTTAACATGGTACACGTCTTTATTGGATTGTTTTACAAAGACCGTTATTTCTTCGAATCAGGATCTTAGATTGGATTAGTTAATATACCATTTTAAAGAGGACTTCCCACTCTATTTTGCACAGTTTATTTCACTTTGATTGGATTAGCGGTTCTCAAAATATAAGGACTCAGAATTTCGTGTTTTTTAAAAATCAATTCTTCAAATTCTTCTTATAACGATATAATTTCAAAACTTGAAGGATGACACATATATTTTATTATACCAATTAAAAGGATTTTTGTCCTCTTTCTAATGATACCACATTTATGTATAGAAACTGTACAAATAAAAAAAATAAATGCACAAATATACAAAAAAATGCGAAAAAATACACATTTTTCATACAAAGTAATGGCATACGTATGTATGTTATAAGAAAAAAGTTAGTAATAATTTTTTTCTGAAGTATTTATATAAATTTTAGTAAAAGGTAAATGAAATTAAATTTAAACGCGCCAATAAAGACATGTACCATGTTAAACAAGACATTCCAAAGTATCATTATCGGAAGGTTTCGTTTCAAAAGCTGACGGCCCCAATTCGGAAGTTTCCCCCTATATATGTATACATATACAAGAATAACTATAATTTTTTCTTAAAAAAAGTAAACTTATTTTTTTTTTAAATTTTCCCTCCCATTTCTTTTCATTTTAATGAAGGACTATAGAATATGTACGTATATGGCTGATGGATTAATTCAATATACTATATGAGCACTCGTAATAGGATTTATTTAACAAAATAACTTTAAAATTTCATTTAAAAAGTATATTTTTTTCCTATTCAAAATAACATTTTTGAGTTTAATTTAAAAATCTCTTCATGAATTTTTACTTTTTTCTTTTCGTTTTTCAAAAAAATAAATTTCAATATACAATCCATTATGCAGTATATTCTCGAAAGTATGTAGGTATATCGGTTCATTCATATGTATATAGCATAAAAATCAATTCCATGTAATCCACATAAAGTGGAGCAGTTAACGGCTTATATATGTGGATTATGAATAAATAAAAAAGTACATATATTAATATTTTATTTTGTGAAAACATTCATACTTCTTCATACATTGAAAAAAAAAAAACAAAATATGAGTATGTACTGTCTATAAAATTGATGATTATGGAAAATGAAGTGAACCGCCTGTTGCATATTACATCAGTATGTACATATGTACTGATATTATTACAGAAATAAATATAGGTATATCTTTTCAACTTATGAATCTTCCACTTACATATACATATAAAGTACGTAGACTACACATACATACATGAAATTCATATATGTATTTATGTGTATTATGATTTTATATGGTATATTTTTTATAAATTCCTAAACATTATTTTATTCTTTATTTCTTACGTTTTTCATTTTCACAATTTCCTTTTTATATACTCGTACACACATAACCATTACACTCACGAATATAATAACTGCATCATCTTCTTTAACTATTCATAACATTCATTTGAGGCGTCATTAAAGATTTTCGTTTTATGTACTTCCTCAATCCTATACCGAAGACAGACCAAGAGTTTAATCTAGATTAATTTTCCAGTCTGTCAAATTCAGTTCTGGCAATCCTAATCAGAAATAATTATGAATTATGGCGGATAATGGATACAATGGTTTTGTCGTAATTCATTTCAATTCAGACTTTCTCTTTTGCTTTCCACAGTCTTGGTCGCTAATTACAATCAAAGCAGCTAACAGAAATTTACTATAATCAACATACCGCTTAGTCTTTAGTGATTTATAGATGAAAGCTGACAAACAATAACGGCAGAAGCATCCACGCCTGACAGAGAAACAAGTCTGTCACGTTTAATTCTAGTAATAAGCATAGAGTAAAAAGAAAACTCTTATCTTCTTACTCTATATGAATATGACAACTGGTGGTAACTGGTAGCATAATCTGAATTAAATGTTTTTCTGAATTTGTCTGCGGTTGATTTTCTAATTGTGCTAGCGCTTTAGAAGCCTTACATTCTCAAAATTTTTCTCAAAAACATTATGAATTGGATATGGTTCATTTTTGCTATCATTTGTCAAGTAAATAACTAAAATCAAAATCTGCATGATATCTCAGTTAATTTTTTGCAAATTTTTCCTAATATGCTGTACAGGTGAATTTATTTTAATGTATTAAAAAAATCGGGCAAAAAATAAATTCGAGACATTTTCTATTTTATATTTTAGTGGAGATGAAGTTTTTGTGACCGCGACGGGTGTACGTCTATATGTACATTCTGTATGATACGAAAGTGATATAAGGAAGTCTAACTAACAGAAATGAATAGAACAGTATAAATGTACATTATACTTACATACATATTCGTATTTTCATAAATTTATTTTTATTGGCCTTCTTATGCTGTTATCGTGTTTATATTTTTTATATACGCGAATACAAGTAGCATATCTATATTGAAAGAATGAAAGTGTTGATATCCTTTTTTTTACGTTTACAATGTATAATGTATACTGTATATATGTGTGCATAGAAATACCTTCAGAATGTACATAAATATACTTGCATTCATATATACTTAAATACCCGCAATATATTTTCCGGTCTAAAGCGTTGTATAACTCTAATGAAAATAAGTGAAAGAATGAAAATTTTTCCGAGACTATTGGACCTTTGGGACAAATGACGATTATTCGCTTAGTAACGATGAATTTATGTATGTAAAGTATATTTATATGTATATGTATAAAAGAAAACTTATGCATTTATATATATATCGTTGATTTTTTTTTTTATGCTACACTTAGTACCTATCCCATATATTTTGTAATAAGTACTCGAATGTATGTAGTATGTATGTAACCGTAAAATGTTTGTCTGAAAAAAGGTGTATGAATTGCCGTATACAATACATACATACATACGTTCATTATGTATATAATAGATAGTATGTATTTATCTTACCATACTGTATTACAAGTTTAAAAAAATAACATGATTATCATGAGACCTTTAGTTTTTTTGAATATTTCATTTTTAAAATTACTCGTATACACTTGATTTCTTCAGTCAATGAAAATGTATGATTTTACAAAGCTTTACCCACGTATATATAATATATTATCGTAAGATTAATAAAATTATAGAACAAAAACGAAAAAAATAAAAATAAATAAATAAATAAATAAATAAAAAAATAAATGTTTAGTACGATATTGCAGATTACAGGATTACATTTTGAATTTTTAAAGAAGTTCTTAATTAAAATTTTTGAAAATTTACATATACGAGTATACGTAGAGTGGTATACGGTAAAAATATACATGAATAAAAATGTATGTACTCGTAATATATATGAATGAATCTGAATGTACATATACACATTATGTATATATAGTAGTTAAAGTATTTTTCATTTTATTTTACGACATTAGAATGAATTATCTTGTCATTTCAGTTTTTTTTTAAGTCCTTCATCGTAACTTCGTCACTTGTGCTTAATGCATATTATTATAAAGTGCAATAAATGAAATGAGTTAAATGTTAAATAACGTATAAAATTGAATTATAAACTAAAATCTTTATTATATGTACGTTAATTCAATGTTCTTGAATATGCAAGTAATATGCATACATGTTCATACATATATTTAAATAGTATGTAAATATATATTTCTGTGTAAATTATTTTTTTTTATGTATACACGAGTATAGGTACTTCATATTTGTGTAACTTCAGCTGTATAGAATATAGATACATACGAGAAAGTAGGTGTGTAGGTGTATAATTCTTTGTATAAAAAGTTTTTAATTAATAATTTTTTTTAAATTTTAAATAAGAGAAGCTTTTAAAATTGTTTCATAAAACTTTTATTTTGATTAATTTTAAGAATTTATTATTTTATTGTACCTACTAGTACTTATTATTTCAAGTTTCTTTCAACAAGTCAAATTCAATTTAATTTCAATTTTAAATTGATTTATTTCTTATCAAAATTTTTGTGCAATAAATACGCATAAACGTATTTACCTCTACATCAACATCTATTTATGTCATCATCATTTCCTGTCCCTCCGCTAGGGAGCTTAGGTCTTTCAAGAACAAAAGTTCTCCATTTCACGCGGTTGTTGGCTAAAGTTTTTGCTTCAGACCACGTTTTATTTGTTGTTGACAATTCTGAGTGTGCTTCTACGCCAGTTATATCTTGGTCTATCTTCTTTTTTTTTGGTTATTACAACCATCTAAGCTGGCACATCTACATATTTATGTACTCTACAAATATTCTAAAACATTCATACATAAAATATAAATTTTAAAAATTTGGAGCTTCATTTAAGAAGTAAGTATGAATGAAATTTAAATAACATTGTTTCATTTGTCAAATGGAATTTTTCAGTGGTGAGGTGATAGCAAGATCGTGAAAAATTTAAAATTGACAATAAAAATTAAAATGTTGTACATACATATAAATTGATAATGCAGAATTATCATTGAATTAGTGTCGTGTATCAGGGTTTTTTAGAATGATGATTATTCACACAAATGAAGACTGAAAAGATGATCATTGAAGCAGTGCCGTGTATGGTATATATGGGGTATATCAACAGTATTAGATTAGACAGTTTCGACACAATGTCACTCTAATATACTTTGCTTTCGTTTGTGCATCAAGAAAATTTTTCGATACACTATTTGCCTAATTCATGAGTCAAAAAATGTTTTGAAAATATGATCAATGTTATAATTTTCAGTGTTCACGTTTTGAAATTTTAAACAGAGACGAAATTTAAATATACTAAAACTTACCCATATTTGTGCAAAAAAAAATATTTCGTATAAGTAGTATATCACAGAATAACAGAACAATCTGGATAAATTTCCTTAAAATAAAATCATTTTAAATGAATTCTTTTAAAAACAAAAAAAAACTACAATACCTATTACAATCAGTACACTAACAATACATAAAACAGTTTGTGTGCAAAATAACAGTGTTGTGTTTAAATTTTGTGAATATTTTTTTTTCAATTAAGTCCATCATGTTTGATTGTTTTCTCTGTGTGTGTATCTATGATGAAACGTATTTTTCGGAGAACTTCTGACGTATGTACTTATCATCAGCACTAGAATCAAATTAAATCATTTTCGACTCAGTATTTCAGAGAATATTTCACTACATATTTTGTAACATATATTTTTATGTCTTTCATTTAATTGATACTTCTCTTGTGTATTTAAAGTGTTTGAGTTGATATCATTGTGCCCTAGTATTTATAAGAGTATAGGCTCTGTCGAAGTGTCGATATATATATGCGACACATGCATAAGTGTCACAAAGGCAACGAGGCAGCCGATAACATTGCTAAAAAAACTTTGTAGATTTTGAACCGGTAATAATCAGTCTGCCTTCCACTGTGATTAAGAATGCAATTGACTGCTACATTAAAAAATTACAAATTTCAACATACTACTATTATTTCACACACCTCTGTACATACTGAACATACATACTCGTATATGTATAATTATTGTCATAAATTTTAGTTGAAAATGTTATGAAGTGTTTTATATGATAATATTGTTATCATATCCTTACATTATACTTAAAACTACACCACTTTACTGTACATTCATATTTTTAAATAGATACATATACATACATACAAAATTATTATACACTTTTTATCAATAATACACATGCAAATGTATTATAGAAATAATATTTTATTTTGAATAAAGATTTTCATGTAATTCTATACGTTTCTATACGTTCACATGTTATAAAACAAAAAATATATGTATACAGAAACACATGCATATCACTATAAAATTTTAAAGTTTTATAATTTTACTTTTGATTCTTCAGAACTTCTTCTTTAGATTCTTCTCATAGAAACTAACAATAGATATGATATATAATTTGTACATATTCGTATGTACATACATACAATATCATCAGCAGTATTATATATACTACTTGGATCAAAATTGATAAAAGAGCTTATTAAAAACTTTTTCAAACAAAAAAAGAAAAACCCAAAAATTTCTAGAATTGAAAACCACAAGTGATTGATATTTTATATACTACGAAACGAATGCATATACATATGTATTAGTACATATGTATTGTATAGTCGTATATACATATACGCAAGGATAATAAGTACATTCTTGAATACCAGATATATACTTAATAGCACAATATATATGGTAAGTGATTTATAAATAAGAAAACTGATAAATTATATACTAATCCTGATATAGATACTTAAATACATTCATGTATTTGTATCCATATACATACATATATGTATACATATGTACATATAATGTTATGTGTATTTAACTATACAACTATAGTATTACGAGTATGTATGTATGTATAAATTTCTATTGATGTATAAGTGTAAGAAATAAAAATGAAATAAAAATGAAGAATATTGATTCAAAGTATACGTGCATACAAATACAACGAATATGCTACGTAGTCATACATATTATATATTATGTATTTGTTTCCACACCACCACTATATTTTGTATACGCACTGTGAAAAAAACTGAATGAACATGTTGTTATGGTCCTTAGTCCTTAGAAACCAACAAAATGAAAAAAAAAAAATAAAATAACAAATCTGTACTAAGACAGAATAAAATTGAACTTGAATTGAATTGAAAAATCATTGTTATCCTTTTTTTTTTTTTTGAATCTATAAATCTTGAACAAAATTACGGATTTCTTTATAACTTTCGAAATATTCTAAATACATGTGCTATACATAGCATACATGATGAACAAAATCAAGTGTGTTTGTAGATTTGTAAATTTGAAGTTTTCAAAAAAAAAAAAAATAAAATAAAAAATAAATAATAAATATGTACAATGTACATAAATAAAAAAGAAACGAAAAATGAGGACCAATTAATCTTCAATATCTGATATAAAATAATATTTCAGTCATTTGCAGTCTTAAAATTATTCTTTTTTTTGTCTGTATACCGTACAATAAAATCAATGATATACCGCACATCATATGTGTGTGACATAAAGTTATTAAAATATTAATTGAATGAAAATTCAATTTGAAAAAAAAAGGAAAAAAATGTTAAATATACTTTTACTTTATTTTTTTTTTTTTTACAATCTCTTTTCTTTATTTATAAAGGACTATATGTACTGTATGAAATGTTATTTGTGTTTTTTGTTATTTTATTCAACGTCAGATGTTTTATTATCTTTTTTAATACATAAATAAGATTCAAATTCATTTTTTGTATCATCCACAAAATGTAAAAATTCAGTAATCCGTTTCTTGTGTTTTTTTAAATTAATTCTGTAAAAATTTATAATTCAATATAAGATACATATAAGCATAAGTGAATCATTTATTTTGAGTATTGAGTAAGTCAATTTTTGTTTGTTCATTTTATACGTAACATGATATTTGAAAATATCGGTTATTTTCAAAGTTGTAAACTTTATTTCGTCAAGTCAACTTGAATTGACGTCAAAAAGCTTCAAATTTTTCAAAATCTTGACCTTGAATGTCAATTTGACTGTACATAACGCCATACAGTCAATTAAAGCAGACAGCAGAAATCTGCTACAGCTAGAAAGAATATCATTTAGTCTTTAGTGCTATTTAAATGAATGCTAACACAATGACGGCAAAACATACAAGCAGAAAATCTGATTGATCTCTTGTTTGAGCAATTTTCGAATTTAGCTGTTGGCTCGGGAAAAACAAGTATGGCAAGTTTAAATTTAATTACAATGAATAAGCATAGAATAAAGAGAATAGGCTTGTCTATTTATGAATACTTAAGTATGATAACTTACAGCATAATCTGCTTTGATTGTGTTAGCGATTAAGCTAGAATAAACAAACATTTGACGTTTGCAAATTGCAAGATTAAATAATAAGCTTCCTCAAAGTTATCAAGAAATATGAAACTTTACAAAGTAGTAGAGTAGGTTTATGATCTTTGATTTTGTGAAAACTCAAGCTTGCAACCAACCAACTTGAAACTTTGAAAACAGCCCACGCCTAGCATCATATCAAATTTTTGTTAACATTATCATAATTATTTGCAAAGATAATGCATATGTTTCCATTTTAGACTGCATTATCTTTTTTATTTGATAGGCAAAAGTTCCATAGAGACTGTTATTATTAGTAATTATTTTTTTTTCTTTTCAAAAATGAACTTACATTGCTTTCAAAATAAATGACACTTAAGTAATTAAAACAAAAAAATTATATGATAATGTATGCGCTTCTATAGTTATCAATTAAACTCTAACGATAATGAAATCATGTTGAAAGTTAATAAAAAACTAAATATTACATTTTATAAACTGAATTTGTACATAAGCAATACATACAAAATCAAACATAACATGGGTGTATGAATTCATATATACCTATACTTATGTACGTTTGTACGATTATACTTACTGTTCATTCATTTCAATTAATTCCTGTACACATTCATTTGCTCTTTGAATTAATTTCGATTCACGATCATCAATTTTCTCTAAATGATTGTATTTCATATAGTAGATACAATTTAAAAATAAATTATCATCTTGATGTAATTCTTTTAATTTATCTGGCATTTCATCACTATGATTTTCATTCATATTATAAAAATATTGTATTACAACTGTTTGTAATGATTCAGCATAATTTGATACGACATCACGTAATTGAATAAAATACGGTTGAGTTTCCCAACGTAAGCTATCGATTATTTCTTTTAAATTTCGTCCAAAATAATTAGTTGAATGCTAAAATTATAAATGGTATACATGCATGCGTAATTTATGTACATAATTAGCAATATTTGTTATTTTATATAGATTATTGATAAATGAAATTTCAATGAAACTTAGAATATCTTCAAAAACGTATATATGATTGCTTTTGTGGTGCAGCATGTCAGCATAATTATTGCATTTCTGACTAGATCAATTATTTCAATAATACATCCTTTCATATTGCATTTGATACGTGAAAATTGAACAAATATTGCATCACAGATTATCATGATGCAATAATGTACTCTTGTTGTGATTAAAAAATTAAGTGAATTTTTCATTTAAACCAAAAATGAGCCACATGAATTCTTTTAAAAATCTAAGACTACACTTTTTGGAAGGAAGTAATTAACTGCTTAAGATATTCACATGAAATTTAGGACAGATATCTATGAAGGTACTATTAACCGAAAGGCAAAAAATTTAATCATTTAAATAGAAAATTTACTTTATTTTTTTATCACAGTATGTATTATATTTTGTCTTGAGATATCTTTTGAATATATTTTACAAATAATTCGCAATAAATGTAAATATGTAAATTATCCAACAAATATCATGTTAATCTGCGATAATATCGTACCATTACAAAACAATATGGCATTTTTGAAGATACCCCTAATTAATGTCATAAATTAATAAGAATATAAGCTACATAAAATACATATATACTATATGAGAATTGATAACAAATTTACCTTTATTCTCTCGTATAAAAAAATCTCATTCAAGATTACTTCATATGAGAAATCATCTAATTTATTATATGATTCTGTTACAATTTCTTTAATTGAATCATCAATCAATTCTTGATTTTCATTCGATTTATTTGATGGTTGGCTGATTTTAAATCTGATTTCTTGAATATTATCAACTTCTCTATATAAATATATTATAAAAATGTTACATAAAAATCAAATTCTCGCATAAACTATATTTTGATTTATTCATCACTTTTAATTTATTATTTATACAGGGTGTTTCTGTTAACAATTTCTGAAAATCCTAGAAAATTTTTCATTTTTACATTCAATTTCTAGAAATTAACTAAAACCTCAACTGACATATCTTGTTATATCTCTGGAACAAAAAGAGATAACAACGTAAGACGAAGACAAGCATTTTTCAAAAAGAATTAGACTTTCTGCTGACGGAAAAAAAATTGCACATTAATTGGGTGTTTTTTTGAGAAATGACTGATTTTTTCCAAAAAATCAGGTAAAAAAGTGTATGTTTTTGAATTTGACTACCCGTAACTTTTGAAGGGGACGGACAACAGGGGTGACTTATATATTAAATGAAATGGTAATGGGTCTCCTATCGCGTGGTATTATACTTTTTGAGCTAGAATGTAAAATAACGAAAATACAGGGTTTTTAGTGAAAAAAGAGAAGAAAAACTTTGACGCCCTCTAGCGGCTAAGCGGTTGAGATTACCGATATGTAGAATGATTTTTTATTCCTCTAGATGAGCCCTATTCTTGGTTTTCTTTTGTCGACTGTTAACGGAAACACTCTGTATATGAATACGAGCTAATATCAGATATTAGTATATTTTGTATACATACAATCTACTTTTTTTGGCTGATTTTTCAACAATAGATTTTATATAATCATCATACATTTCAATTTCGTTTAAACGTTCTTTGTATTTTGTAATTCCAATTTTATAAATATTTTGTGTTAAATTGTACAAATCAGTGCGATATTGATCATTTAATCTTTTAACTGAATCAGTATTAATCATTCTTAATGTATCACCATCAGTATCATTTTCAAACAATGATTCAAATAGTTGATTTTCATCTAAATTTTCAACAAAACTTGGTAATAACGATTCATATTTTTGTTGTTTTTCTAATAATATTTTTTCATCAATTTCAGTTTTTATTAGATTCATTATTTCATCTCTACGTACAATTGGGTAAATAAATAAAAAATAAAAAAAATTTAAACTTAAAATACGATTCTTAAAGTGTTTATATTCTTACTTTAATTTTGCTTCTCCCGATATTCTTTCGTTATCACGTATCCGAATACACTCATAGTATTTTAAATTTGGTAATAATGCAGAAATAAATATACGAAATGGTTTATATTCTTCATTGTTTATTGTTATTGGATTTTCTTCTAAATGCAATGAATACAAATTCTCAAGAAATCTAAGTTCATTCATCTAAAAGTAAATATAATATTTAAGTTTTACGAGGTTTAACATTCCATTCTAATAATAAGTACATAGTTGTATCTACTGCCAAAGACAATAATAAGATATCGTCTTTGCTACTACTATGATCAAAAACTAAGACCAATTTTATTTTTTTTTTAAATTCTCTATTTATCCTTTCAAATCTATTTATCTACTCTTTTTTTCTTTTAATCTACTTATACCAACATTCTTTCCAATCCTCGAAATAGTCAGAAAAGTCCTTTACCGGAATTGCTTTGAATTGACGCGGCGATTCACGTTTAATCTCCTCAATCGAGTCAAAACGATGTCCCCGGAGTGGTCTTTTGAATTTATTGAACAGCCCGAAGTCTCTTCATGAGACGATTTGAGAGACTTTTTCACTAGTGAAGTTATGTCTAGAGACAGATTTTCTTGGTTGCTGTCTAATCTTCATATTGTTGACAATACTCTGCAGCCGAATAAAGATCAGAATGACTTTGAACAACTATATAAAATAAGACCGCTAATAAATGTATTATTAGAGACGTTTCTCAATTCTCTTTATTCAGCTGAGTACTAATTTACAGACGAATCAATGATAAAATTCAAAGGTCGTATTTGTATTCGTCAGTACGTCCGTACATGTCAATGAAGTCCATTAAATATGGGTCAAATCTGATAAAACTGGCTAAATGTGAGACTTTCAAATATGTACTGGGAAAGCACTGGGAAAGTAAATAATATCGCTGAGAAGTTTGGGTGGACGTGTTGTTAAAGATCCCACCAGAAGCTTAGTTGGGCATAACCACAAAATATATTTGGCAATTTTTTTATTCGATCGACTTTCAAAAACAATTACAGACTGAAAAAATTTATATGTCTGGTACAGTAAGAAGGCTGAGAAAAACTTGCCAGAATTTGCAAGCGATAGAAATATGAAACGAGGTGATAACGATTGGTATGTTTCACTGAATGGTCTAACTTCGCTGAAATGGATGGATAAGCGTATAGTGTTCTGATGCTTGGCAACTACGGAGACCCGTCAGTAAGCGAAGCAAAGTCTAGATGAGAAAAAAATAGGATTGTTGGGATGCAAAGTCCACTAATTAAAAAAGATTATAATATTCATATAGGCTACGTTGATAAATTCGATGTGCTAAAATCTCTATATGAGATAGACCGCAAGTCACATAAGTAGTGGCATCCGGATTTTTTGGTATTTTGTCAACGCATCAGTCGTCAATGTACATATATATTTTATATAATTTGAGATGTCCGTCAAATATGAAACTGAAATTATTCAGGCTTAGTGTGGCCAATGGGTTGATTGAAGAAATTTTCAATAAATCACAAAGAACAGAGCTCTAACAATAATGCATGCAACAAAAAAAATTTATTACAAGAGAATCATACGAAAAGGTGTGATAAATGCCTATATATCATGGATCGGACCACATTTTTAAAATGCGCATACTGTAGTACGACAAAGGAGGTGGATCGACAATATGAAAATGCATTACAAGTGAAGTGAGCCTTTATTTGAACAAGGAAAAAAACTTTTTTAAACATTTTCATGAAAAATGAAGAATGAAATTGAAAAAAATGTTTGTATAATTTCAATTTTTTATTTTATTTAACTATTTATTCTTTCCTAGTGGTTATGTATGTACATCAACCATGTCCTTCAAGGAATAAGGACGAAGATATGAACAAATGAATTCACGATTTTTGTTATTTTTTTTCAAATGAAATAAGAATCAAATAATAAAATAATTTTTTTTCTTCTCATATTTTGTATATCGGCCACAATGAGAATTATCTTTCGGTCTGTCTAGAGCTTAAAATTAACTTTAATTATATAATATACATATATGTACTTACCCCATCAATTGTGTTTATCATATTATTTCCAATATTTAAAAATGTTAAATTTTTTAATTTTTTTAAATTTTCAATTTTCTTAATTCGATTCGAATATAATGATAAATTTTTTAAATTTTTCAAATTATCTAAATTTTCAATTTTTTCAATTTGATTAAATGATAAATTTAAATCGATTAAATTTTCTAAAATTTCTAAATTTTCAATTTTTTCAATTTGATTTAAATTTAATGATAATTTCGTTAAATTTGGCATTATCCCAAGATTATCGATGCGTAGAATATCTAAAATGAAATGAATATGTAACATACACTTGTACATTATTTACAATATTGCTATATATATACATTATTTATATTTATGTGTGTGTGTGTTCATATAAATTCAAATATAAAATATATGTAGATGGAAGGCTAGTAAAATACTCGTATTATGTCTCCACACGATTCTCAAGTGTGTTATTATGTTTCTGCAAATCTAAATTCCGATATAAATTCAATGTTATAACGTTCTAAGCAGTGAGATGTATACATTTTTTCCACCTACACGTAATATATGTCTATTAATGGTCACATTAATTTGAAAAATAAAAGAAAAAAGGTAAGCACGCATTATATTTACATGTGAATACAAGCATAAATAAAACTTTGTTAGTCCGATATTATACAGAGATTTATAAAAGTATGCGAACATCATATACAAGATTTAGGTTTTGGGTGCTTGCAGAAACATGCAATTTTTTAACAGATTTTACTTTTCAAAATTTTTTTATCATTCACACATCGCCAGAAGGCCCTGGTGAGTCGTGGTGTGGGCGGGGGTGAGGCAGTTTACTGACCTCACACCCATAATAAATCATAATAATAATTATCATTCACATTTCTACATTACATATGTTACATTATCTAACTCTTCGAAATGCCCAAACGTAATTTTAAACGCAATTTTTTGATCTGGATGTGAATTACCAAAAACGTTTTCTAACATATCTAATTCTTTGGGAAAAAATACTCAGAAATTGAAAAAATTTCAAGCAAGCATGGTTTAAAGCGGTTTACTATAGTTATGGAAATGGAACAAAATTAATTTCGAAAATGACTAACAAATTTTGATTCACAAAGATGAATGGAACTTTTTTTTTAATCGCAGAAAATTGTAAAATTTTGCATGTGATTTATTCAAATTCTACAATCTGTCGATATCTTGTTCACGTTCTATATCGAACTGGGCCTTTAGCCAATTTATTCTATGACAAAAATACATATTGTACGGAATAAAATAATAATTAATTAATTTACATCAATGAAATAATAGTGTTTAGAAAAAAACTAATCTTAATTTTGAAACAATTTCCAATATATATGTATAAAAAAATAAACGTTAAAAGGATTTTTAAAAAAAAATTATATTTAGGAATACACTCTTAAGAAAATGAATTTTATATAGCAAATGTATAGATATTGAGGTAATGATATGTAAATGCGTACGCATGTTCATAATGTATAGATTATGGATGTACCTAAATACATATGTATATTTTTTTGATCGAATTTAAAAATACACTTACTATGTAATTCTAAATTAATTTTGGTGATTTCTTCAAATTTAAATGGCTTAAGACGTAATAAACGTTCATGTTCTCCCTTTTTCACATCATTCCAAAATGCATTTTCAACCATTTTGGAATTAATTACATCCGGATAATGAATTAAAATTGATCCTTCTGCTTTTAAAAAATCTTCAATTGATTGTTTATTGTTCATGGTCACATTTATTTTATTCATATTTAAATGTATTTTCTTAGAATGTGTTTGCATACGTATTTTTTTACATTAAATATTCCATTAATAAAAATATGTAAATATTTTAATACAAAATATTGATTATTATATTCAGTTTAGTTAACTGTTTGCTACAAGATAATATAAAGCTTGTTAATAACAATAATTATTATGCCACTTCTACATTCAATGCAGTGACTTCAACTTGGACTTCGACTTTCGACTTGACAGCATGCTTAACATGTAAAAGTAGTTGTCAAGTCTCCTGCATTGAATGTAGAACTTTTAACACATATCCAATAAATCAAAGTCGAAGTTGAAATCACTGCATTGAATGTAGATTCGGCATTAATGTTGTTAATAATTCGTATACTGTGGCTATGGTTACGTAAAATACAAAGTCTCCCTCAAAGAATTATTTTAAATACTTATTATTATTATTATTATTTATTAGAAAGAAAATGAATTTACAGACTAAGTTAACAAACATTTAAATACTTAGGATGGGTGAGATTCACCAATGAAATTTAAAGTTTTAAAACAATATCAATAAAATAATCTTAACAAACGTATTTTTGATGCATCGGTTAAAGAATTTAAATCTTTTTTTTAATTTCCTTTTCTGAACAAGAACGTTATATTCACACGAATTCTTTGTTGTCTTTCTTGTTTTTAACAAATTAGAGAAAACTTATTTCAAACTGTCAAAATTTCAAAGAAAAAAAAAATGTATAAAAAAAAATGGACTGGAGTTCCGAAAAGGTGTCACCCCCGATTCCCTTGAAATTTCGTCCACAGATTCTACTTAATACGAGATAATACGAGAAAAGTGACATATTATTTTTTAGCGCGTCGCCCCCTATCAGCCATAATTGGCATCCTAATTTGTTTGTCAAAATTCTATGATACAGATATGTTATATCTATAGATCAAAAAATGCGTCTCAAGATGCTGTATATTCTACAAAAAGAATATAGTATTTTCAAAAAAGAAGAATAAAAAAAGACATTTTGTGATTTTTGACATTTTCTCAAAAAAGATATCTGAATGAAATTTGGACTAAGCACTACAAACTACAATGCTTACAAATTTCGTATTATGATTTCAGAAAAACTACTATAATTGTAATTTGAAAAAAATAAAATTTGTATTGAAAAAATTCGAAGTAAATTTATTTTTGATTAATGAACAGTTTTTAAACAAAAATCATTCCTAACTATTACCTATTACATACTTATTACATATACATATACGAGACTAGCAATATATAGACGGTAATTTGACATATCGTGTTGCTGTGGTGCGCCGTGTGAGCATATTATGGAAGCAATATTCATTTATAAAATATGAAAAAAACAAAACAAGTATGAATAAAAATTCAATGGTATCAAATACATACTACTTTTTCTAAGAAATTTCATGTTTCAAAATCAACATGTCAAAATTATTGCCGCAATATTTTGTATAAGCAATATTGTCCTCCGAAGCAGAATCAATATTGTAATCCAAAAAAAAAAATTGCTGGAAATGCCAGCGTCTACATAGTCAACATCCATATTGCTAGTATAGACGCAGGGTTCTTAACGAATAATGTATAATTTGGTATAATTCACATGTGTATTGCATCTGAAATAGCACTGACAAACCAACCATGGATGATCGATGGTTCATTGGAAATAAGCCATAAATTTATGCAACTCTATATTAACATTATTTTACTGTCAACTGTCAACTGACAGAAATTTATAATTTTCAAAAAATCAAATCCATCTACAAGAGAGCATAGTAAGTCGTGGTAAAAACCACACTAGTCTGTAATACTATTGACACACTGCAGAGATAAACCATGGTTACCTCAGTTTTCTAGTTTATCTTTGCAATAACCGACTTTCAGAACTCGGTTAAGTTAACCGATTTTCTAGAACTCAGTTATCTTGTTAACCAAGTTCGAACTCAGTTATCTTTGACGTTTGTGTTATTTCTTTTTATATAATATTATATTTAAACAAACTGTCAAACCAAATTTCAACTAACATGCTGACTAGATGAAAAAGAATTAGTATTTGAATTTATCTCGACAGGTGTTGTATGAATACATAAACTAGTTCACCGCAATTTAAATGTGTCACCCATACCAGGTTATCGATAAACCATTTGAGATAACCATGGTTTATATCTGCAGTGTGCCAATAGTATAAGCGTGCTTGTATAAATTTTCAGCATAACAGGATCATCTCGAAGTCATCTATTTGCGAATATTATTCAGCTTCGTACTTCGTACAGCTAGCAGCATGTACGAATAGAATGGCTAAATTCATCAAATTGTCCATCCAAATTTATAAAAATTTTATTTGTTAATATAAGATTGATTACATAATGTGTACACACAGACAAAGACAAAATATACATAATTCTTCTTCTTATTTATAAGAAGAATTCTTTTTGTTCTTTATAATTTATTTATTTCATTTTTAGTTATAGCCATTTACATATGTATGTCTATGCATACATTTTATTTATTTGCATTTTGCATATTTTCATAGAATCTTTATCAACAAATTTATTATCCCTCTGCTTAAGCTTATATAGACATACGAGTGTATGTATGTATTACAAAAACGATAAGTGTATCATTTTGAAATCAGTCAAGTATCTATTAACTTTTAATAACTGAATAATATGCTTTGGCACGTATGCGTTATTTATTCGTACCCAAAGCAATTTAGATTAATGCATTATTTCGATTATATTTTTACATTTTTATAACTTTTTTTTTCTCTTATGAACAGTTACTGTGTGATGTACATGTTTGAGTATGAACCGATAAATCATGTACACAGTACATATCTGCAGTATATCCTGAACATTTTTTTTTTGATACCGGCACACTTTTTCAATGTAATCTGCATTCAATTTTTTTGTAATTTGATAAAAGTTTTGATGGATTGAATTCAACAGAATTTGCCTGAAAGTGAAAGAAGTTTTTCAATTAATGATTATATCTGTGTTTGTGTGTGTAATTTGTGTAAAACCGTATAACATACATATAAATTAAGATAAGATTTTTTTTTGTGAAATTAATACGTCGTTCTCTTCTACATTTTAGATTCATATTTTATTTTGCTTCTCTTTTCAGTAGTATATCATGTCATTTTGTTATCATTGTCATTCAATAAAATTCAATTGATTTTAATTAAATCTCACAACTGAACAAGGTGCATGTTTAAATTTTATTAAAAACTGTGCTATTGTTGTTTGCTTTTATTAAAAAATATTCTTGCTATTGTTGTTTTTGCCTTTATAATATACAGGATGTAGCATAACTATATCACCATCTTCGAATGTCAAAAATGATGGTAACTTTGTATTAAAATGTATCCCGGATGTGATGTTATTAAAGTGATTCCACCAAAAATTTATTTTAGAACAACGCATCGTTTCCTTTCTACCACTCTTCTAGCCTTTTCTATATACCATCATAATGAAATGAGAAGAATCGGTCCGTGTATAGAATAAAAGTGTAAAAGTAAAAGTGAAAAGTAGAGTCCTGTCAGTTTTGGAATCCTAACAAGAAGAAAGAAGGATATTTTAAAAGAATATGTTGGGGTATACCGAATTAAATATGTTCATATATGGTCTCATGGGTATTACATAATTATTAGAATGACGATATCATGATTTTGCTATCATAACGTCGATGTTCTTGGTTCTCCTGTCTGCATATCAGATCAAAATTGAATAAACATCAATGAGCACGTCCAAAATGCAATTATCCTCGCTTTGACTTCAATTCCAGATTAAACGTTAAATGTTCAAAGTTCTTACAAAAAGTATACCTAAATTTAATTTATTTTATCTAAAGTTCATAATAAACCAAGTCTTAAAAAATTTTAATTATTAATCAATTCATACATTTAGTTTTTGTTTTATTTTTTTAATTTTTTTATTAATATTTTTTAAAAATGGTGATGGGTTTTTATGCAACAATCGAAAATAAAATAAATTGTAATTTCCAATGAAACCATTAAACTAAGAAATCGAAATTTTAAAGATGGTGATGTAGTCATGCGACATTCTGTATAATAAGTATGGCAAAAAAATATTTTTTTTTTTTTTTTGTATTTTATTTAAATACTACAGAATTTTCTTTTGTTGCCATTATATTATCTTTCCAGAACGTTTATTTGGTAATGCAACATGATACGGTCTATGGGCGATTGTAAACTGTGTATAGACATAATTTAATTAAATTCAAAATGTCTTTGAATTCATTATTACCAGCGCAGCAGTATAGGGATAAATTAGCAGGAGTTTTTCATTTTTTTTTATTTCTTGAATTTTTTATTAAAGTTTTGTTTTGTGTTATTTTTTATTTTTTTTACTATTTTAAAAATAAGAAATTGTAGTATATGTGTACACTGTACAGTATATAGAATACAAATACGATGGATTTGAAAATTTTGGTTTTGGAGGGCGATGATAATACAACTCTCACTCTCGTATAACAAAAATTCAAAGTTGTGAATAATTAATGAAATTTTTAATGAGTAGAAGAAAATGTTGATGCAGATTGACTTTAAAAATATAAATAGAAAGGTAACCATATAATAAATTAAAATTGTGATAATATAAAAATACTCTTATATTGTAGACACACAGAGGAGCTGAAATTAGCAAAATACTTAATTTCAGCCTCGAAATCCGGAAAAAACTACCGATTTGGGCCGAAATCTAGTCAACGAAATTACATAAAAAATACGTGATTATCGTTCGAAATCTACTCATGTTTCGCTCTTTACGTAGAACAGAGACATCTACCAACAAATTGCAAACAAAAAAAAAATGTTTTTTTTTAAATTTTCATGAAGAAATAATTAAATATAATTGACAGTTAGTAAATTTAATAGAAGAAGTGGCTATGTTCAGATAAATTACTTAAATTAAAATTAGATAAATTAAATAAATTCGACAAACTGTCAAAATCGCTGTGTGCCACCTTCGTAATTTCTACTCGAAATTAAAATGAAATCTACTTAAGTAATTTCAACCTCTGTGTGTCGAAGACATTACTTTAATATTTAATTACCGGCCATTATTGTAATTTGTTGAAGAAATAAAATTGAATACAAATTGAAATTATTTTTAAAACTTTCAATTACTTCTAACTGCCTTCGATCTGAAAAAAGCTTCAAAAATTTTTGATGACGATTTATAAAATAGCATTTCCAAGTACTTGATATTAAGAAACTTCAAATTTTCAAGCATCTTTCATTGCTTCTATTGGCGGAAATTTAAATTCAAGTATGTAGTCTAATTTCTTTCATAAACTTCACTTGACAGCCATCCGTCATTTTCAGATCAGCTTGGCTTAGACTCATTTTTCAATTCTGTAGTGCGTGAGAAATAAAATCCAAAATTGTTAAATCGAATGAAGCATACTATGAATATGAAATTATCAAATAACTGATGAATTCACGTTTTTTAACCAAAAGTTCAAAAATAAGATTGTACAAGATTCTAGTAAGGTCAGTCCTTACATACGACTCAGCAACTTGGACATTAATAAAATGTACAATGAATAACTACTGGATACCTTCAAAAGAAAGGTACAAATAAAAAAAAAAAATATGTGGGCTAGTATGTGAAAATGGAAATTTGGGGATAAAGTGCAATCATGAATTATTGTGTCAGCTCTGTTATGAACTTATTATTGTTGTGGATTGGATCAAGATCAAACTAGGAAAGCTTAGATGGTAGGTTTATGGAATATAATGTTGGAGGAACAAGAAAACAATAAAGGCCCAGAAAAAGATACTTATGAATAATTTCCAGCAGGAATGAAAGATATTAAAGATTTACAATTGGAAGGCAAACTCCATGCTCGAAGGGAGTCCTATTATAGCATCGCAATGATGAAGATAATTTTTTACCGGCATATGTAAATATTTGAAAATTTTTTAAAATCTTTCTCAATATTTTCTTGAGATTATTTTCATTATAGTCGAGATATTTATAAGAAGATTTTCATTTTTTATTTTCTTAAATTTTTTTCTCTTCTAAACGAAAATGTATATAGAAAATGATAGAAAATGTGAGTATATGCATGTATATTATTTATAAATGAATTTGATAAATGTACATATGTATGTATGTACATAGTAAATAGACATATGTACATACATATGTGCACATTGTGATGGTATAATCTTATTTTATATCCTATTTAGTCGTATAAAATTTGACAAGGAAAAAAAATTCGGTTTATTACTTAAAGTTATAATACTCGCATATCCACAACTTATTTATTATGTTGTATATTAGGTATGCGTGTATTATATTGAAAAGCAGCCTATATATGATCCCTTTTATGGTATAATAGGATATACTTGTATGTACATAATGTACAAAAAATACAAACGATATAACGATATAGGTACTCCATCTAAATATTACTATACGTGAATATATTCAATCTTTCTTTCATTTAATATTTTGGAATTTAAATTTAAGCATTCCAAAGTTTTCAATTTTTCATTCAATTTATTTAGATGAGATGGAATTTGTTTCTTTTCAAACCCTTTTATTATTGTTATTTTTTCTTTTTTAAATTTAATTTTTATTTATTTTTTTTTTTTTTGGAGAAAAATACTCGTAAGGGAGGAAAACGAAAGAAAGAAAGAATATTTTTTGCATTTATTTTTCTTCACCATATGACCATGAATACATATTATGAAATAGTTAGATTTAGAAGAAGAAACTGAAATACATTTTGAAATAGAACAAAAATGAAAAAGCAAAAATAAAATAGGAAAAAAAAAAAATAAAATCCAAAAAGCATAGAAAAGTATTGACAGAAAAATATTTCATTCGAAAAAGAGGCTACGGTAAATTTATTATTTATATATACGAGTACATATGAGTGAATATTCCATAGAGCCAACGAAATTTGAATAGATCCATCCTTCACAAAAAATATATTTAATATAAAATTTTACAAATTCAGTCCAAACGCTACCAAATAAAGACGTATAATAAATCACGTTACGTAGATGTACCACCATAGGTATGTATGTGGATAACAACTTACTGAAACATCAAAAAAATTACAAATGTGACTTTGCTCAATTCAAATTACAAATTTAAAAGTCGTTTAATGTTCAAATTCAGTTTAGTTTTAAACATTATTTCAGTTTTACAGAATCAACTTAAGCCAAAAGTAAAATTTAAGCTCTGGTTTAGCTTGAACTGAAAACAGCTGATCATTTCAAATCTATTTTTACTTTCCTAGATTTACATATATTGATTTAAGTAATTATTGTAATGTTCGGTGATAAACTTTTACGTTCCAAAAATGCTTAACTCGAGATAGGCTGTTATGATAAACCTTACAATTTTGAGAAGCTGTTTCCAAATATATTGTGCAATAATAACTTAAGTTTAGATAAGCCTGTATTTTTAAACATAAAATATCTCTCCAATATTATTATGTTGATTTAGGCGGTTATCACGAACTATTCGACATAAGCGATAATGTTTTTAAGCAATAACTTTGGCTACAAAAGTGATAGGAAACCCAAATTTTGTGTGCACATAGAGCTTGATGCGGAGAATGCAGTAGAACTCATAACTCACGTCATTTTTGCCTTATGTCGACTTAAGCGGTTATCGCTTTTGACCACATCTATCCGAACTTATACTAAACTGTAGAAGAAAAACTTTTCACATTTTACAAACTTTTCATCTTTTGCCGCATAGAATTGCTTTTGTATGGCCCACCCAATGTACACTTTACAGAAACTTCAGTTAAACTATTTCTTCTTTTCTTTACTTTCGTGCTTTACCGCCTAAGAAGTTTAAAGTTAACCAACTTCTATCCGTTATCAACTTCATACGCTTTTCATGCGTTCATCATTAGAACATATTACATAATATTTTAATGTAGTTAAACTTTCATGCTTCACATACCTCAACGAATGCAAATGCAAGGCGTGAAAAGCGTAAAAGGCGCATAGGCGTAGATTAGGCCTTCTGCTTTAAGCTTTACTATAAATGAAAGCTGACACAATAACAACAGAAGCATTCAAGCCTGATTGAAAAAAACAAATATGACAAGTTTAATTACAAGAACAGGCATAGAGTAAAGAGAAAAGTCTTATCTTATTCTTACTATATGAATATGACAACTGATAGTATAATGTATAATCTGATTTGAATGTTTTTCTGAACCAGCATATTTTCGTTCCTGTTGGATGCTATCTGCTTTGATTGTGTTTAGCGCCTAAGAGATTGGTTCAATTGGTTCAATTTAACTTTTAGCCTCGTCTTGTGAAAATGGTCACTAGATTCTTTGGAATAAAATGAAAAATCTTTTTGCAAAGGATATAATAATGGATATATATATTCTAATTTCGCTAACTGTATGTACTCGTATATGTGATGTTATACATTTGAAATATAATACATGGTAAATTCTCACGCGATATATGTACATATGTATGTACTATGTATGTACATATATGATATACTTACATATTAATGTGTAATGTATGTACATACATATGTGTAGATAGATACTCTAATACATACTATATAAATGCTCGTTTATTTGAAAAATATTTGTTTACGAATCGATTTACTTTTTGATTGAATGATGCTGTTTACGTACCATAACTCTTTTATGTAGTGTATTTTATTGATATATGTATATAATTGTATAGCATTTCGTAAAAAGCACAAAATTTAACAAAATAACGAATAGCATGAATTTTTGTTTTGCTATATAACATAAATGTATATATAAAAAATAAGTCATGCATGCATACACGTAACACGTAATGTGTATACGAATGTTATATACGTATGTACATATAAATTATATGTATATATTTGCTCCATATAGATACATACATACATATGTTCATATAAGTAGGTGCTTATAAAACACAGTACATAGTCATAGATTTATCATTTGCCAATTTCATCATAAAAAAGAATTTTCTTTTTCGTTTTTCCGCCTTTATTACAAAAAAAAAAAAAAAATGCTTTCATTTTACTATTACATTACATACTAACATTTTTTTGTTTATATTTTATTTTTATGATAACTCAAAATGAATAAAGAAAAATTTGAAAAAGCAAAAAAAAAAAACAGTTCATTAATTTCGCATGTCAAAATCATAAGAAACATATGAGTAAGTACTATACATAATGATGAAATAAATTTACTAAAAATAATAAAAAAAAAATTACACACGACTATGAGAATGTTTTCATATTGAAGAGAATTTTTGCAGTATAAATAATGGTGAATTACATATATGAACGCGTACATATACATACATAATATGTATGAACGACCATAATATTATTCACTCACTGTACACTATGTATACGTATGTACATACTTGTAAATTCGTACGTACGTACATATAATAACGAATACTTAAATTTTAAATAAAATGAAAATAAAAAAAATTAAAAAAACAAAAACTACAAAAAAAAAAAAACATTTAAAACAAAACATATCCAGAATAAAAATTATAAAATATTTAATTTCTTCTGCTTTTCCTCTATTTTTTTTTATTATTATTTTTTTTTTATATTTTTGGTTCATTTCGTTATATTTCACAAACACATGAGCAAAGGAAAATGAACTGACTGAAAACCTTTCAAACAGTGTAGTAATATTCACAATTACAATACTATATACTGCTCCAGTCTCTGTTGTATGTATAGTGCTTGTGGTATTAGATATACTGTACGCACAACACAATACAATATAACGTCTAAGGCTATATATGACCGTAACCATCCATTAGTTATAGGACATAATAGCTATAAGAAAAATATGATTTTTTTTTCAATATTACAAAGATACACATATTTTTGCATTACGAATGTACATAAGCATATGTGTTATATGTTATATACCTCGAAGGAAAAAACAAACGGTGGACACCATCATTTATGTTATATATTGTGTCAACAATGAAATTTTTCTCAACATTATACTATCCTATAGAATATATTTTTCCACCATGATGACCGTACTTATACCAGCATATGTATATATACTAAATAAACTAATCGCATCCCAGATGTATAGATAAAGTTAAAGTTAACTATAAAGAAATGTTCTGAAAATATTATCATGGCGGGAGTTATATAAATGCATAATTGATTAGTTTTACTTCAATTGAAAAACTGAAGTGAACGAACACGTATTGAAATTTCAATTCGCATTGAAGAAATATTTATAGAAGTGCACTGGGTCAATGTGAAGTCATTTAGTGCGCATTAAGACTGTTGTATACTTTCGAAAAGTTAAGAATTATAAGATTTGAAAAAACTTTATCGTAATTTTCGTTGTTGATGGAAAATTGAACCAGATCCTGTAAATTGTGTAGCTGTTTGCGTATATCATCGCACCGCACCACCCATCTTATTATGTATATATATCGACTGCGAATCTTATTATAAAGTCTTATTAAATAAGTTAGGTCTTATAGGTCTAAAGAATATGACCTAAAGAAAGATATATTGACGATATCGAAGAGGATATTAGAAAAATAGGGGTACATGATTGGAAGAATAAAGCTAAAGATCGCAACATCTGGAGAATTATTCTACAGGAGGTCATGGCTAAGAAAGGGCTGTAGCACCGATGATGATAATGATGTAAGGTAAGTTAATAATTAATATATAGTAGTTTTATTGGCCGATAATTTTCTTTAAGCTTCGTTGATATCCTTCAACTATCGCCAAAAAAAGACAATATTTATATAAATATGTAATTATTTTGTTGAAGTTTTATTTATTTTGTGGATTTGTGGATTTCTCGATCGGTAATGATTCCTTGATCCTTCTAAAAATGCCGCTAGATAATCTTTGATTTTCAATTTTTATAATCTTTATCGACTCACCTAGTATGTAAATCGATAAAGAACTTTAAAGAATCTTTCTTTATTTTTCGAGAACTAAATTTATCGTTAAACCCAATATAGATATTACATATAAGTTATTTAGATCTGTGGTTAAACCATGTTAAACGTTAATATTTAACTTTGTTCTCCTTTAAAATCTATGTCATATCGCAGATAAGGATAAGTATCCTTATCTCTGGTCATTTTCAAATCTGTGACACGATCGATATAATAATATCGTTACGATCGTTGAAAATTATTCACTTTGAAACGAGGTAAAGCTAACAATCAAGAACCATAAGCAACATTAAATATCTTCGAATATCGCTAATGTATTCGACACACAGAGGTTGAAATTAAGTAGATTTCATTTTAATTCCGAGTAGAAATTACGGAGGTGACACACAGCGATTTTGATAGTTTGTCTTATTTATTTAATTTATCTAATTTTAATTTAATTTATCTGAACATAGCCTACTTCTTCTATTAAATTTAACTGTCAATTATATTCAATTATTTCTTAATGGAAATTTAAAAAAAAAAATTTGTTGGTAGATGTCTCTGTTCTACGTAAAGAGCGAAACATGAGTAGATTTCGAGCGGTAATTACGTATTTTTTATGTAATTTCGCTGACTAGATTTCGGCCCAAATCCGTCGTTTTTTCCAGATTTCGAGGCTGAAATTAGCAAAATACTTAATTTCAACCTCTGTGTGTCTATAATATAAATAATTTTTCGAAATATTTTCATGTTTCTATATACAGGTAAAAAAAAAATAGCTTGACGAATGGTTGCTGGGATATGTTCATTATCTAAACAAAGTCACACACACTTATGTATAGTATTTTCATCTATGTATGTAATTTTCATATATTTAATGCATAATAACATAACTGCTTTACACTGTACTGTATTGGACAGATTGTAAAGAAAAATAAATTTATACATATATGTACGTGGTGGACATATGTGTAAGTATAGATATGTATAAATGTATACCATGTTGCATGAAGGATATAATGTTCAAGAAAATGCTTGAAGGAAATTTTCATGAATTTTTTATAACAATTTTTATATTTTTTTTTTGTTTCTTTCGCAAAACTGACAATTGTTTATGATACCATAAAGTATGTTTTATTTGAGGTTTACGATATATAATATTACATATTATGTATACATACTTCTGTTCTAAGTATAATATACGTATGCATGTATGTACCTAACGTGTACACAGTAAAGTATGCATAATAACAGTAACAATAACAGTTTTGATTATGATGAAATTTTTTTGATTTTATTAATACTAAAAACTGTTGAAATCATTGAAATAATTTTGAATTTTTTTAAATTCCTGAATTTTATTCTCATTATTTATTCAGAAAATTTTGGTATATTAGAGAAAATAAGAATAAATCTTTTACTAAATTTATTCTAAATGACCAGAAGTCACCACCAACGTGCAGCATGCGAAGTGAGAAAAATATCGGAGCAGTAGCGAACAGTATTGAGAAAGATTCGAACACGAATGTGTCAGTTTCAAAACGATCTCAACAACGATTACTGTTATTTGAGACATCAACTTGACGAATCTTGCGAAACGCGATTTGAGCCTGTATTCATATAAAGTTGTGTATTGACTTAAGTGTTGAATCCAATCGATCACAAATTGCAAATTGTTTTTTGTTCTGAGGGCCGATTCTCGTTTTGTGAAAATGAGATGAGTCTGCAGTGTTTAAGCTTTAAAATAAAGCACAATTCACGTCGATAAGTTGAGTTCCATATGTTTCAGGTTTTAGGTTTTAGCTTCCAATTTTACAAAGTATCACATGGTATCACATGGTATCACTGTATCACTATATCACTCTTAACGAATGACCCTTTACATAGAATAAATGAATAAATGTATTTATTTTATTGTATCTGTATGCGAGTATTTATATGTATGTACTTTATGAATTTAAAAATATTCATATAAAATAAAATATACAAAAAAAGAATTACAAAAAAAAAATAAATTTAGTCGAAAAAGAAAACTATAAAATGCAACAAAAATATAAAAAAAATTATTTCCAAGTTTTAGATCCTTTTGTATGTCTTTAAAATTTTCTCTGAATTTCACTTTTTTATTGCTCATTATTTTTTCTGTAGATTTTTTACTTTAATGTTTTTTTTTTGATTTTTGTTCACTTGTCCTTATTACTTCTGTTTTCTCTTCATAGTGTTCGATGTTCTTACATATACACTTAATATATTTATATGGGTAGGTATATATCTGCACAAAAATTTATGGGACTTGTTTCTTTAGTGACATATTCCTTCTTTTTTAAATTCTTTTGATTCGTACTATATAATACAACGAAAAAATAATTTATAACAAAATTTTTCAGTTTAAAAAAAAAAAAACAAAAATTACAAAAACAAAAAGAGAAACATAATCAAAATTTTCTTTTTTTTTTTTTTGTTGAAAGTTTACCAACGTAATATTTTTTTATTTCAATTCTGGTTCGTATTCTATGAGGTTCGTCCCAAATGTATCCGAACTGCTTCCAATTGTCATATAGCTCGTCACGAACTGTTGTTCACGTTAAGAGCGTGTATATGTACTTTTTGATTATTTTTCAATAAACTAATTGTACAAATGGTGTATTCATTGAATCTTGTCTACAAATTTTTGTTAGTAAGACACAATGTCGAACGTTGTAAAGTTTTCATCTCACGGCTCCGTACAGTTCTAAAATTGACTCATACGTCTTTTGACTGTTCCTAACATTGAAGATGCCGCTCGGAGAACACTGATTTGACAAGAAAAAAAAGTTTGAAACTAAAATAAAATAAAAATGAAACTAAATACCATTCCGAAAAATGAGTTCGGAACTGCTTCTGAAAGTGGAAACAATTGAAAAATAACATCAGCATGGAGGTATGAAGACAAATACATATAGTATACTTTTGGGACACAACTCGGTTTATACGAGTACAATACGAATTCATGTAGGTACTTTTAAAATAATAATCGAACATTTAAAACTTTTCTGGAAAATAAAAAAAAAAAAAAATTACATAGACTCGTAAAATTGATATTACAAATAAAACAAAAAACAATTTAACAAAACACACAAAGCAAAAAAAAAAAAAACAAAAAAATGAAATTAAAAAACAAAGGAAATTGTAATACAAAAAATTTAAATTAATTTTAAATACAAGAGAACACAGGAACATGACCAAAAACAATATAAAAATTCTGTAATTACACAACGGAAATGATTAAATAGCTCTAGGTGTACGTTTACATTTATATGTATATATATACGAGAATGTATCTGTATTTAAGTATATACATATCTATTTTATCGTACCTACTATATGAATTTCATGTACATAATACAGGATTTTTTAATTACTTTTATCCTTAAAATATCATTATCATTAACAAAAAATGAAAAATGAAAAAAAAATAAAGGATGCCTAATAATAATGAATTATAATTTTAATTATTATCTCAATTTTTTTTTTGTTTTACTATTATTTGCACAATATCATATTTATTATCGTTAGTCATTTTTTGTTTCGTTTTTGATGAGAACAAAATGTAGATACATGATAACGCGTATACATATAGGTGCAGTACGCGGCGGTACCAGATTATTACAATTTATTGATGATACATTTATGTTAAATTCGAAATTTTAGTTTAGGAAAAAATTTCAAAAATTTTACAAATACAAGCACATAATGTTCGTTATGTTCATTTCACATCGAGAATGCCTAGAAAAAAAAACGGGGCTTAAATGATTTTTAATTTTTTTTATGCAGTATCTTTCATAAATAAGCTTTATACAACAGTGCTTGATATCAACATATTACCATGAAACTAATCCGACTAACTTGGGTCAGTATGAATGAATCTCTCCAATTCCAGACCAATTAGGAGAAGAATTTGTAGGTACATCAAGAACTCAAAAAACTATAAGACCCGCCACGCAAATGTTGTTCAACATACTACTAGAGGGAGTTATAAGAGTAATAGACGTAAGTATTATTGTAAACCTCTTCAATAATATTAAACGACTAGCAGGTAATTTCAATATCTAGCCACCATAGGAATCATCATTTTCGCGCTGTGCGCGGCTTGTGGAGGGGAAGATGATACGACGAAGCATTTTTGGTGTGTGAGTGTCCTTTCTTCTCGTCCATCAAAGGAGAGCTTTACCTGAGACTGACGAAGAAGTTCCACAAAACGGGAGTCTTTGAGTACAATCGACAGCCCTGTCTGAATGCTCAGGTGGAAAATATTGATGTATGCGTTGCATACATGTATTGTAAGTTTTGTATACAGCTATAGAGCACAAACAAATAAAAGAATTTATGCGTTTGAAATGTGCTGATTGTGTGTACAATAAATGTTTGAAAAGAGAACAGTGAGGAAAGTACTCAAAACTTTTTCAACAAGGTGAAACCAAGTTTGCGATGTCAAGTCTGCAATCTCAATGGCAAATCAAATTCTTTCATAATTTAAATTCTAGGTATGGACATACATATATATGTATGTATATGGAAAACGTATGTAATATGAAATGTTCTAAATTCTTAATTTATGAAGATTCAAAACCAGTTGAAGACATGCTGTGGAATAATATTTAGAAAATATGACATGCTATCGCTATCCGTGTCAAATAAGTAATCAAAAATTGAATACAATATTGTATTGAACATCGTAACCGTAAGTATCTTTCAAAGAATAACAAAATTAATTATAAATATAAAAAATTATACAAGTAATGTTAAAAATAATAATAAAAGTATTGTGATAATAGCGTAAATTATACCTTTTGTTGGCATTTCTATTTTTCGGTATAATTATTGGGCATTTTTCAGTTTCAATACTTCAACATAATTAAACATTATTTGCAACAAATATATATTTACAGTTATTTAACGGTATTAGTTATTTACAGAGTGTATTTCTCTGAATTAATATTAACATTTTTTTTTTTCATTTAATATTGTCAATAGTGATGTATTCGTTCAAAATAGATAGAACATAGAACTGTCAATGTGCTAGTTGTTTGTCATTTTTCTAGTCAAAACTTGAGAGACAGTCAATTTTTTTATAAATTTTTAAACATATTGTAGTTTCTGTTTGAAAAGTTTGGTAAAAGTGTTTTGTAAAGTAAAAAAAAATAAAAAAATTTGAACTTTTTTAATAGATAGCGACCAGGGGCCGTGAAAAATGTTTAAATTTTTTTTGCAAAATTTTAGCAATCAGGGGCCTTCCTCAATACCTTCCGATAATGATACTTTGGAATGTTACCTTTACATAATTTTTAGAAATTTTTTGCAAAATTTTAGCTACCAGGGACCGTGAAAAATGTTTAACAATGTTTTGCAAAATTTTAGCGACCAGAGGCCTTCCTCAATACCTTCGGATAATGATAATTTGGAATGTCCTCTTTATACATATACTCTGGTCCTATGTCTCTATTGGTGCAAATTCATCTTAAGGACGCAAAGTACCCTTAAAAATTTTTGTTCCAAAACGGCGTGTTTTACGAAAATCGTTATTGCTCCAAATCAGGATCTTTCGTAAAACACGCCATTTTGGACCAAACATTTTTAAGGGTACTTTGCGTCCTCAAGATGAATTTGTGCCAACAGAGACATATACCACGTTAAAGAGGATATTCCAAAGTATCATTATCGGAAGGTCTCGTTTCAAAATCTGGCGGCACCAATTCGGAAGTTTCCCTCTCTTATAGATATATTATGTCATGAATTTTATGTCATTATCTTCTTAAACAGTTATTGAAATAAATTTGATTATTTTTATCCAAAAAAGTGCAGTTTTCAATTTTTACAATGAGTGAAAAAGTTTATAACACATAATGCTGTGATGTGTGACGACCATTTCGCTAAACAAACTCGTTCCAACGTTGATATATTGAATTGACATACAGTCGATTCTCGGTAATCTGAAATCTAGGGGACCAGAGAAAAATTTCAAATTATTATACCGAAAGTTCAAAATAATAATAGCTCAAATAGCAATTAGGAAGAGAGAAAAACATTCAAATAAACAAGAGTTTGCTTAAAATTCATAATTTTTATTACACAAATAATTTATTTATTTTGAAAAAAAGTCTGTAATTTTCTTTTAAGTGAGCGATTTCCATCATTGTCTAATGAATTTTCGATAATTTTCTTGAACTCATTTTGACTTAAAAATTAATAACACAAGTCTAACATTAACATAACACTTTTGAATGAAAACTTAAGACTGCGAGCGAACTCACTTCACTCACTCATTCATATAAACAAACGACAGATTTCGGCATAGAACCATAATCATCATTAGTGATGCTACATCCTACAGGCCTACAGACCTTTTTGAGCCTTGACCTAAAAACATGATCACCGACTTCAAATTATGAAGAGTAGAGAAACCTAACTTCGAATTATAGAATGTCAGCAAGCGAATTTCTATTCCTATTCCTACAAATTCAAATTACCGAAGAGACCAAATCACTTTGATTTTTTTCAATTCGTCGAGTATTTTTCAAAAGACTGGGAAAAATTTCATATTATAGGTGCTTTCGATTTGGCGATTTCAAGTACTTACGAGTAGAAAAGGTAAATGTCCGTGCTAAACAATCTACTCGCAGCTACTCATGAAAAATTTTTCAAGTAGATACAAGTAGTTATGAATAATTTTTGTGTCGTTCGTTTTAACAATTTATCCTAGACACATTTTAATATTCGCAAGTACTTGAAATTTCCAAATCGAAAGCACCTATTACAGAGAGATTCGAATTAACGAGTTTAAAGTTAGCGAGAGTCGACTGTGTTTCTAATAGGGTAACAAGGTAATGTAATACCATAAACCAAGAGCAAAAAATCTGCTCATTTGGTTTCAGCTCCCATGATTTAAATGGAAAATTCACCTTATATTTTTATCACAATATTATATGTATAAATGCACACATATGTATGTATGTAACCATATTTTCAAACGTAAATTATGTATGTAATGTACATTTCTTTGTAATATATTTTTTATGTTAATATATCTATGTACAAAATACATTAATTTTTATATAAAAAATATGAATATACTTATGCATATAAATGAACATATTCTTATGTGTATTTGTATTAATGCATATGCATAGTATACATACATACATACATTTATTAATATTGATATACAAATTTTTAAAGTTTTTTAATAATAATCTCTTCAAAATTTATTGAGTTCGAATGTACTTTACGTATTTTAATGTTCAATATACTGCTAAACTTGTGCAGAATTGAAGTGAATATGTAAATAATGTATTCGAAATTAATTCGAAATTATAAATCATAAAAATAAAAAAAAAGGAAAGCAAAAACAAAGAAACATTAAATAAAATTAAAAATAAAATGAAAATCTGAAATGAAAAACAAATAAATTCATGTATTGTTGAAATTAATAAACGTACAGAAAAACTAAAAATTTAACTTGAATTTTGTAATTTCGTTAAGTATTGTTTTAAAATTGAATTTGTAAACTAAAAGAAAATAGCAAAAGTGAGTTCTAGAATGTCAAATTTTCAATTTTCAAACCGTCAAAGGCACCGGTCTAGAAAATCGACAATGTAGAAGAATGTAATGCTCCTAATGACGGATCTATGAAAAAAAAGTACATATACAAATTTTTTAAGCAATAAGTATCACGATGATAGTTGTAGTGCAGTCTCACAATTCGAAGCAAGTTAACATTTAGGAATTCACCCATATAATAATAATAATAATAATAAAGTTTTATACAAATTCAATACATAAGTATGTATGTGTATCGTAACCGTATATACATACATAGAGCGAATTATATTCTTTATAATTTTCATTTTATTTAGCTTTTGGTTAATTTCAATTTCATTTTATTATTCTTTTGTTGAAGACATTCACCCTCTCGAATATTTTTTGAATGAAACAAAAAAGAAAAAGAAATATATGTATGTACATGTGTACGTATCGCGTATATATACAAAATGAAAATCTAATTCTTTTTATATACATACATATAAAAATCTATATTGAGGACAAAAAAATTTTCCTTTAGGAAAATGTCGAATAATAAAAAGCAAAATAGGACAGAAGAAGAAGAAGAAGAAGAAGAAGAAGAAAAAGAAGAAAAACGAACAAAAAAAATATTTATGACAAAAATCAAAAGAGAAAAGAAAAATTGTAAACGTGATGTTGAATAAATTTCTCAGATTAAATTCCTTATTTTCATAATACAATAATAATGAAAAAATAAAAATATGTATAAAATAAAATTATACAAAAACACACAAATAAAAAAAGTACAAATAAAAAAAAAACATAAAGACTGGAAAAAAAAATAAATTTGTTCATATTAATATAAAGAAAATATGAACTATTTCTTTTATTCTTCATACATAGTATGTATATCTTTATATTTATATGCATACATATGTACATAATATATTTTATATATTTTGTTATTTTTTGTTTTTATTTTTTCTTTTCATTTTATTATTATAATTTCAATTCAAAAACTAAAAAAAAATTTCTCATATTTTGTTTTTCATTTTTTGTCATAACAAATATAATTCGACAACAACACACTGAAATCTGATATTCATACGATTTTCCATCATACTACATACGAGTATGCAGATACATATGTATGTCCATAAATGTAGGTATGCCTATAACTTTGAATATTTATGACTTTAAAGTATTTCGAATCCATCTATCTATTTACATATGTGTAAATGTATTAAAGGAACACATTTATGTTTAGATCTTTAGGATATTATGCGATGATATAATGATAATCATGCGGATAGTGCGAAAAGGATATAATTTGATGTGCCTTTAAACATTCATATGTAAAACATATAATATATTTATGTATGTACATATGTATATGCACCATATATATGTAGTATAATATTTAGTTTTTTGTAGATATATATATATATATATATTTATCAAACGTAATGCAGTTAAAATTATTTGGTGGAATCTTAACTATTGTTTTCTAATTTATTGTACCTATATAAATCATCCCAGTAGTAAGAAACATCACTCAAAATCATCAATTTTTCAAAGTCATATTGTTAATGCATTGGGCCAGAGTTATCACTCTTCATGTAAGAAGCTTCAACCTGACGTCTATACTAGCAATAAGCAACATAGATGGCAATGGCAATATTGACTATATATAGCCACTGCATTTCCGGCAAGTTTTCCTGGATGCCAAAGGTAATATTGTTTCTGTTTTGAAGTGCAATATTGCGGCAATAATTTTGACATGTTGACTTTTTACAACTTTTACGCATGAAATTTCTTAGAAAGAGCCGCAAAAATTTTGAATTTGTATTCATATTTTGCAAATGAATATTGTATTGCTCAGGTTTGCACTACAACAAGAATTTATGTCAAATAATATTGCTATTGACGTCCATATATTGCTAGAATAAAAGCATAGAAATCCAGCACATCCATCCAACACATGGAAATCCAATTTTCAAATTACATTTCACAATTTATTTGTGATTAAAATTTTTGTATAAAAGTAGGCTACATATAAAAACAGAAATCGAAACCATGTTAATTTGTGAAAAAATGAACCGTTCATGTTACATGCAAAGTGATGAGATGCTAAAATAACAAATAATTTTTAATTTTATGGACTGGGTGCTATTAGGCTAAGTACTAACAAATCAAAATTTTTGAATCTGAAAAATTTGAACGCTTTTAAGTCGTTATCTTTGCAAACCAGTTCAGAAACTTTAATATAAAAATGTTAATTTTTTACCTTAGCTCCGTTTAGTCTAGCATTGTATCGCTTGATTTTTAAACACTTTAACAGAGACCACTTATAAGCTGCTAATGTAAGCATTCGATTTGCGCACTTCAATATGAAATGAACATTTTTATAGTTCAGCATAGTAAGGTCAGCTTATAATTGAAGTATCATTAATGTATTCAAATGAACTTCTATTAGAGAAATAAATTGATAAAAAAAAATTCAATAAAAAATGAAGAAAAGAAATTTCATAGTGCAATATCAGAATTAAGACTTTTTTTTCGAATTTTAAAAATCGTCAAATGACAATCAAATTTCAAAATTAAAATCCATTTGATCATCGGTTGAAATTTAAGGATTAGAAAATTAGAAAATTTTATTTAAAAGTCAACTACGTATTTTTCAACTTTTTTAGAAATATCTTCAATTTTTTTATAAATTTTAATTTACAAATTTATTGAGATTTCGTATGTAACATTTTTGAACAATTTGAAATGACAACTAAAGGTAAGTTGGCTGGCTCTTTCCCTGTGATTTGGAAAAAAATTTATAATGTTAAATATAAAAAAAAATAATTAAATTCAATTATTTTAGTTATTTTATACCTCAATTCATTCTACTTTCCTGCATAATTTTCATAAAAATTCTCGTCCTTAATTCTTGAGCAAGTTCGTTCATTACTAAGTGTATTATCATTTATGAGTAAACTGTACACCTATTTTTCTTACTAATAGTACAATAAAAGTATATTTACATGTTCTTTAATAAGCTAGCGATAAAATAATAAAGGAAAACAAAGGTTCTTTTATTAAAATCATTAACTAATTTTTTTAGGTAATTATTGAACTTTGCTTCATGTTAAATGCACAGTGATATTTTTTCTCCCCTAGCAGCATTCTATCCCAGTTATCACTCGAAGTCTGGCCTTTTCGTCCTAGCCCTTCACAAAATTCTGTTGTGCGTTGTCGTGCATCTTCAAGATTATACCAGAATTATACCAAGTCAAGTAACTTGTAGTCGTCCTCTCGTTCTTCTTGCATCGGAAAAGGCCAGATTTTTATAATTTATATGATCCAGCGGTCTTCATTTCATATGCTCATACTATCATAGTCGTTTGTCAATAATTTTTTTGGTTATCAGTGCTATCTTTTTACTAACTCCAATATGATCATTTCTTAGTTATTTTTTAATATCACATTACATGCCCATCCTATTTCGTTGACATGGATTTTCTGTTCATGCATTTTAATTTATTCAATGCTCGATACTTAGATCCATAAGGAAGAGATGGTTTTATCACTGCTTTATCAAAATAGAAGGTGACGTATCCAAAACATTTGTGGTAAGATATGGATTACGACAAGGGGATACAAACTCTTGTTTGCTATTCAACATAGCGCTTGAGATAGTAATAAAGGAAACGTGAGATCTATATAATATTCGGAACGATATTTAATAAATCAATGCAAGTTCTAGCTTTTGATGATGACATTGTCAAACGTCAAATGGAAAATCAATTTCGTATATGAAAGAGGCGTTCAAGAATTTAGAGTGAAGCGTAACAAAATTTGAACTCCAAATGAACGAGAAAAAAACAAAATTTATGGTAATCTCTCGGACACAACGGTATAACATTGGGTGAAAAATAACAACAATCTGAGAACACAATTCTGAAGTAGTTTTAGAGTTTATGTACTTGGATTCCCTGGTAAACGCTGAGAACAAGATATCCGATGAAGTCCAGTGAAGACACATACTAGCGAACAAATGTTACTTTGGTTTGGACTAATAAAACTGATAAAATCAATATAGCTAACGAGAGCTACGAAAATCCAAATGTATGAGACATTAATACTACCCATTCCATTATAACATACATTGTGGAAGCCTGGACATTATGGAAGAAGGACGCCACAACTCTTGAGAGAAAAATATTTCTTTGCAGTATTTAGAAAAATATATAAAGATGTTTTGGGCATACTATGCGAAGACCGGATGAGGATATAATGAAGCGAGTGGTATGGCTCATCCCAGATAACAGGATAGGACGAAGCAGGCTGAGAATACGGTGGCTGAACGATGTCACAAACGATCTAAAAGAGATTGAAGTAGAATATTAGAAGAATCTAGAAGACCAGAGGAGTAAATGGCAGCAGAACTTGGAGCAAGTCAAGGCCCACGCTAGGCTGTCAGATGGATGGAAATATTTCACAGAATATAAAAACTTCAAGAACTCCTAAAAGTCTTTTGATGAATAATTTCTTTTCTACACACATATGTATGTATATGTTTCAGATACTCATTAAATTTGTATAGATAGCCGCTGGGATGTTACCATTATTATATGAATATAACGTGCAACGTACATACAACACACACCATATGCGTATACAAAATTTATTTTCCCATTATTTATTTATTGTGTATTTTATTATATAATACACGCATAAATATTCATTTGATTTACTGCAAATTTAAACGCACCCTGTCAAACATAAATAATTTTTTTTTCCTTATTCTTTATTTATATTCATCTACTTTTCAAATATGTATCTGATCGAAATGAACAAAAATATAATAAAATAAAATAAAATAAAAACTAAGCCAGAAATAAAAATACATACACATAACTAAAATAAAATGTATGTATATTACCATATATTACATATATACATGCATAAATATTTACAAAAACCGAATATAGGCACATTTCTACTCGTATACAATGCACATATACATGCATACTTTTGCACTTTATTATGTATACATTTTTCTTGATACAGCGTTATGTACACATAAATATAGGTACATTTATTCGTTTTTATATATGTACATACATAACATTAATAAATTTATATATGTATGCTCACATCCTTATTCTTATTATGAATATATGTATATATATATGTACATATATAAGGACCTAAATTCAATATAGAAATATGAAAATAAATAGTTTGAATAAAAGTGTTTTTAACTCAAATTTTCTTATATGTATTTTCTTCTATATATAATACTTACTTCTTATGATTTTTTTTTATTTCTGCATTATAAATATATACATACATACATATATTATGTATTTATATAATATTCATGTAGTACATAAGTATGCTTATCGTTAGGTGAAACTTTTAAATCATTTTCGTTTAACACAAATATGAACATCTACATACATACATATGTATATAATGTACATTTTAATTCATATTTTATAATATCGTCAATATAAATATTTTTTTGATACATACATACTTGTGTACATTAACATATAAGAACACGTACTATACCATTTTCTATATTTAGTCTGATCCCCTTTTTGTGTCACATTCAAATCGAAGTATGTCAAAATATGAAATATGTATTATATTAGACAGACGTGTGTAAAAGAATTTAGGTATTTTATATTTTGTTTTCACATAAGGACATACATACGAACGTACATACGTATTTACATATGTACATACTTATATATGTACATGTACATACATGCATACGTATACATATTTTTGTACTTATTATATATGACTGCTGACACTACTAAAAATTTTGTTAAACAACTTTAAAAAAAGTTTTTATTCTCCATATAGTTTATTTTTGTAGATATATTTAAGTACATATACACGTGTATGTACATACATACATATGAATATTAAAAATAAAAGTATATGTACATACATATGTATGTATGCATGCAAAAAATTAGGTTTTAACTATGATTTAACTCTCAAAAACTTATCCTATACCAATCTATACATATATGTACATTCATACTTACTTAGTTATTCGTCAATGAATGAATGGGATGAAGGTACAAAATGTATAAATTCTAAAGAAAGAAATAATATAAGAAGAAAACTTTTAAGGATTATATTATTCATTACATATGTACATGTATGTACATATAACATAACCTATATGCTTATGTATGTGTATTATGTGTACATATAATTATTATTAGTCGTTACTATAAAAAATGTACATTTGTAAGTATGTATATGGTATGTGTATACATATATAAAATTTTTGAAAGGTGTATTATACCAATACTTAGTATATTTATACACGAATCATGTTTACATTGCATATACGTATGTAGAACAAAAGATGTATTACATACATACGTGCATGTTACAGACATATTTAATAAGAGAATTATTTAATTTACATAACATACATATGTAGTGTATAATTTAAAAATAACTTACGCACGAGTACATGTATAAATGTTGTATATGTAACTAATGTATTTTTTATTCGTATAATTTTGAAAATTTGTCCCATTAATGGAGTTCTTTTTATTTAAAGATATATTCTAATGGAGCCAATATACAAAAGTAAAATCAGTTTACATCTTCATAATATTTATTTTCTTTAAAAATACGTTATATCACCGGTTATATGTATGCATGCATTTATGTTCTTTTGCGCGTACAGTATGTACACTTAAACGAAAAAGTTTTGAGATAGGTAAATGAAATTTTTTGAAAAATATTAAAATAAATTGTAATTGATTTGTCTTTAACTTATTTTTTTATTTACAAAAAATTGCAATTTTAGTACAGAAAATTCATTATTACAAATTATTGGGTGCAGTGTTTTTCAGTTAAAATTAAAAATTCATTAATTTAAACAATGTATTTATGATGATTTATCGAAAAAATTTCATTCATTCATTTATTTTTTGAGCCTTAGCTCTCTGTGGACTTTGTTTTCAAGCGTTATGATCTCTTGATACTTGATACTATTCTCCAAATTTTTAATATTGAATAGAAAATTCGAGTGTTCATCATTAACAGCTTCTGACTACTACTGTGTTGTAGGTCTACCATCCAGTTCTTTACTCCAATTTCCTAGTAAAGCAATTTTCGTGGAATACGTGTCCGTGACATACATACATGCTCAACGAAGCTACTCAACTTTATGAGTATGGGCAGTTTTTAAAGATAGGTAGTTGTAGGGCTGACATACCAAAAGCTTCTTTCGGATTTAGCTAAATTAGTTTTTAAAATTCTTTTAGTTTAGAATTCGTACTGACAGACCGAAAACTGGTTTAGTTGTCATTTGTTGTATGTTCAAAAAAACCTCTCATAGAATTAAACTATAATTGCTCTAAATGGTTTAGGCTAAAAAACTACTTATAGGCGGACTTATCCAAACTGATTGCTGACAGACCAAGGAGTTTATCTATTTAAACAGGTTTAGAAAGTTTCTAAACTCTGGTCTGTCGCTAGAGCCATACCTAAGTTTCTGTTTCTTCGCCCGACCCGAGTATGCAACATCATTTCTGCTTTTTCATTTATTTTGATTCAAAAAAAATTTTTAACTAGAGTAACATGACATATTTTGTTCCTTAATATTTTCTTTGATCCATCAAAAATGTTCGATTAACTTTAAATCTGTACTATACAGCGGTGTTTTTTATAACTTTTGGGCAATTATTCAAACCCTAAAATCTAATGGTACCGAGCATTTTTCACAATACGCTTATATAGTATTTTTTTCAATAGAAAATAATTCCTAAATTAGAATTCATTAATTTTTTTATGAAAAATATGTTTAATAAGGATAATTTGTACCATAACTTTTGTTGCATTTTAAAGAGAATTTTTAATTTTTCCATTTCAATATATTCGAATATAAATAAATAATTAATATAAAAGTTCTGTTTTTTGTTCTTTTCTTTTAAATTTCTTTCATTGGAAAGTTTGTAAGCCACATGGGAATATGTAATAAACAAAATAATTATCATATTATACACTCGTATCCTTGTATAAACAGTCTCTTTCATAACTACATTACCCTCTTCAAAATTTTATTCGCTATTCTACTACAAAGTACATTGAAATAATAAATAAGTAAATGCTTATCACTTGATTTGAATTCTACCAGATATTCTATTCTCCCCTATTAGTAGGGCCTTTTGATTTTTGATTTGAAATTGATGTTCAATTTACACCTTTTTGTGTTTTGTAGATCAGTGACATCATTCTATTGTATATTACGTATATTTTTGTAAACTTTTCATACGTACAATTGTACTAGGTCATTCAAAAAGTTCGCAGCCTTATAATGAAGCAGTATGAATTTATGAACCAAAATACAATTAATCTTCAATATATTCCCCCCTAAGCTCAATGCATTTTTTCCAGCGATTTTCCAATTCATTTATCCCTTGCCTGAAGTGGTTTTCCTCGAGACCTCCAAACTACTCTTCGACAGCCGTTATGACTTCTTTATTTGATGAAAAATGCTTACCACGTAAGAATTTTTTGAGATTTGGAAATAAATGAAAATCAGACGGAGCCAGATCTGGTGAATATAGTGGATGCTCCAACAATTCGTAGTGTAGTTCCTTCAATTTGGCCATTGCAAGGACACCTTTGTGTGCTGGTGCATTGTCTTGGTGGTAAATGATTTTTTTCTTTCGTAATCCTGGTATTTTCTCCCGAATTTTGTGTCTAACTGGTCTAAAAGATTTGAATAATATTCTCCTGTTATCGTTTTACTCGTCTGAAGGTAATCAATAAGTAAAATCCCCTTTGGATCCCAAAAAACTGATGCCATAACCTTCTTTGAAGATTTTGAGAGCTTTGGCTGCTTCTGGGCCGAACAGCCGGGCTCGGTCTACTCTGCTGTTTGCTATCGCAATTCAGGATCATAGTAATAAATCCAGGTCTCGTCCATGGTTACAAATCGACGCACAAAATCAATTCTATCCTTTTGAAAACGACCCAAATGTTGTTGAGAAAGTTTCACTCGAATGCGTTTTTGGTCAGAATTCGACAAATGCGGCACCCATCTTGTCAATAACTTTCTCATACCTAGGTCACTAGTTAAGATACTATGCACTGATCCAGTTGAGATATCTGTGGCCCAAGCTAAATCAACCACAGTTATTCGGCGGTCTTCCAAAACCAAATCATGAACCTTGTCGATAATTTCAGGCGTAGTTGCTCCTTTTGGACGTCCTGAACGTAGATCATCATTGATGTCTGTACGGCCGTGTTTAAATAGAGCAACCCATTTTTTTACAGTTGCATATGAAGGAGCACTGTCTTCTAATACGTTTACCATATCATCAAAAATTTCTTTCCCACTTAATCCTTTTTTAAACAAATATTCAATCACCGCACGATTTTTTAAATTATCCATTTTCTGAAAACAAGCCAATTTAATCAACTGTTTAAAATAAACTATTTGACAGATCGATCTGGAATTTATGGTACGTTCATATGAAGGACTGGTGTTGCCAATACGAATAAATTTTTGTTTCTAGAAATGTCACATATGCGTTAGGCTGCGAACTTTTTGAATGACCTGATATATCACATAAATTTTGTGTTGGACAATTTTTATTTTGGTGAACAGCCAGATTAACCTTGAAGCTAAGACGTCAATGTTATAATCTCGGAGAAATTGGATTTCGTCATTCTATTGAACATTTATGTTTTTCCTTGCTGCGTTTCTAAAAGTTACAGGAGCGTGAGTCTACTTTCCAGAATACCGTAAAATTCCATTAGGACTGAAATTTATCCGGAAAATCAAGATTAAATTCCTTCTTATTTGAAAATATTTACTTAAAAATGTGAAATAAAATTTTATTAAAACAAAAACTAAAATAAAGTTTAAACAAATTTATGTAAAAATTGAATTTTTAAAGTGAAATTTTTGATTGTGTTAGCTAAGTATATATGAACCAGACTGTATTTCTACGCGTATTTGAAAGAAAACACATTATTTTTAATTTTCAATATTCACTTTGAAAATAAATTATATAAATGCACACACATAAAAAACGATTTTTATATTATTAGCTATACATATTTTGTATTTTCAAAGAGAAAAATAATACACATCCATACCCATACATTATGTACATAATTACATTACCTTTTTACATGTATCTACAAGAAAATTTTATGTTCCATCACTTGTTCAATATCTTCTTCGAGAATTCTATATGCTGCTGCATTTTATCAAAAATAATTTAAACTGAACTTTATACAAAAGAAAAATAGGCGAGCATCATAAAATTCATAGCATCTCAGCAACTTACATTTTATGATGGTGTAATATTTAATACTATAGTACCCTAATACCTATAGTACATACTATCTTTTTAAAAGTTTTAAATCGAAAGTTAAAATTTGAAGTAAAAAATAAAAAATAAAAGACAATTGAAAGAAACGAGAAAAAAATCGAAAAAACAAAAAGTGAATTATGTGTATGTTCACATGTAATGAGAAAATATTATAAAAAGCAAAGTAATGTACCATATGAGTACATAAGAATAAACGTTATACGAGCAGTATACTTTGTAAAAAAAATTATTTTACATGCAATTTTACGATACCAAACATAGATACATACACACATACTACGTGGGTTGATAAGTTTCCTGTATTAACATGTAGATGATACTTCGATGAGTTAGGAGTATTTTTTTTAGAAATTATGATCTTTTATGAGACGCCATTTTTATTTTCAAACCTATCTGTCAATTAATTTATATTTTACAAGCAATTGAATTACGTGTGTTTAGCATTTGTTATAAAATGGATAAAGTTCAAGTTCGTAGTGTGATACACTATCTCCATTTGAAAGGCTTATCAGCAACCGATATTAAAAAAGACATGGACGAAACTTTGGGTGAGTCTGCACCATCATATGAGACTGTTCGTTTTTGGGTCAGTGAATTTAAACGTGGACGTACAAGTGTTTATGATGATGAACGCGGTGGAAGGCCAAAAGAGGTAACAATACCAGAAAATATCGAAAAAATCCATGATATTGTGTTGAGTGATAGAAAAGTGAAAGTGAATGAGATTGTGAACATCGTCAACATTTCAAAAGAACGTGTTATTAATATCTTGCATGAACATTTGCATATGAAGAAACTTGTAGCAAAATGGGTGCCGCGATTGCTAACAATCGACCAAAAACGCAGACGTGTGGGTGTGACCACTTCACAGCAATGTTTAGAAATGTTGACAGGCAATAAGGCGGATTTTTTTCGTCGAATAATAACTGTTGACGAAACATGGATTCATCATTATACACCTGAATCAAATAAACAATTTGCAGAATGGATGGAACCATGTGAAAGCCGACCAAAGCGACCCAAAACTCAACAGACGGCTGGGAAAGTCATGGCCACTACATTTTGGGATACACATGGGATAATATTCATTGATTATTTGGAAAAAGGAAAAGTGATCACTGGTGAGTATTACTGCACATTGTTAGACAAATTAAATGAAGAAATTTTTAAAAAACGACCACATTTGTCGAGGAAAAAAATCCTCTTTCTTCAGGACAATGCCCCAGCTCACACGTCAACAATTGCGATAGCCAAATTTCATGAATTAAAATACGAACTGCTTCCACATCCTCCTTATTCTCCAGATTTGGCTCCCAGTGATTACTTTTTGTTTCCAGAGTTGAAAAAATGGTTACGGGGAAAGAGATTTTCATCGGATAGTGACGTCATAACCGAAACAAACGCATTTTTTGAAGGGTTAGACAAAGTGCGATATAGGGAAGGGATAGAATTGTTGGAGAAACGTTGGAATAAGTGTGTAGAGCTAAAAGGAGATTATGTAGAAAATTAAATAAAAAAATTGTGAAAATTTACGTGCTTTACTATGAATACAGGAAACTTATCAACCCACGTAGTATATGCACACACTATATAGATTTATACTACAGACGTAAAGTAAGCGAAATGAAAATAGATCCACACAATTTTTACAAGAAATATCTTTCTGCCATTCTATCCCAAAAAATCTGAATGAAAATTCTGTTTAGTTTTTATCACAGTGATACATGGTGATGTACTTTGTAAAATTGTAATTTTCAATTTGCATTTTTATGATGCAGCGACTCGACTTACGCTTCCAGAACACTTAGAAATCATAAAAATAATTTTATATCAAAATGGCAGCTTAATTTTGGGTGCTCATCGTTTGTTCACCAGAGAATAAGGTCGCCATCTAATTTTCTCTATTCAGATTCAGACTACCAGCAAGAAGACAATGTAAAGCACCCAGGCATGAACCTTAAAGTTCAGTTCTATTTGGTACTATGCAGACAAACCATAAATTTTGAAGCATTTGGGAGTGAATATTCGTCAGGCTATCGCAGACATAACGCTAGCAATATTGGTTTAGTTTAATAAAGTGTTTAATCAATTGGTGCTATCATGTGCGTCACTGCATTCAAAGCCGTGATGGATATTTGAAAGATATTTTGATTATAAAACATAACTGCAATGTCTAAGATTCAAAAATAAAGCGTATAATCTACTTCGATACGTTGAATAGTTTATTTTCTATTCAAATTTTATAAATGAAATTCCCTTAATTTTTATAGAGGATGGATGTGAATCTATTCCAATTTCACTGGCTTTATATACATATATGCATGTATACAGACTTATTTATATGCATTTTGTGTTTTTGTTTTTTGTATTTCTGCTTTGTGTTTGGTTATACTCGTATCCTTGTACTCAACTCGTACTCATTTCTCTGATTTTATTGTAGCATAGTATATTATCCATGAGATTATTCTGCATACTCATAATCGTAATGTAATGCATGTAATGTGGTCATAGTTTTATTTTGATTAGGATATAAATTTGATTTCTTTTTCAGCTTGTTTTGCTAACATTTTTATTTTTCATTTTTCCTTTTTTTTTGTACATACAAACTACTTACATGTACATACTATTATATACATGTTGGTCTATGTTTTATGAATATTGGTATTTGGTATTTGTACATTATGAATAAATCTATCTACAAACGTTTGTCATTTTAATAGCGCTTACATATGTCTGCAAATTTCTACTAAATTTATTTTACTCTTGGTTTTTTTTCTATTTTTATTTTTATTTTTGTCATTTTTTTCACCGTATATGTAATTTTTTTCTACCCAAAAATAATATACGAATATAATATAATAATCACATATACAACTCATATACAACTAGTACATATATGCATGTATAATATTATTTTTTTTTTATTCTTATTATATATGCATAATAATTTTCACATTTATGTCCTCATTTTATTGTACATTGTATGTGTGTATACGAGTATTTTGTATACATTTTTTATATAAAATCATGTAGTATGTAGTACAAACAAAAAAAGCTTCCTTTAAGGACCAATTGGTATTAATAATTTTTTGTACAGATCTGAAATACCATTAAATCAGAAAACAAAACCTAATCTTTACATACATTATACAAAATAACATAGCTGCGTGGCAAAGCTATAGATAGCTAACTCAGTCGTTAAATTAAGAAAAAAATCATAAATGAATTATATATGAATTGTATATGAAAGCATAAAAAACAGATTGAAAAAATATTATCACTATTATTATCCTTATCTTTGTTATATTGTCATATATTGTTTTTTTTTTTTTTTTTTTTTTTAAATAGAAATAAGATATACGAAAATAAAAATATTAAGACACAGTTTGATTTAATGTCTATATTTTTATTCGTTGTCCTTTTGTATACGTATACACTATGCACTGCTCGATATACATACACTATTATATGATCGTTGTGATATACATATAATACAAGCACTCATGTAATAAAATATCATCTTTTTTTTTTCTAAATTTTCTTTGGTGAAAATTATTATATACGAGTACCTATACATACTTTGTATTCAGAATTTTGTTTTATGTGTATTACTTTTATTATATTTTTTTATTTTCGGTTTATATTTTGTAACAACAATACAATATAATGACTATCATAAGTTTCAAAACATCCATCATAATACATATGTATTTAGTTGGTAGTACATATTCTTTATATACCATACATATGTGTACATGTAATAAAATTCAAAACGAAAACATTTTATTACATTGCAAATATCTACATCTACATTATACACAATATACGAATATGTGATGTGCATGTACACAATACATAGTATATATTTATCTGCAAGGATATTTCAACATAAACATATACAAATATCCTTATATTATAAGGTACAACAACTTAAAAATTTACTTGTTAGATATATAATTTATGGATAAAGCATCAGTATGAAATATTGTCGTATTACTACACTGTATCACACTGTATGTAGTACAGCTCTGTGAATATCTGTAGGGATTTTCAAAATTTCCAATTTTATTTTTTTTTTTTTTTACAAAAAATTGTTAAAAATTAAATAAAATAATTTTTAATTTTGTTTATATTGTATTGCAACAACAATAATTATAAAAGGACAAAGTGGGATTTAATTAATTTGTCAAGAAAAAAACTTTTGTAAAGTTAAATAAAGTATTAGTTTTTGGAGTTAATTTTTAGCATTAATAATTAATTAATTTTTCGTCCTTCTGTATTTGATTATTTCTATATAAAAGACGACTTTGCGACTTTGCATGTTGTTTATTAAGTTTTGAACATAATATCCTGATAATTTATCATTTCTTAATTATCCTTATATCGTGAACATTTCTTGCCATAACCCCATAAGTTTTCAATTGGATTTAGGTTAGGTCTTAACAGGAGTATAGCCCCGTCTTTCAACAAAAACTGATTACTTTTGAGCAAAATGAATTGAGGCATTATGCGATTAAATAAGAATTCGTCCTCGCAAATTGTTAATAAAATGCATCAGATCTTGTTCAAGCATATTATGATATTCGGCTGAATTTAATTCATCAACTAAAAGTACATCAGATTATCAGACTCCTTCTGATCAGACTCATTTTCATTACAAAATATGAAGTTAACTGTAATTTACAGTTTAGATATTGTGATTTTAATGCTGGTTCTTTGGAAATTTTTTATATTTTAAACTTTCTGTCTTTACTAGCTTATCTTCTAGCAAAGTTAGAAGTGCATTTTAGGTTGAATCTTTGAACCATATATAATTTGTGAAAATATAACTGAACTTTATATTTCCCTTAAAACAGTTCCATATTTGTCGAAATCTTGATCACCTTGTATTATGATTTTTTCCATAATTTTTCATTAAAAGTTTGAGAAAATGACAGAATACATTTTTAAGATCTACTTAATTATAGCAACCATCTAACTCCACAAAGGTACAAGATTTTTTAATTTTTCAATATTTTATATAAGATTTTTGCTTCTTTGCATGATAAATTTTTAGTTGTGGCAGTTTTATGACAGGAATTAAGAAAAAATTTCAAACAATTTCTTACTAAACTCATTGAAACTTTTGAAATTCATCAACTAAAATTATATATGTACTGAGAAAAAAAAAATTCATGTAAATATTTATTCACAGGACTGTATTTGTATGTATTGTATATATTATGTTATGTACACAAATTTTATAGATAATTTACGAGATAGTTCAATTGAACATTAATAAATTCCCCAGTAAAATATGATGATGAGGTCTTGTTCATTTCCTTTTTTGGTACATTATTACATAGTATATAGTATTGTATGTACCGGTATACATATGTACACATTACACACTTTGAAATGTATATGTAATAAGAAGAACATTAATGCACGTATACATAGATCCATACGAAATGATGATAACTTAATCTATACACAATCATGTACATTCATGAATTTATGTATAAATATGTAAATGAAAATTCTAGGACATAGTCCGACAAAAGACGACCCTTTATCGTACTGTACTGTAATTGTAAATTCTCAACATATTACATGCATAATAAACTACATATACTATACAGAGAATATTATAATAATTAAACGTTTACCATATACATAAACACTCGTATATATACTCATCTATTTTCATATTGTTTTGCATACAAATTAGGGTATTTTGATATTTTATTAAAATTAAGAGAACTTAATTTTCACAAAATTTAATGAAAACAATATAAATTTCAGAATAACGATTAGTGAATAAATTAAGCATATAAAAAACTATACGTATAGCTATATATATTACCTTTATATTATATTATATGTATGTATGTATGTATGTAATGGGGGAATTTAAATTGAAATACAACGCATACATAACAATATTCATAATGTACATAAATATAATTATGTGTACAACGTATGAAAATTGAGTTAATCGAATATACAATTACAATAGAAATTGAAAAGTAGAAAAATTTCATAATTTAATTCAATATTTTAGAAGGAATTTTCAGATCAATTTTCTAATCCACTTTCACATTATAACAAATAATTCACTTGGTTAAAACTTACTATCCACACAGAAATAAGAATTAGCCTGAGAACAAATACAGTGGTGGAAATATGGATGTTCTTATTCATATGAGTACACTCTGCTTATAGTAGTAGATCTATGTAAATATGTAATTTATTCTTTATCCAATTCACTACGTTGTTAGTAGAGAAACAAACTCTTTCTTTTACATGATAGGAGGATAGGACTTAAACTGAAGGCCCAGTGTACGCCTTTCACGCTTTACACGCCTCGCATCAGTTGAGGTATGTGAAGCACGAAAGTTGAACTACATTAAAATATATTCAATGATGATGCATGAAAAGCGTATGAAGTCAACAACGGATAGATTGGTTGGTTAATTTTCAACTTTTCAGACGGCAAAGCATGAAAGTAAGAAGAAGAAATGGTTTGACTGAAGTTTGTGATGTACAGTGTACATTGGGCCATACAAAAGCAATTCTATGCAGCAACATATGAAAAGTTTGTTAGGTGTGAAAAGTGTATGAAATGTGAAAAGTTTTTCTTCCATATTTGAAATGATCTAATAATACACTTTGAGTTACTTTTCTCCAGCAAGTAAACTAATCAGCATTTCTAAGCTCTTTTTTCCAACGGGCTGGTACTAAATCAAAGCTGAGTGAACAAATAGGCAATAAAAAATTGAGGATTATTTTTCTCACTCTTGCCTTGGACGGGAATCGAACCCGCGTCTCCGAGATCATTGAGTAGTTGCTCTGCCATTGAACCACCAAGCTGTGCAAAACGAAATTTATGTCAAAAGTTATGTTTGTTTTCCAATATTTATATGGAAATGGAAACATTTTGAAACTCTTTTCCATTTTTTTAAACTTGGGATTGAGATCTAAGCTGAACGCTGGCTATTTAGAAAAAAGTTATTTCTCAAAATAAAATCTTAAACATTTCTAAGGTCCTTAGACGCATATTAGGTCCGATTCGAGAGGGGAACCAATGGCGGTTAAGGTACAATAATGATTTGTACAACTTATACAAAAATGTCGATGTAGCAACGATAGCCAGGCTACATAGGGTACGCTAGGCGGGTCATGTAGCCAGATAGAGTGTTTTCCGAATCCCGAACAAAGTATTAAGGAGAGAGATACCAGCAGCAGGAAAGACATGGCGAAGACTGCCTAAGGGCAGCAGCGCTGAACCTACAGGACTGGAGGAGGAAACTTGAGTCGGACAGGGTCAGATTTGGACTGTAGTGTCTATTATTATTAATTTTATAAATGATAATGTCATTTTTGTTTAATGTTGACTTAAATATAATCGAGTATCGAGTTTGTGTATTTGAATTTTGGTTTTGTTCCAAGGTATTATTAAATTATTTCGAGGATATCAACTAAATTACGTGTGTAAACGTTTAAACTACGTTTGTATGTAATATAGAACCATTGAACGTAATATTGGCTTGCACACATGCCGTATATGATAGTTTGACTCGATTATAACCAAACTTTCACTCCACAAATTACATGTACCTATAAAAAATCAGTTAAATTTCACAGAATCTATGCAAACAAAATTAAAATCTGTACCTGACAATATCTTTTATAAAAATATACGTAGTGAATATTGAATTTTTATTTGGACTATTCATACATATTTCCAACACAATAATATAATAATAAATCGTTTAAGATTACTCTCTAGTCCATATACAGTAGTTAAAATGTAGTAAAAATGAAATTCGAATCAATTTATTTTTATCCTTTATTATTTTTCTATAAATTGTTGCATTATAAAATATTTCAAATGTAATAACTATTCAATATCGTTATTGTAGTTTTTTTATACATATAACATATAACATACATATACATACATATTTACTACAAAAAAAAAAAAGAAATATTCATGTAGTGTGTCGTCCAAAAACTGATTCTTTTATGGTTTACGTTTTTGAAATTTTTTTTTTCTTAGATTTTATTTGTGTTATATTTTTTTGAATATCCTTCTTTTTTTTTATTGGGAATGATAAGACAGTTTGTTTGTATGTACATATTGTGAGAAAAATTTGTACGTGTTATGAGTTCACAAAATGCCAATAATAATCTATCTATATACGATGATTGTGAAGTTTTTTTATATTCATATACACATATGTGCATAAATGTATAGATACATATGTTTATATATTATGTAAATAGTATATATGTATGTATTGAATGAACCAATGATTTTAATAAATTTCATTTGAAATGGTTATGCTTTCACTTTTTTCTCTATAGTGCAAATTGTAATCTAGTTTCATGTTTTATTAAAATTTTTCAGACATTTGTTTTGATTCTCACGCAAAAGCTTTTATATATTATTTGTTCAATTTGCTCATTCATATACATATATACGTATATGTGTAGATTTGTTTATAAAAAATGATAGTAAATAGAGCAGCAAAAAAAAACAAAAAAACAAAACTTTTTATATCACATTACATGCTATTAAAGCTATCAAGAAATATTGCAATAATATTCTACTGCAGTATATACATATATATACAAATATACGTATGTATGTATGTATACATATTACATGGTATGGTACGTGAATAACAATATGCATGCAATATATTAGTCGTCTATTTGCAAAACTGTGTCTATCCTATTTTATACTATTTTGAGAAAATTGAAAAAACGTCTATCGTTCATAATAATAGAAATTGCATTATGTTTTTATTTGGAAATATATACAGGATGTCCCACCTCTGGTGGTACACCTGCAAACAGTAGATAGGTCTCATCGAGACAAAACAAAAACTCGTACTACAATGATGGGTAGTTTCAACCGTTTAGCCGCTAGATGGCGATGAAGATTTTTCGCACTTACTCTACAAAACGCCCTATAACAACTACGGTGCACTAGCTAGAAGAAAGCAATCTAGAAGAAATCTGTAGGAAACTTCCCCCTCTCTCTAATGACAATTTACATACTCTTCTACGTCTTTCCCTTTAATAGTTATTTAAATTGTGTTTTAAAGTCAAAATTTAGTGATTTTTTGCTACTTTATTCAGAGAAATACAGGCCATAGAATAACAGCGCCATCTGAATTAATTTCTAATTATTTTTGCTTTTTACAGTAAATGTCCCCCTCCTGTAGTACGATTTTTTGTTTGTCTCGATGAGACTTATCTACTGTTTGTGGGTGGGTTTGTTACTGTTTTTGCCTGTACTACTTAAATTTTAAAGGGTTTAAAAACAAAAATGGTAAAAACTAAATTTACGTAACTACTTATAAAAAACAACAAAAACTTTAGAAATTGACATTAAACAAATTTTTTTGAAAAATGGAATAGACACATTTTTGCAAATGGACGACTCATATATACATATGTATGCATGCAGATATATTAAAATCAAACAGATCATATATATAGACATAGACATTCATGCCTGTATTTATATGGTACTATGTGTATTAATATACAGACAGTAGAAATTACCTACATATGTAAACAATTTTTACTTACGCTCGACTAAATTTTACCAATAAATTTTGTTTGATTTTATATGGATATTATGGATTTTACTTTTGTGTATTACATTAAAAATGTATTATTCTCTTGTTTGATATAATTTAATTACTGCAGCTACGTATATATCATCAGTAATGTGTGTGTGTATGTGTGTACTATTATACTTACATGTATACGAATATTGTATTACCATTATTACAAACGATAAAAATGTCTATAGTGTACTGTACACGTAACAGTCTAGTGATAATCGTTAATTAGTGTATAGTTGTTATCAGTTTTTTTTTTTTTGGAACTCTCTATGACAACATACATTTTGCATTAATGTACATACATGTACATATGTAATATATTATAATTAGATAACTTGCGTTTTAATGGTTAATATGATGAATAGTTTTGATTATGTATTTTTTATCCTTTTTATCATTTCGGTAAATAATACATTTCAATTTTGCCATATTTCCTTAGAATTTTAGATGTGTGTCTATGTGACTACATAGATTAAGATAAACGGCATAGTCAAACTACAAGTATACTACTATTTTAATATATAATAATATTGATATGAGGGTATTCACTTAACTTAGTAAGCGGCTTGAAAATCGAGTAAAACGTGTAAATACTTGTATTTTAGTAGGTTAAATTAAATGCTAATGTCAAATGAAAAGAAGTTTGTCTTATCCTTGAGTCAATCGATCAAATCCTTCCCAATAGGCTATGACTATAGTATCTAGAATTTATGAATAAGGTGCTAAGTAGAACAGAACGGTAGAACAAAGTTACAGCCATCGCACAATTCCCGCGACAATTACAGCGTATCGCCGAAAGTTCGCACAATTCGGGCGCAACTGCAGCGTAAAATATATATGAACTTTACATTTCTTCTTCTTGCGAATAGATTACCACTACTGCAAAATCCACGTCGGGATGGCTCGTTGTCGCTGAAAAATAGAATAGAATCTATTTGGGCGATAGCGTAAAAAGTCCAATTTAATTACTGTATACGCTGTAGTTGTCACTGGAATTATGCGATAGCTGTTAGATTCATAGCCTAGCCTGTGAAATGGTCTTGTACTCGTTGGCTTAGAATTAAGCAAAATCACAGTAAAATAAAAAAGAAATTTAATGATTTAATTAAAGAAAATAATTAAAGAAATAATTCATTCCGGTAATGATGAAAAATTCATACGACTTTTTGTAGATTTTGTATTTGTGGATTGTATTCGAATTCTCTACATACGTATAGTTATAATTATTTCGCCAAAAGGTCCATTCGGACCGTGCGGTGCGGGCTAGAGAGAGGCAGGTTTACCTGTCCTTCCCCTATAATAAAAATAAAAAATAAAAAAAAAATACATAGTTATAATTAGAAATTTAATTCAAATTCACATATCATTAAAATTATTTTATCACATTTTAAAGTTTTCGTTTTAATAATTTATTTATTTAATTTACAGTTACACTTAAGATAGTTGGACAAAACTTAATCCAAGCTTAAGACTATTGTACACACATTATCTGCGCTCAAATTAATCTAACTTAAATTAGGTTAGTGTTACATTTTGGGGTTGGGGAGAAAGTAAATAATTTCATTAATGATGAATTTTATGATGAGAGAAGTGTTTTTGCTGTTTGCTCTTAATATTACAAATCCGTTTGTCGAATGTATGCTATCTGATCTGACAGTCAAACAGTATGTTTTTCGCTATCAAAGTTATGTCGGGATAGTGAGTGCATGTAGGAGGAGCTGGTTTTCATTTTATTTTAATATATAAATTGATACAGGAAGATATATATATATATAATAATTTAAGCTTATTCATATCATTTCCATTCTTATTCTTACATTATATCCCCGATCATCATACATAATATTAGAATGCCATATGGTTGATTCGTGTAAATTACTTTAATGTTGTTTTGTTTTGTTTATTACCTTTTTCATTATATTATATGTTTTTTAAAATATTAATTTACACACATACTTTTACTCGTACTGTATACATGTGTATATTTTTGTTTTTCGACAATTCCTTACATACCCAATTACATACTTCCTCTCTTTTTTTTTATTTTTATATTCCTTTATCAGTTCAGTTGTATTTTATACGTATTTATTTGATGTGACTTACATTAATATTTTAACAAAACATGTTTACTTCTGAAGTGTAAATGCGTGTTTATGACCACTAAAATATGCAGTCAACCATAACGTTTCAAAAAAATTTTTTTTTACAAAAAGCTCTTCAACTTCAAACAGTTAGTATATATCCTGCACATGTACCTATATAAATGTGTGTTATTATACGAGTACTCTACATTCGCCCACATATATATTTCTCGTGTATAATAATAAAATCCTAAAATTACTTGATGAAAATGGACTCTACAGACTATTTGACGACTCTTTGACTTAACATCACATACATACACAGTGAATTTCATAAAAATTTAATTACATACGTTTGTATATAATGTATTAAAATGAATTGGTTTTGTTATAGGTACCGCATGTACCACATATTTTATATAATATTGAATGAAACATAAAATTACTAACCTGATTTTGACAAGATATTTCATTTTTTTTTTATAATTGATTTAAGTTATAAACAAGTATGTGTACTTAAAATTAATGTATACGCATATATTAATACACATACGATAATACTCATGTTGTACTTATAAAATATTGCTTTTATTGGATTTTACTTCCGTAAAAATTCGTGGGTATATTAAAACTGCTCCACAGATACGTAACATACCCATTGCACGTATGTACGTGTATATTTTGTAAAACTAATTCAAAATTTTATGTTATTACCTTCCACCACATTCCCACATGAATTATTCGTCCATAAATTATGAGATTAGAATTCTACTATGTGTAGGACCTAATATGTAATGTATTTTTTTCTAATACGAGTATTTCACCTTGTTAATATTTTTTTTTTTTTTGGTAAGGATTAAAATAATTTCACGCACACTTATGTTATGTAGCATTCCTGAACGAGTGTAATGACTATACGACTTTAGCTTAAATATTCATGTGTTTAGATTTAAAATACAGGAACTTATAATATAGGTATATACCTATTTCACTCTAGTTCTCATTTTCTTCCTAATCATGCTTTTCATTTGGGCAAAAAGAATGTAGTACTTCCCACCAATAGATTTACTGTTCAATTGGGCTATTTGGGAAATTTTCCAAAAACGACACACTCACATAAATTGGTGCAGTTTACCAGGAAGTTTTTTTATTCAGGTTCAAATCTTTTTTCACCATGAAGCCATGAAAAATGGTTTTATTTTCATACCACATTCAATTTACTTTCCAAGAATTTAATAATACTCTGATGCCCAATTTCACAGTAAAAGCTTAAGCTCAGATAAAGGTTAAACTTACACTTCAGGGATATTTTGATTTCACAGTGGTAGTTTAAGTCATAAATCCAACAGACGTGAGCCAAAGGACCATAGTTTAAATCTTTTATGCAGGCTTAACTAAGCTCAAGCTTAAACTTTCACTGTGAAATTGGGCATGACTTTTAAACAAACCTGTAAAAAGTCATTTGAGATTTTATCTAGACATAAAGTGTATCCATCGTATCGTTTTTATTTCATTGTCTATCAGTCTACTCTCGTGTTGTGCACTTCTTGCTTAACATTCTCTAACCTATGTGAATATTGTTCAAATGGTCACTTTGTGTGAACAGAACTCTTTGTTCTGACCGGAACTTTGGGGTCAAAATTATTCCAGATAACGAACTCGGTTTAAGTCATGTCATTTAAATTCCGTTTTTTATATCTGCATCAATCTTCCCGTCGCATTCAAGCGTATAACCAAAATATTTAAAACTGTTCACTTTCTTGATTTTGTTATCATCTATATATAAATAACCTAAATTCTTCATTATATTATCAAGAGCTAGAGAATCATCACAGATTAAATTCATAAAATCAGTCTTTTTTAATGCGCAGACCAGACTCTCTTCTAAAATGTTGCACCAGCCGCTGAATTGGTTATATGAAAATCTGCAATGTTATTGCCTCACAATATTTCGTCATCGGCATTTAGGATGTCCCAAGGAACTTCTCTTTGTATGTCAAATGTTAAAAATTTCATTATCAGGTTGAAAACAGAATTACTTAAAGTGAGTTTAGACTGCTTGATATGTCAAACATGATTTGTGATTCGACATGAAAATGACGTAGCTTATGATTTGCTAAGACAAGAGTCATTTCCATTTGTTTATATGTTTTCACACCATTTGATTTGTCAAACATAACATTGAACTGTCATTTGCAAACAAAAAAAAAATATTAATTATTCACAAAAAGTTAAAATTTTAATTTTACCTGTATCCTTTGATTGAAAATCTGGAAATAACAAAATAAAAAGTCAAACCCAAGTCAAATTGAATTAGAGCATGTTCTAAATCCAAAATGTCGAACTCGACATGATTTGATATGTCAAATATGATATGTTCACATGGCTTCACACCATCTGACAACATTTTTGACACAAATCAAACCAAATCATATATGACATATCAAGCAGTCTAAACTCACTTTTACTCTGCTTTTATCCCGGTTTCAATAAGTATAAGATTTCACTGACAAATAACATACTACAAACGATGTATAAACGATATTTAGTTCTCATAACTTTTCGACAAAATCAAACAAAAAATGTCTAAATACTTATAATCAATGTATACTCCATTTTATGTAAATTACAATTATTCCCACAATAATGTGTTTAGTTTAGTTATACAAAAGAAAAAAGTTTGAGAAAAATATCTAATAATTTCCTAAATTACAAATTTAGATAATTCAAATTACTTGACTATTTTATAATTAAAGCTGTAAAAGTAATAATAATTATACTTTATATGCATGCAAAAAAAACTTTTAAAAACTATTTACACATAACATACATTCATACGATGTGAATGTACATATATCATCGCATATGTAATCGAACATATACAAGTGCATATTCTTAAGAGAAAAAAATAAAAAGAATTTTTTAAAAAAACATAGAACTAAGTTAGCAAAATATTGTTTAAATAGAAGAAATTAATTTTTCGTTCAATTAAAAATGTAAGAAACTTTCGTTATCAAAAGTGTAAAAGTTTCAAAAGAAAATACTTATAAACCGTGAAATCAAGAAACCATACACTCACACTGCACTCACACATAATATGTTCATGTATCTACAATCTATATTAAAAGAAATAGATTTAAAATGTGAAAGGAAAATCTTTGTGTTATACCGTCGATAACATTAGTAGTATTTTTTCATAGCTGTACAACATGTATAGAATATCCATATAGTGTACATTTATGTACGAGGGCATACACAAAATTCCTTCATATACGAAGTGTCATTAGTATTGAATTGAAATATTTATTGCAAAGTGTAAGGTCTCCATAAATATACGATATATCTGAAGATTGGTGTCGCATTTATTAAAAGTTGTTCAAAAATATGATTGAGTGACTAATAGCCGATTTCTACATACTCTCTGCTAGTTGGGTGTCACATTAGTTTAGCTGACAGCTAGAAACAAGTTTGGTTTTTCATTTCTGCATACAAACTTCTCGCTAACTAACTGCAAATTTAATTGGCTATGCTCAAACCTAAAATCGAAAGTTTTGAATTGAGAGTGAGACTCAAAATTTTTATTGTGAAATTTGATGTTAGGTTTAGTTATTTGAATGTTTTCCAGATATACTGCTCGCTGCCACCAGTTTCGAATACAAAGTTAGGTTTACTACAGTCAAAGCTTCATTTACCAACTTAAATTAGCTAACAGCTAAGTACTAATCAGAGATGGAGAAATGCAAATTTTTTTGTTATGTTTCCACTAAAGTTAGCAGGAAGATCTAAATAATCTAAATAAATTTCTTTGACGCTGTGTATTTAATAGAAAAGCTTTAATATTCCTACGGACAAACGAATTAAGTTGACTTGAAAACTATTCAATATTCATTTTGCCAAACAAATATGTGTGTTTTCTAAATTAGGCAGAGAACTTTTCATCGTATCCTCGCATACACTTTCATTGCTATATAATCTGTAAAAAATGTATAATATTTCTATGTAATTTATGTATGTGCATCGTTGTAAAAAACTATGAAAATCAAAAAGTGAATTGTATAAACTGAACTAAAAAAATTTAAACGAAAAGAAAATTTAAAAATAAACGAAACTAAAAACCAAAAGAAAATTCTGGTAAAATATATGTACGAGTATATTTTGGAACTATATACTATTAGCAGTATGTATGTAATGTGTACATACTTATATTACGTTTTTCTCTAGTCATTTTTATTTACCGTTTCATTACTTTTACAATTGAAAGCATTTATAGTCTTAGTCATATTTATATACCTATGTATATACGAGTATATTTACACATGTAAGTATTTAAGCGAAAAATGCATTTCATTTCTTATATAAACAAATACGAGTAAAGATAAGAAAATTTCTCATTTTCTTTTTTCATATCCTTTTTTTCTTTATTCTTTAATTTCTTTCCTTTTTTATTTCGTTGGTTTTATTTTCAATTTTTTTTTCGCTTTTTCATTTCTTTCAGAACAGAGTCGTACAAAAAAAAAAGAAGTAAAATTTGTAATTTTCATGGATTTTAAATGCAAATGTTTTTTTTTTTTTTTAAAGAAAACTTATTTGTATGTGTTTTCAACCGTACAAACATAAAATAAATGATATAAATAAAATTTAAAAATGAAAATAGAAAGAAAAGCAAAATAAAATAGTAGAAATTTTAAACAAATCAAAAATAGATAAAAATTCACTGAAGTAAAATGAAATGAAATTTAAAAATCATAAATGATGGAGTAGAATTGAAAGATATAGAGGAAACAAAACATGAATAAAATCAACAAATTAGAAACAAAAAAAGCTAAAAGATCACACAGCACACCAAAAATTTATAATACACGCATATTCCTCTAATAAGCTAATTTGAATGCAAAATGTGAATTTAAGAAAACTACTTACCTACATTATATTATGAACTTGTACTAATACAAATATTACCCAGTCGAGTGTTTTAAGTCAATTTTCAGTAAGGGGAAAGTACATACCAATTAAATTTAAACTTCTTTTCTTTTTCATATAGGATATCCTACTATGGTGGAGAGGCTTGATGGTTTATTAGTAGTAGAACAACTGGCATACTGATCTTGAAGTTGCGGGTATACGATTTCCGTCCAAGGCAAAAGAAGAAAAATATTTCTTAATTTTTCATTGCCTATTTTCCAACTTTTATTACCACCAAAAGTTCACTTAGCTTCGAATGAGTTCCAGTTTGCTGTGAAAAAGTGCTTAGAAATGCTGATTCTTAGAAATGCTACTTGCGAAAACAAGTAACTTAAGTATCATTAGATCATTCTAATCATCCCAATCCCTCAAGCCTTATATCATGTAACTGAGTTTGTTTCTATGGTTTCTATCAACAACTCAGTACACACATGATAGTAATAAGCACAGAAATCACATAATTAAAGTTCTTGACTTTTTAAGAGCTGTTGTACCGATAATGATGATCCTGGGACGGAAAGGCTTATCTTGTGATTGCTTACAGAATACATTTTGTGTCATGACTCTCATAAGGGTTTTTGTAGTAATGCGTTTTATGCATAATAATGCATAGAATTGCTTTTGTATGGCATAATGTACGCGCTATAGAAACTTTAGACAGTTGATATTTTGTACATATATTGTTTGAAGTAAAAAAATTTATTTTAAAATTAATAGTAATTTCAAACTTTCACACTAATTTTGTATGCTTGTTCTCTTTCATTTATTGTTCTCGAACTGTTAAACTTTTTCTTCTTCTTATTTTCATGCTTTGCCGCCTGAAAAATTGAAAATTTACCAACGCTTTTCATACGCTTTTCATGCGTTATCATTGGAATTTATTACATTATATTTTAACGTTGTTCAAATTTCATGCTTCTCATACCTCAACGGATGAAAGGTGTGAAAAGCATAAACATAAACCTATAACATAAAACTAAACGTTTCGAATGTGTAATTTAAACTAAAACTAAAACTTAAAGTGTAATTTCGTAATTTATACATGTCATAGAATAATAAATTTCTAAACTACGCATTTTTCATACACTTTTGTAATAACATGCTCAACATCTTCAGCATTTTGAACTAAAATATACTACATATAGGTCTTGATGATTCTCCGACTGGGTTATATGTACATATATTGTAGCCATGCACAATTGTATATTTTATATTTTATGTATGTACTTAGATAATGAACAAATAAAAATATTTTTTTAAAAAGTAGGACAGGACACACAATCATAGCAAATATAAGAAAATGTTCACTATACGTAAAATACTTACTATGATAGTACTCTGGCTGACTCTAAAATCAAATTGAGCGGACATTTTACACTTATTTTGTTATGTCCAATGTTCGACAGAGAAAATGGAGTACATATTATACTCATATTTGTTTTTATTTATTTATTTATTTGTTTTTTTTGTTTTTTCATTTTGTCATTTTGGGACATAATTTATAGAAAATGTCTGTTTAAGTGACTGGATAAATATAAATTTTCATGAAAAAGCAGCTACAATTTATATTGTGTAGTTTTAACAGTTATCCGTATGTGAATACGCATCCTATATGTACTCGTCGTATACACATTATATATGTACTCGTCGCTTATTATATATTTAATGTATCACATAAATACTAGATACTATAGTGTGTAATAATATGAGAGAAGAGTTTTCAGGATATAAATTTCTGAACAGAAATTTCTTCAATTTAATTTTGGTTATCAATCTTTAAAGTTTGATTGCTTGTATGGATCCATTCATTATTATACAGTCTTTGCAACAAGAGCGTGCATTCTTGTACCATGTTTGCAGTACGTTAAGTTCTAACTAATAAGAGTTACATTATATACCGCTGCTTCATTGCACTTTAAACATTATATTTTTTTTTTTAATATCACACTGTGAAATTGATTTCATTTGCAATTTTAATTCTTTTGAAAATTAAATCAAAACAAAATTTGATGAAAACGTACATGTAGGGTTTTGAAATAGTTCACACTAAGAAGTTAGTAAAGATATAGAAAACGAAACCGGTAACGCATTAAATGTATCAGACAGAAAATTATATGATCACAACAAAACAGTAAGATAAAATAAGTAATTATACAGATTACGAAAAACCTAAATTCGCAAAAAAACAAAAATGTTCAAAAACCAAGTTCAAAATCCAAAAAAAAAAAGGAATTTCTCGAAAGAAACTTGTTTTCCAAGGACATATGGTAGACATTTTCGTCAAAATATTCCAAACAATTTACCAACAGCTTTGAGAAAAGATGATATCTCATATGACACAGAATACATATACATATAAGATTGGATAGTTCTTATTCCTCGATGGTCTGCATTAAGTACAGCCCAAATCGAACCAATACTTTCATTTGGAGTGATTTGTCGACTTTGTGATTGGATAGTTCATTAAAATAAAATTATTGCGAAAAAAGTTTTGTAAATACATTGTGAGCTTTCAAAAACACATAGATAATTGGGTATGTTTAACGATAACGAGCTACTCTAAATTAAAAATAGTTTAACCTGGAACGAGAATATTGATTTAAGTTTTGTAACCTAAATGGATTATAAAAAGCCTGCTTGTGTTCATTGTTCTTAAACAGAATGTCTAAATAAATCTTTTAGATCTGTTTTTTTATGAAGGTTGGCAGGGGTTTGTCAAATAGTTGATTGAAATAATTTCACGTTTATTTTCAAATAATAAAACACAGATCAACAAAGCAACATGTTTAATAAACCAAGCAGAATCAACATAAGTAATCTCAACGAATTTGAATATTTTCGACATCTTCTGTCAAATCAACAGCCTTTTTGGATGAATACAACTACAAATTACAATAAATTATAAAATAGATGTTGTTACTACAGATTTTAACAAGCATTAAATTAATTGAGAATTAAGATCAATTAAAAATACCATGACAGATTACAAAAAATTAATTAGATTTAAGAATGAAATGTCATTTTGCTTAAATTGTTTTGTTTTTCACTACTTTTCTTTTGAAAAAAAAAAATAGTTTTTGGATTTTAATCTAAAGTCTACTGTTATCAAAATAAAAAAAATCTGACTATTTCCTTTGGAAATTTTCCATTAAAATCGTAGTACCAGTAGTCAAAGATTGTTATTAATTTTGAACGTAATTGTGAAAGTTAATGCCAATTAAATAAACAAGTCTATTACAATCTTGGTGTTTAAAAAAAAATAAATCTTGTTTTTGCAAATTCTCTTACGATTTTCACACTTTTGTAGCAAAGACTGTATAATATGTGTATAGATATTCAAAAATAAATGTACATTTATGTATATTATCACATATCTGTGTAAGTGTATGCATGTAAATGAAAAACTTTTATCCAAAAAATTATCAGAAATAATTTTTCTTATCGTTATTTTAAAATCTTTCTTAAAGAATTATGTGCATATAGTAGATATATGCATTACTCCTGTACAGAAATCAAGGGTAATTGTTTTTTTTTCGTCCTCAAATTTAAAGACGTTTCGATTAAAACTAATTTTCGACTATACATTGATATGATTAAATAAAAAAAAAAATTAATATTCTGTTAAAAATGTCCTTTTAATCTTTATATAGATATACATTTTTTTGACTTTATGTACTTTTGTATAAATTTATAAACAGACATAAATATTGACATGTTATTGTTGATGTGTAAGTGTTATAAATATAGACATGTAGTCTATAATTCGTTATTATAAAATATATATATGCGATTATGTATGTATGTGTGTATATGTACATCATACATATAATAGTGAAAGAAAAAATATATAATAAGTATTACATACTTGATATTTATACACATAAAGTGTATGAAAAGTTATAAAAACAACAAACATTATACTTACATTATGTATGTGTATAATTGTAACTAACTACATACATATAAATATCTGCACATATATAGAAAGAAAAAAGGGTTATGAATTTTGTAGTTCTTATAACAATTTATCTAGATCTTTTTTTTCTATATACTTTGTCTAAATGTTTATTATATTAAACATGTACATGTACGTATATATGTATATATACAAATATAAATACATATACATTATGTATAATATGTATCTAATAATATTAAAATCATATATTATATACAAGTGTGTATGGCAAGTATAGCAAGTATAGCAGAAAAAAAAAATTCCCCAAGTAGAAAATTTATATCTCATAGGACAGTAATAAAATCGTCCAATTTTCATCCTTTAATAAAATAAATGAATGAAATGTGTTTCATTATACACACTTTTACTGCTTTTACTATGTACATACTCGTATGCATGTAAACAGTAAAGTGAAAAAAATTTCCACACAAAAGTAAATTTTAAAGAAAAAATGAATGAATTGGATTGTCTAGTATATCTTTAATTTTATTCTAATTTTTCAAGTGTCTAGTGTAAGTTAAAGGAATATATTTTACAGTGTCAAAATGGAAGTGACCAAAGAGCATATTCGGTATATTACGCTCTACGAATTTAAAAATGGCAACAAAACAAGAGCGGCTAAAAACATTGTGTCGCGTATGGACAGTCCATCATAAGTGAAAGCCAATTAGAGATTTTTAGCCTCACAGACCATGTGGATGTGGGTTTGATGAAGACTTACTTCGGCCAAAAGTTGAGCAAAATCCGAGCATTACTCTCGAGGAATTAGAGGAGACGCTCGGATTCACACACTCTTCCATCTACCGTCACTTAAAAAACAATTAGAAAGGTGTCTAAGTACGAGCAGTGGGTACCATATGAACTTTCAGCCACCAATATTCAAGCATGAGTCTTAACATACATTAGTCTTTTATGAAGACTAAAATATGAACCACTTTTGAACAAAATTGTGACAGGAAATGAAAAATGGATTCTTTACTCGATAAATTATCACCTATTTCGAAGTCTGCAGAATCATCTAGACAGGGAACTGCTATCTTCAAAACACGAGGTCGGAGGCGATCTTAACAGCTTTTTTCAGTCAAAGCCAAAAAGTTCTTATGCAAATGGAATACGAAAATTGGAGAAAAGGTGGAAAAAAGTTGTAGAAAATGAAGTAAAATACATTTTCGAATAAGAATTTTAAAAAACATGTTTTTTAACTCTTTGTAAAAAAAACCTGCATTACTTATGGGATGCCTCAATACATTCAAAAATTATAATGTTAAAATGTTATTCGTGTTTAGTATGAGTACAATAGAGGTGATATTTTAAAATGCCAATTGGTCGTCATTCTAAACTTGTAGAACATATTTTTCATATCAATTCCCCTTTCTATCATCAAATCACAATAAATAATTTTTATAATGGTCATTTTTCAGACTCTCAATTAGCATTTTCAAGCAAATGTAGGCGTTGGCAATTTAAAATTCATTTCAAATATAATGAATATAAGACCAAAACTTGAATACTCAGAATATCAGAAACAACGCAAAGGTTAAATGTGGTAAACAGATTTTACTTTTATCAAGATACGGTCTCAGATTTCAAGCTTGTGATGTTCGTTCCTGTCTCACATGTATAATTGAAATGGCATCCCAAAGTCCGGATATCAATCCCAATGAATATCTTTGGATTTATTTGTAAAATATGATTCACAAAATAATAAATCCAAAAAGTGATTCTCAATCCAAAAATTCGTTAGAAGTATAATTGTATTGAAATTTCATTCCACAAATTTTCGTTAGACAGTTCGTGGAGTCCATGCATGCTCAGTAGACTCCAACAGAATTTTAAATTTTAAATTAAATATTAGGTAATTATTGTAAACAATACACTTATAAAAATGGTAACATTTCTTGTATTGTAGAAAAGTTTAAATAATTTGTCCAAAATGTTTTACATTATGTTTTGTTTGTTTTGCTATTATTCTTCGAGAGAATTAAGTGCCACTAAAACACTTTCCGTTTCACTCTATTGGGTGCCAGCTCTTTGAACTCCTCATTATAGTTCGTCTCCATCTTTGTCTGAAAATTTTTTTGCAACACTGTGTGTAGGTATATTTTATATACATATTATGCATACATATGCACATATATGTGTATCCATGACAAAAATCATACGCACATCATTTGGAAGAAATATAATCACGTTGCAGATTTAAGGTATAAAATATAATATGGCTGTAGAATGTATACATAATATAAAATATAGAATGTAGAATGCAGACTATATACATAAGCAGATTTTTGAGATACATACACATATATTTGCAAAGTATATACGAGAATATAACACTATGATCAAAAAATAAGATGTTTTTTTCATTTAAATTTTGTGGAGAGTATAAAATCAAGAAATTTTTTTTATGGGTTAGTAGCACTGTCTTTGATATTTATACAGAGTTTCATATCAATGAAGTATTCAATTGCTGCAGAGCTAATGAGTGTTTTTGTTGGCATACAAGAGTGAGTTTTTCGATTTTTACTTTATCTGATTTTGCTGATTGGTTTTCCGAGAAAACTTCGCCAAAAATTTGACTAATACTGTAGCAAAACTACCATATTCGCCTGATTTATTACCGTGTGACTTCTGGCTTTTCAATAAACTTAAAAACCAACTCCAAGGACACTGTTTCCAGTTTCCACTCGATTTAACTCGTTTTGCAAGGAGATAAACGCTGAATCAAAGAAAATATTCAAGACGATCTCAAAAAAAAAAAAATACTTTTTCCGACTGTTTCGAAGATTGGAAAAAATTTTGGCATAAGTGCATTGTGTCAGACGGGGATTATTTGAAAGGCGATGAAAATTGTTAAAAAGAGTAAATAAAGATTTTTCATTTTATAAACAAATTCACCTTATATTTTGATTACAGTAGTACTACTTATATATGTTTTCATTGGTAGGTGTATACATGTTTTTGTTTCATATATAATATGAATGTTATATGCATGCAGTATAAAAAAAATATATTGTGTTTTTATTTTTTCCTTTCCATTACTCTAAATCCTTAAAGTCAATTTTCATTAAATTCCGGAAATAAAAATGTTGAAAACAACATACAACCTTCTCGCATAAAATCGAAAAAATTTAGTTTAATCGACCGAAATTTTTTTCATTTTTGTTATATATACAGCAGATAAGGTTTAGAATTCGTTCTCGTTTTGTTTTATTTTTTCATTTTATATTTTTGTTCATTTATTTTTTCTTTCTTTGTTTTATATATCAATGTGTTTGTTATTTAATTTAAAAATATATATAAATATATGTGTACATATAAATGTAAGGTGAGAGTATATACGTGTATGGTATCGTGGTGTATATACGAATTCAATGCATGCAAAAAAAATTATACGTTCCCAATGTACACAATGTATACAGTATAGTGTAGGAATTTGGTATAGAATTAAAACAAAAAGTACATATAAACGTTTAACTAAAATATCATTTGCAAGACATGTAGTACGTATACGGTACGGTACGTAAGTTACGTTCTGTTCTAACAATACTATGACGTCGGTTAAGTAGTGAAACCTCGTTTTTGTTTTTTATTCAATTTAAAATTTGAAAATACTTACATAATTTAAAATTATTAAAATAAATATATTTCCATTACATAATTATTTCTTTGAATTTTAAACAGCTTTTAAATTTTTTTGGAAAAGTCATTAAAATTGTGCCAAAAATCAAGTTTTTTTCTTCTTCTGAAAAAATTTTTTTTGTTAGTTATACTATTGACACACTGCAAAGATAAACCATGGTTATCTTAGTTTTCTGGTTTATCTTTGCGATAACTGACTTTCAGAAGTCGGTTAAGCTAACCGAGTTTCTACAACTCAATTATCTTGTTAACCAAGTTCAAACTCAGTTATCTTTGACGTTTGTGTTATTTCTTTTTATATAATATTATATTTAAACAAACTGTCAAACCAAATTTCAACTAACATGCTGACTAGATGAAAAAGAATTAGTATTTGAATTTATCTCGACAGGTGTCGTATGAATACATAAATTAGTTCACCTCAATTTAAATGTGTCACCCATACCAGGTTATCGATCAATCATTTGAGATAACCATGGTTTATCTCTGCAGTGTGTCAATAGTATTACGAGGTTTCACTACTTAACCGACGATGATCATTTTGTTTTTTTTTCTGTTTTTCGTTCTTTTAATTTTATTTGTTACTGTAGTGTTTCATTTTTATTTTTATTTTATTTTTATCTACATATTTGTTACGTATTTTTCGGCTTTTTCGTTTTTAATAAAAAAATAAAATTTTTCAGCAGGTTTCAAGTGTGTTGCAATATAGTGAATTTCATCTTGACTTCTTATATGTACGAGTAAAAGGTGAAAGTATCGCTGTACAATGTGCGGATATAACGTACGTTTATAGTTTGTATAAGAAGTATGAATTTCCTTTCCGTATAACGAAAAAAAAACAAAAAAAAAAAACAAAAATTACAAAATTAAATAAATAAAAAGGAAACACTTTAGTATTTCAAATGAAAAGCTTGAATTCGCTATATAGCTTTTACATACGAGTATAATAGCGGTGATATACTATCATGATATGTATTTTCTGTATAATTTATTATAAGTTACACACCCTACATCCTATATCTGCTAATGTTTTATATGTACATACATACTTATGTATATATAACATACCTATACTATTTTAGATGATTATTTTGTTTTATTGTGACCGTTTTTTTTTCCTTCTTTTATTGTTTTTGCTTTTAATATATTTTAATTTTGTGCACGATTATATGTGTACCTATGTAATAATAGCTTTACGTGCCTTTACACTTACATTTTATAGATATTAGATTAGATAATGTGAAATTTGAAAAACAAAAATAACAAAAAAAGAAAAAAAAATAACAATTAAAAGAAATAAACAGTCAAAATATTAAAATAAAACAGAAACAAAAAATAAAACGAAAAAAAAATGTACACAAAAATTCTACTATTAGCACCATTAACAAGTTAATTAAAAAGATTTATATAATTTACCTATAATTATCGTGTTCCTTTTATAGCACATAACTATCATGTATGTACCCTTACAGCCAGTATATAGTACTTGTACACGTACGTGTGCAAAAAAAAAAAAAAATAATAATAAAAAAAAAATGGAAATGGAATAAAATCAACGATTAAATATATAAGTATCCTCTTAATGGTAATGCGTTATTCAGAATATATAGGACATGTAAATAGAACATGCGATGATAACAAAAATATGTAGTAGAAATACACCTCTGCTATACACACACATGTACAAACGATCAATGATAAAATTTTCATTTTTGGAAATTTCATTCATTTCAATTTTTCAACTTTGCTCTAAATCTAAATGATATTTTAATTCAATAGATAAACTCGAGTTTAAACTGTGATGGACACATGAATAGCTTCATTATATTTTTGCGAAAATTAATAAAACAAATAGATTACTGAAATCAGTATCTACCTTCAAAATCATTTTATTTTTGAAAATTTTTCTTAAAAATCAGGATCAATGTTGTGATTGAATAAAAAATTACATATGATGTTCTTTTTAATTTGCGAAAGATTTCAACCGGATATCTTAATTTGTTTCCAAGAAAATTGGTGAAAATGCAAAAATGTGTGGTCAAAAATGAAAAAAATTTTCTTTATTATCCTTATTTTTATTATCCTCATCTGGTACAAATTTTTGTTAGAATATTTTTTTCAGAATATTGAGCGTTTCTAGGCGCCACCTTTTTAACTAAATTTTGACAAGAAATTTGTAATGCGAATAGTCTCATTAAATTAAACTTTATTTCATGGAAAAGAATTAAATTTAAATTCATATGAAATTTTAAGATGGGAATATGTACTCGTACACTAAGTAGTGAAAATAAAATCGTATTTTTCAGGAATTCAATTTTTACTCAAAATTTTTACGCTTTTCACACTTTTCACGCCTGTGAAGCAAGAAAGTTGAGGAACATTAAAACATATGAAATAAGTTCCAATGATGACGCATGTAAAGCGTATGAAGTCAACAACAGATTTTTAGTCAGTTGGTTGACTTTCAACTTTTTAGACGGCAAAGTATGACAGTAAGAAGAAGAAATAGTTTGGCTGAACTTTCTGTAAAGCGTACATTAAGTCATACAAAAGCAATTCTATGCAGCGGTGGATGAAAAGTTTGTAAGGTCCTTCAGTTTTATATCATCGAAAGTTAGGTGATAGAATATTTTTCATGAAATAATCTGAATAATATCGTGATAATAGTCGCATTTAAAAAACAATTTTGTAAATTTTTCACCGATTTGTTCATTTGTTCATATTTTTGTACAACATCACTAACACTTTTTCATTTTATTTTATGTCTTTGAGGTTGAAAATCGTAATCGTGTTCCTCATTCATGCATGCACAAATTAACATTTATATTTTGTTTGCACTCTTGTATTTAAATAGATTTTAAAAATGTTACTGGCATGAAATTTATCAGTTTATGCCAAATTTTTTGAGGCGAAGTAATAAATTCCAAATTTCTTTTGAACAAATTTTTAAAGTTCTTTGTTAATTTTTTAAAGTTTCCATTTTACACAAATGACAAACTATACATAATGCACGCAATTATTCCCTATGGATTTTTTTTTATTGTGGCTTGTAAACTGTGCCAACTTCAATTATTTTGAACTTTTGAATTTAAAAATTAATATCAGAGGCTAACCGAATTCATATTTCAAAATTCAACAAAATATGAAAACTCAATTAAATTGCATTGAATTTATATACCTACATAAATCAAATTAAAAACTATTTCAAATTGCTGCAAAAATTTAATGAAATTTTAATTAGAACAAAATCTTTCATAAAAGAAGACGTAAATATTGAACTTTTAGTGAGGCTATCCATATTTCAACCATTAAATATATACATAAGTGGTAATACCTTAATACTAAATTCATTCTTTTTGATCTTTTTTTTTTGATAGTCTGCAGCAGCGTCAGGTAAATAGTAAACGAATGCATGTAATTTTGTAAATATATTTTAATGATTAAATAAAGACTTCTCAGATTATTTCCAATATTACCAACCATTGTACTTGTCGAATATACAAGTATGGATTTAGATTTCGGATTCGGATTACATTATTGACTAGTCTATTAAGTCTAGTCGTAATAACATTTTTATTGTTATTAAAACAACAACAACTTCAGAAATAGTATTCTAATAATGATAAAATCGTATACATAAAACGGTGATGAACCATATTTATTATTACTTTTACATTAATGTACCTTTTTTTCTCTTAATTTATCCTTCGTATTCGATTACCTATTCAATGGCTATTATATACAGCAATGGGTATTTCATTAATTTTTCTATTTCATTTCAAACATTTTTTCGTTAGAAAATTATTGTATATTGAATTAAGTAAGCATTTTAATATGAAAAGAAAGCAAAAAAAGAAAGGAATAAAAACTGAATCCAAATATGTACACAATAAATACACATACATACATACATATAACATATAGGTACGTTACACTACACGTGTATGTAAGTATTTACACCATCTGTAACAAAAACTACATCACCAATAAAATATTGAATTGAAAAGTTTTAGGATTTATTTTTTTTTCTCTCTCGAAATGTTTCAGTGCACCAAAATTTTCGTGAGCTAGACAATAGTGATGTCAGAGAGTAATAAAGTAAAGTAAAGTAATGTGTAATGTAATACGTGGTTCTGCGTACATATGCAACTAAGTGAATGTGATAAATCTAAAATAATAGCATTTTTGCTTTTATTCGTCTATAATTTTCTGTAAAAATAGTCAACAAAGCATATACGAGGGAGCGTTTTTAAGTTCGCGGAATGGCAGGGTGAGAGAGTAGTCGGGGAAATCCTTTAAGTCGTAATGTGTAGTCTGATTCGTTATTAGTACAAATACCGAGTTTTGCCATAATACGATCATTATTAGTCTGTGAATTATCGCTGATCAAACAACTCGAATGAACTCCAAAACTGCTGTCAACGGCTTTTGTATGACAGTGCTCCCGTCCACAAGTCTGGTGTTACGCTGACTGCCGATTATTACGTGTTCCCAAAACTGAAAAAAGAATTGCATAGGAAGAAATTTATCAGCGATGAAGAAGTAAAGGGCTCAGCTTCGGCATATTTTGCAAACAAAAATAAAACTTTTTTTCATGAAGGCATTCATAAGTTAATCGAAAGATCTGAGAAATGTATTGAAGTTAAAAATGAATATATCGAAAAAGAAAAATAATTTGGATTTTTTATTTTGTATCTCGTTATTTCCCATTCCGCGAACTTAAAAACTACCCCTCACCCCCCGTATATTCCAATGTTGAATAAATCGTATTCCATGCAGTTTTAAAGTCAATCTGGATAAAAATTGCAAACTATGTGTTTTAGTATTGTCAAAGTATGCACATATATAGGAACAAAATACGTTTTTTAAACTCTCTTCTACAATGCTGATTATGCATGTTGCTAAGAATACATACAAAATATGAGTTTTCTTGTATTTACGTCTATGAAGTAGATACGCTTAAAAACATGCTCACACTTGCATTAATAAAAGCACCCGTCATATTCTGATATTGGGTTAGCTGTTCGTGAAATAATAGGCAAAATTGACAGTTGTATTGTATTTCTTTTTAAATAAATATTGAGAAAGTAAGACCATGAAATGCGAAGCCCGAAGGCCCAAATTAAAAATAGTTACCACACATAACTCATTGATAGATATTTAATTAAGCTGGAAATGAAAAATTCTCTTAAAATTGGGGCAAAACTGAAGAGAGCATTATCATACCATCATCAGTGGCGCTACAACCCTTTTCGAGCCTTGACCTCTAATAGAAGCTTCCTCCGTTCTTTCCGGCTTCGTGCTCTGCTTTTCCAGTTGTAAATTCCAATCAACTTTATATTGTCTTCAATATCATTCAATTATCTTTTCCCTGGTCTACCTTTCTTTCTTTTGCTCTCCACTTTGTGAAAAACTATTCGTTCGAAGAGAGCATTATAGAAGAATATAAAATGAGAGAGCACATCTTACAATTCAAATGATGTCATGAATATTTTAGGAAAATGATGCAGTTTTTATGACCGCGGATGTACATAAGTATGTAAATATATGTCTGGAATGTTCATGTATATACGAGTATGTATGTACATATATAGATACATATGTAATAATGATAATCTTTTATATGTATACGTATAACCGTTTAGGCGTTTATGAAAATAATCTTATAGAATATTTGATAAGATTAAAAGAGAAAAAGGATTCAATTACTTTTATATATACATATACTATTTACGGATTAATGGAATTAAATGAGAACAAATATTAAAAAGTTTTTTTTTTAGCTTTTTGTAATATTTGTTTTTTCTTCTATTTAATTTTATTTTTAATTATTTTTTGTTTTTTGTATTTTGTACTTTTTTGCTTCTTCTATATGTACATAAATGTGGATATAGTATTCCGGTATTCCTTCTTTTCTAGACATTAGGTAAACATACGAGTATTTATACACAAATATTTCATGATTTCATTTAACTTCTTATAAATACATATATAACAACACACACGGTTGTAACAACTCATTTATTGCAATGTTCTTTTTTTCTTTTTTATAATTATTACAACATCATACATACATATGTATACGAATTAATACTTACATATACGAATACATTTATTTACTTATAGGATATGTACATAAATACATAATGTATTTAGTAAAAGTTTCGAAGAAAAAAGGATTATAAGTGACATATCAACATGATGAAATAAGTAATTAAAATAAAGAATGTACACTTAAGTTTCTCGTAAAAAAAGGAAATTAAAACAAAAATAAAAGGTTTGTCTCTTTTTCATGTTTTTTTTTTCTGTATTTTGACTTCGACATTCTATCCGTGAAAGAATATAATTCTTAACTCTAATGGAATTTTATTTTATGATGTGCTTATGTTTGTTAACTTAGAAAAATGAAGAAAATATGAAAGAAAATGAAAACTTTGAAATTCTGTAGCACATATAACATATTATATGTCTAATACTTTTTCATTTTCTAATAATTCTTCATTTTAGTTAGCGTCATAGCAATACAATAAGGCAGGCAGGCAGGTGGTGGTTCTATCCTCTTCAAGCTTTTATTTTAAAACAGTTCGATCTTCTGACAGGACAGGTCTCTTCAATTGCCTCTCAAATCATACATCTTCTCAAACTATTTAGAACATTATTCCATCAACTCCAACTTCCAACACCGCTGTCTTGTTATACCTGTACCACCTGTACTATGATCTTCTTTCTGTTGACTTACCATTTATGTTACTTTTGCTTTTAGTGATACAGATCAGATTCTATTTTCACTAAGTCTGCGCTGTTGATATGACCAATCCATCTAAGTCTGGAAGTTTTTATATGAAAGTCACCAGGTCAATGCAATCATCATCACACAAAACTCCATGCGGTTTCTTTCGTTTGTTTTCATTATTTTCTAATTAGACATATGTATAAAAATAATGTACATCATACATTATGTAATTGATGTATAAATGAATGTTATTAAATACATACATATATATGCGCATACAAGTCAATGCATGTATCTAATAACTTACGTTTGATCTGTGAACTCATTCAGAACATTATTCGTATTGATCGTATACATAAATATGTAAGTTCAAGCATATCATCTTGAAGTAAGCCAGAGCCCACCCAATGGCTATAGAAAGCTAATGATAACTAAATAATGATTATTATGTATTATTATAAATCACATTATGTACATATTACAACATATACTTGACAAATTCATAATAAAATTTCGTATATAAATACGAGGGGACTAACAGAAGTTTTAGCAAAATAGGTAAGGAATGAACATATTAACTTGCCGTTCTAGATAAATACGAAAAATTTTCTTTCTATTATCTGTAAAAAATTTCAGGTCAATCGATAGAAACAAGAAAACGAAATTTGAGTGAATATAACTTGAATGAAAATTCGATATTTTCTAAAAATAACAAATACAGTACGGAATTTTGTTCTGTTTTCGTCAAAAGCATATTGTACAACAAAAATATTCTTTTAATATTTGGTGAATGTAATGAAGGGTGTGGAGGATGATTCTTGCGTCGGGTACCCATTTTTGTTGAGTATTCCAGGTTTGAGCATTTTGAACCATAGCTTTGGATATATCAAAAAGGTGGGGAAATGTATATATAACATGGATATACAACAGACAAGACAATAGCAATATCAAGTCTGAAGCGAAACGTCAACCGTCTGTATGGAGTGAACACAGCCACTCTTCTGCCTCCTCCCGACGAAGTATTTCAACAAAAAACTGTCCAAAAAAGTTATGAAGTAAAAGTTAGCGTTTTTCTTCAGTAGAAGCAAAAATTATTCCGGCCCCGGTGATACTTTTGCAACAAGGTCATATAGTTACGTTGCTAACTGTTACCTCAAAATTTTTCTTTTAAAGATTTTTGAAAAAATATTAAACAGACGAGACACAGAATTACGCCGATATTTCCTTTATCACATAACGCCCTTGCTCGTAGAGCACAAAATATCCTACGAGTATTTTATTATTGCATCTGATATCAAAAAAACTAACTGCATCATATTCACCTGGATCTGGTATTTTATGACTTTTGGTTGTTCCTGAAAATTAAGGGAAAATTAAAAATGAAGAAAATATTCGACAGGGGGGACTTGAAAAATGCATAGAAGTAAATGAATATTATATGCAGAAAAAAGTTAGGTTAAGAGTTATCCACAGTTATGCACTGTGTTATATCGAAAAATTTATAAAAGTATTCTTTCATATTTGAATTGTTTTTGCGAGAATTTATGCTAGTCCCCTCGTATATGCTTGTATTTATATAATGTGAATGTCCATACACATGTTACATAATAACATACTCGTATTTTCATCGAATTACAGACGTAAACGCCTAAAATAACCTATGAACAGTAACACATATAATAAAATAACTTAAAACTTCAATAAATTATAGAAATCTGGTAATTCATTACATAGTATTGCATATATTGTATATATATACGTACACACTTAATACATTAAGGATATGGAATTTTTTGATGTTTAAAATGTAGAACAATATGTTTATACGTCGATTATTTTCATATGTATATACCATATGGAAATGTATACAATTTAATATAAATAGATAAATATTTCTTGTATTCTGTTATTTGTGAGCATACAAGTATATGTATTTCAACTTCAAACGATTGATATATTATTTTTATACGAATATACGTTACGAACATATGTACATATAACGATAGACAAAATACAAAGTATAGGTATGTATGTACAATGTATCTGAGGAAAATTAATTTTAAATTAAAACATAACAAGTATTAAAATACAATTGTTTCATCAAAGGAAACTTGAAAGGATATGATTTTCATTTAATTCTCTCTTTTTTATAATTCAAAATCCAATGTATACGTGAAAAACAATACATATTAGAAAATAAAACAAAAATGTAAAATAAAAGTAAAAGAGATAGGTACAAAACAATTTAACATCCTGCAGATCATTTATTTTCAATAATTTAAACACAAAACGAAGCCATCATTATATTGACATTTGTATACCATACTGTGCGGTGTATAATTGTGTGCACTATACTTTGTGGTACGGTACGATACTAACGTATTTTATTAGTTTTAAATATCAAATCGATGTTGAAATATGTGCATATTTTGATAACAGATTGATTGTAAACTCTATAAACTTATTATGGTTCACAAATTATATTTGCCCGTATGTATGTACGCAAATACGAGATACAATTCTATAGGAGAAAGTGGAGTAACGTATTCGTATAATGTCATCATAAATGATTATAATATAATGTTACTTTCTATTCAGTTTTTATTTCATTCCTATAGACAAGAAACAAAGAAAAAAATGTGTAGAAAGAAACAACCCTGCCCAAAATTCAAGTTTAATCAAACATTGCGGCTTTGCGATTTGGTGATGTTAATCTATCATGCTATCATCGTATCGAACTACACATCACGACTATAGTATATTAAAATTTGTAATGGCTCATTGCTCATTGTAATCTTTCATGAAAACAAACAATTTTTATATACATTTTTTAAATAAATAATCTTAAAAGAGGCTATAATAACGGTTAGACAATTATTAATCATACAATTTTTATGTAAATTTCAAGCAGATGAAGTTTAGTCGTTTTGTTTATATGCGATTGTAGTGTGCCATGTCACCCATCATTTACTTTATATTTCTTCTGCAATGGCTCTGCATCTCTTATCGAGCAGAGCCGAAGTCTCCTGCAGTTCCTCCCTCCAAATACTCTGTCTCTGATCATCCAGCAGCACAGCACCACAACACAAGTCTTACAATTTCGGTCACCCAGCAGATTCCCATTCCATGTATCTCTCTCCATATAGTCTTCTCACTTACCTTGTCCTTCAAGTTTTACAATCAGAAGACAAAAAATATTTAAAAAATATAAATAAAAAAATTATATCATATTTCCCTACTTTACTCTATGTGTATAGGTTAGGTAAATATATGTAGGTACAGGTAGATAATATATACATAATACATGCATAATTTACATATATATGCACGAAAATTAATTACGTTCCATGGACAGAATCTATAGTTGAGTTTGAGTTTGAGGATAGAGAACATCACAAAATAATATCTGACTGTACACTGTATGTATAGTACGAAACGAAAACATACATCTACTCTATCTACCTACATGTATATATATATTTGAGTATAATCGTATAATACAATACAGAAAATGCACCTTATATCCGATACGCCGATACCATATGTAAATTTTGAAATAAAAACATTGCATTTATAACCATCAATTCAAAATGAATTAATCTTTATTTGTGTGTGGATGTTAAGTTAATTTTAATCCTTTCATATAATGTACATATACATATACATAAGTCCGTATGTAAAATCTATTCTAAATTTGCTATTGATTACCAATTCAAACATTTAATATATGGGGTATGTTTACCTATTTGTTTGTTTATATTTTTATGAATGCATAAATGAGCATACGTTATGTAAATAAAAATACGTAAATACTTGTATGCGTATACCAAATGTATACATAAATATAATATATACAGTTAAAGCGGATAGCGGTTTAAGTACAACATGTATTTGTGTGTATTTATGTGTGCATCTGTATTAGTAAATTTATAAAAAAATTTCAATGTGACTCAAAATGTAATCTAATGAATGTACATATGAAATATGTATATAATGTGAATTAGGTGCACATTAATTAAAAAGGATATAATGTATGGTTATAGAAATAAAACAAAATAAAAATTATTAATTATATATTCGACAGGTACTTACATATAGTATATTTTGTAAAAAGTATATACCAGAAAATAAAAATACCAAATTTATCTCGCAAGTATGCATATGCCATTTGAATAAAATGTGATAATATTTGAACTGTATCTGTATATTGTACACAGCTCTGCAAGTATAAATGCGAGCATATGTGAGTGTATGCAATGTACAAATTATTCAACGTTTACTATCCGTTTTTTGTATACCTACACTATTAAATATAACTTTCCAAAATTCTTCGTTTTAACATGCTTAAATATTAATTTTTTTCATATTTTATTAAAAAAATAATGATTTTAAAATTTTTACCTTTTACCTTTACATATACTTATATACTCGCATTTTAACTTTGTTAACGTATATACATACCTATCAATATTCAAAACAAAAAAAATTTAAATTTACTTGCCATCATAAAGTTACCAAAATATAATTTGTCACGTCTGCAGAATGGATTTGAATGAGCGCTCCGGAAAATAATGATAACAAGGAAACAGGGTTGCTTAGGCCGCCCGAATTAATACGGCTAGGATGGTCGAAGGACTTGAAAGCGAGGACATTAGAAAGGCAAAGATGAGAACGGAGTTTGTAATAGGCCAGGCCAGGACCCTCCACGGGTTGTATAAAATCACTGAAGAAGAAGAAGAATAATTTCAAAAATTTAAAATCTTTTTGTCTTTTGATTTTCACAGTGGAAGTTCACAAAAAGAACCACAAAAAAAATTTGCCGAAGAAAAAAGGGAATTCCATTAAAAGGCTGGTGGACCACCCCTAAAAGTGATCTGGACTATTCTGTTGCTGCAACTATAAACGATCTAAATTGGTGAACAAATCAACTATTTTACGAGTCACTCTTACGAATATATTATAATATTCATTATCACTTTTGTCTTCTGATTCACTTTCAGAACTTCGAAAAAACATTTTTAATTAAAAGAAAACACATTTTTAAAATTTTTCAACGCGTATAATTATACTTATATAAATATCAACTGATTTACAAATTGTAATTTGACTGTTCTCAGACTTCTTCTTCTTTTTCCAGTTAGTTTAAACCTTACCCAGAGTTTAACCAGTAGATTTTGAAAGTTTGGTAGTTAAACTCCGCACAAAGTTTAAGCCCATACTGTGAAACTCATTAATATTTTAATCTTAAGTTTAAACCGACTGGGAAGTCCTGGCATTAGCCATTTTAGATTGTTGAGTTTAACAACTCGCATGACGCCACTCAAATGTCATATTTTTTTATTATTACTGAAGGTATTCACATTCAGGTACATGTACTTGATCTGGCATCATTATGGTTATATACATGTACAAGGCGTAATGTGCATACATGTACAGGATGAGTTTTTTTTTATCTTGAGACTCCTAAATATTTCACTTAAATCTCATAATATTCCAAGAATTTTTCTAGACAATAGTTGTAGGGTTTGGAGGCGTTGACATAATGATGACATTTAACTTGACCTTAGAATCGATCTTCAAGGTCTTTCAAAGGTAACTTTGATTTTTTCAAATGGTAATTCACATTTTTTACGACGGAATAGTAAATATGAAACTTTTACATATTTATAAAATTTGTTTGCTATATAAGCCTCTGTTCTTGTGATAGAGGCCACAAAATTCCTATAGTGATAACTTGTAAACAGTTTTTTTGGGTCAACTACATTCCTGCATTGATGCATATTACAACTCAGATTTTGTATGCAAATGAAGAAATTAAAGTAACTGAAATTTATAAAGCAAAATAAAGTTATTTTTTTTTAGCATAACAAAATGAACATAGTCATAATAATATATAAAACGAATTGAATTCACTGTTTAAAAAGGACATTCCAATTAATTTTTAATTAAACATCTCCTCTCAAAAATTCTTTTCAAAGTCCATTTCATTCTATCCATTTCGTATAAGGTATAAGCAAGCAAGTCTGTAAATAAATCAAACAGGTAACAGATGTTTATTTTTTTACGGTATTGTTCTGTTTGATATTTATATTTTTTTAATTTGGGGAATTGTTATTTAAAATACCTTCATTCATACCTATGTACATATGTAAGTACATAATGTCTGTATTTATATAAGAATATGAATATATATACGTATACGTGCATAAGAATGTTGGTTTGTGTATGTACATAGTAAGTAACATACACAGTATTATTACCAATATAAAATTTACCCTAGAATTTTCAATTAGCCATGTCAACTACACTATTACACATATAAAATGTAGATATTAATTTATAGGTTAGTATAAATAATGTATATACTTCCATCGTATCATATGCATATCACATGCATCATCGACCGTTGTATCTCATATGCTCATATCCATATGCAGATGCACATGCAATCCGCAATCTTATAATTTCGTTTTTTTCAGTTATTAAATTATTATAATATATTTAGGTGAATGTATATTTAATGCATACATATATAATTATATTTATAGATAAGTGCATTCACAGTTCATAAACGCAAGTAACAGTAACACATTCACACGAATGCACATGCACACCTATCATATCATTTTTTATCACTTATAATTGCCCTAACACAAACACTATAACAACACGTTAGTTATAGAATATACAGAATCTTGCAGATTATATGACACGCATGCACATGAACATACTCAATACAGTAAAACCTGTGATATTGACTACTATTTTATAAGTATACCTTATACCACCACTCGCATAAGTTGATCAATTTCGAACTTATGATAACTGTAAAATATTGACTAGCTGTCTATCTTTAATTTTTTATCGCATTAAACATCACAGTCTAAAACAAAATTACATTTAAAAGTAGACCATTCTATGCATTTTTTTTAGGATTGTTTCAAATCGGCAGAATTCGTGTTTTTTTTTAAAGTATACGTATTTTTGTTATTTGCATTCCATATCTAATTGAGCAGCAACAAGGAAAATCAAAAATTTAAAATATCTAAAATTCATAATTTCTTTAAAATTATTTGCATCGTTCTTTGGTGATCAACTTGTACAGGTTTTACTGTGATACAGTACATATTATTACATTCATATATGTATACTGCAAAACAATAGAAAGGGTTAAAAAAAATCCAAAAAATAAACATCTGCGGAGCCGATTCTGTTAATGGCTAAACGGCTAAAAAAGATACATTCATTATACATACATTATACGTACATAAAAGATTTTATAACAACGTTTTAACTCAAATAATGTTTTCCAGTATTCTTGTGCTTCGATTTTCCAATGTATATAATTACCATAGAGCACCACCCACACAGCCACATTACTAATTTTCGTTTAATATATGATAATGCATGGTGATATTCACCTCACCACTCACTTTGCTTAATGATTTTTGTTTATGTGTTTTCTGCAGATAATATAAGAAAGGGGAAATTTTATCGTTGAGTTGAGTTCAATTTTTAGTTGCGTTGCGATGTGAATTGTGTCGGTGGGTGTGTGATGTGATGATAAATAGATAGCTGATAGAAGAAATTTTTATTCCAAATTCCAGTAAATTATTCCAAAATTCCAAATTCTCTAGTTCGTTCAATGTTCGGTTTTCGGTATCGTTTCACGTTTGATCTGTCAAAGTGGTTACTGGCTGGAACTCTGGAAGGATTGACTGACTGAAATTGGCTCTGGCTCTGGTTAATCGTTTTTTTTATTGCTGCTATACCCTATGCCTATTATTATTGATGTAAAATAGTACAATACAACTAAACTAAACTGTTTTTAGTGGTTAAACTTTGCTTTTTTATTTTGGAATTAATTATAAATTGTGATTCTGATCTCATATTAATTTGTTCTTCTAAAAACTAAATTTGAATTCGCGATTTAAAGTGTAGCTAATTATTTTTTTTTATTGTATATTTATTTAATGTGAAATTATCATTTAATATTAAGAAGATTTTGTGATTGAAAATTCGATTTTTACATTTGTGTACATACATAAATGCTGATGTGTAATTATTGTTTTTGAATAAAAAAAAAAGTAATAATACAATTTCAATAGAAAAAAATATGTGTATGTTTTAAATATCGATTTAAGAATACAATTTTTTTTATTAGACGTGACACTGATTAGTGAATCAGTGAAAAAAACTTAATTATTTTGTGTATAGTGGAGTACGTGATACAAAAATATGTACATATAGTTATTATCTATGTAAGCATACAAAATAAAGATTACAAAATATTTTAAAATTTTACATAAATAAAATATTTTTTAAGTTTTAAAAACCATCTGAAACCAGATTATATTTGCTATAAAAAAAAAATGTTATATGTAATACATAAATTTTTACATATTTTATACACATTTTGTTACATGAAAAGTTCAATAAAATAGACTTTCTTTTGATGATGTTGATGATGATGAAAGTTATGAAAAGAAAAAAAAAAAATTGAAAATGTTCACAGTAAATAAGTATATTGATACTTTTCTCATTATTTGATAAATTAATTTTATGATGATGAGATATGAGAGATGAGATGATGACAAGAAAAAGTTTTATCTATATATATGTATGTATATTCATTCATATAGTAAAAGAAATTCAAGACAAGATATACATATTTGTGTAGGCATTGTGTGTGTATGCATATATAATTTCGATTTGTATTATTTCATTATACATATGTGAATGTGATGTGATGTCAACACTCAACACCCATGCAAATTAAATAAATTCATTGTTATTTCGTTTTTCCATATTTACTAGCAGATAATTGATTTTCCTTTTCTGATTACTTTTCTTATCACTCATTCATTATTATTATTAGTGGATACTGGATAGAATAGAAGGTAGAGGTAGAGCGTAGAGGCTGTGTTGTTTGTTCATTTTATACAAAATACAAAAATACAAAATACAACATGTATGTAAAAGAAAATGTAATGTAATAATAATAATGTTCGGTACGTTAAGTTTACGTAGTCGTACAGTATGGAATTTGTTGCATTTTAGTCAAATTTAAAAATTTATTACTGCAAGTCTGCAAGTAATAACTAATAACTAATAAGTACCAATCAAGTAACGGATGTACAACAGATACAGAAAATGCATCGCATTGCTGCTTCATTTTTCGTTAAAAATAATAAAAATACAACAAAACAAACAAATGAGCGTGAGAATTATTGGCATGCAATGCAATGCAATGTGATCCGTTATTCTGATTTAAATAAAAATTACATATCGCATCGCCTTCGCCATATGGCATGTGGTATATTTTTTTTTTTATTTTGTAACTACTTATGTAAAAAAATATACAAATACGATATCAGTCCATATTAAAAGCGGGAAATAGAAATTGTTTTTGTACTCCTCATGTTACGTTATGTTGTGTTGTGTATGTGTCATTGTGTTGTTGTGTGTCCGTGCCGTGACGGGATTATATTCTGAGAAAATAGAGTGAAATTTTTAATTGGAATTGGAATAGTGGAATTGAAAATAATTTTATATACATATTTTCATACATATATATATACACACATTATCCATATAAAGAAAAAATGTACATATTTGAGAAAAGAATTGAGTTGAGATTGAGAGACAGGTAGTTTTACTATATTTACTATTTAGTTAGTTTGTTTGTTTGGAAAAGATTTTTTTCACCTCACCTTTTACAACACAGCAAAGTTAGTTGTGTTATCAAAAAATCAAAGTAAATAAAATTTATTTTTATACATATTCACTTCTTCCTTGTTTTGTTTTCAATAGGAAGAAAAGTATTTTAACAAATAAAAAAAAAAGGTTTCTATAAAGTCAAAAGTAAAATCGTAATAAGACTATGATGATGATGATAGGTTCATTAACCTGATGATAGATCATATGGCCACGTTACAAACAACACTATATAGATAGACATTTTATTCGTTAGTTATCTTGTTGCTGTTGTACATACATATATTGTTGATTGTGTTTGTGAATTCGTGAACTTAACTTTTGTTGATAAGGAAGGTACATTACATATGTTGTTATCCATATGTAGTACCTACATATTCATATTCAATTCATGTACATATGTGATATTGATATTACTAGTTAACATTCTCTACTCATCGCCTATCGGTATTCGGCAGCATGCATAAAATGTATATTGTAATGTGCATTAATTTTTTTTATAGCCGCAGTATAGTAATACTAATAATTCACGAAACGCAGAGAATACTCATTTCATTATTCATTGATGTCATTATTGATACCACCTTTTATCATTGTCATCAAATGGGGGTTCAGTTTTATTAGAATTATTTATGAATTTTCAATAATAGAATCAGTGTCTCATGTACTCATATATTTTAGATAGACAAATTGAATGAATAGCTATCATTTGCTATCATTTAGCCATATCACTACACTACATTACTTTAGTTTGTTCACCTTATTCTTCTTTTAGAATTTAAAGAATTACAATCATATATGTACACATAAGTATTATTTCGAAACGACAATTTCAATTACTTTAAGTAGGTATAGAAACATTAGAAATATAAACTGAAATATTCTACGCCTACTGCCTATTTGTATTCTATCGATGTACAACTTTTCAAATATTTTTCCTTATTTTGATTTTAAAAACGGATGTACATAATATACATGCGTTTCATATTCATATAAGGGTTAATGTTATGTTCTACATAAATGTGTACTTTTTCCATAATATTTTTTTTAGAATGCTCTCTTAACAAGATAAAAATCGTAATATTACACAACGCGCCCCGAAAAAATTGGCAAATGTCTGATGATAACTCGTCAGGCCGTCTATCGCATATTTTCGAATCATTGTCATGTTTAAGTGAATTACAAAAACAGCAACTACAACAACAGCAGCAGCAGCAGCAGCAACAACAACAACAGCAACAACAGCAGCAGACACAAAAGCATATATTACATTCTTCAACAAAACAACATTTTGATAATTCCAATTATGTTCACTCGGGTTCAACGTCAGGAACATCATCTTTATCATCGACATCGTCGCAAAATCAACACCAACAACATCAATCAGCAGCATCATCATCATCATCATCAGCAGCATCTTCAATTTCATCGCCATCAATGACGAAAAAATCCATTCCTCCAGTACCGGTTTCTAGATTGTGTTCATCTACAGTATGTACGTCTCAATCACAATCGACTCCTACCAGTCCACGTTTAATGCCTCGTCATAGAAATCAAAAATGTCCACCACCACAAATATTACCTAGACCAAATGCAGCATTAATTGCTAATCCAGCTTTGGCTGCTTTAGATGCGGATGCTCCATGGCCACAATTTTCATCATTAACTGATAATTTAGATGTCCATCAAGTCAATAATTATGCACAATCATCAGTTCCCGAAGTAAGCGACAACAAACTATAAAATACTATTAAATATGCGTTATCCAATTTACAAATCAAAAAAAAATTACATATAGCTATTTACAAAATTTTATAAATTTACAGATAAATTGGCAAGAACGTTGTCTTGAACTTCAATTAGAACTACACAGATCAAAAAATCAAGCTGGTAGAATACGTGATATGCTTCGAGAGAAGGTGAGTACAATTTCACTTAGTAATTTATATTTTCTATAAATGTTAGTCTTAAAATTTATTCAAAGATTATTTTTGTATTTCAATGACAAAGATTGTATTTATGTACATAAGTACATATATGTATTATATAGACAATGATAACTTTACCTTCATTGTTATTCTACTGTTTTGTAAAACGTTTTTTTTATACGTGAATTTAAAGAGTTTTAATTAAAACTTTTGTTGTTACTATAACAAAACTATCTACAGAAGCTATGATTAAATTCACTTCAATTCAATTTCTATTTTATCAATACAATCTGTTTCATATGTGTATTTATGTTGATATGTAGATGTGTGTATGTAATGTACGTTCATATGTAGGTTTTTTATGAATTAATTACGAAAAGCTTTTCATTAACTTATCACAAACGTAAATTGACAGATTTCACTTATAAATCAGGCCATTGTCAAACAAGATGAGAAAACAAATTTTATTTACATAAATATACATTCTACTATACTAGTAGTAGATACATCTACATATAAGAAAGAATCTATAAATCCTGTTTTAATTCTTTTCCATTTTATATATTTACATATATTTTTTTTTCCGTTTTTACTCTTTTCTTTCCATAGTTCTTATTGTTTGAGATTTAGATATCAATGCCGCTATCTAGTATTTTACATACATATGCATATTGTATAATATATGCATGTAAATTAATATCTGCATTTAATATGTAATACAATACAATCACGGTCACGAAAATTGCGTCACCTTCCTTAAGTATTGATGAAATCATTTGAAGCATCAGTAAAGAATTTTTTTTCAGATTGAAAATATGATCCCTCAGTCTTCATCGAATCGTCTTTACCACATTATAATTTTTGGAACATTTATAATCTTCCAATAATCTTTTGTGTTTTTTCGGAATTTTAACACGATTTTTTAAAGTCAGTCTTATTTTAAATATCGATCAATGCACTCCGTTGTAGGTTAGCTCATTTTAATTCGTACTCTTTTTTCCCCCAGAGTCTTACGCCTTACTTTCTCGATATTTGTTCAAAAATCGTACAACGGTCAATTGATTACAATTCGATTTTTCTTATTATTTGACGGTTAGATATCCCAACAACAAAATGTGTTATTATTTTAGATTTATTACCTTTACATAATTGATCACTTTAATTTTACTCTTACCTAGCTTAGACTTGTTGCTCTTATCTGACTTAAGGCTGAATCGTTTCGTAGTTTCGTTTCGTTCATTTTTTCTCTACGTCTTTCCTTTCGACCACTAAATGATTGAACGAAAGTGTTAAACATATACCGCCTTATCATGATATTCGAAGACGAAACGTTTCGTATCGTCTTGTTAAAAACGCGATCATGATATTCGAAACGTTCCAATTTCCAACGATTTTCATCGTCTTCTCAGTCGATAGCATTTTGTTCATCGTTTACATATAAATCTATTTTTTTTTTTGGTTTTTAATAGAATTTTTTTTATTTAAAGCATATTACTAATATTTGTGAATATTAATATTGAATTAATTTTTTTAAAAAAATGGAAATTATTATTAAAAATGATATTTCAAAACATTAACAAAATAATAGAAATGACATCGAACACTTTTTTCTTACAACAAAACTGGAAATTGTATGAATTAAACATTAAAGCTTCGTTTTTATAAGGGATTTATATTGTACCACTATGTACCACTTAATATTTGAAACGATGAAGTTACATAATAGCAATTTTATATCGTATCGTTTCGTTTCATCGTTTCATCGTTTCATCGTCTTCGAATATCATGATAAGGCAGATAATATCACTGGGGCTTGAATCTTGAGATCACGGTTCGAACCCCAGCCAGCGCGCTACTCTTGCCCAAGTCGATCATTAATTTCCCATCAGCAATGTACACCAGTAACTGATTACTGATGATAAACTGGGTGATATATCTGAAACAAATTACTGATCGGCGGTGCCATAATGGACTGAGTATCCGCGTGCACTTTAATATATACTATATATACATTGTATGTATATATGTATATTTAAAAAAAAAAAAAAAAAAATATAATATCACTGTGAATTGAGGTTATAGGTACATACTTACTTTCTTTCGTCTGTTTAAATTTGAAATTTGACAAATTTTTTCGTTTCGCTTCATTCATTCTTTTCCAATGCGATTAACTTTATTCCATATAAAAATACAATAACGAAAACAACTGAGAAAGAAAGCGAAGGAAGGAAACTGTGCGCTCACACTTCATATTAATCTCATAATTCGGCAGATTTCCATATAAATGAAGTATTTTAGTGTACTGAAATACTTCGAAAAGAAAATAATATGTATCCCAATACCCAAATATTGTTAACTTCATATTTAGTTGTTGATGGAATTTTTGTAACCGCGGTTGTATAAATAAATGTTCGCATATAATATATACATGATGCACTACCCTACCATAGTATCTGTTATTTGTTTAACATGTTATTTTGTATGCAAGTTTGATGACAGATATATTTCAGTTTTATATCCGTTTTTAACTCATCATCTTCACTATTATTTATACATACATACATATGTACGAACATTACGTACATTTTGTATACGTATACACATGAATATTTACATGTTACAAGTGCATTAATGCATATATACATATGTATATTCTCACTTGTATTATACATTTATATGCGTATGAATATAAATATTATATGTATGTATGTATGTATGTATCTATAAGCGACGATAAAGAATCGGTGTATGATAAGCTAAATAAAGTATGTCGTTGCAGGCTTTTTTAAAAAAAATAAATTCATTCATTCTTGATTATCAGGAAACTGAATAGAATTCTATTGGAAATTTATCCCATATAGGTACGTATACTAGTTGCAAAAAATCAAAAAAAAGAAAAAAATCACTAAATCCAATAATGTTTGAATAAATAAAAAAAAAATCTATCAAACAAAAGGAGGAAAACAATATCGAACTTGAGATTTTCGTGTTATAGTAGAACTTATCTTGATACACAGTCTATTATTACGTATATGATGTACGTATACAATTTTTTGTTCATAAAAAAGTTATTTTAATGAGTATTATTTTAACAATTTTACCTTTATGTGTGTGTAAAGTTTCATTTTATGTTGTAAAAGATTTTTCGTTTTCATATAAAAAGTTGATTAGGTTGTTCTTCCGTTTTGTTTTTTCTCTTAAATCCTTTCATGATGTTCAATTTGTGTTATTTAAACACATATACAAGTGCATAATGCATTTTATGCATACGTATTATGTACATATGATTGTTCTCTTCATATTTTTCGAAAATATTTCTCTTCATGTTTTTAGATAATTACATTTTTCTTAATAATATACTCATAAGTACTTTGCATTCATTCATTTTTACACGAATACACATTACGCACTCATATTAAATTATATTTATACACGAGGTTTGATCAGAGAATAATGAAAATTTTCGTATTGAATTTTATCCTCTTCAAATTAATTCTCTTCACTTTTTGGTAAGGTTTTCATCTCTTTCAGTATACCTATTTCTGTTTTTATATATCATCACCATTCACCAGTGACAAAATGTTGTCCTTTACAGAATAAAAGGAGGTCAAAGAGTAGGTTTTATATGTACGGTGAATATATGTTGGCTGAGGCAAAATAATGGTTTTCAAACCATTTGCCAAAAACTCAAAAACAAGTGGTGACATATGAACGGGAGCATTATTGTGATACAATTTCCATGTCGCAGAACAAATTGCTGCAGTGCCAAAAATATCTAAAAAAAATTGCTTAACACAGACCAAACATGTTATACTGACATGACATCATCTTCTACCTCTGTCACATAGTGATTTAACGATTTTTCGGAGTTATTTTTTTCATCTGCTCGACGGTATCAATTGTCGATGTGTTATGGCGTCACAAAATATTTGTATACCATCATTCGTATATAAACTCTTTCTTGACTAATTCATAGGAGATACACGCCAATACCTGTACAGTTAATATTCCTCCAGATTCGATGTTGCACTTTATTTCATATTTCAATCAAAATTTAATGCAAATTCTTTGATCCATTTTTTTTTTGGAAGTAAAAAAAAAAATCGCCGAGCAAGTCACAATAAATGTAACCTTTTCGATTATAATTCATAAATTATACACATACATATATATGTATACAAATGTGAGCAACAAGATGAAGTTTTTTTTTAAATCGGATTTATCAAAACCCGAAAAATTCCAAAACTCTCATAATTTTTTTGTGAATCCTCGTATATGTTCTGTGAATTTATAAATATGTATATATAATATACGAGTATATATTAATTAAAGTTTTTGAGAATGACCTACATTTATACAATATTATCCAATGACATTCTTTAATATACTTAGCCGTATATAACATACATTTGGAGTATATTATGTAACACATACACATACATCGAGGTGTATTATGTATATAATGAGTTTTTCATGAAAGGAATAATTTTGAATTTATAGGTTAAACGGAAACTTTTCAACCAACTGTTTCACTTCATCATTTATTTTGTTTGCTTATTTTAAATATGTAGTGAAATAAAATAACAAGTAAATAAATAAACGTAAACAAAACAATTAACCATTATATTATTTATATAATAACAGGAAATTAGGTTACTTTCATATATTATTCCTTTATTTATAAATTCTATATCTACTTACATATACATATATATATTCTTTAATTATTTATTCATTAATTTTGTACATAACCTCTGTTTTGGTTTTTTTTTTTTAATTTTTCCTTGCTTTCATGTTGTTTGCATTATTCGATGATTCGAATAAGAGATAAGATGAAATTTTCAATTATAAAAGTGCAAATATTGAACTAAAATACTTACCCATCATAATATTTAATATATAATGTACAATGTATACCATATTTTGTATGTACGTATATAGATATACATACTATTTTACAGAAATACTAAAAAAAAAGGATCCGTTACATAAATATACGTAGTGTTTTTCATTACAGAAAAAGGGACGATGAATTAAAAGCTAATTATTTTTCATTGACTAAATGTACATATTATACATTTATGTATGTATATTATACTTTATTTTAATCAGCTATGAAAAGTCTAATTCGCAATATAATCAATATAGCTCGTTCAATTACAATTTTCCAATAATTTCTTGGAGCACTCCTCGCTAAGATTTTTCTAAACTTTTTTTTTGTTTTTAGTCCCTCTAATTTCTGCTTCATGGAACGTTATACATATTTTTAATAGAGTTTCTTGTAAATAAAGGTTTTTGTATTCTTAATAATTTTTTTTTTCTAAAATTCTTTAAGACGCCACTGAAGAGGTAAATGGAGATATTTTTATGCACGCCATCAATATAACCAGTTTACACTTAGGCACATAACACTGATTCTATATTCTGATTTTCTCAGATTCTTGGCTGCTTACACAACGGAGATTCGATTGCTCTTAACAAAGGCGAAAAATCTTATATGTGCGACAAAAAGGATGCAGGTGAAATCGTCCACTTTTTGTAGTGAAATACACTGTAATATTTACAGGATTCATACAATTTTTCGTTTGTTTCTTGTAATTTATCACTTTTGAAATATCATAGTTTGGTTAATATGAGCGAACATTCCAAAATTTCATGGTATAGTTTACTTTTTTTATAGTGATTTCTGCTGACTATATTTTCTGCAATGTGGATTGCGAAACACTCATTTGGTAGATAAACAACTTAAGCTGTTTTTGTTAGCGCAAACTTAAGTATTGTTTCAAAACTGAGTAAATTTTTCGAATAACAAAAAGTTGAAAATAACTAAAGAAAGTGTCAAAATTTTATAATTTCTTCCTTAAGAAGGGGCGGAAATTGAATCCGTGACTTTGTGATCAGTAGGTCAGTTACTCAGCTGGATCATCGAATCCTCTATTTTGTAATTTGTAAATGTATGACAATGAAAAACCAAAACTGATAAACTATGATGAGTACAAAGCTTATGACAAAATCAAATGTGAAATAAATTGTCTTATTTTATTTATCGCTCCTATACGTTATACTACTAACTTAAAAATTAATTTACAAAAAACTCGTTTTTAAATAAATTTCATTTTTACTATACAAAAAAAAAAAGGAAAAAAAAATAACACTAAAATATAAAACGAAAAATATAAAACATACGAAAAAGGATATAAGCACATACATTATATCAATATTTAGCTATCTCATATTATCACGAATATATTATTCTGTTTTTAATTTCGTAATTTAAAATTATTTACCGCATTTCCTTGACAACTATACAATTATTGTGTACATTTAGTATCCTATGATTGTTATGCATAGGACATTATATAAAATATAAAAAAAAGCATGATATTGTTGGAAAAATGTTATTTTATAACTTTTCCTACTTTTAACTCCTTTTCTTTTTTTTGTAGAAAATTCTACAGGAGTAGAAAAAGAAAAGGGTTAAAAGTTTTATTAAAAAAAAAAGGAAGGAAAGGAAAATTAGGAGGCCGAGCGGAGCCTTAAAAAATGGAATTTTAATAAAATTAACTCACCTTTTCCTTTTTTTTTTTTTTTTTTATTATTACACAAAATTGTTTTATTATTACAAAAAAAATTACACTAATTGTTTTCTCACACAGCAAAAATTTTCTTTATTTTATAAAAAAACGAATTAAATAAATTTACGGAAAAAAAAAGGTTAATTAAATTAAATTAAAAATTGATTTTTAAAAAAAAAAAAAAAAAAAAAAGAAATGAAAAAAATTTAACTAAAAAGACCGACCGACTAAATTTTTGACAAGAACTGAACTAGAAAAAAAAAGGAACTCACTCGAAGAACTAAAAATGACTGACTGTACAAAAAGAACTGCATTTACTCTACTATTCAAAAAAAGAACTGCATTGACTGACTGTAAAAAAAAACGTGTATCGAAAAAAAAAGAATCGATGTTCTGGAAGTTTCTATCAATTCGCCGAAAGATGACAACGTCAACGAATTGATAGAGACTTCCAGTGGAAAGTGGAACAACTTTCTACAACGAATGTCAACGAAATAAAAGAAAGTGATTATAACGTTGACATTGACGTTGTAGAAAGAAGAAGACCACGTAAAAAAAATGTAAACAAAGTGGTGTCAATATTGCAGGTAAGTATGTGATTCTTTTAATTAAAATTATTTTATTTTAAATTAATTAATTTATTAATTAATTATTTATTTTTTTTTAGGTGGTTTTCCAACACGACCCCCCGTTTGAAGGCTCAAAGTTCCGACTGAGCATTTCGAGTGTCCAGACGTCACTGATAGGCCAGGATCACCTGAAAGAAAAGAGAAGAAAAACAGGCTTTCCGCAGTGAAAAGTTCTAGACACTTTAATAAAATAAAGCAATAAAAGAAAAGGCTCACTGGATAGGGACGAGGAGGAGTGAGGAAAGGAGGAGTTCGGTGTGATATTTAGATTGCGGCGGGAGCTAAGCGATCGCGATGGACAACACTCGTGCGGTTGGATGTCTGATGTTTTATCCGATAGACTACGTCGGTGACCAGCTCAATCACTTTATAGGGACCATCCCAGTCTTTTTGTAATTTTGGACAATGTCCCTTTTTCCGTTTCGGGTTAAACAGCCAGACAAGGTCGCCCAATTGAAAGGGGTTAGCCTTAGCAGACAGGTCGTATCTATCCTTCATTCTCCGGCTCGCTAAGTCCAATTGAGTTCGATTAAAGGCATGGACTTTAGTGAGCCTTTCCTGAAGGTTTTTGACGTATTCTGGCAGTTCTACAGGATGGTTGCCAGGAGGGTCTCCAGTTAATAGTTGGATGGGTAATCGGAGCTCCCTCCCTAGGTTTAGAAGAGCAGGGGTACGTTGCGTAGACTTTTGTACAGCAGACCGATAAGAGAGAAGAAGGAGAGGCAGATAGGTGTCCCAGTCTCTTTGGTGTTCACTTACGAACTTGGAGAGATAGTCCAAGATGGTCCTGTTAAATCGTTCCACTAGGCCATCACTCTGGGGGTGCAAGGCAGTGGTCCGAGTCTTTTCTATTCGGAAACGACGCAAAACTTCAGTAAAGATCGCGGACTCGAAGTTTCGCCCTTGATCTGAGTGTAGCTGTCTACAAAGCCCGAATCGCGAGAAGACTTGACTCACCAATGCTTCTGCCACTGTTTCCGCGGTCTGGTCAGGAATAGCTATGGCCTCAGGCCATTTGGTAAAATAGTCCATCAGCACAAGTATATACCTGTTGCCAGTCTTCGTTACAGGTAAAGGCCCCAAAATGTCTACAGCAACCCGTTCGAATGGTGATCCAGAGTTCCGAATTTGCAAAGGCGCCTTCCTTTTCGGGATGGCTCCTTTGCGCTGCTGGCAAGTCGGGCATCGGAGGCAATATTCGCGAACACTAGCCGAAAGGCCGACCCAGTAGTACCTGAGGCGGACCTTCGCTAGGGTCTTGTCGATGCCGTAGTGACCTCCAGCAGGGCTGTCGTGTAACTGCTGCAACACCTCGAGTCGTAGACATTCCGGCACCAGTATCTGCAACTGACCGTCCGGGTTGGTGGACTTCCTGCAAGCCACTCCGTCCTCAAGTACCAACGAGGAGAACATTGCCCAATAAGCCTTCAACGATGGTGAAACAGAGCTAAGGGTTTCAGCGGCTGGTCTTTCGCCGGCGCTTAGCCACTGTCGGACAGTCTGTAGTTCCGGATCGGCTTCCTGGAGCTGACTCACATCGATGGCTTGCACTGTTGAGGTCCTTATTAGTAGAGACTGCTTCTCCTCGAGTCGACTACAGTACGCACAGGAAGTTACTGCGCAAGGCCTTCGGGACATCGCATCTGCGTTACCATGACTTCTTCCGGCGCGATGATGAATTTCGAAGTCGAATTCCTGAAGCCGTTCTAGCCAACGGGCGACTTGGCCTTCAGGTTCGCGAAAATTCATCAACCACCTTAAGGAGGCATGGTCGGAACGCAGTAGGAATCGACGTCCCAGAAGGTAAGGCCGAAAATGAGCTACCGCCTTGACGACAGCTAATAGCTCTTTTCGGGTAACGCAGTAATTAATCTCAGGTCTACTGAGCGTTTTACTGTAGTACTCGATGACCCTCTCTTCGCCATCTTGGAGTTGCGACAGGACCGCTCCCCACGCATACTGACTGGCGTCGGTGTCCAAAATAAAGGGATCGTCATCGTTCGGTTGGGCAAGTATAGGTGCTTCGGTCAATTTCTCCTTGAGGGTAGCAAATGCTAAATCACACTCCTCCGACCAACTGAATTTGGCAGACTTTTCAGTCAGTCCCGTCAAGGGTTTAGCAATGGCGGAGAAATTTTTCACGAAGCGCCTATAGTATGCGCACAATCCGAGAAAAGATTGAATGTCTCTCTTGCTGCGGGGAGTGGGCCAGCCTCTGACAGCTTCAATCTTTTCTGGATCGGTCGATAATCCTTCCTCCGAGATCACGTGCCCCAAAAATTTCACCTCCCTACGACATAGATGGCACTTCTTCGGCGAGAGTTTTAGATTAGCTTCTTGGAGGCGCTGAAACACTACTCGCAGATTGGACAGGAGTCCCTCGAAGGTCTCGGAATGGACCAGCAAGTCATCCAGGTAGCCCAAAGAAGTGGTATAGGGTATGTCGTGGAGGACTATTTCCATCAGACGTTGGAAAGTGGCAGGAGCATTGGTTAGACCGAAAGGCATAACGTTGAACTCGTAAAGACCCGAACCAATACTGAAGGCGGTTTTCTCCTTGTCGGCAGGATGCATTTCTACTTGAAAGTACCCTGAAAGTAAATCCAAGGAGGCAAACCACCTAGATCTGCCTAGTGCCTCCAGAGTGAGGTCCATTCGCGGAAGTGGGTAAGAATCCTTCTTGGTCACTTCATTTAGGCGTCTGTAATCTATACAGAAACGAAGTGACCCGTCTTTCTTCTTAACCAGGACTACCGGCGAGCTCCAAGGACTCGTAGAGGACTGGATGACACCTTGCTCCTTCATCTCTCTCACCATTTCTTCTGCTTCCAATCGTCGAGAATAGGGCATGCGACGTGGTGGCTGCTTAATTGGTTGAGAGGTACCAGTATTGATTTGGTGTTGCAGGATGTTAGTCCGTCCAATGTCATCTTTTGACAAGGAAAAGACGGTTTGGAAATCTGTTAGTAGTGTTTGTAGGGCTGCTTTCTGGGTAGGTTCTAAACCTTCGCTGCTGTTTAGAAAAAGATCTTGTAGGGCAGGGGGCAGAACAGGGGAAGTCACTCGAGTTTCATTACACAGGAGAGTGCAATCGGTGTCCAAATAGGCAACAGGTAGGTGGCTAGGTAGGATAACGTTTTGAGAGGAGACGTTAGAAATCCTAGCCCAAACTTGGCCATTTGAAACACGAGAGATAGAAGGCATCATACTAAGTTGTTCTGGCAACAAGGAAGAGGCTGAGAGGAGGACATCCTTGTTCGGCACCAGAGAAGTATGAAGAGGTGTAATTATCTCCTGGAAGGGTTGAAACTCGAGGGACTGTAAAGTTCTTGCCAGGAAAGAGGAAGAGTGATGTAAAGGAATCGACTCTTCCTGTAAATGTAGGAGATCTTTTTCTAAGTCAAGAATGCAGCCGTACTGTTTTAGGAAATCCATACCCAGAATGCAGTCGTCGTGGATTTCCGCGGAATAGGTTAAGTGTTTGACCGAAAAGTGGCCTATTGATAGTTGGATTAGGACTTTACCTTCGACGGGGATGGTCTCACCAGTGACGCTTTGTATAGTAGCATAGGATGGTAGGACTTCCACCGCACAAGGGCTTCGTTGTAGGACTCGGGGGTGTACGATCGTTCTAGTAGCTCCTGTATCCACAATCATCATAATAGGTATGTCATTGACAGTGCCATGGACGCTAAGGTTAGGCCCAGTAGAGACCACTGTAATGGGAATTGTGATTGGGGCTGATTCTTCCACCAACTCTGGCCCCAAAGGGTCAGTGGAAACTAGTTTAAATCTGCTGTAAGGGAGTGGGAGGCAGAATGGGAGGCAGACAAACCAGAAGTGTAACAACTCGATGGCCGAGAAGAGGGTTCATTGTCCGGTTTGTCGGCACTGGAAGGCTGAGGGGGTGACTTGGTGTTCGGTTCAGGAGGGCTTGGTGACCTAGAAGGACGTGCAGGGGACTTTGGGATGCACTTAGAAGGGCTAGGTGACCTAGAAGGGTGTGCAGAGGATTTGGGGATGGATTTGGAATGGCTGGGTGGCCCACTAGACTTTCTAGGTGACTTTCGGTTTGACTTGGAACGGCTGGGCGACCCAGTAGGTTTACCGGATGATTTGGGGATTGGCCTGGCAGGGCTAGATGACCTGGTAGGCTGTGCAAACGCCTTGGGGCTTGTGTCACGAGGCCCAGTAGGTGGCACGGACGGCTTGGGGCTAGTGTCGGGTGTCCCAATAGGCTGCACAGGAGATTTGGGGATTTTCTCAGAAGCCCGAGATGGCCCAGAAGGCTTGCCTGAGTGCTTGGGGTTTATCTCAGAAGGGCGAGATGGCCCAACAGGGCTACCTGATGGCTTGGGGCTTGTGTCCGGAGTGCGAGATGGCCCAGCAGGGTTGCCAGATGGCTTGGGGCTTATCTCAGAGAGGCGAGATGGCCCAGAAGGGTTGCCAGATGGCTTGGGGCTTGTGTCCGGAGTGCGATATGGCCCAACAGGGTTGCCAGATGGCTTGGGGCTTATCTCAGAGAGGCGAGATGGCCCAGAAGGGTTGCCAGATGGCTTGGGGCTTATCTCAGGAAGGCGAGATGGCCCAGAAGGGTTGCCAGATGGCTTGGGGCTTATCTCAGGAAGGCGAGATGGCCCAGAAGGGTTGCCAGATGGCTTGGGGCTTATCTCAGAGAGGCGAGATGGCCCAGAAGGGTTGCCAGATGGCTTGGGGCTTGTGTCCGGAGTGCGATATGGCCCAACAGGGTTGCCAGATGGCTTGGGGCTTATCTCAGAGAGGCGAGATGGCCCAGAAGGGTTGCCAGATGGCTTGGGGCTTGTGTCCGGAGTGCGAGATGGCCCAGCAGGGTTGCCAGATGGCTTGGGACTTGTCCCAGAAGGCTGCAAAGACGATTTAGGGATTTGTTTGGGGCAAAGAGATAAGTCTGTCTCAGATGGATTCAACCCCTCCTCGTGTTGCAATTTCAAATTAGTTGCTCGAGGGGTACGAGAGCTAGAAACCACATCGAAAACTACCCTATGCCCCTGTCTCAAACGAAGTTTTCCCTCGTCTTTGGAAACACAGTCTCTATGGACGAAAACCTCCTGCCCGTTGTCATCTCGCACAATAAACCCGAAATTTTTGGTAGTGCTGTAGAATTTTACTTGCCCTGTGACCCCAGTGGCAATCACTTCAGCGGTAGGTGGAGTGTCTTTAGGGAAGGGGTCCAGCTCGCACTCCTTCAAACTGGACCGGTGGCTTTTCCCGAAGGTGCCTTATTGTTATTTGGGGACTCGTGGATAACCACCTGGTATGCCCTTGCCCCTTTTCGGCTAATTCGGGTCGCATCTCGACTGGCCTCCATTCGGATAGCTAGGGCCAATGCTTCTTCCAAACATTCTGGGGCTGCATCTCTGACCCTCTGTTGGATGTCCAAGTCCGCTAGGCCATCCACAAACTGTCCCAAAGCGATTCTGTCGCGAGCGGCCTCTGGGCAGTCAGGGAAAGCGAGGTATACCAACCTCTGAATATGTGTGGCAAAATCAGGTAAAGGTTCCTTGTCTTTCTGCAGGCGTCCACGCAGCTGGATGTGAGCCACGGACTGACGATACTGCATACTAAACCTCCTATCCAAGGCCTGATCTAGAAGGTCATAGTTGTCCTGGACAGCTCTAGGTAGAGTTTCATAATAGGCCAGGGCTGTACCCGTTAGGTGTGGTGCTAACCCTAGGGCCTTGAACTCTCCAGGCCAACCATTTGCCCTCGACACAGCCTCGAAATGGGGCTTGTAGCTCTGCCATGGCTCACGTCCATCAAACTCCTTGGGGGACACTCTCATAAAATGATGCCCTGAGCCCATCATAACTCTGCTGCTAGTCACTGATGGTTGTCCAAAGTGTACGCTCGATCTACGCTGACTAGGCCAGGAAGACTGATTGGTAAGGGGTACATTTTGGACAGGGTTCTGCAGATCAACATTCTCCCCTACTACTTCATACCGCTGCCTGAATTGATTTTCTGGCTCTATTTGGAAGCCTGCCACAAACCCGGATTGCTGATTTGAGCCACGGGTTAGGAAAGTATACCCTGTATTTACAGGTAGTGACGGAAAGTCAACTTCTGGTCCAAGGGATACTTCGTTAGGTACCACGTGACTAAAAGTTTGGTTAATAATAGGGGTGGCAGCCAAATCGTGTCCAGAATTTCGTCGGGTAGAAGTTGGAACTTCCCTGGTGGGTGGAAAGACAGGAGCGCCATCTGTGCAGAGTGCAGGGGCAATAGATGTTGTTATGGCATTGGGAGTGCACACAGTCTCAGATAGAGTCATTTGTTGTAGCATTGTTGAAAAATTGGACTCAACAGTGCTAACAGGAACAGTTGGCCTCGCTCTGACAGCCTCAGGCGTAGGTAGGCTAGCTAAGCGCTCGATTTCACTCAATCTCATAGCACTTGCTGTTTGTCGGCTCTGTTCTAGATGCTCAACTCTCTGTGACAGTCCCTTTAGTGCACTCGTCATGTCAGATACCAGCTGCACCTGCAGCGCCATCTGCTTTGCCAGTTCTGAAAGAGTAGATTCGAGTGTGTCAGAGATGGGTCGCTTATCTCCCACACCAAGGGCGGAATCCGATGAACGTTCTCCCTCAGACATATTAAAGCAGTAAGGGTAGGTATAGAGTAGCCCGAAAAGTAACCAAAAGCTATGGCAAAAGTAACCGAGTCGAAAACGAAAGGAAAAGTGGTGAAAATTTTCAATCTGCAGGCAAAATCAGACAAAAGAAGGGTATAGACAAAATTTCCACAAAGAAAAATCAAAATGTGGGAAACAAATGTGGTTTTGCTTGCAGACAAGAAAATAATCACCCTGTTATGAAAGTATTGTTTACGACTTTGTGGCCGAAGATGTACAATCAGTCAACGTTAGTGGAATAAAATCGTAGCTAGTAGCCAGTAAAAAGAAGAGCAACAGCCAAGAAGAACAAGATTGGATAACAGAAAGTGTGTGGCAGGTTTTATGTGCACAAAATGGATAGAAAATTCCTACTAAATTCGAGCACTATAAAAGAAAAGATCACCCGTTACAAAAAGTAAACAGTCTTATAGAAGATAGAGTGCTACTTTTTGCAACAGAAAGAAGTGTGACAGGCTTTATATGCAAGACGTAGGAATTTCTATTTTCAGGCCCTATAAGAAAAACACCCTGTTATAAAGAAAACAAAAGAAGTAGTCTTTATAAAAGACAGAAGTGTGTAAAACAGTAGAAGAAGGAGAATAAACCACCCTGTTACCAAAAAAAAATTTGTCCACACAAACACTAAAATTTACTTGTACTAAAAAAAATTGTGACACCCTGTACAATAATCCAACTTTCTAACCCGTTACGATTACGGCTTCTTTGTTCAAAGAACCACGAGTTTATACACGGTAACAAAGAAAATGTAAGTTACACGTGTATAACGGCTACACAGAAAGAAAAACAGAATGCTACGTTTCACCCAATATGAAGAAAAGGGGAGAAAAAAAAAAAAAACTATGCTGCAAAAAAAACACAAAGAAAAATATTTCAAAAAATAAAATTTTATTTAATGCCCCCTTTTTTATTTTCTATTTTCACACAACAAAAACACTATCTAAATATAGAGGGACTTCTAACACTTTATACTAAAAGATGATGCCCCAAGTGTCCCTACTATACCTTTTATGTACTTTTCAAGTACATACAAAAAAAAATAATTTTATGCAAAAAAAGAAAATGTGTAATTGTTTGTAGGATTGTAAAAAAAAAATAAGGAAGAAAAAGGGTTATAAGATCAGGTGGTGGTGGTAGGATCTTATTTCTAAGATCGATCAGAGGACCCCACACCTGACACCAATGTTGGAAAAATGTTATTTTATAACTTTTCCTACTTTTAACTCCTTTTCTTTTTTTTGTAGAAAATTCTACAGGAGTAGAAAAAGAAAAGGGTTAAAAGTTTTATTAAAAAAAAAAGGAAGGAAAGGAAAATTAGGAGGCCGAGCGGAGCCTTAAAAAATGGAATTTTAATAAAATTAACTCACCTTTTCCTTTTTTTTTTTTTTTTTTATTATTACACAAAATTGTTTTATTATTACAAAAAAAATTACACTAATTGTTTTCTCACACAGCAAAAATTTTCTTTATTTTATAAAAAAACGAATTAAATAAATTTACGGAAAAAAAAAGGTTAATTAAATTAAATTAAAAATTGATTTTTAAAAAAAAAAAAAAAAAAAAAAGAAATGAAAAAAATTTAACTAAAAAGACCGACCGACTAAATTTTTGACAAGAACTGAACTAGAAAAAAAAAGGAACTCACTCGAAGAACTAAAAATGACTGACTGTACAAAAAGAACTGCATTTACTCTACTATTCAAAAAAAGAACTGCATTGACTGACTGTAAAAAAAAACGTGTATCGAAAAAAAAAGAATCGATGTTCTGGAAGTTTCTATCAATTCGCCGAAAGATGACAACGTCAACGAATTGATAGAGACTTCCAGTGGAAAGTGGAACAACTTTCTACAACGAATGTCAACGAAATAAAAGAAAGTGATTATAACGTTGACATTGACGTTGTAGAAAGAAGAAGACCACGTAAAAAAAATGTAAACAAAGTGGTGTCAATATTGCAGGTAAGTATGTGATTCTTTTAATTAAAATTATTTTATTTTAAATTAATTAATTTATTAATTAATTATTTATTTTTTTTTAGGTGGTTTTCCAACAATATATATACATATATATAATACATACTACATACTGTAGATATGCATGCAAAAATGTACATATGTAATTGAAAATCTTTACGTAACTGTATTTGTACATACAATAGCGTACACATACTATATCTATACGCCATAAAATCTATAGATACATGCTTATATGTAGATGTAATATAAAATGAAAAGCCGCAATAATGATAATTTATGATTTTCTAGCCTAAAGTCATTCAAGACAATATTCCACAGACTCAAAATAAAAGACAATAATAATAGAATTTTTTTTTTTTTTCATTTCAAACCAAATGTGCATATAGTATACATTGATGTATACCTACATACTATACTACAAATACTGCTATGTGTGCAGATATACATGTATTCACAAGAATTTATATGTAATGTAGGATACAGAATCAGAACCAAAAACACTTGTTTCCTGTTAGCAAAATAGCATAAAGCAGTAGGATCTGTATATATACATACTCCTGCGGTCACAAAAAATGCATCACCTTCCTTAATATATTCATAATAACCTTATTTGATGTGTAAATAGGTAGAGCGGTTCTCTCTCAATCTTCGACGAGTCGTTTCAGACTACAGGCCAAACTATAATTGACATGACATGACATAAACAATAAGAACTTCACAAAAATAAGGTTATGTGGTTGTATTTCATATATTATATCCCAGAAAATTTTTCATTTTTACATTCAATTTTTAGAAATTAATTAAAACCTCAACTGACATAATTTGCTATATCTCTGGAACGAAAAGAGATAACAATGTAAGACCCAAACAAAAATTTTTCAGAAAGAATCAGGCTTTTTACTGACGGAAAAAAATTGCACGCTAAACGGATGCTTTTTCGAAAAATCACTGATTTTTTCCAAAAATTCATGTAAAAAGGTGTATGTTTTTGAATTTGACTGTCAAGCTTTTGAAGGGGACGGGCAACAGAGGTGAGTTATATGTCAAAAGAAACGGCAAGGAGTCTCCTATCGCATGGTGGTATACTTTTAGTGAAAAAAAGAGAAGAAAACGTTGACGCCCTCTACAGGCTAAACGGTTGAGATTAACCCCCCCTCTGTTAAATGATTTTTTGTTCCTCTTGATGACCTCCATTCGTGGTTTTTTTTTGTCTGGTGTTAACGGAAACACCCTGGTATATACTTGAATTCATGCATATTATGCCTTCTTGAGTTCTGACTCAATTTTAAAACGATTTTTAAATATCGATCAATGCACTCTGTTGTAACTCCTTTTAATTCGGACTTTCTTTGCTTTTCACATAGTCTTATTGATTGGTTACGGTTTATTTTTGCTACTATTTGACGATTAGATAACCCAACTTCAAAATGTGTTATTATTTTAGATTTATCACCTTTACTTAGTTGATCACCCTGATTTCACTCTTGCCAAACTTAAAATTATAACTTGTTACTTTTATTAAATTTAGTTGTTTTTTTTTCGAATTTACCCCAATGTACTTCCAGGTAATATAAACCATTTTTTTGAACTGAAACACTTTGAAGAAAACATAAATTTCAAACCTTTTTAATTTCATATATTTAATGACTGATGCAATTCTTGTGACTGCAGATATAATGTGCCATGCATTGCCTATATAATGGCGAATGCCGGTCTATCTACATGGGAGTACATATATTCTACTACATTCTATATTCTATCTATGTACTTACAAATTGGAGAATAGTATAGTGGAGTGGACATACATAATTCAGCCAAATGGATTTTGGAGTAATAATAACCGAATATATGGGATTCGTTTTAATTATGTCCTTCGAAATTTTTCTCTTGCATTGTTTTGGTATTGTTATTATTATTATTGTAGTTGTTGCTAATATTATTATTGTTCAAATTTAAATTTACTTACGTGCGGAAGTCGAAAAATGCTTTCTATACGCAGACAATTGCACAAGAATTTTTCATCATTATTTACGTTTTTGGCACGTTTATGGCACGTATAAATGTATACATTATACGAGTACAGTACACGAATACACAAATAATGCACGCGAATACAACAAATATATTTACCAAAATAAACAAAAATATTAAACCAGCCAGAATTTCGTTTTCAAAATTGATCAAAAATTTTGCATTTATGTCATTTTTTTTTTTACAGGTACCTACATAATAATATAATGTACCTACATATGTACATATACCTACATTATTTTATATACATATTTGAAAATTTTGTTTGCATTCTTTAATTGCATATACAGTATTGTACTCGTAAACATTATCAATTCCGAATTGGGTATTTAAATTTGAACAAAAACCAGTCGATACTTACCACAAAAAAACAAGATATTTTGAATATAAATTTCCTTATTTGTTTTGCTATTGTACTATAATTCATTTGCAGTATACATTAATACAAAATAAAAAACATATAAATTCCAGGAGTTTTTGAAATGTTCATAATGAAAAAAAACAAAAAAAAAAATGAATAGTTATACTCTCTGGTAGGAAGTAGTAACGTAATAAAGTGTACTAGTTAGTAGTAGCACGTAGCATAGCATTTGCATTGTAAATAAGAACCTAAAACTTCTTGTCGTCTTTCGAAATTCTTTTTTTTTGTTGGTTCTTTCTAAAATATCATATAGCACTTAAGTTTTAAGAATTACGTTAATCTACATAATATTAAAATAAAATTTAAAATTCAACAAAAATAAAAAAAAATAAAAGAAGAAAAACTATACACATAACCACACACATACATACATAAATATGTAGGTACATATGAAAAATACACAATACATTTTATTGATTTTCTTTAAAAATGGGTCAAGTTTTAATAAAGTTTAAGCTACTTAACTTATTGACAAGAGTTTGTATATATATACATAGATACATACGCATAAATATATATATATATGCGAATATGTACATATGTATATATTATAACGTATATGCATGAGTATAAAATATATGTATGTACTTACTTATTTATAATGTAGTATTTCATTTATGTAATTTACGAATGAATGAATTGTTAAAAAATATGGATTATAATATTGTATATGAAAAAAAATTTGCATTATATACACATCACATATAATTTATAAATATATATATACATTATGTATACATATGTAAAAAATGCACATGAATATGTATGTACATAAATATTGATTTCAAAAAGTTAAACTAAATGAAGGCGATATTCAACTTTACATTGCATATTATATACAAGTACTTATGATTGTAATGCAAAATACAGCCCACGACAAAAATATACATACATATATGCAAAAAGTGGAAATTGAATGGAAAAATGGTTTGAGGACGCTGGGATTTTAGTTTTAATGTGGCCAAATGTTCACTTGAAATGGATTATTATTGAAAATATTTGGGAAGAATGTGGAGTTGGAGTGTTTCAAACAACAAAATAACTTGTTCCGAAATTTTACAAAATATAACGTAAAATACTATTTTGGTGGCTCGGTGGGGCAAGTGATAGAACAACTGTCTTCTGATCTCGAAAGTACGGGTACAATTACTGCCCACGACAAAAGTAAAAAAAATAATTTTCAATTTTCATTGTCAATTTTCAACTTCCACTACCACCAAAGTTCACTCAGGTTCGAATGAGTACCAGCTTGTTGGGAAAAACAGCTTAAAATTTATATGAAAAAATGAATTCAATAATTTATTTGACAATCTTTACGTCTACAGACCTCCTAAAATTGTTTTTGCATTGACTTAATTTGAATTTAATTTGAATTTTTTTTAATTTAGCAGCTGACTTATTGTGACATATTTTTTTTTCAAATTTCATCTTTTTAAATATTACAAAAGATATTTGATTTAATTTAAGTCGGGACTTTATGGAAGTGCTTCCATCACATGAGGACAATTACGTTTTCCCTTTTCACTTGCGGTAAATCGCTAAAGATCGTTTATGTATTTATGTCAGTGTGATTACGTTTTCTATTCATGAAAAATTACTCATGTCTCATAATTTTTTCACGACTTTTTATGTTTTGTATGTGTAAATCTACTTGCAATTTTACCCTCTTAAATGAGCACTCTCATAATATCTGAATATCTCCATGATAATTGGAATAAAATTTTACATAATATTTACAATTTACTAAATTTTATTCTTCTTCCTTTCCTTGTTCCTATTTATTTGGATCGACTCTACTAGTTATGCACATAAATGATTAATTAATTAATTAAAAAAGTTTGACTAAACTTTTTTTCTGCCAGCACCAACTCTTGCCAACTCTCACCTGACGCGAAGTTAGTAAGTAATATTTTTGAAAAGCTTGAGAGCTGACGGCAACCCGATCGAATATAGGTTCATTCACCATCATTGCTCGGCTCGGAATCTCAAATATGTTGAGTGAGAATCTCAAGTGTTGCAATGCAATTAATATTGGAATGAAATTTATTTCATTCTTAAATGTATGATACTTGTATGATTAAATTAAAAATATACTTACATATGTACATACATTTATATTTATGCTTGCTGATACTTGGTGAAATCATATAATAACTACTCTGTATATTTTAACAATATAATTAAAAAAAAAATTATGTTAACAATTCATTCATAATTTGTGTGATATATTTAGTTTTGAATATATAACTTATTACTATTATAATAATAATTATGGTATGTGCATACACACATATTAGAAATATGAATATTAGCTATGTTATTATAATATATACCTAACCGTAAGTATATGTATACTAGAGTTCTAAAATTTATTTGAATGTAAAATAATCTCGAAAAAAAAAAACCTTGCTACAAGTTATATACAAAAGGAGAAAAAAAAAATGAAAACAAAAATACAGGATTGTTTTCATTTCATTTATATGTAATATGTAAGCAAAAATATAAAAGTATATTCATATGTACATAATAATATTACGTATATTCGCTTCGTTCATGTATATATAACTTGCATATATTTTTATTATAATTATTATGTATGTGTGTATAGTAGTGTATTGGAAGAATGAAGGTTTCTATAGAAAATTTTCGACTGTTTTCTAAAATAACAAAAGAACAGTAAAGTGTATTATAATTGTAAAAGTGTATTATAAATCCAAATATATATGTATTTACCTTCTACCAAATATGTACACTGTCAAAAAACTACCGGAAATTTGTAATTTAAATATCCTCTTGTATTTGGACTTTAAAACAAAAATTTTATCCATAAGTTAGGGTAGCACTGTAGTCCATTACTACAACAAAAATATAATCGGGATCTGTCAATTATTTTCTTTTTTATATTTGCTATTTGAATCGGTCCACTTCAGTAGATGTAATTAGAATTTTTACAATTATCACAAATTATATTGAACAAAGATTTTTGTTTTGAATTTTGTGTTACAAAAGAATGGGTGCGTTCAGTTCCACGCAGCGATGTAAAATTTTCCATCGCTGCAATAATTTCTCTTACTGAACGACTTTGCTGCATAGTCGCTACTTTGCAGCGATGAAAATAGTTTGCAGCTGAAAAAAAGTTCGCTTTAAAATTCATCGTAAACAAATTTTGACATGTTTGAAAGATGAATTTAATGATTGAAAAGTTAATACATATTTATTAGTAAGGTGTATAATTTTTTATTATGAGAGTGATGAAATTACTTTTCATTTTGATGGTTTTAAAATGCTAATAATTCCAAGTTTCTCGGGAATTTAGGCAGCAAAAAATAAAAAAAAATTTCATTGCATTAATATTAACCTACTTACCTACTATCAACATCAACAGTTCACAGCGGATTGCGCTGTAAACAGTTCAGTAAATTGTATATATCGATTATCTAAACATTGCTGCATTTTCATCGCTGACTTGCATCGCTGCAATGAACTGAACGTACCCAATCTCTCTTTAAAAATGCTGGTGAAGGCTTGGTGGCTTATAGGCTTACAAATAGTAAAAAGTCTTAATGGAAGGTGAAAGCATTCATCCTCTGTACAACCGTTGAAAAATTTTCCCTAGGGAGCATAGGTCTTCCATATATCCTGTCCATCAAACTCTATTCCGCCCTATGTATTTTACTTGTGTCCACGTCTTCCCGCTTCTTTCAATTTCCATCATTACTATTCTTTTTCAAATGTCTTTTGGTCTCCCCACATATGCATCCTTTTCCTCTGTGTGTTCCATTCAAGTGCTTGTCTTGATATTGCTGTCTATTGTCTTCCTATACGGTATGCCTGGTCCAAAATCACATTCATTTCATTATCAATGTGTTTACAAGGTTTTGATTTGTATAAGTTTCCAAAGATCTTTATTTGAAATTTTCTGTGTCCAAAATTTTTTATAAATATTTCTTAGTTACCTGTTAATAAAAACATAGACTGTTTTTCTGATTGGAAAGTCAAGTGTTGAATGTTTTTGCGTGCGGTAGATACTTAGAGCGATTTTCAATGAACGACTTATCTGTTCTGTCTTATATATGTCTTCCCTTATTGTTACTCTTTTCTTGGAGATAATATTTCCCAAGTATTTAGAAAAACTCATTCACTTCTTCTATAATATTATCTCGAATTTTTAATAGTCCGTTGTTGATTGTGTTAATTTCAAGTGATTTGATTTTCTTGACATTTATTTTTAACTGTCTCAGAGACGCACATATTCAGCGTGTCAATTTTCATCTGCACATTTTCTCTGCTATGTCCTGGCAACGCGATATCCGCTTGCATATAGTAAAATTTTCCCGGTACATTTTTGACAGTTGATATATCCTTCAAATAATATGTATAGATATAGATAGTTATTTTCGTTCGTTATAAGTATATTCATAGTTCATAGAATACATTATATAACATTTATACTCGTATATGTACAGTATAATATGCATATGTATGTATGTAAGTATGTATAAGTTAAAAGTAATGAATTATTCACCGGAATTTGAAATAGCTATTCATTTACAATATAAACTGCAGTATTATTCATTATTATACTCATTGCACACATCATAAATACAATACACTATACATATACTTTTTTATGTACGTATGTACATGCATATAATATAACGCCATACCTACACAGTGCTTTACTTAAAATAATTTTACTTTCCTGAATATTACAAATATGTATATGTACATTTATATTTTTTAAATATTTGAATTTGAATCATATTTACATTGTACTATAGTATGCGAGTATTACTGATATATGTACATACATACATATGTACATTTCCTATACGTATGTACCTATACGACAAAAGTACACAAAAGTTAGTTTGTTTTGAAAAACCTTTTTCATTGTTAAACGTATGCTATATGTATAAATATATATATTTTTTTATTTTCTCTGTTTTTAACTTTTAGTTTAGAGCTAACAAATACATATTTGTATATGTGTACGTGGTATGTATGTATATAGTACAGTATGGATATTATAAGTACAAAAGTCAAAAAATCCTTTCTAGAGTACTTTTTCATGTCGAGAAAATAAACGTACGTATAGAATTTTTGGAATTAAATATATAGATACAAGGATACAAAATATGTATATACACATACACTATACCAACATACATATACGTATAATAGTGTATTTTTTGGTGTATGAATTCATGTGTAAACATATATATTGTTGGAAAACCACCTAAAAAAAAATAAATAATTAATTAATAAATTAATTAATTTAAAATAAAATAATTTTAATTAAAAGAATCACATACTTACCTGCAATATTGACACCACTTTGTTTACATTTTTTTTACGTGGTCTTCTTCTTTCTACAACGTCAATGTCAACGTTATAATCACTTTCTTTTATTTCGTTGACATTCGTTGTAGAAAGTTGTTCCACTTTCCACTGGAAGTCTCTATCAATTCGTTGACGTTGTCATCTTTCGGCGAATTGATAGAAACTTCCAGAACATCGATTCTTTTTTTTTCGATACACGTTTTTTTTTACAGTCAGTCAATGCAGTTCTTTTTTTGAATAGTAGAGTAAATGCAGTTCTTTTTGTACAGTCAGTCATTTTTAGTTCTTCGAGTGAGTTCCTTTTTTTTCCTAGTTCAGTTCTTGTCAAAAATTTAGTCGGTCGGTCTTTTTAGTTAAATTTTTTTCATTTCTTTTTTTTTTTTTTTTTTGAAAAAAATCAATTTTTAATTTAATTTAATTAACCTTTTTTTTCCGTAAATTTATTTAATTCGTTTTCTATAAAATAAAGAAAATTTTTGCTGTGTGAGAAAACAATTAGTGTAATTTTTTTTGTAATAATAAAACAATTTTGTGTAATAATAAAAAAAAAAAAAAAAAAGGAAAAGGTGAGTTATTTTTATTAAAATTCCATTTTTTAAGGCTCCGCTCGGCCTCCTAATTTTCCTTTCCTTCCTTTTTTTTTTTAATAAAACTTTTAACCCTTTTCTTTTTCTACTCCTGTAGAATTTTCTACAAAAAAAAGAAAAGGAGTTAAAAGTAGGAAAAGTGATAAAATAACATTTTTCCAACATTGGTGTCAGGTGTGGGGTACTCTGATCGATCTTAGAAATAAGATCCTACCACCACCACCTGATTTTATTACCCTTTTTCTTCCTTTTTACCATTTTTTTTCCTACAATTTTTATAAATTTTCTTTTTTTTTGCATACATTTTTTTTTGTATGTACTTGAAAAGTACATAAAAGGTATAGTAGGGACACTTGGGGCATCATCTTTTAGTATAAAGTGTTAGAAGTCCCTCTATATTTAGATAGTGTTTTTGTTGTGTGAAAAGAGAAAATAAAAAAGGGGGCATTAAATAAAATTTTATTTTTTGAAATATTTTTCTTTGTGTTTTTTTTTTTTGCAGCATAGTTTTTTTTCTTTCCCCCTTTTCTTCATATTGGGTGAAACACAGCATTCTGTTTTTCTTTCTTTTTAGCCGTTATACACGTGTAACTTACATTCTCTTTGTTACCGTGTATAAACTCGTGGTTCTTTGAACAAAGAAGCCGTAATCGTAACGGGTTAGAAAGTTGGATTATTGTACAGGGTGTCACAATTTTTTTTAGTACAAGTAAATTTTAGTGTTTGTGTGGACAAATTTTTTTTTGGTAACAGGGTGGTTTATTCTCCTTCTTCTACTGTTTTACACACTTCTGTCTTTTATAAAGACTACTTCTTTTGTTTTCTTTATAACAGGGTGTTTTTCTTATAGGGCCTGAAAATAGAAATTCCTACGTCTTGCATATAAAGCCTGTCACACTTCTTTCTGTTGCAAAAAGTAGCACTCTATCTTCCATAAGACTGTTTTCTTTTTGTAACGGGTGATCTTTTCTTTTATAGTGCTCGAATTTAGTAGGAATTTTCTATCCATTTTGTGCACATAAAACCTGCCACACACTTTCTGTTATCCAATCTTGTTCTTTTTGCTGTTGCTTTTCTTTTTACTGGCTACTATCTACGATTTTATTCCACTAACGTTGACTGATTGTACATCTTCGGCCACAAAGTCGTAAACAATACTTTCATAACAGGGTGATTATTTTCTTGTCTGCAAGCAAAACCACATTTGTTTCCCACATTTTGATTTTTCTTTGTGGAAATTTTGTCTATACCCTTCTTTTGTCTGATTTTGCCTGCAGATTGAAAATTTTCACCACTTTTCCTTTCGTTTTCGACTCGGTTACTTTTGCCATAGCTTTTGGTTACTTTTCGGGCTACTCTATACCTACCCTTACTGCTTTAATATGTCTGAGGGAGAACGTTCATCGGATTCCGCCCTTGGTGTGGGAGATAAGCGACCCATCTCTGACACACTCGAATCTACTCTTTCAGAACTGGCAAAGCAGATGGCGCTGCAGGTGCAGCTGGTATCTGACATGACGAGTGCACTAAAGGGACTGTCACAGAGAGTTGAGCATCTAGAACAGAGCCGACAAACAGCAAGTGCTATGAGATTGAGTGAAATCGAGCGCTTAGCTAGCCTACCTACGCCTGAGGCTGTCAGAGCGAGGCCAACTGTTCCTGTTAGCACTGTTGAGTCCAATTTTTCAACAATGCTACAACAAATGACTCTATCTGAGACTGTGTGCACTCCCAATGCCATAACAACATCTATTGCCCCTGCACTCTGCACAGATGGCGCTCCTGTCTTTCCACCCACCAGGGAAGTTCCAACTTCTACCCGACGAAATTCTGGACACGATTTGGCTGCCACCCCTATTATTAATCAAACTTTTAGTCACGTGGTACCTAACGAAGTATCCCTTGGACCAGAAGTTGACTTTCCGTCACTACCTGTAAATACAGGGTGTACTTTCCTAACCCGTGGCTCAAATCAGCAATCCGGGTTTGTGGCAGGCTTCCAAATAGAGCCAGAAAATCAATTCAGGCAGCGGTATGAAGTAGTAGGGGAGAATGTTGATCTGCAGAACCCTGTCCAAAATGTACCCCTTACCAATCGGTCTTCCTGGCCTAGTCAGCGTAGATCGAGCGTACATTTTGGACAACCATCAGTGACTAGCAGCAGAGTTATGATGGGCTCAGGGCATCATTTTATGAGAGTGTCCCCCAAGGAGTTTGATGGACGTGAGCCATGGCAGAGCTACAAGCCCCATTTCGAGGCTGTGTCAAGGGCAAATGGTTGGCCTGGAGAGTTCAAGGCCCTAGGGTTAGCACCACACCTAACGGGTACAGCCCTGGCCTATTATGAAACTCTACCTAGAGCTGTCCAGGACAACTATGACCTTCTAGATCAGGCCTTGGATAGGAGGTTCAGCATGCAATACCGTCAGTCCGTGGCTCACATCCAGCTGCGTGGACGCCTGCAGAAAGACAAGGAGCCATTACCTGATTTTGCCACACATATTCAGAGGTTGGTATATCTCGCTTTTCCTGACTGCCCAGAGGCCGCTCGTGACAGAATCGCTTTGGGGCAGTTTGTGGATGGCCTTGCGGATTTGGACATCCAACAGAGGGTCAGAGATGCAGCCCCAGAATGTTTAGAGGAAGCATTGGCCCTAGCTATCCGAATGGAGGCCAGTCGAGATGCGACCCGAATTAGCCGAAAAGGGGCAAGGGCATACCAGGTGGTTATCCACGAGTCCCCAAATAACAACAAGGCACCTTCGGGAAAAGCCACCGGTCCAGTTTGAAGGAGTGCGAGCTGGACCCCTTCCCTAAAGACACTCCACCTACCGCTGAAGTGATTGCCACTGGGGTCACAGGGCAAGTAAAATTCTTCAACACTACCAAAAATTTCGGGTTTATTGTGCGAGATGACAACGGGCAGGAGGTTTTCGTCCATAGAGACTGTGTTTCCAAAGACGAGGGAAAACTTCGTTTGAGACAGGGGCATAGGGTAGTTTTCGATGTGGTTTCTAGCTCTCGTACTCCTCGAGCAACTAATTTGAAATTGCAACACGAGGAGGGATTGAATCCATCTGAGACAGACTTATCTCTTTGCCCCAAACAAATCCCCAAATCGTCTTTGCAGCCTTCTGGGACAAGTCCCAAGCCATCTGGCAACCCTGCTGGGCCATCTCGCACTCCGGACACAAGCCCCAAGCCATCTGGCCACCCTTCTGGGCCATCTCGCCTCTCTGAGATAAGCCCCAAGCCATCTGGCAACCCTTCTGGGCCATCTCGCCTTTCTGAGATAAGCCCCAAGCCATCTGGCAACCCTTCTGGGCCATCTCGCCTTCCTGAGATAAGCCCCAAGCCATCAGGCAACTCTTCTGGGTCATCTCGCCTTTCTGAGATAAGCCCCAAGCCATCTGGCAACCCTTCTGGGCCATCTCGCCTTTCTGAGATAAGCCCCAAGCCATCTGGCAACCCTTCTGGGCCATCTCGCCTCTCTGAGATAAGCCCCAAGCCATCTGGCAACCCTGCTGGGCCATATCGCACTCCGGACACAAGCCCCAAGCCATCTGGCAACCCGTCTGGGCCATCTCGCCTCCCTGAGATAAGCCCCAAGCCATCTGGCAACCCTGTTGGGCCATCTCGCCCTTCTGAGACAAGCCCCAAGCACTCAGGCAAGCCTGTGCAGCCTATTGGGACACCCGACACTAGCCCCAAGCCATCCGTGCCACCTACTGGGCCTAGTGACACAAGCCCCAAGGCGTTTGCACAGCCTACCAGGTCATCTAGCCCTGCCAGGCCAATCCCCAAATCATCCGGTAAACCTACTGGGTCGCCCAGCCATTCCAAGTCAAACCGCAAGTCACCTAGAAAGTCTAGTGGGCCACCCAGCCATTCCAAATCCATCCCCAAATCCTCTGCACACCCTTCTAGGTCACCTAGCCCTTCTAAGTGCATCCCAAAGTCCCCTGCACGTCCTTCTAGGTCACCAAGCCCTCCTGAACCGAACACCAAGTCACCCCCTCAGCCTTCCAGTGCCGACAAACCGGACAATGAACCCTCTTCTCGGCCATCGAGTTGTTACACTTCTGGTTTGTCTGCCTCCCATTCTGCCTCCCACTCCCTTACAGCAGATTTAAACTAGTTTCCACTGACCCTTTGGGGCCAGAGTTGGTGGAAGAATCAGCCCCAATCACAATCCCCATTACAGTGGTCTCTACTGGACCTAACCTTAGCGTCCATGGCACTGTCAATGACATACCTATTATGATGATTGTGGATACAGGAGCTACTAGAACGATCGTACACCCCCGAGTCCTACAACGAAGCCCTTGTGCGGTGGAAGTCCTACCATCCTATGCTACTATACAAAGCGTCACTGGTGAGACCATCCCCGTCGAAGGTAAAGTCCTAATCCAACTATCAATAGGCCACTTTTCGGTCAAACACTTAACCTATTCCGCGGAAATCCACGACGACTGCATTCTGGGTATGGATTTCCTAAAACAGTACGGCTGCATTCTTGACTTAGAAAAAGATCTCCTACATTTACAGGAAGAGTCGATTCCTTTACATCACTCTTCCTCTTTCCTGGCAAGAACTTTACAGTCCCTCGAGTTTCAACCCTTCCAGGAGATAATTACACCTCTTCATACTTCTCTGGTGCCGAACAAGGATGTCCTCCTCTCAGCCTCTTCCTTGTTGCCAGAACAACTTAGTATGATGCCTTCTATCTCTCGTGTTTCAAATGGCCAAGTTTGGGCTAGGATTTCTAACGTCTCCTCTCAAAACGTTATCCTACCTAGCCACCTACCTGTTGCCTATTTGGACACCGATTGCACTCTCCTGTGTAATGAAACTCGAGTGACTTCCCCTGTTCTGCCCCCTGCCCTACAAGATCTTTTTCTAAACAGCAGCGAAGGTTTAGAACCTACCCAGAAAGCAGCCCTACAAACACTACTAACAGATTTCCAAACCGTCTTTTCCTTGTCAAAAGATGACATTGGACGGACTAACATCCTGCAACACCAAATCAATACTGGTACCTCTCAACCAATTAAGCAGCCACCACGTCGCATGCCCTATTCTCGACGATTGGAAGCAGAAGAAATGGTGAGAGAGATGAAGGAGCAAGGTGTCATCCAGTCCTCTACGAGTCCTTGGAGCTCGCCGGTAGTCCTGGTTAAGAAGAAAGACGGGTCACTTCGTTTCTGTATAGATTACAGACGCCTAAATGAAGTGACCAAGAAGGATTCTTACCCACTTCCGCGAATGGACCTCACTCTGGAGGCACTAGGCAGATCTAGGTGGTTTGCCTCCTTGGATTTACTTTCAGGGTACTTTCAAGTAGAAATGCATCCTGCCGACAAGGAGAAAACCGCCTTCAGTATTGGTTCGGGTCTTTACGAGTTCAACGTTATGCCTTTCGGTCTAACCAATGCTCCTGCCACTTTCCAACGTCTGATGGAAATAGTCCTCCACGACATACCCTATACCACTTCTTTGGGCTACCTGGATGACTTGCTGGTCCATTCCGAGACCTTCGAGGGACTCCTGTCCAATCTGCGAGTAGTGTTTCAGCGCCTCCAAGAAGCTAATCTAAAACTCTCGCCGAAGAAGTGCCATCTATGTCGTAGGGAGGTGAAATTTTTGGGGCACGTGATCTCGGAGGAAGGATTATCGACCGATCCAGAAAAGATTGAAGCTGTCAGAGGCTGGCCCACTCCCCGCAGCAAGAGAGACATTCAATCTTTTCTCGGATTGTGCGCATACTATAGGCGCTTCGTGAAAAATTTCTCCGCCATTGCTAAACCCTTGACGGGACTGACTGAAAAGTCTGCCAAATTCAGTTGGTCGGAGGAGTGTGATTTAGCATTTGCTACCCTCAAGGAGAAATTGACCGAAGCACCTATACTTGCCCAACCGAACGATGACGATCCCTTTATTTTGGACACCGACGCCAGTCAGTATGCGTGGGGAGCGGTCCTGTCGCAACTCCAAGATGGCGAAGAGAGGGTCATCGAGTACTACAGTAAAACGCTCAGTAGACCTGAGATTAATTACTGCGTTACCCGAAAAGAGCTATTAGCTGTCGTCAAGGCGGTAGCTCATTTTCGGCCTTACCTTCTGGGACGTCGATTCCTACTGCGTTCCGACCATGCCTCCTTAAGGTGGTTGATGAATTTTCGCGAACCTGAAGGCCAAGTCGCCCGTTGGCTAGAACGGCTTCAGGAATTCGACTTCGAAATTCATCATCGCGCCGGAAGAAGTCATGGTAACGCAGATGCGATGTCCCGAAGGCCTTGCGCAGTAACTTCCTGTGCGTACTGTAGTCGACTCGAGGAGAAGCAGTCTCTACTAATAAGGACCTCAACAGTGCAAGCCATCGATGTGAGTCAGCTCCAGGAAGCCGATCCGGAACTACAGACTGTCCGACAGTGGCTAAGCGCCGGCGAAAGACCAGCCGCTGAAACCCTTAGCTCTGTTTCACCATCGTTGAAGGCTTATTGGGCAATGTTCTCCTCGTTGGTACTTGAGGACGGAGTGGCTTGCAGGAAGTCCACCAACCCGGACGGTCAGTTGCAGATACTGGTGCCGGAATGTCTACGACTCGAGGTGTTGCAGCAGTTACACGACAGCCCTGCTGGAGGTCACTACGGCATCGACAAGACCCTAGCGAAGGTCCGCCTCAGGTACTACTGGGTCGGCCTTTCGGCTAGTGTTCGCGAATATTGCCTCCGATGCCCGACTTGCCAGCAGCGCAAAGGAGCCATCCCGAAAAGGAAGGCGCCTTTGCAAATTCGGAACTCTGGATCACCATTCGAACGGGTTGCTGTAGACATTTTGGGGCCTTTACCTGTAACGAAGACTGGCAACAGGTATATACTTGTGCTGATGGACTATTTTACCAAATGGCCTGAGGCCATAGCTATTCCTGACCAGACCGCGGAAACAGTGGCAGAAGCATTGGTGAGTCAAGTCTTCTCGCGATTCGGGCTTTGTAGACAGCTACACTCAGATCAAGGGCGAAACTTCGAGTCCGCGATCTTTACTGAAGTTTTGCGTCGTTTCCGAATAGAAAAGACTCGGACCACTGCCTTGCACCCCCAGAGTGATGGCCTAGTGGAACGATTTAACAGGACCATCTTGGACTATCTCTCCAAGTTCGTAAGTGAACACCAAAGAGACTGGGACACCTATCTGCCTCTCCTTCTTCTCTCTTATCGGTCTGCTGTACAAAAGTCTACGCAACGTACCCCTGCTCTTCTAAACCTAGGGAGGGAGCTCCGATTACCCATCCAACTATTAACTGGAGACCCTCCTGGCAACCATCCTGTAGAACTGCCAGAATACGTCAAAAACCTTCAGGAAAGGCTCACTAAAGTCCATGCCTTTAATCGAACTCAATTGGACTTAGCGAGCCGGAGAATGAAGGATAGATACGACCTGTCTGCTAAGGCTAACCCCTTTCAATTGGGCGACCTTGTCTGGCTGTTTAACCCGAAACGGAAAAAGGGACATTGTCCAAAATTACAAAAAGACTGGGATGGTCCCTATAAAGTGATTGAGCTGGTCACCGACGTAGTCTATCGGATAAAACATCAGACATCCAACCGCACGAGTGTTGTCCATCGCGATCGCCTAGCTCCCGCCGCAATCTAAATATCACACCGAACTCCTCCTTTCCTCACTCCTCCTCGTCCCTATCCAGTGAGCCTTTTCTTTTATTGCTTTATTTTATTAAAGTGTCTAGAACTTTTCACTGCGGAAAGCCTGTTTTTCTTCTCTTTTCTTTCAGGTGATCCTGGCCTATCAGTGACGTCTGGACACTCGAAATGCTCAGTCGGAACTTTGAGCCTTCAAACGGGGGGTCGTGTTGGAAAACCACCTAAAAAAAAATAAATAATTAATTAATAAATTAATTAATTTAAAATAAAATAATTTTAATTAAAAGAATCACATACTTACCTGCAATATTGACACCACTTTGTTTACATTTTTTTTACGTGGTCTTCTTCTTTCTACAACGTCAATGTCAACGTTATAATCACTTTCTTTTATTTCGTTGACATTCGTTGTAGAAAGTTGTTCCACTTTCCACTGGAAGTCTCTATCAATTCGTTGACGTTGTCATCTTTCGGCGAATTGATAGAAACTTCCAGAACATCGATTCTTTTTTTTTCGATACACGTTTTTTTTTACAGTCAGTCAATGCAGTTCTTTTTTTGAATAGTAGAGTAAATGCAGTTCTTTTTGTACAGTCAGTCATTTTTAGTTCTTCGAGTGAGTTCCTTTTTTTTCCTAGTTCAGTTCTTGTCAAAAATTTAGTCGGTCGGTCTTTTTAGTTAAATTTTTTTCATTTCTTTTTTTTTTTTTTTTTTGAAAAAAATCAATTTTTAATTTAATTTAATTAACCTTTTTTTTCCGTAAATTTATTTAATTCGTTTTCTATAAAATAAAGAAAATTTTTGCTGTGTGAGAAAACAATTAGTGTAATTTTTTTTGTAATAATAAAACAATTTTGTGTAATAATAAAAAAAAAAAAAAAAAAAGGAAAAGGTGAGTTATTTTTATTAAAATTCCATTTTTTAAGGCTCCGCTCGGCCTCCTAATTTTCCTTTCCTTCCTTTTTTTTTTTAATAAAACTTTTAACCCTTTTCTTTTTCTACTCCTGTAGAATTTTCTACAAAAAAAAGAAAAGGAGTTAAAAGTAGGAAAAGTGATAAAATAACATTTTTCCAACAATATGTATGTACCTATGTTGATATTCATATTTAAAATGGATCAGACCTTTAATTAAGATTAATGTAATGATTAGCATCTTCTGTATATATGTACGAGTACTTTACGTGCAGGTTATTCTCATAAATTTTATACTTATACAGACTTTGTAAAATTTTACTTTTCCTTTTCATTGTTTTTAATTTTTGTTTTGGTTTTTACTTTTTTTTTCTCTCGTTTTTCTATTTTCATGAAATAAGAATCCATGACAATAATTTTCTTATGAATTATAACAGTATTAAGAATTAGTCTCAATTGAAAACAATAATCAGAAAAGTTATATACAAAATTTTTATGGTGGTGTTTGTATGTATGTAAATATATATGCGTATTTGTACATACATAAGTGTTTCAATTTCGCATTGGTCTTTACGTAGCTAGCTAAAGACAAGTGCAGACCATCCGATTTGATCATGTATATATGATTTGATTCATACGAAAAATCGGACCGAGTGTGAACATATGCTGGAAACGTCGATATATAAATCGATCAGGACTATGCACTATCACTATCGATCAGATGATTTTCAATCAATTAGAAACGATTCTAATTTTCGTTTCCATACTTCTTATTTGATTTAGAAATTTGAAATTTTCAAACTACAGTATTGTGAAATATATTTTTTTTTTTGGTGAGAAATTTAAATAAATTTTTCAACAATCAACACAAATAAAATTTGGTGTATATTTTGAAAAAATCTATATCAACTAAATAAAATTAGAACGTTCTTATTGGTAATGACATTTGTTTTGAAATTATAAAAAATCGTTTTAAAATTTGCATTTTCAATACGCTGTTTATAAATAGAGTAAAAATATCAATCTTCAATTCTTCTTCCATTGTAGTACATCTCATTATGAGGCAAGGCTTCCTCTCCACCTGCTCCAGTCTTTGGTCAACTCCTTTACATTTTTACACTTAACTCTCCGATATCTGATATCCTCGACATCTTCCTTCCATCTCTTTCTAGGTCTGCGGCGTCTTCTCGTTTCTATTATATTATTTTCGTAAACACTTTTAACTGTCCTTCTAGGAGATATTCTTATTATTAACAATCTTATCCTTCGCACTTTAACGAACCTTATAATATTTTTGCCATCAATTGTAGCGCTCATCTATCTCATTATCATATTTTCTTCTGTATAACCGAACATTTTTTGTGGCATTATTCTCGTTCTTCTCTCGAAGGTTAGAATAAGAAATTACAAAAAGCATCACATAGGTGAATGAAATGTCATCTTCAGCATTGGCATGATAAAAAACACATTTAATTACGATTTATATAATTTCACAACTTATGCTGTTGATAATGAATGAATGATCATTCATTTGTCGTCAACCATCACGAATTAAGTTCAAATGATCATTGATATATTCATTCTAACATAACTTTAGTAAGTTCGAATGAAGTGTCAGGAATTTTAGTCGATGGCGAAATGGAAATTTCTAATGGGGAAAAAAATGATACCTGTAAAAGTGAATAAAATTCAAAAATTCACGCAAATATAAACTTACAATGACAGAGTGATCATTGAAGCCAGGTAGGTATCAGGATTTTTTAGGATGATCATTCACAAAAATAAAGACTGGAAGAATGATCACTGAAGCAGTACCGTGCATTAATAGTACAAGTCATCAAAGAATGATCAAAGAATTTCCTTGTCTCAACAGTAAAAACTCAAACATTTTTATACAAGTGTTTATTTGTTGCGACAATATCCTTATAAAACATTTTAAAAAATATGCAAAAAACATAATTATTCGATTTTAAAAAATTTCTTTATCCATGATCAAATATGTAATTACATACATACTTGCCTATATGTTCTATATTCTTTTTTGTCATTTTTGTTGTCTGATTTGAATTTCGTATATTTTATTTGTTTTTAATCTTTTCTTTTGCACTTTTTGTTTTTTTTTTGCTGCTTGTCAGAAATTTTGAAGTGCTTTTTTTGTTTTTGTTTTTCTTTTTTTTTTTTTTTTAAATAATTTATAAAAATTTAAAAAGAATAAAATTTTTTTTTCATGTCAGCAACAAAACAAAAAGAAAAGGAAGGAAATAAAAAAAAATCGATTTCTCTATAAATGTAACATTTATTTCTTTTATTTTATTTGTTCTTATATTTTTAATTTTTGTTTTCGGAATGTAGTATACATATTTTGATAATCAAACGGCCAAACAACCCAAATTTCAGTTCTCGTCAATCAAAGTTAAAAAAATTACTCACTTTTATTATGACAGGCAAAGGCAACATTTTATGTATACACATGCATGCATATAGATATACATATGTATATCCTTTATACATACATATTTAGGATATTTTTTAATACATATGTAACACCCTTCGACCTTCATACTTCTTCTTAACCTTCATCATCGTCATCATATTATCACAGTGGCAGTAGCAGTTAGCAGATTGTCGTTTTTAGCTTAATACTTTTACTGATGTATAATATACCTACTATTTTAGCTTAACACATGCACATATTTAAAATATGTTTGCACGTTACGTATGTATGTATGCCTGTATGTAATGTAATAATACACATGATCTGTGTATATGTAACTAAACATACATATGTGTACATACAGTGTACATGTAAAATGTATTGTAGTATATATTTATGAAAATTTATAACATTTTCCAGAAATTTTCCAATTACCTGCGCTAAAATTTCATTGCGCACTGTGACCGTACATTAAAACAAAATTTATCCCTTCTTCTACATATAGGAATACATATTATTTTTGTTTGATTTGTTTTTTCTTTTTTTTGCTTGGAAAAACATTTCCCCATTCAAGGAAATGATAAGAACATATACTGTACTGAGTAATAACAACATTGCAAAATTTGAATTCAGTTAAAATTATCAATTTGTTTTGTATTAAATACGATTTTATTTTACTTTAATTTTTTTTCAAAAATTTTCAAATTCAAATTAAATGAAATTTTATTCAATTTCCGTACAGAACAGACAGGTACACTTTTCTATTAGGTTATGGTTATGATAGTAAAATCTTAGAATACTGTATACGAGTATATGTATATTTAAAACAAAAGTTTACATATACATTACTATATGCAAACATAAACACTGTTACGATTTAACAGATTTTACCAAAAGGAACCGATAATCATTTTGGAACAAAAAATATTAAGGGGAAATTTGTGTTATTATTTTACCCAATATTATTTTCAAACATTTAAATCACAACAAAACAGTATGGAATGAAGAACCTGTGAATATATATATATACTATATATGGGAATATTTTATTATTTCAATGTATCCGTACTACCCCCCTCAAGCATATTATATACATAACTATGAAGGATTTTAACTATGTGATATTATATAGAAGAATTTTCCATATATGCAGTAATATTCGAATAGGAATTGTTATAGGTACTAGGTACAATACTAATACACTGTACATATACTGGATGAAAAATCAAATGAAAATATATAATTTTCTTTAAAATCAAAGTTTAGTTTCATTTTGGCTTTTCAACATTGCAAACGGATTTTTAAGAGAAACCAATAAGAAAATATAAAAATGAATTTTTTAATTTTTCAACAAAAACATAATAAATGTTAAAAAAATAATAAATATTAAGCGTCGGTAATTTTTTTTTTTTTTTTTCGATAATCATCACATAAATGTATATTTTCTGCATATGCATATGTGCATTTATACAATGAGTGTATATAGTATTGTATAAGAAAATCGGAAAATTTCGATTTTAAATTTTTTTTTAAAAACAAAAAAAATATACATATGTACACATACAATTTTGTATTGCGTTGCCTTGCCGTCTCTGTTTACAAATTGAATTATGAAGTCGGATAATTGATTGATATATGTATAGTGATGGTGGTGATGGTATAATTGTATTATGTGTAGTGTAGTGCAGTGCTTTTACTCTTGATTAATTTTTTGATCGAAAAAAGAAGAAAAAAAAATTTTTTTTTTTAAATTAAAAAAAAAAAAAAATAAGAAAAATTAATATTAAGAAGTGAGAATGATTTGATTTAATATAATCGCATCGTCATCATTGTGTTGTTATATTAACATCGAAAATACTTACATACATACATAATATTCAATAATATTTTCTATATATATATACGAATATGAAAAATTTAACTAATTAATATACAAGATATACATACAAGCACATTATTTATATCAAGTGTTTACAATAATTTTTTATATGTAATATTTTTCTGAAGTACGTATATAAAACTGGTACTGCTACATAATGTAGAGATATTAAGTGAAGTGAATTATAAACTTATTCTGTCTGCCCATATGCATATACATACATGTACATAAGTAGTATAATATGCTGCTGCTACTTTATGAATGAATGAAGTGTGATAATGATAATTAAGTTTGAATTTTTTATAGATTTTATTACGCCATTTTCAAAAAAAAAAAAAAATAAAAATAAAAATAATAATAATAATAAGCCATTCAAAAAATGAATTTTACATATTAATAACTTCACATACTTATACATAATGTATAACATTACATAGATGTATCTATATAATTATCACTCGTGTATCTAAAATATCTATACAGTAGAGGAAATATGGATTGTAACCTTATTAATAAATTTCAATATTAACGTTTTTATTTTTATGAAAGATTTTTATTTTGTCCTATAAGTACAGTGAAAGTGTATATTGAAATTATCGTAAAATAATATTTGAAAAATGTTTAAATTTGATTTACACACATGTGTAAAAAAATAGCAGTACTGATATTGTATATCTATAATTTTTTCAAATTTTCTTACATATTTTATATCCAAAACAAAAGGACGATATTTTGTGAATATTATTGGAAGGTATATACCTATAACAAATCTGCATATTAACAATTTTCTAAAGAGATAAAATGTCATTTTTTATCCGAAGTCATTTTCAATTGCCTTAATGTCTGTAACGTTATCAATTATCAAATAAAATTGTGTTTCACTTCTGGAAAAAATTGAGTTTTGATTACATTTAAGCCAAAAAAAAAAATTTTTTGCTAACATTCACTTTATGGCAAAACATACAAATTTTTACAAGATTCTTGAAAATGCTCAGCATAAATGGAAACTGTCATCAGAAATTAAATCCCGGGTTATAATTTTAGGCTGAACTTCCGAATCGCTAGCTCATGATATCGAAACAGGACATTTTCAGAACGGTACTTTGGGATGTCCTCATATCATTTTCACTATTTGATATACCTATTAGGTACTACTGTCTTTTTTTCATTATTATAGCAAAAAGTAACTAGTTATGTATAAAAAACATGCACTTTTTTTGCATACATTTGTCCATAGTTTCTTAGAGGGAGGACATATGAGGGTGTAAGGAACATAATTTTAAAGAGGACAAAATAATCTTTCATTTGACATCATAATTTACATTAATGTCGTCGTTCAACTTTTGGAGATAATATCAATATCAAAAGAAGTTTGAAAATCGTATTTTTAAAAACATGAAATTTTGACTTTGATTCCTTATATCTCAGGAACCACTTATTATTTCGGGACAAAATATATTTCGTTAGAAAGAGGAGAATGTTCTCTTTGAAATGCAATATTCTTTGTTATCCTGCATTATTCCAACAAATAAATATACTACTAACGGTTTTTGTGAAACACAGTGAATTTTTTGAAAAATTTTTAACGGTATTTTTCTCCCAAATATTAAATTTCCGCAAACAAGGACATATGACACATTAAAAAGGACATCCCATAGTATCGTTCTGAAAATGTCCTGTTTCGATATCACGATCTAGCGCTTCGGAAGTTTTCCCATAATTTTAATTAATGCATCATAAACGTATATATAATGTAAATGTGCAACTTGTCAAACATTAAAATTTCACTGAAAATCGGCAGATGATTCAAAGCAATCAGAAATTTATATAAAAAATGAAGAGAATCATACGGTAAAAAATTGGGTGAAATGTTGCTAAAGTTTATGAAGGATTAAAGGCCTTTTATTATTAACAAATCACATGCCAATAATTGGAAGACAAGTGTGACAAATTTTGTAATGGTATTTGAAGATAGTATGCAAAACAAAAAAGAATACCAAAATCAAGATAAATCAAAGTCACATTCAGGCCAGTTTATAAGCAGCAGAAACATTGTGAAGAAACGTTATGTCATGAACGTAGAAATGGCAAATCGTATTTATAGTCTTGTGACGAAAAAAAAAAATGTATTTTATTTAAATGAACTTGGGATGACCAGGTCTAATTTTTTATATTTTTTAAAAAACACTTTTACTTAGAAGTTAGAACAATATTTTTCATATTATGTGAGAATAGATGTGAAAATTGAATTTTTTATTAATGAAGCTTTTCATATTTCCTTTACTGTATTTGCATACTACGACCAGAATACATACATAGTACGTGTGAAAAACAAAATGCACTAAAAATATATTTTGATTTATTTTTGTTTTGTTTTTTTTTTATTTTTTTTTGATTTGAATTAAATTTCGATTAAAGTTTATTCGACTGAAGAATACAATAAAAATAAATCTATTTTTTTTTGTGGTATAAAATGAACAATATGTACTGTATGTATGTATTCGAATTGCGAAATATAAAATCCATAACTTCCCTATATGTTAGTCGTATGTACATTAAATCTGAAATATAAAACATTTGCTAAATGAAAAAAATAAAAACAAATGTTTGTTACATAAAACAAAAAAAAAAAAAAACAAAAAATATAAAAATCCATATATGTAGTCTGTTTCATTTCCTTAATATCGAAAAAATATTTGTATGGATGTTTATATGTATGTATGTATGTACATATGTGCAGACTACATAATATGTGGGTATGTAGTTTTAGGGATATAATATGAACAAGTATTACAAAAACATAAATGCCATCAGTAGTATATTTACTTACGTATATTGTGTGCGTGTGTGTTTTTAACGTTTTGTTTTTATGCTGATTTTTTTTTTTTTACAAATGAATTATTAGAAAAAAATTACAATATAAAAATGCATATATGTAGTGTATCTAATGTATGTAGGTACAGTATATTATCATCATCATCATCATATGTACATATTATGTACTCGTATATTCAAAAATATATTAAAAACAAAAGCAATATAACATTAGAAAAAAGTATATAATAAAAAACAAATTCTAAACATGTTTACGAAATGAAATACCAATATGTACATGTATGTATGTTCAAATTTATAAACGCATACATGATTCTTCTGTATCTACATATACATATATAATGATGAATTATTATCAATAAAACAATAAAAAATATAATCACAGGATTATTTTATATCGATTCTTATATACATACATACAGCTTACGAGTACGCATAAAATTTTTTTTAATACTGTGTCTGTGTATATAGTGTAGTATTCAATGTATGAAAATCACATGATAAATATGGATAGTACTGTAATTATTGAAACACAATTACTAGATGGTGGTGGTAATGGTGGTATCGTTGGACAAAATCATCATTTACAAAAAATTGCTGGTATTGAATCATCATCATCATCATCATCAGTATTATCATCATTTTCAACATTAACAACAACAATAACAACAGCAGCAGGATCAACAATGAATAGTGGTTGTTGTGGTAGTGGTGGTGGTGGTGGTGGTGATGGTGTTACAGTAACAACAACAGCTGAAGCAACAGAATTATCAAATTCAACAATAAATTGTAATATACAATGTAATAATTTAAATAGTATATCAACAAATACAATTCATACAATTACAACAAACAGTAATAATGGTCCAGTACTACATTTAAGTAGTCAACAACAACAACAACAGCAACACACATATAATATCCATTCATCATCATCATCTGTAAATAATTCAGCTAAAAACTCCCCAGCACTTAATTCTTGTAGAAAACGTTATACTAGCACATCATCTTCCTGTTCTATTCAATTCAATAACAACTATACAGGACTTGACATGGAATCCCTTGAGGATATGCTCAGAAAGGTATGATTATGATAAACCTGAACCAGAAAATATGTAATGAAAAAAAAAATTGTAAATTTGTTCATTTTCATTTTCATTTTGATTTTTTTTTTATTATTGGAAATTCTGAAATTATTATTGTAATCAAGTTGTGTTGTTGACGACGTTATTTATGTGTGCGTGTGTGTGAGTGTGACCATATAGTAATTGCGTGTATAGATAGAGGATAAAAAAAAATTTTAAAGAAAAATTAGAGAAAAAATAATTTATAAATTGAATTTAAGTTGAAGGAGTCAACATATAGACTATAATATCATCATCCTTATATCACCATTGTCGTCATGATGATCATCATTCATCTTGATTCATTTCAAATTTGAATTATCCACCTTTTTATGTACACCTGTAATTGTATTATATTTCAAAATTACACGTATTTGCTACTCAAACAATATTAAATACATACATATACTCGCGGCCAAAAAAAAATATATCAACTTTCATAAATATTCATAACATTATTTTCGGTAAGAAGTAAAGATGTGCTCTATCAATCTTTGTCGAAATCGTAAACTTTTTTCAATATGGTTTTCTTATAATTTTCTCTATATTCTGTCTCCATTCATCTCTATCGAACGAACACCTTCATTTTTCAGTTTCTAATTCTGAGATGCCTAATATCATTACTAACGTCGTCTGTAGAAAACATTTTCTATTTCTGAATCCCCCGGCAGACTATTCAATATTTTCTTCAAAAGATTATTTTCATTCATACGCATTGTATGGTGCTGCACCCACTTGAGTCTGAGTCCCCCGATTCTAATCTATTTTATGACATTCGGTTTGAGGTATATATGATGCAACTCGTGGTTGTATCTTCTCTTCCACTCCACATTCTCGTTTATATTCACATATAATTTTCAGTATTTTTTTTCCTAAGCTTTTCTAATAGCTTTTCATCGCCACATTTATGGTCCATATTTCCGAACTGTATGTTACCAGTATTGTACAGAGACTCATTTTCTTGCGCCTTGATATCAACCGTATAAACTTTAGTTTTCGTTAAACCAAAATAACACTTTATTTCCGGGATTTATTTATTTATTTTTTTTTTTTATTTCCTTACTACTCTCTCCCTTCTCTTTTATTTATGATCCTAAATACACAAACTCGTCGACTACTTCTATATGCAATATATTCTCTTAGTTGAATGTTTGTTAGATTCTTCTCGCATTATGGGCAAACCAAATTTTTATAATTTCAATTTTTATGAGTGATGCAGTTTTTTTGACCGGGAATGTATATACTTACATGTACTTAATATAAATTGATTATAATTTATGAATAAAGTATGACAACAATGTGAAATTTAAGCTAAATTCTGTTTACAAGAACATTCTTAAAATGTACAAAACATATGTACATATATATTTAATGATAAAAGAAAGCATAAAAAAACCGAGTTAATCAACGAATGACAACGACAACAATAACAATAACAACATTAACAACAAAATGAATTCGAAATTTCTTCACGTTCAAAGTTAACAATTTAATTAAATTAAAATTATATTAATTTCGTTGTGTATAATAACTGACTGAAAATTTATTTGTTGAAATCTTAAAAAAAGCACAGAAATTACTTAAAAAATTTATAATTACACCAAAAATATTGTTTGAAAATGAAAGGAAAAAATAAATAATAAAAAAGAAAATCTAAAATAAAAGACATATCTTTTTTATGATATCATTATATTATAAAATACCAAACTTCCTTTCCTAGTTTCCGTGTGTTGTATTTGTATAAATAATGATGAGAATGAGTATACATACTCGTATAATATCTGGAATTTTTATATAAGAGAATTTGTATGTATTTTTGTTTTCTTTTTTGTTTTTTAATATTTTCCAGAAAAATAAATTTCTTCTACTTTTATCATAGTGAAAAAAAAAAAAAAAATTATCTAAAATTGCAGTAAAAATCTAAACTTTTCGTTAAATTCACATTTTATGTAAAAAAAAAAAGCGGAGAAACAAAAACCGTCACAGTGAATTTTGAATTAAATGAAAACATTGTGTATGTCTGGATGAGTTTTAAAACGTCACAAACTGTTTTACTGTACACGATTATAGTATGATTCAAAATTTTCAGTTAGTGTGACTTCCAAAATGTAAAATTCTGCATTGCAAAACCAATTTGACTATCGTAGTTAATACATTAATTTTTAACATTTGTATTATTGCCTAGAAAAGCAATAAGAAAATTTTTTTTTCGATGTTTACTCAATTTTTATGGAACGTATAACTTCGTAATATCTTGCAGAATTTGATGTTTCATCAAAAATTTTATATTTGACGTTTCGGAATTTAATACTTTCAATACTGAGTTTTGGAAGTCAGCCGTACATTGTCACTGATGCATTAGCTTTGTTCGATCTGTACTCGGAGTATACTATGAAAACATGTCGAACAATTTAGATTAAGATCGAAGTAATCAAATTTTATTCACATCTACAAATCAGTACAAATCGAACAGGTTTTTGACACATCAAATGTTGACATAATCAATTTTGTTTGTGTTTTGATTTTGGGAAAAATTATAAATTTCTTGTTTTAATTAAATACTTTCTTTTCATTCGCATAGGTTTTTTTTTTCATTTTTACTTAAAAAATCGTCTTAATTTGATTCAAGAAAATCAAAGTTGTCTTCCACAAAATAAAGGATCAAATTTTCTGAAATATCCATTGTTTATTAAAATATAATATTTGACATTTGTCATACGGGTTCACTTCCATTTTTACTTTCCAGATGTTCGATAAGAGTATTAAATAACAGAGCAAAGCAGTCATTTTCTAGAGTAAATGTACTATACTCCGATTATACAGATCGAACAAAGCTTTTGTTTAAGTTTTTGTGCTTCAAGAAAATTTTCGATGGACTGTTTACTTAACTATGCGTCATAAAATAGACGTTTTAAAACATATAACATTTTGCAACGGTGTTCAGTTGTCAGTTTCAAATTTTAAACTTTGCATTAAAGCACAGTATTTAAACGTTTTGAAACTCACCCTATATACATTATGTACTGCAAGATCCTTTTTTAGTGAATGTTTAATTTTTTGTATAATACATATAATGTATAATATGTAATGTGTGTACATTATGTGCAAGTATGTACACATATGTATGTATAAATACAAGAATAGTATACGAAAAAAGGAAATCCTTGCTATTAAGAACAGACTTTCATATAAATAATCATAATCATTATTTTTTTTTTCTTTTTTTTTTTTTGAATTCTTATACTAAAGTACACACATGTACATACATATATGTATAATGTGTATATGTACACGTTAATCACTTCAAAATTTGTCATGAAAGAAATATTATAAAAACGAAAATGTACAAAAGACTTTTCTCTTTTTACATACGAACAAAATATCTGTAATACACAACAGTATACTTGATGTAAGAAGAAAAATTAAAAGAATTCTTTTTCTTTTTTTTTTTTTGTTTTTCATAAGAACATCATAATTTAGAAAGAACAAAAAATAATAAAAATAATAACTTTTGGAATATTAATAAAAACAATAAGAATTGGTGTCGCAGTGTTCTTTATATTAAAAAAAGCGTACTGTTTTTTCACATTTAATACGTACACATAGATTGTATTTTATGTATAAATGCAAGGCACTAAAGTACTAAAGTCTGTATCAAAATATAAACTCACTCAAAATTTTTATCTATAAAAATACATAATGGAAAATATAAATAATAAAATATAATGAAAATATTATTAGGCTTTTTTCACACAATGTGACATATCGAAGCGACATGTTGCAATTTGTTTAAAATATAATATATTTTTTAAGTGCGACAAATCGAAAATGTTTGCAATACGTGCAAAAAGATCCATTATAATACATTATATGTTGAAGAAATTTGCAATATATCATTACGATATGTCGCAGTGTATGAAAATATTCTTATAAATGAAAATATATATTTTTTAAGATCAATTTTATGATCAAATTTATCCAAAAAATTCATGTGAAAAAGACGTAGTTTAGGTTAGGTCTACTATTCAATACGTAATGTAGAAGATGTAGGAATAATTTAGAGACGGAGACTTTCTTTCATTATCTCTGCAAGTGCCCATCAGAGACCTTTGGCAGACTTTTCTTCGATTGTCTGGGGAATATAGCCAAATTGCGTTTTGGGTACCTTGGTTTACTACATAAATAAAATGGTTGTATTCAAGAATCTGAACAACCATCACTCGCGGGGAGACCCTGTGGTAACAAAACGACACGCAATGTGCTACTTAGCTCTATCCACGAATATGTATATTCTGCCACTGCTACCTACCCTAATAAGAAGTATTAAAATACTTATTTTTAAAGCCTAAAATCTCATTTAAAATTCAGAATAGAATACGTGTCAGAATGGAGTTATTACACCTCTTTTATATTCATACAAAAAATTTTATAGTGCTATCCTTTTTACGCTCGATAGCACGTCAAGCCTTGAAATGGAATCCTCAAGGCAATAGATGAAGAGGAAGACCACGTAACACGTGGAGGCGTACGGTACTACAGGAGGCAGCGACAATGGATAAGACATGAAGGGATGTGAATGTGTTGACTAAAAATCGGGTGAAGTGGAAGTGATTTGTGTCAGCCCTATGTTCCTTGGAGGAGTGAAAGGACATAACAATAATATAATCTTTTTTACGATTAGTGCAGATTTCTTCAAAGTAGATTCGGACATCTCTCTTATAACACACGATGCACAGTTGCTTTTAATTCAGTAGACGCATTTGTCTGGAAAATTTATCGGGCGTAGTTTGATATAGTTCGCTGCATCGCAGATTATTGTTTCAATTTAGTACTTTAAACAGACGACTTAACGTCACTTTCACTATATTTTTTTATTTTTAAAATATTTATCATTTAAAAATTGATGGTTTCAAATATCTTGCTTATAGTTTATTTTAATTCTCTTAGACATTGATTTTCAAAAATTTTAATTCTTTTAGAATTTTGTTAATTTGTTTATTTTTGTATTAAAATTTGTAATATTTACTTCATAATGTTAATAAATAGCAATTAAAAATGTAATTATTTAACATACAGTGAGCCTATATTTTGAGACAAACTGTATATGATATCATTATTTATTATATGCAGTTATGTTGCATACGACACGATATTATAATAGTCGGTCCTCCACCTCCGCACAGGTATAAATAGATTTTGAAAACGGTAAAGTCCTAATTTTTATTTTCATTGAATTGAAACAATACCATCTATATACGTATACGTATGTATAATGTAAATGTAAAAGAATAATCTTGGTAAACTAAAAAATAAATACATACATAATGAATATATGTCCACATACATATAGATGTTTATACTAGATACTAGTATACTATGTAGTAATACGTACACACTGTCGGCAAAAAATCATCGCATCAATATCATTTTTAACGCTACAAATAGCAAATTACATCAGAAGAAATACCAAATACTTATCTTTTTCATTTCCTGTCATTCTACTAGAAAGCATAGATCTTCAACAGAAGCTTTCCATCTCATGTGATTATTGGCTAGAGTTTTAATATTTGACCACTTTGTTTTCGTTATTGTCAATTCTGTGAGTATTTCATGTTCCAAATCTTATTCGTTTTCGTGAAATAAAGGTCCGTGTGTCACATATATCCTACCGGTTCCGAGGCTTTTTGAAGTTTTTCGTGCAGAGTTTACGACTTCGCATGGTGACTTGTAGGACTACCGGAGGTTGGAAAGAAACATCTAAAAGCAAGCGTCCCAAATAATATTGGCCAGTAGAGCATAATTCAAATAATATAAATATGCTGAATACTGAAAGATTGTCACGAAGAGTGAAACTGAAGATTTGTATAAGACAATGATCAGATCAGTATACCACCTTTTCATAATACATGACACAAAAATTTGTACTCTTGAAACTATAGGGATATCCTACAATTTAGTTACCTTTGAAAGAGATTTATTAAGAATGATATTTGACTAAACATTTTTATTTATTTATGAAAATGACGGGAAGAAAGGAAAAAAAAGTAGCAGGTAAGGACTGTAGAAGATGACTTTAAAGTAATGAAAATTAAAAATATTAAGCTAAGTTAGTTCATAACAGGACGGAATGAAAACAGATTGAAAGCATGCACGACTCTACGTAAGGTGTAGTGTAATACTATTGACACACTGCAGAGATAAACCATGGTTATCTCAAATGGTTTATCGATAACCTGTGTATGGGTGACACATTTAAATTGAAGTGAACTAGTTTATGTATTTATACGACACCTGTCGAGATAAATTCAAACACTGATTATTTTTCATCTAGTCAGTATGTTAGCTGAAATTTGTTTTGACAGTTTGTTTTAATATAATATAAAAAAAAAAATAACACAAACGTCAAAGATAACTGAGTTCGAACTTGGTTAACAAGATAACTGAGTTCTAGAAACTCGGTTAACTTAACCGAGTTCTGAAAGTCGGTTATCGCAAAGATAAACCAGAAAACTGAGATAACCATATGGTTTATCTTTGCAGTGTGTCAATAGTATAAGACTGAAGAAAAAGAAGTTAAATGTTAAATTTTTCACATTTTTTGGACAAATTTTTTTCTTACTTATTAAATGCACATTATGGTTTTCGCTTTCAGAATTTTGACTTTTTTTAAAATTCTAATAATTTTCTTATCCCTTCCCTCCTTCCCTTAACATTTTTATTTAACCATTTTTCAGAATTAAAAGTATTAACATTTTCTACAGCTAGCTAGCTAGCTTTCTATGTTTCATCGCTATCAATGGCACAACAGCACTTGAAGAGCCTATGTTTAGACCTAAACCAGTATGATTATCTACCATAGTTTATTAGGGATTGTGAACCGAAAAATGTAATTACATATTATATGGTAGGGCTTAGACTGATTTATATAAGGGTTTCTGCGACTGATACGATGACTTTTTGTCAATACTGTATAATACATTTTTTGTGTATTATGTATTCCTCAATGTTTTTCTGTACAGGTATACATTTTTAATGCTCAAAAATTTAAAAAATCAGTCAGAAACAAAAAAAAAAAAAATCGGATAACATAAATCACGAAAAAATTAAAATAGAAGAAAACAAGACAAAAGGAGAAAAAAATAAACAGAAAAGAACAAAACAAAAACCACTTTTCTCATCAAATTTTTTTTTAATAATTTTCTGACAACGAGCGTATTACATTTCCGATTTTTCCTACGTGCACATACATACATATATCATTTTCCAACCAAAATAAAATATATATAAGTATATTAAGGAATACAAATACATATACTTATAAACATTACATCCTCGTCCGCATTATGAAAATTGTACATATTCTTACTTTATATTATATTCGCACATTTTGTATGCATTTTTTTTTGTTCTTTCATACATCGTACATACATGTCTCCATAAATAATATTCCTGTTTATATGTGCGTACATACATTACATATACAAACAGTAATTTACATAAAATAAGTACAAAAAAAAATTTTTTTTTTCAGCATCAGGAAATATGCCTTCTGATGTTGAAACTTTTAAATGCGTAAATTTCCCAAGTGTAATTTTTACTTGTTTGCTTGTACATATACATACATACATACATTATGCTTGTATTGTATGTACAAACTTATGTACATACGAGTATGTAAACGCCAACGAGTGTATAACTAAAAATTATACTATTGTAATATGTTAGGCGAGTTTTAGATCATTTTCATTTTTTTTGGTATGTTTAGGACGTTTACTTAAATATTTTTCCTTTCATTATTATTTTCATTTTCATATAATATATACATACATACAGATACATACATACATACTCATACCGCATTTTATATAATATTTGCAGTTTTTGTTTATTTCAATTTTTTTGTATGTTTTTTTTTTTTTTTTGTTTTTAGGTTTAATCGTATAGGGATTTATTTTTCCTTTTTTTTTCTTGTTTTTGTTTCTTCTATCCTAAAGTTTTGTTGTCGTTTGCTTTCATTATAGATATATGCATACATGTGTATGTTGTATGTATATGTAAAGTCGTCTAAAAAAACAAAACAAAACAAAACAAAAAAAAAGGATTAAACTTTGGACTTTTATCACTTTTGTCAAACTAAAAAATTTATTTAGTTTTTTATTCTTCTTATTTTTTCTGTTTTTCTTTATTCAATTTTTTTATTTTATTTTATTTTTTTTTTGTTTTTCTCATATACATAAATGTATTTATTTTATCTCATTTTCAAATAGTCCTGTTTGCATTTACCTCAGGGAATGTACATACATATTACATATAAGTAGTATATTATATATTATACAAAATATTTATCTTTATACACATATTTTATTTAATTTCTAAGTACACATATATACATAAATGCGTTCATATTATACTCGTATATGTATATACATATGTACATATGTGCGAATAAATTTAAAACTCTTCCGTGTATATGAAAAGCATATTACTTTATTTTAAAACAGAACACATACAAAGATAACTTAATTGCAAAATACTCTTGTATGCTTGTTGTCTTGTATTTTATACTCGTCGTCTCGTCGTATACACCTAATTTGACTTCATATACATATATATATGTACAAAGTCAGTAATGTTTGTAAAGTTTTGTTAAACATAAAAAAAATGATTTTATTTAAATTATATACATATATTTAAATTTCATTTTTGCACAATTTTATTCATTTATCTCATCATTTTAATTGCTATTTAAAACTTAGAAACAAAAACAAAAGAAAAAAAAATCATCTAAAATAAAAATGATAAAAAATTATAAAAATTAAATTTCACATGTGTTTTTCAATAATTCAATTTAATGAATCCCGCATACACATTATGTACATATATATATATACATAGACACATGTATGTGTGCGGGTATATTGCTTCCAATTTTCTTTATGAATACAAAACTAAAAAAAAAAAAAAAAATTATCACTTTCATTCTGCTTTTTGTACCATCGTGTATATATTTATTACTTGTATTTGAAAAATGAAATTAAACTTGACACCACACCGATAAAACTGAAATTCAATTAAAGCTAAGATAAAATGAAAATACTTATGTATACTATATACTATATGTATATAACTCATATATCATCTATTATGCATGTAAATATATACTTACTTTTGTGTATACTATATACATATATGTATGTACACGCGTATTATAAAATAACTTGCACATGAATTACTGTGATATATCAAATAGCAATGGGGTCTCTTTTACACAGAGGGTGGTATACATTTGATAGAAGATAGATAAATATTTATACTGTTGTTCGTTCTGTTTATACGTGTAAATGCAAAATATATATATCATTTTATGCTTCAACTTCAACATTACATACCACATACAAGTGTATATTTACTGTGACTCACGAAAGTATTGGAACACAGTGCGCTATTGCGTATAAAATATTTTTCACTCCTTTCCTTACCAACTTTGTAATTTTACTTTTCAATACAAAAAAAATTTTTTTTGAAAGATTTGAAAATTCGAAAAGATTTTTACTGCAAAGTAAATTTTTTCAAAAATAATTAGCTTCTTTTTTTCAACTTCTGGTGCATCCAACAAAAATGAAAACAAAAAAAATTCTAAATTGTCAACGAAAACGGTTCTTTTAATAAGAACTTATCTTCATTTGATGAGTTTTATAGAAAATTGTGCAATCAATATAAGTATTTCCTCTTTATATTTATCGTTCAGTCCAGTAATGAAATTGCGAAATTACGTCCTGGGCAAAAATGCAAGCTACAAGTTATTACGTATAGTTCGCAGTCAATGTGGTAAATAAGTTTCAACAGGAATTTACTGTGGAATAATTGTACGACTTAATTAAATATAAAATGGAGAGAAATTATGTTCTGCTTTCCTTCTATTGCGGTTAGGAAACGGAAGTCAATACCATGCTCTGGATTATTTACATGATATCCACAAATCTACAGTGTGTCGAATCATTGAATGAGCTATTGATACCGTTGTGAACTTATTTATTTATTTTTCTAAATTCAATTAACAATTTAACTATTTTTCTAGTTTGCTGACCTTCAAATTCGACTCACATACGGACAATATTTTTTTCAAAAAAAATGGTTTTCCAAGTGTTTGTGAATTAAACGTCTAATATGTAATAGATTCTCATTCAGAAATGTTTGTTGATAGTTATTGGAATCATTCATTAAATACCATGATGATTTTTGGACCCAATTATGAGGGTTTTTGCAATAAATACAAATTGGCCAATAAATTCGATGTTTATTCTTATCACAAACTCATTTTAATATAACATTTTTATGCAACACAAATGGATAATACTAATCAAAATCTGTATAATTGATGAAATTTTCACGCAACACTCCACTCTAATCTTCTCCTTTCTCGGTGCCTTGAATCCTTAGATTCACTGGACATATCGTCTCTGGACCTCCAATAATCTGGACCTGTAAGTAGCTCGGTCTTCAGCAACGATTCTCCAGTCCCTTTGTATGCTTAGTAGTTTTCGGGTATTTTCCTTCACCTGTTCCTGTCATCTTGCTCTTAGTCTTCCTTGTGGACGGGCTCCTCCTGTGGTTGTATGCTAAGTACCTCATCTCTAATCATTTGTTGGAAAGTTGTTTAAACATTTGTTGAGACTATTAATAAAAGTATATCTAAGTATAATTGTGCAACAGAGACACTATGCACTTATCATTAATTTCAATAACGAAAATTTGCTCTAATATTTTCGAAATTTTACTCATTTCCCAAAACGAGAAAACTCATTAAAACTCATGTAATTATTGACGAATCTGATTGAATATAGGAAATTTTATTTAAATATTAGGATATCTGGTGAAGATAAGGCCTGATACTTTTTCCCCAATCTATTATTTATAACCAAAAAAATACATACTAATAATCTAATATCATTTTGCATTTACTTTTCATTCAAATGCTTCTTTTGTTAATCGATTTGGCATTAAGAAAGCATCAATTTTTTGTTTCTAAAGATGATGACCTTAAAAATCTTAAAACATGTCGATTCGTTTCGTGAGCCACTGTTTCAGTTTCAATTTTTTTTCATTGATAATTTACAGAAAAAAAAACATTTTTATGGTTAATTTTTTTGCAGAAGAAAACTTTTCTGTATCATATTTTCAAGAATGATATTCATAAAATATCGAAACAAAAGATGAATTCACTACATTCATTTATTGAAGGAATTGCGTAAACATAATGTAATGATATATTTATGTATTATATGCACTTCATTCTCGTCGTAATATAAAGTAACGATTAAATATAAATGCGAAAATATTACATTGGATATGTACTAGGTACTAGCTATATACAACATTAGAATAGGGTGATATTGTACTTGCTTAGGTGATTTGTATTAATTTGTAGTCACTTAAGAAAATAGTCTTTTGTTTATTCACGAGTGTAAGTATCATATATACTCGTATGTAATGTAGAAAAAAAATTGTTTTTTTTTTTCTTTTCTGAAGTTGAATATCGTTTCATTTTATTGCTCTTGAATTTATATAAGAATATATACCAAATGTATACATACAAAACATTGAAAATTATTTTACATAACAATGTTAATAAATTTTAAATGGAAAATCCATATAAGAAAAAAAATTTAATAAATTTCATTATTTTAGCTCTTGTTTACACACTGCGGAAATTCGTCAGTCGAAAAGTTTATCAATATGTATTCATAAAATGTAAATATTTTCTTTATTTCTCTAACTGAATTTTTTTTCACTCTCGAAAATTATTTTGAAGTGTGTAAGGGTGCGTTTATGTTGGAGCTGCGACAATAGCGTAGAAAAAATATGTGTACACTCAAATGCATGTGTTCATATTGACGATGAGAGCATAGAGATCATTTTTTGCATAGCTTCGATAAGATCATCGATAAATGATTTCTTTATTTTCTTCGCTATTATCGATGCTATGCTCCGCTAATTTGTGGGTTCAAATTCAAAGAATATGTATATGTATACTTTAATAGATAATATCTGTTTTTAAACTGAAATTGGAATTCACTGATTCACATTCGTATTTTGAATTGCTTTCAATCAAAAATTACTCGTCTTCTGGACTGGACATTTTTTTTTTTTATTTTTGTTGAGACGTTGAGGTCTTAATGTAAACTGTCAGTTTGTATCAAAGAATGTAGATAATACAGGAATGACTGATTAAGCATTGCTCTCTCTGTTCTATTGCCTGACGTCATCACGTTGAATTATCAAAAGCTTTGTGTAAACTTCCATTGCTTGCATTGCTTGCATATGAAGAAATTGATGTAATTTTTGGTTTTAAAAAATTAAAAAAAAATATATATATATTCAAGTGAATGTTTTTTTATTTTTATTTTTTGTACCTTCTACATTTTTAAACAGTTTTTTATTCAAAAATTTAATTCTAAAATACAACCTACATCTTAAAAATAATTCTTTAATTTTATAATTCAAATCAATATTTTTTGCTTGTATTAGAAGGTATTTTAAATATTCTTTTCTAACAAGTATTTTATTTTCATTAATTTGTTGAAATAAGGATTCGAGTTTTTTAATTTTTAAAAGAAACTCTTCCTTTGGCTTTTTTAAGCCCCTCTGCTCAACTCATCCACCCATGTGAAAGACCCATTGTTTTCTCCTATATTATATACAAAATCACTTCCTAATTTCAATTTATTAGCAATATAACCCGCTAAATTTTCCAAGGCATCCTGATGTAATTCTTCACAATCAGTTTCAATGTCAATTTCAAATTCTCGATCCAAAAATTCAATGTCATTCTCCTTTTCTAATTCTTCATTTGTGGAATTACTACACTTAATATTTGAAAAAATTTTCGTCGATAAGATTTGCTCATTTTCATTTTCTTCATTATATTCTGAATTAGAGCCTACACTTACTTGTAAATTGCTATCAGATCTTCCTGTAATATAAATTTTGTTTACAAATCATAAATATTATGCTATTAAAAATATTATTTGCCACCACCAGATGATAATATAAATAAATTATGTAAAACTATAAAAACCTAAATAAGACGATAACAAACATTTATATATGTTCAATTACAATAAATTACCCAAAATAAATGACCTCAACCGATATTTAAATTCTATTGCAGTCGGGTGCTCACTTAAACCTCCTTTAGATCGTATGATTCCAAAGAAATTTTCTAAACAATCTTGGTTTAAGCGATTCGTTAAAACGTAAGCAATGTTGTAATTACTTTTCAAATACAAAAAAAGCTGTTGAAGTGCAGCGTTATTACATAATATTCCTTTTTGAAAAGGAAGAAGCGTGTTTTTACCAGGAATTCTTAAATTTTTTATAATTTCTGTCATAGAGCTGAGAATTTGCTGTTGTCTTTCAAATTGAAGTCCATAAGCCATTTTACTATGCAACGTATTTACTGCAGAGACCCTTGAATTGAAAATATCAAACCAGTTATTAACTGAATCGATAAAACTGGCACATTCTAAGGCGTTTGGAGATTGTAATTTCCCATTGATGAAACACCATCTGATGGAACTTGCAACAGAATTAGAAAATATTTGAACTGCCAGTTTTACTTTCTGTCGTCTAGCTTGAGTTACTTGTAGATGCTCTGAAGTAAGTTTATGACAAATCCTTAATTCGGAATTCTCAATTTCAACAACTTCAGCAATGGGCCGTACAGTAATTAATTTTTCTTTTAAATAATATCCGCTGTCAATAAAATGGTTTCTCATTAACTTCAGAAGGTGTGGGACATCCGCGAATACGAAAATTTTTCTGGAGTCATCTTCCGGGTGCACAAAATATGGTTTTTCTTCGCAAATTCCAAGCTGTTTTCTTAACGCCATGCCATATTCGTTGAGCCTAAATCAGAAGTTATAGCAACTACTACAAACTTTATTTGCTCCAGTTGTTTTATTAGATTTTTCAAAATTTCGACAGTCATAGGCGCATCAAATTGATAATAAATAGGTTGCTTCCACTTTTTGAATAATCCTCTAATCATGGCAACTTGGACATATTTTGATGGATTCATTGTGGTGTCATTTGCCCTGTCATATTCATAAATTGATCTGACTTTCATCTCGTCGAAACTTAGAACACAAAATCTCTCGAAATTGTTATAATTAAGGGTGTTCATAAGTTTGAGAACAGGCGTCAAAACACCAGGTTTCAACTGACATTTAGAAACCCATGTTCTTAATGTAGTAGGCGCTGGCAAAGGATAGCCTTTACGGTAAAGGTATCTATAACTTCTGGGTCCAGCAGAATGTAAGGCTATGGCAGAAGAAATGTCTTCCGATGACCAATGGATTTTCTTTTTCAAACTATATAATTTTCTTATTTGACCATTAGTAAAAAATTTTTGAATACTATTATAAGCTCGTAATATCTTTCCATGTTGAATTCTCAATTTTGTTATTTCTGATTTTTGTTTTTTTAATTGTTTTTCCAATTCCAGAATTTTTAATTGTAAAATATTCTCATTACTTGCCCTAAAGAATTTAATTTAAAATCGATGTCAGCTTATTTATTTCTGAATATTTACATTACTTACATTGTTTGAGTTTCTTTATCAGTTTTCATACTTTTATTTTCAGAAGAAACGTCCATTACGTCAAGGAAATCTTCCTCAATTTCACAGCTTTTCCTATAAAATATTAAATATTTATAGTTAACAATATTTCAAAATACTAAATACAAAACACTTGAAGATTTACTTCACTAATTCTTCAACAATTTTTTTCCTTTCTCTCTTAATGATTCTTTGAGTTCTTCTTGATGGATCAGAAGAAACTGGAATGTTTTTTGTAGGCAAAGCATCTTTTTTTAATTTCTTTTTTTTAAATGATGTTTTAAGCAACTGATCTTTCAACATATAATCACTGTCTGTGAAATGATTTGAACAAATTCTGGCGTACTTAATATTTATTTTCTTTTTCAAACCACACACATTTAACCATTTCTCCGCCATTTCCTTATCCGAGGGAAAACAGAAATATTTCACTTGATTTACTTGTTTTTTGTTGGTATAATTTTTGCAACAACTGACCGCACAATTCACCATATTTTTTTTTTTAATTTATTTAATATTTTTAATAAAACTCACGTAAAAAAATTAACAAATTAAAGCACTCGTACATATAATTTTCAACCAAATGTCATATACAACCAAAGCAACCTTTTAAAGATTTAAAATTTTGTTCAACAGTTTTTAAATAATAGAACACTGAATTTAATTTACGATTTTTAAAAAAAATACAAGTTTATTAATTCACTTAAACTCCAATTTACAAATTACAAATAGATTTTCTTACAATCTTCACAAATAGATTTTCCTACACAACCACAGTACAAATTTCAATCATGATAAAAATTTCAACGTGATGACGTTTACTGAGAAGCTTTGAGAGAACGCTTTTTTCTTTTATGAGTATCAGCATAAATAAACTAGAATAATATTCTAGTTTATTTATGGTATCAGTCATTCCTTTGTATTATCTATATTCTTTGAGTTTGTATACTGTATACGTGGTTATACACTCCATATTTTATTGGTATCGAAGCTCCAGTATATGAACACAGCATCGATCTGCCCAGCTGTCGACATCACTGTCGACTCACAGCTATTGTGGCAGTTATTATCGACACTAGTATCGCAGCTCCAACATGAACGTACCCTAACACAGGTATTCGAAATTTCTAGAAAATCCAGAATTTTTACAAATTTTGAGTTGAAAAATCGTGGTTGATAAAATATACTGAATATTCGGTTTGAGAAATTTGAGAAATTCGGATAAAATGATTTTTTGATAATTATCTACGTGTGTTGTATTTGTAAACTCACTTCTTCACCGAATAAATTCAGGTTAATAAAATTACGCAGCAGTCAATCAGTTTCTAAATAATCAGCGCATTATGTTCCAAATTTATGTATACTACAGGTGTTGAACTCAATGACAATAGAATTCACGCATTGACAAAAATGCAATTTTTTCCAGAAGTTCAACACAAATATAGAAGTAACGCAGTGTTATTAATAAAGCGTTTCAATACAGAAACTGCTTTTCTGTAAATTTTTGTATCTTTCTTATTTACGAACTGGGCAATTATTTTATTCAACTTTTGAAAATCTGTTAACGTGGAGACATAGTCTTAAAAACTTCCTCATTTTGATTGTATTCTTCTCACTTAGCGTGGATCTCATTAATTATTTAAATAAATGTAACACCATACATATATATGATATCTCCTATTTGAAGTTATCCTTGGTACCATAATAATCCTTTCTTTAAAAACGACGACATCTTGAATACAATAATAATTTAGAATTTATCTTTCAAGGAATAAATTTATTATGTAGAAAACGATCTCTCGATTAAATTAATATCTCGATCTAAACGGATATGAAATTTATGATAATTAAACTGCTGGCAAAATTTTGTCAAAATAAATTTTCAATGTAAACAATGGCTTATATTTACAGTTACCTAAATAAATTTTATTTAATTGAGAAATCTCTTTAGATCGAATGTTAAAAATACCATTTTTCACCTAGAACACGCATGTTATGTATACATAAGAATAAACAATATTTATTCAATCACTCAAATTGCTGATATAAATGACCTTGTATCAAAAAAATAATAAATAAACAAGTACATATCAAACATATACGTATATACATGCATACAATATTTTTAAGATGTGTGAGCACTTGAAAGGTGACAAAAAATCAATTAACTTTTTGTATACACCTGCGATTCATGCATATTTTATAATCATCCATATAGCTAGCGCCATCATCATCATCATTTCAAAGCTATAATATGCATGGATATATACCATACGAGCTGATACGAGTATTATATGTTTGCTAAAAAAAAAAAAAAACATCAGCAACAAAAAATAATTTCCTAGTATCAACTACCAAGTACTTTACCTACATTATGTGGATACGTACAAACATACATATATATCCGTATTCGTATAATGTTATGTAATATAAATAATTTTTACTTTTTTTTGTTAGTGCATATGTACATATATGCACAGGTTGTCTCTTTTCTAAGTGTCAGTAACTTAAGACTATTTCATGAAAAAAATTGTACTAGCAAAAGTTTCTATCTACATTTTTGACCATTTCAACACATATTTTTCTTCTTCTTTCATAGTACTAGAGCTCTAAGTGAGCCAAGGCTTTCACAGAAGTGATTTCATGACTTTATTTCTATCATGTGTGCACCTACATTTTAACGTGGATTAGGAAACACCAAGTCGCTGATAGAGAAGCAAATTCTGTACTCTGTTTTACATGATAGGGCTTAGACGTTAGAATAGAATGATGTAAAATGTATAATGCCCTAATAATTCTTTGTGTTACTTGTTGTCAGCAAGTAGACTACTTATTTATCAGCATTTCTAAGCTCTTTTTCCCAGCAAGCTGATACTCATTCGAAGCTGAGTGAACTTTTAAGGGTATAATGAAAGATGGAAATGGAAGTAGGCAAAGAAAAATGTTTTCTGACTTTTGCCGTGGGCAGGAATCAAACCTGTACTTTCGAGATTAGTAGCCATTTGCTCTACCACTTACGCCACTGAGCCCCTCTTTTCAACATATGTTTGATCCTTAATAACTCGATAACGGATCATACTATGAACATTCGAGCTATTTTTGTTTGGAAGAATTCATTTTTTCCGTATATTGCACTTTTTTTTCCAGCAGCCCAATTTATACTCAAAATTTTATCATAAATTTTGACTTTAAGATTTCCTTTTGTTTGAAACGGAATTCTTAATTGTAGAATATCAGAAAAAATGTAATTTTGTTTTCTGTCACTAGCTAGAACATAAAATGATGCTGCGTAGGTTTTACAAAATTTTACACATGATTTTGTTTTAAAAGGTTTTGTACAAAATTTAAAATTTTCTACGCCCTCTAACGTCGGAAGTAGAGTCGATAGAAAACTCTGCTTGTACAATTTTTTTGTGAAAAATAATCTGAAGAATATCATGGTGTACTTAGAGTAGCACTTAGAAAAAAAGAAACATCCTGTATATGCATAACATAATCTGAAGTAAGAATGTGTATAAAAATAAAATCAATACTTAAATTAATATGTGTACGATGTACGTTATGATAAAACTCACAAAGAGTTACATAAAATAAAAATGATGATAGGTTTTTTTCTTTATATATAGTATTTTGTTTGTATTTTTTTCATCAGTGACCGCATGTAATCATTTTTCTAAATACCTGAAATTTAACATCATAAATATTGTAAGAGTGAACATTAAATCATTTATTACCTTGCTTATGTATAATGGTAGATTATTACTATATTAACTGGAGGAAATAAATTACAAAGTAACAAAAACTTATATAATATTAATTCATTTTCGTTATGTATGTTACATTATTGCTGTTAAATCTCATGTACATATGTGTATTTTATAGGAAAAACAAAATCTGAATAAAATTATGCATGTGTAGAACCGTAGTGGAACTACATTCATATGTACAAATATTCATACTAGAGGCTGTTCGATAAGTTCGTTGAGTTTGGTCTAGATTTGAAAACATGAAATTAAATTTAAAATTTAATTGCCTTTTTATTTAACATCAAAATTTGGGATTATCGTGTATACGGCCAAAATTGGGATTTTGGATTTTACTACACAAATGAATTATTCTACTGTAATATAAAATAACATTTGTCAGCTTTTGTCATTTTCAAAATTAACAAGCTGTTCTTTTTCTCCTACAGCATATAAATGACATTTTTCATTTTTTGTCATATTGGAAATTAATTAAATGTACATGCCTTAGAAATTAGGATTTGCCCATGCGCCCATGAATGTTTTGGGTTTAAAACGGAAACCGAATTATACCTGCATTCACGACTTCATCGAATTATTTTGATTTTTGAGAATATATTTTTACGTACACATAGTATGCCCTTTTAAGCGTGATGCATACATTCAATCTGTCTTCAAATTGTTGATATCTCGAACTTTTGCGTTACACTGACGAAATCAAATCAGTGATCATTCCTTCAGTCTTAATTCATTTAAATGATCATTAAAATACCCTCACCTCACACACGACATTATTGCGATTATCATTCTGCCCATCATATATATTTTTAATTTTTATTACCAACTAGAGTGTGCCTGCGACTTCGTCCGCATTGTCATAGAGCCATAAAACGAACCACGATATACAGAATAAGGTGATCCCGAGCGAAGAAGCTCTTTGTAAAGCTTTATGTTATTACGACATTTCTATTGAGTTTGTAATTCAATTACCACGATCAACCACGATTATCAGTTCATTTAGAAGAAAAAGCTTTTCATACATTTTATAGATTTTTTTCAGACCTTCATCTGTTTAATCCAAATTTTTATTGTTTTAAATAATTAAATTTGAAAAAAAAAGTAGCCTATTATTTGTGGGAGGAATCACTCTTTAAGATAAAAAAAAATTCCATCAAGATTGGTTCAGCCGTTTTCGAGATTACCCGGAACATACATACATACAGACAGACAGACGCAACAAATTTATTTATAAGATTTTAGATTTTACTGTCAATTTTAGATTATTATAATTTGTATATTGTAGTTTTCGCTGTCAATTTTTTCACCACTGAAAATTTCTACTTCATCATCTTCATTCGTCGGTGGATAAAGTTTCTGGAACTTAAAGAAAGTAAGAATGAAGATGTTGATGACCATTTTAATTTAATTTGAGGTGATACACGGAAAATAAATATGGTGACATCTGTCTACGTCAAATTCCTCAAAATACGCATTTGTTTAAGCAATTAATTCGTCCTTTGACTTGAGTATAGTAAAATAGACAACCACAAAATGTTTCTTTTAAATAAGAAATAAAAAAAAGGAAATACAAATCTGGAAAATACATCTCATGTCGTAATTCTAATAATTTGGGTATTCTAATTCGGGTATTCCAAGAATTAAAAAAAATATTGTTCCCGAATGAAAACTAATTCACAGATCTATCACATTTGTCTAAAATGATAAAATAAAATGTTGCAGTTTGTAATGATTTTTTTTTGTGTTTCAGACTTCATACCAAAGACTTATCGAACAGTCCCTATAGTATACATATGTATGAGTATAGGACAATATATTGTTTGAATAATAATGGTGCATAAAAGATCTTTCACATCTCTAGAGTACATGAGTACATTATTTATTCAATTTCATAGATGTTTTGAATATTATTTATTAAAGATATATTTTGTTTTAAATGAGAATCATAAATAAATTAACATTTTCATTTTTAATTTCTAGCTTTCAGAATTAGAGCAAAGAGTTATCGAAGCAGAAGAAAGGGCAGAAGAAGCAGAAGAGAAGGTAAGCAAAATATAATTTTTTTATTTAATTAATTAATTTATTATTTTTTTTTTTAATTTTGTAAAAAATTTTTTATTCGCTTCCAATTAACTCTGTTCGCGTATATATTTACATGTTCTTTCATTTGCACTACTGCCCTGCCCTGGCCCTCACATTGGTTCTTTCAAGCGACTTTGTGAGTGGTGACTTTCTTTCCTTTGCCTATTGTTGTTAATTTTCCATGCCCACCGCACTGTGTATAAGTTTTCGCCAACATCGTCTATCCATATTTTATTTGGACAACGTACTTTTCTATTATCATTCATGTCCTGTTTAAGCGTTTGTTATTATTTCATGGATGGTATTTAATTTTTATCATTTCTTAGCTTATCAATTTCATTATTTCTCAATATTATCCATTGGTTTTGTTCGTATTATCATTTGATTTTTGTTTCTAGCAATTGATCTATTTAGTTCCAGTTTCGTGGGACGTGATGGCAATTTTGACTTTAATATTTGCTCGTGGCCGTAGTAGATTTAATTCAACTTTTTGTCTTAATATCCTTTTGTGTATAATCTTTTGATTGGTTTTCTTTTCCTGTTTTTATTTGTAAGTATGTAATGTACATATTTAAACTGTTTACTCATTTCTTTTGAAATTATAATTCAACACTTTCCCCGTTTCGCCAATCATATAGATATTTTGTTTCCCTCTTCATTTATAAGCAAATTCAATTTTTTATAAGTTTCATTTTTTAATATTATAAAAGTGTTTATATGCACACGTGGTATATGTATACCGTATATTTAAATTTATAAATGAAAATTATTTTCATATTTATTTTTGGTTAAAACTCAATCATTTGTAATCGTTGATACATAAATACAACATGTAGTTATTTGCATTAATTTAATCTCATGTACATATATGTACGAGTACGAATTTAGATTAACGATAATTACATATTGACTACACACATTCCCATTCATTGAACTTTAAATTTTATTTAAAAATTATACAAAGTATATTATAGGTACATATATGATGATACCAGATTGTTATATTTTCCCTCTGCCATTTACAAATCATAAAATTGAATTAATATCTGAGTTGTTATAATCACAATATCCTTTAATCACTTCATTAGGTATATAATATTATAATGACTTTACACTGTAATGAAATGTAATTTTCAAAACACCAATAATGTACTAAAATGTTGAAAATTCAATTTTACTTTCAACAAAAAACACGAACACAGAAGATGTTATTTTTTGTAACGGATATAATTTTGAAAAGTTGATCGAAATTGAAAAAAAAAAACGAACAAATATTTTTCTCTTTCTCTTAATTTCTCCCTTTCTCTTCATCTTTCTTTCTTTCTCTGAATAAAAATTTTATATTTTATTAGGACTTTAGGAGAAATACGTACTATTTTAAACAAAAACAAAAAATCACGTTACAATTTCATATCAAATAAAATGCATTGCATTGCATACTACTTTATCTTATAATTCTACAAAATTAGCGCATACGCAATGTAAAACAAAATAAAGCAACAACCAACCAACAAAAAAAGTTTTTGTTGTACAATCATCAAAGAGAATTAAGGAAGCTTTTATGCTCTTTTGAAATATAAATTTTTCGAACTAGAATGTGAGTTAATTAAAAATGTTTGCCTTTGTTTGAAATAAGGACGACACACAATAAAATTTGAACTATAAAATTCTGAACATTTTTAAAAATTTAATTTTCAGTAGGTAAATAATTTTAAGGTACGATCACACATTACTACTTTTGCTGCGCAACTTTTAAGGTTGCAGCTGCAAAAATAGCGTTTTCACACACACATGGTAGTTGCAATCTACTATTTTGGCTGCATGCAACCTTACAGCTGCAACTTTTAAGGAAAAAGTTGCAAAGCTGTTCATATACGTATATCAACTTTCATGCTGCGTTGTTTTTGCTGCACAACTTCTTAAAATGTCAAAATTATAATTTTAAAAAAATTATTTTGACGATGTTTCTAGCAGCAAGCTGTTTAGTTGTTTTATTAAACAAAAAAACACAAAAAAGCGAAGAAAATGATGGGTGAAGCCATGGATTAAAAATAGAGAGCATAGTGGAGCTATAAATAATTTGGTATACGTGAATTACGATTAGGTGATGAAAGTGTGTACAAAAATTTTCTAAGAGTATCTCATCAAGACTTTGATGAACTTCTACGTTTGGGTTGCTCCACGCATAAAAAAAACAAAATACATGGATGAGAAAAGCTATAACAGCAACTGAACAATAACAGTTGCAGGTGCTACCACTACAAAAGTTTCAGCTGAAAATATATTTTTTTGCAGCGGTTGCAACTTGTTAAACAGCTGTTCACATATCGCAGTTTTTAAGGTTGCAAGTAGCGCTAGCAACCAAGCTGCAAGTGCAGTTTTTCATACTTCAAAGCAATTCACACATTGCTACTCTTGACCTTCGCAGTTTTTTTGGCTGCACAACAAGAAAAGTAGCGATGTGTGATCCTACCTTAACACTCATCAATTAGAATTCTTTTTGGGAAAAAAAAAAACTATAATTTTAGACATGATTTTAATCGAAAAGGGAAATTTATAAAAAAGGACATTTTTTTTTAAAAAGTTGGTAACGCTTTATTTGAAATAATTTTCATCCCTTATTCATATTGTGTAGACTTTACATATAGTAGAATTTCTTTTATATAAAAATAAGGGGTTGATGTAAAATTTTTTCCTGTATAAAACGCCTGCTCTTTTTGCCTGCTTCAATATACGAGTATTGTATGTACGAGTATGTATGATGTGTGCAATACTCGAATTTGATGGTGTTCGTAATCATACGAATATTATTATTATTTTTTTTTTTTGCGTATGGCACAGCATATAGTCATAGGGTACATTGTACTCTTATATGTGTTGTATTGTACGTGCCCTATTTATGTATTGCATACATACGTATATATATTCTGAAGCACCTTGAAATACTTAAATAATATAAAATAAAAGCATCTTTTTGTAAAATACACACTGTCTAAAATATATTTATATACATATAAGTGCATTGATATATACACACATACTTACCTATATAATGTATATAAATATCCTCGAACAACTACATACATACTTGCCACATTTGTATAATTAAAAGGAAAAGGGAAATTTTTTTTTATTAAATTTTTATTTATTATCTCGGCGGTAATATTGTGTCTAGTGTAAAGTGACATTACTTTTTTTTACTTAAAATTTTTCTATAAACAATATTCAAAATTAAATTTTCAATTTTTTTTAAAAACAAATCAAAGTACATTTTAGTATAAATAAATACAAATATACATATACATATCGATTTTATGAAAATATTTTTACAAAATACACAATAAGAAAGTATTTTGTTCATTTGATGATTGCAAATAAATTCTCATGAAATGGAATGGAAGACGGCGACAAAATTAAATTAACCAGCGTATACGTATACATGGTAATATAATAAAAATTAAATAAGTAAAAGATAAAAATTATAGTGATTTTTTCAATAATACTACTTAATAAAAAAAATTCATAAAAAAGTATTTTAAATCTGATTAATTATTTGTTTTAAAAAAAAAAAAAAACAAAAGAAAAATGAAGTGATAAAAATAATTTACAGTGTGAATATTGTAATGTAAATCACAACGATTTATTATCAAAGTTCCTTTATAAATAATAAATAATTAATGTATAAGTGCACATTGTATGTATGCACGTTTTATTCATGTAATGTGTATAGTAGTCGCATTATTATTATTAAATAGAAATAATTCGCGTCCATTATCAAAATATATATAAAAAACAATGAAACGAAAAAAAAAAATTTAGTAACAGTGGATAAAATTTTACAATAATTTTTATTACTTTTCAATTATTTTTTTTTGTTTTTTAATTTACCAACAGATATATACTTACAAATTATGATGAATTTAAAAAAGGAAATGTTTAATTTTGTAGTGTACATTACACATCTAACACATAATATTAATATGTTTTTCTTAAAAAAATAAATTAAAAAAAGGAGAAAGTACATTATAGTGTTTTTTTTTTGTTTTTTTTTTTGCTTTTGTTACTAAACATGAAATATTGTTATGTATACTGTGTCTAAAGTGCGGTATATATTTTTATTAAAATCATAAATGGCGTCTGCCAAAATGAGAATAAAAATAAAAATTAAAGTTATGGTGAAGAATTTTATTCGGCGCATGTCGAAAATTTTGAAAACTATCAATTTTTTAATTATAAATGACAGCTGACATGTGGTTATTTATTTATTTTATTTTATTTTATTTAATGTGTATTTGTTTTTTTTTTTTTTTTTGTACCTATAATCATATTATTTTGTGTCGTATAATATCACAATAAAATGTTAATCGATTTAAAATTATAATTATATGATAAACATTTGATTTAATTTGACTATTGTTTGTTTTCTGTTCAACAAATTAATTAATTAATAATTAATTAAAAATTAGTAATGTGTATAAATAAATATTATTAATACATTAGTACATATGCAAATCGATAATATAATACTCATTTTATATAAATACAAATACAGTCATAAATAATATCGGCTTATTTTATATATTTAATATTTATGACATTTTATATGAACAAAAGCTTATATGAAATTATAGTAAAAATTACAAAATAAAAAAATCCTAATTTGTCAATTTTTGTGTAATGTACGTAAAACACTTTATAATGGAGTAACAATATAAATATGAATTTTATTTCGTTGTTTTTCGAAGCATTTTTATAAAGTATAGATACCTTGTTAATTTCAACAGTAAATTTGTGTTTCTATAATATATTACATGCATGTATATGTGATTGTATATGACCTGAATGTATAATATTGTCTCCTAAAGGTTAGTATAGTCTATACAAAGTATTTAAAAAAATAATTGATTTTTTAATAAAAATTTATTTGGAATTATGTACTACATACAAAAATAATATTCTTTTTAAAATCAATCGATGTACATCCACTCAAAAATCTATTGGGACAAATGAAATTTTTCTTTCTTTTTTGTAAAATTCTTAATGCCGCTTCTACATTCAATGCAGTGACTTTAACTTGGACTTTGATTTTCGACTTTACTGCATGCTTAACGAACATATCAAGTACTTTTAGTGCAGTAAATTGAACTTATTTTATTTTATCTTTTTTGTTATTCTATTTAATCTATTGTCTATATACTTGTTTTTTAATTTTTTTTTATGTTGTTTATCTGTCTTGTCACTTGCCATGTATATAAATTTCATTTGTTTTATATTGTCATCCTGGATGCAGTAGACTTCGACATTGAATTTAGTCTAAGCCGACGCAAAAGTAGCTGTCAATTTTACTGCATTGAATGTAGAAGTTCTAATACTCTCATGTCCATTAAATCAAAGTTGAAGTTGAAGTCACTGTATTGAATGCAGAAGAGGCTTATTGAAAAATTTATATGAGTGTTATTTAAAAATGTTTAATATATGTATATCAATTTAACTAATTATTATTAAGAGTAAAAAATTATTATTATTATTATTAATTATATTTGATGCCAAAATCATACACGTAAATGAAGATTTAATGTATGATAATGGAAGTCGAAGTTGAACGATTTTTCAAAAAAAAAAAAACCCTCTCCTTTTTTAAGAACTATAACTGAATTTCAGGACCTAAAATCAAAAATATGCTCTATTCAAGCACCACAATACCCTTCAGGCTACCTGTATTCAAAATTTCAAAGAAATTGGTCAATCAGTGTTTGCTGTACGAGGTGCATTTGGAAGCCGAAAAATCGCAATTTCGATAACTTTGACACCCTGTAAAAAGAAAACAAGGACATTTTAAAAAGTAATGCTCCATTAAGCACCACAATTCCAGTCAAAGTATCTATGTTTCAAATTTCATTGAAATCGGTTATGTAACTTCTGAAATATGTGGTGCACAAGATAGCAGATATCTCGAATCCTATAATCTTAAGTTCTATTCTATATACAGTAAAAAAAACTCTCATTAAGGCGAACTCATGTAAAACAAATTATTGTTAGAATTTAATTGTATTTTTTACGGAATTATTTCGTTAATACGAAATGAACAATCTTCTACCCATATTTATTCAATAAAACCTTAAAATTTTATTTGAAATTTTCGAATCGAGGTAGTTTTACTACATGTAGTTTATTTTTGGAAGTTTATCTTCAGAGATAAAAGATTTTAATGCTTTTTATATGCGATTACAATAATTTTTGCAACCATATAGTATTAAGTCAATTTGATGGTGGCAAGTTAAAAAGAAAAATTATTATGAGCAATTGGTAAACCTCAACTATCTGAATCTTTCCCAAATGTTTGTCTTAACAAGAGTTTACTGATGTACAGAAAAAACAACATATTTAATTTTCAATTAAAATTTTAATGTAATAAAAATACCAGTTTTTAAACAAAATAAAAAATCTCATACTCAAAAACGTATATTGGGACAGCATTTCCATAGTATTATGAAGATAATGACTACAAAATAATATACTATTCCTAATATTTGTAGAATTTGGCGTATTTTATACAATTACCCGAAAATTATACAACACCATCTCAATGTGCAGTTTTGAACTAAATCGAACATCTCTAAAATCATCTGAACAAATGTATTTAATAGCAATATAATATAAAGTACATAAGTATGTTGTTCGTTTATGGGGAGGCATTTTGTTTTTAAATATACATATATATTTGTACATAACAATGTCTATATGAATGTATATTAAGTGCACACTGATACTCAGTCCATTATGGCATCGTCTATCAGTAATTCTGACAGATATATCATCCAGTTTATCATCAGTAATCAGTTACTGGTGTATTTACTGCTGATTGAATTAATAATCAACTTGGGCAAGAGTAGCGCACTGGCTGAGACTGAGATTCGTACCGCGATCTCAAGAGCACTAGACCAACTCACCACATCCATCGAGCTGTTCAAGCCCCTTTAGGGAGAGGTGTGAACTTGAGCACTCAGACAAACTCTGTCCATTGTACTCAAATTCCCCATCTAGTCAAACTTCTTCGCCGTTCTCAGGTAACTTTTTTTCTCTCTCTCTCTCTCTTTCTCTCTATTCAATAGCATAATACATTATAAAATACATGCAGTAGTATAAAAATATTCTTTGAGAAACTTTTCAAAATGAATGAGGCCATAAATTTTATAACAAATTATTGCTTTTAATTCCATCCCAGATTAAGGGAGGTATTGAAAAGGATATATTATATTTTTTTTAATAGTATTAAGTTTTGTAATCATTTTGGTGAAAGCCCTGGCTCACTTAGAGCTGTAGTGGTATTGATGATACATTTCTAACAAAGTATTTGCATTTGTCTTGAAATCACTTTGAAGGCGTTTTGTTATCAAGCGGACTAAATACGAGGAAAAAAAATACTTCGTGGTCTTCTTGTCAGAATCGTTTTTATTTTTTCGAAGTAATTTTTTGATCTTCTCTTCCGTTATACATTATCATATAGATCTTCTACAAGGACAATTATGGTTAGGATTTTGAGCGAGGCCGAACCAACAGTCTTCAAAACAATTTACATTTTTTTTCAGCGTGTGATTAGAATCATTCATTGTCTTGTGTCCTCTCAATTTTGGCACTAACTGTACTTTTCTGTAACGATTATTTTTTGCATTTATATATCACATTAACTGTAGATTGGAAAATTGTGATTTTTTGCAAAAATATTAAAAATTAACTTAATGATAAATAAATTGGAACATTAAACATTTTTTTCATTTATCCCAATTATTTTTGTAATTGTTTGCATAATAATTGTTCATTTTTTTTTTTCACTATTTATAAAAATCACATAACGCTCATACAACATAAAGTAATTATATGGTAATATGATGATATTTAGAAAACTTTAAATAAAATGAATAAATTTACTAATTTGAAATAATAATCATAACATTCGTAACTAAATGTTACAAATAAATTAATGAAAACGACTAAATAAATATTTTGTAATAAATAACAAGAATGAAAAAAATTTATTCACTGCAAGTACTATCATCGCACTATCACACACACACATCACCCACCATCATTTGTACACATTACCACATACCGTTGTTTGTGTACAAAGCTATGCCTATATTCTACCAATTTCACATATATGCAATAATAATTGAATTTCAGAATTTTATCGAATATATACGTACCATTGAAAAAGTGTTGTTCTTTTGTAGAATTTTATGTGCATTTGTTCACATTTGAAATTTGAATGAAATTCTCACTGCAGGCAGCAGAAGCAGGCAGAAGAAGTCCAGTCCAGAAAATCAAGTTATTATGGAACTACTAAATTAAAAGGTACTTGAACTTTTATATACGTGCGTTGTATATATGGAATGGATAAAAAATGTGATAATTCGAGACTCGATACTTGCAAACGCAAACATTACATACATACTTGCCTATATGTATATATGCACATATGAATATATTTATGTAGATGAAGATGTGCATACTATTTATTTAATGTGTACGAGTATGTGAGTATACGTATGTATATGAAAGTTCAGGAAAAACAATCTAAAAATGAAAATATAAAAATTCGAAAAATAACAACAACAACAACAAGAACAACACGAACACGACGAATAACATTGAATTGGAAGGAAATTCAACTTTCCCTGCATTTTAGTTGTTTTGTTAATACATATATCAAAATCATTTTATATAATAATGAAGGGGAAATATATACCATACATACATATATGTTTTGCCTGCAGCTTTTCTTGTGTGTTACGTTTACGTTACGTTCGAAATTCCGGGTTCTAGTTCTTTAGTCTCTACTATAGTTGGTTGGTCTGCGGTTTTTGTTATAATAGTATTATAGTTCTGTTCTGGTTCTGTCCTCAAAGAGAACTGGTGCGGTTTCCTTCATTATTACATTTGCTGCATTTGCTGCATCAATTCAAATTCGAAAAAAAAAACAAAAAGAAAAACAATTTTTTTTTTGTTAAAATCACACATTCTTTTTTTTTAATCAGTTTGCTAACTGCTAGTTATAAGAAGTTATCTTCCAAGTTCTACAATTCTTCTGGTTCGTTGGTGCAGTTTAATTCGTATATAATGCACTTAATATAGATTTGGTGGATAATGGAAAAAAAAAGAAGAAAAGAACATAATTTCATTTTTGTGCAATTAAAATTGTGAAAATTATAAATCATAGAATTATTATTGTGTTCAGTATTATTGTGTTAACTGAAGAAAATTCAATTCAATTTTATATATATGTACATATATAAATTTATCAATTTATTTAATTTAATTAAATAATAATCGGCTTAATATTAATCGTTTGTTATTTTACTTACACAAAAAAAAAAGGGATTTTTTTTTGTATTTTAAAAGTCGTTAAACTCCATGCAGCAGTCTAGATATATGTAATACGAATGGGCGGTTGTGGATAGTTATTGTACACCACACGTTCAAGAAGGGGTGATAAGTTTCAGTGGCTCGAAATGTTACTTTTCAAATGATAAAGTTTTTAAGAGAAATAAAACAAAAAGAAATAAGAAACTAGTGCGATCATATAGTAAAACTTATAGGAATTATAGTTATCATAATCTAATTTTTTATGATGTACGATATTACGTACATAATCTCTGTGTTGTTCAGGGACAAAAAAGTTAGAAGTGAAAAAAATTAAAAAAAAATAAAAATAACAAAAAAAATGAATGATCGAAAATAATATGTGAATGAGTCAGAATATATTATAGAATTTTTATGTTCTTTTCATGATATGTAATTGTGCAGTTGTATATGTATTCAAAGTATATCTCTCACGATATTGTAGATTAATATTATGAATACACATCATCATATATTATGTATAGATAAGTGTGTATATTTACGAGTTGAGTTGAGTATATAGTGTATAGAGTGTTTTAGTTGCAAATGTGCATACAAAATTAACGTATAAAATATATATACATACCTACATATATGACTGGATGGATATATGCTACATTACGTATTGTTAATGTGATTGTGCAGTATAGTGCTGTTCCTTTCCTATATTCTCCCAGTATATAAAAAAAAAAAAAATAGATTAGAAATTCTCGATATATATAGTACCTATATAAATTCTATGCATGGTTGTATGAAGAAGGGTCGGTGCCGGTGGTGGTCGTCGTTGTACAATAAAATATTATTATCCTACCTACTACACCCTAAAAAAAAAAATTCATATTTTTCCTTTGTGTACATAAAAAAAAAAAAAGGATAAAGTCAAATCTAAAAAAAATTCTGTAAGAATTTGAATTGAACACTATATAGTCTTCAGAGTGCGGATACACAACATACGTGAATATTGTTGTATTTTTTTTTTGTTTTTTTTTTGAAAAACTTGAAGAGAAAAGAAAATTTTTTGTTCTTGAATACGAACGACAAACAACGACCAAACCCACCCATCATCATCATCATCATCATCATCATCATTACACCTCATCGTCATCACCACAAATTTTACAACTCGCCCTCTATGCATGCATATACTCATCGTATCATCGTATGTATTTATAGTAAATCTTGTCGCAGCAGTCAGTTGTAGTGTCGCGTATATAACATATAGTATTTTTAATATTCAAATAAATTTTTTTTTTTTTTAATTTTAACTTATAAATTGTAAATTGACTGTACACATTTACATATTACTATATGCTATGTTTATGTATGTACGGTGGTAATATATGCTTTTAATCGCATTTTTAACTATATATATATACATATATTTGTATTGTACTGTGGTGTATTGTGTTGCATTTATATGTACATACACGATTGTATGTACGTACGATTATTACATATTTTCTATGCTCGCTATTTAGAAAGATACTGTGTACTGTGTGTAATTCTTTCTGTCTCTATGTGATTTTTACTACACAAATACAACAGACAGCAGAATGTTCTTTCTTGGTTCTAATGCAGTGTGATACGATATCGAAAATTTAAGCATACTATTCTTAATTCTACATACGATATTCAGTCCGGTCGGTGCTAAAAGAAATCAATAAAAATGTTAAAATAAAACCAAAAAAAAAAAGACACAAAATACACTAAAAACAATAAATGGAGAAAAAAGGGAAATTTGTATGAGTCATACACGATAAAAAAAAAGTTCTGTTTTTATTTTTTATTTTTTTTTAGTATTTCGAATGTGTGTACACATATGATACGAATACGAATTAATGTTTGTATGTAAGATGATGTATTACATACAAGTACAAGAAGTATCTTTACACTTTTATATGAACAAGTAAAAACGGATATTTTGTAAAACAATAAAAAGCCATTAATTTTATAAATTTCAAAAAAAAAAAAAAAATAAATAAAAGAAAAAATTTCAAATATTAAAAAGTTATAAAACTTATAAGAAGAATAATGGATTTCGAAATGATGATGGATAAATCATTTTTATCGTCCTTATGTACGTATTTATAATGATTTTTTTTTTCTAGATTTTTAGTTCACAATCTTATAAAATATTGTTTTTTCTTTAACTTGAGAAATTCTTACAATAAAAACTTATCGAATTTTGATCAAATTTAATTTAAAATTTTTTTAAGAAATCAAAATCAAAATAAAAAAAAAAAAACGTTAAAAAATATTTCATTTTTTAAATAAAAAATTTGATTTAACGTTATCTAATATGTTTTAATAGGTACGGGCGATGGAACAACGATTGAGTGAATGGCCAAAGACGACGACAACACATTCATCGAATTCACCATTACACCATCAACAACAACAGCAGCAACAACAACAACAACAACAACAGCAACTTCAATCCGTCGGTGCCAATAATTCTTCAATAGTTCTTCCAACAACAGATGCTGAGAAAACAATAACGAATTTAGAAATTCAAGTTGAAGAACAAAGGCAATTACGTTTACAGGATGCTAAACAAGTTGAAGCTAAAGCAGCAAAAATAAAAGAATGGGTCACAAATAAATTACGTGAATTAGAAGAACAAAATCAATTATTACGTGAACAGAATTTAAAGTGCAATCAGCAATTAGAATTATTAAAAAATCATATAGCGGCTAATTCGAATCGTTACAGTAGTAATATACAACAACAACAACAACCAATACGAAATAGTTTAAGCTTAGACGTACAAGAATTTAATAGTGGTAGTGGCAGTAATTTAGCAGTAGCAGCATCAGCAGTAGATTGTAGTAGACGTCGCAGTGAATCATTAGATCCACCCGATATTCGAACACTTCCATCATCAAATCATCTTTTACATCATCATCATCATCATCAGCATCGACAAAATCTAGCAATGGAATCATCACAAGAATTAGAACGTGATTTAGTGGCAGCAGTTGATGAACTTAATATTGCTCCAATCGTAACAACAAGAAGCCCAACAAATTCAGATACTGATGCCGCCCATGATTATGCTGAAATTTATACACCATCAAGGGAAAAACTTCCTGTATGGATGAAAAATAATAATAATTCTCAATTTATGACAGTTAATAGCGGAACAACATGTTCTACTGTAACAGCAACTAATGATTTAGTTGGCGACACGATAATCAGGCCTCCCACACCTCCTCTTCATAGATTTCCTAGCTGGGAGGCAAAAATTTATCAAGTAGCTAACGACGGACTGGCACCAGGCGACGATGTCGACGGGCAAGACTCGACAACAAGTGCCGGAGGAGAAGGTGGTGGTGGCGGTGGTAGTCATGCAGGAATATCTACCCGAACTCAAACTGCCAGTGGCGGATTCTGTGATATTAGTGTGCCTGTATATGCTACAGTAAAAGGGGTATGTACTCATGTATGTAGTAGTAATATAGTTGTCTAGTAGTGCTTAAAGAATAACAAATAAATCAAAAACTCCAATTTATGGAACATAATATTTATCTTTTCATTTTTTTGCTTTTTGAATATATTTTTTTTTAGCGCGCTTCTCAAATACGCTCCATACCATTTACGGGTGATTCAAGCGATGATTCTAGCGATGGAGAAGAGCACGTTGTAATGATGACTCATAATTCTCATAATTCTTCCAGTACAGATAATACAGAAACTAGCACATCAGGTAGTGCTTCAAGTCCTTCGAAAAGTTTAAAAACCTCATCTAGTTTAAGTCCGGCTAAACGTAGTGGATCAGAAAGTCCAAAAAATAAAACGAGAGGTATCAAAGACAATTTGACATAATATTTGAATTGAATTGATTTTATTACAGTTTATTATTATTATTATTATTATTATTATTATTATGATTGTGTTTTTATATTCTACGCGTGTGATCTCTTCAATTTTTAATAAATATTTTCTCATTGCACACATACCGATATTCTGATCTGATACAGAAATGCTGTTTTCACTTTGAAACTTTTTGGATTTGCTGTTTTATTTTCATTTTGTTTTGTTTTTAATTTGAATTTGAATTTAGTATTCAACCAGTGACTGCATGGCGTGGTGTAATATTTAAGTATTTAATCTAAATAAACAAATTTTTTTCAATATTTGCTTATTTTTTTATTAAGAATTTTTTATATCATTACTTTCCAAATATTTTATTCTTATCAGCAAGAAAAGAAAATATGTATTTTTCAAGTACTTAAAGCTTATTAAAAACGAAGTGACTATGCGTGACTATCTTATGCGTGGATTATTTTCCATTGAAATTCTTGCCTAAATTCTATAGATTTGTAACAATTTTTTTTTGATTTATTACTTTTATTTCTTAAAAAACTCGGTATCTAAATACTCGTCGTATGCAGATACATACATAATGTTTCTTCGACAACAACATTAACAAATTCATAATTCTGTCAATTTTAATTTCATGTCAAAAAATAAAGGAAACGAGTGGAAACATGAGTGTATGTTTTAATTATGATTTAATTATAAATAAAATTATAAATATGCTTGCAGTTTTTGGATTGTACGTACGTATGTATACTTTGTATTTTGTGTATACTTTGCATTTGCTGCTGCCTTCACTACACATTTTGGCAAAAAAAAAATGTATTTTTGTGTGTAAAAGCTATCCTTCTATTCTAATAAATGAGGATATAAAAACATTTTTTTTATTTTTGATTTCATATTAAATTTTCAAATTTGAAATTTTGGCAAAAAAGTAATTTCAGACACTTCATTTGAATCAGGCATGTCCGATGATTACGCAATACCACCGGATGCAATATCGGAATCAACATGTATGGATGCATCAATGCCTTCACTTTTAATGAGAGCTTCGTATGCAGATTCACCAAACAAAAAATTAGAATCTCTTGAAAAAGTAAAAATATACAATTTTCAATTTTTTTAATTACAAAAATGTTTTTTTTTTTTTTCTTTCTAATTTTTAATCATTTTTAATACTTTTGTAATTTCATTTTTTCAGGTTGGTCATCTAGCTAAATTAGGTGGTAAATTGAAAACATGGAGGAAAAGATGGTTCGTTCTAAAGAATGGCACACTAACGTATTGGAAAAGTCAACATGATATTAATAGAAAACCGCAAGGACAAATTATATTAGATGAAGCATGTCGTATTAGTCGAGCAGATGGTGCTTCAACATTTGAAATTGATACAGGGAAAAAAATCTATTATTTAACAGCTGATTCGAATGCAACAATGGACGATTGGATAAGAGTTCTTCAGAATGTACAACGTAGAAATGCAACAAAATTATTATTGAGCAGAGAAGATCAAAAACCAACTGTTCAAGGCTGGGCAACAAAAGTTAAAAATGGTCATGCGAAAAAATGTTGGTGTGTTCTATTAGGAAAAATGTTTTTATACTTTAAAGCTCCAGGAGAAGCGGTAAGAAATAAATAAATAAATTTGTTATTTTGATGATGGATTTGAATTTTAATTCATTATTTTATTATTTCATTTTCGTTTCAATTTTTCTTCCAATTCAAGAATCCTCTTGGACAAATAAATATGAGAGATGCACGAGTAGAAGAAGTTGAACATGTATCTGATTCTGATTCAGAAGAACGAGAAGATGCTGCACAAAGTCAAGCACGTTTAACTGTTGCAATTTATCCGGCACATCAAGGTCCTACTTATCTAATATTACCCGGTAAACAAGAAAGAGATAATTGGTTATATCATTTAACTGTGGTTTCGGGTGGTGGACCAAATGCTGGAACACAATATGAACAATTAGTTCAAAAATTAATGGAGACTGATGGAGATCCCAGTAAATATACTTTATAATCTATCATTTTAATTAATTAAATATTGATTTATTTTTTTTTATTTTATTTTATTTTTAGATTGTGTACTTTGGAGACATCCAATACTTTTACATTCAAAAGAAATAATTACCTCAGCATTATCATCATTACATTCTGAAATGTTACAAACCGAAGCTATAAAATTATTTAAAGTATAAATATTTGAAATATTTTTTATTATCTATAATTTTTGTTTGAAATTTTATTTATGATCAGTTTTTTAGTGCAAGCTTAAATAGAGCTTAACAGCTAAACTCGTAATGAGGCTAACGCTTGAACTTAAACCATTGACAGACATCTGATAAATTTATCAATATTTATTTAAAAATTAATAAATTTATAAACCTCACGCTGACTGGATTACTTGATATTACGCTTATGCCAGACAGCATGTGTGCTATCTAGTCTAGTCTAGTCTACGTACGATGATACCTTTACTAGATGTCTGTCGATGGCTTTTTTGCTTGATTTTTCTGGGTTTTTTTTCCATTTTGAGCACTATGACTAAACATACCATCAACGATTGTCTACCTTGAATTTGGTGTATTACATTGTGAATTTTAAACGTTAAATTTAAATTTAAATAAACATCGTGTCAGTTTTCAAAGCATTTTTTGATATTTTCGACATCCAAAAAGAAGATACACTTATTTCTTCGTTATTATTATTAAAATTAAATTTTTAATGTTAAAAATTCAAATTATAGAATATGGAAAGTATAAAAATCCTATTATAAAATCATTCCTTGAGATTACACATCCCAACGATACAAAAAGACACAAGATTAATTATTTTTTCTTTAATACAATTGGAAACAATTGTTTCACTAAAATCATCATCGAAGACATTTGGTATTTGAAGTTTTACTGAGCCTATACGGTAGTTAAATTTCAACATTGTTCAAACACGACAGGCACAGCAATTTTCTGCTTTGATACTTCTGCTGTCATTGTGTCAGCATTCATTTATAAAGTGCTAAACGATATGCTGATTGTTGTAGATTGCTGCTAGCCGCTTTGATTGTGTTTAGCGCCTAAAAAATTTTTATATTAATTAAGCCTGAGTTAAAATATTTAAGTTAGCTTGAGCTCGCATTGAAAAACTGTCTCTTATCAATGAATTGAATTGATTATCGTTTTGTTTTTTTTTAATTCATTATTTTTCTAAATTTTATCTCAATTTCTCATTTCTTATCAGTGCTGTCAACTATTTATGTCGGTTGCTGTTAATCAACCCGGTATCGATTATCATGTGGTATTGGCACAGAATGCATTACAACAGTGTCTTGATATGCCAGAATTACAAACAGAATTAATATGTGCATTAATTAAGCAAACATCTAGACATACAGGACAAAAATTAGGTGTTGGGGTCCAGGTAAACAAGAAGCTGGGCAAGCAAACGCGCGTAAGTTTTTAGTTTGCACGCTTAAATGTTGTTTGTTGTTTTTATAATTAATTTAAAATAATTAATAATACATAATTGTTTGATCATCATCGAATTTATGTAAAATGTGAATCACAAAAATCATTTTAAATATTCTCTTTTAGTTTAGTTAAAGTGTTTTTCTTTTATAGTTTTTACTTTTTTTAGTATTTTCTTTTTTTTTTTTTTTTGGTTTCAAACATTTTTAAATAATAATAATTATAGTTTAAAGATCATTTTAAATATAGATAAATACATTATATAACGTACGTATAGGTAAAACCTTTTAGGATATTAATTGTAACCGAATGTATGTATTCTAAATAATTAAATATTTTACTTAAATGATGATAAATGAGTGTAAAAATCTCATATTCATTCATGTATAAAATTGAATTTAAAAATACAATGATTTTCTTTTACATTTTCTTATGCTGATTCTACATTCAATGCAGTGATTTCAACTTCAACTTCTATTTAATGGATGTATTAGAACTTCACATTCAATGCAGTAGACTTGACAACTACATTTTACAATTTCAGAGCGTAAAATTCAAATAAATTGTTTCTTATTATGTTGCGCATACAGCAAGCGTAGCGTAATTTGAACCATACGCTATGTTTGAATTTATATGCGCGTAACGCTCAGTTCCGCTACGCTCTTAGTCTACGCGCGGCCTTAAGCATGCTGTGAAGTCGAATGTCAAAGCCCAAGTCGAAGCCACTGCATTGAATGTGAAGGCGGCGTTATTATTATTATTATTATTATTATTATTATTCATATTACGAATATTATCACATAATTTTTTTTTATAATATCTACAATCAATTATGTGAATTTTTTTAAAAAAAAAATTTATTTACAGTAAAGTCTCTTTCTAATGAACTCGCATGCTGCATGCACCACAGATAAACATTTTCATTATAGATAAAATTCGTTAGATTTTTAAATTTAAACACAGATTTTAAAAATTCAAGATTTTCGCCACAATTTAGTTGTTCATAAGTTTCATAAATTCAAATTTGCCAATAGAGAAGTTAAAATAAAAACAATCTTACAAGAAAATGCTATGCGTAAGTTCAGCAAGTTTTTTCAACTGCTTTCACTGTGAACTAGAAAAACAAGAATAAGAAGAATAAATGTATTGCCATTGTCATGTGATTTTTTTTTAATTTTTTCGATGTACGTGAATGTAAATTAGAAAATAAAATGAACAAAAATATAGTGTCAGATTTCATATAAGTGCAAATAATTTTGTCGACAAGTTGACTTGGATGGTTTCACATGTTTGCAATATTGCGCGGCGCAAACAACATTGAATTTATGAGAGTTGTTCTCTTATACAGTATTTAGTAAAATTTTCTTTCAATTTATTCAACAAAAATTCATAATTGCTTTTATGATGAAGCATCACAATAATTTTATGATCGAAAATGCATCATTGTTTTAAAAAAAAAAAATCAAATATGCAATGATTAAGCACTACATCACTTATCGGTAAAGACCGACGATAGATCGCTAAAATCATCATCATGGAATCATGGTTTAACACACACGGCAGAAGCTGCAACGACAATTCATAGAAAGAAACTCTCTTACATTATATTTGCTCTTGGTAAGCTTTTTACTCAAAGACCTTGCAGAGGTCTATGTATTACGTTGTCTGATTTACTACATAAACAAGACAAAATGGCTATAGTCTAGAATAAAACAATCAACATCTACGAATTTGTGGTAACAAAACGGCACGCAAAGTGCTAATTGTGTTTCTAGGAACTGAAACGAACTGTCCCTGCAACCAACCAACCAACCAACCACGCACTATATTTTGAAAATCAAATCAAATCAAATCAAATTGAAATGGCTTTGGAATATATTTTCCAAATAATTTAAAATCATTCAAAATCTACGTTAAACATCACATCTTCTTCTTAAAGTTCCACTCCACTACGGAGGTTTGTAATCGTCTCGTCCATCTTCTCTCTGTCTGCTGTTAACCTAAATAATTGATGAGCTGGGCAGTTGAACCAATCCGATAAATTCCTTAACCAAGATACTTTTCTTCTTACTCTGCTAAAAATACATCAAATAATGAAAAAAGACGTAACTCGTGATAGACAAAGCGTATATAAAAATACGCAAAATTAACACGAAATAAAAACGAAATTCAATTGAAATTCAAGTCAATAATAATTCGTTGTAAAGGGATTGCTTTTTATGTAACACTAAATCTTTTGTTTTGTCTGTTAAAAGGCGAATTCGTTAAAAGTAAAAAATTCGCAAATAAGAAGATAATTTTCAAAACGAAATCTTGTGTAAATGCGAACAGTTCTATTCGTTATGGAAAAAAAAATTTCAACTAAACGGGGAGTTCGTTATAAAGAGGTTTTACTGGATTTGATTTTTTTTTTTTTTTTTTTTTTTGAATTTTATAATTTTTATGCTCCAAGCCTGTACTGTAGCTTTTTTATTTTTTGATTTTATATAATATGCTGGGTTTTTTTCTTTGCTAGAATATATAGCTTCAATAATTGTATTATAAAAATATACAAAACAAAATATGCAAAAATTATGATTATAATATAAAGATCAACTATAAAAATATACACAAATCTAAATATGAAAAAAAAAACACATAAATTATTTTACTGCAGTGTGTATTTATCAAATACATATAATACATATACAGTAGATATATATACACATACATATAAAAATAGCTCGTTGTTGTTAGTAAAATTTCATTCATTTTATTTTTTATTTCCTTCAATATTTATTCTCTTATTCAATACTGAAAAAATTTTCTTTTGTTAGTTGTTATATGTATTTGAATTTTTAGTTTTGGATGAGTTTCAAAACGTTAAAAAATGTGTTGTGCTGTGATTCAGCTTCGATGCAAAACTTGTACAATATCACTCACTGCTGATATTATTGTTTCCGTTTTATGTATTTTGCCTCATTTACAACCCAAAGTGGATTTCATGTCAAAGTAGACGATATTCACTATTCACTATAGGAAAAATTGAGAATTGGTACTACACTGCTTTCAAAACTTTCAATATAATTTCTCTATTTCCAGTGTCAAACTAGAAATAGATTTATGCCCCTATTCTGACAAAAATATGTGATAGGTTATAAGTCATAAGTTCGTCATAAGAGTTTGGTAAATCACAAATTGTGACTTTTTGTATTCCGCGGTAAAAAGTCACAACATGCCAGAGTCATAAAATTGTGATGTGCTATTTCAGTCGTCACAAGAATAATTTGAAGGTTATGTGAAAAATATAAAATATAACATTTTCTTGAAAAAAATTTAAAGTTTCAAATTCACCACTAAGAGGTGAAATTTTTGTGATTTTTCTTGTGATTACTTATTCAGAATACGAAACAGCTGATTAATCACAAGAAAGCCAGTCACAATTTCATTTCACTTGTCACTTGTCACTTGTGATGAGTCACAATCCTAGAATAAGGGCATAATCTCACTCTGACTCTGGTCAAAATACAGAATTTCTCATGTGAAAATGAAGGAGGTATGAAAAATCCACTATGGTGTGAAATCCACCTTGGATTGTAAATGAGGCATTAAGAAAATAATTATCGATGCACTTTGAGCAGTTGCTTAACTGATGTAAATCGTTAAAAATACGTTCCTCGAATACAATACGTAGTTAAACTTTGATTATCGTCACAAATATTTTTTGTTCAGTTGTTAACGTTCTGAAATTTTTCAAACGTTTTGAAATTCATCCTTTTCATTTATTAAAAGCAAAAGCATAAACAAAATGTAAAATATTGGAATGTTGGACGTTTTTTCATAATAAAATAAAATTTATATTCTAAGTGTTAATGCTTTTCTGCATAATTTATAGTTTTCCTTCTGTTTTTTTTTTTTGTATTGCATTGAAAAATATATTTATCTATATATTTTTAGTTTTTCTTTAAATACTATGCTTATTTTTTTTTTTTTGTTTTGTCATAGATACTCATAATATCCGCTTAATATCAAATCAATTGTACGATTTATTATTGTATATGTTTAGAATAATAATTGTTATGATTGAACGAAAAATATAAAAATAAATTGGAAAAGTATTTCCACTTGAACTACTCCAATTCAAACACAAAAAACGAATCAAGCATTAAAATACATATTCGCTTAGATAATAAATTATTTTGCATGTATACATATTTATTTTACTCGATGAAATTATATATACGTATGCATTCAAGTCCTAGACACATCGAAATCGTATTCAGATTTTTTTTTTTTTAATTTCGAACTCAAAATCGAGAAATGGAACGAAGCTGATTGGACGAGTTTTAAATTATAATAGCGCGATACTATATACAGCCATCGAAATTAATTTTGATCCATTTCATTAAAAAAAAATATTAACCATCAAAACTTTGAATACTTCATAGTAAGAATTATCCTTGTAATTTATAGCTCACTTTTCATCAAAATGAAAGAAAGACTACGATGATTATAAACGTCCATCTCTCTTAAAAAAGATAAATTCAATGAGAATATAATTGAATTTCGATTACCGTATGTGCATGACCTGTTACAACTTCGCGACGAGAATATTTTAATTTTTCCAGTATTCTTCAAGTCGCGTTCTCGCCCCGAATGCATCGTAAACTGCTGTTATCGTTAAGTTTGGAAGCATGTTACGAAATTTATTTGTCGTCAGAGCAGGTTTTACGTCATTGTAAATTACGTCATTTGCACTAAACCATTGTAGACGGCACCAATTCAATGATTATTCATTTGCCGTCTATCACCACTAATTAATGATGATCATTGAAAAATAAAAAAATGATCATTAACGTCTTCATTCTAACTTCATGGCAGTGAGTTCGAGTGAAGTTTCAGCAACTTCATTCAGCGACGAATGAAGATGGTGAACTGAAAAGTTCTATTGATGAAAAAATGACAGCAAAAATCAAGATGTACAAATTATAATAATCTAAAATTGGCTGTAAAAATTAAAATTGTCAGTCTGAATGATCATTAATAAGGAATAAGAATAAAAATGATTGTTGAATTGATCTCAAATCACCTTTTCGCATCATTTTAAATTAAATAGAAAGCGTCTAAGGCCGCGCACAGACTAAGAGCGTAGCGTAGCGTAAATTTCAGAGCGTAAAATTCAAATAAATTGTTTCTTATTATGTTGCGCATATACAGCAAGCGTAGCGTAGTTTGAACCATACGCTATGTTTGAATTTATACGCGCTTAATGCTCAGTTACGCTACGCTCTTAATCCGCACGCGGCCTAAAATGATACACGATGAAATTTCTAGTTTCCGGTTCCAGTTTTCTGTTTCAAAAACAGCAGTAGTTGCTGTGGTGATGATTTCAAATACCAAATTTCATGAAATTATGTGATTTCGATCTCGGTGTGTCTAGCACTTTATTCATATCAGAACAGAAGTACATATCTGAATGTTAATGTGAATATATGTAAAAATATTTGCGTAATTTATGCAGTAGAGCTACTTATTGTAAATAGCATATTTCACTTACACATTATGTCCATCATTCCAAATTATTTAAAAAAAAAAAAATGAAAAAAAAATATTAATTTTCTAAAAAAAAAATGTGAAAATAAAACACAAGAAAAGAAAATCAATTTTCGAAATGAATGAATTTTTACAGCAATTATTATTGTGCGCTACGCAGAGTTTATTTACTTGCGATACACAACAAGGCAGTGCAACACAGGCTAATGGGAGCTCCCCAACATCCATACAGGTAGGAGGATGTTCGGGTGATTAATAATTGTTTTCCACAATTTATAAATACACAATTTTAAAATATTCCACCATATTTTTTTAATTAAAAATGCAATAATTCTAATTTTTTATTATTAATTTCTCTTCAAATTATAATTCATTATATGCATTGCTAAAAAATAGAAAAAAATAAATAAAATATATTAAAAATTTCTTAATGAAAATTTCAAAATTGAATAAGAAGAATTTGAAAAAAAAAATGAAAATTTGTATTTTTTTTTTATAGGCACCTCCACCACCTCCTATAATTGATTGTAAATCAAATCCTCCTGCATACACATTCGTCCAAGGTTGGCAATTATTGGCTTTAGCTGTTTCATTATTTGTTCCAAAAAATAATCGTCTTTTATGGTATTTAAAATTGCATTTATCACGTAATGCTGATTCAAAAACCGAAACTGGTAAATATGCTGCATACTGTGAACGTGCCTTAGAGAGAACATTACAGAATGGTGGACGAGAAACAAAACCATCACGAATGGAAGTACTTTCAATTTTATTGAAAAATCCATATCATCATTCATTGCCTCATGCAATTCCAGTTCATATGATGAATGGAACATATCAGGTACAATGAAATTTTATAAAAGATTTAAAAACAAATAACCAGCTGCATACATAACATCAAAATGAATGATAGCAAAATAATAAAAAATTAAATTTCAATTTTAGGTAATATCTTTCGATGGTTCGACAACAATCGAAGAATTTCATACAACATTGGCACAAGAAATCGGATGTAGAGATGCATCAAATGGTTTTTGTTTATTCAGTGATGATCCAATTGAAAAAGACTTGGAACATTATTTAGATCCGCAAGCGAAATTATGTGATGTAATTTCGAAATGGGAGACTGCTTTAAGAGAGAAAGGATCTGGAAAATTTGAAAATTCACGTGTCATTCAACTTACATACAAGAATAGATTATACTGGAAACATTCGATAAAATTTGAAACTGATAAAGAAAAACTTTTACTTTGCTATCAAATTAATCAGCAAATTGTACAGGGAAGATTTCCACTCTCAAAAGATCTAGCTTTAGAATTAGCCTCATTAATGTCACAAATAGATATGGGCGATTACTCACCAGAAAAATCAAAAGGCTCAGGAAATACTTCAGCCTCTCTACAGGCATTAGATAAATTTTATCCATATAGGTACAGAGAAGCTTTTACCGCTGAACAATTAAAAGAAATTCAAGAACTTTTGGTATCGAAATGGATTCTACTGAAAGGTCGATCTACTTTAGATTGTATTCGAATTTATTTGACATGCTGTCGTAAATGGCCGTTCTTCGGTGCATCACTATTTCAAGCGAAACCTCGTCATTCTGATCAAGCGATGGCCTGGCTAGCTGTCTCAGAAGATGCTCTTAATGTTTTAGAGCTGTCATCGATGGCACCAATAGCTCGATACCCGTACACATCAGTTATGACATTCGGTGGCTGTCAAGATGATTTTATGTTAGTTGTCAGTACAGATGATAATTTATCGACAGGCAATAATGAACAAAAATTATTGTTCGCCATGAGTAAGCCAAAAATTTTAGAAATCACACTTCTTATTGCCGATTACATGAACGTTTTGGGTCACGCATTGCCCGGAACACCACAAATGAATACATTGACACGTAACGGTTCACATCGTAGTTTACGATCAAAACCAACACATGGTAGCGGCGCCAGTGGCGGAGCATCAACAAATGCAACAACAACTGCTCACAATACACTAAATTCACATGGTACACACACATTAAATTCACAGCATTCACATACATTGAATTCATCACATTACGGAAGCGGAAGCGGTAGCGGTAGTCATCAGAATACAATGAGCTCATCACATGGCGGACAGCCAGATATTTTAAAAAGTACACCAGATCATCAAAGAATTAAACTATAAATTAAGTAGAAGAAAAAAAAAAAAATAAAGTAAAAATTTTCATACAAAGTAAAAAAAAAAAACAAAATATTACAAAAACAGGTATGTAGAAATAAAAAAGAAAATCTGATAAAGATTATTTTCGATCTACTCATTCGATTCAATATACCATTCACATCATTAAAAGTTATTTTTATCATTTTCACATGTCATTTATACGTACTACGGTACTACATAGAAAATATCTAGTCACATCGACTAACAAAATGATTCAATGACCGCCAACGATATCATTATGTGTTATTGTTTACATTCTACATGCTCGTATTCGTACATACGAGGATACAAGTTAATACAAACGGCATCATTTTGTAAAATAAATTATTTTTTATTTGTAAAACAAGAAAAAAAAAATGAAACAAAACAAATAAAAACTATAAAAATATTTTATTAGATACATAAAATTGATGGCGATAAGTAAAATAATACAAAAACAAACAGAAACGAATAAATAAACAATAAAAACAAAAGTAAATAATTCAAATTTTACGCTATAATAAATCAAATCTAAATCAAAATGAAATTATATTGCATACGTACATGTGAGTTTGTGTGTATGTGTGTGTGTTAATATGTGTGTATGTGTGTATGTATCTTAAAATTTAAAAAAAATTGAAAACAATTTTGTAAATTTTTCAAATTTTACTTGTAAGATATTTTCATTCATATTTTACTCGTTCAATTATTTAATTTCAAATTAAATGAAATTATGCGCAAAGAATGATAAAAATTATTTCTGTACAATATTTTCATTCATACGAGTACGTGATACATTACATTTATCTACACAGCTATCAGTGGCGGCTCGTGACCGAAATTTATAATGGAGCTAATTTTCTTGTGAGTTTCCACTCCACCCAAAAGTTTCTGTTAACTGAAAAGAGCGTTAACCGATATTGAATGATAGACTTTCCCAGAATATTATTTTTTGGAAAATACATACATAAATTATTATGTATTTCGGCCTTCTTTCAAAATTGACAAACTTCATAAAAATAAAACGTTAAAAAATACTTAACAAAATATTTTGATAATATAATAAATATCTTTGAAAAAAATAAACAACTCAACAACAGTTCATAAACATAAAAATATTGATTTGTATCATTTGTATACAATTTTACATTTCATCTATAAAAATATTCGGCATATCGACATTTCCGTTGAGCAGTAAATTCGACTCATAATAAGTACTGTGCAAATTTCAGAAATGTTTTAACAAATTCTATTAACTTAACATTCTGCTAACTTTCGCATAAAAATTTTCAAAAAGAAAAATGTATTTTGTATGAAATCTAGTATATAGAATGTAAAATTGATAGAATTTGATAACGCACGATCATCAGAACAGATACCAGAATAACTGCATACTAATAGTATATTATGATACATTTGTTGCTAGATAAACAAAAAGAAAAAAAGGGGAAAAAAAAATATAAAAATAAAAATTAAAAAAAAAAAAAAATACAAATAAAACACAGCACACAAAAACTACATAACATCCACGAATATTTTACGTGATTTTACTTATAGGAATTTCGTATTATCTAAAGAAACAAAATGATAATATCGAAAAAAATAAAATGTTTTTTTTTTTTTTTTTCAAAAAAAAGTAAAAAATGTAAAACAAAAAATGAAAAAAAAAAATGATGTATGTAATTGTAGAATTTAATATAAAAAAAAAAAAATTCTTTTTTATATGGGATATTATACTGTATATTTAGACAAAACACTTGTAATTTTTTTTTTTTTTGTAGTTACTAAATATGAGCGAAAAATATTATGGTGAACAAGAAAAAAAATATTAATACTAATAATAATATTATATAATAAATGTAGTTAGTGTGTACATATATATATACAATATTATTATTATATAGACACTTTATATATTACGTATATATTATATGTATGTATTTAAATTATATTTAAATTATATAAGTATACTAAATAATATGTAATCAGAAAAACTAGGAAAAAAATAATAATAATAATAATAATGAAATTAAATGTAACAAAATATATCTACATATATAAATAACATACATACATATTACAATAATTATAATGAGGACTATAATAATGGTAGTAAAATGGTAGCGGTAGGTATTATTAGTGGAAATTTAATATAACTAAATAACAAATATATTTTTTTTTTTTATTTATTTATATTTTTATTTTGAGATATTGGTTTTATTTCTTTTTCATTTGATCATATATCATTTTTTAACCGATCTTTCTTATACTATTTAATTGCCATCAAAAAATATTGTGCAACTGATCGATTAACTATTGTATTTAGAGTCAGTTTTACAGTGTGATTTTTAGTTGAGGTGAAATACCAATGTGTGACTTAAAAATTCATTCCTATAGATAATAAGAGACTAATATGCCCTTATTCTAGTATTGTGACTTATCACAAGTCATAACGAAATTGTGGTGACTGGCTTTCTTGTGATTAATCAGCTGTTTTGTATTCTGAATAGTGATATCGGCTGTTATTAAAAATATCGATTAATCGACTAAAGCCGACTAAATGATGGAAAATATCATTGACTAATAAATATCGATCGAAAAATATCAAATAATCAACTAAATTTAATCATTCACAATTTAAATGAAGCTTTGCTGAGAAATATAAGTGTGCACACACAATTTAAAATAGAAAATAATATCGGTTCTGTAACTCACAAATAATCACAGAAAAATAGGTGAATATTTACTTAAAATAAAAATATACAAATAATTTTAGATACATATTTTACATTTTATCTTCGATTTATTTTTACAAAAATTTTTGTACGTAATATGTAATTCAATGTATAAAATGTAATATGTTATGTATGTGTAGATATATACAAAACTTAAAAGTTAATATTGTAATCAAAATTTCACTCCGTAATTAATAATCAATAATAAAATTAAAATTAAAAATTTTAAAAATCCACACTAAATCAAACTTTCAGAATAATTGTTCTACGTTAATTTAATTTAAATGTTACAACTGTTGTTTCATTTTCATAAATTCCTGTCCAATTGCAAACTTACCATACCAATTATCTATCGAGTGTTACAGAAACAGAAGAACTCTACTAGTAGAGTTTAGCGATTGAAAATCATAATACGTCACAGAATTGAGAAATTTCTCTATCGAGTTACAGAAACGCACCACTGAACAGGCATTACAATTCCATTTTAAATTGTATTTAAAAATAAAAAAACACGGAAAAATAAGTAAATAAATTTATATTACTGTTTCTTCATTTTATTCGCTATAACAAAAATAAATAAAAATTATAATAATTATAACCAAAAGTATAATAGAAAAATCATTTTATAATTCAAAAACTTAATGGACATGGAATGGAATGAAATGATGAAATAGGACGGCAATTCTTAAAACAAACAGTGTGTGTTGATGCTATTGAAATTCGAAACTCACCAGAGGTTCGATTCTCGTTTTGTGAAAATGAGAATGAAAATACTTTTCTTCAGTGATAATTGCAATTAGGATTTTTAAACAAGGATGGGAAAAATAGAAATAATTAGAAACAAGGATAGAAAAAAATTACTACAAATATGTAAAGTCTGATGCATATAAAAATCAATCAGAAAAGAATCAATTAGAGAAGCAATGAATCAATTAATCGATATACCGGTAATTACTAGAGTTTAATCGACTAATTTAGTCAATCGATTATCATCCGACATCACTAATTTTGAATAATAATAATAATAATCAGAAGAAAAATCACAAAAATTTCACCTCTTATTGGTGAATTTGAAACTTCAATTTTTTTAAAGAAAAAGGTTATATTTTATATTTTTCACATAACCTTAAAATTGTTCTTGTCACGATTGAAACAGCACATCACAACTTATGACTCTGACATGTTGTGACTTTTTACCGCTGAATACAAAAAGTCACAACTTGTTTACTTAAGTTTTGTATATCTATCAAAAAAGGCTGACAGAGTTTCCAAGTCGAGTATAGACAAAAAAATTTATCTTATTAAGCTTTCGTAATATTGGTAATATCTAAAGTTTATAGTCTACTGACTGTAGACTCTCGTAACACGCATCTGACTTCTGACACTGTAAAGCTCGAAATTAAGTTAAGTCTGATTTACACATATTTCAACTGAGCTTAAGAGCAGGTTTTACTAAAATCCATAAAATAAGAATTGAAAACTCACAAAACGAAAATATCAAACAAAATACATTCAAAAAAAAATTTTATCATTTCCGCAAGTTTGCTGTATTTTTGTAAGTTCATTTTTAACAAAAAATTAATTAATGGTAATAATGAATGTAATCTGATATGATTTTTTATCTATGAAAATCTCTATCATTTTGTCAATAAAAAACCCTAATTATCCTATTTAATATGAAATGAACTTACACCAATTTCAAGAGAAAACAAAGTCATAACCAAAAAAAATGTGAAAATTTTATACTGCTTGACCCCCTGTGACTGGTTTCTGTTTCTGAAGGACTTCCTGGAAATAACCTTCATTGACTCCACTAACATCGTTTACTGAGAAAAGGTGCATCAAAATATTTTGAAAATTTAAAGAAAGTCGTGTGTCCTAATTGTGCTGTACAAAAACAACTAAAACCTTTTTGAAAAATATGGTCCAGTAATTCCACTTTTTTCCATTTCATTAAAAAAAAAGTTTCATAAAAATCTGGAAAATGACTGAGAAAAAGTGTATTCAAGTTACTCAAAATCGGAATATCCACTGTTACACATATGATCTTAAGCTCGCACTGAAAACTGGCCTTAAATAATATAAAATTAAATAATTAATTCATTTTAATTTATTCTAACTTAATAAAAATATGTGGTTTAATCTCATTTCCAAAAAATAGAGAATTTTAAGGGTGTATTTTTTAAGCGACGCGAATTATTTTCAGACTGTTTAATAAGGACACCCACTCCACTCCCTCCGGAGATGGGGTTAAAATCTTAACCTTCACCAAATATTTGATTAGTAGCAACACAATTCATCACTTTAAACGTCGTAGAGAATATTTACGTAACGTAGATTTATTATGTAGGTACATATTCCAAGTATATTGTGTAAATTATGAAAAAATTATTGTTATATTCAGCCCTATCACAACTCTCGATCGAGTCGAGACGTTGGAACGATAGTACTTCTCGATCGAAATAAAATTTGATATTACAAGTCTCGATCGAGATCATGTTCAAACGTTCCTAGGGAATAAATTGAAAGCGAAGCAAATGTCATATCATATGGGTTTTTTTTTTATGTTTTGTTAGTATTTAGTATATCGGCATTTTCATAATTTTTATTCTACTTTAAACATTATTCAATTTAACAAAAATAAATTTTATTTAATAAAAATCACACGTTACTTTTAATTTTAAAGTAAAATTTTCAATTTTTACACTGTTCGCAACCTCAATCACTATCGAGCTAAATCGAGAAAAATTTACGGCTCGATCGAGAGTTGTGATACCACTTATCGACATCATTTCCACTGGAATGAAGAGAAATGAAACTCGATCGAGTCTTGTGATACAAAATTTCTCGATATCGAGAAATTCTCGACTCGATCGAGAGTTGTGATAGGGCTGGGCTGATTCTTTAGTGAAATTTTTTTAAATCACAATTTTTTTAGGTATTAATTGTCTGAATAATTTAATTTAATTTAAATATTACATAAATATAGGTAAGATACCTAATAGGTAAATAATATATTTTCGTTTTATAACATTTTTTTTTACTACTACTCTATTACTATTCGTATTATAGATTAATTTTTTAAAATAAAAATATTATAGTACATGAGTACTCTATGTATGTATGTTTGTAATCACATATGTAATGTATTAATTTGCTATCATATATGTACATATATGGTCTCGTTTTATTATCTACGTTGGTCTCTATATTTATTTATATGACAATTTTTTTTTAATTTTTTTTTTTAAATTAATGTACTAAACATGCACCTAATAAGAAAATTTATTTAAAAAAGAAAAGTGAAAAAAAAAACAAGAAAATATAATTATTTTTTAGCAAAAAATGTAACAAAAAAAAAATATAGTACATATATAAAAAATAATAAATAAATGTATAAGACTTTTAATGTAACTTGAATCCTCCTATCATCATCTCCTTCTTATATTTAAATTTATATAAAAAATTTAACACAACAACAAAAAAAAAAAAAAAAAAAAAAAGAAAAATTATATTGTAAAAATGAGATTTATAATCCAACAATAATGTATTAATCATCTATATATATTGTAATTTTTAATGCTTATTATATCGAATTATTATTATAAACGTACAATACATTATAATATGAATGTATAGTAAAAAAAAAGAAATTAAATTAAATTTAATTAAAATACAAAAAATATATAAAAAAAAAAAAATTGAGTCTGGTGTGTATTTTGATCGACAGACCAACAAAAAATAAGCTTGAGAAAAACGTACTGAAACTTGAATGAGACTACAAAATATTCAAAGAGAGTTTACTTAATTACAATCGAAATCTTTCAACGTGTAAGCTTTGAATATGCTATATGGATTGCATTCAACTGTACTTTATGTAATCAAATTTAAATAATGTCTTCCACACACAGAGATTGAAATTAAGTAAATTTCATTTTAATTTCGAGTAGAAATTACGAAGGTGACACACAGCGATTTTGACAGTTTGTCTAATTTTAATTTAATTTATCTGAACATATTATCCTACTTCTTCTATTAAATTTAACTGTCAATTATATTCAATTATTTCTTAATGAAAATTTAAAAAAAAACATTTTTTTGGTTTACAATTTGTTGGTAGATGTCTCTGTTCTACGTAAAGAGTGAAACATGAGTAGATTTCGAGTGGTAATTACGGATTTTTTATGTAATTTCGCTTACTAGATTTCGGCCCAAATCCGTCGTTTTTTCCGGATTTCGAGGCTGAAATTAGCAAAATACTTAACTTCAACCTCTGTGTGTCTACAATATAAAAAGAGAAACTCAAAAACAATCGACGGAATTCAAAGTCTGTTTTGAACGAGATTTCGATTTTCATTTAGTAAATTCTCTTTGAAAATTAATAAAAAAAATTATTCCACTCATAGTTTCAGTATATTTTTCTCAAGATTTTTCGTTTGTCTGTCAAACGAAATAATACAAAAATATTCAAAAATAATACGTAAACGTAATATAAAATAAAATGAGAATCTTCCATTATAGTTCAATGCAATTTATTTTTTATTTTTATTTAATTTTTATTTAGTTTTTCTTTTTATTTTTTTATTTGTATTTATTTGTATACAATTTATTTAAAATAAAATAAAAAATATAATAACAATAATACAAAAAATTCATCAAGAAAAAATAATATTATTGAGTAATACATGGTAATACGATACCTAAATAATTGTAAATATTCAACAATAATTTAATTTAATTTTATTTTTTAAAAATTTTGTTTAATAGGAGCAAATAAAAACATCTTTTTTGTGTGTTTTCCTTAATTTTGTATTTCATTATAAATGTACTCAAAATGTAAAGCAGTTATAAAAAAAAAATTTATATTAAAGTAATTAATATTATTATATAGTATATAAAAAAAATTTATATAAATATATTTAGTGTGGAAGGATTGTAATAAAAACGAAAAGAAAAATAAATTGATACGAATGTGTTTTTTTTAACTTATTTATTTGATTATTTTTTTTTTATTTTTAGGGTCGTATTCACCAACCAAGATTAACCGTCTGATATATTTTAGCCGGATATAATTTTAGCTTATTCCGCAACCTTGATAATAAAGGGTGGGTCATTTAACGTTTGGAATTTGAACTGCCGTTTATTTTGATTTTGACAGGTTTAATGGCATTCTTGAGTTAATATAAATTTAGTTTTATCTTTGACATTTACGAAATGGTACACTTTACGCTTGAACGAAATTGGGAAATATTAAAAACTTACTTTCAAAGTGGTGAGTCTTTTACACATGCGGTAAGAAATTTAAAAAAAAATCGAATAATCAGCCGAATTGGCCGCGTCGAGGCTGTGATTTGACTCCGTTGGATTTTTTTTGTAGGGTAGCCTAAAGGATAAGTGTTGAGCTAAAGACCCAGAGACGATTGATGCCTTGAAGCACGAAGTTCCTATTCATGCGATTGGAGTCCAAACAATCGAAAATGTAATGAAAAATTGGGTTGATCGGATTGGGTACTGTCATGACAGCCGTGCAGTCGTTTAAATGATATAGTGTTTCATTCTTAAATGAAAATGTCAAATTTTTATGTCAGTTTTCGAACGAACTGCAGATTAGATCTAACTTAGAACTGTGTTTACGAAAAAGCCCTTTGTTTTTGGACTTAATTTTTGGATTGTCGAACATGTTAGCTGATTGTGAAAAGTTAGTATTTTTACATTACAAAATGAAAAAGAGGTTATGTAGTATGATGATTATATGTGAGTGCTGTACTCTTGCTGTTAGTAATGAGGTTATGTTCGAATGATATTTTATTTATAGCACCACTCCCAGATTGTCTTAAAAATATCCGTACAGTGTATAATCGAGGTTGATGGATACACTCTATCTCAGATAAAAAATAATATTGGTTGGGGAATACAACCCTTATTGTATTAGAATACAAAAATGAAAAAAATTATCGATTTTAGTTAAACTACGAGTACATAATACAGTTGAGTTACTGGCAGACATGTACTCGTATATGTAGTGTCGATATCATACGTAATAAAATGAAAATAATATCAGCTGACAATTTAAATTTCCAATTTTTATAAATGAACCTATTCTGTTGAACCGTTTGCATTTTATACAATTCTTTCAGTAAATTGAAAATTTTCCCAAAAAAAATTAAATGTCGTATGGAAGAAATTCAAAATTGTCTTTAATGCATTTCACAAACAAATGTAATTATCGTGCATAATCAGTTTTTAATGCATTTCAGTACATGCGGAAGACTATACAAATTAGGTAGACCTATGCTACTGACTGGGGAATATGCCAGTAATATGGTAATTTTTAATATTTTCAAAAAAATTTTGATGGCATTTGGTAATATGAGATAAAGACATTTGACTGTAATTGCGTATTAATAACACATATTGCGTATTTTATACGTTTTTGAACTGCTATATGATATGTGTTTAGTAAATAATTAAATTATGAGATATTCAATTCAATAAAATACATATGTATGTTATGCTCGTGCATACAGTGATGAACAAAACAGAATTGAATTGTATAATAATGTAGACGAATGAATTTCACATTTTTACGAAAACATTGAAAAATCGTTAAAATTTTTAATATTTTTCACTGGTTTCTCAAGATTTTAATTACTCGTCTCAATAACAACAAAAAGTGTAATTCTATGCTAAAAATATTGAAAATTATTCGTTTTTTTGATTAACTGAAATTTGACTACAGTGTCAACTCTATGTAATAGCAACAAATACATCATTTGTGTGAGTGGATAATATAGACAATGAACTAACTGAATTTACTTAATACTGGAATAAAATATGATCAGGTAATTATCGCTCATTCCAAACAAATTTGAAAATTAATTAAAAAATATTGGGCCCTATTATGAGTGTCGATCATATCGACTATCGACAAAATTAAGACGAGATGAGACGATGTAAATTTTGTATTATGTAAATCGGTCGCCTCGACAGTAAGATATTGCCGTATCAAATATTATTTTCATTCAGTTTTACTATGTCATTTCTACAAAAGTTGTCAAATATTTCGATATAAAAGTTTATAATTTTTTTTTCCCATTTTGAATAAATATTTAATTAATTTTTGTAATTTTTAAATTAAACTTAAATAAACTTAAAAAAAAATTAAAAAATTAAAGAACAACATAACCTGACTTCTTGAGCATGTGAAATATGTTCAGAAACATAAATCTGCAAAAGTGTTATCTGCACTGCACTGTGTTTCAAGTAAGATCTGAATTTCTGAAAACCCCCGTATTGATGTTATAATTAAATGCCAACTGGAAAAAAACTTTATACGTCGTGACTAAATTCAAACATGTGAGTGAAGGCATTAAACCGTTTATGTCAAAATTTGGATTACCGTTTCTAATGTGGATTTTTATCTGGTTTGCATTTTTGTCCTTAACATGTAAAAATTAAATAATATGGAATATTCAATATAATTTTTCTATTTTCATTACAATTTGTAAAAATAATACTCAAATTTTCCCTAATTTTTAATATATTTTTTTTCTTTTTACGTATTTTAAGAATCCATTTATTTGATATTTCTTCCGCAGCAACGGCGAGTTGAGTTTATAAATACATACTACATGGCACTGCATATCTTTTGGAATGATTTTGTTAAATCCACTAGAGAAAAGGGAATTGATTCAACATTAAAAAATATACAAAAGGTACTGATTTGAAAAACAGATTTAAAATATGTTGGAATCTACATATTTACTTCGCCGAATAGGAATATATGTGTAAATTAGTATGCATTACCAAAAAACATCATCATGCTCGCTCTATAGTCCATGCAGGACCCTCGCCTCCAGCAAAATACGCCTCCACTCCTTCCTGTCCATAGCTTTCTGTCTCCAATTCTCAATATTTAACACGCGGATATCTTTAGCTACATTATCATCAGACCACCGCTTTCTCGGTCTACCTACTGGTCTCCTGCCATCCGGATTCTTTTCCCATATTCTCTTGACCATCCTCTCGTTTCTCATTCTAACCAGGTGTTCCATCAGCCACCTTAATCTATTAATATCTATGAACTGGGTTATTGTCAGGTCATTGAACTCACGCTTTAACTCATGATTCCATCTTATTCTCCAGGTACCATTTGCACATACTGGACCATAAATTCTACGAAGCACTTTTCTTTCAAATCTCTCCAAAAGTTCATATTCCTGGGAATTAAGGATCCATGTTTCTGATGCATTACCAAAAAAACAATCGATATGTTTTGTTCACAACTGTATACATATGTAGTATGTGTACCTAAATCTAGATCATAAAAAATTTAAAATGAAAAAAACTAGTGAACCATAGGTACATACATTGAATTGAATAAATCCACTTTGAATTACATATTCGTATTAAATCCACGTATCCACTTACATTATGTAATAAACCAATAATACGCATTTATACTTTAAAATAACTATCTACGTAATAAGTAAATTATATTATTGGGTTGAGTCATAAATAATGTCCGCTGCTGGTATATATGAAACCAGTTTCGCTGGATTGCTTAATTACGTTGTCAAACGAGTTACTTTCATATTAATCTTGTACATCGGCTAGTGTTATTTTGTATTCAAACGTCAAAGTGTGAAAGTCGTTTAAAAAGTGTTTTTCCTTAGTAATAGAAATGGAGAACTTAAAAGAACATTTAAGGCACATTATGTTATGGGAGTTCAAACTTGGAAGCAATGCTACTGAAACAGCTGAAAAAATTTGTAGCGTGTATGGTGAAGGTGCTGCTACAGATCGAACAGTACGTCGATGGTTTGAAAGATTTCGTTCTGGAGATACGACCCTCAGAGATGAACCTCGACCAGGAAGATCGTCCGACTTTGACAATGATAGGCTGAGAGCTTTGGTGGAGCATAACACACGTATTACAACCAGAGAACTCGCAGAGAAGCTAGATAGTTCACAATCAACTGTCAATCGCCATTTGCATCAGCTAGGAAAAGTTACCAAGCTTGGTGTATGGGTCCCACATCAACTGACAGAGCAAAACAAAGCTATTCGAATAAACATTGCTGCTAGTCTTCTTTCTCGTCACAAAAATGATGCGTTTTTGAAGAAAATTATTACGGGCGATGAAAAATGGGTTACATATGAGAATGTCATTCGAAAACGACAATGGTGCGACAAGACTGAACGGCCTCAACCTGAGCCAAAGTCGAACTTACATGGACGAAAGATCCTTCTATGCGTATGGTGGGATCACCGTGGCATTATTCATCATGAGTTATTAAACAGAAACGAAACTGTCACTGCAGAGGTTTACACTCAACAACTAGAGCGTCTCCAACAGAAATTGCGGGAAAAGCGTCCAGCACTCATCAATAGAGGTAACGTCATTTTATTACATGATAACGCAAGACCCCATACAGCAAGGATTACTCAGCAAAAGATACTGGAGCTTGGCTGGTCTGTACTGCCTCATCCTCCATATTCGCCAGATCTTGCACCAACCGATTACCATCTTTTCCGTGCTCTTCAGAACGAACTTAATGGGCAGCAGTTTATAAATGATGACCAAGTCCAAGAGTTCTTGGAAACTTTTTTTAGCAACAAACCACCGAGGTTTTTTGAAAGGGGCATTGAAAGTCTTCCAGATAAATGGCAACAAGTCATCGATAATGATGGTGAATATATCTTAGATTAATATAATTTAAATTGTATGTTATAGAAAATAAAACATGATTAATCAAAACGGACATTATTTATGACTCAACCCAATAGATAGATTTGTAAATACACATATGTTATGTACATGATTATTTCAATAAAATTGAAAAAAAAAAATAAATAAATAAATAAAGAAATAAAACAAAAAAAAAAAAAACAATAAATTTTTTTAAAATCAATATGAACTATATGAAGCAAATTTTAATGTTTGTCATAACAAAATAAATCCAATTATTATAAGAATAAAATCGAAAAAAGGAAGGTACATATGTACATATGCTCGTGTGATGTGCGTGTATATAAAAGGGATCGATATAATAAAAAAAATAATAAAAAATATATTTTTTTAAAACAATAAAAATTTGTATATATTTCTTACTTTACACGTATGTGTGTGTTATAATAATAATACATATGTATGATTATAAAAGAAAAATATACAATATTCTACTTCAATCTAGTACATATAAATGTATATGTGTATGTATATGCATTATGAACTTTTAAATCCAATTAAAAATATTTGTATCATTATGAACGATTTGAAATAAGCACGAAACATTCTAAAAAAAACATTGAAAAATGCATATAATATATACACATCCATCCACATAGTACTTACATGTGTGTACGTAAATATACGTTGATTTATGTGTGTATTAAAAAGAATGTAGATACCTAAAAAACGTGTATAATCATCATCATCATAATATAAGGCAAATGAAAACTATTGTAATTAAATCATTCTGAATATTATGGCGAATGGCAGAATTTTCTTGGACTCTATAACGAAAAGCAAAAACGATACAGAGAAAAAAAATTCTATCACTACTACTACATACTCGTATAGAATGACAGAAACATGAATAGCCTCAAAAAAAAAATTCAATATTTACATCTATTTTGTTCGAAGTAAAAGTGTACTGATTTTTCGCAACAACTTGAAGAACATTTTAATTTGATTTAAAATAAATTTAGTGATAGCATCAGATAATAACACGGTCCAGGCCAGAATTTAACTGATAACACCTACCACTTTGAAGTGGTCGACGAGTTTATATACCTGGATGCACTAACTCATTCACAAAACGAATAAACTATATAGATATAGAGAAATCCAATAATGCATTTTACTTGTCAATAACAAGGTTTTTGAAATGTAGAACGTATACAAATCGCTACCAGTGGTACTATATGGATTAGAGTGCTGGACGTTGCCGATTTAAAAGAAAAGTATATAGTTCAGTTCAACTCGACGGAATCTAAAGACGAATCAAACGTCGATATCGTGAAGAAAATAAAAGTTAATAGACTGAGATGGATTGGACGTGAACGTGATGTGTGCTGCGAAAAAAGTTAGACAATCTTGTTAAGGTATGTACAGACTGAGCGAACAAACGTTTTCCCACATGTGTTTGCCTTCATTTTTAGTCTGTACAGAATGCCTGGGATATCTAAGCGAAAGCAAACGAGCGAACGAATTTGTTTGGTGTGGATGGCGAATAGAACGAAAACAATAATGTTTGCGGTGATTTGATTTTCTTTCGATGTTGACTGCAAATCCATGCACATTGTGCAGAAGAATTACGAACAAGAACTTACTGGAAGACGAAAAGTTAAAAAACCGAGACTAAGGTGGAAAGATGAAATTGAAAAAGGTATTCCTTGTTGTAACTTGAATGAATAAAATTTTCAGATATCATAGCCCAGGAAATATATATGACCTCATGCAAGCCTGTCCCTTTACTCCAAAGTTTGTAGATATTTCCTCCAACAATATTATGTTCGCAGGTATAACACTGTGTACTCAGTCGACAGAACCTCTTTTGTGGTAACAAAAAATATCAGAAAGTAAAAGTATGAAACTGAAAAGTGCAGGCTGCGGACCGATGCATCTGGAGAAGTATCCCATAAAGCAGGCCAAGACTCACATCCGGTTGTAGAGCCATTGTAGATTAATTGATTGAAATTCTGTGCAATTTAGTTCAGTTTTCTAATGTTTTGTTGAATTTTGGAATGCAAATTTGGTTAGCCTCAGTTATTGAAGATGATATTAATGTTAAAATGAAATGGCAAAAATTTATCTTTCTGATGTGATTACGGTTTTACAATACTGTTGGTATGATCTGAGAAAGAAACGGATAATTTGTTTAAGCCGTAACATCGAATGTGGCATTGTTATGATTTGAGGTTCATTAACAATTCAGCGTAGATATCGTGCCATAGTAGAATTGCCACATCTCTTTCATTTTCACACAAGAAATTCTATAAGGCTATCATTTTCCGTTTTGCATCTTCCAGCGCAATTTTCACCAGATTCAGATTCAGACGCTTGTAACTACGAAGGTTATATTGAAGACTTATTTATGCTAATATGGTAATATTGAGTGAACTACTTTGAATTATTTTGTACTCTACTAAATCTTCTCCGAATTTTATGAACATTTCGATAAATTTTTAGTAGAAGTTGTTTATGATAAATTTAAAAATTTTGTATCAATTTAAATTCAGTTTTTAACCGTGAAATAAAGATTTTTTCAAAGAGGCTATTCAAATTTCCGTTCATATTTTTCTTTTAAGGATTTATGATTTTCTTCTTCTTTTATAGGACTACTCAGCTCTAATTGAGCCAGGGCTTTCACAGAACTGACTTCATGACCTATATGACTATGATGTGTGCATTTACAGTTTAATGTGTGGATTGCAAACCACCAAGTTCGTTGTATGTATAGAGAAGCAAACTTATTTACATGACAATTTATGATTTTATATAGCAATACATAGACTATTTCATGTTATTGCGAAAAAAAAATAATTTCAATTTTAAAAAATAATTAAAATAAGTATTCAATATAAATCAATTATTTTATTTTTTAATTAATTTTCATAAAAATGCAAAGGAGCTATTCATTTTTCTTCCACTTTATAATGTGGCTTGAGAATGTAACGAAAATTTTAATTTTTAACCTTTTCCTTTTTCGCAAAAAAAAAAGAAACTACATAACTCACATTTACATTTTATTCAAATTTAATATATTTTTTTTTTGGTTCTAATTATTATTTTCTTTATTTCACTTCTTATTTGTTATATATAGCATATATTTCTATAAAATTCGTAATTTACTTTTAACTTAAATAAAAATTTTCCAGGAAAATAATAAAATTTGCAAATAAAAATTAAATGAAAAAAAAAATTAACTCTACATTACATACACATACATACTCAACATTAAATCATGACCGAATAAAAACAAACAAACAAGCAAATAAACATATAAACAGATTTGATGATGATTATTATCGATGTAAATTACGGTTGCAAAACCAATAAAATATATACGAGTACTCTATACATACACTCCTTCCTATAAATACATATAATTGCTACTGTATATATGTACGTAGATATTATATGTTGATTACATATATACATACATACTAATATAAATTCTTACATACTATACATATACATACTTAAATATGTACATAATTATACACGTATGAATTGTTATGTAAATAATAATATATTTCTCGTATATTTTTACAAATTTATATGCGATTTTTACAATCTTCTGCATGTAATGTGCATATATGCATGCATGTAAGCGTGCATTTGTAACATGTAGGTAAATGCATTACACTACTTATAATAAAAACAAAAACACCAGAACAAAAAAAAAAAAAACCAAAGTATTTATTAGAAATCCTGTGAATTTAAAAGAAAGTGTATCGTATCGTAACGTTTTTAACATCATTTAAATATCTCATTAGCTTTGATTTTACTTTAATTTTTTTTTGATTTTTTATGAAATTTATTTATTTATCCTTTCTATTTTTCTGCTTGTATAAAAATGTAACGTTACATGCACATATATATTTATGTATGCCAGCAGTATGCAGCCATATATTTATACTCGTATGATTTACACAATGCATTTACATATATACATATGTATGAAAAGAAAATCTATATAAAAAGTTTATATCTATCTAATATTATGAGCTTCTTGTACATTATGAGCTTCATTTGAAATATTATGTACTAGTACCAGAGCACATAAAAGTCTAGAATAGAACAGAATTGCTAGAACTTTTCATAAATATATATGTACATACATGCAGTATGCAAGTATATGAACCACCCACTCACCAGCATGTTATATTATATCATATCTTTAAATACATATACCTGAGCTTAAATATATTTATATATGTATATGAAAATATGCATAGATACAATTAGGAAAATGGTTGTTGTTATGTGTTACATGTTACGTTACATTATTTTGCTGTATACTCTCCGCGACATATGGCTAGCCTTACTATCTTACCACTATTTTTTCCTAATTTTTTTTTTTAAATATTATATGTACAATATCCAAAATGTTGGATAATGAGTACATATCGATGGCTTAATCTAGAAAGGCCCTAATCCACAGTTTTTGAATTTTACACGAGAAGAAAAAAACTTTTTTTTTTTTAACAAAATTGTTAATAAAGCTTTCAATTTTCGTTTTATGACCTTTAAAACTTCGGAATAAGTCTAGTTACGCATTATTTTACAATTTAACATCAAAAACTTGATGTTAGGGCCTTTCCAGATTAAGCCATCGGCATACACTTGGTTGGAGGTTAACTAACTGCCATACTATCTGCAAGCAAGATATAAACAATAGAAGTTCAAAGTCGAAATAAATTTTATGAAACAAGGTTTTAGAAAATGCATAAAATTTAGATCGCAACAATCAATTCCCATACTTCCAACAAAGAGTCATTATTTGAAAATTAAAATATATATACATATATATATATATATATATTTATTCTTTACTTTATTGTTTTTTTTTTGACATTTTGATCAAAATTAAAATATGTATAGTAAGGACTATTAACAAAGTAAGAAATTTATGAAGAATTTATGAATTTATGAAAGAAACGAAAAGAATTTATGAAATTTATAGGGCTAAAACAAAAATCGAAAACTGCGATCTATTCTAAGACAAACATCAAATTCTTTCAAAGTGCTTTACAAATTGTTGCTCAAGTTTTCTGTACTAGACGACTATACGGTTAATATTCGAACAGTATAATAAATTACAAGCACTCGCCAAATTTAAAATGCTGCCTCAAATGAAGAATAAAAAAAAAACCTCGAACTCCCAAACTTAATGATACAAATCGTTTATAATTTTGTCAATCCCGTACACAGTTCCTGTATAGAGAAATGTTAACAGGTTATTTTTTTGACGGACGAAACAAATTTAAAGTATGTTAGATGATCCGAACGGTTTTAGATACAATTTTCATGATTCACACGTAAGGAACAAGAAGTATTTATCACAGTGACACAGCAGATAAATTTCGATAATGTTTTTTTTTTCTTTTTTTTTAAATACATATATATATATAATATATGTATATATACATACAATGTATATATGGATATTAAGTGCACACGGATTCTCAGTCCATTATGACACCCATTATATCTATTAGATACAAATATATCATCCAGTTTATCATCATCAGTAATCAGTTACTGGTGTGTACATTGCTGATTGGAATTAATGATCAATTTGGACGAAGGTAGTTCGATAATGGCATAAGTTACGATATAATCTCGTGCTCCTATAGAAATTGATATTACAGGGCATATAAATTATTAACATGAGAAACATTTTCCAATGTCATCTATCAATTTTTCAGCAAGATAAAAAATGAACTGAGTTTCATACGTTGCATGCAGTTAATCATTCTTCAAACAGGTGTACTAATTCTCGAGCATTTTAAATTGTATCTGTATAATATTAAAAAAAAAAAGTGGAAAAAAATTTAGTAGTGAGAGTAATCATGTGTCGCAAAGTGTAATTTTTTACGTATGTTACATACATGTATGTATAGACAGTTATATAAAAAAATAAATAAATAAAAAGATGATAGCCCTGTTTTTATAAATGAGATTAACTTTCATGTAAAACTGTAAATCTGTACCTATATGTCTGTACTGTAGCAGTACTAAACGAAAAACGAAAAACAAAAAGCGAAAAAGCTTTAAATTTATGAAAAATGATAAAAAATAACAACCAACACATGGGCGATGGGCATGAGAAATTGATGAAATCGAATTTTCCAATTTCATTTCAGTTCAGTTTATGATTGTTCTCCGTACGGAACGGAGAAACAAAAAAAAATTATATTTTATCTACTGTGCTGGTTATACATATAACATATAGATTATTTGTAAAAAGCAAAAATATTATTTTATTTTACTAATTAGTTTTAATTTATGCAAAGATTATGTGTTTTAATTAAATTTCAAGAATTATTATATTATATAAAATCAGTATTTATATTTTACGAGTATGTAATTAAGAAAAGTATTGAAACGAAGGTATGAAAAATATTAATATTATAAAGTTTTTTTTTTTTTTTTTTTTTTTTGTATAAATCGTATATTACAATATTATGTAAAGAAATAGAGAAGTAATGTAACTGGAAACGAAAAAAAAAACAACAAATTTTCATATTAACATAACAAACATACAAAACATATTAACAATACTAAATTTACGTAGGTACTATATAAATCACATCATAATATACTATTTATATACATATATGTATGTACATTATATATTACAATCGTATTGTAATACATTATGTATAGATAATATGAAAATAACAATTTAATAGTAACATTCTGTTTTAGCGCTATAAGTAAATAATAATAATAATAAATTTTGAAGTTTTGTTTTTCTGTGCTAATATAAAAGTAAATAATAATAAAAAGGACTTAAACAAAATGTAATTAAAATAAATAAATAAGAGAATTTTATTTTGAATGAGAAACAAAAATACAAATTCGAAAGAATCTTATATGCTGGTCCTTTTTCATAAAAATTTATAATATTCCTTTTTTAATTTTTTGTATTATTTTTTTCCGAGATTTTGTTTATTGAAGTTACTTAGTATTTCATTTATATGTAGATAGATAAATTCAAATCCACACAATCATATACATTATATATACATGTAGGTGGGTATAGAGTTCGTATAAAATTTCATATTAATTCAATTTAAGTTATTCAATTCACTGCTGACTGTGTATTTGTTACAATTGTTACATACACATTATTATCAGATCATCAGATAGAATTTTTGTTAATTATTCATTTATTAATATTTTATAATATTTTTGTTTTAACCACATTTACCATATGATCATCATAATAGGTACAATAGATTTGTATATACAGGCATACGTCGTACGTGGTATAACATAATATTATTATTTTTGTTTAAATTTTAGAATTTTTCATCTATTTTTTTTTTTTTTTTTTTTTTTTGTAGTTTTTATGATATTTTTTCTAGTTTTACTTGTTTTGTATTGTATACGAAATAAATTTTAATTTCAAATAAAAATTATATTATAATAATATAATACATACAACAAGTATATGTATATGTATATCACACAATTCCATATAAAAATAAAGTTGGAAAATTTAAAAAGTAACCCACAAGAAAATTCAAAAAATTTTGAAAAAAAAAAAAATAAAAATAAAATAATAATTAAGAAAATAACAAATCTTTGAAACGGAAACAAAATTTACATAAACTTTTACATGTGTACTTACATAAATGTATCTACACATGTATCCGTACCGTATATATATAACATATCATAAAATAAACAAAAAATATTTTGATTAAAAAAATTTTCTCATGTACAAAATGAAATGTGTTACAATTTTTTGTGTATACAACATAATAAAAAAATATAACAAAAAGAAAAGAAAAGATTTAATATCATGAAAGAAACACAAAAAAAAAATAATAATAATAAAAATACTAAAATCTCTAATTAAATTTATTCCGTGTTGAAAATTCAAATCATAATTTTATGGATATTGTGTAGTATAGTAAGTATTATATGCATGCAGTACAGTACAATTTGAATACAGTAAAATGTGTGTGCTACTATGATCAAAAAATAAAGTGAATTTGTTTATATAAAATGAAAAATCCTTATTTATTCTTCCAAATTATTCTTCTTGTGCATTAATCACGAGTCTGACTAGTGTAAACTTATTTTTACTTTGAGAAACAATCACGTGTCCTACTAGTAAATAGCATTAAAATTATCAATTTTGCTGTTATGAAATTTTCTTTTAAGTAATCAATTCAGACTCAAAATTTATTTAAACAATTGAAACTACAAGGGGTTAATCGTCTTCTAAATACTCTCCGTCCGACTCGATGCATTCAATACGGTATTTATCTGCTAAATCCATTTGAAACGATATTCTCGAATCGGTCTTTGAGTTTATTAAGCAGCCAGAAGACACACGATGCTAAATCATGCAAATGTGGTGATTGTGGAACGAATATTCATTTCATAAACAAAATTTAATGCAAATTTTTTGTTCAATAAAATTAGACAGAGTAAAAATCGAGAAACTCAATTTCGTATGTTTACAAAAACACGTATATAGCTGTGCAGAAATTGAATACTAAGTATATGTCATGACATGAAACTCTGCATACATTTCAATATCAGTGCTACTAACCAAAAAAATAAATTCATGATTTTATAGTACCTGTGAAATTTAAATCCAAAGTTTACTTTATTTTTTGATCAAAGTATTACAAGCTCTTAACATTGTGCAGTGTTGGACGAAAATTCACGCAATATTTTCAATTAATTAAAAACATAAAAGAAACAATAAATGCATATTTTGCAACAATAATATGCTAATTTTATTTTGAAAGTGCACTTTATTTTAAACAAAAAACAATAATTGTTATGCAAATAACCGTTTAAATTTAATGAAAAATTGCAAATCAAATTGCATTACACATTGCACACCAAATTACGACCAAGCATTTAAAGCAACTTTTAATTCTTTTATAATTTAAATAACGGATTTAATAGTCTGTATGTGAAATATTAAAATTTTGGCTTTTGAATATTTACGAAAATATGAATACTATTTGATTCCAGACAATTTTTTATAAGTTTAGAATCATTATAATTTTGGAACCTTCACGCTTAAATATCATATGTTTTTCTACGTAGAGATACATTACATATAATATTATTTAATATATAATTTTGCATAATCCACTGCAGTTAACGTGTTTTCAATACAAAAAATTGGTCCTACACATTGACTAAAAACAAAAACAATGCCAAACTATAATACTACCATACCTCCGTGTTTCATAATTTTTTTAAATAATGTTGGAGTCCATATTAATTTATTTTTGGTCTTCTTTCGCTACGCATCCGTTCTGAAGTATTTGTGGATGATAAATTTCAATTCGTTTAAAAAATGAACACTTTTCCATCGCAAAGTTTCAACTGATATGATATTTAGAACGAAACCTTAACAAACATTTCGGATCATTTCAGAAATAAAAAGTTTTAATGCTGGTTTGTAGGATACTATAACTAAAGGCCACACGTCAGAATGTGCAGAAGTTAACGAAGAGAACTGCAAATTATGATAATCATATGTCAGTGTCAGTGTCAGCATAAGTAATTGTCATTTTGTGTTACGCTGGTTTTGATTATATTTTGACATATTCTTATTCTACTTTATGAATTTGTATTCAAAAATTTTTGATTTTGGTAGAGTTGACGAGCACCACATAAAATTTGACGAATGCCTGCTGCTGTTCTTTATGCACATTATGGGTATTACTACTATGTACTTACAATACTTGTATAGTTTTGGCTTAATCCAGCCTCAGTTGCTTATTTTGTATTTTTGAAAATATCGTGATTAATAAGAAAAGTTGCCAATATTTTATCCAACACTTTTTGTACTGTTAACATGTACATATATGTACCTATATACATGAAATAGAATCTAAACAAAATAGAAAATATGAAAAAAAAAAAACAAACGATAAAGAACATATACAGAAGTTGCGATGTTTATATCATACTTCATACATATGTAGTATAAAAGTAAATAAACGAAAAAACTTTTTTCTTATTTTTATTTGAAAAAAATTCTTTTTCTTTTCTTGTTTTTTATCTTTAAAATAAACAGTAAGCTTATTAAATGATGATAATAATACCTATCTAATCTATTACCAAAAAATTTTCATTCATTAGAATTTTTGTATAAAAAATGTTTATAAACAACAACAACAACAACAAAACCAATTTTATATTTTCCTTGCGCTTTTCTTCTCCTTTTTTATAAATATAATAATATTTATACATACATATACATATAGTTTATATTACGTGTACACATTAGACACCTATATATGTATATACAGTGTTGTACAAAACAATAGCAACCACTCCAATTTTTAAAAACACGTTCATGATCAGTCACAGTACAGAGTACAAATTTAAACGTGATTTAAAACTTAAACTCAAGTTTAAGGAATATTTCAGTTTTACATTGTCAGCTTAAGCTAAAAGTAGAGTAGAATAGAGTAGGTCTGTTTTAGTTTCAGCTTAAGTGTAAAAATCATAGGTTTGAGCTTCACTCAGTCAAAAAATAGAAGAAGTAAGTAACAAAAATACAGGTGAAGTTTATGAGCAGTGTGCCAAATGTTAGTAGAGTTGAAAATAACAAAAAAGAGCAGCAGTGTTAATGAACAATATTTGAAAATCAGAGCATTTTAATACCTCTTTGTTTTTTTTTTCAGGTTAAATTTAATTGTTAAACTGACAGTTCAAAAGTTGCTCTGAATTACTGCTTTTAAAAAGACAAAGCAGAAAACCTTGATCTAGAGTACTTTAGAGAAGGATCAATATGGTTGAATGAACCAAGAGTAGTTTAGAGCAATAAGAAAGAAAGAGAAAATGTGTCAGAGAACACCAATTTATGCTATTTTTTACTCTAGAGTGGTCAAGAGCAGGTCATTGAAGAAACCTATTATTCTTGGTCAGTATAAGCATGAATCGAGTGAGTGCATATATACCTTTTAAAATAATTTTCTAATGCAATCTCCCAAAACTGTGCTCTACAATTTCAGTTGATGTCATTTCTTTCCTTTATGAATTGTTTTATTAATCCATACAAATACAATTACTTATGTTTGTAATTTTTCATGCATAATGTGTGATCGATCATCTGAATGTGAAGTTTCTTTTTTAATATTTTCCATGTTGTTGTAGATTTTGGTATTCTGGAAAAAACTAAAAATTAGATTTATTAAAATTATAATTTTTAGACAGAGAAATTTGTAATTCTCCCAAAGAACATTAATAATTGATTATTTTTCATCTAAAACTTTTGTAAAAATTAAAATTTTAATGAATTTGACAAGGATTTATGAATGTTAATCTCCTGAACAGCAAAATAAAAATAAGTGTCATATTTGTCAGTTTAATTGCGTAGTTTTGTTAACTTTCAATATTTTTACAAATAAAAAGATAAATATTTGTTTTTACTTGGAATATAAACACAAATTTCAGAAAAAAAAATCAATGTTTTTTTCTTTAAAAAAAATTGTATTGATTTGCTATTGTTTTGTACAACACTGTGTGTGTGAAAAGCGTATAAAAATAATCATTATAAAAATATCTATCGTGCAGATTTTATATTATAATATATATGTATACTTTACGTATTATTCCTCGATTAAACATGCATTACACACATACATAAATATATTATGTATATAAATGTAAGTATGTCGATATGTATATGCAGGAATGTGACATGTTAACATATGTATGCATATTTAAATAAATATATATTCTACAGATAAATGTCTACGAAAGTACATATGTATATAAAATAATATAATATCTACATACATTTTATATCTTGCACTATCTCTATCTACATATACTTACTTATATGAATGTAATTTTCGCGCATCTACAAATTTTCAAATTTTTCCCCTTCGATTAATAAATTCTGTACTGTACTGTATACACATGATGGTGATGTAGGTAGGTGAGGTATAGGTACATACGATGAGTACATATTTTTATATGTTTTCTTCAAATTTTCTTTTTAGTTTTTGTCTTTGCCTCTGCTACTTTTCAATATAATACAAATAATTTCATTTCATCATAACAAAATTTTTTTTAATCCAAAAAAAAAAAAAATTTTAATTTCTCTTACTTATAGTTTTAAATTTTATTTGTACATTACATACAGTATGTTATAATAATATGTATTGCATTTTATATTTAAAATAAGAAAAAAATAAGAAAAAAAAATAATAAATGAAGAAAAACCAAAAAATGAAATTAAAAAAAAATGTTTGGAAATAATTTCGTGCCAAATTTTACAAGAGTGTTTCTACATAAAAATGTATTAATTTTTATTTTATTTTATTTTATTTTGCAAATTAAAAATTTGTAATTAATTTTGTAAATTTTAAAGTGAAGTGTAAAAATCTAATCACAAAAGTAGTATATGTATGTATATGTAATGTACTTACGAGTATGTACTGAAAATGTAAAGTATGTACAAAACTAAAAAAAAATAAAAAATAAATTAAATAAATAAACATTAATGATAACAATAACAATAATAATAAATTATCAATGATATTAAAATAACAAACAATAAAAACAAAAAAAAAACATACATACATACATGTTTAAATGTTTACAGTGTATATAATGGAGTGTATATATGTAATTGTATACTTTTATATCCAATTAAATAAAAATTTTGTTACATTGAAAAAAAAAATTTTATTTTTATTTTTTTTTTTATTTTTATTTTACACATTATCGGAAATTTCTCAAAAAAAAAAAAAAAAAAAAAAAAGCAAATACCCTTCGAAAATTACAAGTACATCATACAACATAACATGTGTGTGTGTGTGTGTGTGTGTGTGTGTATACACGTGTCTGTGTACATAATAAGTAAATTGGATTAAAATGTTTGAATACATTTTTTAACTTAATTAAGTAAATTTGTGATTCGTGTGTTTGTTTGTTTTCTTTTTTTTTTTTTTGTTAATTTTCATTTTTCTTATAATGTTTTCTATTTTATTAAAACTTTTGTTTGTTCACAGAAACAGATAAGAAATAATTCGATTTTCACCTTACCGTATTTTTTTTTTGTTATTTTGTTAACAGATTCCTTTTATAATATTCTCAATATAAAATAAGTACGACGGACGTACGTACTATATTCGTAATTGGTATTAAAAAATCAAATCTATGTAATGTTACGTATATATCCACATATTGTATAGAGTGCATAAGTATACGAGTATGTAATAATGTAATATGTACATTATATGTATGTATAAAACTCATTGCCATATATTACTAACAATTGTCATAAATTACAATTTTCTTATAATTATACAGGTGATTCTATTCAACATGTACATATATTGACACCACAGCTAGTATTCCTTGAAGTGTTTCATGAAAAAAGTTGTACGAGTATATACTAGCAAAAATTTTTATCGACTTTTATTTTCGATGCTACAGAGGGCATTGAAAATTTTAAGTTTTGTGCATGACTTTTTATCAGAAAATCATGTGTAACATTTTGTATACGGTATACTCCACGTAGAAAAATTTAATATTCTAACAAATACATAATATAAAAAACCTTTCTTTTGACATAAGTACTACAATAAGTAATTTGGAATTCGGTTCTAAACAAAAAGAAATCCTGAAGTTAAAATTTATGATGAATTTTTTATAAAATTTTTATTATAAATTGAATTTCTGAAGAAAACAAAATATCGCACTACTGAAAAATTTGTTTTTCTTTGAAATCAGAGGGCAAAAATGTTCTCTTCAAATCAAAAAAAAAAAAAGAATGAGGACATTTGAGGAGAATATCATTATTTATTATCGAGTTATTAAAGGATCAGAGAAATGCAGAAATGGTCAAATATGTGTCTGTCTGAAGCTTGCAAACACTTTTATTGTTTTCTCACCTGTGTATATGTACCTATACCTTGCCTATTTAAATTCAATTATTTTAATTTAATTTTTTCTTTTTTTAACTTTCTTCTACTTAGTGATTAAGAACATAATTATTAATAAATTATTATATAATTATTTCATCATGATGTACTACTACTTATAAAATTATTGCAAATAATGAAATACAAATTGAAAAATTAATCAAAAATTCAATTGAATATCAAAATATAATATAACATACTGATACTACTTACTTTGCTTATATGCAAATACGCATCTCTGATATACGTGGTACATGTTACATACATATAATTCATGAAAATAATGTATGTGAAGAAATTTTATCACAAATAATAAAACAATATACCTACATACGAGTATGTGGCTAAATAACAAAATAACAAAATAACAAATAATAATAAAAAATCGTGTGATGTGATTCGAAATCATAATCAAAATTTCAATTAAATAAAATTGAATTGAATTTAAATTTTTTCTATATATGTATATGTACTCATCGTATGTATGTACATAATATTTGTATACATGTATATGTACATACGCAGTGCCAATTAGTGAATAATAAATAAAAATGTTGTGATATAAAAGAAAATAATATTTTTGTTTTTCTATTCAAAAATTATAAATAAAGAGAAAAGAAAAAAATTTTAAAAGGATACAAAAAATTTATGTCAAAAATATTGTAGAACCTAGAATATTATTGTATACATACTACATATACGAGTAATGTAACTCGTATATGTATATTATTTTTTTGTTTTATTTTTTAGGTAAGTATAGAGATACATACATACATACAAATATACATATATAAACTTTGCATGTATAACTATATAATATAAACGCATACTCGTACAATTTGGTACAAAAACAAAACACATAATGTACTACATACAATACAACAGACATACATTTATATGTATGTGATTCGTATTATTTGAAAGTGATGTAGGTTCATTTTATATACATAAGTATGTATAAGGATAAAAACAGTTAAAAAATTTCATTTTAATGGCATAATGTTATGTAATTTGCATTAAATACACTTAAATTTTATATTGATACAATTATGGAAGTTTTTAAAGTTTTTCATTTAATTAATTAACTCATTTATATGGTATTGTCTAATACGGTAAACATACAGCACTAAATCAATGATCATTCTTCCAGTCTTCTATCGTATAAATTATCAATAAAAAATGATCCCCTGGCACACGACACTGTTTTCAATGATCATTCAGACTGCCACATAGACTGAGTTCTAAAATGTAAAAAAATAAGCATCGATGTGGTAGTATTACTGCAGTGATGCAAATATGATGCGTATCATTATTACATTGTATCAAAAACGCATAATTTTAAATTTGACATTTTGAAACATAATTTTTTTTTTTTTTGACAGTTTTGATAACAATTGTATGCATCAAAAAAATTAACGATGCAATGTTTGCTTAAATGATGAGTAAAAAATACATTCACAATGCATTTTGAAACTTATGACAGTGTAACCGTTTTTATTTTAAACATTTAGAAACTATTTACTTTGCATTTAAACCGCATAGATGCATTTTAGAGCTCAGCCATAATTTTAATTTTTATTGTCAATTTTAGATTATTATATAATCTGTATATTTTGGTTTTTGCTGTCATTTTTTTCACCACCGGATTTTTCTGATTCAACATCTTCATTCGTCGCTGAACGAAGTTACTAAAACTACACTCGAACTCACTGCAATGAAGTTATAATGAAAATTTTAATGATCATTTTATTTTAACTTAATTAGCAGCGATAGACGGCAAATGAATGATAATTTTCTGCAAATTTATAATGACGCTAAATCTAACGCTAACAGCAGTTTACAATGCACTCGGGGCGAGAAAACGACGTGAGGAATATTGGACAAATAAAATTTTCTCGTCGCGAGGTTACGTAACAGATATCAGCTAATACAAATATGATCACTGTGGCCTCTGTTCAGTGTCGAATAAATCTTTCGCCTCTCTCTCACAAATATGATATGGTAAATTGTAATCGAAAATTAATTAGATCCTCATTGAATTTTTCTTTTCTTAAGAGAGATGAACGTTTAAAGTATAGACAGTCAAATATTTTCATTTTTTTGTTAAAATACTATAAAGGGGATCAAAATGAATTTTGATGATGGTCATTCCACTTCATTCCATATCACTTGAATTTGTTCGATTTAAATGTGTGATTATGATGAACGTTGTATATGTTCATGACTATTTGACAGTTTTACAGTAGATGTTTAGCTATCAAGATCTGTCCGAGGCAATGTGAATATTCGAGAGCAAATATATTTTTCAATAGGTGTCCTTTAAATATAAGAAATGTGTCCTAATCTTAATTTAGTTATTGAATTACCTATGTTTTTACGGGAATGTGATGTAGTTTTTTGTTAAAAATGAACTTACACCACTTTCAAAGAAAACGGTCATGTACACGATGGATATGTACAAATAACACACAATTAAAGAAATTTTCATTTAAATTTTCTGTGTGTAATGTTATTTTGTATTTATTTATTCTTTTTCTCAATTTTTTTTTTTATTCCTTTATATCAATTATATGAATTGTGTACACGTTTAGGTACATACACGTGTGTGTAATGAAATAGTAGTGAGCTGAAATTGCATACCTAATTTTTAAAATTTTGTTACACTGTTACATGTGTATAGAAAAGAAAAGAGTGATACGAGTATGTTGTCCATATTATTGAAAGTACTTAAAAAACATGCAAACTGAAAATTTTGTAATAACTGTGTTTTCGAAACATTTCTTGTCCAATGTAATTTGTTCTCCGTGAAAAAGGTTTTTGACTTTGATATTAGTTTTAGATTAAAGCTCATCATAATAATGTAAGTGAAATTGCCATGACGATGTACCACATAAATTATATAATAGTTGCCAAAAAGTTAAATTTTGATTACATTCAAGAGTTAACATTCAAAATAAGTAGCAATTAATTAAGAAAAGAAAATGGGGAGAAAATGTCACTATATAATGATGAACGATTTTCAATGAAGAAAAATTACTTCAAGTTCAAAAAGACAAAACATATAAATATTTATACAAGAAATTTTGGGCTATTCAGCAAAAATGATTTTAAATGTCAAGAAATAGAAAATATCATAAATTGACGAAATATGCTTTGCAGTGATGAGTCGGAGTCGAAAATTGTCCACTTCGATTTCGTTGCTGGCCTAAGCATGTCAGAAGACCTCTAAATAAAGTATGGTGGAATTAGGCTAATGGATTGGGACGTTTTCTTGGAATGGTGTAAGCCCACTAGTATGGATTAAGAAGACATTGAACTCTGATTCATATGCTAAAATATTGAAGGAAAAATGTTGCTGTATGCGAGCGAAGGAACATTTGCCAATAAGATGGACGCTCATGCAAGGCAGGAATTAAAAACATACTTCAAGAACAGCTAAGGATTTGTTTGAAAGAAACAACATCGATGTAATGTAATGGCCATTTCTATTTCAATCACCAGATATAAACCCAATCGAGCAATTATTGGCGGAGTTGAAAAAACGGATTGCAATTAGAAGATCAAAGACTCTAATATTCTTTGGTGAAGATGTGAAGCAAAGTAAAAGGATGTTAGCGATCAATACCTGGACAAAAAAGAGATTCAATTCTCTCATAATGAACAAATAATGTGCCATTAAATGTGAATAATTTTATAGTTTTTTTGTATTGTTTTAAATGAATTATCTTTGATTTTTAGAAGTAAATTTGTGATAAATTAATAACAAAAATTTATGAACTTCTATTTTTTTTTACGTTATTAGAAAATTAATTAGTAAACAGTTTGTTAAGTAGATACCTTACAACATTGTTAACGACAACATATCATTCTTTTGTTTTCGATATAACTGTGTAACGAAATTTTAAAATTTATATTTTTACAATTTCAGTACTACTTTTTCATTACACATATGTATGTGTATGCATTTTATGAAAAATATTAAAATAAAATGGAAAAATTATAGGGGAAATTTTCAACAATATTTTTCCATTGAAAAGATACTCTGTTTGAAGAAGGATAAAATTAGGGCAAAAATGAACGGAAATCTTGTTAGATTCTCTTGAAAATACATTAAACTCTTTTTATTTTTGCTTTTTTTCTCTAAATAATATATATTACGTCCATACATACACGTGCGTATGTATGTAGATTTTCTGTTTTTGACAGAGTATTTTTTGTATATTTTTTCTTTTACGATTTATATTAAATTCGTCGACTGCTCTCTTACGTATTTTTTTATTTTGTACCAGAATTAATCACATAGTAAGTAAAGAGTATATGTACATAATATAGTCTGAAAATGAAATTTATGTATACTCGTATATTTACAGGAAATTATCCTTTTTCCATTATACATTATTGTAATTACATTATTTGTATACTGTGCATTACAGATATAATACACTTTAAACTTTATAGAGCCTTTTATAGTTAGTCGGATAGTTTCAATAATTTAAAATGATATTTTTTTTTTATACATTATATACATACAATGTATGTATATAGTATATATATTAAGTGCACGAGGATACTCAGTCCATTATGGCACCGCCGATCAGTAATTTTATGTCAGATATACATATCATCCAGTTTTATCATCAGCAATCAGTTACTGGTGTACATTGCTGATGGGAAAAATTATTGATCGACTTGGGCAAGAGTAGTGCGCTGGCTGGGGTTCGAACCGTGATCTCAAAGATCGCAAGACCGACACCCAACCATCGAGCTATTCAAGCCCCTATTTAAAATGATATGATGCAAATGTTTTTTTTTTTTTAAAAAAATCATAAGAATTGTATATGTGCATAATGTATAAATATGCGAGTAGGTATATTATTAAAAGGAAATTTTTATTATTTTTAAATATTATTTTCCTTATTAGAGTAGAGAGTTATCTATAAAAAAATCCTTTTATGTATGAATACAACAATTCAAATTGATCTTGCTGTTTTTATATTTTATGTACATACATAAAGTATGTACATGCATTGACATGCACATATATTTAACAGATTGAGTGCATTGTGCAATGTAGTGTATATAGCATTTGTTGCATTTCATATACTTACATACACTACACAATATCTATACCTAAAAATAATAATAAAATCTTTAGAAAACATATAAGCTATACATTTTTACAATACAATAGAACTATGCTTTTCTATTCATATGTGTTAACTTTTGTCTTTATGCATAAGCACTTTTATAGTGCTGTTATGTATATATGTATACGTATAAATTAAATAAAATACAATTTTTATTTTCTTTTTTAATCAAAAACAAAAGTATATTTATATATCATAATGAATTTATACAAGTTCTATTGTATCTGATGTTTTAGAATACATTTAAATACATACATTTATTTACTCGTTTATGCATCACATAAAAGGAGTAACATTTATTTTTAAAATTATAAATTTTCTCTATATGTATGTTATTTAGATATGGTAGTATGTAGTAGTATTGTTTTATCTCACTCGCATATATACAAAAATACGTATATGTATAGATATAAAATTATAAATTTAAAATAATAAATAAAAAATAAAATGTTTAGAAAATAGTAGTAAAATAGATTAAATTTAATTAAATTCAATTTCTGAGAGAAAATAGTACGTATAACATAACTAAGTACTTACTTATACATAAATATTCATATGTACGTGCATCTGTTACGCATATCTTCTTTATAAATATTCAATTCAAATAATTATAGAGAAATAATTTACATATTATAAATAGATGGATATTATAGGTATACAAATATGTATATACGAGATACGAGCAACGAGTTACACGTACATGTTAGTGTATACGAATACGAGTTCATATGTATCTAATGTATGTATATCTGTTTTTGAAAATACCAAATTACAAAATTATATAAAACTAAATCATATTGTATCTGAATGTAATTATAAAAGTACTTATAAATTGAAGAGTGTGAGGTATTATCCAAAGTACCTACATCTGTATGCAAGAGTATATTTTAATAACTATAATAAGGATATTCATTTAATTCGTCTTTACACTTTGTGATTTTGTCATAATGACATTTCATATGAGAATTAAAGTTGTCTTTCATATTCTGAATAAAATATGTTTGAATACAGAGTTGGTTTTAAATTCTATGTGAAAATTTCCAAGACGGCTAGTTTAATTTTCACATAAAAAGTAATCGGCACAAAGTCATATAGTGTACAGACGACTTTAAGAGAGTAAAGTTACAAATTGATTTTAATTTATTAATTTATTAAGCCTAGTAGCCTAATGGACCTGAATTCAGATTCGAAAACTATTCCATTATGCTTCCTGAATTCAGATCGTGGAGAAAATTTTTGTAGACTGTGTAGATTTGTATCATACTTATGTTCATCTATTGTTCATTCAATGGCAGAACCAACATTTTTTATATACTTTTCAGATATGTTTTCACGCACAAAGACGTACTTATAAACCTGAAAATTTTTAATACATGAATGTATCTGAATTCAGACCACTTTTTCAAGTTGCTTTTATAAAAGAATCTGAATTCAGGTCCATCAGCCACTAGGATTCAGTATAGGCCTTAGAAATTAGAGTAAATTTACACATTGATTTTAAATGAACGCATACTGTGATGCATTTTGTGCAATTCAGTAGTATTTGAAATTTTCTGTTATTTTGTCAAATAATTTCAAAAATTTCATTTTATTTTATGTGAATGTAAAAAGAGATTGAAATCTTCAAATTACACAACATTTTTCTACGCCACGATAACTAAGATCAAAAAAGACAGAATTCCAAATTAACTACTATCATACACGAACTAACAACAGTGACAACTAAGGCGAACGAAACGACAGCAACATTATTGTTAGCAAATATTTTACACTGCATCTCGTGAATGAATTGACGCGCTAATTTGACGAGTTAAATTTAATCGCTTCGTGTAAAAAATGTTTCATACAAAATTTTATAAAAGCGTTTAAGGTTTACATGTCTTTTATTGTATTAAGTGTGGATACCCTTCTTCCTTAATACATAATTATTATTATAACTTGCCATGGTATAAGAGGTAAAAAAAAAATACTTCAAAACTCAACAAAAATGTCAAAAAGAATTTCATTGACAGAGAAACAATTTAATTAATAAGAACCTACCTACAAGCTACGAGCTAAGAGTATATTATGTATGTATGAGAATATATATATACATATGTATTTATGTATATATGTATACGTATATACACGAGTACGTAATAATATGCTATTTATAGGACATATCTTTTAATAATAAATGAAGTTAATTATTTGATTTCTCTTTAATCCCCTTACGAGTATGTTATCAAATACAAACATACGTACATTTATGTAGTAGTAGTAGTAGTAGTAAGTAGTATCCTCCTTTCTACTTATGTACATATATACATAATTGTTATGAGCAAAAGTTAATAATATAAAATGCACTTATGGTCAAATAAGCTACTGTTATATTGACTTAATGTACGTAAATACATTACGTGCGAATGTGTATTATTCAAAATAATTTTCAATTAAAATTATCATTAATAAATAATTGTTTGGCAAAATACTCATAAAATGTATGTAATTTTCAATGTGTATATGTATACAAAATTCTGTGAATAGAAAAAAATTACAAATTATTATATGGGTGAACAAATATTGCAGTTAATTCACATGATAAATGTAACTTTTTGATTACATGTAGCTCAATATGTTCGTAGGATGAGATGAGATTATTGACTATTGACAAATCCATACAATTTTTAAGAACTACAATCATTGAGAGAACAAAATGGAAATACATATTTTAATTTTTCATGTTGATAATACATTACTTTTTGGTGGAAATAAAAGAATTCAAGCAAATCAGTATGGCTTGACAAATGTTATTTAGGCTTTAGCTTTTCTTTATCGAGACAAATAGTATAGAGAAGTGTTTTATTGATTTTGAAAACTTTAGTCGCCCAAAATAGTCAGTTCTTCTAGAAAAACATAAAGAAAGTCTGCAAAATAGTTCTTAAAGTGAAGTAAATTGTTATTGAAGCCTGTAAAATGAAGTTCTGAATCTATCAGAAAGCAGTGTTGTAATGTAGTTACCATTTTTTATGAACATATCTTTATGAGAAAGTTTCGTTCGAAGTTTACAGTCGATTAAGATTTAAGAACAACAACGTGCTGACGAGTTTTATAAGTCTATTGAAGCAATGACAAAATTGCATGAATTCCACTTTGAATTGCCTTATCATCCACTGTATTTCTCGGATCTGACTTCCACTGAACTACTTCCTTTTTGCAGGTCTAAAAAGATGCTCCAAGGAAAAAAAAAATATTTGGATCCAATAAAGAAGTGATTGTCGAAACTTCACAGATAAATCGTCTTACACAGAAATGGCATCGAGATGTTAGATAACCGTTGGAGTGAGTGTATCACGATTTAAGAAGACTGTGTTGATGAATAAAGTAAAATTTTGGTAAAAGTTTTTGTTTTTCTAATATTTATTCTACGAACTTATTGAATGACGTCTTATTATATTAGTGACATTGACGAGTATATCAGTTGTGAAATCAATAAAAATAAACAAAGAATTTTCTTAATTAAATCAGTGACTTTTGAAAGACATTATAAATGAATATAAAATCAATACGGGCAAGGCAATTAATTAAATTTGTTTTTCAGTCACATCATTTATTTATATCAGATATTCTATTATTTTTGTATAAATCACAATATTTTTCTCTTTTTAATCAACAATTTACACGCATTAACAATGATATTAAAAAAATATTCGCAACTACTTTCTTATAATGTTTTTGAAATGTAATTTTAAATTTCTATATACATTTAAACTCTACACGATAAACAAACATATTTACGTGCATATACATATGTAAATAAGAGAAAAATACAAAAAATACGTAATTATTCTTCAAAGTTAATAAACAACACCTACCCTACAATGTGGAGTAAAGAATGCAGAAGATAGAACTATACCGTACGGCTAACACATTATTCATTTATGTGCAAACACTCGTATATAATTAACGATTCTTTACAAAATGCAAATAAAATAACAATAAAATCTTTACAAAGAACAAAAAACATAGCCGTATCAAGTTATTTTTAATTGAATTGCAACTATATGGGTGGGACCCGGGACGGATGATTTTTTTTTTTTCATAGATTTCGTAATTACACCACTGAATCATTCATACATTTTCCTATAGATATTAATGCATATTAGTAAAAACAATAAAACAATTGAATTCAATGCGAAATATAAAATATTAGGCGATCAGATTATTACTGTATGAGGGTTAATATGTGATACTTCGTAACTGAAAAAATGAAATAATTTTACAGTAGAAGGAAATTAGAAATTTTTATAGTTTTCAAGATTTAACTTTAATAGATACAATATATTACCAATATTTATTTAAAAATTGAATACATACTAGGGATTATGCATTTTTTAAAATTAAACCATAAAATGTTAGAAACAGAATTTCGTAAAAATTTCATTTACGATGTATCACATATTAACCCTCGATATATGTAATTTCTTAAATGTCTCAGCATTCATTTTCTTTTTCAATGTTTGGCATCAGAAAGAAATTAAGCATATATTAATGACAATTTATTACTGATTACGTAGAAATTTTGTACATAATATTAGCATTAAGAGAAACTTGAAACAGATCTATTATCATTTTCATTTTGTGATTTAATCATATAGTAGAGATTATATGCAATATAACTCCACCTTTTTCACTGCACTATTTTCTTTGGAGTTATGTTAAATCATTTGGTTTACTCTCTAATAAACAATAAAAACTCAATTACTTTTTAAATCAACATAATTTCATGTTACTGATAAAAACAAACGTATATAGTAGATTCATGCTAAAAATACTCGTACACTCAAAAATTTGTATTCCAGAATTGAATTTTTACAAAAGATCCAAGGATGATCATTCACATGAAATCATTTTTGAAAACAAATTCATTCATTATTATTTAAAATAAACAAAAAATTATAATTATATCCTGTAATCTTTATGTCGTTTTGTTTTTATTTCAAATTAAAAAAAATATTATACAGATCCAATTCGATCACCCTACATCCCTACACTGTTTGTTATTTATCCTTTTTTTATTTTATCTGGTCATTTTTTTTTTTCTTATTCAATTTACAGGTGATTCAGCTTAAAACACATCTAATTACTAATGTAAATTATAATATTTAAGCCGAAAGGAAACATTTCATACTGTTAATAAATAATAATTATTATCATATACATTTATATTTGAAATATTGAATAAAATTACACCATAAAACATGACAAAAAAGTATGATTATAATTGGATAATTCCGGTACCTGAAGAGCTAACAACTGGTGCAACATTCGATCGATGGTTCGAAGTTAAGGATAATACTGAATTTGAACAGAATTGTCTGTTCAAAGTCGATGAATATGGATTTTTTATATATTGGAAAAGTGAAGGAAAGGTAATGTAAATTATGAAAAAAAAAAAAAAATAAATAAATAAAATCAATTCGATTTATATACATATATTTTTTTTCTAAATTCTAATCAAAATGTTTATCATATAAATTTTTAATTTTGAAAATTTATTCAGGAAGGTGATGTGATTGAATTGTGTCAAGTGAGTGATATAAGAGCTGGTGGATTACCTCAGGTAAAACCCTATACATTCTCTATATATATATATATATATATATATACTTACACATGTACTGTACATAACTATAATGAATTCATTTAACTTTTTGTATAATTTGTACGCAAATGTATCTGTATTCTATTATAAGTAATGTTAATTTTATAAGAAATTCTTATTTATCCGGGCTCACAACCGAATGTGTTTATGAAGTTTTCAAAACATTGGATAAGTTTTTTAATGTATCGATACTTTGTCAAAAACATTATATACTCGTGTAATTAGATAACTAAACTATCGAAAAACTCAAAAGCATGCAATATTCTGACATTGTATTTTTTGTATCCACTGTTTATTTGAATGTTTCGTAAGGATACAGGCCGAGCGGTAACGAGCAACATTAACAAACTTACCCAATAATGAAAAATTTTGATTTGCAAAATTTGCAAATGTGTTCCTTAAAACCTTTCATTTGTGTACTTTAACCGTCTACACAAAACAAATAATTTTGAAATAACAAAGCAATCGTTTTCGTTAAAGTACATGGTACCATGGTACATACAAATGAAAGATTTTAAACACACATTAGCTGCTTTCGATTTAGCAATTTTGAAGTAATTGCGAGTAAATGAGGTAAACGTCTGTGCTAAACCATCTACTCCCAACTCCTCATGAACAATTTTTCAAGTAGATGCAAGTTACGAATAATTTTTGTGTCGTTCGTTATAACAATTTATCCTAGATACATTTTTACACTCGTATGTAAGTACTTAAAATTGCTAAATAGAAAGCAACTACATATTATAAACTGACGGAAAACTAAAATGAAACGAAAATAAACTACAATAATTTGCAATCATATTATTCGGGCAACGTCCTGCCACACACTTTATAACAAGCAAATTTATTCCTAAATAATAATTCGTTTGTTAAGTGCGTGAAATCCGTTTTCAATATAGTTTTATTTTTCTTCTCTTTTTTTTTTTGTTTTTTGGTTATTGTAAAATTTGAAAATTATACATATTTAAAAATACAAAAAAAAAAAATTTCAGGATCCAAAATTATTGGATAAAGTACTTAAGAAACATGGACAAGATCAACAAGCAATAGATGAAAGATCATTAACAATATGTTCTGGTGCCGATTATATAAATATTACATATCAGCATGTTATATGTCCGGATGCAGCTACAGCTAAAGTATGTTTAAATACAATATATTACATTTTATATAAAAATATTTTCATATTTTCTTTCGTTTTTTTTTGTTGTTAATTTTTATCATGATTATGATTATTCTAGAAATATTAATTTGTTCATCATATCGCATTATGAACGCGTTGAGTCATATCATCTAACATTACATTATACCAATTTTACACAATTTTACACTCGCATTTATCAATATAATTAAAACTCATAACAAAGTTTTCATGAAAACAAAAACATGAAAATGAAAATTTAAAAATTATTTCAATTAAAGTTGAATGTTTATTGCAAAATTTACTACAGTTTATTGTTATACATACATATATGTAAGTACTACAAACACGCATAAATACATATATGTAAGTATATGTATGTTTACATAAATGTGAGCACATACATACATACGAATATACGTGAACACTGAACATATGTATGTATGGATAACAATAAAAGAGTATTGAAATAAACACATATGAATGCATACTTTATTTACTAATATACAAAACAAATACGTATATGTACATATACTAATATTCAACATTAATCATTTATCATCATTTTTAAAAATTTTTTTTCATGTATAACAATAACAATATAATGAATGATGGGAAATTGAAAACAAAATATAATGTGTGAATGGCTTCCTAACTTTTTTAATATGAATCAAATACTTACTTACTCGTATTCGTGTATAAACAGCACGAAATAACGAAACTTTATTATAACGAACAATTTCATTATTAAAAAATTGCTACTCGTGTTTATATTCGTAATTTAATTTAATTATAAATGTCAATATATCATTTTTACAAAATTACATATTTTTTAATATCATCAAATGTTTTTCTTTTTTAAATTGAAAATAAATTTCAAAAAATAAATTGAAAATTTCTAACTTTGGTACTATTTCTACTTAATATGAATTCAAAATTTACAGTCAGAACTAAAAGTCATCGGAAAAAAAAAATAAAACTTTGAACTTTTAATGAAAATTGTTTAAATTATTACTTTCATCAAAACATGCTGTTTCACTAAACACTCGACTCTCTATTTATGTGATATTGCGCGGTGAATAATACGAAAAGTTTAAATAAAGTATAAAAAAATATAAAAATAAACAATTTAATCAACCATTGAACAATTGAAAAATTGAAAAATCATAAAAGACTTCTATCGTTCTATTGGAACGTCACAGCTATTAAAATAAGACGTCAATTGATAAAGCAAAAGATCTACTGTAATTTACTAAAATTTTATTATTATTTTCCAATATCGAATGTTTTCAATAGTGAAATTGGTGAAATATAAGACAATAGTTGTTGTCGCCATCTAGCGGCTAAATAATTAAAAATTATCCGTTTCTTGTCATGAGATGTTTTCTTTTCCTTGTTGAGATGTATAACATATTGATCTGTTTTTTTTTTTTTAAATTTTGTTTGCAACAATTTATTTTGTTAACTGTTTAAGTTTTCATTTTATAAGGTACAAAATTCAAATTTAACATTTTTCCGATGACTTTTGGTTCCGACTGTATTTTCATTTATTTTCATATAATGTTATTTTTTATGTTTTGATTTTCATATTCCTCTCTAATGCACACTTGTATTTCAATTTCATGATACAATTGATTGATTTGATTTTATTGTTTGAAAAACAAATTCCAAAAAAATAATAAAATAAAATAAAATAAAAACCTAAAAACGAAAAGAAATATTTACAAAAAAAAAAACGAAATCACTTTCTTTAGATTTGGTTGAATGGTATTCGAAAAATAACGCACAATGTGAAAGCGAATAATGTATGCCCGATGACGTGTTTAAAAAAGCAGTAAGTGTTTCCATTCGAACGAAAAAAAAAAAAATTAAAAAATTAAGCAAAAAAATAGCTATGCAAAAAAAAATTAAAAATATTTATTTATTTGCACAAAGGATATTGATATCCTAATACATTTTAGCACAAAAATAAAAACATAAATATGTACGTTTTTATATGTTTTAAAACAATTTATTTACAAATACTTAAACATAATACGAGTATTTTTGCGTATTTTATGTATGTATTTGTTTTACTATAAAAATCATTGTATAAACTTTTACTCAAATATTTTTGTTGTTACTTAAAAAAATTGCATGTTAATTTAAAAAAAAAACATTACAAATTGAAGTAAAAAAAAATACAAGAATGACAGCCATCGCACAATTTCGGCGACAACTATAGCATATACAGTAATTAAATGGAACTTTTTACGCTAACTTTACGCTGTCGCTGTCACCCAAATAGATTCTATTCTATTTTTCAGCGACAATGAGCCATTCACGACCTTGATTTTGCAGTAGTAGTAATCTATTCGCAAGAATCAAAAATATAAAATTCATGTTATGTTACGCTGTGGCTGTCGCCCGAATTGTGTGAACTTTCGGCGATACGCTGTGGTTGTCGCTGGAATTGTGCGATGGCTGTGAATATTATAAGTGCACAAAGTTATATTTTTTCTATATATTTTTTTAAATGTTTTTGAATTTATGTGTAAGTGAAACAAATGAAGGATTTTAAACAATCATTTTTATTGCATGTATGTATTTTATATCTCTATGAATGCATGATGTATATTCTCTCTCTAAAACTGCATTCGTATGCACATAAATCAAAGTATGTATACGCAATAACTAGCACAACACCACAGTCCACAGAACCATTTATACATACATAGAAACAATTCTCGATACATGAGTAAAACAGTCTTAGATTTTCATGTATTTGAGCTATTACTGATGAATCCTTTAGGAAAGTGCATACATTGTGATTATTCATAATTTTCAAGTAAAAATGACGTAAAATTTTTTAAAACATGAAATACTTGTATTTGACTGAAATTTCGCACAATAATTTGGAGTTTAAATGCCTACTGGTAATCACAATGCACTTTTCTATATGCATGTATCAAGAAATGTATATGTGTATATACAGTGATTAACAAAAGTTTGTGTACACCATATTAAATAAAAGAAAATTAAAAAAAAAATATCAATATAAAAGATTTATATTTTAACATTTTTTTTTTAATTTTCCTTAAATTATAGGTACATTATGTTTCATAAAACTAACAATTATTAAGGCCTAACTAAAACGACATATCTGACATAAGGGGCTTGAATAGCTCGATGGTTGTGTGTCGGTCTTGCGATCTTTGAGATCACGGTTAGAACCCCAGCCAGCGCACTACTCTTGCCCAAGTCGATCAAAAAATTTTCCCATCAGCAATGTACACCAGTAACTGATTACTGATGATAAACTGTATAATATGTATATCTGACATAAAATTACTGATCGGCGGTGCCATGGACTGAGTATCCGCGTGCACTTAATATATACTATATACATTTATGTATATATGTATATTTTAAAAAATATAAAAAAAAAATATAAAAAAATATCTGACATAGACTATGACAGATGTCGTGCTACAAACACACAGCTAAATCAATGAGTTCAAATATAATTGACGTTGCCGTCCTTCGTTAAAAGTTCGTTAAACATAAGCTCGACATAAGCAGTACGACCGAAAGCGTACATGACATAAAGTAACATAAGCACATAACCTCATTTTTGTGAAATTTGTATTGTTTATTGTTTAGCATGTGATCTATGTATATCATTATAGTTAGCCAAATGTTGCATTTTAAAATTCGTTATATTTTCTGTTTGTTACATCAGGTAGTATGTCGGTTTAGTTGGGCCTTTATATGCTTCATAACAAAAACAATTATATCGAACAATTTTTTCTACAATACTGAACATAAAAACATTTATTGTTCACTTTTTCCTACTACTTGAAAAGTTTTTGAATAGTCTGCGTTTACAGTTTAATAAGTTAACATTCTTTAATATTTCATAAATCGTTAACCGCATCCAACCGCATCCCTTTGAAGCAATCAAAGTCTGAAGTTAATGAGACTTCGAAGTTAGTTCTACTACAAAAATAAAAATTCTTCAACCAGTATTTACTTTGGGATTTCCTGTCCTTGAGATTTATATCAAAATACTAGGATGGATTTTTTAATTAATTTTGTACAACACGTATACTTAAAAATTTTAATAACATTAAGTTATTTCGTAAAAAGGAAGGAAGATATTATAGAGTAGTACTCTAAGTATAGATTAGTACTCTAAGAGTACCAATATCATGTATCGTCGTCGTTGTGTGAAAAGTCAGTAAGTAAAAAAATTCGGTTTTGAGATAATGAGTTTCAGATTCAAATTAAAAATCAGTTGCTCTCTGATTTCATAAATAGATTAATCACAATGACAAATTATGTTGACCAGTAGACGTTTTATTAGGAGAATAGGAGTTTGTCAAATTTGTAATAGGTTTTTAATTAAGAATATGAAAAATTTGTTTCATAGACTTAATTATTTCTCACATTAAAAAAAACACCACAAAAAATCACTATGTCAAACTTAACATAATTTCTAAGACGAACATAAACTTAGATAAAAGTTTCTAAGTTCATATATAGTGAGTTTTCACTGCCAACAAATTTACTGAAAATGGACTTAGGTATTTTCACACTCTCAGTAAATCCTAAGCCTCGCATAGGAGGACCTAGAGAGTTTTCACAAATAAAAATTGAAGTTTAAAGATTCTTTTTGCATCATATATAACACATGTACAGCGCAAAATGGATTTCACAGAACGACGACAATATACTACAATTTCAAAAAATTTACTACTATACACAGTTAGAATCTATATCTAAAAAATCGTATATTGTTTGTCCGAAATGACTGAACCGATATCAACGAAACTTCGTAGACATGAAAAAAGAGGTTATCATCTCGTTTAGTGATTTAGGGTTAGGTTACATTTTGCTTTTTTGTTTATATAAAAATGGTATTTGTACCCTCAAATAAAGATGGTGAAGTGGAAATTTCAATTTCTAGAAGAAAAAAAAAATGACAGCAAAAACCACGATATAAATATTATAATAATATATAATTGCCAGTTAAAACCTAAATTGACAATAAAACTTAAAAATTAATAACAAAAATATACATATATGAAATTAAGTGTAGTATGTATATTGATTTCATAATAAGTTTCAAAATAATTTCAAATCTGTAGAATATTTTTTATTGAAGTTCTGCATGGATAAAGTCGAAGATACAAGCTTTTCAAATTATTTTTTTCAATTTTTTTAAATATTTATATGGTGTATGCCGACTTTTGTAAATCACTGTATACAATACTCATATACAATACATATGCACATATTTACACATATTTACATCATATACAAAGATATTATAATTTCACTGTTAACATAAAGTTGGAAGTTGCATGTAATTATTCGTTATTTTTACTCTTTAAAGCAAATTTTAATGTGTTTCATTATTCACATACTATTCATTCATACGAGTATTATTTTTTTATTTCAAATTTTTATAAATATTTTGTTTTTGTTTTTTTGTTTTTTTGTTATACAATAATTGTTGCTTTCACATTATTATGTACATATACCAACCACCTAATGGTACATATTTTTACTTTGTTTATCTGTTTGTTTATTTTTTTTTTTTTTTTGCGCTGCATGTTAATTACCTGTGCATATGTGCCATCAATATTTATACGATGTTATAAATTTTATTCACAATTATTCTACACACTATTTATATTCTGTTTGTTTGTATATAAAATACTCTAATGTGATGTACTTACTTATATAATAATTTATTATAAAAAAAATATTGGATAAATAAAATAAAATTAAAAAAAAAAAAAAAAAGAATTGGCAACAAGGTCTTCGTCATATAACTCATAATAATAAGGCAAATAATGTTTGCCCAAGAACAAATTTAATGAAACAGTAAGTATACTACTTTCTTGTACATTTATCTATCGATATCAATATCAGTATTTTGAAAAAGAAAAAAAATTAATTCCATAAAATGTAATTATTACGTTTTATTAAATATTAAATATTCATGTACGTACAAAACATATCACATATTATACATAGGCATATAGTAAATGTAGTACGTGCGTTTTCATAATGGATATGTCATAAAATTATCACAAGTATACACATCTAATTATTATTTATTATTAACAAAAGTAAGTAGGTAGTACCGTAGTACATATTAAAATTATAATTATTTAAATTTGGATTAAGTATATCCGTTTTATTTATACAAACCTTTCACATAAATTTAATTTTGAGTTCCTACGTATAGTTATTCGAAGAAGAGAAACATTTTCAACAAAACATCATTTATATTTTATACTGTACTATATAATTTAGTCGAATTTCATGTTTTTCTACAAAAATATTAAAAAATCATGAAAATTTGTAATATTTTTCATTGATCTGTCTTGTAATTATTCTAAAGATTTTAATAACTCGTCTCAATAACAATAAAAGCTAGAAATATTGAAAACTATTCATTTATTTTGATCAACTGAAATTTGACCACAGTGTTAACGTTAACTTTGAATCCTCTTAATTATCCTCTTAATTTGCAAATTTGTGTTCTCCATTTTGAAATAAATTTTGTTAAGAAAAATTGCTTAAAATTTGATTCATTACAAAAACATTGAATGATTCAATCATTCCTTCGATGTTTTTTTTTTTTTTAAAAATTGCATATACAATAGAACCTCTATAAATCGAACCTTGTTGAGTCGAATTCTATATTACACTTTTCGAATATTCATTATCTTACCTTCATGTTCAAAACAATCCATAACCAAAATCATATAAGATTTCTGTTACCTATACTCGAAACCGTCCACATTATTCACTTTAGAAGATTTAAGTACATTTTTTTTACCGCTGTAACTCGAAGAAACTGTATTATTGATCTCTTTATCTCGAAGAAATCAATGATTTTTTATTTTATCATCTCTTCTTCTCAAGGTTTTGTAAATAAATATAATCTGTAATTCGAGTAAAACGACTCAATTACAACGGTTCAGCAAATGTGATTTTATATTTAATGTAACCCTTCTTGTTGTTATTGCTTTCTTTTGAGTTTTAGTGGTTCTACTTGCCGAAATCTTAATTTGTAAAATTGTTTATTAACAGAATTTAATTAGCGTCTTGTTTTCCACTACAACTGCTGTAGTTAACACCGATACGCACTAACATATTTGTTACGCAATAATTGAAACCATATGGCATAGAATTGTATAACCTCTGATATAATGTCGAAAACACTTATAACTCAAATTTATTTGCATCTAATTGGAGTTTCGAATTAAAGATATTCCACTGTAATAATTTCTTGACAGTTTCTTATTAAGTTAGATATAACGTTTTATTTACCACTGTATATTGTATATGATAGATGTCATAGTGAAAATAATTATATATATTAAAAAAATTTTTTTTAGTTTTTGATATTCAATAATTTAAATCGATTAGTAATGACAAAATTTTCATACTTATGTATTGTATGAACAGACATATGTACATACATACACAACACACATTTTACATTGTAATGTATAAAAATAAAATATGTATTACATAATGTCAAATATTTATTAAATAAAGAAAAGCTAAACAACTATTATTTTTGAAAAGAATTACGTAGACGTGGGTTATATGGTTTTTGGTTAAACATATATTATACTATATGTATATACATGGAACATTACATAAGATTCAAAATGGTCAATTTATTGTCAGAATTCAAATTTATATAAAAAAGGAAAAATTAGAAAAAATAAAAAGCATAAGGATATAAAATGTCTTTTCAATGACCCACACACACACACATATATATCCTATATAATAAAAGCCAATAAATATATGTTCAAATTAATACACATTATGTGTGTGAATATGTATAGATTTATAGTTCGTTTCATAATTATTATATTACCATTTTAAAATTTTTAATTTTCTAATACTAATTTCAATTTTTTTAAAGGTAAAATAGAGTTTTATCATTCATTGCTGATATGAAAATTTCATAGTTTCAAACGACAGTGAATTAAAAATAAAATTAATAATATTTCTAAGTAGTAACTTCTCCTTCTACTACTTTCACATGAGTCTGATACTGAATCTGAAACGTAAAGTTTCAGATTCAGAATTAATTTTTTGTTCATTCTGATTCTGATTTTCGTTTTCAATATTTTTCTTTAAATTTGTTGTTATAAAACATTTTACCATTTTACTTATTGAGTTTATTATTTACTTATTTTACCATTTTATTTATTAAAGCATCGAACGATAACTAGTATATAGTATGAGTGGTGAGTACGATGGTAAGACGCACATTTCAATGAAGGTGAAGGGTGAAATAAAGTTTTTCTTCTATCTTATGTCTTCTTTCTATCTACTGTCATCAAATTGTATATGTACAAACAAGTATAATTATATGTATATTTATTGAGTGGTTTAGCTATGAGCTCAGATTCAAATTTCAAATTTAAGATACATGTGACATGTACATTTGATTATACTGTCAGCATGTTTCATTTTCTATTCTGAAAATAATCAAATTACAAAACAGAAGCATGAACCGGAATTTTTTCAGAAGTTTTCAGAGCCATGTGACAAGTCACACTTGAAACAAAGTGAATCTACATTTTTCAGATTCAGATTCATGTGACAATGCACGACTTTCTTTTATTATGAATTCAAATTAAAGATAATTCACTGGTACTGGCGTACTGACAGTAAGATATTTTAACATTCAGAAATTAACGTTTAAAACATGTATAATTGCATTTTTATGGATCATTGACTTGACATTGTTGTACAACCTTTTTCTGGCAATGAATTTTTCTTACAAATCGCATTATCCAGTTTCTTTTTCTCGTGATTCCAAAATTGACAGAATTCTACTTACAAGAATAACAGTTCACTTTTAACTATTATTTTTGGTGAAAAGAAACGTTAAACGGATGCTATACTTTCAGATAAAAAAGTACCCGCACTGCACCTCATACTATTGAACTGCATTCCCATAAAAACTTCATTTCGAAAAGTTTCTTTATTAAATCTCTCCAGTAGTACCATATTATTTATCAGATCATTGTTGATAAACAATGTTGATATTGAACACAAAAAGTGTTGAGTTTGATTTAAACATTGTCGAGAATGACTTGAACATTGATTTGTCTTGAAAATTGTATGGTTTGACCCAGAAAAAGTATACAAAAACATTGAAATTTTGAAGATGGTGGTGATACAATTATGAAACCATCTGTATATTATTATGTAGTAAAATTGATGTAAAGAATTACTTAAAATATCATTGATTACACTCGTACATGTAACAAAAAAAAAAACATAAAAACATAGAAAATTACAAAGGAATATATATAAGTTCAACATAATACTAATATGTATATGTATTTATATTTTTTATTTTTATATAATTCGATATACTTTTTATTGACTTTATATACGTTAACATTTTCACTTCATTTATGGAATAAATAAGATACATACATCTATAGACAGACACACAATTTATGTGTAGATACACTTACTTTCATAGAGTATAGGTATCAAATAAATTAAATTATATGAAGTATTTGTATAAGTTTTTGAAAAAAAAAAAAATTATAACAATAAATAAATGAAATGAATAATACACGTTACATATATTACGTTATATGTTGTATATTCTAAACAAAATCCATATTACTCTGTATATGTATGTGTAAAAGTTACGTGAATATAATTGAAGTGTGTGTATCTCTTCTTTATAAAATTAATGGCTGCCAACTATGAAATTATATTCACACACACATTTTGTATATAGAAAAGTATTCAATATAAATTTACAGAGAAATGTAATTATGTTTCAACAGATATTAAATCAATATAACCACAAATTCTATGTAAAGTTTACGTGTATGTATGAATTGTATAGGTCCTAGTATTTAAAGAGGTAAGCAACTTTAATGTATGTACATTACATGCTGGGAGTGCATATCACACATACATACATAGTACCTACATCTTCATATGTAGGTTTGATGTATTTTCTTGAATTTTACAGAAAACAGGGTATATGAAATGTAAATACATATAGATAGGATTATAAGAGTTACACAAAAATACATATAATGTATACATTCATTGATATGTAAAAGGATTTTTTTTTATCGTCACATCCTGTATAAAAGTACATCACTAATGTGTATAATATAATGTTCTATTCACAAATAACATGACCTATACCTATACTCTATTCTATCCACCCACCCATATTGCAAAATACATATACATTAATGTTTATTATATTATGTGGATGTAAATTCGTGTATGTATACGTGTATACATCAAACAATAATGCAGGGCAGGTTATTAACTTTTCAAATTAATAAGCAATAAGCATTTACATATATAAATTATGTAGTAAATAAAAAGCTTTAAAAACCACTTTACTCGTTATATATTTCACCACGAATATAATAAGGTAGCGTAATTTATTCGTAAGTCTTTTTTTAATTCCATATAAATCTTCGTATGCATAATATTCATATGAGTGTTTGGGTTATAGTTATAGAGGTGTAGATAGATACATACATAATATGATGAAATTTTCTCATTTAATAATAATTTAGATAATATATTTTACTTATCCAATAAGCCAAGAAAAATACTATATAGTAGTAAAATTAATGTACAATTTTATGTAAAATTTCATTCAGAAATATAACATAAAATTCAAGTACATATATAACTCGTATGTATACAATTTAATTCGATGATAATACATATATCACCACCTTATATATTTATCTTATTATGCATACTTAATTGAATTTTTTTTTTTCATTTTATCTGAACTTCTATTCATGTACATTTATGTGTAATATACATATGATGATGTATATTTAGGTGAAAGAATATCCAAGATCCAAGTATCAACTCATGTCATATACCTATATGTACATTCTAGTAGTAAGTTCTGGTAATTGATGTATTCTTTTTTCACTGTTTATTTTCGTATTATTAAAAATATACATTATATCTGTATTATACAAGTATATTTGTATACGTAACACTTTGTATGTAAATTATAAAATCTTATTAACCATTTAGCCACGTTGGTTTTTCTATATACTATTGTGAACAACAAAATGAAGTACATTTTTTAGACTATTGTAGACTGTTGAAAAATTCAGATTCAATTTCAAATGCATTGTAGTAAGTGTGACCTGTTACATGGCTCCGAAAAATTCAGCATTTGCCAAAAATTCCGGTTCATGTTTTCGTATTGTAATCTGATTATTTTCAGAATATAGAAAATTAGGCGTACAAAGAGTAAATGTAACATAAATGTCACCTCACATGCATCTGAAATCTGAATCTGAATTCATAACTAAACCACTCAATTATCAGTTAAATTCTGTTAAAAACCAGTTCTATAACAACAACAAATTCAAAGAAAAGATTTCAGAAATATTTTTCAGATTCAGAATTAGAATGAACAAAAAATTAATTCTGAATCTGAAATTTTAAGTTCCAGAACTCAGATGCAGATTCATGTGACAGTAGACTTCATCATCATCATCATCCTTAGCTTATAGTCCTTTGTGGATCTTCATTTTCTCTACAATCAGCTTCTAGCCATTCATATTTTGTACCCCTACGTCCATGCTGTTATTGTGACAGTAGACTTATAAAATGAAAAATCCTTCTTTATTCATCTAAATTAATTTCATCGCTAAAGTTTTTTTTTCCAATCATCGAAACAGTCAGAGAAGTATTTTTCCGGGATGACCAACAATAATTTGTTTGATTCGGCATTTACCTCCTCAATTGAATAAAAACAGTGTCCACGGAAGGGTTTTTTGAGTTTGTTGAAGACCCAGAAATTGCACGATGTTTAATTAGGCGAATAATGTGATTGTGGAACGATATTCATTCCGCAAACAAAATTTAATGCAAATTCATTTTTCAACAAAATCAGACACAGTAAGAATCAAAAAACTCACTTTTCTATGTTTACAAAAACACGTATAGCTCTGCAGCAATTAATACTATACTTTTTTGATCACAGTATTATGTGTACTTTCCTAATTCAAATAATTTTAAATGGCAGAGGGAAAAAAATTATTCAGTAGCGAGATAATGAAATTTGTAATACTTTCTTTTCTTTTTATTTTTATTTTCTCGTCCCCACACATCCCCCACCTTGTTATATAAAAAAAAAGAAGAAAAATAATAAAAAGTAATGTACGTAAATACTATATAATGCAATATGTATAATAACAAAAAAATTTAACAGTCAATTTGTGTTACACTTTTAAAGTAAATTGATCGAAAATTTTTTGAAATAAATAAAAAGATTAGACACATCATACCAGAACCCAGTACTTATAGGTACATGTATGTGTAATATTTTTTTCAGTTATTTTTAAAATTTCAAATAAAACTGTGTGTGCTATGTGTAAAATCCAAATACAATAGCGAAACAGCAAAAGAAAAGGTTTTATTTTAAAAATTAGACTTAAATTATATGTACGATGGTCGATGACACACTCTATACATATGAGTACATATTTTTAGAATTTTTCAGAAAAATAAAATGCTTGCATATCATTTAATTTTTCTTTCATATATTAGTACATAAATAACGTATTTTTAATTAGCATTCCTAAATTGTTTAAAAAGTATAAAAATACACCCTTAAATAGAAGGTAATTGCTGCGTTCCCTTTAGCCTAGTAAAATACACCAAGTACTCGGAAGCAAATTGTAATCGGAACGCAATTTTTTTGCTTGGAAGTAAAAAGTAATCTCAAATTTCGCGGCATACACATTTCTAAGGCAATGTAAATATTGGAGTGGCATAGTTGGCCGTCCTCAAATTTCAGCTGTCATGTATTTCAAATTTGTTTTGTTGTTGATTTTAGATTATCCATAACCTTAAACAATAAAAAGCCACCTATCGAATAAAGCGTGTTATAAAAATATTATAGACTTAAACCTATTTCCTTAATCTCTGACGATTAAAACACAAAAACCTCTAATGGCAAATTTTGACGTAACTAACCATACAACTGTCAAGTAAATTACTTGATAATAAAAGAGGTTGTGTAATGTGTTGATGATCACGACTGCAAGTACTTGGGAGTACTTTCACTTTGCCAGTTTAAAAGGAACGCAATATAAATATGTATGTAAATATTCGATTCATAATTTTTATAATAAACAAAAATTGTAATTGTAATTATACTTAATTGAAATTATTTAAAATTAATTAATTAATTAATTATCGTATGTAAAAATATTTCACATTGGTATTGTATGTACTTTTCACATAAATACAGTAACAAATGATAGATTATTTATATTTTGTTCTGCACATAATACGTTATATAATATAGTATAGCTATAAGTATACTTGAATAACTTTAGAAAATTATTTAATGTTGTATTTGTAAATTATATGTATATTACTCTGTTTAATAATAATGAGAAGAAAAAAAAAGGAAATTTATTAACAAAAAAAAAAATTTTTTTTTTTTTATCAATTTCAAACAAACAAAAAATCATCGAATTTCAGTTGGATGCGTTTAGGATTTTTAGTTGATGCCAAAGGAAGAGTACCGATTAAAGTTATCACGAAAACATTTGCATCAGGAAAAACTGAAAAACTTGTTTATCAAGCACTTACAGATGTTGGTTTACCATCAGAAAAAGGTGGAACAATGACACGTGAAGAATTCACATTTGATAAATTTTATGCGCTTTATCATAAAGTTTGCCCTAGAAATGATATTGAAGAATTGTTTCAATCAATGTAAGCATCAGAATATTATATTAAAATGAATGAATGCGTGCATTGACTGTTTTCATGTTTGCATAATAAGGTTTACTTCGTCAACTTGAGATAACTTGAGATAACTTGAGATTGCTTGAGATCAACCGAGTCCGAAAGCTTGATGCAAAATGAGAAAAGAAAATTATGATAAAGATGAACCTTAAAAATCTTAGAAAAAAAAATTTGAATACCTTAAACCTTAAACTTATAAACATGCAAAAAATTTAAAATTACAATTTTTTAGGGCACTGAACAGTATCAATTATGATATCAATTTTTAATGCTTATCGAAATTTATATTTAAGAATTAAGTTGCCAATAATACTAAGTTAACATATTTTGCCAACTGTTTTAGGACAAATTCTTTAAGAAGCTTAAACAAATGAATATATTTGTATATTATGACAACGCAAACTTGCAACTTTGAAAACAGTCATACGTCATATACGGTCATACTTTTAAAAAATCATATTCCCTATATAAATATTTTATTCTTTTTGTTTTCTTTAAATCACACAAAAAAAAAAAAAAAAACTAATCATATAGCACAAAAGGTAAATCGGATGTCATCGAATTGGATCAATTAATAGAATTCATGAATTCTAAACAAAGAGATCCAAGGCTTAATGAAATTTTATATCCACTTTATGATGATAAACGAGTAATAGAAATAATTCAAGATTATGAATTGGATGACACTGCAAAATCTAAAAGTAAGTTTTAAACAAATAATAAAGGATATATTTTTACAACATTAAAAAAGACCTTTCCACACGTTTTTATATAAATAATTTGATTTTCATTATCTCAAAAATAGATCAACTCACTTTGGATGGTCTAAAAAGATATTTGATGTCTGATGAAAATGCTCCAGTATTTCTCGATCGTTTAGATTTTTATATGGAAATGGATCAGCCATTAGCTCATTATTACATTAATTCATCGCATAACACCTACTTATCAGGCAGACAATTTGGTGGTAAAAGTACTGTTGAAATGTATCGTCAAGTATTATTAGCTGGTTGCAGGTAAAAAAATTTTTTTCAAATCTCAAAATCTATAAAAACTGATTTAACTTTAACTTCTTTTTTTATAAAAACTTTTTTCAGATGTGTTGAACTTGATTGCTGGAATGGTAAAGGTGAAGATGAAGAGCCTATCATAACTCATGGACATGCTATGTGTACTGAAATTCTGTATAAGGTATATATAAGTACTAGTGATAAATGTAATATATCAAAAATAAAAAAATGTTTGTACTCACAATAAAAAATTCTAATTAATGCCAATATAGGATGTTATTTATGCGATTAGAGATTGTGCATTTGTAACATCCGATTATCCAGTTATTCTATCATTCGAAAATCATTGTAATCGAGCACAGCAATATAAACTAGCTAAATACTGCGATGAAATATTTGGTGATCTCTTACTAAAAGAACCTCTACCAGATTATCCAGTAAGAATTAGAACAGCAGAGTATTCGATTTAGGTTTATAGTATCTTTGCAATTATAATTTTCTTTTTTAGCTCGAACCAGGCAAACCACTTCCACCTCCATGTGCGTTAAAACGTAAAATTCTAATAAAAAACAAACGAATGAAGCCTGAAGTTGAAAAAATCGAGTTAGAATTATTCTTGAAAGGTGAATTGAGCTATGATAATGAACCATCTGAAGATGCTACTGCTTCAAAGGCCCCACCAACTGAAGAGCCAGCAGCTGCAGCTGCTCCCCCACCTCCAGCACCCGGTGGAGAAGGAGGAGCACCTGGTGCACCTGGAGCAGAAGGAGGGGCACCGGGAGCTGAAGGAGGTGAACAAGCTGCAAACTACACAGGATCAACAACAAATGTTCACCCTTGGCTATCATCGATGATCAACTATGCGCAACCGGTCAAATTTCAATCGTTCGAGCATGCAATTCGTAATATTTATTCGCAATTCACTTATTATAAATGTCATACAAAAAAATTCATTTGATAAATATTTTTTCACACAGAGAAAAACATCTATCACAACATGTCATCATTTTCTGAGGCGGCAGGAATGAATTATCTGAAGACATCATCAATAGATTTTGTCAATTATAATAAACGTCAAATGTCTCGCATTTATCCAAAAGGTACTAGAGCTGATTCATCAAATTATATGCCTCAAGTATTCTGGAATGCTGGCTGTCAAATGGTATCACTGAACTTCCAAACATCTGATCTACCCATGCAACTTAATCAAGGAAAATTTGAATATAATGGAAATTGTGGTTATCTTCTGAAGCCCGATTTTATGCGACGATCAGACAAAGATTTCGATCCATTCGCAGACGCACCAGTAGACGGTGTAATTGCAGCCCAATGCTCTGTACAAGTTATTGCTGGTCAATTTTTATCTGATAAGAAAGTTGGAACATATGTAGAAGTTGATATGTACGGTTTACCTTCTGATACAGTGAAAAAAGAATTTAGAACTAGACTTGTACCTAATAATGGCCTTAATCCAGTATATAATGAAGAACCATTTCTATTTCGAAAAGTCGTATTGCCTGATTTAGCTGTACTTAGAATTGGCGTTTATGAAGAGAGTGGAAAACTTCTTGGGCAACGTATTCTACCATTAGACGGTTTACAAGCTGGTTATAGGCATATTTCACTTCGAACAGAAGCAAATTTCCCTATGTCCCTACCTATGCTTTTTTGTAACATCGAATTAAAAATTTATGTACCTGATGGATTCGAAGACTTTATGGCTATGCTATCGGATCCAAGAGGATTCGCTGGAGCAACAGAAAAACAGAATCAACAAATGAAAGCACTGGGAATCGAAGAAACTGGCGGCGGTGCAGCTCGTGATGCTGTTAAAAAGAAGGAAGAAGAAAAAAAAGAACCACCTCTAGTATTTGAACCAGTAACACTTGAATCCTTACGACAAGAAAAAGTCTTCCAAAAAACATTTAAGAAACAACAAAAGGAATTGGAAACATTAAAGAAAAAACATACAAAAGAAAGAATGGCAATGCAAAAAACACAAAATGCAGCTATTGATAAATTAATTAAGGGTAAAAGGTAAATTATATTTACATATGTACATTAACAACTGAAGATTGAACAAAGAATGAAAATAAATTTTAATATTTTCACTTATTTTACTCATCTACAGCAAGGACGAAATTCGAAATGATTCATCAATTAGACAAACAATTACTGAACAAACAAATCAATGGTCTGAAATGATTGCCCGTCATAAGAAAGAAGAATGGGATTTATTACGAACACAAGTTCAAGATCAACAAGAATCTCTGAAAAAACTTATGGAACAAGTGCAAGCTAGCCAAATGAAACAGTTGGAGGCAAGACATGAAAGGTAAAGTATCATATTTGTATTGCATTGAAATAAAAAAAAAAAAAATTACCAACACCTCTCTATTAATATTGAATTTACGTGCATTCATACATACAGAGATATAAAAGATTTAAATGCAAAACAAGCAAAAGTTTCAGTTGAAACAGCCAAAGAAGTAGCTAACGATAAAACATTAAAAACTAAAAATGAAAAGGATCGAAGGCTTCGAGAAAAGAAACAGAATAATATCAAAAAATTCATGGAGGAAAAGAAGGTAAATATCGATGATTATACATATTCGCGTATTTTACAATACAGAAAATAAATTAATTCATTTGTTTCCAATGCACCACCATACATGCAGACAATTGGAATAAAACAAGGACGTGAAAAAGAAAAGTTAAAAGTTAGTCATGATAAGCAAATAAAAGATTTGGATGACGATGTTCAAAAGGTACTATAAATGATGGAAAATCATCGGTTCTTAGCGGTTTTGAGACTTTTATTTAAGCTTGAAAGAGTAATATATTGGTTTTATAGATTGCTTTCTTTTATTTTATTACATTTTTAAAAATACTCACATACATATACATATACGAGGTACGTTCCAAAAGTATCCGACTTATCTCATATTTTCGTGCTGATGTTATTTTTCGTCGTTATCCGGCTGATGGCATTCGTGTGAACTGCGAAGGTACTGTTGCATGCATTTTTATCAATGAGAAAATCTAAAAAAACGTAAAAATAAAGATTTCTTATTTGTAATTGTGAATTCATGAGCATTTAATGTTTAGAGTTTAGACGCTCATGACTCACTCCGCAAAGGTCGCAAAAAAGATGGTAGCCCTAGCGTTGAAGTATTAAGACAGATCGGATGTACTTTTAGAACAGATCTCCTCGTACACAATATAATCTAATATGTATGTATGTGTTGTATAATTTTCATGCACGTATTAGCAGATAATATTTTATTTATCCTCATATAAACAAAGTATGATGTGATGTATGATCGTTATTTTGATAGGCGCTTTTGTAAATTCAAGCCTGCCAATGGAGAAGTTAAAAAAATAAAGTTTACAATAAGTTTAGTAATTATTTTATTTTCAACTGTTCGCGCGTAAATTTTAAAAAAGAATAATAATCAGAAGAAGAAGTGTAGCGTATGTAAGTTGACTTGCATACTTTCACATTTGGCTGAACTTCCGAATTTGTGACGCTAGATTTTGAAACGAGACTTGCCGATAATGATACTTTGGAATATCCTCTTTAATGTGGTATATTATATGTCTCTATTGAAGCAAGCAAATTCATTTTGAGGACGCAAACTAACCTTAACATTTTTTGGTCTAAAATGACGTGTTTTAAGAAAACCGTTATTTTTCCAAAAATGTGTATTTTTTCGCATTTATTTATATGTTTGTGCATTTATTTTTTTTATTTATATCTAAAGTTTCTATACAGAAATGTGATATCATTGGAAAGAAGACAAAAATACCTTTTGAATGATACAATAAAACACACATATATGTCATCCTTCAAGTTTTGAAGTTATACCGTTATCAAAAAAAAAAGTTGAAAACGTGATTTCTAAAAAACACGAAATTTTGACTTTAAGTCCTTATATCTCGAGAATCGCTAATCCATTCAAAGTAAAATAAACTGCGACAAATAGAACAAGAAGTTCTCTTTCAAATGGTGTATTAATTAATCTGATCCGAGATCCCGATCCCAAAGTATCATTATCGGAAGGTCTCGTTTCAAAATCTGGCGGAAACAATTCGGAAGTTTCCCCTCACATTTTACATTCTTGCGTGCGACCCTGGTGGGCCGTGGTGTGGGCTAGGGGATACAGGTTTACTTGTTTTTTTCCCTTAAATAAAAATAATAAAAAAAAAACATTCTTGCGTGCATGATACATGATACTTAGAGCTCAAGAGCAAAATTTAAATTTATGAAAGTGCCTATAATTAAAAAAAAAATTCTTTTGTTAATGGTATGTATAGTATTGCACATAGATAGGATAAAAATTAGCAATTTTAATTTTTAATTTAATTTAATTTAATTCAATTTTTTTGTTAGTTTAACATGTACGACGCATTTTTTTTTAAATTAAATTATTTCGACAAGTATTATGCGGTATTATAAAATTTGATTACCCATATTTTTTGCTCTAAATTTTTTATTTTAATTTTATTTTAAAATTAAATAAAATATTTACATAATTTTTTTTGTCTTTTTCTTTCGTTCTCTGTTGCAATTTGCTTTTTTTTTCATTCCACTTACTATCATATGTATTATAGCTGATTGAAATGTACAAAATGGAAGAACAAGCTTATCAAATGCAAGGGAAACAGGAATTTTTCGCCTAAAAATAAAATATCGCTGCGGTATTCATAATAACTAATGTGTGAAACAAAAGTAAAAAAAAAATAAATAAATGAAAATGCAAAGTGAATTAAGAAAAACCTATATTTTTTGTATATTAATGCAATGCGGCATATACATACATTGACACACGTGTATATTCTATACATTTGGTGAAAATTCAAAAGGGAAACTTTTAATAATTTTTGTTTTTTTTTTTTCCTCAAATTTCGAATTCAAATTTGTAGTTGGTTCTTGTGTTATTCAAATTCAAATAAAAAATTATTATAAAAAAATTTAGAGAAACATAAAAAGTATTTTAATTCTATATATTTTGAATAAAATTCATTTTTAAATTGGTAATGTAATTTTAAATTAAAGAATTTTTTTGCCTTAAGAAAAATATATTTAAAAAATATTCTATAGTATGTATATGATGTATATGTAGATCTGTACAATGGGTATATGTATATATATATATTTTTTACCAATAATTTTGAAAATCAAAATAAAAAACAAAAATGAACAAAGTTCATTATAAAAATAAAAAACAATTTAAAAAAAAATTATTTATGTGTATAGCAGATATTTATTTGGTTTTTCTATATACTTATACATACATATGTAGCAGAGTTAATATTGATGTTACAGAGTAAACATGATACAAAAATTAATATGAATATTTAGAAAAAATTTTAATTCAAAAGAAAAATATATATACATATATACATATGTATAATTAATATAATACTGTAAAATGTATAGAAAAATAATTAAAATAAAATATGTAATCACTATTATTATAATTATTATAATTATTATTCTTAAAAATAAATTCGTATACCTATATTGTATATTCATTCAAGTGATATTATTAATTATTATTATTATTATTATTATTCTATAAATCTGATGATGTATTATAAATTCAATAAATTTTAATTATTATTATTATTATTAAAACATTCTTCTTCTTCTTATTTCATAGCATCTACACAGTTCTTTATGAACCACTGCTTCCTCCACCACTCGATACCATTCCTTTCGCGGTCTCTATAGCCAATGCGCTCATATTCTTCACACCCAACCCAATTTCTTTAGATCCTCCCTAACACCATCCAACCATCTGCATTTAGGCCTTCGCTCTCTTTCTTGTACCTATTATAGTGGCTTCAAATACTTTTTTAACCATTTTTTTGTCATCCATTCTCAATACATGATCTAGCCATTTTATGCGCTGCGCTTTGATGAACCGTGTCGTGTAATTGTTTTATATTCAATCGATTTCTCTTCTCTAGTTCATTATTGTACCTAATTCTATATGATCCATTCGAATCTTTAACTGGCCCGAATATTCTCCTCTGAGAATCTTTCTTTCGAACGCAGCAGCAAGTGAGTCGAGTTCCTTTTTTTGTAGCGTCCACAGTTCCTTTTTCGTACAGGGTGGCCAAGAATAGATTGAAGGATGTGAACTGAGTATAACTTTCGCAAATAAAACATATCTTCCATTATTTTTATATTATATTAAAAAATACTTCTTGCAAATATTTTACGAATAATTACGGAATATTATATCCCGTAAATATCTCCCACTTTCTTCCCGACAAATTCGGGCTCATTCGAGTACATTTTCCATTACAGAGCGTAGCATTTCAGGCCTTAAATTTCTGACTTCAGCTCTGATGTTGGCTTTGAATTGTTGAGTGGTCGTTGGTTTATTCATACAAACTCGCCGCTGTTTTAAATAGCTCCATATAAGAAAAAGTCAGGAGCCGTCAAATCTGCTGATCAAAGAGGCTAAGAAAACTGTGTATTTCTTGAGATTATTTTTTCGACAGATATCTAAAATCTAAAAATCAAATAAATGTGCGTAACGTAACCGTTGCTGATTATCACAGGGCAACAATTCCTGCACTAATTGCAGTTTGTATGGGAACATTCCAAGGTCCTGATGCGGAATATGTTGCAGCAATGATCTGATAATACCCAACTTCTGAGACCGACGACGGGTAGACAATGACGGATCGTCAATTACGCTTTCTACATTACAGTACAGTTTCTTCACTGCGAACCATGGTCTTCAAACCGGGAAACTAGGTTCCAAATTGTGTTGTTAGAGAGGTCTTCTCCAACGTTGAAAAATTGTCTTCATTTTCTTTCACTTAAAATTATTGACCGCTATAACTTAAATAGAAAAATTCAATAATTTTCACACGCTGTTCAACGCTGAAAGTTTCCATTATAAATCTCCAAAGTACGTTGAATAATTTACAAAAGGATGAAGTTGGATAATAGGAATTTTATATCGTTTCGATTGTAATCGTCCATCTTCTATGACGATACAAAATACCCAAGGCTGATTAATATGATTAGATATTTATGAGGCAAGGTATATACGTATATATTCACTGATAATTTTACGTCACAACTAGAGAAAATGGCGGAAACAATTGTCTAGTGAAGTGAGTATACCTTCTTTATCTATATACCTTGTGTATGATGCTTTATTTATGATGTATCTTGTATGGTATGATGTTGTTGTACTTGTACCAGTTGCAGTTGTACGTATTTGCACTTTTGCAGTACTCACCAAACTTGAGTGTAGTGTAGACGTGCGTCGTGCGTTTTTTGAGTCGCAAAGTTTGTTCAATTTTAAATTTTGAAGCGCTTGTTTTTTTTTCTTCAATTTGTTCCTCGTTTCATTTCAAAAGAACAAATGTTATCACTGGAGAGGAGCAAAAATTTTATATGAGATTATGATTAATAAATTAAAAAATTGTTATTTTGAATCGAATATAAGAACTAAATTGTTAATTTAATTAATTAATCTTTCTCAGGACATCATTATCTGTGATTGATTAGTCCCATTTGAAAATTTTAGTTCCATACTACACGGAAATAAATTCATTATCAATTTTAGCGGACCTGAATAAAGAATAAATTTTATTTGACTAAATTTTGAATTAAAATAAAATAGGAAACCAGCATTTTATTTCCAAATTCATCAAGCATTATATTGAAAAAGTATCGGTATAACTTTGCATATACCACAACGCATCTCTAGCTCTACTAAACATAAACAACGAGAACGAGAATAATATAGAAGTAAAAGAAGACATAGAGTAAACGAAAGAAAAATAAAAAAATGTTAATTTTGAACTGTTGTAAAGTGTAATATTTTTCGTGTGAATCGTGCTATTCCTATGTACTCATTTCCGCACTCACCTACACTTTTGTGGAACCCGAATCTGTCTTTATGTAAGTTGTGGCCTCCCGTGGTCCCGTGTGAACAGTCGGAATGGATCAAATAATAAAAAGAAATACTCTGTGGAATGTGAGTGGTGTTGTTATTGTAGTTGTAAATGTCAACTACGCAACTACAATTATAAAGAAAAATAGTAAATAGATAGTAAATTAAATATAATGAATGAAAAAATTGACAACTTCGTTTTGGTTTCGATGTTTGAAGTTTGACACACAACATCAGATACAAAAACAAATGCAAATACAAAACATAAATTTCTGGTAAAATTACATATTTGTGTTTTCTTTTGGTCTAATTTTTTTTAATAATAAGAATAAATTAAAATCTTTTATAAATCATAAAACATTTCTGGATCTTGTAAAATTATACATATTATTAATTTTATATGTATGAATATTTATATCTTGCCTGCTGTTATAAATCCTTTATTTAATGGAGGGATGTGAGGGAACCAGTAAAAAACTAAATAAAAGAAAAAGAAATATTACAAAAAGGACAATAGCAAAAATTCATCGTGAAAATTACATTTATATTACAAGTAAATCGGATTTCAAAGTAAGTTTTAATTTTTTTTTTTTTTGCTTTTAAAAATGCATTAAAAGCATAGATATTATGTGGATATTATTATGCATATTACATATGTATAATACCGTCATCATTCTTAATATAATTAGAGTGCGGTGTGTTGTAATTAAATTATGTTAGTGAATTTTATATTAAATTGTGTATATATTTTTTTTTCTAATTTAAGAGACAAATTGAACAGTGTAAAGAACTTTTATTCAGAGGATATAATGAAATATATCTACATTGCTTAGGAAAAGCAATTAATCGAGGAATCAATTTAGCATTAAAGATTATTGAAAATTCAACTAACATATTAGATTTTGAAGTCAATACATCCACAGTTGAAATATTTGGTAAATAAATGAGTTACATATTAAACAGAATTGTTCATTATTTTATTTATTTTTGTAATTTATTTTCAGATGATTTACATCCTTTAAGCAACGATGATGATTTTGAAACACAAAAACGTTTAAATTCATGTTTACATATTCGAATATTTAAAACAATTCGAACTTCTGAATGAATGAAAAATTTTTGAAAACAAAATACTTATTAAAATATAAATATTTATGCAAAAAAAAGAGAAAAAAAAAGAAAAAGAAAAGATAACTTATACGACAACTAAACAAAAAAAAAATGTTTAAATTATCAGAACTAGTTAGATGGCTTGGTTTAACCGAATTTGAAATTTTCATAAATCTTGTTAGCATATTGGTATTCAGTATAATTTTATCATTAAAATTAGCTGGTGATATTGATTCGAATCGTATGGATTGGTTTACGATATTTACACCATTATTTTGTGGTGATATATGTAATTCATATTTTTGTGTTATAATTGGTATACGTTTATACATAAATAGTACGAATAAGCGTAAAGCATTACATAGATTTATGTGGAGTACATATTTTTTAGTTTTAACAATAATTTTTAAATATTTACTATGTTTAAAATTATCAGGACAGACTGGTCTTGAATATAGTGAAGTATTTTCACCAATATTCGTTTTACTTCAACTAGTTGCTGTTAGAGCTTGTCAGCTACCAAATTCAAATTAATAAAAGAAAAATTCAAAAATAAAAATGAATAAAATGATTTAAATATTTTTTAATTTTTATTTTCCAAAAAGAAATCATAATCGAAAAGCAACAATTTTTTCATATCAATGAAATGAAAATAATTTTTTTTATACAATTCAATTAAATTAAAATTTTGAAAATATTTTTGTGTAAAATAAATTATGAAGAAAAAATCTATATTATTTTTTAATGCTTGAAAAAGCTTAATAATAATTATGATTTTTAGCTTGCATAATTTTGCAAATTTTAATTTTTTTTTTTATTTTATTTTATTTTATTTTTTGAGTATCTTAAGTTCCAATCTTTTCGATTTCATCTGAATTTTCTGCATCCAATAGTGCTATCTTTTTACCAAAATGACTTTCTATAGTTTGGCAAATTTTCATTGCTTTTTCTGAATCTACCAAATTGATTGCTATACCACTTTTACCTAAATATAATAAATATTTTATATTCAAGAATTATTCTTTTTTCACATATTTATATTATGTATTTGTAAAATATGTAAGTACCAAATCTTCCTGTTCTGCCAATTCTATGAAGATAAGTTTCACAATCAGCTTTACCACGTGCATCCATTGGTAAATCAAAATTAACAACAATTGTCACTTGTTCAATATCAATACCTTTTAAATGAATGGATTATAGAAATTTATTTTGTTCGTTTCAAAAATTTTATAATTTTTTAATATAAGAACAAAATTTTACCCCTTGATAATACATTAGTTGTAATTAAAACTTTTTCCAATCCCATTCTAAAACGATCTAAAACAGCTAATCTTTGTTCAACTGTTAAATCACCTGATAATACAGCTACCGAATGTCCATCACTTGACATTTTTCCTGCTAGCCAGGCAGCTGTTTTTCTTGTCTAAAAATCAAAAAAGAAAATTCCCAAAATAGTGCAGGAATCATAGGGATTACAAAATTGCAATAATTCATTATTTAAATATTCAATTAGATAGAATTGAATAATGTAAATAGGATTAAAATTAAATAAAATAATTAAAAGAAACTTACATGACAAAAAATTATAGCTTGCCCCACAGTTATTACACCGTAAATATTTTGTATAGCTGCATATTTTTCATCTTGATTACTACATTTAACGTAGTACTGTTTTATATTATCCAGGGATTCTTGTTCTCGTTGAAGTCTTATGAAAAATAAAGAAAATGATAAAATTGTAATAAAAAATTCCGATCAAATATATAACATTTTACCTAATTATAATTGGATTTGGAACTATATACTGGGCAAATTCCATAACAGCTTTTTCATATGTAGCCGAAAAGAACATCATTTGACATGATTTTGATAATTGTCTAATTTTTAAAATAAAATGAAAAAATAACATATCAGTTAAAAATATATGTATATTGTAAAGATGTTTGCGTATATTACTTATGAATTCTAATACACTGATCGTGATGTCCTTGGGTGGCTATCATTACATCTGCTTCATCTAAAACAAATACTTTAATGTTCTTCAAATCAAAATATCTGTATTTTACACCCCAATCTAATATTTTTCCTGGTGTACCAATTATGATGTGTTCAGTTAATTTTTCACCTATATTATATTCAAATTTCAAAATCAAAATTAAATGTTTTAACATTTTAAAAAAAAGAATATGAAACAAAAATTTACCCTCTTCTCCTCTTACTGCATATTTAAATCTTATTTCTGGACAAAATTGTGCCATTTTAGAGGCTACTTCTCCTGTTTGTACCGCCAATTCGTATGTTGGTGATAAACAAAGAACCTATTATCAAATTACATTAAATAATATTCCAATTAAACAATTAATTTCAGCATTTGTTTTTTTCTTTTTTGTAATAAAATCAAAATTGAAATTATCTACCTGAGGAAAATTTTTTGTGGGATCAACTCTACTTAACATGGCTAATACGAATGCGGCAGTCTTTCCAGTACCTGATTGACTTTGAGCTATCATATTTTGAGGGGGATCGGCTAATAATGTTGGAAGAGCTGTTTCTTGAATTTTCGATGGTGCATTAAATCCCATTTCATATACTCCCTTCAATAGTTCTGGTTTTCTACACAGAATAAATTAATTTATTTATTTTTTTTTTTTACTCATGAATAATAATTATTTAATAATATAACACAACATATTCTGTCAATGAACTTACAAATGTAGAGCTTCAAACGTTTTTACTGAATATAATGGGGATGTAGGATCCTTTCTTTGAATTTCTAAATCTAACTTTGATTCAACTAATCCTTTACGTATTATTTTCATTAGTAGACTTGTATCAGCTGGGCTAAAATTGAATTATAATTTCTTTTGTATAAATAGTTGTAAATTTTTTTAATATTTAAAATCAATTTGATTTTACTTAGCATTATCTGGTTGTTCATCTGGTGGAACTTCACTACTTTCACCATCTTTATTTTCATTTTTTTGTGCATTTTCTTTATTCAGCTCCAAATTATCCACCTTCAAAAAAAAAAAAATTTGTTTAAAAAAAATATACAAAAAAATGAATAAATGAAATATAAATTGTCTTACAAGTTTTGTAATGTCCGAATTCTCGGCTTTTTGAGCCCAATTGGATTTTTCTGACATTTTTTACTTTATAGTTTAATAAAATTTTACAATAATCTAGAATTTAGCTATCACTGCAATTTCAGTTAATTTTAAAACTATTTTTATATCCGTATAAACTATATTTAATAATTTATTATAATCTTACAAAAAGCAAAGTTGGAAATTGAATTAAGAAGTCACTCTCAACTCAATGTTCAATTTCAAATTTCAATAATGTTGATGTTGGTTGATTTGTTACTTAGATGATGTTGAATGTTGAATGCAAAGAAATGCTAAGGAGGATGAGGAAGAGAATAATGATTAGTGAAGCCAATTCCATATGCCAATTGCCAATTGCCATGCCTCATGCGTTTTACCGTTACACTTACCATTTACCATCATTTTCATGTCATGTCATTACCAGTTTAGTACTACCACTACCGATATTACCATACCATTTACATATGTTGGTTGCATCTATCAATGACATGATATACACCAACACATAGGCTGTGTGCGAATTAATTTGTCTTACTTTTTATATGGCAGTCCTAAAAGTAAGAATTTTAGTAGGCTTGTACTTGACACTTGCTTGTTTGGTTCTGTTCAATGATAAAGGTTTTTATTTTAAATATTCAAATTAAAACGCTAAAAATTGAAAAAAATTATCTGAAAAATTCCAAGAAATAAAAACAAAGTGAAAATGAACTGACAAAAAAAAGTAAATATTGATTTTTTGATAAATAATAATATTTTCAAAAAGAGTAAAATAATTAATTTTAGAAATAGTAAAGTTAAAACGAGCAATTTTCTACATTCATCTTCCAGGTTGTCTTATAAAAAAATATCCGAATAGTGTATAATCTAGGTAGATAAATACACTTTATCTAAGATAAAAAATAATTTTGGTTGATGAATACGAGCACAGACAAATACAGATGTTTCTCTACATATATTCAAATATGTAACAAAATCAAATTCATATGGACCTATTGTTAGGTCCAGATTCGAGTCTTGGATATATTTAAATTCAAAATATACGTTAATATTCGATTGTTCTTGCATTCGATAAAAGTTTTAAAATATAGTTCATAAAATTATATACGCATACATATAAACAATCTGATTTGAGTGTGTTTGGGTTTATTCGTATATTTACATGCAATAATAGAAAATATACGATTTATTTGTAGCCATTTGGTAGTATATATAATATCATAAACATTTTTATATGAATATAATAATATTATTGCTGATGATATGCTACCATAGTACATGTTGTCTTGCAGGTAGCATTTAGTCCTATGTATAAACACAGATAAGGATTATATGTGGTATATAATAACAATAATATTGGACATTGAACCCTATTAAATGTTTGCATTAAATTTTGAAAGAATATGTATCGCTAGTTATTCTTTCATTTTTTTCCTTTTTTTGTGTGAAAAAAATATATACCTACACTGGTTTTTGTATACATTGTATATTTAGTATACGTCACGTATAGTATAGACCACAGTAAGGATAGTACACCATAATGATTTATAATGATGTGTATGTGTATAACAAGTTGTATACATAAAATACCATTTGATAAACATGTTTATTGTTTGTGATATAGTGTAATATTGATACCATACAGAAGGAAATATAAAAATCTAAATGCCAGTCTAAATGCTTATAATGTTAGATGTATTCACGAAATATTGTAAGAGCGTAAAAAGTGTGAACATATACCCAAATCTTACACATTATACTAGCTATATCGTGAATGCAAACTTTGTATTGAAATCAAGCAAATTAATAACATATGCCAGCTATAATATTATAAAAATAAATTTAATCAAATTATTTTAGCATTTAATATCAGAATGGCATATACAATAGCAAACAATAGTAATATACAGCGCATACAATGGGTTTCAGCATTGTAAATTTTTACAAGCAGTATAAGTAAAAATTACATTGAAGATGTTTACAATAGGTGTAGGATTGTACGAGATTACACCGTTTACAATGATACTTAACCAAACCGTGAATACCCTTATTATTTGTCTGTTTTTAAAAAATAATATTTTAAATGTTCAAGTCGAAAATTGTTCAAAAATTCTAAATAAACCCGAGATAATTTTTCTACCTCTCTGCAGTAGTATACATACTACATACATACTGCACATATATATGTAATTGTGTGTCAAGATAGTGGCATAGCAAAAGCAACATCAAAAAGAAAAAAAAAGATGAAAGAAATAAACCTGCGAAGTATTCGTATAGCAGCACCACAAATAATATATATATATGTATGTATGTATTATATTCTCTGCGATAGCAGGTAGATTGAAATGTACAAAAACAAATTTACTCTGGCTATTGCAAATACGTTTGCGTATAATTATTAAAGCACAGGCAAAGCAGACATTCGACACTACTACATATACTGTCAAATGTTAAAATATGTGCGTTAATGCGTATGTAAATACACTGATAAATTCAATACAGTACCAAATTTATATTGTTTCCTGGTGAATGGGTGCTATGTATGTGCTATACGCTTTGTTAGTTGTACTTGTACTGGTTGTACAAACTTATGAAAATTGTATTAAATGTGTAAAAATGAATATGTATTGTACTACATATTAACATTCATTTAAAGTTTGTTTCAAGTTCAAAGTTTGGTATTATTTGAATATTATTTTTATGGATTCAAAACTAAACTAAATTGAAGCATTATGATTTATGTAAAGTAGATGGGGACACACAATTTTTTCATTTTATATGGTGACGGATTTTTGGTTTCATTGGGACGTCTGTATATTTGTCTGTGATACGAGCTATAAATAACATAAATAAAATGAGGATAACGACTACCAGCTACCAGATACCGGATTACCAAAATAATTATGTCACAAAACTACCAATTACGAGCTACTAGTAGCCGAGTCTAATAAAATGCAGCTATCGACTGCTAGTTGCGTTTTGTTATTGAATGAAATCATTCTTATTACATATATGTTTTGGTAATTATACAGATGTTGTATTTTTTGACGCTGAATACGAATCTGAAATCAAAACATGGTGGTTGGCCCCTCTATCTGCCAGAATTGTAATTTGTCATTTTTATCAAAATTCTTTTTTTGTCAATATCTTCATAACGGTAAATGATATAGATATGGTTATATCCAAGTTGAAGTCACTGTATTGAATGTAGAAGCTGCATTACTGTACAGGACAAAAATGAAGCAGGTATCTTTTCTTGGGCTTTCCGATTTTGTAACTAGAATTCAGATGGCGCTCTGATTTTACAGCCTGTATTTCTCTGAAAAAAGTGACAAAAAATCACTAAATTCTGACTTTAAAACACAATAAAATTATTGAAAGGAAAGACATAGAGAAGCATGCGATGTATCATTAGAGAGAGGGAGGAGTTTTTAACAGATTTCTTCTATACTATTTTCTTCTGGGTAGTACACCGTAGTTGTTGGTGTTTCGTAGAATAAATGCGAAAAATCTTTATTGCCCTCTAGCGGCTGAACGGTTGAGATTACCCCCCTCTCTGTAATACAATTTTTTGTTTGTCTCGATCAGACCTATCTACTGTTTGCGGACGGATCATTCAAGGAAGGACACCCTGTATACGTTGCAAAAATATTGCATAAAAATGCAAATATTTATTTCCCCCCTGTGAAAGGTTTCTGATTTTGAATAATATAAAAAAACAAAAATTTTTGCAAGAATTATGGTAGTTTTTAATTCATTAATAGTTTTAAATTGTTACATCGCCATACGCTCTCAATTAAATTAGGATCTAGAGATCTCGGGCGCCAAACTAAAATGTCTATCTATATGTTTTCTGCAGGATATCATGTCTCAGCTACTAATGCAACATTAATAATTACCGCTTTTTCTTGTTGGAACAACACATTTATGTTATTTAGCAACTTGCTTGCTTTAGTAAATACAAGCAACAACGTCTGTATATAGAGAGACTAGAGCTCTTGAATATACATATTCAAAGACTGGAGTTGGAATCCACTGTGTAATGTGGGTCCAAATATCATGTCATAAGTCATAACAGACCTTTCAATGCTGTGATTTAAAGATAAAAATTTTTTTTCTTTATGCAATATGAAAATATTAAGAATTTCGATTACATCTAATCTAATGGTGAAGGTGAACGTTTTTTATTTGTGAACATTATGTTATCTAGGTCTCCTTTAGGTATAATTTTACATGTGATGACTGTTCTTATTCTTTTGGCAGCTTAAAAACTGAAAAAATTTCAAAATTTTTTGTTGATTTGAATTAGAAGAATTCTTCTTTCCGGAGGAGTTGTTGCCGATTTTATTCCTCCTTTATTAATTGTGAACGAATTATTTTAAAAAATACAGATTTCTCCTAATCTCCTCTCTCGGCCGCCAGCAGATTTATCGGTACCTGATTTCTTTCTACGGGGCAATTTAAAGGGACAAATTTACGGAAACGAACCAACAATAATTCAGGAGGTTAAGCAAAATATTTGTGCAGAAATTGCAAATTTAGAGCCAGAAATGTGCGCTGCGCTGTAAGGCAAAATGCCCTAAAAAACCATCACTGGTCAACAAGAAAAGGGAATTTATTTAAATCACGTCAATTTTCACAAATAAATCAAAAAAAAAAAAGTTAAAAAATTACTCTTTCATTTAAACCTTCAAACTATAATAAATGGTTAAAACTGCAAAATTTCTAAGCATTTTACATCAGTCAGTTCAAGTTGACCGCATATTCTATATAATATATATTTCCACTGCGACTAATTTTTCTGGCTATTTGGTTTCCAGAGAGGTCCTGATGACGTTTTTTCTTCAATATTATCACGATTTAATTGTTTTCTTTTTTTCGGATAACTTTTAAATAAGCTTTAATATTTTATGATTGAACAAAATTAATTCACTTTGGAATTATTTCTTAAAATCCTGATTAAAATTCACTATTTTTTTATGTGAACCTTACATAAATATCCCATAGTCATTTTGTTTTTACCATATTTTTGAAAAAAAAACTCATAAATTTCAAATGTTGATTTTTTTTTTGTTTTTCGGAATTAACAGTTTTTTTTTTCTTTATTAAACACAAACAAAATGAAGATAAAAAAAATAAAAATCTTGTTTATTACATAATTATGAAACAAAATAAAGTGAACTAATGCTTATCTTATGTATCCAAAGGTGTTATCGTGTATGTATTTATGTTCATCGCATATATATTTTCTATGCGAAAAACGATAAGAAATTTTACAAAATTGATTTCGAAAATTTTTTTGTAATGTCATTTATATAAAGAAAGAAAATAAATGGTTATTCAATATGTATGTAATATTAGAGATTTAGGCAAAGATATTTATATACACTTACTTATACACATAATAAATTATTATGTATATGTATATGTATGTAATATTGGTAAGATTAGCATATAAATTTATAAGTGTACATACACATTCATATATATACATAGTAACATACATATTATTTGGATAAAAGAAGTCCTACGTCTACGTCCTACCTAAAATGATTTCCTTGGAGGCACTACATTATTATTTCCTAAAGTACATAATGTATCAAATGTATAAAATAATGTTGCTATATACTCGTATTTATATAATGTACATACACACATATAATAATATGCATATACATGTATGTTAAAACATACACTGAATAAATAAATTTGAGTTAAGGCTAGAGAAAAATCGACTATATTTTAGTATAGGTATATAAATTAATGTACTTACACATGCATATGTTTCAAAATTTATCATGTGGAAAAATTAAGACTTTAATAAATCGTATAGAAAACTTTATGATTGAATGAGAAGAGACCATTATTTCCTTCAAAGAAAAAAAAAAAATTAAAAGAAACTGCTAGCATATTATCTTTAGGTGTCTTTAGTCATGATAAACTATCTTTTCTTTTTTTTTTCTTTTTTCAAACGAAACGACAGAACGACAAATTTAATTTCCACACTTCTAAGAGTATATTAGTGATATTATAGTGAATGAATTGCCATTTTGAAATACAACAAAAGAAAAAAATCCAAACGAAAATCAAGGATATGAAATCGCAATGTTATAAAAAATATGAAAAACAAACAAAATTTGTGATATTATTTTGTTGAGATATGGACACACAAAATTTTGTTCATACATTTGGTGAACACGTATAGTGGTATGCGTAACTGTAGTATATTGTGAAATCAGATAATTACATAAAAATATAGATAAATGAAACTTTTATAATAATTTATATAAATATGGGTGTTTTAGAAATTAATAATTAGACAGAGCATATATCTATACTTATGGACAAAGAACACAACACAAAGAACTTTTTATTTATTTATTATTATGTTATCCTAAAATTAGGTTCCAGACCCAAAATTGGTCCCAAATTTTTTTTTTTTTTTTATATTTCGAGATCATATATTTACACATAATGTAAAAAAGTATAAATGTTTTATTTTCAAATGATTGTATAAAAATTTTACAGAAATTATACATACATATGTATTTTCAAATTTTGCAGTAATTTTCGTCATCTGGGTTGATTGCTGTTCCAATTGGACATTGATATTCATTTTGAAAGTCTTTCATGTTCATTTCATTTATAACGAATTTCATATGTCCTAATACACCTTTTGAGCAATATTCCCGAGCATAATTCACAAAAAATACCTTTTCTGCAGTCAAACCGATTTTCTCAAAATCATTTTTTATATCAGTGAAATTTTTGTCGTTGATAAATTTTCTATAATCCTCTAAGCTAATTTTTATTAGAGCAGATTCTAAATATGTCTCAATGTTTGGTTTATCGAATTTCATCAGTACATTATTGGAAACATTGAATCTATCATTTTCATAGCATTTACGAATTTTTTGTTGATCATTGAAAGTTAAAAGTCCAAGAATATTACTTTCACCACCCCACCAGGTCAGCAATTTTGACAACAATAACAAAAGCTTTGGATACAAATTTGAAAATGCATAATATAATGGTTTTTTATGTTGATTAGCAATTGCAGTTAAAATTAATTTTATTTCCTGGGGATAATCGAATAATCTCGATCGATTTTCCATTTTACGTAGATTCGTATCAAAATCATTTAAATCAATATTAACACTACCATAAAATGTGTTTAATATATCTGGTCTAATGGAAAATAGACTAAGAATCCGGTTTAGTTCACTTCGAAATATTCCAAGTTCATGTTCTGTTATATTTGTAAGACCATTTTCTATCCTTTCTAGCATATTTTTTGATAAAATGTTATAAAAATCGAAATCGTACAATTCCAATTCTTTCAAGTCTATGTGCTTCATGATGAATTTATTAACGAAAATTGAATCAAAATATTTCATGGTATGATTTTTACATGTCCATTTTGAATTCGTTTTATATGATATCCAATAGAAATAATTATACACTTCTCTCATATTCTCTGTCACAAATTTGAAATGATCCATAGTACATTTGAAATCGATTACAGTGATAGTTAGATCGTTCTCGATATCAAATTGAAAATTTGATTTTTCTAGCTGTCGAGTAATAATTCCTTCCCAATCGATAATTGGAAATTTTAATTTCAATTCTTGTAATTTGATTTGTCGATACCAATTCTCATTGCTTGGACACTTTCTAAAAGTGTCACTAATTCGGTTTGATATTTCAACAATTTCTGTTACAAATTTCTCAGCATTACCATTACTTATTCCCCTTTGAATAATCGTATTTAGTAATTGTTCTTTCTCCTTATCATTCTCAATTCTTGTCACCACATACTCCATATTACTGAATCCATATGTAATTAAAACTTCATTTGGAATAACTTTTGCAATTACAATTGGCCAACCAGCTGTTTCAAATTTTTCCCATATCGAATGATTTAATTTGAAATTTTCCTCAGTTATTGGCCATTGAAATCCTTTAAAATATATTTCAGTTACATTCGATTTCAAACATGACTCATAAAAATGTCTCGCTTTAATATCAGCGATTGTTAAGTTTTCTTTACTATCAGAAAGTAACCATTCTTGAGATGTTTCATCCATGAACACACTGTTTATTAATGATTCTCCCGGATTGTAACACACATAATCGATTGGATTTTTGCACAGATCAAAATCATTATTCACAATTTTCTTTAAATTCTCATAGTACAAGCGATGTTTTTCAATTTCTTCTGCATGGAAATCGGCATAAGCGAAAAATTTTATAGAAATCACTTGCAAAACAATTAAAAATAAACAAATTTCTGCTAGCTTCCGCACCATTTTAACGTACTTTATTGAAGATAATTTTTATTTCTTGTTCAATTCGAATTCATATATGAAACGAAAATAGTATATAAGCAATTTTATTCGTACCTGATGTGATATGCACACTGAGTTATTTTCTATTTGGTTCACAACAAGATTTTCAATCAAATGGCTATAACTGACTGCTATTGATTAGAAAGTTTAATACTTTAAATACCCGGACCGAACCGATTCTCTCTTAAGATAGAATTGTATTACAATTACAAGATAAGAACATAATTATATCAAAAATAGAATTATTATTTTGATCATTTTCATAGACTGCTACACGTGAAATGAGAAAAAAAAAAAAAACAAAAACACATTTTTTTGTGCAAAACTTCTTACTAGTATTAATGCAATTAATGTAAAGGCCAGAGCTTTGACATTAGTTTGAGATAATTTGTTATTTTTAAAATAAAAAAAAAAAAAATTGATAAATGGTCAATTCCATGTTAATTCTAATAAAATTTCAATCTACATAATATGTAATTTCTTAGATTTCATTTTTTATCGAATTTAAGAAAACAAAAACAGATAAGTATTTCAAAATATTTATTTTAATTATAAAGAAAGTAATATTCATCGTTTTATTTTTTGGCGTTCTAATTTTTTTGCAATTTTTCTTAAGATAGTTTTTTAAAAATCCATATTGATTTTGAAAGATGTATGTCGCCAACAGTTTTGTAAATTCAGTTTCTTAAAATCTATAAAATTTCAATTTTTCTAAACTAGTGAGTGAATGAAATGTCAATTTATTACTTATTGATCAAATTAATAAAAATCATTTGAATTTACGGCTTGAAACTTCGAAGAAATTTAGAATTTTTATCAAGATGTCAATTTGGTATAATTTCTTCGAGTATGTCGCCAACGGACTTTATTCTTTTTATATCTTTTTTGATTAACAGACTTTTGGTAATTATTCACAAGGACTTCTACTTTGAAATACTCAAAAAAGTTTAAATAATTAATTGGATGCTATTGAGTTATAACTCGTTCTTTATCTTCAAACGGTATGTCGCCAATTTTAGAATTATTAGTCAAATATAAATAAATCAATAAAGACATGTCCACATATTATAATCTATATAGGTATTTACGTTACATATATGTACGTTTCGTGTACATACAACTTCAAACATTTCATTTCATTATTAATCTTCTGTTTGATTATGAAAATTTTTTAATTTGAAACAAAATGATGAGAGAAAAATTGACAAAAATACTTTCACAAGATACATACTACTCGTATATATGTACATGAATAATAGGTAGAGGTACTTAAAATCTTAACTCGAGTATGCGTTTTATTCAAGTATGTATTGACTATACGACTACGACTATGACTACATATTTTTTACAATTTTTCAATTGTTTCTTTCATATCTGCATTCCTAAGTGAAGGTACAGAATGTTCAACACCGAATACTATACACGAATACATAAAAAATCTAAATAATAAATAAATTTTTTCTGTCATCGAAATAATACTTTTAAAATTTATTGTTCAGTTTAACCATGTATGACATATCATATCTCTCAAATTGAAATTTTCACTATAGAAACAGACAAAAAAAAATTTTTTTTTTTTTATTTTAAAACTATAAAGGATACAAAATTATATAAAAATGTTCTTGTATTTTTAAAATTACAATATGATTTGAGATTCTGTTAAAATTTTCAAAAATGCATGATTTCTGTTGCACATATACAGTAAAAACATATCCTTTTTAATACTGTATTTATGTACATATACATACTCGTATACATGTACATATGTATATCCTTTGCAGTTTTCGAAAATAATCAGAAAATTAATTTATAGAATAACTTATCATTTGTCTGCCTTAAAGCTTGAAACTGAATGAAATACATTGTACTACGTAGGTAAAATACTCGTACTCGTACATATTTTTGTTTCATTTTTGAAATGTTATTTGAAATGAACTATTGTACATTGTACAATGTGCAACACAACACTTGTATGTGTACAGTTGTAGTGTATCCGGTTAGATATTTGCCGAAAGGACATAATAAATGTGAATGTCAGAAATTATTTAAAAATAATAATTTACGAAATTGTAAAACTACAAAACCATACATGTACATATACACATACATACGAATATACATTTTATAAAAAAAAGAAAAAATACGTATACGTACGTTAGTTTTATGGTTTCAGAAAATTTTCTAAATTAAATAAAAAATGTATACAACACAACAGACATACACGGACACACCTAACCCAAGTGTACATGATATGAAACGTAATAATATTGACACACTGCAGAGATAAACCATGGTTATCTCGAATTGTTTATCGATAACCTGGTATGGTTGACACATTTAAATTGAGGTGAACTAGTTTATATATTCATACGACACCTGTTGATATAAATTCAAACACTAATTATTTTTCATCTAGTCAGCATGTTAGCTGAAATTTGGTTTGACAGTTTGTTTAAATATAGTATTAAAAAAAAAAAATAGCACAAACGTCAAAGATAGCTGAATTCGAGTTTGGTTAACAAGATAACTGAGTTCTAGAAACTCGGTTAACTTAACCGAGTTCTGAAAGTTGGTTATCGCAAAGATAAACCAGAAAATTGAGATAACCATGGTTTATCTCTGCAGTGTGTCAATAGTATAACATATACATACATAACGTAGTAAAATAAATTGAACTAACTTAATAACAAAAATAAAAAAAAAAAATAATAAATAAATAAATAAACGAGAACGAAATAACAATAATAAAACATATAATTTCATTTTCACTTGAATACAATGAACGATTCGATTAAAATAAATCACTTTTAGATTTATCATAAAAACTGATATAAACTTTGTATATGTATATGATGCTGAAATAATGAATATTAATTATTGTTGATGATAACAATTCATTACGATTATACTTGTGCACCGAATGAAATTGAAATGTGAATCAATGAAAATGTTCATTTCAGTTATACTTCTACTATTAATACTCTATATGTATGTATAAAAAGAATCTCAGTGATAATTGAAATTGAAATTGAGCATCCTAGTATTTCGTGGTGTTAGGTTAGCATTTCTACGTTTTTTTATTATACTTGTATTTCCTTGTATTTGTTATACATATACACATGAAAATAGTAAAATATTATTGTACATGACGTGTTGTGTGTTTAAATTATCGCTGGTATTATTATGTACATATATTATTCGGATTATATCCGTACAAATTTTTTATTAAAAAATCAATTTTACAAATTTTGAATGACAGATTAATTTAATGATAATAATTATGTCATTATGTTGTCTGTACATATACTCGTACATAACTGAAAAGGATAATAAAAATTGAAAGTAGGTAAATGACGCTACAGTGAATACAAATTTTTGTGAAAAATTCAAATTTATTTTGCACTTTATAAAATATCATCAATATATCGAGACATATTTATACTGTGAGTATATGTACGCGAGTACATAATTTATTATAATAGATGCTTTCCTTCCGTATTCGATATACGAGTATTATGTAATATAAAAGTCCTTGAAATTAAAATTTGTTTTTTTATTAAATAATAATTATATCATCAATTCAGTGAAAGTTTTGTAAAATCATTTAATGTTCGAGCATTTTCAATTTTTAATTGTATTTAACTTTTAACATATTTAAAGTACAAATTAAACTTATATGATTTTCCGTTAAGTGAAGTAACTATTCAATTTTTTATAATGAAAAAAAAAAAAAAATTAAAAATAAATAAAGTAAATTGAACAAAATAACTTCTTCGTCATTAATTTTTTTTCTAATAATTTTATGTTATATTTGTCTAAAGAGAATGTATATAAAAAATGCATATCCTATATACACCACACCGACTCAAAAAAGTATTGGGATAAAAAAAGTTTCTGGAATAATTAGTATTAATAAATTAAGTAATTTGCACGAACGAAATCAACGAAATTCAATTGACATTGTCATGGAAGGCGTTGAATTTGATTTGAACACTATTAATATTGACATAAAAAGTGTTGGGTTTGATTTGAACATTATTGTGAATGATTTACAATGATTTTTTTGTTGACAAAAAATAAAATTCTTTATGCGTGTGCCTATATTTCACTCTGCAGCCAAAACTAAGTACAAATCGGAAACGAATGATATTTGTGTATGGTAGTAGCCCCAAGTTTCCATTCGTGCACGATGGTGGTTGGACGTCTATAATATTGGTTATATTTGTTTGATCAAAAATGTGCATAGATCGTATGATCAAAGAAATAAATGTATGGATTTATCAAATGTATGTATGAGGCTGGTATCTTCTTCTTTTTTTTTTTTGCGTTGCAGCTAATATCGAGCCTCGGCCTTCATTGAAATGATTTCTAGACTTTATTACTATCATGTGTACAGTTTTCACGGGGATTGCGAACTACTGATTTGCTGGTATAGAGAAACAGACTCTCTTACATGATAAGGCCATAGAATCTAGACATAGTGAGTTAGTGTACGATGATAAGGCTTAAACTGATTTATTAAGTATTAAAGTGATTTAATGCCGTAATGCAATGCTCTTATAATTCTTTGTGTTACTTGTTGTCAGCAAGTAGACTACTTATCAGCTTTTTTCTAAACTCTTTTTTCCAACAAGCTAGTAACTATGGTATTCCTACTCATTCGAAGCTGAGTGAACTTTAGAGTTAATGAAAGTTGAAAATAGGCAACGAAAAATTGAAAATCTGTCGTTGACATGAATCGAGCCTGCACTACGAGATCGGTAGCCAATTGCTCAATCACTTGCGTCACCGAGCCGCCATAGCGATTGGTAAATTCGCCGTAATAATTGGCCAAAAATATTTAATATGAAGTTATTTGCTCTCAATACTTTTCATAATCTAGAGTCTAGATGCTAGATCCTAGATGACACTGAAACTACTATTAATTTTTCCCAAAATTTTTATGAAATATATATAGCTTTGTTCATTTTAAGAAGTTTTTTTTTTTTCAGGATATTCATATTATTTACAATATAATATATTGAATCGTTTTGCCCAGATGATGTCAAAGATGTTCGATTTTATTCGAATTTGGAGTTTATTTCTCTACTGCTACTCTATGCAACTGTGATATTTTGTACATATAAAATTTGACAAATTTTTTTAATACCAGTCATACAAATTATTTATTAATAATTTTTCCAATTACCTTTTCTTGTTCCAATACTATTTTGCGTCAGTGTACCTTTACGTACATTCTAATATTATAAACATAAATGAAAAACTACGAGGGGACTAACAAAAATTCTCCGAAAATATATTTTGAAATAAAACCACAAGGAATTTTCATTTAAATTACAAAAGTTTATTATGTTAACATTTTTCTACATAATCTCCAATTTAAAATCAATACACTTTTTAAATCGGTATATCCATTTATTAAAACATTCTTCAAAATCTTTGTTTTTTAATGTACCTAATTGTGCATTTACTGCTTCTATCATCTCTGCCTTTGTTTTGTACACTTTCTCGTGTAAAGTTTCATTTAGTTTTGGAACCAGCCAGAAATCACAGGGTGCAAGATCAGGAGAATAAAGTGCTTGACGTATTTCGTTAGTGTCAGAAGTAGCAAGAAAATCAGACGTTGTGGTTGCTGTGTGTGCTGGAGCATTACCATGATGCAGGCAGTAATGTCCTTAAACCACGTTTATCACGCCAATTCAATATGTTGTCAAATACTTTTGGTAAACAGATTTCTGCACACCAGTCTGCTGTAACTGTTCTACCTTCTTCAAGTGGTACAGAAGCAATGATTTTGTTGTTGTTGCGAACATTACTTTTCGTTGTGACTTCTGTCAATATGCTTTTACGGCCGAAGTATCTCCTTTTGGATTCCACACACTGGACTGTAGTATGGTATCAGGTTCACTGTTGTAAACCTAGATTTCGTCACCTGTAATTAATAAATTAAATAAAGAACATTTCCCCTCATTAAATGTTTTTAAAAAATCGTTGACAAAAGTCAATCGAGCTCCTTTTTCTGTTTCACTTGAAAGTTTAGGTACACATCTGGCACACTTTTTGGTATATCCAAGGCTGTCATTTAAATTCCTAAAACTGCCATGGCATTTATCCCAAGTCGTGGAATCAATCAATCAATGGGATTCAATCGTGAATCTTCGTCCATTGGTTTTTTTTTAAAAACAAAACATTTGTGTCATCAGACGATGTTATTGGACTTCCTCCGCGATATTCGTCTTCTACATTTAAATGGTATACCAGATTTGAAACCGCCTGTATCATTCATACATGGTGTCCATGAACAGAGCATTCTCACCACCAAATTCATCATTACATTTCTCGAATATGTGTTGTTTAGTGAAACCGCAACGAAAACCAAATAATATCACGTACCGAATCTCAGTTTTAATTGATGTTGGAATACTTAGTATTACCAGTTTCTCCCTTCACTAATTTTTCTTTTTCTCGTTTCCATGTCATCGCACCGATTTAAAATTTCACACTAATATTCTCAAGCGAACAATCTTTTTTTATATATCGATAATTATTTAAAAAAAAACACCTTATTAATTGGTTTTTCGTAGAACTTTTGTTAATCCCCTCGTACAGTAAAACTATATGTACATAACGATGGATAAAGCATAATAATTTTATAGTGTGTTTATTGTCAAATAGAAAATGAAAATGAAAATGAGAAAAAAAAATTAATAAATAAATAAAAATAAGTTTTTAACTTTACTTAAAAGTGCAAGTTAAAAGGAATAAAATTCAAACACATATAAAATGTGTAAAATAAACTAAAAGAATTATATGTATTGTTTGTTTGATTTAAGATATTATTATGTTTACGAGTACATATACGAGTGTTATATGAATTTTTAGTTCATATGCACGGTACACATAGCTATATTTGATTGTTATATAGTTTTTGTAGAAAGTTTTAATTTCAAATAAAGAAAATACTCATGAGTTTTTCAATCAGTATATATACATATATACTTACACAAAATAAAAATAAAAAATTTTAGTTCCGTTTAGAAAAAAAAAAAGAAAAAAATAATAAAGTTTTCAATGTATACGTTAAAAGAAAAGTTTCTTTTATTTTAAAAGTTTTTCTTTTAGAATGCAAAAAAAAAAAAAAATGTAAAATAATAATTCAAGAAATTTCATAAACTGATAAACAATATTTTTCTTGTTCTAGTTTCTGTCTTTGCTTTTCTTGTCCTAGTTCCTGGGAAAATGAAATTAATAAAAAATAATTCATAGAAAATTGATATTATACATAAATATACTACTAATACGATATAGTATCATACACGTAATTACATGTACAACACCTAGTACATACTTATTAAACTAGTATATGTGCAAACGAGTAAAATTTTCAATCTCCATTAATATTAAATTATTAAAAATTTTTTACTTAAATTTAAATGAAAACTCTTTTAAATTAATTTTCATTGTAAACTGTACGTACATATCATCGTAATATTTATCTGCGATCACATACATACATATGTATGTATTTAAATAGTGTATAGTATGTATACATGGTGGATATAGCATAGTATAGGATGTAGTTTAAAAACATTTGCTGATAGCATTTAAATGTTCACATTCATATACAAATACTTGCATGTTAGGATATACATATATATTGATGATGCATGCATTGTATGTAAGGATATAATGCACAACCCTTATATACATATGTATGTATGGTGTATACATCATCATCATCATCATCATCATCATGAACATTCATCAGATAAATAATTTTCCTCCATTAAATTTATGTTTGCTTTTGTTCATCTCTACAGCAATTATGTGTTTGTGTATGTATGTATGGATGTACCTATACGAGTAAATATATGTTTGTGATGTATACACGTGACGAAGTGTATATATTTTTTTGTTTTTAATAAAGTGCATATCGCATACTAAATTTTTATTATATTCAAAAATTACAAAATAATATACCCAGTCGTTATTTTTTTCCATTATATTACACTCTGAAAAAAAAAAACAAAAAAAAAAAAACAAAATTTAAAATAAAATAAAATAATATATGTATAAATGAAAATAAAATTGAAAAGATTTAAATTAAATATAACATATAAAACACATAAAAAATATTTTCCATAAGGATCGAAAATCTGATTTATTAAAAACTTTTTATCTCGTACATAACGTGTACAATGTAATACGAGTATGTATGGACATAATATGAAAAACAACCAAAAATATTGATTGTTGTGTGTATTATACATGTATGTATGTATGTAACTATTTTATGAAGATAGGAGTATCATCTACAAGCAATTTACTTAATTATATATATGGAGAATGGATAGTATATTACGTATGTACATATGTATGTATGTTATATGTTATGCAGATAATACTTATGTACATTTGTGTATATAGTATCACATACATATATACATTTATGTCATCTGGATGTCTGTTTGTAAAATAAATGAACAAAAATGATACAGCAGTACAGTTAAGCCTAAACAAACGGACATATGTATACATAAATATGTCTTACTTGAAAGTAAATTCATATGCATTCGTATGTATTTGTGCTTAATGTGTATAAAATTGAACTACGAGTATATCTGGTATATACAGTGCTGTGATTAATTATAAGCTCACTTTGGACTATTTTTGCTAATAAAATACATAGTATTCGATATTTTTTTCAAAACTGCTCTTTTAGTAGTTGAGGATATAAGTATTTGCTTTTCTTCCAGAACATTTGATTTTACCATAATTTTCTAATCCTTTTTGCAAACAAATTTTAAAAACTCCTTGAGAACGATTAATTTCATCAGCAATTTGCATTTGACTTAGTCCCAGCTCGTATAAATCCAAAATTTATAAAATGATTTATTTTTCGTGATTTTTTTTCAAAATTTTATAACTTAAAAACGTCTAGAATACACAGAATTAAATGAATGTAAAATGTGCGCTGATATGTCTTAGAAAAATGTAGCAAAAACCACAGAAAAATAGAACAAAAAATGCATTGAATTTATAATTTTAGTCACAAGCGTTTTTGTGTAACTTTTATGCCCAATTTCATAGTGGAAGCTTAAGCTCAGATAAGGTTTAAACTTCCGATTAAGATTTTTCGATTTCACAGTGGTGATTTAAGTCTAAACTCTATAATTGGTGATTTCACTTAAGCCATCAAAATTCAGCGCTTAAAGGAAGTTTAACTGTTTAAAATCGTACCACAAAATTTTTGCTTCACTGTTTATTGTCCTCTTCGTTTTCCATTTTTTATATTACCAAATTAAATAACACTAAAATTACAAATCACCAAATAATAAATACTAATAAAAATTTGACAGTTTTGACATTTGTAACAAGATACAGTAGCTTACAAAATCGATTCTTTTTAGTTAAACTTGGTTTAGTTAAGCTATAGATAAAATTTTATTGTGAAATCCAATAAACTTAAGCCATATACTTAGCGTAAGCTCTTCTGCAGGTTTAACCAAGCCAAAGCTTAAGCTACCACTGTGAAATAGCGGATATTAAAGAATTTGTGTTATCTGGAGTCTGGAGAATATCAGTTAGAAATAAAGACTTCATTTTTACAATAGAAATTTGCATCCGACCACCAAAGGTATTTTTTAATGGCAACAAACACATCAATTTTATTTATAAAAATTCACAAAAATTTCAAGTGAGTTTATAAATTAGTCACAGCACTGTATGTACATGCATACATACATAAGTGTTTACATAAACATGCACATCGGTTATATCTTGTACATTCATATTATTATTTCAATTTATTCGCATTTACTGGATACGATTATGGGGTGTATCTGTATTGTATCCGTTTAAAAGTAATCATTTGGAAAAAATTAAAATTATACATTTTGTGAACTTTATAAATCTCCCAATTGTGTGCATATATACTTATACGTACAAATATACAGACAAAAGGATTATGTAAATTGTATTGATGATGTGTTGTTGTGTTTGTTGTTTTTATGCTGGATTTTTATAAATCGGATTTTTTTTTTTATATTTTATTTTATTTTATTATGTACATAAAAAATGAATAATTGCATAAAACAATTAAATAAGACAGAATATGAAAATTTGTTTAAATTTTATCAATCAAAAAAAAAAAAAAATTTTTTTTTCTTTTCGGATGAATGAAAATATTTAAACTGGAAAAGAGAATAATTGAGGAGCATCGTTTCAAAATGCAAATACTCCATTAAACGAAAATTTTCTTTTTGATGCGTACTTCAGTTGATAAAGAAGCAGGCTTTTATATTTTAATACGGCTTCGTTTCAATATGCAATATTCTCTATGATATTTACATTATAAAAACGGCTCTTGGTTCAAAATGTAAAAATTAATTTCGTTATTTATTGATTATTTTTCTCCATAACAATGATTATTTCAAAGATTTTTTGTATTAATCAATTTCCAAAAAAAAAAAAAAAAGGAATTAATAAAGTTTGTTTTTTGGAAAATAAAACATTATGGAGAACTTGCATTTTGAAACGATGCTCCTCAATTATGATTGTATTAAAAAAAATATACATTATGTTCATATTATTCATATACGAGTACTCATATTTAATTGTTTTTTTTTTTTTAAAGTTTTTTCAACATATAAATTTCAGATTTTTTATCATACAAAATCTTTGTATATTTTTGTATCTTTTTAATTACAAATGCATAGTTTGTGTGCATATTTCATATTCCATGTTAAATATATACATGTATATGTGTACATATTTTAATTTAAAATTTTATATATTAAGGTACCCGTCCACGATGCAATTTTTCTAGCATGCAAGACGATTTTGATAGATAAAATTGCACGAAATATTTATTTCGAAGTGTACGCTGCCTAGAAAGATGAAATATTGCACAGAAATACGTATTTCATGCAATATTTCTTATTGCAAGCAATTTTTTTTATTGCATAGTGTACGCAGAAAGATATAGAATATTTCGCGCAAGAAAAATTTATTCAACTCATTCAATAAATATTTCTCTTACATATGCAATAAATTCAGCTGACTAAAATTTGCTAAAATGTAATGTGTTGCTGTGTTATCTATCATTCTTTGGTTGATGTTGTGTTGTGCTGTGACTTCTTGTGAATTTGGTATGTATTTTCTATTATTATTATTATTATTATTATTATTATTAGCAAGGTAGGCCTTTCAACTCTTAAAATATTGAAAAAAAATATGAAATATTTGAAATATAATGTATATGCAAGAAAATAAGAATTTCGTGTAAGTGCTCGTGCAATAAAAATTTCTTGCAAAGATATTTTTTTTTCTTGCATGATAGAAATATTGCATATTTTTCATGAAATATTGCGTCGTGTGCACGAAGTACTGCAAGTTTTCTTGCACGCAAGACAAATTTCGCGCAAGAAAACTTGCATCGTGGATGAGTACCTTTATGTACAAATTCGTACAGAATTGTTTAAAATAGAAAAAAAATGTAATAAAATATGATTTACGAAGAATTAGAATTAAAAGGAATTTTTTAATTAAATTTATAAGTCATGTATAAAATATATACTGTGTTATTATCACAAGCACAAAATAACATGTGCACGTATCACATCCACGTAACACATACATACATATACATACCTTCTGTGTGTTAAAATACATTTTATACAAATTTGAAATAAATTATACGATTTTGAATGAATGCAAATGCAAGGAAACAACATTTTATGTGGTCGTAATCTTATTTTATTTATATTTATATGTATATTTTTAAAATAAATGAATGTTTATCAGAATTTTAAATGTGAGAACCATTCAAGATGTACAAAAATTAAAGAATTTATTATGAAAACTATTCACGAATTCTGTAAACATTTTGCATGTCGGTCATATAATCTATGAAAATTGTATATAGTTACTTACTTGCATATGATATATAAATTTTAAGAGAATCCCATCCATCTCTTATCACCTTTCGACCTTCTCAACTTTATACAGATTCAGATATATGTATACGAGTAGTAATTTTAAAGGTTAAAGAGGATACAAAAATACAGAATAAATTTCCTACTTATTACAAAGACGAAAAGGTCGTTCGTTATATGGAAACATAAAATTAAGTTGAAAGGCAAATGCATACAAACGCTCATGTGCAATAATCGTGTCATGAATAAAACGTTTTGCCTTGAAGTCAAAAATCTATTACTGTTTTCTACATAAAATCTAGATCATAATACCATTTTTTTTTTATCTGTTTTAAAGGTTTTTTTTTCTTTTTTTTTTGTTTCATTTTCCTTAAAGCGTAAATTATGGTAAAAAGTTAATTGCTATATGAAAAGAAAGTAAAAATGGGAAAAAAAATTCAAGTTAAAATGTTTCTGTTGAAAAAGAAAATCCATAGAACAAAAACGAAATAATGATAGTCACGAAATGTGTTTCAAAGTTTCATGAACAGATACCTTCAAAAAATTTTAAATTAAACGAAACAAAGAAAAAGATATGCATGCTGGCAAAGGTTAGTCCGAATTCGAACATGTCAAAAATTTTCATATTTAATTTCAATTTAATAAGAAAGGCCTTTAGTTAAATTTTGATAAATAAATAAAAATAATTTTTTGACATTTTTCGGAATAGTTTTTTTTTTTTTTGTTTGTTCAAAGTCCTGTTTCATGATGCAATAAAGCGTTATTGAAAAATAAAATAAACAAAATAGAAAAAATGAAATGTTTCAAAATTTTCACTTAGTTTCTGTTCATTCATCAAGAATGATTGTAGAAAACTTTTCGGAATTTTCTGTGTTTTTTTTTGTGTTTTCAATCTGGCTGGCATTCTCTTCTCGTATTTCAAATGTTATTTCAACTAACTAAAGTAAGAGAACATTGAAACTTATTTTTTTTGTTTTGCAATGTATACGTACATACACACATGTAGAGGAAAAATATGAACGTGTTTAGTGTTTCAATGCTTAGTTTAGTATTATTTTAAAATTTTAATTCAATATAAAAAGTCAATTTTTTCATGTTCAATTTATTTTAAAGTTTTGTAGAAAACTGAAACAAAATACAATTCAGTTGTCAAATACACGAATTCGAGTATTATATAGCGTTGATCTCTTGTATTCGATTCGGCGGTATTTAGCAGACATAAGCAAAGGCAGCAGATGTTGAAATTTTTGATATATATATTTTTTTTGTTAAATATTTAATTTTTCGTATTGTAACTGAAGAAAAAAACTTTCAACATTTTCTTCAAATTAAAGGAAACAAGATTTTTTTTTAGGAAAAAGAAAAGAAAGCACGCGGACGTGATTTAAACGACTTCCAAATAATACTCGTGGTGTATTACATTTGAAACAATTGATTGGAGGAAAAGTATCAGTTCTTTTCTTCACTTGATATCTTTAAAAACCCAATATTCACATACAGTGTCTGAACAAAGTATTCGGACACTACAATATTTTGTATATAAAGTTAAAATAAATAACCGTTGTATGGGCCTGGAAATTTGCATTTCATTGAAGGTCGAGTCAACAAATATGATTATTTGAATATATTGAAACAAAATTTAAAACAAATTGCCTTAGGATCAGGTCTGGAAAGTAGTTTTAAATACTGTCAAGATAATATTTCGAAACATACGTCCGATGCAGACTTTGGCTGTTAACTGCCCAAAAGTTATATTTGCACCACCCCAGAGTCCCGATCTCAATCTCATAGAACATTTATATGGGAACATCTGAACAGAAATATCCGACAGCAAGAAATCACAAACAAATAAATCATTTAAACAAGACTTCAAAAAGAATGGAATCGCATTCACCCAGCATTTTGTGAAAAACTGGTTGCTTCAATGCCGTCCAGTCTCAGAGAAGTAATAAAGAAGCATGAAAGGGCTACACAATACTAATAGTTCTTTAACATTATTAAAAAAAAAAGAAAGTTAAATAGAATCTAAAATTACGGTATAACATTTAATATTAAGTTAGTGTCCGCACTGTAATTTTTAGATATCGGTTCTTTCAAATTAAATGAAATTTATGTATTTTCATGTAAACTCAATGAAGAATGAATGAATCACAAATGCTATTGAAAAGTTGAATAACGGCTTTTCATTTTAACTTTATATACAAAAAATTGTAGTGTCCGGATAATTTTTCTTGAGATAATAAGTGGACAAAACCAAACTATAACATTCGACCTGGACAGATGGTGGTATTGAAAGAAGATAATATGCCAGTTCTTTCCTGGCCGTTAGGTAGAATAATCAATACTATCAAAGGAGCAGATGGCCTTGTTAGAGTAGCAGATGTTAGAACCAGTTCTGGTATACTGAGAAGACCAATTCATAGATTAGCTCCGTTGCCTGTAGCAGAACCTGAAAAGGAGCTCGACACTCCATCAACAAAGGAACCATTGGCAACCTTCTCGGCATCTACAGCCGAAGAACAATTTGATGAACCGAGTAAACCAAAAAGGCCTCGTACTAGTATAGTGCCAAATGCCAATATTTTCATGGTTGTGCTTCTATTCTTACCTCTCATTGTATTTGGACAAATAGTCACAAACCCTTTCAATGGACAACCAGGACTATATTTCGAAGGTATGGGTTCGACATATTTTACTACGAACGAATGGAATCTCATAGTTCTCATTGATATGGAACCATATTGGCAGGAATTAAATTCTATAGAATATGGGATAAATAAGCTACAACAAATTTGTCACGAAATACCAAATCCTCAGTCGTGCGATGCAACAATGATTCAATTTTGGAAGGTGTTAACAGAAATTAAAAACGCCAACGAATTACTGTTACCACCATCCATTAAACGGCTAAAAAGAGCTCCACTCGATATAATCGGAAACATAGCAAATTCACTATTTGGAGTATTAGATTCAGAATATGCCAAACATATGTCAGATGTCATTAACAATCTCGATGACAACCAACAACATTTACTAGACCTATTAAAAAACCAAACTACAATTATAGAATCAACAACAAACGTACTCGGAAAATCAGTTACAGTTATTCAAGGACAATTACATGAATTCGACTTATACGTAAACCAAACTACTGCAGCTATATACGCATTAGAAAAGGAATTACAAGAGCAACGTATAATAGAAGTATTTAATGATTTAGCAGTCCGACTTACTTTAACAATCAATACTTTTCAAAGAACACAAGCCGCGATACTAGATGTAGTCATTCATGCTCATCGTAGAACAGTAAATCCAATTTTACTGACTCCTGATCAACTGCTGGATCAGATCACACTCATCAAGGAGCACTTGCCTTCAAATCTTCGATTACCTGCTGCCAATAACCATTTGTTAGAGCTATACAATCTAATGACAATAGAAAGCAGAATATTCGAGAATGAAATCATATTTCGAGTACGCCTGCCGTTACTGACCCCTGAAGTTTTCGAGATGTTCAACCTAGTGCCAGTACCAATTGCGATTAATGGTACCATTCTGGTCATGGAACCATCAGCCAGATTCCTTATTGTTAATCTGCACAGGGATTTATTTTATCTACTATCTAGTGAAGAATTACAACAATGCGCCATGTTAGGACAATCAACACACATATGTAAGCAACAGCACCCTCTGTATAGAAAAGGATCACGCCAAGGCGAATGTGAACTCAGTTTTTTAACTCAAACACCAAAGTTAGCATTATGCAAGTTTAAACCAGTAACACAATCACCCAGATGGATTCCTTTGATTGCTCCAAACCAATGGATTTATGCAGTAAATCACGAAGAATCAGTAAATGTGAACTGTAAAAACAAAGTTGAACGAGAGGTTCTACGTGGCTGCGGAATAATAACAATTTCTCCTGGATGCACAGTCAACGATGAAACTACCACACTTCAAGCTCGTAATGTTTATTCTACAACATTCACCTCATCATTCATTCCATCAAAAAACATCACAGACTTAATACATCCACTGGAACTTGCCGAACTTACTGCTCCCTCATTATCCAGAATGAACCTCACCAAGGATATCAACAACCTTCAAGATAGCATCAAGACACTACAACAAAACGAAAAGCTTACGACCTTAAAACATCATTATCAACTTTCAATTTCATGCTTCGGGCTAATAATAATCATCTTTGCCATCATCAGCTACCTAATTTGGAAAAAATGTATAACTCGACGAAGGCCAAGCACGAGTCGTTCCCCAACTGCCGAAACTCATCCAGCCTCAACATCTGCAGAAAACTACGTACTACATTCAGTACTCACTTCTAGTTGAACTTGATTCGTTCAACGGGGGGGAGAAATGTTGGATTCATAATTATGTTAAATTCATATTAACTATAATTAATATATGTATAATTACTTAATTTATATTATGTATAAACAATTCAAAAATGATGCGTCAACATTTTGCAAGTTCATTATTCTATGTTGTTGCATTATGGTTAGTATACTTGCGATATGTTGCAATTAAAACTATATAAATAAATACGTAATTATAATTGTTCTAAATTTACCTGTAATGAATCATAATACATAACATTGTACTTCATACTTGTTATATATAATTAGCATATGTATGGAATGTTGAAAGAAATGTAACGAAATAAATATGTTGCAATAAGTAAAGTACATTAAGTGTATTCTACCTTTATTGCATTATCTATTATGTATTATGATTCATATAAAATTGCAATTGTTATTTTTGTTATATGTAAACTTAGATATTAAGAAATTAATGAACTTTGTAACTATTTTTAATTATTGATTAGTTTACAAAATTTGAGTATAAAAAGGGAATATTCAATTAATAAAACTCAGAGTTAATCAGTACTTCAAGCCTTTTATTAGTTTCTCTTGGTGAGGCTGCCAAGAGGCTGATTAATTATAAGTATTAAGGTAGTGATCCATAATACTTGATTCCTTGTTCTTGTTCACAGGTACTGTACTTGGGAACATACTTTTGTGCACAGGTTTTTGTACTTGTACACATTTAATTAATAACAATATTCAGGTTTTTTTTTGTACTTGAATACATTCTCTTGGTCTGGATATACAACTGTATATAGGTATTGGACCTATATACATCCTTCATTTGAAGAATCTTCACATCCAGAAGATTCAAACGTTAAATAAAAGAATTTGACGTTAACAGTACCTACAATTTGAATTTTAGTGAATTTTATTATTTTACTTCGGTATCGGCAAGAATTTATGAAAATTTATTCTGTAATTTTGTGATGTACGATTGATTCAACACTCTACTGTTAGATAAGATTGTCGTGTGTCGTATCTCATACATCTTTCGTGAATGGTGACCATTGTAAAAATTGAGAGTGTTTAACTGATAAATTTTAATACACCTACCGATTACCGTACAGTTCTGAGACGCTGAGGCTGACTTAAACTTAAACCGTCTGATTATCATTTGTGTCGATCGTTACTAACCGCCTTATCATGATATTCGAAGACGATGAAACGATGAAACGATGAAACGAAACGATACGGTATAAAATTGCTATTATGAACCTTCATCGTTTCGAATATTAAGTGGTACATAGTGGTACAATATAAATCCCTTATAAAAACGAAACTTTAATGTTTAATTCATACAATTTCCAATTTTGTTGTAAGAAAAAAGGGTTCGATGTCATTTCTATTATTTTGTTGATGTTTTGAAATATCATTTTTAATAATAATTTCCATTTTTTTAAAAAAATTAATTTAATATTAATATTCACAAATATTAGTAATATGCTTTAAATAAAAAAAATTCTATTAAAAACCAAAAAAAAAAATAAATTTATATGTAAACGATGAACAAAATGCTATCGACTGAGTAGTCGATGAAAATCGTTTGAAATTGGAACGTTTCGAATATCATGATCGCGTTTTTAACAAGACGATACGAAACATTTCGTCTTCGAATATCATGATAAGGCAGTAAACTTTTTCAGTGCGTAAAACTCAATTCCAAAAAGGTATGTGAAAATCATCTACTATACAGTGTTTTGCACAAAAAGACCATAATAAGTTCTACGAGAATGAAATTTATTACGATTTTATTCCCAAGGTCCGATACTTTTTTCAAATTCATTATTATAAGTACATTTCAACCAGGATATTGGAATACATGGTATTTGTCAAGTACTTAAAACTTTACAAAATATATGCTTCTTATTATGAGAGGATTACGATGAAAGAGAATAACGAATGAACGAACGCAAAAAAAAACGAACAAATAATCAAATAAAATTCTAATATAAAAATGAAAGGAAATAAACGAAAAATAGATAATATTGTAATAAAATTTATTTTTTGTTTTTAATTTATTTTTATTTGTAATTTTATTTTTTATTTTTAAATTTTAATTTTATTTTATTTTTATATTTTTCAACATTTAAAACGACTCTCAACAATATTTTCTTTTTGTTTTTATTTTTTTGTTCATTTTTAAATTTTTGTATTTTTTTTTTTTTTAATGTTTTTATGTTATTTTTATTCTTTCGTATTCTTAAAAAGGATTTTGAAGTACTTTGTATATACAATCTTTAGGAATTATAGAGATTTCATTGTTATTTTCATTTTTATTTTTGTTCATTTTCATTCTATTATAAAATACGACGAATATTTTTGTTTGTTGTTTGTTTTTTTTACTTTTTGACTTTGTTTTTCTTTCTTCATATTATCTTTGGTATTTTTTGTATTTGCACTTCCATTTACAGATGTTGATATATACATATGTATATCCTTCCATAATTTTTTATCATTACATATGTGTCTGTTTGTTTTCCTCTCTCTCTCTCTCTCTCTCTTTCTTTCTTTATGGGATGCTCTTCGTGCAAATTAATTGCTTGAATTGTAAACTTTTTGATTGGTTGTATTTAGCTTTTTTCAAAAGTAGTTATGTAACAAAAAACAGAGTTGGTAGGTATATGCGATAGAAGGAGTTTGAGGTTGAGGGAAAGGAAATGGTTTTGTTGTCATTTTACATCGCATAAGAATATGAATGAGTGCATATAAATGTTTGTAAAAGTCAAGAATGTATAAATAGATGATATATGGAAAAATATGGTATATAATGTAAATAATATATAGCAGTTTTAAACATGTTAAATGTAATACTCGTACAAGTGCATAGGCATGCATGTAGTACGTATGGTATATCTATGATCGAAAATATATATGTATGTAGTTCTCGTTTAAAACATCAGTATAACTGTTTTTGTGTTTTTTTTTTTCGTTTTTATGTGTATTTTTTGGTTGGGCTTTTACATAGAACGTGAAAAATGATTTATGTGTGTATTTATATGTATGAATGCGAATTAAATTCCAAGAACAAAACATAATAAATAATGTGAATGATATATGCATGCAGCACTATCAGTTTAAAATTTATACATTTTAAAAGTTAAATTAATGTAGACTACGAAGACAATCTAAATATTAAAGTTGTAGAAATTGTCGTAAAAAATATAGACAATGATAAGAAACAATATGTCATGAAATGTTTTATGGAATTGTTATGTTGCACAGCTGCTGGTAGTTCTCCTGTGGATTATATGAAAGAAAAAAAATTTTTTTTGTAATGAAAATTAACTATAAGAAATTTATAAAAAAAAAATGATTATAAAAGTTTATTTAGTTTACTATGTAGTACCATCATACTGTAAAGATATTGTCAAATTCGAACCTTGTTAATAGTACTTACTTATACATATATGAAACCCGTATGGTAAACTCGAATCGTTTTCCTTTAGTTTTCAAAATGTTTGTATGAATTATCATATAAATTCAAGTCACTCATACGTGAAATCTGACAAATATGAATCCCGACCACAAAAAGTAAAATATTTGCTTCATTTTTCATGTGAAAGGACTAGCAAAAAACCGGGATTAAAATGGAAATGTGTTACAATACAAGACTGTTTTCATTTTAGCAAGATTTCATGCGTTAGGTTGCATCCAATTTTTGCAGGGCAAGCATACATACATAATTCGATAAAAACAAACCATGTAAAATGACTTAAATATTTGAACATTGTCTGCCATTAAATCCATTAAACTTGAAAAATGTACTTTCATCATTAAATGCGCGATCAGATCAGATTGAACAGCTTAAGTGGTTCGACGGTTCAGAAAGTCAGATATGAATATAAAGTTTCTGAAATGTAAAGCTGAAGGCCCAGTGTACGCTTTTCACGCTTTTCACGCCTTGCATTTGTTGTATGTAGTATGTGAAGCACGAAATTTGAACCACATTAAAATATTATGTAATATGTTCCATAATGATGACGCATGAAAAGCGTATGAAGTCGACAAAGGATATAGAAGCTGGTTAACTTTCAATTTTTCAGACGGTGAAGCATGAAAATATGAAGAAGAAATAGTTTGATTGAAGTTTCTGTAAAGCGTATACATTGGGCCACACAAAAGCAATTCTATGCGGCAAAAGATGAATAGTTTGTAAGGTGTGAAAATTTTTTCTTCTATATTGCGCCTTCAGTATAAGAAGTTTCGAAAAATCAGATTTCTGAAAGCTCTAAATCACTGTATGAATAGGCAGGTCAAATGAAAGGTTAAATATAATGTTAGAAAAGATTCTGAATTACCGAAAACGGTTACTAGATGGAAAAACAACTGACGCAGATTGAGTCAATTTATGTCGCTTCTATACATTCAATTTTTCATATTAAAAGCAGGTGTAAGTAATCGTACACGTTTGAAATAATTTGAAAGTATAATATTCTGAAAAATTAAAAACTTGACAACATTCTATACATGTTTTCAGTCTTGGCTCAATTATTCGTCTTTGATAAATTTTACTGTGTACCGATGGTCGGGCTTTTTTCAAAAATGCAAAGTAAGCTTACCTGGTTGCACGATTGGCTGAACACTGGATACAAAGACAACAAGGTAAAATATTAAAAATCAGCTGATTAGTTATGACGTGTAAATCTGACAATTATATTCTTATGGAGTCTGACGCAATTCAATGGAAATATGGTAGAATAGTTTAGATTTTTAAAAACACATTTTCAACACAAAATTGACTATGTGAAATGACCGATTGAGAGTTTTTTGTGTTAGAAGACCTCAATACCAAGGTTTAAATGATAGTTGCGAGTCCATAACTAGAATGGTTTTTATTGTATGGGGTTCGAAGTGGCCAACTATAAGGCTAATGTTCAAAGTAGTGATTTGAGGATGGTATACGATTGGTATATTTACATATTCGAAAATAGTTAGCTAAGGTTGGTATGTCATTGGTTATATTTCTCTGAAAGTGTTCAAATAAGGCTGCATGTGGCATTGGTTATACTTCTTTGATCAAATGTGCTTACTTGACTGGATATTGAATATATAGAGAGACACTTAATTTCTGGCAGTTTTTTCTAGATGGCAATATTATTTCTGCAGCAATAATTTTGAAATATCGATTTTATATCAAATAATATTACCATTGCCTTTCATAATTGCTAGAACAGACGCAGGGTTAGGTTAGATCAAAAGAAATGAACGAATTTATCAAATGTTTGTATGAGGACATATAATATATGGTAATATAACCAACGGCATACTAGCCTAGCCTCAGATATCAGTTAATAAATGTATGGCCAAAAATACCTAGCGAAGTGTACCTACATTTCGCCAAAAGGCCCAAAAGTGGTCGAGGTGTAGGCTAAGGGGAGACAGGTTAACCTGTAATCCTTTTGTAATAAAAATAAAAATTAAAGACTCAGAGAAGTGGGTACTTGTAGCTAGTATTTCATACAACAAAAAATAAATCCTACTTCTGATAAACAGACGTTTAACATCAGCGTGAATTTCAATATTATGTATACTCACTTAGCTCTAATCAATTTTTTTAAAGTACGCGTCAAATATTGAACAAAACAGCACACCGTATGACGCGGCTTAATAATCATATTTTCATTTGTTTATAAAAATAGTCAGCTTCATACGTCATTAGAAAGTTTATTTTAATTGAAAAATGAAGGTGATATTTTACTTTACCTTGTTGTATTTGTATCGTTGGATGAAAATACATCCTTTAACTGTCACATTTCAATGAAAAGCTGTATTCAAATCTGTTTGCGTTTACAGCTTCTTTTTATTATTTCTAACAATATTTATATTTTTAAAAATTGTTATTTTGCACATATGTATTCATTTTAGTATAGTGCTTTCGCAAATGCACCTTTACAGTTTTAAAGAAGCCCACGTAAGTAGTAAGTACTCATGTCTCATGTGTAAGAATTTTAAATAAAAATAAATTTACGTACCTGTTAAGATTTGAACTTGAACAACAGTTTCATATAAATTTTCTATTGAACATTTGTAGAGTCCATTATCTAAGAAATTGGCATGTGGAATTATCAATCTTATATTGAACCATTCATCATCGTGGCTATATTGGACGGTGGTGTATTGTATCAAAAAAAAATAATAAATAAATGAAAAAAGAAAGAACAAAAAAAATATTACAAATAATTTTCAAATATATAAAAACTTTTAATAAGTTTTCAAAAATATAAAAAATGAAAATTTATTTTCAAATGCATAAAAAGAAGGATACAAAGATAAAATTCGATTAATCTCTCCCACTGAACATAATTCACAGTGAATATATTTAAAGTTGCTACTGGGCGTAACGCGTAACACTCAAAAATCGATACTACAGTATACTAAGTGTTTTTTTTTCCATTTGTTTGTCAAGAAATATTTATGTTTTGGTTTTCGAATTTTGAAGAAAAAAAAAAACGCACAAAGCAATATGAAGTCAATAATAAGATATTTACATTTTGTCTTAATCCAATGAATAACTGAACATCTAAGAGAATTTATATAACAATAGAATGCGATACGATACATACATGCAAGTAATGCGACATGATAAAAGAGTAAAGAGACGGATATTTGTAGATAAAAATGATAAAATATGCGAATGAATATGTGTAATATCAAACTGAATACATATTATAAGATTACAAACATACATATTATATAATACTTACATTTTTTTTTTTAGTGAAAAAAAGAGAAAAATAATTCTGTAATGTATGTAATAAAAATGTGTCTTATTAGAAAATGTTTGTATTATCAATATTTCTGTACATATGTATGTAATCTGTTTATTTATTCTTATACCGAAAGGATATTATTTTTAAATATGTACAGAATGTATTACAGTTATAAACATAATTAAGAAAATATATGAACATATAGCATTAGCATATCCATTGACAAAATACATACAATATCCTACATCGAGGCGCCTTAAATAAAATTCTTATACAGTCTCGTGGAATATAGTGGAAATAACCATTCGAATTTAGAAATAAAAAATTTAATTTTTGTAAAATTATATTTTGAGGAAAGTTTTTCTTCTATGATCTACGGTATTATTGGCACAATGATCCCTTGGCCGACATTCCTAACCCCTCTCAAACGACGATTTTATCATTTGCACATTCACTATACATAAAACATCAAAACTAAAAAATAATCTATTGTATTCTAAAGCCGCTTCTACATTCAATGTAGTGACTTCAACTTCGACTTTGATTTAATATGGATATGAGTATTAGAACTTCTACATTCAATGCAGTAGACTTGACAGCTACTTTCGCGTCGACTTAGATTTCGAGAAAATTCAATGTTGAAGTCTACTGCATTCAGGATGACAATATAAAACGAATGAAATTTATATACATGGCTATTGACAAGACAGATATAACAAAGTAAAAAAATAAAAACAAGTGCATAGATAATAGAATAAATAAAATAATATAATAATATTAAAAAGGATCAAATAAAATGAGTTCAATTTACTGCAATCAAAATATAAACTTTAAGCATGCAGTAAAGTCGAATGTCAAAGTCCAAGTTGAAATAACTGTATTGAATGTAGAAGCGGCATTACTCCTTCCGCCTGCACTATACAATGACCATCTAATATGAAACACTGAATCTTATTCTATTCAACTTAGCCCCTTCCAGCCAACGTTTGCCACAAATACAGCTTCAAATCGAACACATAAATTCGTTAATTGGTCTCCTCTCTTTACTCATAACATTGATGCTCAAATCTGTTAACTCTCTAACCATCAATAATGCGTCACCATCACCACATTCCCTTTTCCTTTTTAACTGAATTTCATCCAAATCGAAGTTTTGGTCCCCAGATATAAATAAATTCGAATGGTTGTTATTCTTTTGCACATCACTGTCTGTACATATGACATATATGTATATATTTTTTTTTTTTTTTGACAAAATTTGTTTTCACAATTTTTTCATCTCATCTTATTATGCTTTAGTATGTAGATTAGATTTAGGGGATTTATATTAAATTATAGGCAGTACAAGATATGCCAATATTTTATTCTGAAATGCTATTATTTCACATAAAACTTATGTAATGTTGTGTGTGATTCAAGATTTCAATTAAAAAAATATATTGTACTCGTATGATTGCATAAAGATATTCGCATAAAGTTTTTAATAATTTAAGAATTTAAAAATTTCAGACTTTAAATTTCATACAAGAATTTCATACCATTTTAATTATTTTAGTATTAGATACACAATTAAGTATTTTGATCTAAATTCAATTATATCTATACCTCAGGTTTATTCAATGAAAAATACAGATGCGGCTCTCAAAATTCTGCTATTTAAAGTAGGTATTCATTAAAAATATTATTAATTAGTTGTTACATTCAAAGTGCTAGGAATTTTTTGTAATTAATTGGATAAAAGGGACTAATATCTACATAATATTCGTTTGTTACCGTTCAGATAATTTTGAAGTCACTTTAGTTGAAATATCAAATATCAATTACTTTTATTCATTCATTTTGTCAATATAATAAACACTTTTCTTTTAATTAAATATCGTTAGAAAAAATTTTTTTTTAATCAAATAACGATGATATCAATTTCAATTTTTAATTTTGAACAAAAAAATATAAAGTAAGTAGGTGAGAGTGTGCTCTACAGGTATGTGTATGCTCTAAACCGCCTTAAGAATTAAGAATATGTGCCAAATTTCAAGGTAATCGGAAAGTTGTAAGTATGTTGTATCGTATTATAAATCTAGAAATCACTTCTGTGAAAGTCCTGAATGACCTAGAGCTGTAGTGCTATTGATGATGATTGTATTTCGAAAATTAAGAATAATAATCTAGAAACGTATACTCTATTTTATGTCGTTTGTATAATTATAAAAACTCAGGCTGTATATATGTATGCGTATCATCTTTAAATTGAACTGTAAAAAAAACTGAAACATATAAGATAAATGATTGGGTTGTAGTGGTGCGGTGGTAAATTTTATTTATCGTCCTTATTAGCTCTTCTCCTACTTTTTCGTGGATAAAACAAAATCTGAAATTATAATTTAACGAATTGAAGCACTTATTTCGTTATATGCGAATACGTAACCTTCTCATGCTATTTTTTTTTTTAAATTTAATTATTTCTTTTTTTTTTGTTTTTCATTTTTGTATGGTACTTTGGTATGAGACTGTTGCCTGAAACATCGTGGCATGTTTGTTTTTCATTTTTGCCATTATTATCGAAAAAACAACCCAAGAGTCTATAATACATATACATATGTATATCATTTGTTTTAGTAATTAACTCGAGCGGTTTGATTATAATTACGTTTTCAATTAATTTTTATTTAAAAATCAATTTAAATTTGGTTTTTCCATAGCAAGTACATACACATATGTACATACATAAAGGATAAAATATAAAATGTTTTATTAAATTACAAAATTATTCAATTCAATTATTTTTTATTGCCTTCATACTGCTTTTAGTTGGGTCGTAAAATTATTTCAGTTCAGTTTCATTAAAAATTTTGTATTTTTTTTTTTTTTAATTTTTTCTCCTTTCAATTACGATTATTTTATCGATTATATTTTTTATTTCATTTTTTACAAAACGATAAAGGACATTTTTTGATGTACATATATACTTTGCATATATATGAGAACGTTACATTCAATGTGATGTTTGTTTACATATAATAGCATGGTCTTTGGTATAGCATGTAAACGCGCTCTACATGAAATGAAAGACAGAATAAATATTGATTATGAATGAATATCTGTATTTTAGATTAGATGAAAAAAACAAAAAATGTCTATGGGGAATAAAACTTTTTCCTGCTATTAGTTATTGACATATTTTTTTATTTGTTTTTCTAGGATATTTTCTGATTGATGCTTTTCAATCATAGTATAGTATGTAACAAATAACAACATATGTGAAAAAGACAGTTTTTGTTCAGAAATTTCATAATTTGAAACTCCGTTGTGAATATCGCAATATTCAATTTCTTGTAACATTCATGCATACATCGAATTTATGGTGGTAAATACAGAATCGAGAGAATAAAGAATGAATAGAAAATTAAAAAATAAAAAAAATTGAAAAAAAAAAAAATTAAAATTTGTAAGGATATAGAAAAAAAAATATCGTTTTTTATAATATATTTATGTACAAATTGTATATGTATTACATACGTACATTTAAATAATGAATATACATACATACCTAATATTGTTCACAATTTCACTTTTAATTACACCATTGTCCTTTTTCCATGTAATATATTTAAGAATATCTAATCCTGTTAACTCATTCACTTTCAATTTATCTCCAGTGTTGCTAATTAAATTTCGTTTAAAATTGGCTCTATGCAATTCAATGAAATGTTTATTGACTTGACATGTAAGATCAATGGTGCTACCAGCTTTATAATATCTGTCATGTACATTTCTTCCTTTCTCATCAATTACTCGTATTGGTGGATCTAAAATATAAGTACATATATACAGGATAATAAAAATATAAAGACAATTAAAAGTTTAAATATATTATTCTGTAATTAAAGTATAAACTTTTTCTATACACAGTGAATGATTCTAACAAGTACCATTTTTATAGCATATACAAAATAAATGTGAAGGATAATAACAAAACAGAAAAAAAAATAACGAATAAAACTTCTCGTCCTGTCATTTTGTTTGTTTTGCTGTCTTATATCACATATGCACATGCATATTGTTTAAACCTTACGATACACATATTAATACGCGAGTATGTATACATGTACTATATAGGATTATATACTTACCCAATACAGTTAAATTTGTAATGAATAATTTTGGTGGATGAGTAGATACTTGACACATGTAAAGACCACCATCCTCTCTATGTACTGGATTTATTAAAAGTCTCCAATTATTTGGATACTGGAATTTAACTTTGATACGTGGATCACCACTATGTGTAATGTTACTGACTGTTAATAATGAAACTTTTTCAGAAGTTCGTCGAACCCACATAACCTGTAGTCAAATTGATAAAAAAAAAGTATAATAATAATTAAAAACTCAAGTAGTATACGATGACTTATTATGTACGTGATACGTGTGAAAAATTATTCGTTTAGCGGAAAATGAATGATAAAAACATAAATTGCATGTGACAAAATATTAATGTATACATACACATACTCGTATGTATACATATGTATTATATAAGCAGGTATATAAGGTATATAAGGTAGAAAGAAAAATAAAACAACAGAACAAGTTTAAGTTTAAAAATGTAAATAAACATAAAAGGATTTATGTAATGTACGAGTACAACGACGAGTGCATTTTTACATGTTATGTAATGTATATAGTCACGAAAAAAGTAAATTAAAATTAAATTATATTATTTACTATTTTATCTCGTAACATTCCGACTCTACAATTTAATGCTGCTTCTGTTGATTGGTGCGCAACTAATTGTAATGCACCTTGACTTGCATTCAGTAGAGGCTCTTCAAAAAATGGGCCCCAATGGTGCTCATGATGATGATTATTTCTGTATATTTGACTTTGAGTGTATTTTGATTTTTTTGATGAATCTGTGAAAACAAAAAGAATATATGGCAAAAAAAATATACCTATAGTATATGAATTTATGTACGAATAAGAGTATATATTTTCATATTAGAAATGGAAGAAAAACGAAAAGTTTATATTCATTGAAGTAAGTGTAGAGGTACCTATACAGAAATAGATTTTTTTTTTTTAAATGAATTTACATATATGTATACGAAATCACTTTGTAAATTTCATTTTATTAGTGGTTTTTGTTTTTTGAAAAAAATTGTTTTTTGTTTTTTTTTTTTTTCATTTTTCATTCTTTGTTTCATTCTCATCATATTTTGAATGAAAACGTGAAAATTAATTTGTAAAACGTAAAACAAAACAAAAATACGATAGTATACACGGCGAGTACTATAATATGTAAGTAAATGAATATTGTATGTGAATTTTTTTTTAAATGCAACGAGGTTAAATCTCTTTTATTTTGTGTAAAAAGGAACAAATTTTTCTAAAATACTTATTTTGATATATCTATTTATTTACTTACTATATGTACATATGTATGTATGTATGTACGTTACAAAATAAAAGAACAAACTTCTTGAAATAAAAAACGCGAATAAAGTTAGAAATTTTTTTATTTTTCATGTATGTTATGAGTGCCTTCATGCATACATATGAGTAAATGAATGTGCGTGGTATGTGAATGAATATGTACATATACATATGTATTTTTATATGTACATACATACATCTTATATAGTTATCAAGGATTAATAATGAGTTGCTTTATTCACGAAATTTATTCGTTGTTTATTCATATATATATTTTTTTTTTCATTAAAGTGCCTTTACATTATTATCAAAACGATAAAGTGTATAGAAATAGAGATGAACTGCAACACATAACGGATAAAATGAATAAAACGATTTCTGTTTTTTTTTTTTGCCAGTACTTAATCAACCGCCATTTATGGTTTTCTGTGTTCAAATTCATAGTGTAGTAATAAGATATTGAATAAAAATTTAAAAATGAGAATGAAAGTATAAGGAAGAGAGAGTGAAGTAATTTATTTAATTCGTATAATCCAATATTTACAACCTAAAATATTTTTCGTGATGGATGGATGAAGTGATCTGAATTCATTGATTCAATTATAATGTGGACATATATATCAAAAAAAAAAGGAAATGTCTGTATCATTTTTTCTTTTCCATTTTTTTTTTTTTTTTATTTCATTGCTGACTAATAATATGTCACCCGATGAAGCTGTTAAATGGAGAATTTCGACAGAATCCATCACAATACTTTCAAATCACATACGTAATTTTCCTTCCAACACTTTAGCGATAGTATATAGTGTCTGTCACAGCATATAGTACATTTCTAAGGCAATGTAATGAAATGTTGACGTTTAATGTCTGACGTCATTCAGTTTGTCAGAATATAAACAACACAACAACAAGAAACAATTTTACATTTTTATTGAATTTCACTTGAAACATGTATAACGAAGATCATTAATTTCGCCTTAATTTCACATCAAATATTTCACAAAACGATTTTATTTTTCACTACAATCTTTTAATATAACATTTGTTTACAATTTAACGACCTGATCAATGTCGCAATTCCAACCCCAACTCCAATGATTACATTGCCTTAGAAATGTGTATGATGTGAGTGTCTGTAAAAATGCAAAATACTTCAAATTAAATTATCTTTCTAATATTTTATCTTTGATAAAGTAAAACAGAGCAAGAGGCTATAATAAGGACCTATTGAGGTCTGGAATGCCATAGAAGAAGAAGAAAGTAAAACATGATTTCGATAATATCAAAACTAAAATTTTATATTTTTGTTGATAATAGTGTAAAGGCACTTCAGTATTTTTTCTTCTTTTATGATTTTGTTTATATAGTTTTAAACATTTATACATGAATGTAACCGCAGTTTAAGTTTTTTCATTTTTATTTTATTTACGAGTATATGTTGTAGTTATGTATTATATAATGTTTTTAGCAAGCATAAGAGATTGTGTATATACGAATGAGAAATTGTATTCTAAATATTTTCGTTTACATGTAATCGTATATATGTACTGAAAAATTTATTTTTAGCCTAATTATCTAGAAAAATTGTATTTTCATTTTTATTTACATGTACATATGAATGTTTTTTTTGTTTCTATATAAATGGTGAATATTTTTCAAAATTTCGTAAAGTATTTTTCATTTAAATTTTAAAGAAATAAAGTATGTAGTACAATATACTGTATATAGTATACAATACATACACATGCTAGTATGTGTATTTGAAAATTTATTTAAAATATTTTTTGATATTTTAACCAACATAACAACTGTAATTTTGTAATAAAATTGTGGCCTTTTTAAGTATTTGATGTTTTGAACAAAATGTATAAAATACATTAAAAGGATTAATGATTACATTCTTGAAATTACTATGCTCACTCTTATATTACATAATGTATGTATATGAGTATACGGAGTACAAGTATACAGTATAGTATGTGTATTCAAATGAATTATATGAATTAATTAATTAGAATAATAGTAATGTGATGTAATAATTTTGAATATAAATTTCGATTTATTTTATGCTTTGAATGTGTTCAAAACTTTGAAATCATATTAACACAGTTAACAAAGGAGAAGATCAAAAGTGGTAAATTCGAACGATGTCGTTAAGTGAATTGAGGGAAATTTAATTTCATTCTATATATAGTAGTGTAAAAAAATTTCATGTAATATAAAGTTCGTACATTAAGTATAAATATAGGAAGATATACATATATGTACATCATACATGTATATCTTTCCGCAATGTACATCACATCAGATTACATTTTTTGGCATCGTTATTCAATTTGTACTATCCTCCTGTTTATGTATTGAACGAAATTTTATACGATGAACTTATAGATATAATATGTACTCGTATAAATATGCTCCCAATTTAATTTCATTTTATATTTTACTAAAAATAATAATGTAATCCGATTATTATGCTGATTATTATGTTACTAACATTATTCCCTTTCATTATCTTTTTTACACGTATCATATATGTATATATTTGTATGCAAGAGACTAAAGAAAAAATTGTTGAAAATTTATTAATTAGAAAAACCGTAAGGTGGTCTACTATTTTGCATAATAAAATTCGATATTTTTTTTTTTTTTATTCAAATTTTTTTAATCACATCACATGTATATATGAATACTAAATGAGCGTATGGATAAAGTAAGAAACCAAAACAGTATTTATACTAAGTATATTTGTATTTGTATTTTTTTAATAATTGGGTTTTAATAATTTTTAACCTTTCAGCATAATAAATTTTCATATTGTGCATTAATTATAACATCATAGTTGACTGTTGACTCAATAAATATCGTATAGAATGTGAACCACATAAAAATGAAACCAATATCAGTACTGTGAAAATTTAATTCGATTTATTTTGATTTTTTATATCTAATTTTTACTTTCAAATATTTTACACTTTCATTTGCGTTTGTCATAAAATAATTTATAAATTTGGGTAAAAATTCAAGTAAAACATTAAATAATTTTAATTATCCTATGAGGTAAATATACTTTTGTAATTAAAATGTTATATGGTTATACTTAATTTCAGTATTACAGTGTTTTACAAAACAATAAAACCATTTGAATTTATTTTAATGTATCTAATGGGTAAATGTCAAGATTTGGGGACCGCACCTCCGATTTGAATAAATTTCAGCTGAAAAGCGAAGGGGATAGTGACTGTTTATTGAGTGGGAAGAAAGAGATTAATAACTGAATTTTGGTGTTTTATTGGGAGTTGTGTTTTGGCAACCGTAGGTTGGAAGGCTGAAAGGAGATAAGAACAAAATAGGCGGATAGAAGAAGATCGGGCGCATCATGTAAGATGAGTAGTTGGTGTGAGGGGAGTGCGTTGGTGAATGATGTAGGCGGGGGGAGGCAGAACACAATCGATAATTTTTTGGTTTTGATGTTTAATGTATTATTGTAGTGAATGTGTAAATGAAAGAATCGTCGTTCGAGAGGTGGTTAGGAATGTCGAATGTTGGTCATGTGGCCATTGGGCTCGTAATGTCATAGAAGAAAAAGACAATATGTTAATACGAATTTCATAAAAATTAAATTTCTATCTCCTGAATTCGAGAGGTTTCTATTGTTTTGCATAACACTGTACATATTATATGTATATGCGAGTGTACCACATGTGCTAATTTATAAATGTAATACTGTTTAATGTTTCAGTCTATATATTTTTGGTACTTACAGGTACATGAGTATGTCATATATTTGTATTTGTTCATTCTGTATGGGATTTTTGAATATTTTATGAACGGGATACATGAAAATTTAATTATTCCAAAACTCATTTGTGTTATTATTTATACTACAAATATGTACGTTCAGATTTAAATGAATACGTTCGTCGCATAGTCGTATATTTAAAATCCCGAAATAATAATAAATTTAAAAAATAATTTAGAAAACCAATTAATTGTTTTTTTTTTTGTTTTGTAAAATTTTACCTTCATTTTTGGTCCAAATTTTCCTTGAAAATATTACGTCACCTGTAGAAATGCTACTACTACCACTACTACTGCTACTACTAGTACTAGCTACATTTGTTGCATTCAGTGCTGCTACTGCTGTTGCTGTTGGTGTTGTTGCTGTCGCAATTTCAGTTATTACTGTTGTTATTTTATCCGTATTTGAAGACGTTATTGATGCTATTGTTATTCCAGCATCTATAACTGCTGTTACATTTGGCAACAATAAATTTGGCATTCCAATGTCAGGCAACATCATATCCATGGAATTATTTTTGCTATTGAGTGTTTGATCTCGATCTTTTGTTTGAATTGTGGCAGTTGTTGTCCCATCTATACATATTCATCACACACACACAGAGGGAGAAAGAGAACGAGAGAAAGAGAAAGAGAGAAAGACAATAAGAGAATTATATTTTTAATATAAGTAAGTAAATGAATTTTTAAAAATTTAAAAATTTTAAGGATATTTTATAAAGGCTACTTTAAGGATTTGTTCTTCTGAACTTTTTGTAGTTATAAGATATGAAAATTAGAAAGAGAATTTATTTTTTTTTATTTAATAAAAAAAAAAAAAAAAACTTTTTTTCCTCATACGACAGCAATATAAAAATTCCTCGCTTTACATAACCATGAAACAAATAATTTATTATGAAAAACAAAACCCAAAGGAAATTTTTACTCGTACATGCAAATAGATGCTTTATTACCACGAATACTGTATCTACATGCAAACGATCTCATTATATGCTGTTGTTGTGTAATAAAGCTTTCGTAAGAAAAAAAAAAAAAATAAATGAAAAAATATAATAGTCGAAAAAAATAAAAGCGGAAAAGGATAATAAGTAAGTGTAAAGTTGAAAAAATTTAAAATAAAATCAACAAGGGAAATGTAACAAAAAAATATGAAAAAAATGAACAAAAATAAGAAAAAAATGAATATCAAGATATCAGTAGTGCAATTGTCTTTTATTTAATATTTTATTTTATTCTGAAAATTTTATAAAAATACAAACGACTCCCTATATGCTCTATATAACACCATTACCATTCTTCATCCTTTTTGCATTAATGCTATTGTATTGTGTTGTGCGTCTGTTTATTGTAGTACTCGTATATTCATTTCATAGTGAAAATATAGTACACAAGAGCAGCAGCAGCAGTGTTTAGTTACAAGCAAATATAAAATAAATACTTTACAGTATATTGTGTATACTTTATAGTATCTAGTGTTTTATGTTCTTCACTAGAATTTGGGTTATATAAATATCATAAAAAGTTTTAAAAAACTACAGTTATTTTTATTTCAATTATTTTATTTTCATTTTTTTTTTAAAACTATATATAGCACTTTTCTGGTACTGATACGGTACATATGTACATATATTCGACCATGATGTGCATTAATACACATTTTTTGTTGTTGTTGCTGCTGTTGCTTGATAAAATGGAGTTGGCTCTCTGTCGCCAAAAAAAAAAAAAGAAAAAACAAAAACAACAAAAAATTGAAAAAAAATGAAGAATAAAAATGGAATAATAAAACAAAAAAAAAAAATGCATTAAATATTAAATGGTGCCGAGGAACACAAACATAACTTCAACAAAAATGTACATCATTGCATATTTTATTATCTAATATCGTCGCAATTATTTAGATAATAAAATTCTTGCACATTAAAATGTATATGTATTGTTTTACTTGAACATAAAAATAATGTAGTAGATCGTTGAAAATTATACACAAAATGAAATAAATTTACTTTTTACTGTGTATATAGAATTATTATTGTTTTGATATATTCATTTGACGCCATACTATTTTTCATTAATGTCATATTTTGAATGTGTGTATAGTGTAAAAGTGGTAAAAATACATACATATTTTCGGTTTATTTTTTCACCCACGCAATACGCCTTTTTTTCAATATAATTTTTAGAAACGATATGGTCACATAGTTAATATTAACACATTTGAACAAATTAACGCCAAATTTATATGCAGAGAGTGGTCTATATAACTTGGACTGACTATTTTTGAAAATTTGTAATTTTGACGACCATTCACAAACTGTCTCAGGGACGGTATACCGGACTATTATTGAACTGTTTTTTACGTCTAGCAATGCAGAATAACTCTGACAGTAGTAGGATGGAAATACATGACATACCGAGAAGGCGACAATTGAAATTCTTTAAAAGCTTTTCGATGAATGAAAATATTGCAAAACATTTTTCTTAACCTTTTCACTTCTCCGTCAGATTTAAAAGTGCCTCCTCCTTTCTGTGGAGCTATTTAAAGGTATACAGATTTACAGAAACAAACCAACTACAATTTAGAGATTAAACAAAATAAGTATTCGTATACAAAAAGTTCAAATTTGGAAACAGAAACGTTACGTGCTGTAATGAAAAATGCCTTAAAAAGAGCCATTATTTGTTAACAAAAAAAAATTAGACGTTATTCAAATGACATCGATTTTTCACAAATACGAGTAGGGATATAACATAAAAAAATTAAAAAAATTACTCCTTTATTTAAACATTAAAAATTTAATAAAAGATTAAAATTACAAAAATTATGTATACGAATTTCATATGAGTCCCACCAAGTTATCCCACCCTATCTTAAAGTGAACTTTAATATTTGGTAAAGTATCCTGAAAATTGTTATTCTTTTTGAGCTCTTTCATTATTATGTTACTGAAATGTGAAACTGAATATTAATATATTTTGTCATAAATGTGCCAAAACAGATAAAGGGTAATTAAATGCTATAAAATTATAAATCAAAATACAGATTTTTTGTGTTTCTATATATACATACAGTATGTATATGTATGTACGAGTGTAAATATCATGGAAAATATTATTTTGAATTAACCGCGATCAACCGAAATGTCACATAATTTTTGCCACACAATATAATATTATACACATTAAACTTTTATGATATGAAAATGAAAAATGTCCTTAAAAAACTGATGTTATAAATAATGTATGAAATTAATAGGTATATAAAATGAGATAAAATATGGAAATGTTATTATTGTCACATGTACTGTATACTGTGTGTTTTATATATTCAGTTTGTTTTTTCGAATCTACTACATTTTTTTTTTCTTTTTTTTTTTTTTAATTTTATTTATCTGTTCATGAACTCATTTTTATGATTTTAAATGAAAATAAAACTAGAAAAAACAAATACTACAAAAAAGAAAAAATTAAAAAATGCATGCATATTCATGTAAAACGTTATAAGGATGGATAAAATCAATTTCATGTTTCACAAATATATTGTACTTGAAAACCAATACATATGTAACGTACATATATATGTACTTATTATTACAAACACAATCATATAGTAAGTATATGTAATTTGAATAAAAACAAAAATCTGTAAAATATTCTTTATTCTCTATCTTGTTTCGAATCATTTATTTTATTCTCATTTGTTTTTTTTTTTTTTTTAACAGATTTTATAACATGTTTATGGATTTAAATTTGTAATTTATCATGTATTCTTTTAAAAGCATTTGTAATCTGGTTGTAGATGTATACAATAGATATACGAATATGATGTATGTATATGCATTTATTACTATTACATATAATGTATGTATGTTTATGTATATGTATGAGAACAAAAAATGATAAGAGAATTCAAAAATTTTTTATATCGATCCTTTAATACAATGGGCCTTACTCATAAAAATATCGTCTTAAAATCAACTTTATTTTATTAATGAAAATTACATGTCGAATTTAGAAGTGACTTAGTAATTTGGGTACTCTCATAACACTTTACTAAGTTTTAATTTAAAAAATTGTAATTTGACATTTGGAATTTATAATTTTGTTATGTCAATAGTCAGTTAGTTATGTCACTTTGAATAAAAAAAAAAAAATTTATAAAAATGTTACTATAGCATTGTGACTCATCGTAAGTCACAACGTCAAATTTTTTCAAGAAAAAGGTTATATTTTATATTTTTCACATAACCTTAAAATTGTTCTTGTCACGTTTGAAATAGCACATCACAACTTTGTGACTCTGGCATGTTGTGACTATTTACCGCGGAATACAAAATAACGGAATACTTATGACTAACTTATGATTTGTGACCTATCACAGACTTTTGTGAAAATAGACCTGTATATCTATTTTATATTTTGGTTTGAAATTCCTTGATATTTAAATAAAAAATTAGCTTATTATGCCGATTCTACACTCAATGCAGTAGACTTGATAGCTACTTTTACATGTTAAACATGCTGTGGAGTCGAAAATCGAAGTCGAAGTTGAAGTCACTGCATTGAATGTAAAAGCTGCATTATGCTCTTAATAACGACTTAATAGAGCTTTGACTACGATTAAAATTTAAAGTCTCTACTAACACTAAAGCTAAATTAAACTTGTTATGAGTACGTAAAAATATTTAGCAAAATATTAAAGGTAGAACTACAATCGACATTGCTAACATGGATAACATGAGAAATAATAACGAATGTTAAAACGTAACATTTGGTTAACTATAATAACATAGATAACATACTAAACATAAGCAATACGAATTTCACAAAATGAGCTTATGGCTTATGTTACTTATGTCATGTACGCTCTCGATCGTACTGCTTATGTCGAGCTTATGTTAAACGAATTTTTAACGAATGTCGGTAATGTCAATTATAGTTTAGCTCATTGATTTGGCTGTGTTCGGCTACGACATATGTCATAGCTTATGTCAGCAATGTCGTTTATAGTTCTACCTTAAGTTCTTATTAATAACTTAGTTACGATTTATAATTAAGGCCGAATGGTTGTAGGTGATATGTGCGTGCATTTATAGTATGCCCTCCATTCCATATATACACAATTCAAATAAAATACAAATTTTCATATACATACATATGTATATATGAACAATATATGCCTTTTACATACGAATAATGTAGAAATAGAAATTTTTTAAAATAATTTACTGTTCATGGATATAATATGTTTTCGTTTGTTTTTCTATTCTTTATTGTTTCTGTTTTATATGAACTTTTATATTATGTACAAGTATTTTGAATTTCTTTTGTTGCATTCTGTATTTTTAGCTTTATTTTATATTTTTCTTTCATTTTTTTCTTGTTGATTTATTCTTTGAATCTTGAATACAACTATTCTTGCATATAGTGAACGTTTATAAGTGCATTGGTGGAAGTAAATTACATAAAAAAGTTAATTCATACGTGTATATACATAAAAATATTGTATTATTAATATTCTATGTATCGCTGAGCAAATAAATAAAAAAATAAAATGAAAAAAAAAAGCACGAAGAAAAGGAGAAAAAAAACCACAGTTCACTTTAATTTTTTCATCATTAACCTCAACATCATCATCATCATCATGAAGAGATGAAATTATTTTGTGCACTGGTATACAAAATAAAAGAAATAACAGTTAAAAGAAAAAAAAAGGAAGTAATACTCGTCGTAATATAATAAAAATGAAGATACTCCTACACACCACACCGCACAATACAAATAGTATATATGTAATAAATAAAATTATTTCTTTTCTAAAGGAAAAAAAAAAGATTAATAAATATAAAAAATAAACATAAAACATAAATTTATTTATGTATTTATATATTTCTTCCATTTCTATTTAAACTCTTATTTATAGTTGTATATAGTTGTATGTGTATATGTATAGATTTTTATGTTTTTTTTTTCTGTTCTCAGAATAGGTACCTTTAAAACGACAACTAGGTCATATCAAGAAAATTTACAGAAAAATAAATTTGTAGAAAGAAAAATTGTATACAAACATTAAATAAAGGTACCCGTCCACGATGCAATTTTTCTTGCATGCAAGACGATTTTGACAGATAAAATTGCACGAAATATTTATTTCGAAGTGTACGCTGCCTAGAAAGATGAAATATTGCACAGAAATACGTATTTCATGCAATATTTCTTATTGCAAGCAATTTTTTTTATTGCATAGTGTACGCAGAAAGATATGCAATATTTCGCGCAAGAAAAATTTATTCAACTCATTCAATAAATATTTCTCTTACAAATGCAATAAATTCAGCTGACTAAAATGTAATGTGTTGCTGTGTTATCTATCATTCGTTGGTTGATGTTGTGTTGTGCTGTGACTTCTTGTGAATTTGGTATGTATTTTCTATTATTATTATTATTATTATTATTAGCAAGGTAGGCCTTTCAACTCTTAAAATATTGAAAAAAAAAATATGAAATACATATTTGAAATGTAATGTATATGCAAGAAAATAAGAATTTCGTGTAAGTGCTCATGCAATAAAAATTTCTTGCAAAGATATTTTTTTCTTGCATGATAGAAATATTGCATATTTTTCATGAAATATTGCGTCGTGTGTACGAAGTACTGCAAGTTTTCTTGCACGCAAGACAAATTTCGCGCAAGAAAACTTGCATCGTGGACGAGTACCTTAAGAAATAAAAATAATATTGGTCAGCATAGATGTTCGAATATATACATATGTATTTATATAATACACTTCCTCGACTCATGTCTCGGTATATACATGTACAGTATCGTAAAAATATTTCGGAACAAATATAATTTTCTTTTCAAATTTCAGGAGTATACTTATGTACGAGGATTTATGTATTTTATTCTCACGAAAAAAATTTAAAAATCGATAAATTGTTAATAAAAAAAAAATATAATATTCGTGATCGAGATACGAAAAGGAGTGATACTAAGTATATGACGGAAAAAACAAGAACCTCCAATGCTGAAGAGCAAGATGAAAAAAAATGTTTAGTTGTATAAGGTGAAAAACATGCAATAATGAGGTGCAATGAATTTTAATGAAATAAATTGGTATTTGTTCAATATTTTTCTGATTCTATATACATGAGTGTACTTCTTTATTGTCAAAGTTCTTGAATTTTTAGCACAATTCCCTTTTATGTAAGGTCAGGATCCTGCTTTATTTCAGGTTTTTACCTTGTAGTTTTGGTTATTGTTGTTAATTATCCAGTTTTGATTTCATTTGTAAATACATATTGTGAAAAATAAAAATTTAATCTAAAAAAAAGTGTCAATGTATAAGAAGATATATTTGAAAGAAATCATATATAAGTATTTGTCCCAATAATTTTCCACAGTACTGTAAATATTGCAAATATTTATATCTGTATGTGTGTACGGTATAATGTACATGTGTACAATTTTATATAAGAGAAGAGATGATTCTATTAAAATGATAAGGATGAAAAAATAAAAAGGATTTACTGTATATACAATATAGTGATGTGTGGTGATATAATGATCTGAATAAAGCTTTGAATATTAAGTGAAGGACAAAAATGAACATTATATGTATACTTGTATGTACGTATGTACAAGTATATGAATAAATAAATAAATATTATATTATAACCAATCAACTTTACATATGTAATCCTTTATTTATGTAATAACATAATCAATGAAGTATAATAAGGATTCAAAGGTTATTTATGGTTTCGTGTATCATTTTTTTATAATAAGTATACGTAAAGTTGACATCTATATATATAAAAATGAATCTGCGAAATGTATGTACGCTCATAACTTCCGAACGCCGGCACCAAATTGGATAATTCTTTTTTTATTGTGTTCGTTATCTCCACGGCAAGGTTTATATACAAAAAAAAAAATATCGACCAATTAAATAATAAAAATTAAATAAAATATTATATTATATTAAATAATAAAAGAAATTATAAATTGACATTTCACGGCGTTTGGCGTCAAAATTAAAAATTTTTTTAATCATAGCCTCCTTCGTAAAAATAGACAACGATTTAATGTAATGTTTAAATTAAATTTTGCCAATCGTTAGAAGTGTGTGGAATAAACCTTGAATTTCAATGTTTTTCGCAATGGCAGTTGTACGTCTACGTTGCATGCTCAAGAGTCGGCAAACCATCGGCGCTATATGTTTTTTCTCCGAAAGGAAAAACAAAGAATATTGTACATTATAAGGCATTAAAATAAAATATAAGTATGAGATAGAATAATTTTAGGAATAGTCTTTATTTACCATGAGAATTGTACAAAAAGAAGAACAAATAATAAATTAAATAATAATAAAAAATTAATATGATGAATATATGCAGTCGTGTTATTTTATTTTATTGTAACTTTATTTCAATATGGTCCTATTGTAACCAGAAGCTATTGATTACTTTTTTTTAATTTTGTCATAAAACAAAGTCTTTTAGGAATTCAGAAAATATGGCGGAAAGAAGTTCGCCGGGTCAGCTAGTTATTATATAAATACAACAAATTTAATGTAAACAGAGGATAAAACGCGAATACGAAAAAAAAAAAAAAGAAAAATGTTGACTTAAAACTGACAAAAAAATAAAAGAAAAATGATCAAAAGAGAATTATCATGAAATAGAATTTTATTCATTTTTTTATTTTTTCCATTTATTTTGAAATTGAAAAATAAATTTTAGGATTCTCATAGATATTTTTTTTTATTTTGAGGCATAAAAAACGAATTAAAAAAAAAAATGAACAAAAAATTTTACCAAAAAATCTTACTCGTATATCATGTATTTACACGACTAGGTTTACGACGAATATTTCAAATTCAATGCGAAATTAATTTTTTTTTTATTATTTTTATTTTCAGTCATCCAAAGCATTACATTACATAAATACGTGTACATACATACATTTTGCATTATAAATGATAATTTGATTCGATACATATTTTGTATGTATAGTTTATTTGTGTAGTTTATTCGAATTTAGAAAATATAAAAAATATTTTCTTTTTTCTAGAAATGTAATTTGATATTTTTTACGTTCTGAATTTTAACATTTTACAGGATAATATTTTTATGTACATATTATATTTATGTAGTACAACAACGTATACTGAATGAACTGAATACTGTATGTATACCTAATCACATTCATTATATTTTATTAAATTACGTGCACATAATAACTGCAAGTAGATAAGTAGTAACAATAAGTAGAAGAATATTTATATGTATATTGTGCATATGTGTTATATACAAAAAATATTCTATGTTAATAAACAAGTACGATTTAAAATTGATTTTTGGAAGAAATCCAAAATTACAATTACGTACCGTATGGAAAAATACACAAAATGAACTTAATTATGCAAATATTCTCCTATAAGTGTGTATACATATACATTTCCAGAAGGTATATGTACTATGTATGTATATGTCTAAGGCCTTCTTCTTCTTCTTCTGTGGCTCTACAACCCATGGAGGATCCTGGCCTCTTGCATTCATCGTGTCCACATTTCTCTATTCACAGCGACTGCTCTCCAGTGCTATGACCATCCCAAACTTCTATAATTTTCATAATTCGTATGTATCATGATTAGCAATAACATCTCATCCTTGTGTCGGTCTTGATTTTGCCTGGAAATTGTCTCTATCGGACCTTACCCAGCGCATTTGACTCCTTTCTCTAATTTCCAGTTACCTAATATCATTCTGCACATCATCTAGGAAAGGCTTCGTTGGTCTTTTTCTACGTGTACATCTCATCGGTTCTTCATTGAATATCTTTTTCACATGATTATCTTCCTTCAAAGCAGGACATGTTCTATCTGTCTGACTAACCCTATTTTGATATAGTGTACTATGTATGTTCGGTTTCTGCTGTATATCTGATACAACTCATTGTTGTACCTTCTTCTCCATTTCATTTCATGCTATATCTTTTACATTACTACGCCTCATATCATTATCAGAATTTTTCTTTCAAAATATGATAACGTTCTTTCATTTTTCATGTCTCTGATCCATATGTTACCACCCGTCTTATTTATGTCTTATTTATGTCTTGTAGAGTTTAACTTTTACTATATGTTCCTTTATATCAATCGCGGGTTTCGTATTTTTGAAAGAATTTGATAGCACTCATTCCCCAATATCACCCTTCTCTTTATTTCGTCACTGCATCCTCCTGATTCAGTTATTTACGTTCGTAGGTATACAAATTTGTGGACTATCTCAAACAAACCTCTATGCTGTAATCATCCAGCTGAGTATTTCATTCAATTTTTATAGCAATCCTTAATCATGTAATCATGTATTTTGTCATTAAGCAGTTTGCATTTTTTGCTGCCCGTTTCAAAAATACGTCAGCATTCTTAATCATGTAATCATGTATTTTGTCATTAAGTAGTTTGCATTTTTTGCTGCCCGTTTCAAAAATACGTCTTTGACAACTACTACCGATTTTCCAAACTCCATAGTAATCGCACGCTTTTATAAAATATTGTTTACATAATCGCACAATTATTTGCATTTTTCAAATTTCAAATTAAAAAACAATGTTTTTTGTTGTTGTTGTTGTCAAAATAAAAAACATTCCATTCAAATCCAATTTAAAGTTTTATTATGAATTTTGTTAAAGAATTCTTTTGGAATTATGTATGTAAATATTTTAATTTAATAATATGGCAAACAAAACATTCAAAACAAAAAAGGAATTTAACAAAATCATATCAAATTCTTTATGTTGTAAATATGTATTTAAACAAACATATATATGTAAACAAACACGTTAATTATAAATTAATATTACGAAAAAATAATTTTGGGAACACATGTGGCTCACCCAAAACATTTATGTACACTTGTACAGTTTCTCTGCATATGAAAAAACGTATATCAAAACAAAATTTATAATCCCAATTTATGAACAGAATGTTTACAGGATAATAAATAAAAATAAAATTTTGGTTTTTTTCCCATTTATCTCAGATCAATTTTTTGTTCTTATACTCTGATGAATTTTAAATTATTTACAGTATTATCCTTACATTCGCATCTATGCCCGTTCTGTATTTATGTAACAATAATTTAAAGTTAAAATAAAAATTCGTGCATATTAAATACTACACCCACTTGTAATTAGTATTTATATTATTTCGCATACATATTTTATGCCAATATGTACATACATCTGTATGTAAATGTAAAATGTTATCTATGATATGTATACCCATTTATATACATATGTATAGATAGGTATGTTCAAAAAAATCTGTATGTAATACAATACATTTACACGCATTATATTTGTGCTACGTGCTACTTATCTCCTATTATATTCATGATTACAAAAGTTTTATTGATGAAACTTTTTTTTCTTTTGTCACTTTCAAAATTAAAGAAAAGTTCATATTACTGGGTATTACCAAAAACACTAGAATATATAAGACGTCCCAAGCTGATTATAATCGAAAAAATAGCTTTCAGATCATATCCCAACATTGGTGGCTATAGCTTTTTTGCTGATGTTAATGTGATATTAATATCTCAATCCACTGTAATATAGGATAGCATTTATATACTGTTCAACATGAAATTGTTTTTAGCAGCAGAACAAGGCAATACATGGCAATACAACACGATAGAGTGGCGAGCTTTATATTGATACATTGTTGTGTAGTTGCATGTGTATTTTCCTTTAACATTACTAACTTCATGTACCCGACATGATGGCTATAGTAGGCTTTTGTTGTTCATATTGTATTTACTATTATATGCCGCGCCACACTATAGTGATTTGATTATTATACAGATCATGGTTGTGTGGTTGTGTGTATAATGTTTTCTTTTAACCATTTCAGTGGCTATTTTTTTGTTAATAGATTTTTGGATTTTTGCTTATAATAGTTGTTTGGTTGGTATAATTTTTTTTACACATCATTCAAAATTCGTACAATTTTGATTGTACTGTATGTGTATAGCTACATTTAGTTTGGGTACCCCGGTTCGATCTTTAAAGATTGATATAGATTTTAATAGTATGTGTAAATGTACATTTTAATATATATATGTATAGCCAGAGACAACTTAAAACACGTTGTTTTATAAGTTGTCTCTGGTATAGCTATGTATTGTATATTATTACACTTACACTGCACTATTTACGTAATTTCTTTTTATTTCTAGGATTCAAGAAGATCAATGAAAATAAAAATTTGTATTATATCATATATTTTACAAGGAAGGTCATGTATGTATAATCACTGTACATGAATGTATATGTACGTAATTTGAATATACGTGTATATATTTATGGTGTGTAAATTTATACTATAAAGGAGTATAGTATATGTAAGAATACGTACGTCTTTTGAAATATATGTTATATTTCGTAATATGACAACATCGATATTTTATTTTATATATTGTAAGTGAAATGAAATTTTTGATTTTTAACAATATCTTGCATATGCGTGTGCACATACATATGTCAAAACAAAAAAAAAGTCATACAAAATTCATTTTCTACTTCTAATTCTGTGTATTCTTGTTTACAAACAAACAACAAAGAAATACAAAAATAAGAAAATAATGCAAAACATAGTTCTGGATGTAATGTTTTCAGACATACATATAGAATCATAGCAAAGAAGCATGAATCGAACACAAAACACAACTATTTACAATGGTAAGGAATATTATTACAAATTCTCATTGAAAAATCAATCCATACATGCACATAAGTATGTAGGTACATGTATACAAAATTGAAATCACTATATACAGATAATACAGAATACAATCATAATGCTATAGTATCCTCTTATATTATCTAATAATATAAAAAATATACAAATTTTTAGTTACACTGAATTTTTAAATCCAGAAAATCAAAAAAAAAAAAATACAAAAATAGTGTAGTGTAATGTATATACATAGCTATACATATATGTATATACATATATACATATATACATATATATACACATAACAATTAAAACTACACCAATCTTCGGTACCAAAATAAACCCAATGTATGAATGATGTGTAAAAAAAATATACACACAACCACACAACCATGATCTATATAAGAATCAAATCACTATAGCCTGACGTGGAATATAAAAGTAAATAGAATATGAACAACAAAAGCCTACTATAGCCATCATGTCGGGTACATGAAGTTAGTAATGTTAAAGGAAAATACACATGCAACTACACAACAATGTATCAATATAAAGCTCGCCACTCTATCGTGTTGTATTGCCATGTATTGCCTTGTTCTGCTGCTAAAAACAATTTCATGTTGAACAGTATATAAATGCTATCCTATATTACAGTGGATTGAGATATTAATATCACATTAACATCAGCAAAAAAGCTATAGCCACCAATGTTGGGATATGATCTGAAAGCTATTTTTTCGATTATAAGCAGCTTGGGACGTCTTATATATTCTAGTGTTTTTGGTATTACCTAACATGTATTACGGTATTGCATACTTATATGTATATGTATTATATATCCTTGATGATGGAAAACCTTCGCCACATATAATACATAATACATATAGACATATACATACACGTATGTATGTTACAAGATGAGATAAAGGTATGTAATGTATTCGTATGCAGCATAGTATTGTTTTATGTTTCGTCCTTATACTAAATAGTTATTTGTGTTTGTTTTATTAAATGGAACATGATGAAACGTTTCTTTGTATTTATGATAAAAGAGAAAATTTTAATTTTTTTTTTTTGTTTGTTTGTAATTTTTGTAATTTTTTTCTTAAATGAAATTTGCCAATTATCCAGTAGAAGTACTAGAAATGTGGTAACATATGTATGTATTTTTACATCGAAATATGTGGGTAGTCTATTGTCTATAGTCTTACGTATGTACGTCCCAGTTACCAGTATACAAACGGTTTGAAAACATTGACAGACATCTGATATCGATACCATGGTATTGTACTATAGTATAATATCTGTCACCTAATATACACTTTCACATTTTGCGAAAAAACTAGTGTCAACATTGAAACTCGAAAGATTTTTCTGGTATTGATGAAGTATATAAACAAAACTTACTGCCTGAAGTGCTATTCTCTTGCATCAAAGTTTTTCAAAATTTATTTGTCATTTCTTTGTAGAGAAATTTTTCAAAGTTTATATGTGAAGTTAAAATTTTAGTATGTGTCTGTCATAATTTTTATTATTTCACCACTTACACACAAGAAAATTAAAAAATTATTTATAAACCTGATTCTCACTGGATTGCCTGACACCACATTTATCACAGATAGCGTGTGTATCCACCTAATCTAGTATAACAAATACATCAGCATCAATACTAGAAGTCTGTCAATGGCTTAACACAGGTACATATATGCAAGTGCAAGTATTTTTGATTTTAATTTATTATTTAGAGGATAACAATGAGGATAACAATGAAATTGTATGATACATACTCGTACATAAAGTGTGTGTATACTCGTTATATTAACTTGATATATCGTAGGAACAACTGACGAGTATTGGTATTACCAAGTATTACCCAGCCAGACAATTATTATTGTTATAAATTTCAAGACATATGGATTGGTCGTCTGTTTTACTACTACGATAAGTTTTTGTCTCTGATGGTAAGTAAAATATAATAGAAATAGAAATGGATCAAACATATGTCAATTTTGATAAATCATTTTTCTGGCAAAACTATTTGTATTTCAGGAGTCGATTAATCAATTTTTAAATCTTTAATAAGAAAATAAGAAAAAATAAATCCTTTTTTTTGTTATATACATACATTATGTTTGTTTGGAATGCGTTATAGTTAGGGGATTCATGTCATTTTTCAGTTCACTATAATTTTTCAGTTTTCAAGTTTCGTAATTCTGTCGAAATGAACGACCATATCAAATTTTTTCAAATTTTACTTTTCTCGTAGATGTTTTTGTTTCATCTCTGTTATATTTATTTTCTAACATTTTTCTTTGACTTTGCCCAACAGCCAACTAAGAACTGTCAAACATTAGCTACGAAACTACGAAATACAAAAGTTAGAAACTGCGAAGCATTTTACCTTCAAAACTTTCGTAGTTTGTAAATGTATGAAAATGAACTATGAAAACTGAAAAACTACAAAGATTACGAAGTTCACGATAAACACTGAAACGTGCAATGAATCCCCTAAATAAGTAATATTTCATTTTCTTCAGTGAATTACCCTGTAGCGTTTATTTATGAATTCGAATTCTTAAAATTTTTATTTTATAATTTAGTTATTATTTCAAGTAGTAGATACTTGAATTATAAAATTTTATTTTCCTTTTTAGATTTATAAGAAAATCAATACTTCCATACATAAGTATGTCACAGTGATAATGATAAAACACATCTTTGATAAATTGCATTGAAAGACATCCCCAACATAAGCACATAATACATATCTGCTCTTATAGAAACGTCGACATTTTACAGAATCTTTATTCTACTCGTATGTATATTCGTTCCGTTTCTCTGTTTTCGTTTTTGATTAATATTATCAGTACACCAATAAAATTTTTTGTCAATGCTGGAAGATTTTCATATAAACCTCTGTACTATCACTATTGAATCGATAATAATCTTCTCAGCTCTCAATCCTCAATAAAAATTTCGATCAATCATCGATAATTTTTTTGATTTTTTCTTTTTGTACTGATAAGACATGTTTAGTATGTTTTGCTCTGAAAATTTCATTTGTTCATCATCTTTGTTTTAGTGTACCAAATTTTTCTTTTTATTGTTGTTGTAGTTTCACATATGTGATATTAAAATATATGAAACTTCCTATTAGCACAGTAATACCAGGTAATACGTAATACAATATTTATACATATACAAGAAACTTATATATATACTTATAAGAACTCATTAAATTTATCAATTAGTCTCTTTATCGAATAAAATTTCGGAAATAAATAATTTTCATTTAATTATCGAATTTCAAAAATAAATAAAATTATAAATTTTTTTGCATTTTATTTTTTATATTGATTTCAATTTTATTTACAGTTTCATTTTTACTGTGCCATCAAATGTAGTGCAAATCAATAAATGAAATTTACGATTGCATTTTTATTACAAACTCATATTAAGTCATATGTATACAAGAGACTGTTTTTATATGCATGTGCAAATGTATAATTATTTTATGTTAGATTTTTGAGAAATTTATTTAAAATTGACTGCAATGCTAATCTATATTTTTCATATTCCCATATGGATTCAAATTATTTATTAAATTTGGTTAGTGTATGGTGTGTACACATACAAATACAGGATGTCTCTTAATGATATATTTTTCACTTTCTTTTAGGATAAACATAAATTATTGTGATAATGATAAAAGATAAAAAAAAAGTTCTTAAATAAAAATAAATACCAGAAAAAAAATTTGCATATTATTGTTGCCTATTCTATATCAATAAAATTTTCAATTCATAGTAAAAGTAATGTGGTAATGTGCAAGTTTCAGTTAGGCACATTTTTGATTGAAAGAGAAAATTTTTGTCCTCTAATTAAAAAAAAAAATTGTTCTTTCTATAATGCACTTTATTCTCAGGAAATCAATTTTTACTTAAAATTTTTTTAAATATTTATCATAAATTTTCACATTAGGATTTCTTTTTGGTTTAGAACCAAATCCTTAATTGCTGTATCAAATAAAAAGGTAGGTAATTTTGTTTCCTATCATTCGATTTAATATGAAATGATATTGCGTACTTAGTTACAAATGATTTTATGTTGAAAATTCTTACAGAAAACTCAAAATTTTCAACGCCATCTATCGTCGAAAATAAAGTTGATAGAAAACTTTGCTAGTAAAATTTGTTTTTATGAAAAAGTCTGAAAAATATCGTTGTTGCACTTTAGAATTTGCACGTACATATTTGCACTTAGAAAAGAAACACTCTGTATTACATGTGATATAAGGAAACAAATTACTAATATGAATATGTGCATAGTTTGTATGTATTATATAAATGCATTTTGTCAATTCTATATTCTATTCTATACATTTAAATATTGAACATTTGTGTTTGTTTATGTGTACGCGCAGCGATAGTATACAGAGTACACAAATCGAAATTCATTTAATTTACAAATACTACGCTATTTTCGTAATTTTTGTTTACACAATCGTACACATATGTAATGTAAATAACAGTAATATCAATAAACTCCAAAAATAACGACAAAATGAAATTTGTTGTTGTTATTTTGTTTTTCCTTTTTTTTTATACAAAAAATTATAAATGTAAATAAAACAAAATACTACGTGTATACAACATAAAAAAAAGAGAATTATTTAAAACTCGAAAATATACTCATACCTCTTACTCGTATATAAATAATGGATGGTGTCATGGATGGAGTCATGGATGGAGTCATGGAGTCATGGAGTGTATCTGAACTGAATATCTGGAACTGGAATCTGAATGTGCATGAAAATAGCAGCATAGTATATTATGTATAACAGTTTTGAATTAGTATACAATATTATGTAGTAGGCATTTGATTTTTTTTTTTCTTTCTAATATGTATGTTGGTAGATTATAATATTTATGTACCTACACATTATGTATGATTAGTGGACTGTACATTGTACAAACATGACATACATAATATACTCGTATATGGCTACAAATTTTGAAATATATCCGCAATTTCCAGTTAATTGTGGAATAAAAACCTTGTATCTATACCAATTTTATCCAATTATTTTTTGTTTGTTAGTTTTTTGATATTTTGCATCGATGGATATAACTGTAATGTAACTAAGCTATAACTTAAAAAAAAATATACATATATACAACACATTTAAAAAAAATCGAAATTTATTTATTTGTACTTTGTTGCGGAATAACAAAAATAAATAAAGTAATTAGAGTTGAATAAATAAACAATTGATCGAAAATGTATGTTATTTTTGTTGACTGTTATGTTTGAAAAAATTTATAAATTCAGCAAAATTTTCTCAGACTTTTTTTTTTTTATATTTTTGAAATATATTAGGTGTATAGTATATAGTATATAGTTATTTATGTACACACACGCTTTATAGCCATTATATCCTTCAATTTGTACTACATACGAATATTATAAAAATGTACATACACGTAACTTGTGTATTGCTATGTTGCTGGGTTGTTAGCTTTCTATATTTTAATTGCAATGAATTTAATTTAGTTTGTGGTTGCTATTGAAATTCATTTTTTTTTTTTGTATACACGTTAAGTCTATACTCTATAGTAGAGTAGTGATGTGCGTCAAAATGCAGATCTCTGAATGTAAAGACTCCCACTTCTCCCATCCCAGCCTACCCTATCATGCTTGTTAGACGTAGTGTGTGAACAACTACTCTGGAAGCTAAACGATGAAAAATAACAGAAACTAGTCTCTCCGGGATTGAGGGTTGAGATTTAGACAAAAAGCTACTGTTATGCTTCCCAATTCATTCCATTTCACTAGTTTTTTTGTTTTTTTGTTTTTTGTGCCTGAGTAAATAAAGAATGTGTTCATGAATTACCGATACATATATGTTTCAACATTTACAGCCATCGCACAATTCGAGCGACAACTACAGCGTATCGCCGAAAGTTCGCACAATTCGGGCGCAACTGCAGTGTAAAATATATGTATATGAATTTTACATTTCTTCTTCTTGCGAATATATTACTACTACTGCAAAATCCAGGTCGGGATGGCTCGTTGTCGCTGAAAAATAGAATAGAATCCATTTGGCCGACAGCGACAGCGTAAATCTTTTCGTTTATGATTTAGTGTGGTTGCACCTCTATTGGGTAATTTATTGGTAATTCTCATTTATCGTTCGTCATGTAGTACATTAATTATTAATACAATCAATGCAAGTATGGATTATTTATGTAATATTTCTTATCTTTTGTTCAAAATAGCATAAATAACATAAATCCTTGATAATTCTTTGTATTTTCCTTACCAATAGAATCAATCAAAAGTAAATTTTTTATCTACATACTACAAATGTGTACAAAATATGTATGTATATGTACTCGCATACATATGATGATTTTGTAGGTCAACAATTAAGAACATTTTTGGAATAACATTGATGACAAAAAAAAAGAAAAGAAAATTTGCTAAAACTTTTTATTTGCTAAAGAAAAGAAGAAAAGGACATCTACATACATATGTATGTACATTCTATGCTTGTAAATGAACATGTACCTAATGTACCTAATAAATTACTGCCTACATATTATTCTAGATTTTGTTTTGTATGTTTTGTTTGTAAATATATAAAAAATCGATTTCAATATTCGATATATAATAATATCGGTCGATATTTGGTATTACTGGTATTACACACTTATATTTTGCTTTGTTTCTTTTTTATTTGTATTATTATTCTCTATATGTTTTTATTCTATAGAAGTACGTGCGATGTGTGTGTGTCTGTGTACCTTTTTAATTTTTGCGAAATTTTTTTTTTTCTTTTGTGATTTCTACAATATAATATTTATAGTCATTTATCTTTTACAGCGACTGAATGTATGTATGTGAGTGACGTATATTTTGAGTTAAATTAATTTACTTTTTTCTTCTCTCCAGGAATCTTTGACGAATACATACTATAGTGTAATATACGAATATACTGCATGTGTATGTATATGAATCAATACGATATTGATTAATAAATAAAATAGAAACGAGATAAAATAAATAGCAGTAAATGATGAAAAATTTTATTTACAGACTAGCCTGAAATTGTATTTCAATTTGAAGAAATGAACAAAAAAAATTCCGTTATATGTACATATATGTATATAGTACACGAACATGTATACAAAGGTATGCTACTGAGAATAAAATTTTTAATAAGAATAAGAATTCATTTATTTCCATTCAAGAGGATAACTTTCAAAAAGAAATTTTAATAATTATACGTTTTTTTCTTTTTCTTTATATTTTCTTTTCTACGAATGACGTAAGTATACAAGTATACGTATACATATGTATAAGCACATATAATTGTATGCTTGTATGTTATATTTTAACTCGTTTTAAAGTATATACTTAAAGTGTAAAGGAAGACAAATATTTTGGTTAAAATCAACAAGCTCTTTGAGGTTTTACACTGTCTGCTGTTGAATCTATACACAGTATTATTTGGTATTACCATAGACTAATATATAGACTGGAAATGCTTATGGCAGAAATCGTGTTCATAACTATTAAGTAAACATCAAAATAGCTTTTGAGAGATTTTGAAAAAGCTATAAAATCAGAATAAGGAAAATAAATGAGAGAACTTTTGTAATCTTTTGAAATCTTGTATATCTTGAAGAAAAAACAAATTTAAAAATCAAAAATCTATGTAGCTATATTCTTATCGGAAATGATAAAAAATATCAAATAACAGGCAAATGTACAAAATCGTATATTTTAAGTCTACTGTCACATTATTCTGATTCTGAATCTGAAACGTAAAATTTCAGATTCAGAATTCACTTTTTGTTCATTCTGATTCTGAATCTGAAAACTCCTTTTCAATATTTTTCTTTAAATTTGTTATTGTTATAAAACACTTTACTTATCGAGTGAACATTAAACCATCGAACAATAACTACTATGAGTGGCGAGTACGTTGGTAAGACGCACTTTTCAATGGAGGGTGAAATAAAGTTAATCTTCTGTCTTCTGTCTTCTGTCTTCTATCTTACGATCTTCAAGTTGTATATAAACAAGTAATTTTATGTCAATTTATTGAGTGGTTTAGCTATGAATTCAGATTCAGATTTCAGGTACATGTGACATGTTACATTTACTGTCAGCATGTTTCATTTTCTATTCTGAAAATAATCAGATTACAAAACGGAAGTACGAACCGGAATTTTTTTAGAAGATGAATTTTTCAGAGCCATGTAACAAGTCACATTTACTACAATGCATTTGAAAGTGATTCTGAATTTTTCAGATTCAGAATCAGACTCATGTGACAGTAGGCTAAAGGAAATTTAAATTTTCAACAAATTTATGTTATGACTGGCAATGAATATAATAATATATATTATCACATACAAATATCCTTATCTGTGATATTATATATACAATTAAAACTGGTTTTGAAAGTATCTAACACATATGTGCATGCATACTATCAAAGAATATATATCTACTAGTTACGTTAGTTATATATTCTTTGATACTATGCAATCTGTATTGTTGGCTACATGAATATAAATATTCTATATTCATGATTCAAGTAAGACCATGTATGACGGTATAACATAAGTATAACATAACCGTATAACACAGTACTACTGCCAGCCATTGCAATGAGTATGTATTGTGTATTGTTTTTTAAATAAATATCCATGTATTTTCATTGCCAGCTATTGAAATCACAGTATATCTATATTCATACAGTAATGACACTGAGCACGCGTTAGCAACAATTTTTCATGACCTTTGTCACGTTATTCATTCGGCCTTAACAGTTTTGCTAAAAGTCGATAGCAATTAAGAGCCTTTGTATACGAAAAAGAGACAAAAAAAATGGAACTGCAACACCAACTGTTTTAAAAAATATAACATTATTACAGTGTATACCTACTCATTAAAAAAAGTACAAATTTTGTTATTTAAAATTTTTTATCTAAAATAAACAAAATTAATTGTAAATGCATTACACTTAAAATTTTGTGTTTGATATCAAATGTTTTTACATTTTTGTTAAATTTCTTAATTATAAATTAAATTCTTACTCTAATATATAGCTTAACAAAATAAACTTTTTCTTGTCTTCAAAATTCTCAGAAATTATATGAATCACCTTATATCTTGATATAATGACGCGTCAGGTAGTCAAAAAAAAAGTTCCAGATCGCCTTTAAAAATGCATTGTGAAAAAATCGTATACATGTACAATATGATTGTATTGCTCACATGTATATATTGTTTTGTATCTTTTCTTCATTACGGCGGTTTATAAGGAAATATGGATTTGACATAAGTACATTAATTCTGTACTGTTTTTGTAAATTGAATTTTGATTTTTTTTATTATTTTAAAATAAGTAATTATGTGTGTTAGTAAATTTAAAAAAAAAAAGAGTGTCACATCTTATTGCTTTGTTGATCAGTGATAAATATTCTATATTGATTCCAGTACTACTGCCAGCTATTGCAATGAACATGTATTGTGTATTGTTTTTTAAATAAATATGCATGTATTTTCATTGCCAGCTATTGAAATCTACAATATATGTAATATATATGGAAATTCGTAAGCGAAAAATTATCTCTCCTCTCAGTAAAAGCTCCTGCCAGCCATTCTTCAAGTTTCTGCCAGCTATGATCGATTTCAAAAGTGTATTAAAAATTTATACGGTGATTTCCTATCTATATTAGTCTATGGTATTACATTATACCACTTTTACACCAAATATATAGTCATGTTCATGTGGTTAAAAAAAGGGATATTAAATTATTTGTAAAATAATTTTTGAAAATACTTACATATTTATGTGTATTACACTTGATTTGGTATATTATCATCATTTATTTTAAATGAATTCGATTGTTTAACAAACATCCTTCGATTTGAAAAGACCCCACAGGAACAAAATATTGTAACTATATGTACATTATAGTACATATCCCCGTGTAGTCTTAATGAAAATTTATCAAATTTCTTATATACTCGTATGTATGTAATACAAATTAATTATAAATAAATGTGTATGTGGTTTGTTGATTTAAGAGTGTTTGAATGTTGGTATGTATAGTAATTTTAAAGTTTTCATATTTTAATAAATTCCCCCTTCGCTAATAATAATCTTCTAAATTGTGATGTAAAAAGTTTATTATTTACATACCAATATTTACTATATTCTTACACAAATTAAAACTGAATTGTTTTTCACAGCAATAAATGAAAATTGTTTATTAAAGGAAAAGGTTTTAATACAAACGTTCACAAGTATTATGTGTACATATATAAGTGAGGGTGAGGGTGTATGTAAGTAAATGAGATTTGAAATTATGTATGTATATGTATGTAGCTCTAATGTTTTAGGACGAAGTACGAAGTTTATGAATAGATATGAGTATGAATTCAGTATTTTAATAATTTCAAACGATAATATAATAATATTGTTCATACTTATTTATATAAATAACTGACAAAATACATATACTACTGTGTTTAAAAAATAAGGTGAATTTTTTTATCAAATTACAAATCTTTAGTTATTTTTTTAAAAATTAATTTCATAGCGTTCAAAGTACTCTCCGAGCCCAACCGACACAATGCAATGCACTTAAGACAACATTTTTTTTTTCAATTCTCGATACAGTCAGAGAAGTATAAATTTTTCGAATCGATTTTTATCTCTTCAATCGAGTCGAAACTGTATCCCTGCAGTGATATTTTGAGTTTTTCGAACAGTCAGAAATTGCACGATACTAAATCAGACGAATATGGTGATTGTGCCAAGATATTTGTTGAATTTTCAGACGAAATGTTCTCGATGAGCCAATGCAGTGTAGGACAGTGCATTATCATCGTGTTGCAGAAACTATGAATTGTCCGACCATGATTCTGACCTCTTGGAGCTAATAGCCTTATTACATTGATATGGAACTCTAGACAGATGTCAATGATAGTGCTCTAAACAAAAAAATAATAATTTCATAATTTTATAGTAAGGTACCCATAAAATTTAAATGAAAAATTCACCTTATATTTTGATCACAGTATTATGAGTACAATGTACAAGTAAATAGTACGATAATACATATTATATGTGTTATATTAAGTAATGTGTGTACATATGTTCAAATAACATTATTATATTGTTGCTAAAGGTGTAGAAAGCTTTTCACATTTTACAGCGCAATAGATATGTATCTACAAAAGTAATAAATCAGAAATTATATTATTACATAAAATCTGAAATACGAAACTATACATATCTACTGGTACATTTACTCATAGAAGGTATACAGGATATACATATTTTAGTTTTGCACAAAAGCCAAAAATTGCATTTAATATATATACAAATTTCTGATTAAAGTATAAACACACATAATCTATTAAATATACTTATATTAGGTACATACTTTAATGCATTTGCATCAATACTGTATCCTATCTGTATGTATTGTATACTTGTACTGTACATAAGTATAATAGAAAATAATGATATCTGTATAATATTATTTTGAATATATGAAAATTCTGTGCATGTATTACATAAAAGATAAATACGTAAATGTATACCAAATGTGTATTTATTACATTTCAGTATTCAAGAACAATATAATTATACAACATATTATGCCTTATAGTTTTACTATGATCTCATATTACACGTATTACAGTCGAAATTATTATTCGTTTAAGTAAATAAGATTAAAAATAATTTTACTTATTTCATGCTGATTCATATTTGAATTACACTTCTACGAAATTGTTCTAATAAAACTAAACGAATACAAAAATATTAATAAATTAATAATTTATTCGAAATTGTTTATTCAAAATAAATTCCACAGTAGTTATAGTTTGCAATAATAATTTTTCATTGAATATTCATACAGTCAAATGGAATTTTAATTATAGAATTTTAAGTATAAGTATTTAAAAATGTATGCTATTTTAGCCGAAGAAATTTCTCAGACATAAATACGAAGATCATCTAAAAAGTTTCTAGCCCAACACAGAAATAAGTCTTTTCAGCATTGTCTCACATTTTTTTCAACGATGCTCCAATCTCTTAAAACGCTCTAAATAATATTTTTCATCTTGTTCTGCAAAATATGTTTATACGAATATGACAACTTATTCATTTAAAAAACTTTCGTCTTCTGAGCCAAACTTGAGAAAATCTATGGGGGGTCAAATCTGATGAATACGGTGGATGATAAATCAATTCAAATCCCAGTTCATGAATTTTTACTATAGCAACCGTAGAAGTGCAAAACGGTATTCGATTTTTTTCCATTTTTAATAAATGAGTGTCCAAAATGGTTACAATTTTCACAGTCATTGGACCCGGTCCGACTTTAAATTTGACCTCCAATTTTCACGATTGGGTGCCTCATCTCTCCAATTGTTAAAATTTAGCAATGTGGTTGCATCTTTATGTGTTTTATCCATCCGTCTCTCTCTTGAGCGTCCTGGAAGTCTTTTCCCTTCATCAGGTTTCTGTCTATTTAGGACCTTCTTTGAGACTCAATTTTGCGGTATCCTTAGTACATGTCCTATTCATCTAAATTTTTTTAGCTTAACGACAGACGCAACATCAATATCATTGTATATGTGCTGTACAATTCCTGATTGTATCTAACATCTTGCAAAACCAAAAGTGAGGTCGATGAGAAGCGTCATCTTCACGTCGATTCTAGAAACTTTTCAGACAACCTATATATATGTATACAATATTCATATTTTAAAACAGGAAAATTTTCAATTTGAGAATTATTATCAAATATATGTACAAGAAAGTCCTTAAAAAAAAATTTTTTTTTCAATGAATATTTAATGGAATGTCTCTGTATAATTTCAAAAAAAAAAAAAATAAAAATTATGTTTTCCTTGTTACTGGCAACAAAGTACAAACATAAATTTAGTTATTTTTAGTTTTATTTTCGACAAAATTTTATTTTTACTTCTTAAGTATATTTTCTGTTCTTCTTCTTCTAACTTAATTTCAAAAATATAAAAATCTAAAAGTTTTGATTTATGTAAATTGTTAAATTATGTGCATGTATTTGCTCGTCTGAGTTACTTTATTTGGTTCTGTTTCTATTTTTCACTTTTTTCTCAATTTTTTCTCTTTTTTAAAACAAAAAAAAATAAAAAAATAAATTTAAAAACAGCGTAAGGCATAAAAAAAATAAGAAATTTAAAAAGTTATAAGCATTATATATTTTTTAGTTGTACTTACTTAGTGTTGCAAATGCAGTTTGTAACAATATCACAGCACCAAGATAATAATTAAGGGTGAAATCACAGAATTTTGTCCTCATTATTTTTTTTTTTTTTTTTTTTGTTTTATTTGTATAATTAACTACATTGTAACATAATAATTTTAATTATGAATAAATGCGTATAATTTTTATTCTTTTTAATCTATTTTTTATATTTATTTGGTTCTACATTTAAAATTTTTTTTTATTATTATTTATTTTTTTACTGTTTGATACACTTTTATATTCATATGTAGTAGGTTTTTGTATGCAGATATGAAGTTTTTTGTATAATCTACATTGCGAACAAATTTTATTTTATTATAATCTGTTTTTCAGTTCAGTTCGAAGAATTTTTCTACAATTATTCTTTACCAGCAGTAGGATATCTGCAAAAATATAAAGAAAGAAAATATATGCACATTATTAATTTGAATAAATATGAAAATGAAATGATAAATATTAAGAACAGACAAATTATATTACTATATTGTTATGCTAGATTTTTAGATGTTTTATGTATAAGAAAATAAGAATTATTATTGTACATTTTTAATGTTGATGTTCAACTATTCACAATAATCCAACGTTAGGAGATAATGCGAATTTCGCATCGATTATCACATAGATTTCGTATTACAAATTTAGTTAGAATGCAATATGACATGAAATCGCGATGAAAAGTCGAATATTCGAAAACTCAAAATTTTTCTAATAAGAAACTGTACTGCAGGTATTATGAATGATAATGAGGATTACTATACTCCCTCAGAAATACATGCAGGTTTTCTATAAATATCTTCCTTTTGGTCTATCTTTCGCCTTCTCTCTCATTTCTCTCCATTTTATGCCACCAGTATGCTTAAAGGTTACTCTCTTTCATGTGTACTACTTAACTTATTATAAGGTCGCCCTTTCTGTCTTTTACTCTGAAAATCCCATACCAAGACTTAATGGCATATCTCTATAATTCATGGCCACCGTATCTTTAAGATGCGTCGCAAATATCTATTAACGCGACGCTTCGACATTTTTTTTTATTTTAATTACTTAGACATCAAGTTTCACGCCCACCAAATAAAATTAATTTGATGCACAAGTTAAATAATTTCATTTTTGTATCTCTATGAATGCTACTATTTTTCCATACCATAGGCTGGTATTATGAATGTAGTACGGTAAATAGTATGGATATATGTTTTTTGGATAGTATACACATGGATGCTCAGTCTATTATGGCACCGCTGATCAGTAATTCTGTCATTTCTGTCAGTATATACATATCATCCAGTTTATCATCAGAAATCAGTTACTGGTGTACATTGCTGATTGGAATTAATGATCGACTTGAGCTAAATTAGCGCGCTGGGTGAGATTCAAACTCAGTACCTCAAGCGTATACCAGTCCAACACCACAAACATCGAGCTATTAAAGTCCCCATAGTATGTAAGTATATAAATTTATCTCAAGTATTATATTTTTATTCATTTTACTTGATAATGGGTTGAATTTTTTAAAAATTCAATAATCATAAGTATTTTAATTTATATACGAAATTTCAGTAAAGAAAACATATAAAAATGATTCATAAAATAATTGAGGTTAAAGTTGTTCTGTTATTCTCATCGTGTTACATTAACCAGATTATATGGTAATTGGTGGTAATTGGTGGCAATTGTATCTCATACCTAAGACGAATAAATATATTTTCTAAGCATGTCAAGCATGATTTTTAGTTGCTTTTTTTTTTTTTAATTGAATGTAATAAATTACCTTAGATCCTGGGATATAAAATTATATAATTCTTTTTATCAGATTATAATCAAGATTAATACTCGGGACAAAATTTAAATGCAGACTAATTCTTTTCGTGTTGTCTAGAACACTGCTATTACTTATATACGAGTACATATACATATGTAATACAGTAACAATAATTAATCTGTTTATATTATATGCTTGTATCATATTGTATAGCCAATTTCAAATAAAATTACTGCTATTGAGTTGATTGTATTTTAAATTTTCTGTATACTACTATATGTAAAGGAAGAACTGTGTTATATAAATTAATGCACTGTTATTATTTATTATGTCTTTATTACAAGAATGTAAGCCAGCAGAAGTGTGTACTTGTACACGTTTTTATGGACTATGAAAAAACAAAAAAAAAAAATAATTCCTCTCTATGATATAATAATTCAATTTTCTTTCCTTTTTTTTCTCTCTCTGTTTTTCATTTTATTAAAAGAAAATTCGTAATTAGAGATGACGATGATGATTATGATTATGATGATGATGATGATGATAATGATAAATGATGTTTGTTTCCTGTGTTCGAAATGTTCACATATAACATAATATACATATATTATATAAAATAGATGACATACCCAGCTAGCAATTTTCGTGGCAGGTACGTATTTGGATCTAAAAGAGGCTACTAGAAAGTAGCAGTTACTAGGTAAAGGACCGTTTTTGGTACGATTTAAACACTACTTTGCCACCAAAATGGGGAATGAATTGCCACGTTTTTGATACGAAATTGGAACGATACTAAAAAGTATCATTTACGTTCCGGAGTGGTAATAAGTTATATCCAAACACGTAAATGGAACGTTTTCGCTACTTCCTTACCAATACAGCAATAAAACTTTACTAAAATAGCTTTTCACATAAAAGTTGAATATTGTATTTATTGTAGTAATTATAATATGTATTAATAAATGCCCAACACAAATAAAACATGTTATTTTTTCAGAAGAAAAAAATATTACCTAAATAATTTCTCATAATAAATATATATATTATGTAATTATTAATATGCACTTAATATTTTGATTTGATCTTTTTGTGAGGTAAATTTCAAAGTGCGAATTAAATTTTACTGTGATAACAGACCTTCTGCTTCGAAAAAAATCTAAGCGCCTCAAAAATATTTAATTTTTTTATGAAATTCTTGTTAATTTGAAATTATGATTTTTATGTCAGAAATTATATTTTCCATTTTTGGGATTTTTTACACAGATATGAAGCTTAAATCGCAATATATATCTTTGCCCATTCATTACGCATGAAATTTACACATATTTTTCTTGTAATTTTTCATAAAAATATTTCACAAAAATAGACCATTACGAAAACATATATGAAAAATGGCGATATTCGCAATGTTACTTGAAAGTGTCTGATACGTTTAATTTATACTTCATGGTTCCGAATAAGTTTGAGAAAGTTTGTGGTACGTATTATACGGCACCTTCTAGTTACAGAAACTTGAAATTGTCACTATAAAGTCGCCGGTTACAATCTATCGTGGTGAAATTCACTATAAAGTAGCAATGGGAGCCTAAAAGTATCACTTTTTAATTTATTGTATTAAAAGGTACTATAAAATGATAAATGAAACTTTTGAGTTCCTGTTGCCACTTTATTAGGATCAAAATGGTGAAGAAACAGAAAATCATAGTCCAAATATTGTACATAATGAAAATGAGAATAAAGAAGAAGAAGAAGAAGAGTTAAATAATTTGAAATAAAATAAAGGTCATGAAGGTCTTTTTATTTACTGTTTATTTACTTTATTTTGTTATTTAATTTTAAATACATACATGTATGCAATAATGGAATAAATACAAAATTATTTTGATATTTCAAACATCAGTAGCACGAATTAATTTAAGCAAATTTTGCTTTTTTTCAAATAAATCAAAATCTAAATTTTTTATGTCTGTTCACAAAAAAGTCTAATAATGGAATGAAAATATAATGACAAATTAGAACAAAAACGTTGAAATCACTTCATGGGAGCAATTACAACTTACCATATTAGTATCAGAAACTTCCTAGTTCCACTAGGAAGTAATTGTCACTAAAAAAAATGCATGAAGAAGTTTTTGGTACCGTGCATTGCTTTGGAAATTATCCAGAAACGTATTTGTTACTTGCATAGAGAAACTTTAAAATTTGCCACTTAATAGTATCAAAACGTAGTAGCAAAATATATCCAAAAACTTAGTAAAAAATACCTAAAAGTGGCAGAAACCTAAAGAGTTTTTAATACGAATTTGCTACCAATCTGGAACTGCAGTGAAAACTTTAAATTTGAAATCTAAGAAGTTTCCAGCGCCACGAAGCTGGTACGTTAAATATGTAGCTACAGAGTAATGGAACATAGTATAGTGGCAAAACAAGTTGTTAAAACGTTTCTGTTACCATATTTCGGTTCCAGTTCACAAATACTCAGTATCTGCTACTAAAAATGCTAGTTGGGATATGTATAAAAATTTTTATAAATTATGACAGAAACAAAATGAAATGAAATTGAACAAAATATAAACAATAATTTATCTAAAGTAATTGGAGAAAAATACTATATACGACAAAAAATAAAATTTATTTTCCTTCTTTTTTTGTTTTTAGAAAAATACAATTTTTTTTTTTATGTGCAATAACATACGAGTACATATGAGTACACACTGCACACATACATATGTATTTTTGTAGAAATACGAGTACATATGTATGAAGGCGAAAAAAAAATAAATAATAAAAGATAATAAAGCAAAATAAATACATAATTTGAAAAGAAACATTCCAGGAAAAATACTATACATTGTATCAGAATCTTTCAGGATAATGAAATTGAAATTGATATTGAAAAAAAAAATATATATAACTGATAACTTACTCGAGTGTACATATATGTATGTACGTAAATAAATATATATGTGTATGTAGCTTGGGTTATATCCCTATTTTATTGGATATAAAAAAATCATGATTAATGTGCACGAATTGCTTGTGTATAGATAAGAAATATTAAGTTTGCACTGCTTGGTCACTAAAAAAAAATTTGAAGTAAATATACATTAAAGTCGTGAAGTAAGTAAGTATGTAATATGAATGTGTTTTAAATTGAGAAATACTATACTAAAATTTTTTTAAGATGGATATTAAATACTGTGTAGATGAAGTTGCTAAAAATATACGAGTTACATATACATATATATTACAAGTTACAAGAGTGTACTACCGTGCAAACATACATATGTATGTTATGTGTACTTGTCGTTTATATACTACGTATACACTCGTGGATAAGTTTCCCAGTTTTCCAGTTCTTTTTAAATATTGACCTAATGTCTTTTAGTATACATTTCATTTTGATTTTCATTTTTTCTTTGTTCTCTTTTTCTTTTTTCTTTCATTCTTTCATTTTATTTATATTTATTTTTTATGTTATACACAAACTTTTTACATCGTTTTCATTCTGCTTTACTGCTTTATAAATTTTTTTTTTTTATTTACATATAATCTACCATATAGAAATGTATTTATGTATGTATGTACATATATACGAAATATTGTTATACATACACATACACATACATACATTATAATGAACATAATATGTAAGAGAAAAAAATATTTATTACTCCACTATATTTTTGTGTTTATACCGCATTTACTTCGATACAAAATTTATTTTTTATATTTATTTCCTTTTCCTTCTAACTATCTTTTAATTCTTATTTTTATTTGTTTTTTATTTTTTTGTTTTATGTTTTTTCATGCTTCTATATATACGTTATATTATTTTATTGTAATTCACTTCACATTATTATTTATTTACTTAATGTATACATTGTATATGTGCATATATACTCGTGTATATAAGTATGTACATATATATGATTATCATGTTGATTTTATGTGTTTTCTTTCTTTTTTAATATACTTTGAGAACTCAAATAAAACAAAAAATATACAGAAAAAAAAAAGAAAATGAAATTAAAAACTTTATTAAAAAAAAATTATTCATCATTTCTTTATGATTGTTTTTATAAAATAATTTTTTTTTTTGTTTTCAGACACACATAGAATATAGAAACAATTTCAAAGTAAATATCCCAAAAAACTTTTCTATATGCTATATGGTATGAAAAAAAACGGGACGAAACCATTTCTTGTGTCCGCATATGCAACGAAATCTGCTTTGTTTTGATATACATACATTGGTTAAGAAACGGAAGTCAATACTATGATTTGGGTTTGGGTTCCATACATGCTATCCAAAATTCTATACAGTGTTGTTGGTTTAATGATGTTGTGAACAATCTATTTAGAAAAATACGTTGTTAGTTGACTTTTAAATTCGACTGATACAGACACTATTTTTCTTAAGCTTGATGATTGGATGGAACAATTATTATTATAAAAAATATTGATGCCGTATCTCATCACAAAGAAATGTTTGTTAAGAGACTAAATTAATATCATGACATGATGATTCGTGGATCCAATTATTAGGTCTATGTTGTAAATTGTGATTGTCTATTCTTATCACAAAACTCATCACTTTAAAATGATAAGTTTTATGAAATTTTGTATAATACAATATCTTAATAAAAATCTCTGTATAACATTTTTATGCAACACTTATCCCCAATCTCTTATGAGAATTTTAATTATTATTTTTTTTTTTCAATAATTTGAAAATTTTATAAGTGAATTATAATAAAAGTATCTAAATGAAATAGTGCAACCCAGGAACGCAGGAAAACGTTGAACATAATCCAAATTGTGTAGAAAATGAAAAGTTGATAAATTTCAAAGTGAAAAATGTTTTATGCATAATATCCAATGGTATCAGATTTAGATCAGAATTTAGGTTTGTATATTGATTAACAAGTCTTTTTTGTTTCGAAACTGCATTTATGTATATTTTGGCTTATACCACATTTAAGAATTGAGGCGACAATACGTACATATCTTTGTAGCAAGTATAGGACAAATAAAAATTTTATACTACTAGAAATAATTTTCTTTTCTCATTATATGTATCAATTCTGTTTATATGTTTTTGTACCGGAATACAAATTCAAAAATTCACACAGTCAGGCAATAGAATAAATAATTTTGATTTGTTATCATTTTTATTTATTCAACATACACACACTTGCATAATTGAACACTGCACATAACATAACCATTGTATCCTTGAAACAAAACGAAAATTATATCTGATATTAAATGAAAAATAATGATAATAAAAATATAAACATGAAAATAATAAAAACAAAAAGAAAAAAATTAAGATAAAAATCCTCTATTAAAAAGTCGTTAGAACCATTATCTTTTTTATTTGTTAATGTTGTTGCTCTTAAGTATACCTTTTTTTGTTTTTTTTTTGTTTCTATTATTCCAAAAGCTTATAGCATTTTCCTCAATTCACTCGAATTTATTTTTATTATTATTACCAACCAAGAACCAACCATATTCATATGTATACTTCGATTTTTTCAATAAGCTTCGGTTATTTTGTTTTTATTTCTAAATAATATCTTCTTATAATTTCGTATGAGTTCCATACCGATGAACCGAAAACCGAAAACCATCCATAAACTGAATTATTAATATTTACTGTTATGAAACTCACATCAGACAGTAGCACAATATTATTATTGAAAATTATTTACCATGTTTTTTTTTTGTTGTTAGTTTTGTTTTAATGTCGATCGTATATCGTATCCGATTTATTGTATTTTTCTTGTAAACTAAATTTCATAATTCAGAACGTGTTAAATTTTTTATCCTTGAACAAAATTCATAAATTTCACAAATTTATTAAAGATTTTATGAATTTTTGTTTTTTATTTTTTGTGAGTGTTTATTATATTCACTCAGTTTTAATAAATTGCAAGCAAAAACATATTGCAAAATTTCATTTAATTTTTAAATCATTTTTACTATATGGAAATTTATCAGTTTAGATTTACGATCTGTGAAAAAATAATAAAAAATTCGTCCAATTCCCTTAAAAAACAAAAAAATTTTTTAATTATTTTATGTTTTAGTTTGCCTTTAATTATAGTTTTATATGTATCACGATTCACGACCAACGTACTACAGGATTACATTTTTCGTACTACATCTTCGAATGAACAGCATCCGTTGACTGTATAGTAATTTAAAAAAAAAATTATTCAATTTTTTATTCAAATTATATTCACGTACGCTGGCAACGATATTATGCAACATAAATAAAATCAGAATGTTGAAATTGTCGAAATTATGAAAAAGAAAAAAAACATCAAACAAGAAAATTTTAGGGGAAAAAAATTTCCTTTATAAAAATCCTAACATTAATGATTTTATACAATTTTTTGATATTGAGATAGTTCTCTAGTTTTTGGTAAATTCAATGAATTTATTTAACCTTTGATCCATCTGCTGTCTGCTGGCAAGGATGTTATGCAATCAAATTGAAGTCAGAAAAACAAAAGAAAAAATGGAAAAGAAGAAAAGTTTAGGGAGTGTAGGGGAATAGAAATTCCTTTTTTAAAAATCCCTGATTCGAATAATTTTTTGGTAAATTCGTTGAAACACTGTATACTATATTATTATCATTATCAATGTAACCATTTATACTATATAAATGAATAATTGTTTTACACTGACATTTTAGGCATCATAACAAAATATTTCATTTAAAATCTTTGGGCTTTTGTTTTGAATATGGAAGAAATAAAACTTTAAAATTAATAAATATTCTGTAAGAAAACTATGAATAAAAAGGATAATTTCATTGATTTTTTAAAGTTCATATACTCGTATACACACAATATGATCCAAAAATACTAAAATAATTCTATGTTTTCATATGTATTCATATATGCACATAAGTGTATAGTTTCTTAATGAATATTTATAGAACTTTATAGCCATTTAATATATAGTATGCATGTAGGTGTTTAGTGCTAGTGTGTAATTTTTAAATCGGATGTGTGTATATTAGAGCGTGATATGACATTATCAGGTACATTATTTTTGTCAGAAAAAATCAATTTAAATCTAAAAATAAAATCTTCTCATAAATCAAAATAATATGCTTGATAATATATTCAATACAGTACCTATAGCTTGTACAATATATGTACATATATAATTTAGCTATAGCACCATTAATTTCATTAAAGTAATGAAATAAAGAATTCTCTAACAAGAAGTGTAAAGCGTCGTCTCTATAAAACATTGATACTTCTTGCAATCATCTAGAGTTCAGAAACATGAACACTCTCAAAAAATATGTACGAACATTTTTATGAGAATTTGTGGGGCGGGCATTGAGGGAGAATGAACTATGGAAGATCCGGCACAAAAATGAACTGTAAAAATTATTGTATCAAAATTAAAAAGTACTCGTATATAGCAAGTTGAAATAAACAGAATGCAGCGGTTAGGTCATGTACTGGGAAGATTGGAAAGAAAACCTGGAAGACCACTGATCCGATTGAAAGATGATATAGAGAAGGACCTGAAGCGTATCGAAATTAGAAATTTAGAAATTACGTAGGAATACAGCGAAGAGCGAAGAATAAGAAAACATTGAGTCAGATCTTGGTCTATATCAAGCTGACAATAATGATGATCATGATCAGTCTGTTTAAAATTGATTTTTGATTTTAAAATACTCATATTGTTATTGTTACTATTGAGTTATAGTTTGGAGAATTTCATCATCTTTGTTTATGTTTGTGCATACTTTCGATGACATGACGGCGTATATTTCTCTATAATAAATCCCGCGTACATATATACAAGGTCGAAAATATTTTAGGTCTATGCAATTCCGGTCGTACCGACGACCTATTTATATTTATTTTGACTTTATGGAGTATACACTTTTAGTACTACCCTAATACTGGGGACAGACCAAAGTTTAGAAACTTTCTAAACCTGTTTAAGTAGATAAACTCTTTGGTCTGTCAGCAATCAGCTTGGATAAGTCCGCTCATAAGTTGTTTAGCGTAAACATTACTTAATGCAAGTATACAGTTTAACTATATAAGAGGTTTTTTTGAACATACAATAAATGACAACTAAACCAGTTTTCGGTCCGTCAGTACGAATTTTTAACTAAAAGCTTTTTCTAAACTGATTTAGCTAAATAAAAAAGGGCTTTTGGTCTATTAGCACTATAAATTGTTAGAGACTAGATTGCGTTACTTTTCGATTTCTATGTCTACTTGTGTCAATTTTTTTATTTTGGTACTTCGAAATAAGCAAATATTACTAAAATGAGTTCGGTCGCACTTATGGTTCAGGCTCAGGTCGCACCAAAAATAGTTTGATACAACAGGATGCAAGCAGTCATTGTATACCTATAAATTTATATTTTAAACCATGGTTGAATGACTATAACAAGGTTTGTGCATTAGAAAAGCTCTTCTCTTATTTTTAAAAGTTTTATACGTCATTTGGTACTTTTTTGGTGCTCAACTTCTACATGTTTATATGGGCGAGTAATTAAAATTTGTATATTTTATAAAATTTATAAATATTTTCTTATCGAATAAAATTTCATATTACATATTTTTAATTTTATTACTGTTAAATGCATTTTTCTAACGAAAAGATACTTAGAAAGAACCATTAAAAAATAAATTTTGTATTAGAACTACGAAATAACATCTGTTAAAACAATGTTTTTTCCTTCTATCTTTCCAAAGGATATTTTTTTACCTGTTTTTACATTTATAAAATATTTTCTTATCGAATTAAATTTCATATTACATATTTTTTTTACTTTATTACTGTTAAATGCATTTTTCTAATGAAAGGATACTTAGAAAGAACCATAAAAAAAATATTTTTGTTTTAGAATTATGAAATGACATCATCCAACAGGTTTAGATTTCAAATATAGATTGAGATCATACTTATTAGGTAAGTTACTGAATAAATTATTACTTAATTTCACTAAGTTTGTATCGTTAATCCTAATTTGATCTTATCACATTGATTGCTAATATATATATTTTAATATATGTATGTACACGTACTAGGAAAACATTTTTTCTTTATATTATATATGCAAATTTTTATTCATTAGGGAAGGAAAAAACAATTCTTCATTCCAGTAATGTAACTGAAGACAATGACGTTCCTTTGCCATTGAATTGGCAACAAATCCCAGAAGATGATGGAGTAATGACCAATACACTTCTAGAAGCTATACATACAGAAAGTGATAATAGCATCAATACAGAAGAAATTGAATTAGAACAATTACAAAGTGATGCTTTAGAATATTTAGCAGGATATATTATAAAAAAATGTAAAACCTATTTAGATTTAGGAGATGTGTTATGTAAAGACAATGAAACATATACATGGGTAAATGAAATATCAGAAGGTGTTTGTTAAAGCCATCTGATTCATTTTTAGAAAAAATTAAATGTTTAGAAATTATATTCGAAAATTTCAATAAAAAAGATATTAGAATAACATCCAATTATTTATATAAATTAAAAAAATTATCTGACAATATTAATGTGCACAGCAAAGTAAAAGAATTATTTTTCCGAAGTAGAATGTATTTCAGAATAAGAAATTTAAATGTAAATTTAAAACACAATGTTTATGGTAAACATAATAATAATAAAATTTACAAATTGACCACTTGAAAAATGTTTTTAATTTAAATAAATATTCAAAATTTATATTTGATCACCATATGTATAATATCTAACGAAAGTACCAAATGACGTCATTTAAAGCTTTTTTCTGAAGCTCTTTTTAATGTAATAACCTTCTTCTAGTCATTCAACCATGATTTTAAACTATATGGTATGTATACAGTGTAGGTGTAGTATACATACATGTACATTTGAAATGCAATTGACTCAATAAGCTTTTTTATTCTGTCTTTTTATGCAGAATATACTTACTTACATCATATAGATAGCTCCAACGCATGGTTGAATGACTAGAAGAAGGTTATTACATTAAAAAGAGCTTCAGAAAAAAGCTTTAAATGACGTCATTTGGTACTTTCGTTAGATATTATACATATGGTGATCAAATATAAATTTTGAATATTTATTTAAATTAAAAACATTTTTCAAGTGGTCAATTTGTAAATTTTTTTATTATTATTTTTACCATAAACATTGTGTTTTAAATTTACATTTAAATTTCTTATTCTGAAATACATTCTACTTCGGAAAAATAATTCTTTTACTTTGCTGTGCACATTAATATTGTCAGATAATTTTTTTAATTTATATAAATAATTGGATGTTATTCTAATATCTTTTTTATTGAAATTTTCGAATATAATTTCTAAACATTTAATTTTTTCTAAAAATGAATGAGATGGCTTTAACAAACCACCTTCTGATATTTCATTTACCCATGTATATGTTTCATTGTCTTTACATAAAACATCTCCTAAATCTAAATAGGTTTTACATTTTTTTATAATATATCCTGCTAAATATTCTAAAGCATCACTTTGTAATTGTTCTAATTCAATTTCTTCTGTATTGATGCTATTATCACTTTCTGTATGTATAGCTTCTAGAAGTGTATTGGTCATTACTCCATCATCTTCTGGGATTTGTTGCCAATTCAATGGCAAAGGAACGTCATTGTCTTCAGTTACATTACTGGAATGAAGAATTGTTTTTTCCTTCCCTAATGAATAAAAATTTGCATATATAATATAAAGAAAAAATGTTTTCCTAGTACGTGTACATATATTAAAATACAAAATTTATTTTTTAATGGTTCTTTCTAAGTATCTTTTCGTTAGAAAAATGCATTTAACAGTAATAAAATTAAAAATATGTAATATGAAATTTTATTCGATAAGAAAATATTTATAAATTTTATAAAATATACAAATTTTAATTACTCGCCCATATAAACATGTAGAAGTTGAGCACCAAAAAAGTACCAAATGACGTATAAAACTTTTAAAAATAAGAGAAGAGCTTTTCTAATGCACAAACCTTGTTATAGTCATTCAACCATGGCTCCAACGTACAAATAAAGAATCGTACAAATCAAAAAGTGAGAATTGATAAACCTGAATACCTGAATGAAGTTTAAAAAAATCTCTTTCTTAATAGCTGAATGATATGAAAAATATCAAAGAAATTTAATAGTTACTTGAATACATGTTTAAATTTGTATTTTTATGTCTATACATGTAGATAGAGATTGTATATAAAAAGTTTTTCATAAAAATTTTTTAATTTACATTGAATATTGAATATAGTAAGAAATTAAAAGATTTTTTTCACACAATCTTTGAAAAAAAATGAGAACACAAAATATTTTACTTCTATTAAAAATTTATTTAGAACATATACACATTCATAAATATAATATGTAGTATATATGTAATTTATATTACACATATACATAGTACATATAGAGCTATATACAAATTCTATATCTACATTCATAAATTACACATAAAAGTTTTGAATAAAAAGTAATCCTGAATAGTCCCAAGGGAAAATCTGTTATAAACTTTTAAGAAACGTTTTCTTTTAAATAATCTCTTATGTTTATTGGACTTTATGCTTCTATATTGTATATTTATGAATAACATTTGATTATGAAAATAAAATATAAAATAAATTCTTTGTGGGCAAAGAGTAAATAAAATATAAAATAATGATAAAGGAAAATAATACACAAAAAAAAAAAAATTATCGTAAAAGAAAAGTAAAACGCTTTCAAATGTAACTACATATTTACATTACATATACTTAATATACTGTATAATATATGTTTATACATATATGAAATTAAAAAGGTTTGAAAGAAAGAAAAATTTCAAATGCTTTACAATTGCTATATCTGCGATATGGCAATTAAATGTCAATTAAAGATGTACATAACAAGAGATTGCTTCATATAAAATGAATAACTTAAATCTTAAATGTTATAATCTGTACAAATATAATAAATATGAGTATGTGTGTTCATATTCTACTTAAAAAAAGCCAAAATCGTTGGTTAGATTTAAAAAAAATAAAGCAAATAGATAAATTTCATCATGAGAAAGAACATAGGCTTATATTTCATTCGAAAAGAAAAAAGAAAAATATGATGAGAAGAGTCGTTGAAATAAAGCATTAAAATTATTTCTTTGGGACGAAGCACATAATCTAAAGTATTTTGGTATTCTTATCATGGGATGATCTTCAAAAATATGTGCAAACGTCAATACAATCACTAGGACAGAGTAATACAAAAAGTTTGGAAACAGTTTGTTACAAATCTCGCATCAATTGTCAAATGAATTTCGTAACATGTTTTCAAACCGTGCGAGTTAAAATGCATCGAAGTCGAGAATGAAATCCGAGAAATATTCGTAAAATTCAAAATGTATTCCCACCCGAGATTTCATAAAAAAAAATTAGCTGATTTGTAAAAAATGGTATAGGTATTATGTACAGGATATAGAAATGGTTTTTATTTATTTTTTGAATATTAAACATTTAATAAAGTTTAATTTAAATAATTTATCTGTAAAATTATTTTTATAATTTTTAATTTGTATTTTATTGATATGTTTTTTTTAACAAATTATTCATATAGTAATTTTTTAAGTAGGTACGTTTATTCATACATAGATTTTCGAATAAAATCAAAGTCAATCAAAATCAAAGAATTTCTATTCAAACCCTATAATTCAACAACCTTTATATATAAACTTTATACATGTAATTATTATATGAATGACTACGTTTGACATACAATTAAATGTTATGTTTAAATCATGTTTGATTCAATTAAATGAAATTAACTCAACAAAAAATTATTGTTGAATAATAAAAAATTCAAAAAACTTTTTAGTCAAATTATACATTGATGTACTTCATTTTTGGTCGGTCTATTCGAAACAATTCTAAACTTGAAATTGAAATTAGAAGAATTCAATTTAATAATAAAATAGTTTACCAGAGTGTTGTGGTGATTCAAATAGCTAATCATCAAAAAAAAAAAATGGCTAAACAAAGTTTATTATTTTCATATAATTTAAATCTTATACGGAAATCAGGATTTTTAACAGATAATAATTTGAAAATACATATATACATTTTATGTTACAATAGTATTAATAAATATTTTTGCCAATATTCTCGTATTACCATTATTTGGGCAAAATTGAATTTTCAAGTTTGGTTATGACTATCAGCTTAGCATTACCGCAGTCACGTACGTCATATGCAAAATCACACACGTACTGTTACGTGAAAGGATGAATTTTGAAGAATTGATGAACGATTGTGATAAAATGTTTCTTAAGTTACTTGTAAATTAAATTTATTTTATAACTAGCATATAACTATAACCATATAATGACTGCGTATATTCATATTTTTAATATTTGTATGAATTATGACACTCATTTAAACATTTCTTTTATATTTAAGAGAAGTGAAAGCCAAAGTATAAAAAACTTAACGTGGGAAACGAAAAATCGCATTCAACTGATTTCTAAGTATAACCGTATAACATACGAATGATCTCAGTAGGAGCTGTTATAATGATATTAATGCCGGCGATCATTCAAGAAAAAAGTAAGTTCAAATACATAATAAGGATATTCACGATTTGGTCTTGTATCACTGTGAACGTACAATCCTACACCTAGGGTAAGCATCTTCGATGGAATTTTGATGTACACTGCGCTTGCCAAAATTTACAATGCTGAAACCCCATTGTATGCCGATGTAAACATTGTATATACCATTCTAGGTCATACAGTCCTAGGTCTGTTAAAATGGGAAGCGAGATATATGATTCATATACCAAAAAAAAATTTTTTAATTCGAATTTTTGGATAATTAGAATTTTGGATAATAAAATAACTCGGCCCGGCCCGGTCGAGTTCGAATTAAACAATTTCCACTGTATTTTATTCATATATATTTTAATTAGGTTTAAAACTTTTTATTTAGTTTGACTAGAGTGCGTTTACAATATATTGCAGGATTTTGGTGTATGTTTACACTCGTACAATAAATCGTGAATACCCATAATAAAAAAAACATATACATATGTATATGTAACTACAATAAATTATTTTAATAACCACTGACTATAATGTAAATATGGTAACTGCTTTCAATTTCTAAAATTTTATAAAGGTCTCTCTTGAGAGACCTAAAAAATATATATTTCATTTAAATCGCAATATTCCGGAAAATGTTTTGGTGATAAAGAATTCTTACATACAAAAAAATGTTTCCATTCAAAATCCACTTTTCTTTTTATGACCTCTTGTCAAATCAATGCTTCCAAACATTCAAATTTTTTTTTTAAAAACCCTGTATATTCATGAAAAACTTTTTTTATTTACATAGTACATACCATTCCAGTATATTTATTCGGTGTTGATGTATTTAAATTACCATTTTATGAACTATTTTACATTATCGAAATTGTACTTTTTTGCTTTGTACTGACTATATACTGTCCATTAATAAGCATTTTAATGTCCATACCAAAATTCATTTCGACTTCATTCAAATCGTTACAATATGAAATAAGTGACAAACTGCAAAATAGTGACCAAAAGGAAATAGGAAATATAATTGAATTTCACATCGATTTAATAAGGTAATATACGATTATATGTACTACATATGTATATATACACACTTACGGAAAATAATACAACTGCTGAAATTTCATATACATACATATGTAAAATTTGTGAAATTTTATTGCACTGTTATTTCGAAAAGAACAAACACTGTATTGTCAATTACATTTTAAGGTGCAAGAGAGGAACAAGATTGGTAGAAGACACAAACATTATTACTTCTACAAAAGAGCATCCGTTTCAGTCTCGTTATCAAATAAAATGTATAATAAATCTTAATGACGTTTCATTCATTCTAAACCGATTTTTTATTTAAGAACCCGGTGAGGTGCTATTGTGAATTGCGAATTTTCTTAAAAATGGCACCTTCTGTTTGAACGTTTTTAGAAACAATATATGAATTTTCAGCACTGCTATTATTTTCCACAAATCTGTATGTATATATTTTGCATTGAAATTTTTATAAACATTATTGATGTATTTCTGATATGAGTAATTTTTGTATTTTTGATTGTTTTTAATTGGAGAACAATGGAAAAGTATAACAACATTATCAGCATATTGTCCGTATTAGAAGTTGTTTCGTTCGGCATAATGATTAGTCTGTTTCTTTTTCAAATCAATACTGTATGTAAGTTGTTAATTTTTAATCTAATAGTATTTTAAATTTACAATAATTTTATTCCATTACAATTTTGTTTAGGCTAAAACAAATTCAGATATTTTGTATAACTCAGCTATATTGTTTGTAGCTATTTTTGTAATTTTTCAACAATTTTATTTTTCGAATGAAATTCTTTCTGAGGTAAATATAAATCATATTTTTTGTAAATTTATAACCAAATAGGTAGTGGGAATGGAATACCTATACATTGTTGTTTAAATCAATGGCAATAATCATTCAAATTAGATATTTGCTTTTCTTCTACACCATCACGATACTATCAATCCAATATTTTCGCATTCTAGCCTATCTCAACCGAAAGTCCTATCATTTATACATTCATTTCACATTAATAATTAAGCCTAAAAATAGTTGAAATTTAAATTTCAAATATAAAACCAACGACAGCACCGACAACTCTAATCCGCCGTTCGCCGACTGCAAAGTTTTAATCTCAATAATGAACACCGTACCACCTACCCACCAGTCACCACAGACTCCTCTATTTTCTAGCCAAGTTTCACCCAAATTTCAGGTGTCTTCAAATCTAAACATTTTCCTACATCCAAATAAATTTGAATGGTTGTTATTGTTTTGCATGCATTGTATATTCAATTATTCCTTTCAAACTCCTAATTTCATTTTATTAATTTTATCTGATATTAAGTATTTTAAATTTCAGAGTGCTAAAGTCGGTGAAGCAGCATACAATATTCCTTGGTATGAAGGAAATCGTTCTTTGAAATTCGCTGTTCTGATGATTATCACTCGAAGTCAAAAACCTATTTGTGTGAGCATTGATCCATTGGATTCGTATTTAATAAAAAATTAAAAAAATATTTCAATGCCTATTGCCTAAAATTAACTTTTCATATTTTTTTATAGATTTCTTTGGTAAATGTTTATCCTTTAGATTTAGAACATTTTTCAAGTTTCATTAAATTGTGCTATTCATACTTTACTATTTTGCGTCGATCATTTCGCAAATAAAAACGAAAATGAAGATAAAACAAAAAATTCAAAATTTTACATTTAAAAATGTTTTTATTAATGTTGTTATTACATTGTTGTCGTTATTAAGTAGTATAATAGTTTATTTAATTTTTTTATTAGCTACATAAAAATAATTGATGTATGAATAATTTTAATTCAAGTAAAATTTTTCAAATATTTTTAGTGGATTCATTTTACGTTTCAGTTTGTCGTAAACTTCGTAATCCTTGTAGTTTTTCAGTTTTCCTTGTGCATTTCCGTACAGTTACAAATTATGGAAGTTTTGAAAAGCTGTGAAGGTAAAATGCTTATGCGAAGTTGAGATGAAATGAAAACAATTACAAGAAATATAAACTACGATAAAATTTGGTATGGTCGTTCATTTCAACAGAACTACAAAACTTGAAAACTGAAAAATTATAGTGAACTGCAAAATGGCATGAATCCCCCTAATTATTACAAATTTTTACTTTATTGGTGTAACAAACATTTATTACTAAATAAATAAATGAAAAGAACATTTCCAGTTGTTATTGATTAATCCACCTTAGTAATTGATTTATATGAATGACTGGGCAGAAAATAGATAAATACCAAGATTACATACTTTAGTTTAAAAATGCTTCTCAATGGAAATAAATAATTTTAAAAAATAGAATCGAAGATTATACATAATTAATTATAACATGCAGAGTGTATGTGAAATTTTTAAAATAATAATGATGACTGAACATTCGAATTCAAATTCAAATAATAGAAAACTAGCGTATAGAATTTAAAAAAAAAGCAATCAAATTTTACTCTATTGGTTGTGATTTTTTCACAGCTATCGCATTGTATTCAATTTACATCTGTGGTATTTAATCAAAATACTTACGTCATATAAATGTGTTATACTTTAATATACGAATATATTAATATATGATTTAATTTTATGCTTTGTTTATAATACATACATACAGTATAAGTAATGTCATACAATATTAATGCTATACACATATAAATATGTATAACTTTATTATTCTATGGTAATGGCAATAGCTATGAAAAAATGATTTTAAATTTAACTTAAAAATTTTAAAAAAAAAAAACGTTTTGTCAATAAAATATATTTACTTATATATTGATTATATAATCAAAATTTATTAATTTATTTTATTCATCATTTTAAATTTTCAATAATACTTATTTATGTGTGTGTAAAGATTATTTGTTACATTTTATGTATACATATGTATGGTTCATTTTGAAATGAAAATGGTTTTTATTGAAACGAAAATAGTTCATTTTGAAATCAAAAAGGTTTTTATTGAAACGAAAAAAGGCGTCTTTCACATCAAAAGAGTATATATAGGGTGGAATAAAGTAATGTACTATCATAACGCGAATTTGCTGTCATTTTCTTAGAAATGAAAAAATTAAATACTATTTTCAGATTGACTTTATTTGAAGGTGTAAAATTATCGATGACACCTTGAACGAGTAAAAATTGTCTTTTGTAACATTATAATCAAAATATAATTACATATATAACATGTCACATGTCATTTAATTTGCAGAAATTATGATACATTCATTCCATACACACGTGAACACACTTTAATTTTTCCCTTAAAATCTTTATTCGGATAATCGAAAATTTATTGTATTTTTTGCAAAGCTTTATATTGAAAACATAAATTAAAAATTTAGCGTGTTCACACTTTATTTTAAATTTACATTTCAATGAAAAATGAATAGCCATAATATATGCTGCATGATAAATATTAATATTATTTAATGTTAAAATGTTGCCATGCTGGCTGAGTTTTTTATCTACAGAGTTCAGATATGTATATACCTAAACATATCATTTAAATCGCAATATTTCGAAATAAGTATGTATTTATGTTTTAAACAAAAATTGTAAGGTTTGGAGATGTAATTCAAAGGTAACATACGAGTATATAATTTGACTTTGGAATCGATATTCAAGGTCTTTTGAAGGTAATTTTGATTTTTTAAATGGAAACTTATTATATATTTTGTTTATGACCGAATCCTATTTTCCACCTAAAAATATGAAATTTTTATTAAAAAAATGTTTTGCTATATAACTCTGAGGATGGAGGGCATAGTATCGTATAATAAAAAACTTTTGACATAAATAAATACTACATACGTATGTATGTATGTAAATGCAAGATAGATATGAAAGTTTGCAATTATATTTTCATTTTATTATATATTATACGTTTGTATAAGATTTCTGCAAAATTAGTGACATTTTATTTGTACGAAAAATTTTTGATACATCATATATAACTATGTTTTCTAAATATTTATTTTACAGTTAATTTTGTGTTTTAAACCACTAAAATGTTTGATTGAAACTTTTCGATATTTGAAATGAAAATAAGTTAGCACAATTTGAAGTGAAAAACAATGTGGGAAAATGACATTATTGAATATAATAAGTTAGCAAATTTATTTTAAACTTATACTTGTACACATACTACCCAACATAATTCTAATACATAAATATATCTGTTGTTTAACAATTGTTATTGCACTGTTAAATTGCAAATGTACATATTATATTAGGTATACTTTGTGTGGTAATTTGTATAGAAGGATATGTGTTTCACTTTCACACCTATGTAAATATACACACAATTAATCTATATACATTTGACAATTTAAAGTATTTATTTTTAAACTTTGTTGACTATTATAATTGTATATTAAACGAATATACATATAATCTAATAATATTGAAGTGAAAATTGATATATTAATTAATTTTGTACACTAAGAATATACATCATAAATAAGTAATTATATACATTATATAACATCAACATCACAAATATAAATGAATAAAATTATATTATAATATTAATTGAATTTCTATTACACGCTTTTAAGCAATAAATATTTATAGTTTTTTGAAAGTTTCATATTCAGTAATAATATTGTTTCTCTCTATGTAATCAAATGTGTTATAAATACATAATAACGAAAATGTGGATAGTATCTAATTGCATTTTTGTGAAAATTAATAAAACAATAAGAAATTAATATTCTAAAGTTATGTTAATTTTATCTAAAATTGATATTATTAATTTTTAAATAACATAAAATTATATGTTATGTATTAATAAAATCATGAATTTAAAAAAAAAAAATAATGAACAAAATCTGATGAATAACCTCATTAAACAAACAATTATATTTTATAGTAAAGAACTAAATTTACAATTTATATAAAATTTTTAAACTTATCTTATTTTTTTATTTGAAATAAAATCGAAAATTCTACTGACTGAGTACAAGGATATTCAAGTTATACAAAGTCTCAAAAGTCTTGAAAAGGATGTCATTCCAAAGTTATTTTATTTTTGTTTTTCAGTTCGGAAGTAATTTGAAATTGCTTTCCATTTTCATAAACTTTGAGTACAAATTATCCCCTTTATAGATCTTATATGAAGTTAAGATTTAGTTAGACTGCAAAGCTGGTCATTTCAAGAGAAAAAATTATTTCTCGTAATAATAATCTCAGCCGATTTCGATTGTTTTGAACTATTTAAAAATTATTATTTTCAACTGAGACTAACCAAATTTTCATTCAACAAAATCTATGAAAACCTAATAAAATTACACTATGAATTTATATAAACGAAATTAAAATTTACTTCAACTTACTACAAAAATTTGGTATCTATACACTTTCACCATCTTTTACTTAGTTTGGACAAAATCTTTCATAAAAATATACATACGTTATATTTCCACATAGTTATCCATATTTCCACTACTATCTAATATGTATGGTAAACAGCATAGAATGGTATGTATTTAGATATTATACTCGTATATTTATAGATAATTTTTTAATTACATTATGTGATAATATTTCAGTTTCATCGCGACATAACTATAAAAGTCAATTTATAGGTAATTTTTAGAAGTAATTAACTGGCGAGATTCTGAGATGTACATAATTAACCATTAAAATGTGTAATGTAATATGCAATATACTTAAGTAAGAGGTATGTAGGAATGTAGAGACATTTGATTGAAATTAGAAACTTCGAATCCTCCTCGGCTATTACACAGATAAACGTGATATGGCATGAGGTATGTATAATCTTCGATATTAGTTCTTGATATTATTATACTATACTTTTGTATTGTTATATTATTAATGTGTATGTTCATGTTAAGTATGTTGAGAAAATTTCAACAGTATATACATATTTGCTTGCAATGTGTTTGGATTTAGTTTATTATATTTATTATTAGGTATTATGTATTATGTATTCGTATATTATATACATACATATTTGAATAAATTTTGAATAAAAGCAAAATCAAATTTGAATTTTGAGTAAACTGTATTTATTTTATGTACACAAAATATAATGGAAAATAGATTCACAAGGATTACAATGGAATTATCCCTTTCGATAAATTCAAATTCAATTTGATTTAGATCAATTTAAATAACCGCATATAAACCCGTACGTCCATACCTAAAAATTTATATTTTGATATACGAATATAATATGTAAAAAAAAATCGAGTATGCACCAGTACCAGTTATAAAAATCGATCACATTATACATACGAGTATATTCATACATAAACTTTCATAAACATTTCAACTGAATATAATATTTTGAAATTTTATAAATTTGTGTAAATATAAATTTAAATTTCCTGAGGATAAATTATATTTTCTTCTACATATAATAGAATTAAAAGAATTGTAAAATGTTCAATATGTAGTAGATATTTTGATATGATGTTATTAACTATATTATTATTATTATGGGGAAAAGTTTAGGGCATATAGGTAATATATTAAAATTAAAACAAATTTTTGTGTGTACACGGAAATTTAAAATTTGAAATGAAAATTACACTGTTTCTGATAACTTAAAATTTATTCACAAATTATAGTAAAATTAGATTTTTCAATAATTACAACAGCTACGGATAATAATAAACTCCGGTTTCGACAGAATTTGTAGCTGAAGTTACGGCTAAAGCATGCAGCAGATCTTGAAATCATACAAATTAACGTTTAACAATAGATTATGCAGCTGCTGCCAAAGTTTTAGTCTTATAGCTACTGCTACTCTGCTAGTCTTTAACAAATTTTTAATTTACAGCGCTACAGATTGACATTTCAGTTTTTGTAATTGAAATAAAGCACCGTTATGAAAAATTAACTAATTAAAAATTAAAATAAACAAGTGAGCCACTTAATAGATCACTTAATATATCATTAAACATGACAGTTTTGAATCAGCTACATACATTAATCTGTCCGTTACAACCGCATGAAACACTAACTTCAGAATATACTATGTGCTATGCTTCAACCGTAACTATACTTACACATTCTGTTCCAGCAGTAAATGATTAGAATATAAAATACAACGGTTTCTAACTTCGGCTGCGGTAACTACTGAACTGCCTACTGAATTAAATGACTTATGTTTAATAAATTTAGTAAACTAATTACTTATATTTAGTTTAGTACTGAGTGGTTGATGCTGATTTATTTGTTTTTATACAACTTTTTATCTTACGGTACATATTACAATATTGAAATCATACGATATTTTTATAATAAATTATAGTTACAAAGGAAAGCAAACGATATCTATACTGCCGTCGTTAGATAGAAAGTCGTATCTACAAAATTTCGAAAAATGAGTTAAATGTAAAATCTTTATCTTAGACCAACAATGCATATCTATTCTCTAAGTTATAGAAAGCTGTAAATGAACATTAAGGCACTTTTTTCGCCACTTCAAATATCGTATCTGATAGAAAATTTTACATTTTTCAAGTTAAAAAGTCGTATCTGGCCAAATCTGGCTTATCCTAATGTAAAAGGTCGTATCTGAGATTGTACTCACGACTGTCTGCCTTGATACTACATACTCTCTAAATACAGATATTTGAATTTTACTGATATGATAAAAGGTCGTATGTGTCAAATCACACAAATCACACATTTCTAAAAAAAGCTCAATAACTCAAAATTACCTAAATGTCAGATACGACTTTCTACCTAACGACGGCAGTATATTAATATAGTATGATATATTGGAAAAATCTAGAAATTTCTTTAAAAATAAACCTATTGATATGAAATATCCACATGTATAAGTTGAAATGATTTCATTTATAGCTTAGTCTAAGCCCGAATGACTTGTCGTATTCGTATAACACTAGAGGTTGACATTAACAGAAGAAACGATACACAGCTTGTTACATAATTTATGAGCGAAGAATAAACAAAACAAGTTGTGCGCATATGCTCGAATGAAGATTTCTAGTAGAAAATTGGCGGATCTTAACATTTTTCTTGAGATCAAAATTTTCTAACTTAAGACTGGTACGCTGGTACTCAGTTCCTGTGAAATTTTTCGCTTGCAATTGCAAATATATTTCTACAAGCTGAAAATTGTGGAAGGAAACATGTGTAGAGTACGTAGAGTTTTGAAATTTTTTGAAAAAAAATCGCGGAGGCTATGAAATTAAATTAATTAAAAATAAATAAATATATGTATATTTATTTGTCAAAATATTTGAGCTGTTAATATTTCGCTTGCCTTTTATATGCTCGACCATATAAAATGATTGTGAAAAATGAGTTCCACAACTCTCCACTATTAACTTCCACCGAAATAATTTAGTTTGAAAGTGAGTACCAGTAAGCGAAATTTGAAACTAAGACCTGGTACTCAGTTCCCGTGAAATTTTTCGCTTGCAATTGCATATATATTTCTACAAGCTAAAAATTGTGGAAGGAAATGTGTGTAGAGTACATAGAGTTCTGAAATTTTTTGAAAAAAAATCGCGGAGGCTATGAAATTAAATAAATAAATAAATATTTATTAGTCAAAATATATGACTTGTCAATATTTCGCTTGCCTTTTATATGCTTGACCACATAAAATGATTGTGAAAAATGAGTTCCACAACTCTCCACTATTAAGTTCCACCGTAAAAATTTAGTTTGGAAGTGAGTACCAGTAAGCGAAATTTGAAACTAAAAATTTAGCTAACAATTTAGCGACATTTTTTTTACATAGGTTTTATATGGAGAAAAGTTTAGCTTTCGATGTGAGTACCGGCCCTTAAGGTCAAATTCTCAACTCCACACAAAAATTTTACTAACACATATAGAAACATGCGCGAAACTTGACAACTGATTTGGACCATACTGTAATTGAATATTGTTCATTTAAATCTAAGACTTCTTGTCATTGTTATATGTAGTAAAAACATAGTTTAATTCTCATAGGCCTCTTAAAGTTTATCATAGGTCATCAGAAATGTATTAATTCTTCAATTTAGGCTTCTTTTTTTTCAATCCTATCAATTACTGATAGTAGAGAATTGAATAATTGTATGGCACAATATTCTTTCACAAATTTGCTCAGAATTTTTGTGTTCTTATTGAAGTAAAATTGTGAAATGTATTGAATTTTTTTCGAAAATTTCACTCATTTTCAAAACACGTTATGTACTGAACTAACAAAAATCAAATGTTTTTATTTTCAATTTGATTTACGAAAGGCTGTCTTTCAAAATAAGGTTCAATACTTTTGGTCCTCATACCAATTATAAATATTGTATGATTATACAAAATACTATATATTAAATATTTTTGTGACATATTGTCGTATAAGAATGCAAAAAGGATTTAATTTATTGTCATAATTTTGTTGTTTCTTTTTGATTTTTCAAAAGTTCATTACAGATTACACACACATACAGTGATCACAAAAATTATTTGTACATAAAAAAGTTGTTTTTATTTTTCTTCGTCTTCTTCTTCTTCTTCTTCTTATTCTTCTTCTTCTTCTTCCTGCACTATTTTCCAAAATTATTCTTTTATTCTTTTTCTTAAGGACTTAATACGGAATGAAATTTTTGTGAACATTACACTTTTTAGCTAAATATCCTTTATTAGGGAATAAATGTTTTCAATAGGTAATTCACTTTTTCGCGATATTTTTATTTCATTTTCGAGGCTAAACTTCCGAATTGGGCCGCCAGCTTTTGAAACGAGACCTTCCGATAATGATACTTTGGAATGTCCTCTTTGACGTGGTATATGTCTCTGTTGGCGCAAATTCATCTTAAGTACACATTTCGCATTTTTTTGTATATTTTTGCATTTATTTTTTTTATTTATGCAGTTTCTATACATAAATGTGATATCATTGGAAAGAAGACAAAAAAACCTTTCAAATGATATAATGTCATCTTTCAAGTTTTGAAGTTATATCGTCATCAAAAGAAGTTGGGAAAGTGATTTTTAAAAAACAAGAAATTTTGAGTCCTTATATCTCGAGAACCGCTAATCTAATCAAAGTGAAATAAACTGTGACAAATAGAGCAGGAAGTTCTCTTTCAAATGGTATACTAAATAATCCGATCCAATATCCTATTCTAGAGAAATGACGGTTTTAGTAAAACACGCCGTTAATAAAGCCGGAAGTTATCTTTAAAATGATCTATTAACTAATTCGATCTAAGATCTTGATCTTTAGAAATAACGGATTTCGTAAAACACGTCATTTTGGAACAAAAATTTTTAAGGGTAGGTTGCGTCCTTAAGATGAATTTTTGCGCCAACAGAGACATATACCACGTCAAAGAGGACATTCCAAAGTATCATTATCGGAAGGCCTCGTTTCAAAAGCTGGTGGCCCCAATTCGGAAGTTTCCCCATTTTCGATCATTTCGATATTTTATTTTTGATTTTTTTGAAAAAACAAGTATAAAAACTTCAAAGTACCTACATACATACATATTAAAATTATTTAAACCTAAATTGAAATATTTTATTTATGCACAAATAATTTTTGTGATCACTGTATAAAGGAAATTTCAAATAAATTAAATTTCAAAAAAAAAAAAAAATTTGCATTACATTATAATAAAATATTTAAAATTTTTCTTCCTTTTCATAATTTTTTTTTCTTTCTGCATTCTCGTAATTTCAATTGTAATGAAAGTTATGAGTAATTTTTTTTTTTTTCTGTATTCCAAAGTCAAAGTAATTTATATTATCTATTCATAATATTATAAGTAAGTATACACTATACACATATGTATGTGCATCAACATTATGAATATATGCATGAAAGGGCATGTGAAAAAATACATTGGAAATCTTTTTTAAAAAAAAATTAATGAATTTAATTTTGGTTTAACTATAAAGACAACTTGTACATATGTACATATTATATAAGTGCAATAATCTTACCATGATCGTTATATTCATTTCAAAAATTTACATATCCTTTTTCATTTTAGACAACATTAGAAGTCTATTAAAAATTTTTTTTCTATAAAATATTGTATGCATGTAATATACTCAGTGCACATCAATGCTATTTATCATCATTATTCGTCGTCATCAACGCTGTTAGTCGTTAGTACACATTATAATCGACTGAGAATAAATTTAAAAAGTATGTAGAATCATTGACTCCATGAATCTTTAATTTATTGTTGTTCTTCTTTTTTTTTTAATATAACAAATCCTTTAATAATTTCTTTTTTCTTAAGTTTTAATATAGAATTTTTATCATTATTTCTTTTAGAACTTTTGCTATCTATAACTATCCGGTGTGCTATTTATACATATACATATGTATGTACTTATGTGCGAATATTTTCTATCGCAGAGATTATAATTACAAAGAATTCTAATATTATAAGTCCATTTAGCTACATATGTATGTATTTTTTTAGAATGCACATAATGAAAAAATTCATTGATATTATTACACAGATCACAGAATCTGATAACACGGAAAATTATAAATTTTAATTTTTTTTTTTCAAATTAAATTAAATTATTATTACGTGTATTACGGTATTACTTTAAGCAGATAAAATTATATGACAGACAATTCGATTTCGAGATCACCATGATGGCATTTCATTTTATATAAAATGTTCAAATCGATAAAATTAAACACTTGCACTACACTTGCATTTAATGTATAAAAAATACTGCATACTCGTATACACTACCGGACAGTAGGATAAATTCACTTTATTCTACTTCATTATTGTGTAATAATAAGATTATTATTTTTAGTCTTCATTGCTTTTTTTTATGTAACTTATGTTCAATACAAAAAAAACACCAAAAGTTTGAATTGAAGTTCAAAAACTGTTTGAGTTTTTCAAAAAAAAAAAATGTGGTAAAAACAAAACGACAATAGGGTAGATTCATTCAAGAAATTTATAGCGCTACCACTTTTTTTTTTGCCGGCCAGTCAAGATTACACCAAAGTCAGATTGAGATTAGATTCTATATTTCCAATTTCACGTTGTCGGTAATCCACTCTGACTGTAAATACAATCAAATCTGGCATGTAATCTGGACTAAATTGTGAATGTAACTTAAAAGATTTTATCGATAAACGACAGCACGAAATTAGTTAATGCAAATGAGATGCTAGGCGAAGGCTCGGAAGCATGATTTGATATTCAAATAAGAAAGAACGTGATATTTTGTGCTGCATTGCATTTAGTGGTGGCTGAAACATGATATCCTGCAGATAATATAAAGATTTTAGCATAATATTTCTAAATCCTAATTTAATTGAAAAATTATGACGATGGTCAACTTGTATAGGTTATGTAAACTGAAGACAATTTGAAAACCATTGAATTGAAAACTATCTTAATTCATGTTTGGGATCAAATTTTTTTCAAATATTAATCAAAACTTACAGAATTCAACTTTCCGTTGAATATTCGAAATCACCAAAAAAAAAAAAAAGAATTAAACTTTATTAGGTATATTAAAAAATACCAAAGAAAGAAAACAAATTTTTGAAAATTTATATAAATATTAATTTAATTTTGCCGCATAGTTGCTCTTATTTATTTACCTTTTCAACTAAAGTCCTTTTTAAGTGAATCTATCTTATGGTCTTTTTGTTTTTATTACAATTTTAGAAGAACTCATAAATTATACTCGTATTTACATACATATATGTATGTACATAAATAATATAAATTTGGAAAATGAAATGAAGATAAATTTATCGTAATTATTTTATTTATTTTAATTTTTATTTTTTACAAGATGATGTTCATTAAAAAGTCTAACAAACAAACATATTTGTATATAGCATTTTATACATACATTTCTTTAGTTTTTAAATAATTTAATAAATTGAATTTCAAATCACGAAAATAAAAATTTTATGAATTATTTATTAAATTTAATTATGATGAAATAATATCATTATTAAAATTCAAAAAAAAAAAATTAATATAATCATTTTTAAATGTTCCCTTCTTCACAGGAATTTTTCAAACACATTTTAAAAGACCCGTACTTCTTGTTGTTGATGTAATCGTTTCTATTCAAAAATTTAAATATGAACTTAAACTAAATATTTTGATATTCATATGCAAATGAATATGAAACACACATACTTCAGAGAGAACAATATCATTATGAAATGTAATATTTTTTTATCCTTTTTGTGTTGTTGCTTTTGTTGTTTTAATATCGTTCATATTGTATCCCGTTTTGATTTTAATTTATCGATATCCTGTAAACTTAATTTTCATATTTTAGAACGTGATGATTTTTTTATTCTCGAACAAAATTCATTTAATTTCAATAATAAATTAAAGATTTTATGAATTTTTATCTCGTATGTATAATTCACTTAATTTTTACAATTCCAACACATTACAAAAATTCCATATATATTTTATAAAACTCATTTTTTTTTAAATGAAAATACATATCAGAATCAGTACAGATTTACGATAAAAGTCAGAAAATAATGAAAAATTTGTGCTATTCTTTTGAAAAACAAAAACCAAAAAATATTTAAAAAAAAAAATGTTTTTAGTTTCCCTTTAATTAGCTTTATGTATCACGATTCACGACCGACGTACTACAGGATTACATTTTTCGTACTACATCTTCGAATGAGCAGCATCCATTGATTGGAGCAATTCAAAAAATTATTCAATTTTTGGTTAAAGGATGTGAAGGATACTCTATATGTATAAATACTATGCAACATAAACAAAAAAACAAAAAATAATAGAAAAAAAGAAGTGAAGGGGAATATAATTTCCTTTATAAAAATCCTGAACCTAAAATTTGTAAAATGAACGAAACAAGAAAATATGTAGGGGAATAGAATTTTCTTTATGAATATCTTAAAGGGCTAAAGGGCAAAGATAATAATGTAGTTTAATGAGAGTTCACTTCATTTTTTTTTATGTAAAATGTTTGTATATTTGCACTTCAGTTTTGGGTAAATTCGTTAAGTCACTGCCAAGGGTGGCAAAATTTGTCAAATTAACGAAAAACTTTTTCTCCGAAAAATTTCAAATTTTAAATTATCTGCTTAAAGTTATTCAAGTTTTTATAAAAAGTTTAACCTGTAACCGTGTCCCGTGTCCGTCGTGTCTGTCTGTGTATTTTTATATTGTAGTGTAGCTTTTTTTGTCGGTTTCAATTTTGCAGAAAAAATTATGTCCCATGAAATGACAATATTGAAATTTCTTCATTTCGTTCTCATCAATTCTCATGCAAATAATGTTCGAAAATTTGTTTAATACAAATTATTACAAAAAGCATAAATTAACGTTATCTATCACGCTTCAAAAATGTTTGTGTTTAGTTGTGAAATTTTCATTATACTAAAAAAAAAAAAAAAATAAAAGAATTGATTTTGTAAATAAGCTAAATAATTACTTGAAGATTTTAGTCAGCCCTCTCAGAAAGTACCAAACACAAACATCAATTTAGGAACTTTTACCTTTGCTTTTACTTTCAAATTTCAAGAATTGTATTTATTATTTAATGTGATACCAGGTACATTATTGTTTAATCAAAGGGAAATATCGAACTATCCTAATCCTAAATTGTGATTGTACTTTACGTTTACTTATAAGGTTTGTTATCATAGTGAGATACTGGTCAGGGTCACATATCACATCATTTAAATATTCTTTTCACATGGATTCCATTTCGTTTGAAAAAAGTTTCAATTATTCATTTACATCGCTTGTAACTTCTTTATGTAAAAGAATTAACTGCAGCTATCAAAAATAGGAAAAGGGAAACAATCAATCTTTAATATTCCATTTTCTTGCATATGGCGTATGTATGTATTATATATATGATCATCATTCAATGATAATAAAATTATTTTTCGATTAGTTTTGATTTGAAAATTGATAAATAAAATTATGGGGCAATAAGAAATTACACGAATATGAATCTTATCTAGGTCTGATCCGTTTGCAATATTACAATAAAATTTAAAATTAATGTAATATGCCAATTTCAAATTATAGTTTACAATATGGAACAAATTTATTTGGTAAACGTTTAATTTTACTCAAAATAAAATTACTGTAATAAGAAGGTATAAAAACAAAAAACGAATATAGAAAAATTTATCATTTTTTAAATGCAATTTTTATTAAAATTTTTCATTTTTGTAAAAAAATAAAATATGAAATAAAAATAAAATTCAAGAAATATTTTTATAAAATTGCCTAACCAGACTTCTTATAAATTTTATATTCATATTGTATACCATTTTCTTCTTGTATACCTTCTGGTACATCATCATCAACAGTATGATTCTTTTCAATTAATTCAAAATCATTTGGAATATTTGAAAAAAATGTGTCACAATCAAATTTCTTTTTAACATCGGTTATATATAAATGACCACAATGTTGTGAATATAATGCTTCTTTATAAACTGAACTACCACCTATTATCCATATATTTTCAATTTCATTTTTTATATCATCATTTTGTTCCAGTTTATCCATGGCATCGTTAAGACTTTTGCACACAATTACTTCAGATGGATATTCTTCCTTTGTCGTAGTCCTCGATAAAACAATATTTAAACGACCTGGTAATGGTCTTCTATTTTCTGGTATACTAAAATAGGTTTTTCTGCCCATAATGATCGCATTCCTTTTTTCCGGATCTCTAACCTTTTTTGTTATGTTCGAAAAATATTTAAGTTCATTTCTGTGTAAAAAACAAAAAAAAAAAGCATTTATATTACATAAATATAAATAAATAATAAGGAATATACATACTTTAATTTCCATGGTAAACTGCCTTGGTAACCAATACCATTATTTTCACACTTTGCAACAATCAAATTAAATGTTTTCTTCATTTTGTTTTATTATAATTATAATAAATAATTTGAAGACAATAAAATAATATAAAATAAAAATCAAATAAAAATGTTGTGTTGACTGTAAAAACCAAATACAAAATGCTTTACTTGTTGTATGTCTGTCTAGTGTCTAATGTCTATCTCTTCTTATCTTATCTTATTTCTTATCTCATCTCATCTTCTTATCATTTATTTTCTTAACCTTCTTAACAAAATAATAACAGATGATAATTTTTTGAACCTGAATCTGAAGCGGGAAGCCGCCAAGCCGGAAGCCTGAAATATTGCACCTCAGCTCAGACTTTACCTGTTCGGCATGTCAATGTTAAGTTAAATAATGATGTGTCGAGACTAGACCATACAATCCATATATGATTTTCTGACATAATTTTATTTGTCAATAGTAAGGTTTACACGAAGGGCAAAATCCTTAACGAAATTTTAATATTATAAATTATAACTATAAAATCTGTTTTTTTAACTAACTAACAATTTTTATCAAGTTCATATATTCATCAATATAATGTTGTTGTATAAATTAAATTTGTTTTTCTTGAATAACAGCCTAAAATATATTAAGAAAAATGTATAAAATTTAAATTATCATTTTTTGTATGGTGTAAATGTACAATTAATAATATTGTTCGCCTCTTTCTTGTGCTATACATTGAATAATTGTTACAGCTGTCATACACGTTTTGGATGAGTACTGATTATTTTACATCGTTGCTCGTTGCTCTTGTTTAAATAATCCCTCGAAAATACATTTATTGGTAAAATTTTGTAAGGGGCTGTTTACACATGCAATTTATTCGCGAAGTTTTCTGTAGTGAACTTTATTCATGACACTTTAAAAATATTCAAGAAAGAACTTCAGTTCCTAATGTAAACAGTTCCGCAACAATTTTTTATTTTTTGTCGACAGAACTTTTCTGTCATGAATTTCAAAAGTATCATGCTACTAACTATCGTGGAGTTTTACTTCACAAATCTATAGCAGAATAAATTTTATTCAGTGTCATAATGTAAACCATGAATACATTTATTGCAATACATAGTAATGAATAAATTCAGAAGAAGAATAATATTTGACAATTGAATATTGAATATTGTTCCATATTTTATTTTATTTTCTGTCGCGAGAGAAATTGCATGAGTTGATATAGTTTCTACTTTAGTGAATAAATTCAAGTTGGTAGGTTTAGAAAAATATAATTTTTACTTTAAAATTGAAACAAAATTTAAAATTTTTAAATAATTAAAATATTTTAATAAGAAAAAATAGTTATTATGGATACAAAAAAAAATTGGACGAATGGTGAAGTGGAAAGTTTGATTATGGAGTATGAAATTCTACCCGTGTTATGGGATGTAACATCATCCAATTACCATAACCGGATTGAAAGAAGAAATTCTCTTTCTTCAATAGCTAAAAAATTTGATACCACCGTTAATGAGGTATCACGAAAACTCCATAATCTAAGAAATCAGTTTAATGCGGAAATGAAAAAGTTAAAGACAAAAAAGTCGGGACAAAGTACATCAGAAAATTATACAGTACGCTGGCCATACTTCAATTCATTACGTTTTCTGGAGAAAAGTTTAACATCGAAAGCAATGATTGGAAATTTGGTAAGTACATATTACGTTTACAGATTATTTTTACATATTGATTAATAATTTTCAAGCAGACTGAAAAATTAATCCTGTTTAATAATATGATAATGTACATAAAAAAATCATTTTAAAATTTACAAAAACTTGTACTGCCAAGGCACTTCTCCTTGTGGAGAAATAAAATATTCTTCAAATTCTTTTCTTATTTCTTTAGCATTTGCGGAGTAATTGTTGCTTCCTTGCAGTGGCAGCTCCAAAAGATTTTGCTCAGACATTCCACCACTGTTTCGCCAAGTACCAGGCTTTATTATTCCCAAATTTGTATCCTCTTCGTCGAATAATCCTCTTGGAGTATACATATTTTCACTACTTTTTTTGGATCTCATAAAATTATGAATATAACAAATTGATAAAATCATTTTTTCAATATTATCCACTTTCAAATTTATTGGTCTTCTAAGTATTCTGAATGTTGTTGAAAGTAATCCGAAAACACTTTCTACCATTCGTCTAGCTCTTGACAATCTATAATTAAAAATTCTCTTCGATATTTCTGAAGTATGATATGGGTGCGGTTTCATTAGATAACTGGATAGTGGAAATGCATCGTCGGCGATTACTACATACGGCATTGGTGTATTTCTTTTTGGCAAAGGATTGGCTTTTAATCGAGGCAATTCTTTTTCTAAAAATGATGATATGCCACTAGCAGCAAACACTCCTCCATCAGACACTCGACCATTACATCCAACAGATACAGCAATAAATTTATAATTTGCATCAACGAGAGCCATTAAAACAATACTGTGAAATCCCTTGTAGTTAAAGAAAAAACTTCCACTGTTTCTTGGTGCTTCAATGGTGATGTGCTTGCCATCAAGAGCACCAACACAATGTGGAAATTGCCATTTTTCTTCAAACTCCCGGCTAATATTTATCCAATCATTAAAAATGTCTTCTCAAAATCCAATCTCGTACCCATAGACGTTTCTTCTTGGTCGTTCTTTTTTTATGAGCCAATAAAATAATTGCAGCGGCGGCTACCTTTTTCTTCAGTGATCTCATTCTTCTGTTATTGAAAAAAAATTCTAAAAAATTAAATAATTAGAAAAAAAATTAAAAAATTATGAAAAAATTATGTTCTCACCTTATAAAAACTACACACACTTGACACTTGATAGAATAATAGTAACAATAATTGAATAATAAATTCACTGACAAGTGTAAACTCATACAGAACTTTATTCACGATATTTTTCTTCACCTTTATTCAAGTTGAAAATTGCATCAAAATTGTGTTCGTAAATGTAAACACCCCGGCAATAAATTCCGTGAATATTTTGAAATAGTCTAAACGCAGACGACACTTTCTTCACGACAGTTGATTTTAAAAATTTATTCAGGAAGAAAATCTCAGCTATTGACTGTCCTAATGTAAACAAAGTTGCGAGAAATTCTTTTATTCACGACAGAAAACTTCGCGAATAAATTGCATGTGTAAACAGCCCCTAAGTTCGTATTGGAAGAGAAATTATTATGTCGACAAAATTTCTGTCAATTTGAGTTTTTGAGTGTACGAAAAAGTAAAGAAACAGAAATTGTGTAAGTTCGTACAACTTCGCATAAACGCATTCACCCATTTTTGTGTAAAGAAACATACCTATTGTGAAGTTTGAGTTGTTTGTACAAAGTTTCATTTGGTTTGTAGAATGTTTCATTTAAAGTGGTAATGCTATATAAAAGATAATTGCTAATTGTATCATGATTTAGTTTAACGTGAAAGTTACGTTACGTTACGTACGACGCTGTCTTGTGCTCCGCAGTGAATCGATCTGACTCAACCTTCAAATGTATACTTCTTCTTCTCTTTTATTTTGCTGTCAAAATAAAAACAAAACAAAAAACATAAACAAACGTGTAAAATAGTAAAAGGTAAAAAATAAATTTTTTTTATATACGCGAAAATTTAAGTGAATTTCATGCAATAATTTTAAATAAAAATAAACAATAACAATGCTCTGTAGATTGTGCTTAATTGAATCAACAGAACTATTTAATATATTTGAAGATGACGGAGCACGCTTTAAAATTGCTGATATTATAAGCCAACATTTCTGGTTTGTGCCGAAAAAAGATGATCATTTATCAAATATATGTTGCACTTGTTGGTTAAAAGTTGACAGTTTTCATCAGTTTTATTGTTTTATACAAGATGCACAGAAAAATTTGTCTGAAATTTCACTTACAGACCGAGAATCATTACCAGAAGCTACTAGGGATCACATAAAAAATGAAAACGATGATAATGATGAACTGAAATACATTACTGCAGTCAGTGAATATACGAAAACGATACAGAACAATTTTGAAACTGACGATATAATAATAAAATCGGAAAATTGTGATAATGCTGAATTAAGGCACGATAAAATCGAAAAAGTTGAAGATCCTAAAGATATTGATAATACCAACCAAATTAATGATACAGATTCGAAAATTGTGTCAACAACTTATAGTAATGATAATAATTTGAATACATCCTGTAAAAATAAAAGATCATCACCCAAAACAAGATCAAAAACTAGTGATAAAAAGCGACAATGTAATGCAAGTGATAATGAAGAAGATCTACCATTAACGTATTTTAGACAGAATAGACCAAAACGAAATAAGAATGAAAAGTCTAAATCTGAACATCTTGTAGAACATAAACCAAAACGATATAAGAAGAAGGAAAAATCTGAATATTTGGAAAAAAATAAAGAAAACGACGATATAATTGCAAAATATATAACATTAAGATGTGAAATATGCTATGAAGAATTAACAACATTTACACAAATTGTACAGCATTACAGAACTAAACATGATACAAAAGGGTATGTAGTTTGCTTTTGCTGTGGTAAGAAATTATACAAAAAGTATTTGTTATTGGATCACATTAATAAATATTTAAATCCTGAATATTTCAAATGTAATAAATGTGATAAAACATTTGCTGATAGAAAGGGTTTAAAAGGTCATATTTCAAGACATTACTCGGATAATTCAAAAACTTTTGAATGTGATAATTGTTCGAAAAAATTTATGAGTAAAATTCTCTTGTCACAGCATAAATTAATTCATATACCACCAGAAGAAAGGCAATTTTTATGCGATGATTGTGGAAAAGCGTTTGCAACAAACTATTTATTGATGGCACATCATCGTCATATACATAAAAATGAATCTGGAAAAATGTGTCACATTTGTGCAAAGGTAATTCATGGAAAATCTTTATTCGAAAAACATCAACTAGAACATGCTGGTATTGTTGAATCAGGAATACAATGTAATAAATGTGGTGCACGTTTAAAAAATAAATTCAGTCTAAAAAGGCATATGTATCTACTTCACAATGAATCATTAACTGCTCATAAAAAATGTGAAATATGTGAAAAATTATTTAAGACACAAGATGCATTAAGACATCATATAAAATATGTTCATGAATCAAAAGCAAAATATCAATGTGAAATATGTGATAAAGCATTTAAAGTAGAAAGATCATTAAAGGAACATATAGCAACACATACTGGTGAAATATTATATACATGTCCACATTGTCCAAAAACATTTAACAGTAATGCAAATATGCATTCGCATCGAAAGAAAAAGCATAGAAAAGAATGGGAGGAAACGAGAAAAGATCATTGTGTACGTGTACTGCCAGCACCACATGCAAATGGAGTAACAACAGATCTTATATCTAAAGATAATAAAAATGTTTCAAATGAAACAAACGTCGATAGTAAAAAACAAAATTTCAATTCATTGGTATTAGATTAAAGAGAGTCTGAAAAATAAATCTTTTGAAAATCCTTCATGTGTCTTGCAATCATTGTCAAAACTTAAACTTACGTTAAATAAAAATCAATAATTTTCAAGTTAAATTGTACATATTTGTATCATTCAATTATTACCATTACCACACTTAAAGACTGTTTAATTGGTATCTTTGATTTTTCCAATAAATTTTCTTCGGTATCACATCTAGCTTCTTTTTTAGAATGTTCATATCAAGTTCAGCCTTAGCGGGGAACCTTCCCAATTGATGCCGCTAGATTTTGAAACGAGACCTTCCGATAATGATATTTTAGAATGTCCTCTTTAACGTGGTATATGTCTCTATTGGAGCAAATTAATCTTAAGGACGCAAACTACTTTAAAAATGTTTGGTACAAAATGGCGTGTTTTACTAAAACCGTCATTTCTCTAGAATAGGATAACGGGATCGGATTATTTAATATACCATTTGAAAGAGAACTTCCTGCTCTATTTGTTACAGTTTATTTCACTTTGATTAGATTAGCGGTTCTCGAGATATAAGGACTCAAAATTTCTTGTTTTTTAAAAATCACTTTTTCAACTTTTTTTGATAACGGTATAACTTCAAAACTTGAAGGATGACACATGTTTTATTATATCATTTGAAAGGTTCTCTTGTCTTCTTTCCAATGATATCACATTTCTATATGGAAACTTTATAAATAAAAAAAATAAATGCACAAATATACAAAAAAATGCGAAAAAATACACATTTAGTCAAATAATCAGTAGCTTCAACCTTCAACGCTTTAACTCCAACCATATAATGTTTGAAAGTTATGATTTATGAAATATGGAATGGACGTGTTTTATTTTACAAGATCACAAGATGTATAATAAAAAAAAAATATATATGTATAGGGTGTTCTGCGTAAACGCATGACAATAAGTTTAGCACGATATTTTTCAGAGCATTTAATAAAATTATGCTGCAAAAAATTAAATGTACTTTACTTTTGACGCTAAAGAGCGTTGAAAATTTTGATTTTTGTACAGGGCCTTATAAAACAAAATCTTGTGTAACTTTTTGTTATATCCTACGGATCGTAATTTCGTGTTTCAGCTAATGATAGAAAACAAAATCATCTTTCTTTAGATATACTACAAATTATAACATGTAATTGAGAATTCGGTTCTAAACAAAAAGAACCTAAACTAAAAACGCAGTATGTAACATAATAATAGTTACTTAGATCTGCGATAAATATATTTGAAATTTTGTGTAAAAATTGAGTTACTGAAAAAAAAATGCATCACAGAAAAAAATGTCTCTTTACTAATAAGTTGAAAAACAAAAATGTCCTTTTTCAGAAAACAAAACACGATAGCGATAACGTGACCCGTTAATGCGTAATTAAAGATCAAAGATGTGCACAAAAGATCAAAAATGTGACCACAGAAACTTGCACAGTATACATTTTTTGTGTTTTGTTCATTTTTGCTTAGTTCCTTTTTGTCATTATTACAATTATCTTTAAAATACAAAATTATTAATTAATTTTGAAATAAAACATCTGAATTTTTATGAATTAAAAATTCGTTATTTCACGATCTTAACTGAACCGCGAAATCACACAGGAGCACTTATTAATTAATTTTTAACAATAAAGATAAACTATGAGTAAGTAGTCAACCAATATAAAAACTGGGTTGACCGGCAATCATTATTTATTTTTATAGGAGAATTTGCAAGTAAATTTGTAAAAATTATCACATAAATTGATTTTGAAAGCTAGCAACGGAAATTTAGAAAAAGTTAAAAATAATTTTAATAAACAGAATTAAATTAATTAAAGGCAAAGGATTTTGTGAATTGTTAAATTTAAGGGAATGCGGAAGTTAGTGTCAAAACCGAACCGTCTGATTATATGACTTGTGCACAATTTTAACGTGATTTCGAACATAATAATTTTTACGAAATCACTTTATAATGTAATTTTGGAAATCATCCCTGTTTGTGTGGAAAATTACGTAATTTTGTATTTGTGATTTCAACAAAATTATGATAATACGTGATTTTTTATCGATATAAATGAGTGGTTATTCTGAAAATGTAAAATATCGGGTATGAAAAACCTGAAATGAGTCTGAATCCTGCGTATGTTTTAAAATTATTTTGATTCATTCAACATTGGATTTTAAAATTATTTGTTCGTGAGCCTTAAAGTTACACTTAATGAAGAAAGAGTCTTGAGATTTGAGTTTTGTATTTATGTATTTGGTTTGGGCCTTTAAACTAACAACACTTAATTTTTATTTATTAATCAAATTCCAACTTATTTACAAAAAAATAAATCAAGATTATATTATAATCTATTTTTTCCGAATAAAACACAATTTAAAATTTCTTCACTTTATTTTATAAATTTTCTTACAATCTCCGTTTTTTGTTTTTACTTTATTCGACGGCAGGTAGTAGAGGACTGACTGTTAATAATTCTTCTCATTATATTTTGGGTAGCATATTGTGTTGTGATACAAAAAGTAGGTAATGTAATAATGATAAAATTATGACAATAGTTAAACAAACAGCTAATATACATACATACATACTATATATTTATAACTATATATACATGACTACTATACATAAAATTTCTTACAATATTCAATTCAGTTTCTTTTTTTAATTGAAAAACTAAAAATATTACAAAATTCAATGGGACAAAAGTATTGGTACATTTAATGAATCTTCTTCAAAAATATTGATGGAGAACATTCTATTAATATTCTAGTATCTAGTAGAGCATCCCTTCGTTTTAGTAACCTCTCTTAATCAATTTTATATTGAGCGGACCAATTTTTGTTTGTCGCTGCAGCATCTATTTTAGTCCATTCAGAACTTATCGTTTGATTCAATTTATTTCAAGCGTCTGTTAATGTGTCTGTAGTCCAAAAGTTAAATTTTCACGCATTTTTTTTTTCTAATGCACTCCAGAGATGTTCGATAGGATTCACATATCTGGTGATTGTGGAGGTGTACGCAATTGGTGACACCTTACCGAAGATATGTAATGGTATCGTCTGTGTATAGAGCCTTGAACTTATTTCTTGATTCATTTCAATTTTAAATGGGAAATCGTAAAGAAAGATGTTAAATAATATTGGACATATGCATAGTACCGAACCTTGAGGCACTCCGGATTTTACAGGAATACTCAATTCCCAAGGATTTCCCTCCTATTGAGTCATTTAAGAAACTATATTTCCAGAAAGTATTATTATTCTAGGACATTTAATTTTTTTCTAATTTATATAAGAGACCATTTCTCCAAACCCTGTCGAACGCTTCCTATCTAAATCCAAATCTAAGGCCACAGTAAAGTTTCTGGTTTTTAGTCCTTCTGTAATAGAATCTGTGAGAAATAACAGAGCATTCTTTGTTGAATGAGAATTTTTGAAACAAAACTGATTGCTTGGAACTAAGTATATATTTTTCTCTTCACAAAATAAATCCAGTTCGTGTCTAATAAATCCTTCAATTAATTTGCCTAAATTTAAAAGTAAAGAAATTGGCTTATGGTCCTCTATTGTAAATGTGAGCATTAATCGTCATCATCATCAAATTGTTGATATCAAATTGTGAATATTATTATTATTCTCACAGGATAAAAATTTTATTAATGTACATAATATGAAATTTGTATAGCAATCAATATCCCGTACGTACGTATACCCAAGTACATATTTTACATATTGTATTTCTTATAGTATTCCTTGTGTACTCTACAAATAGAATAGAAGAATGTAAAATGATAACAGAAATATTTTTTGTTTGCCTTCATACAAACATATAGGTAAGTGTTTTATCCATGCAGTACATCGTACACGCTATAGAATAGATATTTATGTAAAACCACGTAAAACTGAATGAGTCCACGTTTGCGTGTTTTCGTTTGAGTGTTTTTAACGTACACAAATGATACAATAGGACTTTTGTGATACCATCTGTGTACGAGTACATCATATAAGTAGTACCGTAGTACGAATATGTATGCATATACATAAGTATGTATGTAGTACCACGTAGTTTTAAAATCTGTAAATACATACTTAAGTTGTTTGCTCTGGACATAGTACATACGCTCGTACTGTATACTGTTCTCATATTAGAGATTAAATTTCGTATATAAAATCAGAATAGAATTACAGAAAAACAAGAATAAGTAAAAAAATAATAAAAAAAAAAACAAATTGAAGAAGATATAAAAAATTTTGTTGTTTGTTTTTTCATAGTGAATTCCTTTGTATTCGTTAAAAAAATTTTTTTTTAAAATGAAATGAAAATAGAAATCAATCGAATGAAACACTTAAAAGATCCATCCCATACTTTTACAATTGAATGCTATCTCTATATTATAAAAGGAAGCAAAAAAAAAAAAAAATCGTAAATATTTATTGAAAACTTTGAGAATGTTATTAAATATCTCAGTCTTAGCACATGTACACAAGTTATATTTTACTTGATTGAGAAAAATTTTATTCGAAAATAGAATGTTATCTTTTTTATTTTTATTTTTAAAATTAAGAAATGTATACAGTTTAAAAGAATTTTTATACACAATTTATAAAATTCTTTAGGATGACGATGACCTATTTCTTATCTAACTTTATAAAAGAGAAGTAGGGAAAATAGTAATTTGGGAAATTTTCAATTCGGTAAAATTTTGTAGACAATTTATGAGATTTGCTACAACGGCCTGTTTCATACCAATACCTAATTTTTTGAAGGAGAAAGGGGAAAAAGTAATTTGGGAAATTTTCAATTGGGTAAAATTTTGTAGACAATTTGTAGGATTTTTTAGGATGTTCCGTTTTTCATTATGTAATTATTTTTTTTTTTGGAGAAGAAGTAGGGGAAAAATAATTTGGAAAATTTTATGTGGATACTATCGTAAAAATATACATAAATGTATATGCAATAATTACCCCATGCGAATTCTACGATTTTTTAAATTATGATGACCCGTTCCATATTCAATTTTTGAAGGAGAAAAAAGAGAAAAGCAGTTTTGGGAAATTTCAGGTGTAAAATATTACAATTTAAATTTATATGGGATATAAACATGTTGCATACAGGCATATACTCCATGTAAATTTGTTATATCTGATAAAAATTCTTTTACATACATACAGTACAGAATTGTATCCGTTGAAAGGAATACACGCCAATAAGATGTACACAGTTTGATTGAAAATGTTCCACGTATACACAGACACACACTTAAATAATAACAAAAAAACAATAAAAAAAAATTAAAAGATAAATTAAGAAAAATTCAATTCAGTAGTTAAAGTACTCAACGAAAAAAAAAAATTGTAAAATTTACATATTACACATAATACTCCTTGACACATGATTGTAAACTACTTTTTCTTCAGACAAAAAACACTGGAAACCAAAAAAATATTTTTATTGAATTTGGTTAATTGACCAGATGCTTCGATATACACGTTCTATTTTTTTTTTTAAGAATTCCATTATACTAAGAGGTTTTAAAGTTAAAGTTTGAAATTTATATAAAAAAAAAATTTTAAGTACGACACCTGATTTTGAACATTATTTGAAATATATTTTTGGAAAAATTATGTTAAACCGGTTAAACTGTTCTAGGAACTTATTTTACTTTGTTTAAAAAGAATTAATTTTCATTCGTAAAATTTCATATAGGTAATATGTATAGGTAATGATATCCTTCTGAAATATGAAGTCGAGACGGTTGAATAATTTTGTTTTTATTTTTTTTTTCATAATACATATTTCAAACAATTTTTAAAGATTTTTTTTTTTGCTTATGCTTTAACTTTAAGACTTCTTAAAATAATGGAATCCTAAAAAAAAAAAATTAGGACATGTATATCAAAGTATGTATTTGGTCAATTAACCAAATTCAATAAAAATTTTTGATTACTGGTTTTTTTTTTTCTTCCGAAATGTTTACAATCATGTGTCGAAGAATATAAAATGTATTTACGAGGATGAATGAGTGTATAGTGGTATACACATAACACACAAAAATAGGTTATATCGTTATTATTTATCTACAAAAAAGGAACGGAAGTAAAATGACTGAGTTTCAAAAAAAAAAAAAAAAATTTTTTTTTAAATAATGAAGAGAAATGAAATAAATAATGATAAATATTAAAAAAAATATATATAATGTATCTATGTAAGTAATAAAAAACAAAACACATACATATATACTATGTGTGTACATGTACGAAATAAAAATAAACAAAACGAAATATATATATATAAGTAAATTGACATGAACGAACAAATGAAAATGAAAATTGCCAAAGGACATAGGTCAATATTAGGAAGCACCGTACATTACATACATATACCACATTCCTTGTAATGAAATAAATATATAGTAGTAAGCATACTTTGCGCACACATATGATGTATGTTTTCATGTTTCATTCATATGTGATAGTGGTGATAGTCATCTCTTTGCAACGTACAATATGACTTTTTACATCCGTTACATCAACAATGAAAAAGTAAAAAAAAAATTTTTTTTTATTACAACATCCTATAAAAAAAAAGGATTTACGTGAGTTACTCCTTTTATGTTGTGCAGTTATTGGTTTCATTAGGTTTTTTCTTTTTTATTACTCTCCTTATCGTTTATGTACATAAGTATATGTACTTCCCATTTTTTTTTTTTTGTTTTTTTTTTTTTTTGGTAAATGTATACATACATATCTAAATTACATTTTTTCGATATCATATTATGTTACAACAGAACACAGAGTACAATAATAATATTAAATATCATGTATCCATATATACACCCGCAGTCATAAAAACTGCATCACCTAAAATATTAATGTCATCATTTGGCACGTAAAGTATAAAAGGATTAATTCGCAGTGCTTCAATCTTCGTCAAATCGTTTCCACAATAATTTTTGGAATATTATACTTTTCTGTTTCTCTCGTCAATTCTATCGTCGTTTTATAATGATTGATTACGATTAATTTTTGCTACTAATTGACGGGTAGATAACCACCTAACATCAAGATGTGCTAGGTTGTGCCAATATGTATGTACTATATATATGCTATGACACTGATGCCAGATTTCATCACATCTAATTATCTTCCTGCTAACTTTAGCGGAAAGATAGCAAAGAGATTTACATTTCTTCACCTCTGTTTAGTACTTAGCTGCCACCTATGTAACTTTAGTTGGTAGACAAAGCTTTGATTATATATTTAGTTGTAACCCAATTCGATACTACCGTCGGGTAGCCATCGAATTGGAAAACCTTCAAATAACTAAACCTAACATTAAATTTCACATTAAAAATTTCGAGTCTCGATTCAAAACTTTCGATTTTAGGTTTGATCATAAGCCAGTTAGCTAACACAGTTATAGTTAGAGAGAAGTTTGTATAAAGAAAACCAAATTCGTTGCTAGCTGTCACTGCTGTCAGCTAAACTCTGGTGACACCCAGCTAGGAGAGAGTATGAAGAAATCGTCCATTATGTTGTGTATAACATTTTCAATTAATCACTCTATTTTCACTCTTATCTAGCTTACTTGTGGTGCTTAATAACACAAATAAATGTGGCTGAAATGCATCTTTTTTTTTTGTGAATTTATTTCATTATGTCCACATGCACCGAAACATTTCTTGGATCCCAAACATTTTTAATTTCATATTTTATGAGCTACGATGATGCAGTTTTTGAGACCATGAGTTTAAATATAGACTTTTATACTTTTTTTTTCTGTTTTGATTTTTTAGTTTAATGGAATTTCTTAGAATTTATTAAATTTTTTTTCTTATAAAATGCCATCGAATATGTCAAAGATACGACATCATCAATCTTTATTATAGTTCGCTACAATCATAATTCATGTTATTGTTATTGGAAACAATTTTGTATAATGACTTTCTTTCAAGAGTTTGGTTCATTTGGTTCAACATCATACTAAAACTACATACATGTATGTTTATGTATATACGTACCCTCTAATGTTATGTATTTATAAGTATACTTGAGTCTACATGTAGTTGAATAGCTAGTCAATAATAATAACTAATAATAATATTTAATAATTTCATATTTACTGAAAGTTATTTGTTGTATAATTATATAACCACCAATCTATACTATAATTATGTGAATACACATAGATATGTAGGTACATAGAATTTGATAGAATGTATATGTTAAGCATACATACACATTTACGAAATACATATTTAATATAATTTTATTTATACGTGTATGCATATTCTACATCAAGTACATTGTATGAATATTCCAATCATAAAATTGATACACTCGTAATTAGATTTATGATCATTAAGTAAATAAAGTCCATTCTATCGTACTAAACTGCTATATATTGTGTATAAAGGGTGTTTTTCGAGGTTGTTTTGTACTTTGAAATGTATAATGTAACATGTGAAGATCATGTTATGGTCATGGTATGGTATTGATTTCATTTAAAACATAATTGTATGCTATTTAGTGCATTTTATTAGTGTTTATATTTGATTTTTGCAACATATGGGCATCGAGGCTGACTGAAATGAAGCGCAATATTGAAGCCCAATTTCCGGCTACTATTCCCATTTGCCGAGGACGTAAGTATATCAACAATAACACCGCCTCCAAGTATCCCAAATTCTGAAATTTATCAGAACAGATTTGTGACTTCGCACATATCCCCACAAAAAATAACCAAGAGGTATAGTATCATGCGATTGTGTAGGGTAATACACAGGACCATTTGAGGAGCAACTTTTCAAAAAGCATTATGTCCACCAAACTAAAGTTTTTCAGCAGTTGACGTAAACCTATATCATTTAAAATGCATTAGCAAATCTTTAGGTTTTTCTTTTGTCGAAGGATACAAGTAAATTAAATAGGACATCTTACTTAAATCGTTTTATTTGCGCAAATCAGTTTATAAAAGCAAAAAGGTTTTGGACTTTGTCCCGATATATGGACATTATGCGATTTGAAATGTTGCTCCTCATTTCGTAAAATTATTCGCTCATTAAATGTTTCCTTTAATAAATTGAATGTGTCACACACAGTGTGGAGTGTTTCACCGTGTCTTGTTGAAACAAGAGTTAAGTATTCAAGGATCTATAATACTCCACATTCAACACAACATTTTGATCGATCACTAAAGAAATATGGGACCATCAGTACTTTTTTGTGAGTGTAACAGAATCTCAATTTTCTCAATTTAGTTATAGCTTCTGAATTTGCTTCACTCAATATCCGACAAATTTGGTTATTGATGACGTGTAGCCTTTCAACCAAAAATGAGTCTCATCACTAAATAAAATTTATACCGTAAAATTGACGTAGCACATGATACGTTTTGTAAACTGAACCGTGATTTTCAAATTAAATTTGCACGTTTGTAAGTGCTGTTCTGGTTTAAGACTGCAAGTATATGGTGAAATGTCAATACATACACTGAGGCTGAGCAGTGAACACTAATTTTATTATTCAATTTATCAAATTATAAACAAGGCTAAAAAAAATAAACACCCTTTACAAAAAAGAAACTGAATTTTATGTTTCATAAGCTTCTTAAATTTATTATATAATATCATTTATGTATACTATTGCCATTATCGTTTATCACATAATAGACGAAAAAGTCGAAAAAGTATGCATGTATGCATGCATCTATAATATTTAGGAATATTACACAAATATTTTCTTATTTTTTAATAAAAGAGAAGAAAAATCGTATATTTATGATAATACACGATAATACGTTCAAAAATAAATGCTGACAATTCACAATTACTATACATGTAGTACATTACATACATATACTGCTTGCATATTATTAAGAATATAAGAAAATCTTACTTTTAAATTAAAACAACAAATGAAGGATAACGGATATAATGCTCGTATAGTATATATTTAATAAAATTTGGATTTAAAATCATTTCCTTTAAAGTACATGACCTTGAATTATAATCCGATTTAAATTATGAAGGTTATTTTCTAAATCTTTTTTTTATAAGTAAAATCAACATTTTTCCCCAAAATAAATAAGTACATACGAGTATATTGAAAAAATCATTTCAAAAATTTAAGGGTAGTTAAACTGTTTTTAGGTCACATACGAGTAAATACACATATACTTAATATCAAAAATAAATTTAGCACAAAAATTTAAAAAAAATCTATAGAATATCAGAGGTTCCCAAAGTGTGAGTCATGAGGCATTTCGAGGTGGGTTGCCAAAAATTTTATTTTCCAGGTAATTGTGATTGGTTCGTCTCGTCTGCATTATTACAAAATCTAGTAATAATATCACAAAAAAAAAAATTTATGTCATAAGTTTGATTTGATATAAATTTGAGATATATATATGATAGAACTTGATACAAGCAAGCCAATATTCAATGATCTCGTCGATCTGATAGCGCAGGCAGGTATCCACCCACAGTCATCGTTTGAAAACGTGTAGGTACTCAAAATGCTAAACAATTTTGGTGTTGAAGTTGTACTCATATAAAGACTTTCATTAAGCTTCGTGAAGAAGTTGCAATATTTTTAAATGAATACAAGCACAGGATACAAGCAAGATAATAAATACACCACAGTTTTGCGTGATGCAAAATATGTGCTGATATATTTTTCAAGTTAAACGAACTAAATACACAGTTAAAAGGAGTGAAGTAAGATGATATATTTGCAGTTCATAACTCATGGATCTTGAACAATTAAAAGACAAATTTTTAATTTTATATTAACGAAGAAATGGAAAAATTCTAATAAATTGTACATGGCCGGGTTATACATCTATTTTTAAATAATTTGCTTACTGACAGATCGTCGGAATCAAGAGAAGAATTAATTGATTTTGTCTGCAAATGCACTAAATACTTGTATTGAACAGTTACACTAAGCAACTATTGAACATTTCAGTTGTCTATATTCTATATTTATTGAACAATTGTACTGAATTGAATACTTGTATTAAGCAACTATTTAAAAACTTGTATCGACAGTTACACATAAAAATTGTATGGGCAGTTAGCAATTATATAGAACATTTGTGTCATCATCATCATCATAATTAATGGTGCTGTGAACCATATCGAGTCTTAGTCTCTGTACTATCTTAGTACTGTGTCTTATGCATCTTTACATTGTGGAACACTTGTGTAAACATTAGGGATTAGGCGCTTTCGATTTGGCAATTTCAAGTACTTGCGAGTACTAAAATGTGTCTAGGATAAATTGTTAAAACGAACGACACAACAAAAATTATTCGTAACTACTTATTGTATCTAGTTGAAAAATTTTTCATGAGTAGCTGCGAGTAGATTATTTATCACAGACAGTTACCTTTTATACTCGCAAGTACTTGAAATTGCCAAATCGAAGGCGCCTATTGTAAAATTTGTATTATTTTAAAACTTGAGTCATCAGTTGTGGTTATACATATAACAATTGTATGAATTATTTACATTCATCGCTTGTATGAATGCCTGGCCTTCTCCTCTATTAGAATACGTATTTTCGGCACTGATCTCATTTGACCCGAACAAATTGGGCCTGAAAGTCGAGTGGAACTCCTTCGTTACCTAAGAGCAACGAAGAAGTTTGACTAGACGGAACTTCGAGTACAATGGACAGCATTATGTCTGAGTGCTCTGGTTTCATACCTACCCCCTAACAAACAACAACAACAACAACAACATCGCTTGTATAAACATTCATAATGAACTTATGTAAATATTCAAAAAAATTCAATAATTTCCGTTACTTTTAAAACAGTATATAGCACCAACATTTTTCACTTCTTCACCACATTCCACCAATCGGTAGTGATCGAGTACACACCGTGTTAAGAATTGCAGTCCACACTATATTTTCAGTCGTTTCAATCAGTTGGTCAGAATCAGAACTACACATCAAGAACTGTATCTTAAATTATATAAGTCACAGAATTATTTATCGTACATATTTATAAATTAAGAATAGTTTTGTTTAAATAAAGTTAGTGAATTTGTTTTTATTTTTCAAGAAAGATGCAATATTGAAAATTAATTTTAATCGTGAAAAACTATTAAAATGTTGGTTGTCGGTATATAGAAAATGCGCATCCTATACATTATACAGTGCAGTTTTGAAATTACTTCCCCTCATTAATAGCTCATTATGTACATATATAGATGCAAGTTTGTATTTTTGGCCATGATAGCCATGAAAAACAAGTATAAAAATATAAATAACAACTGGGTAACTCTCTTCGTTTTATTTTAAACTGACAAACATAAAAGTAGATGTCGAAGTTATTATCGTTAATAATGGAAAGTAAGCGCATCCTGGTAATGCATCCTATCATCAATACATTGATTAAAAATACAAAAAAATTTAATTCTTGTTTTAACTTTTAATTTAAAGTTATTAACATTTTTGTGGAGTCGAAACAATGGAAAATTGGAAAAAAATTTTCGTTTAAATGTTGATCGCAGACATTTTTTTCCAATTTTGTATACGCTTTAGACTCCATAAAAATGTTAATAATTTTTGAAAGACTAAAGATATTAACATGATTCTTTTTTTATTTGAAAGATATCTTAAGTTTGAGTTTTTGTTTTGAAAAAATTATATCCTTATTACTACAAATTTTTAAGGACGAAGATTAAAAATGTAAATTTTTGACCAAAATTTTTCAAAATTTTAAGTTTGAACGTTCATATCTGCTACATTTGGCAACAGATCGGGACACATATAAAACACTGTTGGAAAACTCATAATGCATACTTTTTATCAAAACCTTACTTGTCCTCCCATCGTATTTTGAACAGAAGTTATAACGTTTTATTTGAGCTCACCTCCCTGATTTAACGAAAAAGTTCCAACCCTTAAAAAGGGGATGAAGGAGGAATTTTACGAAAAAATGCCTAATTGTAAGCGATTGGTATATGATGGAATATTTTATTACGAATCACGTTATTGCAAATACAAAAAAATGTCTAAAGAAAGAAAGTTTTTTTAAAGATTTTGACAGAAATTCGACACAATTTATGCAAGAAAATCAGTTTTTAAACTCATTAAAAAAACACTGAGATCATATAAAACAATTCATTCTAACTTAAGATGATATGGTGAAAATCTGTAAAGTTGCTGGATAATGTACTGGTACTGTCATATTGCCATAAGATCAGTCATGATTCATGAATATTCTTTTAAATAAAAAATTAAATTCCATTACTGATTGTTGATAATTATGTATTTGTTTTATTTCATTTTTCAGAATGAATATATAGTCGACTCTCGATAAATTGAAATCCAGGGGAGAAAAAGTTTAAATTACCGAAAGTTCAAAATAATAAGAGAGTTCAAATAACCAAGAGGGAGAGAGAAAAAATTTAAATAAACAACAGTTTGATTAAAATTCGTGATTTCTATTCGCACTTAAGACACTTCCGATGACGCGATCTTTGTTTTTCAAAATCAACGGCAATGTTGATGGTGTAATGCCGAAATGCTTGGCGACATATATTTTTAATTGCCCATCCTCCACAGCTTGAATCAGATGCTTTATTCACTTATGGAAAAACATTTGTTCTTTCTTGAAATCATTTTGATTTAAAAATTAAAAGCACAAGTCAAATATCAACATAACACCTTTGAAAGAAAACGATACTGTGAATTCACTTACAGCCATCGTACAATTCCAGCGACAATTACAGCGTATAGCCGAAAGTTCGGACAATTCGGGCGACAACCACAGAGTAACATAACATGAATTTTACATTTTTGCTTCTTGCGAATAGATTACTACTCTGCTGCAAATTCCAGATCGTGAATGGCTCGTTGTCGCTGAAAATAGAATAGAATATATTTGGGCGACAGTGACAGTGTAAAGTTCAACGATGAAAAGTCCCATTTAATTGCAATGTACGCTGTAGTTGTCCCTGGAATTGTGCGATGGCTGTTACTCATCCATATAAACAAATGACAGTTACGACAGGTTTGTGCATAAAAACAACAAATCACATACTTCAAATTTTAAAGATTAAAGAAACCCATCTTCAAATTATATAGAATGCCGGTGAGCTAGACTTTATTCCTACAAATTCAAATTACCGAGGGGACAAAATCACATAAAATTTTTTCAATTTTATTTATCGAGTATTTTTCAGGGGACGGGGAAAACACTTCAAATTATCGAGAGATTCAAATTAACGAGTTTCAAATTATCGAAAGTCGACTGTACATATAGGTACAACCATCATAAACACAAACAGCAAATAAAATCTAAAATAAAAAACTTTTACTTTTCATATGTAAATGTATTTAATATATTTTTTTTTTTATTTTTATTATTGATCAAATCCATTATTTCATACATAATTTTAACTTTTTAAATTTTACGATTTGAGCTTTTCAGCTAAATACATACATTATTATGTAGTATTTTTATTTATTATTTTTTTTTTGTTTTTTTTATTTTTCAATTTTTCATTCCTTCAATTTTGTTTGTTTATTTTTTTTTTTTTTATTTCATTCAACATTTATTCTTCTTACATACGCTACACATTTAAAATTTATACTAAATACTACTGCAACTACTACAAAAAAATTGTTGTTTTTATTGTTATTTCTTTTTTTTTTTTAATTTTAATTAATTTTTAATATTTTTGTTTTTTTTTTTTTTGTTTTTTCATTAATATTACACATGTAAGTATGTTTGCATATAAAATTTTTGTATTCATAAACATAAGAATTCATATCATTTTTTATACTCTGATTTTTTCTTTTCTTGTTTTCCTTTTTGCTTTCATTGAAATTGGAATTTAAAAAAAATTTATATTTAATAATAATATTAATTTATCTTTTTGTTTCACTCATATTTCTTGTTTTTATTTTTTATTTATTTTTTTTTTTTTTTGCATGTTGCATTTTTGTTTTACATCATTTCATGATTTATATTTTACACATAATGTATGTATGTACTTATATTATAAAATTAACAAATTACATATTTATATAAAAATAAATAAAAAAAAAAAGAAAATAATATTTTTTTTAAAAAAAAAAAATGATAATCACATAAATTGTATAATATTAATAATTAAAAAAATATATTGCATATTACATAATTTAAAAAATAATAAATTTTTTTTTAATAGATACATATATGTATATAACTCGTACATAACTATATATAAATTAATTTTTAATTAAGAAATCATTTTCTTTTTAATCTACACATTAATGTACGTTGCTTGTTAAACAAACATTAAATTACACACACACACACACACATACAATTTCAAATTAATTTTACATAATAAATTAATACATTTATATATAAATTATAACCATCACCACAAACAATAAAAATTACAATAATGTTAAAAATTAACTGTAATACCTACATATATACTGTAAATATGTATACGATGTAATAAAAAATGAAAAAAAAAAAATCAAAATAAATGTATCCACGTAAAATCAGCTACCAAATACATAACATAGATATATCTTCCAGAACAGAACAAACAAATAATGTCTTTACCTCACCACAACATTCAATAGAAATTTCATTCATTTTCGTATTTTATGGGAGAGATACGATTGACTGCATGTTAAAATCTTTATAATAACGAAATATCTGGCTTTATAAAATCTCGCAATTTCAAAATCTCTCATTTTCAAAATATCGCATCTTCAAAATCTCTCATTTACAACATCTCGCATTTATAAAATGAAATATTGTAAGAGCTCCATTTGTGTGTTTATAGTTCACAAAAAATAAACAAAAAAATTTGCTTTTCGGTACTGATGTCGTTAGACCCGAACAAATTGGGCCTGAAAGTCGAGTGGAACTCCTTCGTTACCTGAGAGCAACGAAGAAGTTTGACTAGACGGATTCTAATAGAGCAGAAGGCCTGGCACTCACACAAGAAGTGTTCCGTGGTATCGTCCTCCTCTCCACAAGAAGCACACAGTGCATCAATGATGATTCCTATGGTAGCGAGTTGCTTTCCACAAGATTAGTATTATGCCCCTGTAAGAGCATTGACCATAGCTCTGCAGTATTTGCTTTCCTGTTTGAGTAGAAAAACCGCTAGAGCCCGGTTTGACTTTTTGATAAAGCGCTTGGTTTGTCTACATTTTGGGAGATTTTGCCATAGACTCTCATGCAGATTATCTGTGAGTGAATCTAAAGCATTTCTCACCACCGTCGTAGGTACACCGATTACTGGTTCAGGGCCTATGAAACGCATTTCGGCGTCTTCTTTAGCGATACTATCGGCTGCCTCATTGCCTTCAAAGCCCTGATGTCCTGATATCCAAATGAGATCCACGGAGTTATGTCTTGCAACATAATTCAACCTAGATCTGCATTCGAGAACAATTTTGGAGGAGGCGATTGGGCTGTTCAATGCTTTCAGAGCAGTTGCGTTTAATTACATACGCAATATATGTATGCCTTTTTCGAAAATGCAGTCAGATGTAACAATCATCCTTTGGATGCAGTTATCGATCGTATGCCATTAGTTGATTGTAGAATTGCATGTATAGTACAGACTACATGCGCTGATACACACTGTTTTGCGATCGTATGCAATTTTCATGCATTTTTGAACTTCTGACATTTGCATGTTTGCATTTACGAATATGTATTTGATTTCCGTCACTACTTGACGATCTGCGATTGCATTTTTGAAAAATGCCATAATTAATGTAATCACATACACATACTATATAACAAAACAATACTATAATATTGTACTATAATGCAGTGTGATGAAAATATAACTGAATTATTTTTTTTATTAAATTTATAATATTTATTGTAGAAAAAAAAATGTTTCTACTGGATTATTTATGCAAGATTTTGTAAGATTTTGAAAATATGAAATTTTGTTTGCGAGATTTTAAGAACAATATTTTAGATTGCGGTCAATCGTATCCAATTCGTATTTTTATTTAATTCAAAAAATATTCGTATTTGAATGAGTATAAATTTTGTAATTTGCGTCTCAATATACTTAAAATTACGATATTTATGAAGTTCTCTTACTCCTACAAAATATATAAAATTGATTAATTTACAAAATAATGTTCAAGTTCATAAATTTAATAAAGATGCATAATTCAATTTACACAAGTTTATTTCATACGCTGAATTATATATATATCGAAATCGATGCATTTTCAAATTCAGACCCTTACGCATTTAAGTAAATATTTATATTACTATAAATATATATAAATAAATCATCCACCATTACACATTTACATACATATATCTAACTTAAGTGGATATTTTTGAAGATTTTGTGCGCTTTTTTATTTTTTGATTTTATTCCAATTTTCTTCTTTTTTTTATATTTAATTTTTAATTACACTCATTACAAAAAGATTTTGATTTAAGTGATAACAATAAATAAATACATGATACAACCAATACTAATTTTTTATACTTTATCATTATTTTATTATTAATTTTATTCAATATTCAAAATAATCCTTATGCGTAAGTAGCATGAATTTTTGCTTTCATTTCATAATTATATTTATCTATTAAACATTAAATACAGAGAAGGTATTCACTTAATGCAGTAAAAGGTTCGTAAATCTATTAAACCTCGTAAAATACACGTTATTTACACGGTTTACTGAGTCTTTTACTCCATTAATGTCCAATTTCACAGTTAGTTTAAGTTTGAGCTTAATTAAACCCACATAAAAGGCTTCAACTATAGCTCAAGTCTATTGGATAAGCAGAGTTTAAGATTGTGATATCAAAACATTTCTTAAGCCAAAGTTTAAACCTTAACCAATGCTTAAACTTTCACTGTGGAATTGGGCATCATAAATGAATACCCTCAGATAGTATTTGAATTTAAATCTGTAAGACTTATTTTTACTTTTACGTCTTTTCACTAAACTACTTATGTATGTAACTGCTATAGCCAGTTTATGAACGCTAAACACAATCAAAACAGCTAAACATTCGGCATAACCAGAAATATGTGGGTGTAGGTAGAAAATCTGCCGCAGCCAAATTTAATAATACTTGTACTTTTCATACTTCATCAGGCGACAGTTAAATTTAAACATTGTTCAAACGCGAGCAATCAGCAGATTATCTGCAGGCTTGGATGTTTCTTCCGTCGTTGTGTCAGTCGTCATAAAATGTTAAGCGATATGCTGCTTGTATCAGATTTCTGTTGGCTGCTTTGATTGTGTTAGGCGCTCAATAATACCATAATACTCAGTATAACAACTCTAAATACCTAATAGCTTCGAATTCTCTCATTAAAAAAAGAAAGTAATTAAAAATAATTTTCGATATTAGAATCAACGAAAATCATGTCTACCATTAATGTGTTATATGCTTGAATAAAATAAAACTCAGTACAAGAAAACATAGAAATAAATTAATATAAATGTTAAAAACGATAATTAGGGTATTCATAAATTGTATCGTATAATTCAAATTATTGTAATTTCATACAAAATCATTACAAAATCTTTAAGAATACGATTATCTTATGAATATCCTATAAATGATAATATTAATAATAATAAATATAAATTTAATAAATAATACAGTATGTTTATATATTTTTTACTAAAAATTGGACGTAAAATAATGACTATACAGATGCTTAAAAATTTTTTCGAATTCAGTCTGAACAAAAACTAAAATAAAAAACAATGACATAGAACAGATTACATTATAACCCTTATAGGCTACGGCAATGCTTAAAATAATAACCGCTCTCATTTGTCATCTAATGACTCGAATTAATGTTTGTTAATAATCATTGACATTTATGGATTTATTTTGGGGCAGTACAAGTAAATTCGAATGAAGTTTCAGGAATCATCATTCAACGATGAATAAAAATTGATAAAATTGAAATTTATAGGAATGAAAAAAACTGACAATTGTGGATAGCAATTAAAATTAAATACAAAGGCAGGTAAAAGAGTGTTTTTGGGAAACTGACAAAAAATTAACAAAAATAATGAAATGAATTTATTGAATTTATCTGATTGATTATTGAGTTATATTTGTAATTATAATTCAGCTATTTTGCATTAGAGTAGATTTATCACACCTCCGCTCTCAGTTTTCCGCATTTCACCTTCCAGCGCAAATTTCAACAGATTTAGATTCAGGTTAGGTTTTATTTCTAATTTGACAAATATACCGATACGGTAATCTACTCTAATTTGTGAATACAATTTAAAAACTCAATATACTCTACTGAATCTATCCTAAACTGTAAATGACCTTTTATTTATATGAATGATTATTGGAAGAAAAATCATTGAAGTATTGCCATCCATCACAAGTTAATACTTTCGTTATTTTCTTTTCTTACTGATTTTCTTCTTCACTTTTTTCTTTAGACTACATATGCTTATCTATTGATTTATATTCGGATATTTTTATGAGAAAAACATTTCATATTTTTACATATGCAGCACATGCACTTCCTGTTTTCATTCGTGTGAATTATCATTCAGATATCTCCTGACACACAACACTCTAGGCTTTTTCGTTAATTCAGTTCCAAGTCAGATTTTATTTGCAGTTCGTTCGAAAACTATATGAATTGTATTCGCAACATATTCGTGTATTGTGGTGTTTGCTTCCATTTTTTTTTTTTTTTTTTTGTTCACCACTGAAAATTTCCATTTCACCATCTTCATTCATTGTTAAATAATAAAGTTCTTGAAACTTATAGCCCTATTCTGTTGAGTGTCAGTGACTAGTCATAAGTCATAAGTTATAACATAAGTCACAAGTTGTGACTTTTTGTATTCCGCAGTAAAAAGTCACAACATGCCAGAGTCACAAGTTGTGATCTGCTACTTCAGTCGTCACAAGAATAATTTTAAGGTTATGTGAAAAATTTAAAATATATCATTTTCCTTGAAAAAATTTGACGTTTCAAATTCACCACTAAGAGGTGAAATTTTTGTGATTTGTCTTGTGATTACTTATTCAGAATACGAAACAGCTGATTAGTCACAAGGAAAATCACAAGAAAACCAGTCACAATTTCGTTGTGACTTGTGATGGGTCACAATACCAGAATAGGGCTATTAATTCGAACTCACTTAAATGAAATTAGCAAGAAGACGTAATGATAATTTCAACTAGATTTGGTAGACGGCAAATAAATGATCATTCACAACGAATTAAGACCTTAATATGGTTAGCTGTCACAGTCACCGTCATAAAAACGGCGACGGTGGCGGCTAACCATATTCAGACCTTTATCATTAATTTAATGCCATGTATCTACTACATAAGGCTATTTAATTGTTTAAATTTTGTTATTCATATTCCAAATACAATTTTCAAATAAAATTTCTGATAGAGACGTATAGATTTTTTTTTTTTGACTTTTTACTACGTTTCATATATTTTCGTATAATTTATAAAATTACTGACTGGAAATTAACGATTAATTTTTACTATTCGTACTTATTTAATTTTTAATTATACTTTCATTCCCTCAGTAGTACCGATAACGTCAAGAGTCAAGATATAACGATGGATATAACTTGTACTTTCGTGAAAAATTAAATCTGTTTCTAGTTCTGTCAGTGATATTGACGTAATTATATAGTACTACTGAGTGTCAGGAATTCAGGAATTACACAGTTTAGAAGCGCAAATCACACAAATATTATAACAGGGCGGGCAGTACCATACGATTTTAATATTTTTATTTTTTTAGCGATTCTATACCTTACAAATAGTTTAGGATTTCTCTTTACATAATTCAAGAATTGCCATTCAAAATACATCAATCATACATACATATAAATATTTCATTTTTACGAATTTCTTCTTATATATTAAAAAAAAAAAATTTTTTTTAGTTATAAATATTTTTTAAATCGATTAAATAATAATAATAATACATAATACGTTTTTTTCTTTTACAAATAATAATAAGTAATAGTAGTATGTAGTGTAGTACATTATCATTCATTCATCTTATAATTAATTAGACTTTTTTCATTTAATTTATTTTATGTAATATATTTCTTTAACAACAAACAAATAAAAATTAATTTTTTTTTTAAACGAGAAATGTAAAAAACAAGACTAACAAACAAAAAAAAAATATTACAAAAATGTGTACAAAACAAAAAAAATAAATAAATAAAAAATAATGGAATGTTAATATAAATTGCAACATATTTATGTATTTAAATTTTTTTATGTTGCGGTTTTTTGTTCTTATTCTAATTTACAATATTTACTTAAAATCGATTTTAAAATAAAATATGTAATAATAATAATTATAAATATTTGGGGATATTTCCGAATCGCTAGCTTGTGATATCGTAACTGGATTTCGGTGACATATTCTTTACGATGTTCTCTTTAATGTGTAATATGTCCCCAGTTGTGGAATTTTTCAAAAAATTTACTGCCGTATATTGGAATTACTTATTATTTCGGGACAAAATATATTTCATTAGAAAGAGGAGACACAAAATTTCAAAAAATAAATATAATTTTTTTTCGTGAAACATAATAAATTTTTTTTGAAAATTTTTTAACGGAACTTTTCTCTCGAAAATCAAAATTCCGCAACTGGGAACATATTATACACTAGTGTGTGCCTGCGACTTCGTCCACATTGTCGTAGAGCTATAAAACGAACCACGATGTACAAAATAAGGAGAGCCCGAGCGAAGAAGCTCTTCGTAAAGCTTTTTGTTATTACGTCATTTCTATCGAGTTTGTAATTCAATTATCACGATCAAACACGATTATCAGTTCATTTAGAAGAATAGCTTTTAATATAAATATTTCATAGATTTTTTTTCAGACTTTCATCTGTTTAAACCAAATTTTTATTGTTTTAAATAATTAAATTTGAAAAAAAAGTAGCCTATTTTAAATGAGAGGGATTACCCTTTAAGATGAAAAAAAATCCATTAAGATTGGTTCAGCCGTTTTCGAGATTACTCCGGACAGACAGACAGACAGACAGACACACAGACAGACAGACGCACCAAATTTATTTATAAGATTAAAGAGCACATCGTTACGATATCACGAGCTAGCGATTCAGAAGTACAGCCTAAATATTTTATTTTATATTTTTATATATATAATGTATGTGTAATATTTATACATTGTATATATTTTTATGTTATAATATTCATTTTTATGGTTTTCCTAAAATTTAAATATCCTTTTATTTTTAACTTTTTTTTTTTACTTTTTCTATGTATATGTTATATCATATGTATTGTATATAATGTATGCACCGTTATTTCTTTTTAATTTCATTTTGTCCTAAATTTTAATTTTAATTTTTTTTTTTTTTATTTCTTAATTATTGATTAATTTATAATATTTAGTACATAATGTATGATAATTATATTTGGTGATCGTGATAGGAAAAAATTTTAGATAAAAAAATACTTTAAATTATGTATTATGTAACATATGCAAGAACATAACCTACATTACATTAGATAGTTTTAATGTTTTTATACCAGATTCAGATTCGTTCTGTGAAAAATCACTAAGTCCAATTTTGCTAAAAATGAGTTATACATTTATGCGAAAAGAATCTCTAATCTTCATATTTTTATCTGTGAAAACTCTCTAAGGCTTCCTATGTAAGACTTAGAATTTACTGAGTGTGTGAAAATACCTCTGTCCATTTTCAGTACATTTGTTAGCAGTAAAAACTTACATATGTGGACTTAGCAATTTTCAATTTTAGTTTGTGTGAAACAAATTAAAAATTTTGAGCAGTAGCGACATTTTTGCTGCATTCGAACGAAACAAATTCTCATTCCACGTTGCTGGCTACAGTCAATTAACATCTGTGTTTTAACAAAACCAAAAAAATGTTTCCTTTAAGAGTAAAGTACAAATTTATTGGCACCGCAATTTTTTCTGTGTAATTATTGATACTTTTCAATTTAAAAAATAATTAGATACTTGTAACAAATATATTTTCAATTTTTTTTAATGTTGTTAATCGTATTTTAGAGTCATCAAAACATATAAATCTGTCAATGAGTGATAGTTGTTTGTCATTTTGTTGGTCAAAAACATTGGAGACAGAATCAATTTGACTACATATGTATATGTTTTCAAAATCACATATTTCCTTTTCGAAAAGTCTGGTAAAAAGTGTCTTGAAATATATGTTTCTCTTCTGAAGCACATGGGGTCAATGCTCAAAAAATTATTTAAATTATCGAAAGAAAAAAAAATGGCATCTAATTTAACAAAATTAAATCGATCTGTGTGATCTGGGATTTATCGAACACACTAAGATTTCAGATTTAACTTGTGTTAGATTTCAGATCTACTATGTACTAACTTCAAACATGTACTGTTGCCACATGCTGAAGAGGAAATGCCTTTGAGATAGATGTTCCATAACATCATTCAAAAACACTCTTATAATACAGTCAACGTCTGGTTGCAATCGAACAAAATTCAATCTAATTTTAAAATTCTACATTGAAAATAGAGATTTTTAACATTAGTTGCTAAATTAATTTGTTTTGAATTGAATAAATGTTTTTCGAAAAATTTTGTCTCACAATACAAATTACTTTCATTAATTTTTAAAAATATTTCTTCAATTATCCAGAATGATATTCAATGACTTGTTCATTTTCTTCGAGTTTTTCAACATAATTTTTTAAATTGATATTTGATTGACGAAAATTTCTTTTCAACAAATTCTTCCAAGTCTTCATCCACTCTAATAAAGAAGCAGTTGAAAACTCATCTGTTTCAGTAGTTATTTCTAAATTGCCGTAGTCATTCAGTTTTAGTCTTTGAATTTTTTATTTTCATAATTTTCAGAATTTTTTACAGCACATTTCACCATTTTTTAATAATATAAATTTATATAAAATTTCAAATAAATATATGTACTATATTATTAATTGCAAATCTTTTTAATCATATAAACACATGTTTGTTTTGATTCATTTTCCAGATCGTTCATATGATTTTGTATGGCCATACGATATAATATTCGTAATTTCTCTTTTAAATGGCGCTTGCCAGTTTCAATTGATATTACCTATATAGAGTGTTCCAATTACCTTGGTCGGTGCCCATGTAATTCATTCATACATTAATATTACAATCGTTCATTTAGTTGAAAAATAAAAGGTAGTAAATTATCCAAAATTTTTTCCTTACCACCGCGTCGCGTCACACAATAATTTATTTCTATTTTTATTTTTTATTTCATTTTTCCTTTTTTTTTCGTAATTATTTTTTCAATACTCGTATAGTATGTGATTATGATGTATACATTGTATGTATGTTGTATAAGTAATGTAAATAATTTTCTTCTTTTTTTTACTGAATACATAATAATTATGAAGTTTCAGTTATATAAATTTTATGCTGTTCACACACTGCATCAGAACCCTTGTGATTTTCGTTTGTCAGAATTCTGATAGAAAATTGTCATCGAAGTTCATCTTCTTATATTTCAATTACAAAAAAATCATTAAAATGAACAAAAATCTTGTCTTGTTGAAAAATTCGTATTAAGTATTTCAGATTTAACTATCACAATAATTCATATGACCAAATCCCAGATTCATCAAAATCTGATCATTTAATGTTCGTCAGATTTCGCTAAATCCATTACAAGTCATGGGATCGTTCGCAAAATTTTCGACAGAATTCTGAAGAACGAAAATCGCGCAAATTCTGATGCAATCTGCGAACAACTTTACTATTTTTTTTTTCCAAATATTTAACTAGAAATACTTGTTGCATTTCAATTTATAATGTAATTAGATAGAACACATAATAATAATAATTAAGTAAATCGATTGTATTACGTTTTTCAAATAAACTCAAATAAATAACATACAGTGTTGGGGAAAAGTTTTGAAACGAACATAACTTTTCTGAAAAATCGATTTTCTGAATAATTGTAGCCATTTTGGTCGCTCATTTTTTGTTTGACAGTCATTTGTTTTACTCAATATCAGTGCTTTTGTAAAAATAAAAAAAAAATCGAATACCGTGTTACACTTCAGCGGATGCGGAGCGTCTCTTGTCTGTTTCTTAGCTTCAAGTCGGAAGACAGAAGTTAATCAAAATGAAGAGGTCATCATATACGTAGAAGCATATTTTGCAAAACAAGATGAAAACTATTACTTATTTAGAGCAATTAAAGGGATATGAGAGAATCATTAGAAAAAGTGTATAAACAATGTCATTAAGGAGACAATGTTGAGAAATAAAACATAATTTAAGCGTAAAAATAATTGTTTCTGTGTTAGGCCAGAAACTTTTCAGACGACCTTCCTATTTCATAATTTACTATTTATAGTTTTTGTTATTGTTGTAAGTTTAATTTTATTTTCTTTTGATTTTCTTAGCAAACTTTGTGAAAAATATTATTAATAAGGGGATTCATTTCATTTTTCAGTTTTCAAGTTTCGTAGTTCTGTTAAAATGAACGACCATATCAAATTTTTTCGTAGTTTACTTTTCTCGTAGTTGTTTTTATTTCATCTCTGTTATATTTATTTTCTAACATTTTAATTTCTATGCCCCACAGGCAACTATAATAACTGTCAAACATTAGCTACGAAACTTCGCAATTTTTTAAAACTTTCGTAGTTTGTAAATGTATGGAAATGAACTACGAAAAATGAAAATCTACGAAGATTACGAAGTTTACGACAAACTGAAACGTGAAATGAATCCCCTTAATAAAATAAAAATTATATTTACGTATTTACAAATAATTTCTCATATAATCGATTTTTAAGTAAAATTATGTTCGTTTCAAAACTTGCTTACAGCACCGTATGTTGTAATATTTAATTTTATTTTTTCCTTGTTTCGTTTCGTCTTGTTTCGTTTCATTATCATTATTTTTACCGATTTTTTCCTATACTGATCTGATCATATATTTTTCTAGACTTAAATGTAAATTTTATTTTTCTCTTTCAAATTTAAAATAATTATTTACTCAAAAATAATAACAATTTAATAAATAATAAATTTTCCTAAATACACGTTAAAATTTCATTTTAATTGATATTACATATTGGTTACCTTCTTCGTTTTTCTTTCTTCTATGTCTAAATATGGTTATTTTTAATTAATTTTTTTTTTCAACGTTTTTAATTATCATAATATCATGTTCGCAATAATTGTAAATTTAATTTATAATTATCATTATTTTTTATTATATACTTATGCATAAATATTGAATAATAATCATTAATTTTATTATTGATAATACAATTTTTACTTCTTCTTCTTCTTCTTTTTTCAAAACAAAAAAAAAATGAAAAGAAAAAGAAATATATTTACCTTTCTCATGAAAATGAATCTGAATTTTCACGTTTTAAACTAAAATCATTAAAATCAATACAATCTTCAGAATCAATACTATGTATAGATGCCATATCCATTTTTTCAACAGCATACTTTCTTTCACGACTTTTCATAGCAGCTAACTGTATTTAGTAATATACAATATAAAAATATAAGACAATATGATTAACAATTTTTTTTTATACATTTTAAATAATAAAGATACTAATATAGGTACTAAAGAAAAATATTAAAAATTCAAAATATACAGTGAAAATTGTTTATAAAGACCGTGAAGTGGACGATCTTCAAGAAAATACATATGAACATGATTAAATCCGACAGTCAGTGTAACAACACCGGTAGCTGATAACAATAAATTATTTTTCTCGAATATCTGGAGAGCGTTCCAAAACCTTACTATAGTTAACATTAGTAACTTTTTGTCGTTCAAAAATACCGTAATTAAAGAGAGCATATACTGCGATGGTATGGTTTATTTTTAACCAAGGTTTAAAGAATTAACTATGCTTAAGAGTAACGTTACTGATAGTTAATCAGCTGGCTCCTTATTATCTTCGACAGTATATTACATATAAAATTTTGACAGCTGATACTTTTTAACGACGATGTAACTGTATGCGTTCAAAAACTAACTATAGTCAGCATAACTTCAATAGTCAACTAGCATAACATTACTATACAATTACTATCGACTATAGTAAGGTTTTGGAACGAGTCCCTGATCAAATCAAAATAATCATAGTTTGAAATTTACTAAAAATAAATATTTCATCATATTTAAAAGTTGCTCAAATTTTCTTGATGGAAATATTTTATTTTAATTATAATTAATTATTAGTGATTTATAATTTTTCTTCACAATTTTAATGAATTAAAATTATATCTGATGTGGTAACATATTTTGAAAGTCGAGGCGAGGCGATTGATTTAATTTACAAATAAAAATTTTAAATCGCTTCAACTTGAAAGTCATTTATGGCAAATGTTGATTAAATTGATTCATTATATAAAGACTGTCGATCAGATAAACGAGAATCAAAAGTGCACAGTAATCGAACACATTGCGAACTGTTTCTGTTACATTTCACAATTTTTTTATCATCATATTTTTTTATTTATAATCTAGCTAACTGCTAATTGTATTTTTCTTTCATTTCATTTTATCACTGTCAATGAAAAAATTGAGCAATAAGCCAATTAAATATACGTATATGTAAGTTAAAAGTCATGTCGTCTAAAATGACGTCTTTATATACGACTTTCACTGTATATTAAATTTAAGAGAAAAATATTATTTTAATAAATTTATAATTAGCTATTGTTTTCAAAAAATTATTAATAAAAATGCATATATAAATAATTTAATTCAAAAACACACATGAGCACATGAGCACATGAACTGTTCACAAATCACCAAAAAAAACAGGAATTTTTACATTATTTGAAGAAAAATTTTTTAACAGTAATTACGTTACCAGTAATTACTGTAAAAAGTAAATATGGTTAATTGTGCATTAAAAACAATCAATCATAATAAGAAAAAATCAAAAATAATAAAAAAAAAAGGAATTAAAATTCCTTTATGTGACGTCACAATACATGAATAGTATAAGAGCTGCTTTAGATTTAAAAAATTTCAAGTACTTGCGAGTAGAAAAGGTAAATGTCAGTGCTAAACCATCTACTCACAACTACTCATGAAAAAATATTCAAGTAGATGCAAGAAGCTACGACTACGAATAATTTTTGTGTCGTTCGTTGTAACAATTTATCCTACCTAGACACATTTTTGTATTCGCAAGTACTTAAAATTGCTAAATCGAAAGCAGCTAATGTCTTCAATTACATCTAACAACCATAATTTTTATTTTAACAATATTCACCAACAATCGTATTCACCAACCAAGATTACCCGTCGGATATATTTTAGACGGGTATAATTTCAATTTATTCATCAACCTGGATAAAATTTGTTTTCTGATTTCATTTTCGGAGTGTCAAACACGTCAGCTGATCGTATTTTTATATTACAAAGTGAAAAAGAGGTTATGTGATGTGATGTGATGATTATATATGAGTGCCGTGCTGTTGCTGTTAATATAACATGGTTATGTTCAAATGATATTTATGGTACTCACAGGTTGTCTTTAAAAATTTTTGAAGTAGTTTATAATCGAGGTTGATGAGTACACTTTATCTCAAATAGTAATAGATAATACTTTTGGTTGGTGAATACGACTTTTAATATACGATTTGTGAACAGTTCTGACATTACATAAATATAAAATATTTTAGGCAATGCAATTAAAAATAAAAGAAAATAAAACAAATCACATATAAATAAAACACCACAAAACATTCATTTAACTAAAAACAGAAAAAAAAAATAAGAAATAATAAATTAAATAAATATGTATGTAAAATGAAATATGTAAATAGAATGAAAAAAAAATGAAAAAAAATCAAAGTCTTTGTAGATATATTGTAAGATAAGATCAGCAGAGATCGATATAAGTGTCATTATTATCTTTTATAATATTATTAGTATTATTACTATTTACATACATATTTATATGTCAAGGTATTTAAGAAATTTTTAATAATCATTTCAAACATGCAAAATTATTTTTAAAAAAAAAGTGTAATATAAACCATTTTTAAAAAAAAAACATCATTATCATCAATAGCGATACAGCTCTAAGTGAGCCAGGGCTTTCACCTAAGTAAATTCCAGAATCTAGACTTTATTAAGGAATGCAAATACAGTTCAATGAGAAGCAATCTTATTTATGGCTTGTTCAAAATTCTTAGCGAATAGAATATATGCGCAGTGAGAGTATGGCGTCATGCTTTGAGCGAGGTTATAATTGTAGTGGTTACACTTTTTCAGGTTTGTATGGGAGAAAAACACAAATACATATAATCATTTTATGTACATATTTAATTTCAAGAGAAACATGCGCAGATTATTCGCTGGGAATTTTGAACAAGCTATACATGATAGGGCTTATGCCGTTTCTACATTCAATGCAGTGACTTCAATTTGGACTTCGACTTTCGACTTCACTGCATGCTTAACGCACATATCAAATATTTTGATTGCAGTAAATTGAACTTTGACTTGACGTATAAAGTAACAGTTGAAATTTTGAAAGTTATAGTTTGTTTGATGAGATGTCAAAAACAAAAAAAATTCATTTGTTTTATGTTGTTGTCATTGCAGTAGACTGCAACATTGAATTTTCTCAAAGTAAGAGTCGACGCAAAAGTAGCTGTCAAGTCTACTGCATTAAATGTAAAAGTCTAATACTCATATCCATTAAATCAATGTCGAAGTTGAAGTCACTATTTTGAGATTGATCTAATATTACTTTGCTTTTCTTGTCGTCAGCAAGTAGAATTAATTAACATTTCTAAGCTCTTTTTCGAAGCAAAATGGCACTCATTCAAAATTGAATCAACTTTGGAAGTAATGAAAGTTGGAAAATAGACAATTATCGCCTTAAAAAGGAATCGAACGTGTGACTTCAAGATCAGTATGCCAGTTACTTTACTGCTGTGCCACCCAGCCCCAACAATATATTTCAAATTGAATGCACAATTTTTTCGAACCAATTGTGCACTTTTTTTTTTTTTTTTCAAATGAAATGTAAATTTTTCCAAAACAATACCATAACTTTTTAAATCAATGGCCTATAGTTTTCTGTTCAACTGTAAAGTTGTAAATATGCATCTATACAAAATTCGAATTTTTTGTTAAATCGCTACTGAAATTAATGCGATCTAAACCAAATGCGTTTATATGCGTTCATTTGATCCTTTATGATTTATTATTCGACACAAGAATAACGTAAAATATGATTTGCTATACGACAACTGACACTTCCATTTGTTTGTATGTTTTCACACCATTTGATTTGTCAAACAAAACATTGAACTGTGAGTTGCAAACGATTTGAAAAGGGCGCTACAATTTACTTTACTTTAAAATATATTTTTCTCTAAATGTGAAAAATATCTATAAAAATTTCAAAGATATAATTAACTTTTCACAAAAAGTTAAACATTTTACTTTAATCCTTTTTAAAATTAAAAATTTTGAAATTTGTTCGCAAGCATTTTTCCACTAAACGCTTTTTTAACTGCAAAATGAAAATGCGGAGCACAAACATCAAACTGAATTAGAGCATGTTCTAATTTCAAAATGTTGAACTCGATACGATTTGATATGTCAAATATGATATGTTCACTTGATTTTACACTATCTGAAACCATTTATGACACAAATCAAACCAAATCATATTTGACAAATCAGACAGTCTGATCTCACTCTAAGGAACTTGCTTTCGTGTCGGGTCGTAGGTGAGAATCTATCCTTAGAATTTACTTTATTGTAATGTAATGCAGTTTTACAGCGCTTCAAATATCAGCATGCCGATTCTACATTCAATGCAGTGACTTCAACTTCGACTTTGATTTAATTGAAATGTATTAGAATTTCTACATTCAATACAGTAGACTTGACAGCTACTTTTACATGTTAAACATGCTGTGAAGTCGAAAGTCGAAGTCCAAGTTGAAGTCACTGCATTGAATGTAGAAGCGGAAATTTTTCAAGGGAAAACATTAAACCTGCTTTTATAATAAATTACAATTCAATATCACATGCAATTTAAATAATTTATCATGCTAATACAACAGATGACATAAATATAAGTTCCCTATATTAATTTTTATTAATATGAAAAATTTATAAATTGAAGAAAACAAAATAATACCATACAACTACTTTTTATGTTCATGTAATTCAATGTAACTGCCTAAAGTATTGTATATGAAAATCCAATTAATTTTCAAATTGAAAAAATAAAAAAAAAACAAGGAAAAACTAAATAAATGTTTAAATGTGCAAAAATGACAAAAAAAACTATACTAACTGAGAAAATCTGGAACCTTAAGGACTAACTAAATTCGGCTTGAATCAACTCAAGTCAGAAGTCTGAAGCCGTAACTAGAATGACTTCAGCTAACTTAAGTCAGAAGTCAGATTACATTGTTTTAAATCAGTGTAACTATATTTGACTCAAGTCAGCTTCATTGAATTTAACGAAACACTTTAAATTTTCGTTGACTTCAGTGAGTGTGCTTACCGACCACACAAAATTGAGTGGCTTGAGTGAAATATGTACATATGTACTTGTATTATTTAAACATAACCAATTCCATATGAAGTTTATATGAAATATTGCATTTTGTAGTTAATGTAAAAAATTTGTAAAAATTTCCTTTATGTGTAACTCTCTCTAAATTTTATGTTTTGTATGTGTAACTCTAACTATAGTAACAAATATCATGTTCATGTAACTACTAAATTAACTAACCTTACCATGAACCTTACATTCACATATGCTTGCTTACTCAATTCACACAAGCCAATATAGTTACAACTTTAGACTTGAGTGAATTTCGTTAGCTTGACTTGAGTTAGCTTAAGTCATTTTAGTTACGGTTTGACTGATTTATATAAGTGTGACCATAATGAGGTGAAGTCGATTTGAGTAAAATTGAACGAAGCTGTTAAATTTTCGTTGATTTCTGTGCATGTGCTTCTGATCACACAAACTTGAATGACTTGAATCTTATGTATCTGCTTGAAATTGAAGTTTGAAATACTCGTATGTAACAAAATAAGATAACCTAACTTTAATTTTTACTGAAGCTACACAAGTTACAGATGTTGGATTTGGGTATTACTTTGACTTGAGTGACTTTCGTTAGCTTGACTTGAGCTACATTTTTATGCAAATGTGTTAGCAGTCAAATTTTTTTTATTTCATATCGGATTCTTGAGAAAATTCTTGAAAACAGAATTTGTAGGTTATGTACCTACATTGTGTATAGATTTTGTTTTATGTCAGAGCTTATAAAAATCATTTCCTAATTACATATGTATGTATAATTTGTCTAAAATAAATTTAAAATTGAATTAAACGCTCTAATATAAATAATGAAGTTTGACAAACATGCATATAATAATTTAAAAGCATTTCATGCTTTTCTCAATTACACACAAATTTTAAATATAATTGGAGAAAACTAAATTGAAAAAAAAAAAACAAATGGACACAGAATTAAATTTAAATTTTATAATTTACTAATGTACGTTAGATACATTTGATAAACAAAAAAATAAATAGAAGAAAAATCAAATTATCTATAAAAATAATCATATCGCATCACAATAATTAAAATTTAGTTACAAGTTAGTATATAATTTTTAACCTGCGTTTGAAATGACTTTGATATTGGATACATTTTTTATTTTTGTTTTTTTTTTGTTTTTTTTGAATTTTAGTACGATTCTGTTTATAACATTATTTTCATTATTTTGTTTATGTGTTGTTGTATGGGGTTTTGGATTGTTAATTTCTTTTTTCTTTTTCTTTTTTTTTTAATTTATCCATTTCCATGGTTCAGTTTCTGGGCTTGTTATTGGTGTAGGAAACTAAAAAAGCAAATATAGTCGTATATTTATGCAAAAAGCAAATGTATAATATTTTTTGTTTTTTCAAATTTTTTTCTTTTGATTAAAAATATAAAATACAAAAAAAAAGAAAATTAAAATTAAAAATAACAAAAAAAAAATAAATTTCAAAATACAATTTTTTTTGTAAATTTTTAGCCGAATTTGAAAAAAAAACAACAACAATGAATGGAAAACCGTGAATTTCGTGATCGTAATTTTAGAACCCAAAACCAAAAAATAAAATAATAATGGTGAATTATAATTTTGAAAATGCTCATTTTTAATATGAATAATTAATGAATTACACTGTTGCACTATGACGAATATGATGACGATTTTCGGTAATTCAGATTTTTTTTTTCTGACCTTTCAGCCAGTGAACTGACTATTTTGACAGTGAACACACAAAGCCTACAGTTCTAATCTAGATCTGAATATCCGAAAAATGAATAAAAATAATAAATTTCAAATTCAAATAAAATAAAATTAATAATAAAATGAAAGCGGGAGTTTATTTCGTATATGTATAGTTGGTTCAAAACCTATATAGGAGGATGACAAAGAATGCTTCTAGAAGACATAATAATTTAAAAACACAACCGTGTATAGACGCAAATTAAATAGTTGGATGTGACTTCTCAAACAAAATCACCACCAAACTTACGATGAAAACAATCAAATTTTTATAAATCATAAATTTTTGCTGAATTTGCGCAATATTTTCTTGCAAGCATGTTTTTTTCAACTTCTCAGTTTGTTATAGCTTGCGAATATTTATGAAATCTATGCATAGCAATATTACTGAAATTGTGTATTCGAGTATACAAAACAAGAGTGCTAAAATCTGTGGTGAGTTTCTGTATGGTGACGATGATAATAATCACTGAGGTGATAGTATGAGAATTGATCTGACAGTTATAGAAGTTCATGTATAACGATCACCTTTGATCATTTCATCGTTTCCTTCTTCTTCTTCTTCTTCTTCTTCGGTGCTTGACATTAAGTACAGCCCAAATCGAGCCAAGATCTTCACTTGAAGCAATTTTTTGATTAATTATCGGATAAATAATTTTTAAAATTATTGCTAATCGTTCACCTGATGATATAGCTTTTGTCTATTATGTCATTGACACATACATACATAATATATAGTATTGATACCATGGTATAAAGTATAAACAATACTAATATAAAGACGCATATAGGGTGTTTCTGTTAACACCCGACAAAAGAAAACCACGAATAGGACTCATCGAGAGTGGGAGGAAATTTCAACCGCTCAGCCAAAGTCAAAGTTTTCTTCTCTTTTTTCACTAAACCTTCTGTATTTTCGCTATTTTACATCCCAGCTCAAAAAGTATGTATACCACCATGCGATAACTCCTTGTCGTTTCTTTTGACATATAACTCACCCCTGTTGCCCGTTCCCTTCAAAAGTTATGGACATTCAAAATCAAAAACACACTTTTTTACCTGATTTTTTTGGAAAAAATCAGTGATTTCTCGAAAAAACACCCGATTAACGTGCATTTTTTTTTTCCATCAGTGGAAAGTCTTATTCTTTCTGAAAAATGTTTGTTTTCGTCTTACGTTGTTATCTCTTTTCGTTCCAGAGATATATACATAGCAAGTTATGTCAGTTAAGGTTTCAGTCAATTTCTGGAAATTCTAGAACATTTTTCATTTTTACATTCATTTTCCAGAAATTAACTAAAACATCAACTGACATAGTATCTTGCTATATCTCTGGAACGAAAAGAAGTGAGTCAATCGAAAAATTAATTCGTTTTACGTTGTATATACATATTGAATCAGGTGTGTTGTTATGTTATTAGACAGTGACGATAAAGGTAATGGTGAAAGAAAAAGTCTATGCTATACAAATACGTCATGTAATCGACGTTGCCAAATTCAATTTGTTTTTTTTTTTTTTGTAAAACGCGCTCCGAAAGTTACAATGTCTGAACTTACCTTAAAACAAATGCAATCCAAAATCAACAAATTATTTTTTTTTGTACAATTTCAGCTTTTTCTTCGATCATCGATAAAAATTGATTTTGGATTTCATATACCGCATATCCGCGTTTGTGTGTATTTATGTACAAAATATGACGGTGGAATTATACATAATGTGAATGATTATCTCAACTTATTGAAAACATTAGAATTTATATTTTTATTAAATAAATCCAATCAGAACTAAATAAAATACAAAAAATATAATATATGTACATTAAATGAATTAAATTGAGTCACTTAGTAAAAATTATGTACATATGATGAGCATTTTGAAAATATAACAAAGAACTGCATACTTATAGAAAGTAAAATATGTATTTGTAATTTTAATTTTTAAAAATTTCACATGAGTAATCATTAAGCCTCATTTACAGTCTAACGTGGATTTCACGCCATAGTGGATTTTTCATACCTCCGTCATTTTCACACAAGAAAATTCTATATCGCCATCCTTTTTCCGCCTAGAGTGGATTTCACCAGAGTCAGAGTGAGATTAGGTTGTATTTCTAATCTGACACTGATGATGGGTAAACTAATATTGAAAGTTTTAAAAGCAGTGTACCAATTCTCAATCTTTCCTATACATAATAACATACGGTAATCTACTCTGAATTGTAATTACCGTCTATTCTGGCGTGAAATTCACATTGGGTTGTTATAAATGAGGTATTAAAATAAAATCAAACAACAGATACTGATTAGAAGGTAACATAAACGAGATACGAGTATGCTGTTTCTATTTTCAAAATAAGCGACTCAATTCAAAAATACATTTTTAATTAAAAAAAAAAAATCCAAATCCCTATTTAATGTGATATTTAGAGTACAGGCAGTATAAATGGAATATGTACAAGCAAACTTATTTACAAGTTTCTTTAATGTTTTTTTTATTTTTGTTTTACATTCCCAAATATTATGTATTCATAACTACTACCTTACTACTCAATTAGCTTGTCTATGTGGTGGTGGTGGTGGATGTATTTTTAATTAATTTTATCAATGCGGCGGTATGTAAAATTAATTTTTAAAATTTATTATTTTGATAAATAAAATTTAATTTGAAAGCAATTTTTTATGAATTCGTGTTGTGTATTTATGAAGTCTTATTTATAGTTCAGAGTAGATCACATGCCAGAGTAGAGTCATTACACACATCTTTGATTATCACAAACACTCATGATATTTTATATAACGCTTTGCTATCCTTTTCACGATTATCTAGTGAATTTCACCACATTAGAGTCATATTAGAATTTAAGACTGAAAATTTCGAAAACTATATTCAAAACATGATTTGAAATTTGAAATTGAAACGTAAATTATACGTAATATGGTTGATACATGGCACAAATTCAATAATTAATCATTCATTTGCTCTCTATCACCCCAAATTAAGTTGAAATTATCATTAACATCTTCATATTCTAATACAATATTTCAAATAAAACAACTGACTTTGGTGAGTTAAAAAACCTTTCAAATATCTTATATATTTTTGTGTGGTAAATCTGCTATCTAGAATACCAATTCTTTTAAAAAATGGATTTCACCAAAAATTCAAAATAATAAGAGAATTAAGAGATCTCTAAAGTAGAATAGCAGGGTAAGTTCAAATGAAATTTATAGAGTTGAAGATAGTGGAATAATGGTGAAAAAAATGACAGCAAATAATCCAATATATGCAGATTATAACAATTTAAAATTAACCGTAAAAGCTTTATAAAATTTACAATAAAAATTAAAAATGCACACATATAAACTGGCAATGACAGAATTATCATTGAAGCAGTGTCGTGTATCAGGAGGTTTTTGAATGATCATTCACACGAATGATGACTGGGAGAATGATCATTGACTTGATGACATTTCAACAATTTATAACGAAATACATTTTCATTCATTTTGTTTGCTATTTTGTCTAAACTTTTATTTTCAATACACTTTTACTGATAATTAACATTTAAATAGATTTTTGTTGTTCGAGATTGTGAATAGAACGTTATGATGAAACATACACAACGTGTGGTGTTTTGTTTCGAAGTGCAATTCAGTATACTACGATATTCTTCCACGGTATTTCATCAAAAAAAAAAATTGTATACCAGCAAAAATTCTATAGATATGATGTTTTTCACTTTTAGGATAAAAATGAATTGTGATAATGATAAAAGGTTCTTAAATAAAAATAAATAACACACAAAAAATGTTGTGCAAGTTTCAATTAGGCATACGGTTTCTAAATGTCTTTGACCCACATATTCCCACATCTTTGATTCTTAATAATTCGATTAAGGGTTATGCTATCGACCTCGCGTTCATTTCTTTTGAAAGAAGACATTTTTTCTCTCTAATTTCAGAAATAAAAAAATTTTCCGTATTGGAATTTTCTTTTTATTTTTCGAGGAACTCTGTTTATAATCGAAATTTTTCAAAAAATCGTTTCCATAAATTTTGACTTTAGGATTTCTTTTTGTTTTGAACTGAATTCTTCTCAATCACATATTGTAGTATATCCAAATAAAGGTAAATTTGTTTCCTATATCATTGGCTATAACACGAAATGATGATTTGTAGGGTATGAAAAAAAGTTACACATGATTTCATGTTGAAAATGTCTTTCACAAAATTCAAAATTCTCAACGCCCTCTAGCATCGAAAATAAAATTGATAGAAATTTTTGCTAGGTACAAATTTTTCATGAAATCATCTGAAGAATATCGTGATATAATATAGCCCTAGTTATTTGGGATTTGTTCAATTTTTTCTGATTGTTATTGAGTGCACTTCGTTATTATCAAATTCCCTTATTTTTTGCACGATTCTTTTTTTTTATTTAAAGCCAGGATCTTGTTTTATTTTAGGTGATTTTGTTATTAATATTTTATTTTAATAATTTTAATTGTAATTGAAATGTTTCAAAACTTTTTCACGGCATTTGAGAAGAATGTTTTAGTTTTTATCGTTTTATTTTTAATATTGTTTTAAATTATCCAGTTTTTTCTTATGAAACATTATGAATAATATTTTCAGTATGATAAAAGGATAATTAATGAGAAATAAGTGTCCATATTATATGGTTTTTGAGAGAAATTATGTTTGTTTCAAAATTTTTTTCACGGCGCTGTACCTAATTGCACTTAAAAAAGAGACAGACATTCTGGATATAAATATGAAAACAGTTTTAATCATCTTGTTCAATATTCATTTCGAAAGTTACCGTTATACAACCTTTTTCGAAAAAAGAAAAAAAAATGTTTCACTTTGACAACTGACTATTTGACATACACATGATGTGTAAATGTTGTATAGACTGTTATCGAAACGTGAAACGTGAATTGAGCTTGAAAGCTTACTCTACTCTACAGAATCTACTCTGAATTTGTAAATGAACCTCTTAAAGCAATGAAAATGAAAAAAATAAAAATTTATTATAATTATCTTTATATTAAGATATGATAAAATCTATCTCTATCTAGTACAACAGTGTAAATGTGTAATAAATTTTAGTAGTAATATTATTTATATAATTTTTTTTTCTTTTATGTACATCATAACATGAAAATTAAATCAAAATCATAAAACTTTTAAAAAGAAAAATAACATAAATTTTTTTTTTCATTTTGTTATTTGTTAATCTCAAAAAATTTACATAAACCGTAAAAACGAAATTTGAATCAAGAATCAAGAGAAACAAAATAAAAAAAAAAATAATTGAAACTGTTTTTAATTTTTTTTTTTTTTTTAAAGAAAGTGTAAAGAAATATGTAAAAGTAACATAAAACAAAAAAGTAAAAAACAAAATTAATTAAACAGAATTTCTTACCTCAGCTTTCATTTCTGCTAATTTATCTTGTAAATCACGAATTTTATCTGATTCTTCGATATTTGAACGAAGCTCTTCTTCGGCAATTATTTCCGAATTCTATTTTAAAACGAAAATAAGTAATATTGTTTTTTTTTTCTTTTGAATTATCTTAAACTCAAACTACAAAATAGAGAGAGAATCTTTATTTCTTTTCTCACCTTAGTTTCTAATCTAGATATTTCTTGTTTTAATTCAGCAACAGTTTGACTTTGTTCCGTGAATTTTATTTTGACTTTCATCAGTTCATCTTTCATACGAGATTCCAAATCTGAATACCTGTGAATGTAAATACAAAAAAAAAAATCGCACAAATGACAATTAACAAATTTCGCTATTCAATGATTTTGTTTCGATTTTCTTTTAAAAAAAAAGAATAATTACCTATGCTGCTGTTCTCGAGCTTTATTCGCTAATTCTTTTTCTCTTGCTACCGCCAATGCTAATTCATCTTTTAAATTTTTATTTTCCTCATCTTGTCGTCTTAATTGATTTGTAGATACCTGAACCTGTGTCTCTAATTCCATAACTTTTAATCGTAATTCTTTTAATTCTGTCAATGTTTCCATTTCTCTGATTCTAGTTGTCATTAATTCTTCTTCTAATTTTTGTATATCAGCTGATTTTGTTGTATCCCAAAATAATAATTTCTTTGGTGTTGAATCAATTGCTTGTGCATTATCATTTTTCTGTTCTTGTAATTGCCGTTGCCATTGTGTACTTAATTCTTGTACACGCTGTTTTAAATCCTTTAATGATAAACTTGCTTCAGCCTCACGTAATTTACTTGCGATCAATTCATCTTGTAAATGTGCTACAGAATTATCTGGTGTTGTTTCTCTTAATGTTTTCTTATCTTCTTCTAATTCTTCAATTTTTGTTTTTAATTGCCTTACAGTATCTTCACTTTCAGCTAAACTTTGTCGAACTTTAACCAATTCCTCTAACAGACATGAAACCATTTCATCACGTTCCCGAAGTGCTTCTTCTTTTAAGCATAATTCATCAATTGAACTCTGACGTGAATTGTTCTGAATGAACACAATTAAATGAAATTAAAAACAATTTTTTTTTTATTATATTTTGTATTGATTTTTTTTTTTTTTTTCTTAGAATATAAAGTTTTAAATAATAAAAAAGGGTGCATGTTTTGTTAAAAAATAAATAAATAAATAAATAATTTTTTTTAAATGATTCGAATTCGAATTCAACTTACCACCCTAATGTTTACATTATTGTTCTAAAAGTAAGCGGATAGCGTGTGTAAATGAATTGAAAGAAAAATTAATTTTATTTCAGTTATCCAAAAATGAAAAAGCAAAATCATAAAAATGAATTTCAAATTGAAACAGAAATTTTCTTCTAAAATTATTCATTATTTTTTTTAGATTATTTTTATCTTCTGTTCCATTTTCTCATTTTCTTCTTCTTGTTATGCTTCTTTTGTTTTGTTTTTTTTTTTTTTATTTCATTTTTCAACTTGTGTAAATTTTTAAAAATACATCGTTTTAATTAATAATCCTTTGAACGAAACTATGAAAGTAGAGAAAGAGAGAGAGATGTAACTTACATTTTCTTGTAAACGTAGACTAAGGGCTCTGATCTCTTCATTAGCATTCTCCAATTGATGTGAAACTTCTAAATAAGAACGTCGTAATGCCAACAATTCGGTTTGTATAGCAAAACTATAATTTTTTTTATTTGAAAAAATTATCAATCATTTTTAGATTTTAAATTTCTATTGTCATCATCAATTTTTATACTAATACAATGACATACCTAGTTTCCTCTTCTTCAGCTCTAGATACTTGTCCTCGTACTAATTTATCAGCTAATTCAGCACTTTCAGCTTCTAATAATTCATTACGTTTTTTTAATAGACGATTTTCACTACGTAAACGACGTAATTCAACCATTTCTTCTTGTTCCTTTTTCCTTAGATCAATATATTCTCGTTCCATTTTTTTCATTTTTTTCGTATTAATTTTAATTGAGAATGCTAAATTGAAAAAATTTTCAACATCATTTTCAACTTTTTGTGCTAATTCCTTTTGAAAATATTTCAACATTGCCTCCATGTCTAATGACAATAATGTATCTTTTCCGATTGTTAAAAGTGACAGACCAACTTTAAATATGAATTCCATTCCTTCACTTAGAAATATATCCATAATTCTACTGCTTATCTGAATATTTAAATTTGTTGTGTAAAGTGTAAGGAACCAACTTGATGCATACATTGAAGTCTGAAATCCCTGTAAGTAAAAAAAAAAAAAAACCATGCAAATGTTTATTATGTTCACATGAAATTTGATTAAATTTTAAATTCTATATCTGACTGACTAACCAACCTGTAATTGAAAATGAACATGAAGTTCTGGTAATTGTTCTTGAACTAAATTTTCAAGTTGATACATGCAAAGGCCTAATTCAGCCATTGATGGTTTGAACATATCACGCATTCTGTGTTGTTGCATTATTTGAACTAATACCGCAAAAGCTTCTTCTTCAGGCATCTAAAATAAAAAAAAAAAAAATCAAATAAATTTTATTTTTACAATTTTTCAGTTCTTCTTCTTCTTCTTCTTCTTTTTATTGCACATACATGCATCAATAGTAAACCGACAATAAATCCAGAACCTTGACAGTATCCAACTTCACGATCATGTAATGAATACGCTTTCATTACATTAAATAGAGCCTCTTGTCCAAGTCCATCTTTCTCTTTGAAAAAATCATGTTCCGGATATGTTCTAGCAATGTCTCGTCGAATAACTTTTTCACAAGCAGATGTCGCTTTAATATATTCAGCATATTGTTTTTTATCGGTTTCAGTAGCACCACATAAAAGTTGCCATACAATTGGTCTACAAAAAAAAAAAAAAAAACAAAAAAAAAAAATTAGAAACAGTTTTCTATTCGGTGCAGGTACCAGGATTTTACTATAACGCCTGTAGTTACCTAAAATGATGTGGAATTCCTCTTCTTACGAATTCACGAACACATGGTGTTTTCTTTTTTAAACTACCCTCCCAATCATTTAAAATTGTTGCCCATGTTGTCCAAATATCTTCTTCTCCTAATGAATTACCTGTACAAATTTTTTTTTTTTTTTTTTTTTTTACAAATTCGAGAAAAGAAACAAAAAACAAGAAAAAAAAATTTTTTTTTTTTTTTTTTTTTTGTTAAATAATTAAGTTTTTAATTTTTGAAATTTTGAAATTGTAACAAAAACCTGAATTAATACTTATTTGGCTGGTATCAGAATTTTTTCTGCTATGCGTGGAATGTAATGAATTTAAACTTTTTGCATCGCTTTCAATCAATTTATTAGCTGCCTCTAATTTAGCTAATAAATCTAAATCGGATGATGGTAAATTTGTTGTACAATCATCCATTACTTTTGTATTATTACTTTTTGAGTCAGATGATTTCAGTGTCATTACCGGAAATCTTCCAGCAAATCTCACGATATTTTGCAATCCAATTATCTGTTTATTTTGAAAAATTTTGAAAAAACAAAATAGATGAAAAATATATTATTAATATGTAAATATATATCAGATAACAGTATAAATTTTTTATTTATTTGTTCTCATTTTGATAAACTGCAATAATTGTATAATAATAAAGCTTAGAACATTATTAATAAGCAAAAATAGATACCAAGTAAGATTGATTATTATTATTTAAATTCATTTGTAGTAGAGCAAAAGCAAAAATTAATGATTGCCCTGGACTATAGAGACAATCATAATAATTATGTATTATAATCTTTATTCTTTAACCTCTAAGAATTTTGATTATTTTAAGCAGGTAGCTACTTATATCTTTGATCTCATGCTTTTTATGAATTGATATTTTCTACTGTCAAGCAAGAAGAATTTTAAATTTATTTTTGTTTTTCTTCTTTTTATTATTTTTTTTCACAATAGAAAAGCGTAATTTTTAGACATGATGTAATTTTTATATATTTTTTCTATTCAAGCCATTCAAGCCATCATCATCATCATCATGGGAAATCAAAAAAATAAAAAATAAAAAATTACAAAAAATCGAGCAAAACAATTAATATAGTCCTGGTGGCTGGCTAGACCTAGAGTTTCTAGTATAGATAGCATTTTATATACATATATGTACTTTATTTTATTATATACACAGACGACAGATTATATATATAACAAAAAATAAATTATAAAATGTAGGTACATATATGCATAAAACCTACAACAAATGAAATGAATTTTGATGATGATAAATTTTATTAACAAACAAATGATTCATTTATTGAATTAGAAAATGTGGAACACTCCCTACGGAGACATGCAAATAATTTTCATCATTTTCATTTTCATTATTTTTGTAAAATAAAAGCATTTTTTTTTTATTGTTTTTTGTTGTTTTTTTTTACATTTAATTATATTCTGTTCTATAACAATGTTATACTACAATAATGTTAAATTGAAAAATTGAAAAAAAACTACCTATATTATTAACTAAACAAATTAAAAATAAAAAAAAAAAAAATTTTTTTTTCAGACAAAACATAAAAAGTAAGGTGCAAAAATTATAAAAATTGGAAAAAAAAAAAAATAAAATTCGTGGTGGAAGTGTAAAATTACAATTCTTGACTGCACCCTTAATCCTTCTTCTACTTCATCCGATTGTATAAAGTATTTCATTAGATTTTTTTTTTTATTTTGTTTTTATTTTTATTTAGTAGGTATTTATTTTGTTACTTTTTTTAATCAAAATTAAATGATGTTAGTAAAATGTGTTTTTTTATATTATGATTATAATTTGACCTGTAGTTCCTGTCATAATGTAAATTTATAAAATCAGTGATACATATTTAAAAAATTAAAATAAATTAGAATAGAAAACAATCATTCAAAAAACGAAAACAAATCTTACATGTACATGTACATAGGTAGGTGGTGTATAAGATGAAGAAGGAAGAAAAAAGATTGATTTGATTATTAAAAAGTACCTACTAGTAAATATTAAATATTTGTAATATATGTACATATGTACATCATGTATATAATATCTAATATGTGTAATGATGGTATGTAAGTATGTGTAGTATGTAGGTATGCATATAATATTCTATGAAATATGAACATGAACGTTAAGTCATGAAGGTGTTAATTTGCAGTCGTGGATGCTGTATGTATATAATATTTTGATGATATAAATGTAGGTATCTAAATATTATCTTTTTCATTTTATATTACTCACTATCAAATGTACTACATATGTACATACATATGTATGTATATGTTTTTTAAAGTTTTTATCGTTTTAATGATTATTTGTATAAAAATTATGTTTTTTTTTTCTTCTAAAATTAAAGTATTGTTCATATTCATGTATGTATAGTATTATTTCCTAGAAAAAAATAATAATAAATAAATAAATTTAAGATTACATTTTTATTTGTTTAATTTTTTTTAATTTGATTAAAATTTTTTGTATAAAAATCAAGCACAAAAATCCCATATATATATATATGTACATATTTATTATAATAGCCAGACCAACAGCTAGAGATAGATAAAAATTTATTTTACTTTTTACTTTTTACACATCACTTATGATGATGATATATCAATATCGACTTCACCACATATTATGTAGGTACATAGGTACATACATATATCTACATATATGTTACATATGTATATTTATTTTTTTTTACATTTATAATTTATATAAATTACACATTATAATATAATATCTACACTTCTACAGTCATATATATATTATGTACATATACAATTATACACATTATCATAATTATTTATTCATGGATATGGATACTTGAACAAGAAGTATGTAGGTATGTACTCAAAAAAAAAAAAAGTTTTTTTTTTCGTTTTCTCTATAATATAAATTAGAATTTTTTTTTTTTTTTCTAAATTTTCTTAATTATTCTCACCATACAATAGCTGAAGTTAAATATATTTAACTTTTATTATGTTGAATTCTTCGTTTTTATATTTATTTTTAATTTTTCTTCTTTTATTAAATGAAATTTGTGCAAAGCAAAATTTCTTTATACTTTTTTTAAGCACAATTTCTTTTAATAATAATAATAACACACAAAACATTAATAATTAATTATACATTTGAAATACAGAATACAGGTGAACAGGTGAAGTAATAATATATAAATTATAATAATACCACATACATTATGTTATGTATATAAATATTATATAGATAGAGAAGAAAAAAAATATTTCTGCTATTTGGTTTTTGATTTTTGACGACTACCTTCACTTCACTTTATACATTATACATTACAGAAGAAAAATCTCTTTTTTGATTTCTTTTTCGTTCGTTATTCATATTCTTTTTGTTGTTGTATTTTTTCATATTTTCATATATTTTCTTTTTCGTATATACATACATACATATATATAATATCATATGAGTATGCATATATGTATAATTAATCAAAAAAAAAAACAAAATACATCATTTAAATGTATACAAATGAAGAAAAGAAAACAAGAATCCAATTACCCCCATAAAATATCATTTTCCATTTTCATAGACCAATTCCAATTGGATAATAAGATATGAATTGCATAGAAAACTAAAAAAAAACTAGTAGATTTAAAATGTGTGTAGTAGATGAATTGAAGTCAAAATATTTTTAGTGGTAAATTAAATGCTTGCATCATATGTAAGAGTAAGATGTAAGTAAATAATGTAATATGAAATAAAATGTAAACTTTTTAAATGTAACATAATGGAATTGTATGTAATTTATTATTTAAAATTTATTATTAAATTATTTATTTAAAATAAATAAAAAAATAATTTTTAAATGAAACTTTAAACAGATTAATGAAAATATTAATAAAATAATATGCAATCTTATTTCTATTCAGTGACCCAACTGGAGGTTTACAGACACAACTACAAAATGTCGTACTGGTTGGTTACACTGTACATTTAATGGCCAACAATGGTGACGGTGCAATGTATACGTTGAATGCGTTGGTTACGCTGCGTGTGTTGACAGTTAAATAGAAACTAATAGCGAATGTTATTCTGATATTTGTTGCATTGTATGCGTTACGTGCGTTTATCTTTATATTTGTATCATTGATAATTAATATTATAATATTTAGATCCATCTATAAATAATTAACTTATAAATATTAAATAAAATAAAATAAATAAATAAAATTGCTTTATATTTATACACTTTTATACTTTTTTTATATTAAAAACACACTAAACAAAACAGAACCTAATGCCAACGCAGTCGTCAACGCACATAAAAAGTAGAAAGTTGGTCTATTTTCAGCGTTGAATGCGTTGCATACGTTATGCGTTACTTATTGGAACACTCAGAACTTATGGGATGACCCAATATTAACTTTCTTGGTAGAACCCACAGTTACATTTTTTATCATAACTCGAAAACCGCGACAGATAATTGAATAAGATAAATTGCAAATGAAAGGCAATCCATTGGGCAATATTTTAACTAAAGAAAATTTTAAAAAAATAGCGTAAAATTTGTACAATTTGTACAATTTGTACAATTCAAGTATCAAAGTAAGGACTGATTGATTATCTTTCCAATGAATGCAAAATAATTGGAAACGACCAAGGATTTCGTGAGTTATGACCACAAATAGGAAACAAGTCACTTGACCTCAAAAAAAAACTTCTAAGCCTCCTAAATCCTCACCCCTTGATATTAGACCACCCTGCCATATGATTGTTTTCGTTTCTCAGTAAGACCTATCAACTGGCAAAATGCCTGCACCCGAACTTGGGGCACCCTGTATATGTAATTGATGCTTTCATGGTACAATGTATTTAAAGTACGCATCATAACTTTGTATTATGACAGTCAGTTGTAATACTGCATGGCAACCTGTTTTTCTAAATTTTTCGTCTGCTCCCAAATGAAGAAACGTCAACACAAAGGCTCTGTTGCATTTTAGCCAGATTTAGCTATATGTCACTATGCGTCAAACTGTCGAGAATTGAGACCAATTGAAAAATACTGTGCTTTGATTAAAAAGGAATAAAGAAAAACAAAGAAACACGCCAAAAATGTGGTAGACTTCAAAAATAGGTGGAGAAAAACATATGATACTGTGACAGATACGACTGCACGAAATCTTCTAAGGGGCCTCAACAGAAAAGTCAAATTTTTTTTTAAGCCTAACGGATTATGAATTTTTTCATTATACATTTTAATTGTAAAATTATGAAAAATAAATATTTTTTGTAATAATACAACAACTGGATTTATGATTATGTCAAAAAATAAAAACGTCAATTTTTTCTCGGACAGTCCACATATTTCTACACGGAAAAAATTGTGGAAAGAAACGTATGTAGACTTCATATCTCAATATATTTCAGCTGTCAATATTTCGCTTGCTTTTTATATGCTCGACCCATAAATTATGGCTGGTACTCACATCGAAAGCTAAATTTTTCTCCATATAAAACCTATGTAAAAAAAATGTCGCTAAATTGTTAGCTAAATTTTTAGTTTCAAATTTCGTTTTCTGGTACTGACTTCTAAACTAAATTATCACGGTGGAACTTAATAATGGAGAGTTGTGGAACTCATTTTTCACAATCATTTTATATGGTCGAGCATATAAAAGGCAAGCGAAATATTGACAACTCAAATATTTTGACAAATAAATATTTATTTTACCAGTACCAGTCTTTAAATTGAAAATTGATTACGAAAAATGAGTACCACAATTCTACAATTCTCCAGTAATCAGCTCCACAGTGATAACTTCGTTCAATTCGTTTAGAAGTGAGTACGCTTTTCTAATACAGTGAAGTGTAAAGTGAAAAAAGTGTGTACATCGCTAAGTGCAAACTAATTTTTTCATTTTTTCACTGCACGGAACCAGAACTGACCCCAGAAAACGAAATTTGAAAATAAAAATGTTCGTTTATATGGAGAAAAATTTCGCTTTTGATCTGAGTATCATTTATCAATGGATAGGGATACCAACCACAAACATTAAAATTCTCTTTTTCATATTTTTAATAATTTTATTTTATATAATTTTTTTTTTTTTTTTAATTTTAAATAATTGCAATTTATAATTTGTTTTTACATATGCATGCACATTATATTATGTATTTTATGGAAAAAGAAAAAAAAAATTCCTTTTTTTTTGATTTCATAATCTTTATTTTTTGAAATTTAAACGCATGAAAAGATTATTAAATTTCATGCCTCTTAACATTTTATACATTTTATTTTCAACTTTAAAAATACATAAATTTTATTCATAATTATTATACATTTATTATTATTATTTTTTTAAAAAAAATACAGGCAATATTTTGATTTTATTTTCTTTCATTAAACGTTTCAAAATCTTCAAGTATCGCTCATTGTAAATTTAAGCTTGATATTCGTTAAATGTTTTTTTCTAAACGGAATCGATTCATCACTATTCATGATTTCGTGCATGCACTATACTATATATACTGCTACTGCATTATTAGATTACTATAAAATTTTATTCATGATATTCATGTGATGTATCCATGTGATCAATAACTTCAAAAATACAATTTACATAAATCATTTTATTGCACTTAATTTCATCTACGAGTATGTTATGAACATGGCCTTGTTCGTTAAATTCTTTGCATTACAATTATTCAATTACAATAAATTCTTTTTTTTTTTATTTCAAATTTTGAAAATTTATTAATTTTTTGTTTTTCGTTCAGGGGTTTATTTTACTTTAATTTCTGCGTAAATTGAAATTAAATTTTGAAAAATTTTTCGACAATTACGATTTTTCTTTCAAATTTTAATCTTGTAAATATTTATAAAATAATGTTTTTTTTCTTAAATTTACTTTAATTTTCGTTTTAAATGCTTAGCACTACGTACATATAATGTATACTATATGTATTTTAGTAGTCTTCCTTTAAAATGAAAGAACGAAAGACAGTGATATATTCTTGATAATTAAGCAAGGAAACAGACCACCGTCCACCAGCACAGTTTTTGTTGTCGAGTACTGGCGAATTTAAAATACAAAATTACAAAATTAAATGAAGTGAAACGCCGCCAGTACCTGCTACCTGGTCTATAGGATCACATATTTTACAAATTTGAAATTTAACTGGTGCGGTGTGTTTGACAGTTGTCAATGCCGATAAATTCAAATTGAAAAAAAAAAAAAACTTCATCAATGTAAAGTCTACTGTTGAGTATATGTATGTTTAGTCCGACCGTCCGACGTGAAACAGCACCGTTACTGAGACGGCATTGTGCTGATGGTACGTACGTCGACAATGATAGAGTTTCAATTTTAACTTTTTTCTTTTTTAAATAAATTCGTAATTATTTGAATCAATGAACAAGAAGGCAAATTTTTGGAAACATATTATTACTGTATTTTGTAAAATGTCGCAAATGTCATAACGGTCACAAATTCACAATGACATCAAAGTCAAAAATGTTTCGAAATAATGTATTGTGAATGTAATAGATGGGTAACAAATAAGCAAACAACACATCGAGAGTATTGACCCTAATCACGAATAGTTTTTCTAACTGCTTCTATTTCGAAATTTCAATCATTAAAAAAAAGGATATTATATTTATTTTGAATTTAAAGTTTTTAATAAAAATACGAAGCTTATTATTAACTTAATGTTACAGCTTACAGCCGGGTCAGATATCAATCATCTGTCCTGTTCGTCTGAAATTGTTTTCCGATAAAATAAAAATCGTCTAAAACGTAAAACGAACTTTTATCGCATATCGTATTCGTGTCGTGATCATGATACAAAAATTTTGACAATCGAGGCGATTAGCGATTATTGTCTCGTCATTCGTGATAAGGGTCATCATTCAATGCCGATTCTACACTCAATGCAGTAGACTTGACAGATACTTTTACATGTTAAGCATGTGAAGTCGAAAGAAGTTGAAGTCACTACATTGAATGTAGAAGCGGCATAAGGCCTGAATATGGTTAGCCGTCACCGTCATTTTTCAAATATACAAAATTATTGTTAGAGAATATCATACGCCGTCGTCGTTTTTATGACGGTGACGGTGTAAATAGTTCAATTTTCTACTATTGACGGTGACGGCTGACGGCAAGTACATAACCTAAATTCCAGTAAGTATATTTATGTGTTTATTATGTTTAATATATTCTACAGTGTTGTTTTGTTGTTGTTTAAAAATCATTTTCGAAGAAAATTTAATTTCTTGTGTTCAAGAGGGTTTTATGTTCATTTTGACAGTGATGTCGACGTTTTATGGTATTTAATATTTTGCCGTCATTATCATATTTGACGGTAACGGCTAACCATATTCAGACTCATTTTCATCAGCCTTTCTCATTAGTTGAAACAGAATCAGTTTACTTACAAAAATGAGAAATGAAAATGAAAAGTTTAGGAATGAAAAGAATTTTTGGCATTTCTCACTTTTTCACAGAACAAAAATCGGCCCTCAGCACTTTATTATTTATACACAATGAACAAACAGTTGCATTGCTCGTATTTACATGATTAGTCTCCTGTCCTGCCTCATGAAGCAGTCATGGTCATGTTCCACAATGTAATTAATGCGAGTAGGGATTTTATTCTTATTCAAAACTCAGTTAAAATCGTGTTTGGTGTATTTTGTATGAAACTGGAAATAAAACAAAATACTCTGATGATAAATTGAAAGAAAAACAAGAAGGAAAACTGTAATTTTTATCATTAATCAACAGTCTTAGACCTAGTACGGGCACTGATAGACATGAATTCAGATCTTCATATAAAAACAATGTAAAAAAAAAAGTGGTCTGAATTCAGTCACATTCATGGAATAAAATTTTTCAGGTTTATTCAGATGCGCAAAACATAACCTCTGAAAAGTATAAAAAAAAACGTTATTTCTGCCATTGAATAATAGAGGCTGAGCTTTGTTTATGGAGACTTTTTGTTATGTTTTTCATGCACAAATTATTTGTCTAGTACGCTGATTGACTTGAATTCAGATTCAAAAACTACTTATTCTATTTATAAATGCTTCCTGAATTCATATTGTGGAGAAAATTTTCTTGTAGACTATGTAGATTTGCATTATATGTTCATGTAGAGTAGACACTAGAGAGACAATTTATAAATACAACGACGATGATTTGGCACAAAGAGATTTTTAAAGAGTCATTGTACATAATATTTTTATGATGTTTATACATTTTTATAATGCAATATAAATACGTTTCCGAACTTTTATACATATTTTTTTTTGAAATTGCTTTACATTACATCGGTTTATTTTATTTTATATAATTTATTTACTTCTTTTTTATTTTTTACGTTTATACTTATATATTATTTAAATTTTTATCTATTTTCTTTTTTCTTTTTGATATTTCTTATGATATATGATAAAATTTCTAATCTAAAAAAAATTATTATTTAGTTCATTTTTTTTTTCATAATTTTAAAGCTTTTTTGTTTCGTTATTTATTAATTATTTTTTTTTTTTTTAATAATTTATTCTACACAGAAATAGTTTATTTTTAATTTTTAGCTACATACATATTGCTATGTATTGTAATATTATGTACACATTTTTTTTTGTTTTTGGAAAATATGCACATAATCGTACAATATGTATACGTACTTAATATATGGAATATATAATTTTCTATATTATCAGTTAGTAGTATTTTAATTGATTTTTATTTTCAAAATGCATCTATCAAAATAGGCCCTTAATACATGTGTATGTACGTATATATGTAACTATGTATATATATATATATATTTCTTGTTTTTATTTTTAATTTTTTATATACTATTCTAGTAGTACGCGTTATAAAATTCGCGCGAATAATTCAAAACAAAAAAATATATGTAAGTATGTATATATATATTATTTCTCTTGTAATTGTAAATATATATATATTTTATGTATGTACTCGTATTATTTATTTAAATGATACACGTACACAACGAATGTATGCATGTAAATAATATATGGATATTGTAATTGTAAACATTTAATTTTTGTGACAAAACGATGCTTAGTTAGCAGTTATTAGGTATTAAGGGAAAGTTATGTCGTTTTTGTTAACACGCGTAATTTCACGCATTGTCGATCCTTATACTTATACTAGTGACATACTATTCTGTCAAAAAAGTATCCGGAAAATGTCAATAAAACACAAAATATTCAATTATTGTCTAAATTTATTTTGCCGCCTTCAAAGTAGGCCCCATTTGAAGCAACACAAATACGCCAACGGTTAATCCAGTCCTCAAAACACTTTTTGTAGACATTTTCCGAGATGTTATCCAGCACCTTCAGTGAATTTTGTTTGATCGATTCAATCGACTCAAAACGCTTTCCGCGAAGAGGTAATTTCAATTTGGGGAACAGGAAAAAGTCAGCAGGAGCAAATCAGGTGAATATGGAGGCTGTTCAATGACAGTCGTTGCTTTTTTGCCAAAAACTCAGTCACTATAGTCGCTTTGTGAGACGGTGCATTATCGTGGTGCAAAATTCAAGAATTTTCTCTCCACAATTCAGGTCTTTTGTGACGAATACTTTCACGCAAACGCGTCATGATGTTCAAATAGTATTCTTTGTTAACTGTTCGACCCTCTGGAAAAAACTCTTTATGCACTACACCACGATAATCGAAGAACTCAGTCAGCATCACTTTGATTTTGGAGCGAATTTGACGAGGTTTTTTTGGTTTTGGCTCATTTTTCGTATGCCATTCCTATGAAGTTGGTCTACTCTTGCATAGCATTGCATTGCGTACGTTGCGTATTCTTTTGTATCTGTTAGCTTGTATACTTTTCTACATATTTTACTTAATCTGTCAACGTACGCAACGTACGTATGCAATTATCTATCATAGGCATTATGTCTAGTACGCTGTTTAAACGGAATTTCTTTTCACATTTTTATCATTTATTTCTACACTTAAAAAATTGTGAGCAGTATTATTGTGAAAATTTATGTATAATCGTACGTAAAAGGTAGAGACGTCAATTTGACGGCTGTTCAAATTTAATTTTTTTTTTTTTTAATTTTATGCGTCAAAATTACCGTATCTGCTCGCGGAATAAATAGCTCGACTATTATTCCGTTTTAACGATACAGAAAAAAAAGTCTCCACTCATAAGCATAGTCATTTAGTGAATTCGAGAAAAAATAATATTTTACCACTTATTTTCATTTCGAACTGCGTACTGCAAAACAAAGAGCAAACGGTAAAATTCAGTTCACGGAATCAGTTATATTAGTATACGATTAATGATTTATACACATTTTTTTCGTATTTTAGTCAGTTTTTTAAACTTGTATAGAACTGTCAACATGAGTGACGGAAAAGTGGACTTAAGACATTGTATGTTGTATGAGTTCCAAAAAGGAATAACGCGATGGAGGCAAAATACAAACTTGTGTCACGTGTTTGGAGAAGACGCAATAACAGCTTGAACATGCCAAAGATGTCTTGTGAAATTTCGTTCTAGTGATTTTTCTTTGAAAAGGAAGGCCATCAAATGTCAATGTCGAAGTGCTACGCAGTATGATCAGAACAAATCAGACGTTAAATTCCACAAAAGCGAACTTCAAGCTTGGAATTCATCTGACTACTGCTTTGGATCACACTAAAAGGCTTGATTTGGTATCAGTCGGATCAGAATTATTTTGCTGAGGATCGACAACGCATAACAGCGCACGTGTTCAAAAATGACAGAACTTTCCTTATACTTAATATTTAAAGTTTTTTTTTTTAATTAATTCAAATTTAAATTCAAATTTTAGTAGTAATGAGATCGAATTTATTTTCTACATTATTTCTTTGTTTTGCACTCTACAATCAACTGGACTGGACTTGCTTGCCCTTGCATAAATGTTTGTATGTTAATTTTCTTTCTTTTTTTTTCTATTAGCATTTTCCATCTTTTTCCTAATTTCTTATTGTTGCCGCGCCGACAACTAATTTTATGCATGACTACCATCGCTGCTACGTCTTGAAGGATTTATGAACACAAAATAATTGTAGTATCATAGTTCATCAGATGTTGGTGGATGTTCGCGTACATAATCCTTTGGAAAGTAACCAACCTATTTGGTAAATAAATAAATTGAAGATTCTAATAAAAAAAAATTAAAGCACAAAAAAACAAAAAACAAAAACAAAAACGATTACTTACAACATCAGCTATTTTTCCTCTCCACCATCCTTTACTATCACCATCTTTACCTATAACGATTATTTGACATCCTTGTTTAAGCGGTAATTGATTTGTACCTTTTGGTTCAAAATCGTATATGGCTGTTGCAATTACTTCCCGGAATGGCCATTGCAATGATTGATTTAATCTTTTAAAAATACAAAAGAAAATAATGAAAAAAACCAAATTCTATTTCAATTTTGATACCGTACCCTGCGAAATTTTCACCTAAATCGTTTCTTTCGTAGTATGAAACCAATTCAACGATAGTCTTAAAAAGTCGTCGTGATGATAAACAGTAAATTATATTGTCGCCGTCACGTTTCTGAATGATTTTCATATGTTTTATGACGTGATCATCAGCTCTTCATCGATTTTAAAAAAATGAAATGAAAATGAAAAGAAAAAAAAAAAGGAAAATTTGAATCGAATAAAAATAATACTCGCTGCATTTGTAATGAGTGACAACAAAAAAAAAAATTAACAAAAATCAAAATTAAAATTCTTGTAGAGAGCTACGTACTTTAAACTAAGTGCGTACATTGTTTCGTTTGGATTTGATGCACCTTGCGGCCTAACACGTAATAAATATGTTCCTATTTTACGATTTTCCAATTTAATAGCGGCCGTTTCACGATCCATAGTTCCAACAAACCTTAGGTTTTCCAAACAAATAAAAATAAAATTTTTTTTTAAATATAAGGACATTGTCAGGCAGGCAGAAAAAATTAAATTCTTACATACCAATTGAATTCAGAAAGTTGTCTATCACAGATTGGTGGAGGTAGTGTTATTGGATTTTGTTTACATCTACCAGTAGATGAAATGCATCCTTTATGAACAGCTATTTCACATATTTTACATTTGTATCCCTGAAATGAATTTAAAAAAAAAAAAAAAACAAAAAAAAAAAACGAATTTTTAATAATAATATTCTTAATCATTATTTGAATGCATTTGAAAGGATGCATACTTGATGGATTCTTCCTTTTAAAAATTTCGAACAATGCCGACATATCATTGCAGCATCGAATGTTATTATTTCGAATTTGTGATCTGTATTCCGACAACCAGGTGGATCTAGATTTTCCCTAGATGAAGATGAAGAAAATGATTCGAAAATAATGAATTAAATTGTAAAATTTGAAATTTTTGAAATATTTTTATGGTATGTAGTAGTAGTAGTAGTAGTAGTAGTAGTAGTAGTAGTACGTACATGGCTTCCGTTAATGCTTTACACCATTTATTCCTTTCAATTTCTGTTTTTAAATACAAAGTGAATGCAGTCTTTTGTGATTTTCTAGCTAATAACAGTTGACATTTAAATCTTGTATCTCGTCCTAATGTACGTCTCGACGGACCAACTTCTACTCGATAATCGGATAAATTATGAGATTCACGAAATGTATATTGACCATCACCATAACGTGTATTCAATACTTTAACTAATATCATGATCTTTTCAAATATGAATGCATAACGATGTTTAGTTTTTTGATCTTCATGCGCTTTTATATGTAAATCACCGTCTAATAATAAACGTCCATATTGTTGAAGATCATTACCGTTGGGTAATTGTAGATCTACTATACTATCCTGTAAAAGAATAAAAAAATTGTGTATAAATTAGCACAAAATCCAGATTATATAGAAAGGATTATTATTTAGGTATAGGTGTAAGGCTGTGGTTGAGATTTCTTACTTTAACTTTTTGTATAATGACTAAATGATCTGAATCTCTTTTAACTTCGTTTATGTATTGTGCTACATCGACCATAGCTTCTTTGGCACGTTCTAATCCACGGTAGTCTTCATGTGTCTGGAATTTTTTTTTTTTTTTTCATTAAATTTGAATTTTGAAAATTTTATTTTTTGTGTTCACCTCCAAAATATTGCATTGTATACTTACCGGTGATGTTTCCTTTACAAGTTTATCTAATAATAAATGATATTTGAGTATTCTTTGCATAGGTACTGATAAGATATCCCTTAATTGTAATTTTCCAACGTTGTACTCTTTTTCACATTGCTAAAATATGATAAACAAAACATAAATGTAGACATAAGACAACATAATGTAAAGATGATGAAAACTATGAGAAACAATGAATTAAATAGAGGAAAGAAATTACATTAAAAAAAAAACACTTAAAATGTAATGAACACAAGTACAACAAAAACAAGAATTCTCTATTAAAATGAGAATTTATTTCAAAGATTTCTGATTTTTACATTTTAGAGCAAAATTGTTTTCTTGTATACATTTTTTTTTAAATTTATAATGTTTATCCTTTTCGAAATAGGGTGAATTATATTGAAAACTTGCGCATTAAGGCTGTCGTATAAACGAAGTAAAAGATTAAATTATTGTTAATTTGTTTTTAGATTTTTACTTCTTCTTCTTTTCCTACAACATTACAGGACAAATAATCCTCCTCTCCAACATTCCCAAACTCTCTCAACCGAAAAAACCATACATTAAAAACAAAAAACAAGTAGATGCTTATCTTCTCTCTGTCTACATCCCATACCCATCATCATCATGAGCTCTACAGCCCATTGTGGGCCCTGGCTCGCTCCAGGATTTGCTTCCACTCTGCTCTACATCTCGCTAATCTTTCCCATTCTCGAACTTTAACCCTCAGATCATTTTCGACGTCATCCAACCAGAGAGTATTTGACCTTCTCTTCTTCCCTTGCTGTTTGGAACGTATAATAACGACCATTTTACCATGTCATTATCCGGCTTTTAACATGACCGAATCATTGGAGTCTGCTCACTTTAATTCGATGTACTATATCTATTTCTTTATAGAGCTCGTACAACTCACTGTTATACCCTCTTCTCCAGCCGTCATTCTCTTGGACTGCCCCATATATTCTTCTTAGGATTTTTCTTCCGAATATCTTGAAGGAATCTTCGTCTTTTCTTTTAAATATGAAGATCCTTTACCCGTACCCTCTGACTATCTAACATAATACACCCGGTCGTTATTTTTTAGACTTTTAGTAACTTTCTAAATCCCCTTCGATCTGCCGTTGCCATAATATAGCTCCAAATTTAAAACCAAAATTCAGCCACCTTTTTCCCTACTCAAAGCGCCGGTCCCACAAATTTTTACCCATCAATAATGAGTCACCACACGTTCCTCCACCTTCTGATCGACTCTATATAAAACCACTCTAAATAAATTCGAATCGAAAGAATCTTTTTAAGAATCTTTTTTTTTTTTCAAATTACATTACAATTTGGTTTTTTTGTCGACGTATTTTGTGGATCTCATTACCGAGAAAAAAACTAGTGCCATACTCTATTTAAATTTGCTGAAACTTTATACTCTCCTACCATTAAGATTTCACTTCGTCATATCTCTTCTTCTTTCTGCTCTGTATCATTGCCTTTATTTTATTTTCGTTAATTTATAAACCTATAAATTTTTGCAGTTGTTTTCAAATCCACAAAAATATTTTTGTTCTAAAGGTGAAAACAAAGTGATTTTGCTTGACAATCTTATATCATCTATAATACTAAGGCTACTATAGTAGGTTGAAGTTAAAAATACCCAATGCGAACTGAGTATAAAAGTGTTTATGTTTTGTACCGAAAGAAACTAAGCAGAATGTTTGAAATTTATAAGTTTTTGAAAACAAATTTTCTATGGATATGTACTTAATTCATTTAATTTTCCTACAAAGTTTGTTGTATTTTAAGAATACTGTACTTTGGTATTTTTAATTCAAAAATAAAATGTAAAACAAAAATGTAATTAAAAATGAAAACAAGGACATTCATTTATTACATACGAATGTAACGTTATGTAATGTAAATGTTTAATAAATGTTCCATTCATATGTAGGATTTAATTAACTTTAATTATAAAATCGAATAACGCAACCCAATATATTGACAAGTCAATTATTTTTTAATATTTGTTGTAGCACCGCATTACAATGAATAAGAAAATTAACTCGTCTGTCCATATAACAATAAAGAATAGAATGAATAAAATTAATTAATTAATTTTTACTAGGAAGGGACAGCCATGCAGTAAACTCGAATTTATAGTGAATAAAAACACAATGAAGAAAACAAAAAAACGTCACTTAATCATTTTCTTTTTTTCTTTCATTTTTACAATAAATTTATTTATAAAAATCAATTTATATTTATGTTTACGTAATTTCATTTCTGTGTTCTATTGAATTCTATCAGGGTCTAGGACATTTATGTACAAGGTACAAGTGTCTTCTGCCTTTGTCTTCTTGAAAGTATTGAATGAAATTAACAAATTAAAATAAAACGAAAATATTTTGATGAAAATTAATCAATAAAAAAATAAAATAAAATAAAATAAAAAAATATTAAAATTGATAGAATTGTCTTAAAAATCATTTACAGATAATAGTGTCAAGTGGTGATCAGTAAAGCAGAATAATCATCCATTACCTTTTTATCTTATAACCATTCTCATTATTATTGTCGTCTTTTTTTTTTTTTTTGTTGATATTCCACCACTCAAATTGCATGGCGTTTTATTTTTATGCCTCAAACTGGTTACGTAAAGCAAAGTAAGTGTAGTTTGGGTAGATGCAATGCAAGGAAGAGAATTTTCATGAATTATTTTTTCAACAAAATAATAAAATTGTTTTTCTCTGACAATCAACACAAAAATATAATTGACAGTTACACCTTACAAAACTCAAGATAAAATGTACGAATAAATAAATACAAATTTGTCATGTACACACATAAAATTGATTATAGAAAAGTGGAAGGAATATGTAATTTTAACATTTTGATATTTTGATTCATTCATCAAACCAGTTTAAAAAGGGATAAAAACGAAGGCCACGTGTGTAAGTAATTTATACAATAATTGGTATTGCAAATTGCATATCGTACGCTTATACCGATTCTACATTTAATGCAGTGACTTCAACTTCGGCTTTGATTTAATCGATATGTATTAGAACTTTTACATTCAATGCAGTAGACTTGACAGCTACTTTTACATGTTAAGCATGCTGTGAAGTCGAAAGTCGAAGTCCAAGTTGAAGTCACTGCATTGAATGTAGAAGCGGCATTACTATTATTTAAAACAATTAAATTAAATTAACAATTTAAATTAAAGTTATTTTTATTATCTTCCCATTACATAATTTGAAAAGTATGTTTGATTTGTTTCTGCATCTGCATCTCGAAAATCAGCCCAAATCATACTCGTAACTCCTCTTCCATTCATCTTATGATATGCAGTTTCGTTCTTTTTTAAATCATGGAAATTATATGTCCAATCATGTAGTCCTTATTCGTAGCCAGTGTCGTGATCGTATCAGTGTCCTAATACTTTCTATCTTGAGTTCCTGTCTGATAATACGGATAAACCTGCTTAGATGGCTCGGGCACATAAACAGAATGTAAAATACTGATCCGTACAAGAAACTACTTATGGGGAATTTGCAGCAGAGCAACAGACCAAGAGGTAGACCCAGAAACAGGTGGTGGGACGCGATAATTGCTGCCATAAAGAAGATCCAAATAATCTATGGACCGACGGGAGTGGCAGAACTGTTTGTTAGTGGCAAAGGCCCTGGCAAGGACTGTATTGCCATGAAGAAGAAGAATCAATCAATGGAATTTTTTTTTAGTCGGGAAATATAACTTCGTTTTACTATTTTTTCCACCCATTAAAAATTTTCTTGTATATGTTAATGGTTAACTCTTACCTGTACTAATTGTTCTATTGATGTGTTCCTTTTACATATATCACCTAATGTATCTATGGCATTCATTAAATTTGAACAATATTCACCGTATATTAAGAATGGTTCACGAAAATCTAAGAATACTTGACTTAATTTTGATTTTGTTGTCGGTAATATTGCATCACGTAGCTTATCTAAAAATTTTGTATGTATATCAGCTAATTCCTGTTAATAAGAAAAAACCAAAATTAAAATAAAAAAAAAAATTGAAGAAGAATAAAAGAATAAAATATCATTTATTGTATGTGTACCCGTATTTTTGGAAAAATTAATTTTATTTCATCTTTTGATAGATTCTTTTCCAATGGTTGCATAAATTTACATTTTAATGCATTCAGGACATCGATGTAATTTGTTTCAGTGTCAATTAGTTCACGTATTACATAATCTCTTTGCTCAAAACTTGAAGATGATGTAATCTAAATGGAAAGTATTCAATATATGAAATATTAATTTCTATAGAAGAAATTATTATTGTTTAAAAAATTTATAAATTCATATCAGTACAGAAATCCTTATTATTATTATTATTATTATTTATTTTTTGAATATATGTATAGCTTTTAAAAGAAATTATTTATAATATTCAAGAATATAAACAGCTAAGTACTTATTATGTATTTATTATATAGATGTGATTTACATATAAACAGTATAAATATAGTTAAGCTTTTTTTTTTATTTTTTATTTTTTTTTTTAATTAATTTAAATAAACTCCAAGGCACTTTAAAAGTTTTAAAACCTTTTAAAAATACTTTGAAAATTTTCATATCAAAACTCATAAATTATTAAATATTTTTTAAATTTTTCAAATAAATTTTAGAAGCAGAAAACAGAAAGTAGATATCATAAATAAAATAAATTATATAGGATTCTAAAACAAAAAAAAAAGAAGAAATTAAAAGCACAAAAAATATTACAAATACCTGAGATCTACTTGCCCTTTGTATTGCACATAAATCTTGATATACTTCCTCTTCTTTTGTATCGATATCGTCTACATGACCATTACAAGCAGCATGATCCGTTGTACTTTTTTTTTATTTGCAAAATTTTTAAATTTTTTTTTTTTTTTTTGTAACGAGTAAACGAACAATATATGTGTGTATATATATATTTTTTTTATTTTTTATTTGGTTAACATAAAACGAAAAAAAAGAAGAAAAAAAGCGTATATATGAAATTAAAACAAAACGAATAACATACAAAAATACTAAAAAAAAAACATGCATCACAGTATAATAATTGTATATATATGATAGATTATGATGTATAGTACATTAGATAATCTACTATAAGGCCGAAACAGATCAAAGCTAATATGAGTATGAGATGGGACAATAGACTTATGACAATGATTACATTTACAATATTTAGCACAAGTTTTTTTTAAGAGAGTGATTTTGCTCAATGTTTAAAGTCGCTTTCAAAAGTTACAAGCTTTGTGGCGAGCTTGGATTTTCATCATCAACAACATCATCATAATCATCAATCGCGCTACACAGCTCATGTCAAGTCAATCCTGTCCATTCACCGAAGTAATCTCTAGACTTATTTCTATATCATGTGTGCACCTACAGTTTAACGTGGATTGCGAGCGAACCACTGAGTTGCTGGTAGAGAAGCAAACTCTTTTGCATTATAGGGCTTAGACCGATTTATTATTACATACAATTATGTAATTCTGTAATAATGCTTTGTGTTACTTGTTGTCAGCAAGTAGACTACTTATTAGCAATACTAAAGTTCTAACTAAAACGACATATCTGACATAGGAAACATGGGAAAAAATAACGAATGTTAAAACGTAACATTTGGTTGACTATAATGACATACTAGATCACATATTAAACAATAAACAATACAAATTTCACAAAAATGAGGTTATGTACTTATGTTACGTATGCCATGTACGCTTTCGATCGTACCGCTTATGTCGAGCTTATGTTTAACGAATTTTTAACGAAGGATTGCAATGTCAATAAATTATAGTTGAACCTTGGTTGAACTCATTGATTTAGATGTGTTTGTAGCACATGTCAAAGTCTATGTCAGATATATCGTTTCAGATAGATCTTAAGCTCTTTTTCCAAGCATTGCTGGTACTCCTTCAAAGCTGAGTGAACTTTGGGGTAATGATAGTTGGAAATGGGCAACGAAAATTGAAAATTACAGCCATCGCACAATTCGGGCGCAACTGCAGCGTAAAATATATATGAATTTTACATTTCTTCTTCTTGCGAATAGATTACTACTAATGCAAAATTCAGATCGGGATGGCTCGTTGTCGTTGAAAAATAGAATAGAATCTGTTTGGGCGACAGCTACAGCGTAAAGTTCAGCATAAAAAGTCCCATTTAATTACTGTATACGCTATCGCTATCGCCCCAATTGGTGGTTACTTTTTGTTTTACTTTTTCCATGGGCATCAGGAATTGAACCTACACTTTGAGATCAGTAGCCAGTTACACTACCGTTTGAGCGGCTTGTAGCCTCCCTTTCATTATTAGTACCTTTTCTGAATTATGTACTTGAAAAATGAATACGAACGCAAACGTCAAATATTCATTTATTCAAGTTTTTCTTTTATAATCAATTTTAGTCAAAAGACTCATGATTGTCTTTTTCGCCTTACAACGATTAGCATTTTGACTTGATAACAAAGTTGTCGAAGTAAAGACTTCAACTTTGAACAATGACAACAGAATAAATTTTTTATTGTTTGTGTATATATATTCAACAAAAACTAAGCTTTTTAAATCTCCCAAATTTACGAAATCTAAAAAAAACTCAATAGTATCGCCAGAATTCTAGTTTTTCAGATTATTGCTTCATTCTGTCTCGGCCTTTATTCAAATTAAAAAAAAAAAATAACAAAATTTCTAATCAAAGAGAAAACTAAACATAATAAATTATCATACCTTAATATGAGACATTTATTTTGAAAGCGATCTAAATACATAATATTTTATTTCAAAGAAAAAAAAAGTTTCTTACTGACTATGACTATTTAGGGTGACAACAGAAAGTTTTAAAAAATTGTTTAATTTATTCAACATAAAATTGATTGTTAAAGTTCAAGCGATAATAATTTTTCATTGAAAAATATATAAACTTGCCTCAAACTTTCAAAATAATAAAATCCTTTAAAAACACTAAAAGCAAATAGAAACAAATTTTTATTTCAAGACACAAAAAGAAAAATAACCAAAATATTACAGATCCTTAAAATTTTTTTCAAAAAATCTTTAGTAATAAAATAATATAAACAAATACATAAGAAATAGCCAACATATCATAAGAAAAGTTTTAAAATTAAATTAATGACGACAAACATTTGAAAATTTATATAAAAATACAATTTAATCAAATTACATACACAAATAAATGTGTATAATGTATAGATATTTGCAAAAAAAAGGATAACTTAAAAATATGGGTACTTAGGTATAAATAAAGCAAAATGTAAAAGAGTTTGTGATCCTATGTAATTGTGGAATGTAAGATGAATTGGTAAAAAGGATCAAATATGTACACTGTTTTAATGAAATTACACAATCAATTTGACCTTGTTAGTTTGAAAATGATTTTTTTTTTCTTAAATTTTTGTTCTAACTTTAATTGCTGAATCCTGTATGTAATTAATTAATGTTGTTAATAAGTCAATTCAAACAATACTTCAGTGGAGATGATACTTCAGTTTGTATTACCATCGTACATATAAAGGATTTTATTAATTGTAAATTTTTTTCTCTTTTTTGCTTTCAAAAAGAAAGACTTTTTGCCTTTTAATTACCCTTGTTCCTTAAATTCTTCTTGATATTAATCAAATGACAAGAAAGGATTTGAAATAAGTAATTCAAAAATTAAATTTCAAGTTAAGAACATATACATACATCATGTATAAACGTATAAATATTCGCATATAATAGAAAGATGTATAAAACTCTCTTAAGCACATTCTCCGAAATTTCTTAAGAAAAATAATTAATCTTTTTCCATTCGATATTGAAAAATGTCAGTATACTGCGGTTAAACTGTGTACAAAATCTATTGTGTCAGCAAGAAAATTAATTGAATGTTCTTGAAAACGAACCAATTTATTTTTTTCTATCAAATTCCTTACTGTATATGTTTGTTCACAGCTCATAGATTAATAAATATGTAATTGAAATTTTTTGATAAATTTTGTATAAAATAATTTTATTACCGCACCATCATCATTACCAACATGCATAAATTGTGGTATTGTGGGTGGTTTATTGGGAGCAAAAAATATAAAATTAAAACGATCGGCCTTGACAGTAAATTGGATTTTATTTTTGACAGCTCATATATTTTACAAAATACTTAATTTTGTTGGATGGACAATGTTCAGAGCGACCTGAAAAAGATGAATGTCAGAAACTGGAAAATAACAGCTCAGAATAGGGAGGAGTGACAACGAATCCTGATACAAGTCAAGGCCCACCACGTATGTATGTATAATTTGTAAATTTTCATTTTGTTATGCATAGTTTGCATTATTTATCAGTATGTAGTATGTGGTATTATAGTATAGTACTCGTAGATATAGCATCAACAAAATCAAATCATTTATTTATCTATCTATCTCCATAGTACTACATCCTATTGAGCCTTGACCTCCTCTAATATGTCTCTCCATTCATCTCTATTTTACGCTACTAAACTACCTTCCAGTTTACTTTGTTTAGCTTTTTCATGTCCTCATTGGTAGTATCCGACTATCCGTTCAACTTATTTTAGGTCTGCCAGCTGATCTTTTTCCTTCAGGCTTACTTTTCCAAATTTTGCTTATTACGGTGTCGCTAGGAGCTCTGGCGAGATGGCCTGTTCATATTTGAGTCTTTGTAGCCTTATATAGTTACTAAGTTGTAAATCATCAAATTCCATTTATTGTTCCACCTTAGTCTATATGAACCATCTTCATCCTCTATATGACCTAGAATTCTCCTATCTTCCTTTCAAATATATCCATAGTCTTTCCTCGTCACTTTTTTTCATGGTCCAGGTCTCAGAACTGTACGTAACTACTCGCCTTATTAGGGTTTTATAAATTCTTATTTATGTTGTCTTTGTTATAAAAATCATTTATCATCATTTGAAAAAAACTTATAAAGATTTTCTAAATTCTTATTTTATTTCTTTATAATGATTAAAGAATTTTTGATTTAATTTTCGAAAAATCTTTATAATCTGTATACGAGTATATTCGTAGATAAATTTGTATATGAGTATTATTTGCACATAAATATTGTGATAATAATTGCTCTTTATTATTCTCTACTTATATGAAATTTATTGTGGGAGAAACGAAAAAATATATTTTAGTATATGTAAGGATTTTTCTGCGATATTTTTTGCTATCTATCACCTATCACTGTAATCGTAGGTTGTGAAATACACAATATTATCATAAATAAATAAGATTAAATAATAATAAAGATAAAAATTATTATTAGAATTTATGTTTTATTTATTTCTTCCTTTTTTTTTTACAGTTTGATGCTTTTTTATCAAAAGATTATTATTGGAAATTGTTTGTAATGTAGTGTAAAAGTAAATGAATGAAAAGTGTGAAAGATAATTTATATCTATCATCGCACTTTTACGGATCAATAAATATTGAACTACCTAAAGCCGTAACTAAAATGACTTCAGCTAACTCAAGTCAGAAGTCAGATTACATTGTTTTAAATCAGTGTAACTATATTTGACTCAAGTCAGCTTCATTGAATTTAACGAAACACTTTGAATTTTCGTTGACTTCAGTGAGTGTGCTTAAAGCCGTAACTAGAATGACTTAAGCTAACTCAAGTCAGAAGTCAGATTACATTGTTTTAAATCAGTGTAACTATATTTGACTTAAGTCAGCTTCATTGAATTTAACGAAACACTTTGAATTTTCGTTGACTTCAGTGAGTGTGCTTACCGACCACACAAAATTGAGTGGCTTGAGTGAAATATGTACATATGTACATGTATTATTTAAACATAACCAATTCCATATGAAGTTTATATGAAATATCGCATTTTGTAGTTAATGTAAAAAATTTGTAAAAATTTCCTTTATGTGTAACTCTCTCCAAATTTTATGTTTTGTATGTGTAACTCTAACTAGTAACAAATATATATCATGTTCATGTAACTATTAAATTAACTAACCTTGCTTTCACATATGCTTACTCAATTCACACAAGCCAATATAGTTACAACTTCAGACTTGAGTGAATTTCGTTAGCTTGACTTGAGTTAGCTGAAGTCATTTTAGTTACGGCTTAAGAAAAAGAAAAGCAAATTTTTATTTTCTTTTACCTTTCGTTTATAAAATGAGGAAAAATGAAAAATAATGATAATTTAACACCAGAATACACCATCACATTTGTTAGACGAAGAAATTATTAATGATAAATACAGATGAGTTTGAATTAAATACTTACACAGATTGCATATAGGTATTTAATAAAATAATGTGATTCAGAAGAAGATATAAATCAAAAGATTAATAAAGCAATTAATATAATGTGCACAATAAATAAAATATGGATCTTTCACTTAATGTGAACTGAAAGTCTTCCGCTCCTGCATTAAAGTATTGCTAGTACCACTTAGTACCATGTAGTACTGCTTTACGGATTCGAAACGAAACATGAAGGCTAAGTAAAACAATAATATTAAAAAAAATTACAAGTCTTTATCAACCAGTGCCTAAATCAAATTCTTAAAAAATATTGGGTAAACAGATAAGAGTAATGATCAGTTGTGGAAGAAGCTAATCAGAAACCAGTGGACAAAAATACAAGAAAACGTAAATAAATTGGCTAGACTTTTCGATTAACTAACTAAGTCGTGAAAACTGAAGCTAGAATATACCAGGAATATTGTAAAAAATCGAATCCAAAGGAAACTGATAACGTAACGGAAGCCAAATATATTCCTTACAGTAATGAAGGGAACAAATTTATAATCAAAATCAAATGTAAAAATGTTAAATTACAACTATTCATTAATTGATTAACCATGGTTTATTTTACATAAATTTATGTACCATTATCATTTGTCAGTTTCAATAAGCGACTTCATTTCATACATCTCACTGACTTTTTTTTTACGTTATGAAACTTTGCAAAAAATTTTTTCGTGTCAGCTACAAATCCCCTTTCAAAAATCCACTATACAGGCAATATCCGTTCGACTTTGTACATATTTTATTTTCAATGGGAGAAACATGGTTTTAACTATTTCAACGGTTTTTTTTTTGTTACACATTTAAAACGGATCACATATTTCTTACATACATAAAATGATTTTCAATAGATTCTTTAAAAAATTGTTTATTTTTAAATTAAAAATTCGAAGCTGGCATTTCCGTTCAACAACCGGCATTATTAAACACAACAAAAACCGAAATGTGGTACCATTAAGCATAATTCGTATGTGTTGTTTTGTTTGTCATAAACAATTATCATAAATCACACGCAATCTAACCAAAAAGAAACAACGAAAACACGAAAACAGACCAAAAACAATGAAACAATTTTTGATGCGAGTTGCGATTGCGTTGCGAGTTCCGAATGTATCATCATACCGTGCTAAATCAAACATTTTTACGTGCTATACTATACTATACACAAATACAATACTCAATGTCAATATGCATTACAAACTACATACAATAAATCATTCATAGACATTTTATACTGGCATAATGTTTGATATTTGAGTATTGAGGAATGGGTATGATGTTTGTTTGTAGTTTGATTTGCTTGAAAAAAAAAAAGAAGAAAACATGTGTTTCCATCGCTTCTTAATATTTTTACCATTTTGCATGACTTCATGAGTATTATGAATTCCATTTGCGATGCTATCCGTTGAATTTTGAATTAAAGAAAAATGTCAAAAATGAAATTTAAGTCAGTTCAGTTCAGTTCATTTTCAGTTGTCTAAAAAAAAAAGATTCGAAATAAGATGGCAGTATAATTATTTCTGTTAGGTGATGTTTTTTTATACGTTCAATATTTTTTGTTAATAATGGAAAATTCTAAGATTATTAATACGAAAACGATGGATGATAAAGAATTCGGTAAAGTTAAATTAGTAAATTTAAATGAATTAATAAAACATCCACAAAAACATCCACAAAAACGTAAACCTTATCAAAAATGTAAGTTTATAATACGTATGTAGCATATGTAGATAAATAGTATTAAGTGTGCATACTTATATCTAATGTATTTTTTTTTTTTTTTAATAAAATTAGCTGTGAATAAGTAAAATATAGCATTATTATGTAGAATAAAATCTATATATGAATAGGTACTTGTGAAATAATTTTTTTTTTATTTTTTAATGTATTGTGGTTTTAGACAATATATAAAAGTACACACAAGTAACAGTCGTATTGGTATTTCGTGTGGTCGTATTATATGAAAATTATTGGTGTTTGAATTGAAGGCGTTCTGTAGAATTAGAATTGAAATTGAAAGCATTAAATTAGTCATGTTACATTTATGAGACTAATTTTTTAGGTTATTATTATTTGTTGGTGTTGTTTTTATGTAATATACTATACTATAATGATAATGACATGCATGGCATGGCATATGTTGTATCGATGTATGCAGATGTAGATAGGATAAAATTTTTAATGAGGTTATTTTTAATCTTTAGTCTTTCTCCATGTCCGTCCATGGTCCATGGTGACATTTATTAGAAATACGTTACGTTTTACGTATGGTGTGGTGTGATTAAGTAATAAGTATGATATGGATTTGTATTGTATTGTAATTGTTGGAAAAAAAAAGAAGGAATAAGTTGTTGAAACATAAACAAAAATATGTATGGACGGACGGGCCAAACACAAATTATCATTGTTCGAGGAATTTTTTAATGTGAAAAAATTTTTAAATTTTTTGCTAATTCTCAATTTTAATTGTATTAGATGTTAGCAGATTAGGATTTCAAAAATTTTTATTTTTTTTGTAATTTAAATTTTTTTAAAAAAAAATAATTTCTAATTTATCAAAAGGGACATCTGAACAGAAAAGAAGATTAATTGAGAATCGAATAAAATATGAATACTTGTTTAGAAGAAGTTACTATAGACGTTTACCTTATTCAACAGCTTGGAGGTAAGTTTAACATAAAAAGTTGCTACTAGGTACATATTAAATGTACATACATTTATATAGCAATGAATGAAACATCAAATTTTTATAATTAAAAAAAATGTTTTTTTTACTACCAAGATGTGTTATAAAAAAAGCCAATCTTGAAATTTTTGGGCAAACATTCGTTCGAAAACAATGGCAAAATTTCGTATCAAAATACAAGGTAAGCTAAACATTTTTATGTACATTATATATACATATAGCATAGCTAGGATTCAATTTCAATTTAATTAAAATTTAAAATTTTTTTTTTTTTTTTTTTATAAATTTAAGTCTCTTGCTCATTATGATGATATCAAAAGAAGTCATCTGGAGTTGGATGAGAAAAAAATTGAATACTTAACAACAAGATGGGAATTTTTCAGTTTAATACATAAATGGATTATTACAAAATATAATGATGTTGAACCATATAAAGACTATGAAGAAGACTATGAAGATTTTATTTGTGGTAAAAAATCATCAAATAAAAGTAATTCACCATTAATTGATCATGAATATGGTAAAAAAGTAGTAGAAAATATATATTTTTCACTAACTGATGAAAAAATATTATCGAAATTAACGAAAAAACCAGCAACTGTAGCACCAAGAATATGTATTAATCCGGATATTTTTAAATCATCAACATCAGATAATCAGATACAAGCAAAAAATAAAGTTGCGAATGAAATACAAAATGCTCCTAATAACAATAATACATTAAATAATGACGATCATAATTACATTCCAACTCCTATGAATATTTATAAATCAAGACCAGAACAACATGCAAAGCAAGAAGAAAATTTTATTAAAAAAACAGTCACCAAAGGAAAAACACAAAAGGAACTGTACAATAATATTGAATCTGAGTCTGTAACAAAAAATTTATTGTCATCATCACCATCAATATCAGAAAATGAAGTACCATTACAACAACTAACACAAATTAATTCATCATCGGTTGATGCATCAAATATATCAAATGTTTCGGCTAGTAATGTAGTCACGGAAATATGTCAATCATTTATGAAACAGGAATCAGATATATATTATGATGCTGACAATAATGAAGTAGCAGCTGTTGAGAATGACGTGGATCCTTTATCATCACCATCATCGTCATCAACATTATCGGTATCATCACCATCAATATCAGAAAATGAAGTACCATTACAACAATTGACTCAAATTAATTCATCATCAGTTGATCCAACAAATATATCAAATGTTTCGGCTAGTAATGTAGTCACGGAAATGTGTCAATCATTTATGAAACAGGAATTAGATATATATTATGATGCTGACAATAATGAAATAACAGCTGTTGAGAATAACATAGATCATTTATCATTACCATCATCGTCATCAACATTATCGGTATCATCACCATCAATATCAGAAAATGAAGTACCATTACAACAATTGACTCAAATTAATTCATCATCAGTTGATCCAACAAATATATCAAATGTTTCGGCTAGTAATGTAGTCACGGAAATGTGTCAATCATTTATGAAACAGGAATCAGATATATATTATGATCCTGACAATAATGAAGTAGAAGCTGTTGAGAATAACATGGATCATTTATCGTCACCATCAACATTATCATCGACAGTAAATAATCAACAAAACCATCAACAATTATTACAGCAACACAAAAATCAGCAGCCTTCTTCATCATTAGAAAAACCATTTACATCAAATACAAAAAATAAGAAAAGAAAAAAATCTAAAAATTATCAAAGTCACAAAAAGAAGAAATGTTCCTATGAAGAGAAATTATATAGACATACAAAAAAGTCATCAAATCGAATTGAAAAAAGACTGGATGCATTATTAAATGTTTTTGCACAAATCGTTAAATCTGATTATCCAAACGTTAATGTCGATCCATTATTAAAAAATCATCATGACGATGATAGCAACGATACTATGTCAACATCAAATTCTGATTCAGAATAATAATAATAATAATAAATAATAATAACAAATAATAATAAAAATGCTTAATAAAACAATAATTTTTATGTAAATACATAGATTTTTTTTTTCTTTTTCCATTAAAGTTCAATAAAAGTTTTAATAAGAAAATACGTACACAAATAATTTCTCTTTTGTTGTTATATCTAATTATAATCTAATGAAAATTTTAATTCTATGAAAAGATTATTTTTCCTTATTTTTTTCTTCTATGACAGAATTTCATTGAATTTTCTCCAAAAAAGAAGCAAAAAAAAACAGACAAATATGTAAATATTTCCTTCCACAGTTAGTGGAATTAGTGGAATAGAATACACGAAAAATGGAAGAAAATTACAAATAAATGAATGAAAATGGAAATTAATTTAAAAAATTATATTTATTTTTAATCTTTTAATGCCAAAAAGATCAAATCATATCAAAATTTATTCATTTTATTTATTTATTTTTTTTATAAATATGTATATATTTTTTTTCAAAATTTTATTTTAACTGAAATTAATAAAATCAACCAATTTCAAATCATATTTATTGAAGACAGAATAACAAAGATAATTTTGTGTATGAATAAAATTTGCATAATGTATGCGTATCTTCCTACTATCTAAAGTTTGTAAATACAGTGAAGGAAATACAGAGAACGGATAGCCCTCTTACTAATAAATTCAATATGAAAGATTTTTTAAGTAAAATTTGTACTGAATTGTAGTATAGCAAAATTTCAACATTTTCAAATTTGATTTACAAAAATTTATTGTAATTTAATTGAATTCTCATTCATTTTTTGTTAATTTTGAAGAGGAAATATTTTATTTTTAGTTTCTGTTGAAGGTAAAATTTAATTTATAAAAAATCAAATAGATCAAAATTTGTAATTGAAATTAATGGAAACTAAATTACAAGATTCGTCAAAAAAAAAATTCATCATAAATTTTGACTTCATGATTTCTTTTTATCAACATCCGAATTCCAAATTACTTGTTGTATTATATCAAAAGAAAGGTAATTTAGTTTCCTATTATTCTCTAGAACACTAAATTTTCCAAAGTAGGGTGTACAGAAAGTTACACATGATTTTATATTTGAAGGTCCTGCAAAAAACTCAAAATTTTCAACGCCCTCTAGCGTCGAAAATAGGGTCGATAGAAATTTTCGATAGTACAATTTTTTTTTTCATGAAACATTTCAAGGAATTCCTTGGTACCAATTTGTAAATGTAAAAACCAGACACCCTGTATAGACAACATTACATTCATACATTCATATATAAAATCATAGAAAAATATGACATCTGTACTTATACATTATTATTATTTTATTTGATTTCGAATTCGATAAATAAAATATTTTGATTATGTAATAAAATCAAAAACATATTAATATGATAATGTAAGTATACCAGTATATAATGTTTGAATATGATGAATTTATAACGTTAACATTATCACAAGGATATTTTTAATGTAACATAATATGTATTTACAAATACAGGATGGGCCAAATATGACCTACCAATGTTAAACACAAATAACTTTTTTATTTTTTGATATAATTATTTATGTTTTTATTTTTGTAGGTTATAATTGAATTCTTGGAAATTTATTATGGAACCATACAGTACAATACAACGCATTAAAATTGTCGAGTTTTTCTATAATTGTCAACGATCAATAATATTGTTAAGACGCAGCGTAAATAAAGGCAATATTTTAATTAAAGATCAGCTCCCACAGTCTTCATGATTAGGCTGTGTATGTTAATAAGTCAGAGGCTATAAGACATAGACGGCTGAAGCAGAATATTCGAGATGAAATACAGAGCCTTCAACCAGAAACATTACATGGCGTAATGGAAAACGCGTTAAAAAGAGCCAATCTCTGTATCGAGAAAAATGGTGGACATTTGTCTGCTGTCATATTTCATACATAATTTCCATAAAATATATTTAATGTATAAAAAAAATTAATCAAAATAAGTGATTATTACAAGAGTTATTCGTGTTCAAAATTAGTAGATCTTACTCGGCCCACCCTGTATTTATGTATACTATACATTATATTTATTAGACAATTTTTATAATATATTTATATTTTATACCTCTCTGTATATATATTTTATTTTTGTTTTCTTCATAAATTGTGGTGCACATAGTACATTTTATGCTTTATGTGTGGGTAGATTAATATATACGTGTACATGTAGCGTATGTAATGTAAATACATAGATATATTTAATATAAAAGTTATGTGGTAAAATATTTTATGATTCTAAATCTTAACATGTGTAAAACAAATAAAACATACATATGTATATGTACATACTTACTGTACAGTAAAATATCTTTTAATAAAAGGAAATAAATTTATCTTATATTACAAATAATATATACATCATATGTATATACATATTTACATATATGTATACGCATATATGCCCTAAATAAATGTACATACATGCATATGTGGGTATATATACATTTTATTTTCTATTCATTTATTATTTTTGAGAAAATTATTATCCATAATTGTTAACGTATATTTAACTCTATTATAAATTACAAAATATTGTAAAATACTACTCTGAAAAACGTAAAATGAAAACAAATTTTAAAATCCTGGAAAACTATATATCTATGCATGTAGTACATACGTATATATATGCATGTTTTTATACTTACATACTCATCTGTTATTTTCATATAAATATAGATATCTAATTAATACATTGCGCGACACATGATTACTCTCATCTCTATTTTTTTTTACATTCAATACGTATACATGATACATGGATGATTGAATGTAAATTCAATCTAGATTGAATCCAATAAAAAGGAATTGTATACCGCCAGATACCGCGTTCAGTGAGATCGACTCGATCCGATTCAGCTGTTTCATCTGAACCGAATTGAATTTTTCTTGTATTGAAGTGGATCAAATGATTGAGACATTTTGAAATTATTGTAAACAAAACACATAATTATAGATATTTAAGGTTATTGTTTATTAAAAATGGTCAAAATACTCGTAAATAAATAAATGGGTTACGAAGAAACTATTGCATTATTAAATGTAGTAAGAAATTTTTTCATTTTGCTATATTGTTCGATGAAAAATTTTACAAAAAAGTTGAAATTTTAATTTTTTTAGTTTAGAAATTATTATAAGAAGCAGTCCTTTAGAAGTCTCAACATTTCTTGAGTACACCATATAATTTCTCATAATTTTTCTATAATAATCTTTTCATAAATTGTTTTGTCCTGTTTATTGTGTAGTTCGTTAAACACACACAATCAAATTTATTTGCAACATATTAAAATAATGCGCATAAATATTCAAAAATATATTTTCATCACTATTCATAATATTCAATGCAGTAGACTTGACAGCTATACTTTTGCGTCGACTTCGACTTTGAGAAAATTCAATATTGAAATCTACTGCATCCAAGATGATAACATAAAACGAATGAAATTTATAAATGACACTTGACAAGACAGATATAACAACATAAAAAAATAAAAACAAGTGCATATACAATAGATAAATAACAAAATATAATAATAATAATAAAGATAAAATAAGATAAGTTCAATTTACTGCAATCAAAATATTTGATATGTGCGTTAAGTATGCAGTAAAGTCGAAAGTCGAAGTCCAAGTTGAAGTCACTGCATTGAATGTAAAAGCGGCATTATGAGTTATTAAGCAGTTGCCAAATTTAAGAAGCTTCAAAATAAATTATGGTCGTTTTCATAAATACGCAAAACTTTGCTTGCTTTGACAATCAAAGTTTTAAAATCAATTAAAACAAGCAAAGCATATATACATTACTTTACCTTTGCTATTACCTGTACAAATGACAAGTTTTCAAAGTCAAAAAAACAAATAATGTTCATACTATAAGTCAATGTAAAGGATTTCTTGCGGTAATCGGTCGTTAAGTTACGATTTCAATTTAAAAACCAAAGCAATTTTAAATATAAAACTGGATATTATATTTTTGAAGATTTTATTTTATGAATTCAATAATTTCGTTTTGCATATGTTGTGCTAGATTTTAGAAATATGAAGTGCATATAATGTAAATACCAGGTTGTGCAAATTATGTATTCATGAAAACACAAAAAATTTTAGTAAAAGAAAAATTGTAAAAAATACAAATGGTGGAAGAAATCATGTGTCGCACAGAGTCATTCAGATACATAATGGTAGTATGTACATTAGGTATATGCAAAAGTATAATTATACCCTTATATACAAGTAAAACATCTGAATTTGATATCTGCTTATTGTTTTTATAAAATATTTTTCATTCATTAAATACTATACAGAAGTTTTAAACACAATAATAATTATGTAACTAGTGAAAAAAAGTAATAAAAGAATGCTGTATATTTACATATATACGTATGATGTATGTATGTATGTTGTTTTACTTAATTAAGTATTATTACCACAATATTTTCATGTATGAACATGAACATAATTTTAAAATTGTTTATAAACATAATATGTATATTTATTTATATTTTTGTACATCTTAGTATTTATATGAGGGTGGATTGATAAGTCTGGTAAAAATTAAACAACGTAATCTCCTTTTATAGCTATACACTTGGTTAGACGATGCTGGAGTTTTTTGATCCCCTCTTTGTAGTAAAATCTTTTCCAAGGCCCTCAAAATACGCCTTAGTTTCGGAGATAACCTGTAAATTAGTTGCAAATCTTCGTCCCCCAAGCCAATTTTTCATTTTTGAAAAAAAGGAAGAAATCACTGGGAGCCAAGTCAGGAGAATATGGTGGATGGCGAAGCATTTCGTAGAGTAACTCCATCAGCTTGGCCGTTGCAATGGAAAGTGTCACTCTTTCACGTTTTTGTTCAATTGTCAATAAACACGGCACCCATCTTCCCGAAAGCTTTTTCATATGCAAATGTTGTTGCAATATGTTGGAAACTCGTTCATATGAGATATTTACAGTGTTGGCTATTTCTCTCAACTTCACTCGTCGACCTCCCAATACGATATCGGGGATTTTCGTCATCATTTCTAGAGTGGTTACCTCAATTGGACGTCCTGATCGAGAAGCTTCTTCCGTGCTTGTTCTACCAAAATGAAACTCAGTAAACCACATGTGAATCATCTTAGGTAGCGGAGAAGAATCACCATAATACTTATCAGGAGATTTTTTTCGTTTCCGTCATAGTTTTTTTGCGTAAAAAGTGATATTTTATCGAGACTCTAAATTAAATTTTTTCCATTTTAACAACGAAAGAACGACTTGTCCGATCTAAATGATTGCCAAAGCAATACTAATTCAAATATCAGTATGAAATTTCGTGTGTGTATCTTCAAAATAATAACCTATCCAAATTTGTTATAACTTGTATACTAGTGTTACCGCTCTATTCATTTTTACTCGACTTATCAATCTGCCCTCGTATATTGTGCAAATAAGTATAATAATGTATGTATATCCATTCTTTTTTCTAGAAATTGGAATATTTATTTCTTATTTTAACTTTTTATTCCATGACTATGATACGATCAATAATAAAAAAAAACAGTTTCAATTTTTGCAAAACTAATTGTTAAAATGGTGATGGCTTGCTGAGCTACATATATGACACACTCATTTTCCACAGCTATAAACATACATTATGCATGTGCGAGTATGTATACGATGTGTAAAGATCTAATAAAGAACACACCGCAAGGGGTAAAATTGAATAACTTTTTCATTTTTATAATAATCGTTAATAGCACAAAAAAAAAATATTATTTCCTCAAATTTTTAAAAATAATATCAATCAGATTTCGTCATGAATTTAAAAACAAAAATCAAGTTAAACTTTTGTTTAAAAGTTTTTAAAGAATTTCGATATTATGTACTTAATTGAACTTTTATCAATTAAATAAAATTTATTGATCCTTCGAGACAAAATAGCATCCAGATTCATTAACATAATTTTCTTAAAAATATACATATAGAGTATTTATAAGGACTAAAAATGAAATAAAAATTTTCCCTTCAACAAATAATGTAGATAAAAAATTTTTAAAAATAGATAAATGTAAATGTAAAGTTTTGTTTTTTCTTTTAAGTTTTGATTTAGGGTAATTTTTTGTATTAATTAATTGTCCACTGTCAAATAAATACCGGGAATTGTTCATTTAAAATTTATGAAGAAAATTTTTTGTGGGTTATGTTGGTTGTTACCCCACCGTATACAATATTGCCACACAAAGTTTTTTTCAGCAATCCGTTTGTCCACAACTATGACTTTGTCAGTTTATTGATTTCAACACCTTTCACGAGTTTTATTTGTTTTTTTTTTCGGCTAGTTTTCGTAATGCCATTCTAAAGCTTGTTGGCTAGTTCGAACGTCAAAACATCCGTTCCATGTGTCGTTATACGATAACGATATGAAGGGTTTCATGAATGTAGATTGTAGAGTTCGAAATAATTCGTGTTCGTAGAGCTATTTAAAAAAAAAAAAAATCAGTTCTTGAGAACAGTCTTGAACGAACTGATTCACAAAAGATATTAATGAGGTAATCATGAGGTGTCTCTCTTAGCCTGGACTAGTGCGATTATCAAGCGAAAATTTCTTTTACTTAATCGATCTTTTTAACGCTTGTAAAGATTGTTACTTTGATGATCTTTTTATCCTTCTTAGACGCTTTGTACCATTTGTAAGACCGTATCTTTTGACATGAATGATTCACGATAATCCTTTTCTAACATTTTTAGGAAGGTATAAGATAAATTCTTTATTCAATAATTTGTTTCACTTTAAAAAGTGTGTGTGATACACAACTACTGAAGTGGCTTGATCCAAACATTTACAGTAGATTTACAAACCGATGAACTGATCGCATTCAAATTTGTCATAGTTAATGGACTATTATTTAATTATAAATTCCCGTCACTTTTTTGGCAGTTATAAAAAGATTACCATTAAGAATTTAAATTTGTATATTTATATGATATTCGATATGAAAAATATCCTAAAGCGTAATTTAAATGATTTTATAACGTAACAATAAAAACCTTTTGCATACTTCAGTCTATACCAAACACAAAACAAAAACAATGAAAAGAAAATTATGTTCTTATCATCCGTATTATAGTTATATTGCCCACTGTATATGTTTCAGTATAGAAATTTTCATTCTGTATTATTTTCATTTTTATTATAAAAAACGATTATTTCATTTTTTTTCATATCTCAAATAGCAGAAAATCTCTATACGCATTAAGAAAACACTGCCGTATGATGATAGAGTGTGATATTTTAGTAACCCAGAAAAAAATATTTTTATTAAGCGTAATAATCCATATGGACATTTTTTTCTTATGAGAATCTTTTATTTACACCAGGAGCAAATTTTCCATTAAATCGTTTTAAAAATTTTTTTTTTATGCGTAGCTCATTAAATATTTTAATACGTTTCTTATGGGTATTTTTTTTTGTTTTTTGTTTTCCCATAAATAATCATAAACACAGCAGAAAAAAAAACTAAACAAAGAACAAAATAAATATTCATGAAACAACATATTATGTAAATTATTATGTATGTATATGTATACTGAAAGTATAAAATAACTAAATTTAAAAGAAAAATATTTATTTAAAACATATTTAGAAAAGAAAAAGTTTTCTTCCTAGAGTAGAACAGCGCAAAAATAAAAAGAACACTACCACAATTAAAACAATTGAAAAAAAAAAAAATTGTTTATGTGTATGAAATGAAAACTTATATCTACCTTTTATTAGTCTTGTATTTTTTTTTCATATTTTTCTTATTTGTTTCGAAATTCTTATAAAAGAAATAAAATCCTGTGATCCAAAATTAGGGTAAATTTCGTGGGTATTATAAAATCATGAAATTATTTTATTGCGGGTTGTGGTAGCACTGCATTTGACATTTATGCAGAGTTTCATGTCAATCTATAGTGAAATTATTTTTCTTCTTCAGGGGCAGAGAATTCATGGTTTTTACATCACAATAATGCAACGTTCCACATTACATTGGTTTTTCAAGAACATTTCGCCTAAAAATTCGATCCACATTGTTCCACCTGATTGGCTGGCCTGTGATTAAACTGATTTAGTCTGTGCGAATTCTGGCCTGCTCAACAAACTCAACTCGTATGAGATGATATTTATTTGGAAAACGATAAAATTAATTTGAAAGAATAAAGATTTCTCATTTTACGAGTATAAACAAATTCACTTTATTTTTTTAATCACAGTAGTATACACCCTAAAGATTAGTGGCGAAGTAGTGACGATATAATAAGAAAACCAAAAAAAAAACGAAGAAAATTGTTTTTCTTTAAAAAAAAAGGTTGAGATAAAAAAGAACAAAGAAGAATTAATTGTTGTTTCATCTAAAGAGATTTAAAAAAGAAAAACTAAAAAAACAAAATGAAATTGTACTTCTTCAAAGCTGTCATCATTATTATTATATCGTCAACTGTCATAAACATGAATTTTTTTACATTTTTTTGTTATTTATTTTGTTGCAAAAATTAAAAAAAAAAAAAAAAAAAAACTAAAAAGCACCAGAATAATAGAAAAGCCCACAGAGTCCAAAAAATAAATAAAAAAGCCATCCATCCAAATGAGATTGCAAATTGTTTTATAGTTTTTTTCAACTGAAATAAGTAAAAAAACAAAAAAAAAAAAGAACAAAACAAAACAAAAGAAAAACAAAATTGTTTTCTTTTCTGTGAATATAAAAATGAAATAAACTTAATAGCATAAATTTCTACTTTGAGAAGGATACATATATAACAAGCATCCATAAAAATTACAAAGAAAATAGAAAAATATGGAACAATATATAACGAAAAGAAAAAAATAAATGAGAAAAAAACAACAACAACAACAAAAATAAATTATTTTTGCATTTATGTAATGTAACATTGAAACTGGCATAATACATATTATAAAATATATACGTATAATATTTAAATGTGTGTTGCAACAAAATGCAAGGATTCTTATATATAGAAAAAAATATAAAATTTTATATCCAATTTATTATTATATGCACATAACCTGTGTACTAACCATATATTATGTAGCAAATTATACGCGTATATTTATTGCTGAAACAGAATGTGAATGTGTAGCTGTAGTTATGGCTGTAGCATGTAGCATAGCATGTGACATTTTTTCGAAAATGCAGTCAGATCGTTAACAGAAGGAAATCAAATGTTCGAAAATGTATACATGCAAATGTCAGAAGTTCAAAAATGTATGAAGATTGCAGACGATAACAAAAAAGCGTACATCAGCCCATGTACTACATGTACTATAGGTACATGCAATTTTGCAATCAACTGATGACATATGATGATCGTCACATCTGATTGCATTTCCGAAAAAGGACTGTAGTACATATATCATGAAGAGCTACTTGCGGTTGTAACTAACAGAATGTACTGCTGACTAGTGTATGCAGTAGATTATTGGAAAATGTCAAATTTCAAATTTTTCAATTTCTCAATCGTGTAAATGAGAGACCATGTGAAGAAAAGAGTATATGTATTACACCAATCAAAATTTTGCATCGCCATGCACTATCCCATAAGAACGCACCCTAATTTATATGATTTCACACTGTGCTATAAGCTACAGCCGTAACAACAAGCTACATATTCTGTTCCTGCAGTTATACATTCCTGTACCATAAACAATATGTATGTACATACATGCACATACTATTATAAATAAATATAAAAATGTTTATTATGCATACGTAAATACAGTGACTCAAAATACTGTGTTCATAAACTAATACAAAATCAAAGCAAGTGAACATATAAGCGGGAACCTGTAGGCTTATATTTCATTATGATGAGTTCTTAATTATTTGTTTTTCCTTGATTTGTAAAGACAAAATTGTACTGATAAATAGTTATAGAGCTGATTGATGGAGTCCGAAAAATCTTAGTTTTCGTGAGCCGTTTTCTTTTGGATGCTATGTTTCTACATAGTATTAAAGCAAATGAATACACACTTCAAGTGTAGTGAAATAAATTTTAATAAATTAATTATTACATTTTGATAAAGAAAAACAGTATTTTAAATACAACTGAATAAAATTTGTATTTTTCAATTTTTCCATTAGATATTTTAAATGAATTTGAAAAATTACTTGAATTTTCGAAGACAAACAGCAATGAAAACTATGTATAAGTAGTCTTTCTCTGCTAGAAAAATATTTGTAACATTTTTCAAATTTTCATTGAATTTCCATCAATTCAAAGATTCAAACAAATCTTGATCTCAATGGGAACTGTGAGATACTTCACAAAAGCCATAATAATGTGTTAAAGACTACTTTTATTATGAGACCTTAAACAAGACCTTAAAAATAAAGTAAAAAAGTCACTGAATCAAAATCCATGAAATATAGTCCATAGATTCCCGTTATATGCTCATTTTTTTTTTTTTTTTTGAATTTGCAGTAACTGGTGAATGATACTTTGAATCACTGTACTTCTATGATCAAAAAGCATTAAGATTTTTCCATTCAAATCATATGGGGGCTTAGGATAGCACTACCCCAACCAAATAGACATACTCGTATGTATGTGTTAAATTTCATGCCAATATCTTTAGCATACGATTGATTACTTTCATTTAAGAAAGTACATTTTTATCGATTTTTAAAATGAAAAATGAGTTCATTACGATAATGTGTTGGTTGTCTCGCACTGGATTAGCTGTGTTGTGCGTAACTATTTAGACAATTTATTGATGCATATTGTGTGGTACCACAACCACTCTATTCGTCAGATTTTTAGCTCCATTTGTCTTCTGTTTTCTCTTGAAACTTGAATAAATACAAGTCAAATTGAAGAAGTTTGAAGACCATTTCGAAAATTGATTTCAATAACAATTTCAAAAGTTGAAAAAAACGTCGGTATCAATGTATTGTATCCGAAGGAAATTAAGTACTTTGAAGGCGATGAAATAAATTTAAAAGAATAATACGACATTTATATTTTATTAAAAAAGTCTTATTACATTTTGATCACAGTAGTATACATACGTATGTATACGGATATATGCGTGTATGTACGATGAATATTTTTATGAGTGAACTTTTAAAAAAATGAAACCAATAAAAACGAAACAGTATAATATTATAAACGTACACATACGAGTATACAAAATGTTGATAAAATATTTCAACACATTACATAAAATACTACTATAGCTTATACATAATTTATATGTAAACACAACACAATAAAATATGTAGTATGTTTTAGAAAATATATAAAGAAAGTAAGTAGTAAGTATATATTTATATATTATATTTGTATAAAAACCTCTGGTAAACTTGATGTAAATGTCACATAGCATAAATCTTCATAAATTTTTTCTTCTTCATGTGCATAAATATCACTTAAATATTCAGATGTATCTGATGATGTTATATTAAATTGCCATGATGATGATGTTGTTGTTGTTTGCATATTAATATCATTATTTTGTAAATTACTACTATGTTCATTACTACTACTTATTGTACTACTATTTCCATCATTATAACTGTCTGTACCACCACTTTTAATTGATAATCTTTTTTTAAAAATTTTCTGCTCATCATCATAATCTTCGGCATCAATATCATTACTATGACATTTATCATTATCATCATCATCATCATCATCCTCATCGATATCTTCATTATGATTAGTATTTTTTTTATAAATTTTTTCATTTATAATTTTATTTTTATTTTTTTGTGGATGACGAAGATGATTTTCATCATTATTATCGTCATTATCATCATCTCCAGTATCTGTACTACCACTACCACTACCATTTTCAACTAACAATATATCACTATTCTCATCATCAACTGATAATGAACCAGCACCTTGTGGTGTACAATTATTGCTCTGTTGATCGATATCATCTGTTTCACCACTTTCTGTCTCTTGACTACTATTAATTTGTTTATTATTATTCTGTTTACTATATATGTATGTATTTGTGATGATATATAACCCCCCACAATAATTATCATTTTATCACATTAGTAAGCAAATATAAAAATCGAAAGAATAACAAGAAATGGAAGAGAAGAAGAGAAAACAACACAAAAATAAAGTTTATTTGCCATCCAAAATGTATAATATTATAATGTATTTATCAATATATCATTTAAATAAGTCTACTCTTGTAAAGTTGTTTTTTTGTTTTCCAAAAATTTAATCATCAACATCATAATCAGAATCTCATTAAATAAATTTTTTGATCAAAATTATAATAAAAAGTTAAATTAGTAATGAAAATAATATTGTGTTGTCATTATTGTTTATAAAAACGGTTGGCATATCAAAATTATACTAATTATTATTTAAGGATTTAATAAATGAACCGTAATTGCAATTCGTACCAATACATTTAAAAGTTAAATGAATGTACCTAGTAGTAATTTGAAAAAAATATCAAAAAAAAAAAATGAAAATGAAAATGAAAAGAAAACAACAAACAAATAATGTAAAAATTCAACCGAAAAAAACTCACAATACAGTCCCATCCCACACACTCACGTAATAAAATAAATTATGTAGAATATCACAGGATACATTACATTGTAAACGTAAATTATAAATAACATCCGTAGCACCAGGAGCACTTAATTTTATAATTGTAATGAGCTGAAGAATAATTTATTAAAATAAATCAAAAAGAGATTATAATTCAATTAAAAAGGATTCTCGAGAACATTACACATCTCATGTACGTGTGTACCTTGTAAATGCATTTGAAAAATAATTTAAAATAATGTACGTATAAGATATATGGTACGTACTTAACAAATTAAAATGTAAATACGTAAATATAATCATTATTTTACGTTTTATCATAATTATCATAAGTATGCTTAGATACGGATGAATTTAATGTTTTTGTTTTTTTTTTTTTTTTTTAAAAACAATTATCCTGTTTTCGTTTCTTACATTACATGTGTGCATCAGTGAATGAAAATTAACGAATGACTGATTACAGATTAAGAGTATTTTTTTAGAGGTTTTTTAACTTTAAAATGTTATGACCGAACCGCATATTATTAGCTTCATTAGAAAGTTAATGTTCTGCCATTTTACGTCTATAAATATATTATCTGGAATACGAGCGTCACTGGCTGGCTCAAATTAAATGCAAACTCGAAGTCCAAATTTCGAGTATTTTTTCCAACAGGTGAGGTGGTACATATTAGCACTACGGTATTCCTTATGGAGTGTTTCATGAAAAAAATTATCCTATCGAAAATTTCTATCGACTCTATTTTCGACGATAGATGGCGTCGAAAATTTTGAGTTCTGATCAAGACCTTTTTGCGCTTCTATTAATTCAAAAATAAAAATTTTTTTTCAACATTTTAAAAAAAAAATTACGATTAATTTTTTTTTTGTTTAGAATTAAATATTTAATCAACTGCTGTAGCATATCAAAAGAAAGATAATTTTGTTTTCTATAATTAGTTGGAACACTAAATTTTGCTACATAGGGTGTACAAAAAGTTACAAATAATTTTGTGTTAGAAGGTTTTGAAAAAAACTCAAAGTTTTAAATTCCGTCTATCGTCGAAAATAGGGTCGATAGAAATATTTGCTAGTACAATTTTTTTTTCGTGAAACACTCCAAGGAATACCGTGATACTAATATGTACCTGTTGAATAGAATCATCCTGTATGTGTATTATCACCACTAATAATTTAAATTGAATATTCTTTTGTTGTTCTTGAATAAGAGCACATAATTCGTATATTTATAATCAACGAAATATACATGCATAAATATTTGGATAGGAAAGAATCCTTCATACAAATCAAATTTATTATTACGCGTATGCATGTGACTATAATTATTGAAATAATTTTCGTTATTTTACGTTTTTATGATAGAAAACAAAAATAATAAGTATTTATTTATTAAACACAGTGTGTTTCACTTCAGAAATCGGACGATTTTACCTACATACTTTTTATCTTTAGCAAGATTTTTTGCTATATGAGAAGCAATCTCTAATTCACATTATAATTCAATTTTGTTGTAAATGACAATAATTTATTTTTACAATTTTTAAAAGAATGATCGTTGTAGAAGCAGCTACATGTATCTAAAAAAAAATCAGAATCTTTCATCAGAATATGGAAACAGCCTTACATGTAAACTGGCTATGTTGATGACGTGTTTAAAAAGAAAGGACCTCTGTCAGAAATAAAGCGCAATGATAAGATCATTGAAAGCTATATGTATTTTTGAAAAACTCTTAAATATCAATTCAGCAAGCACGTGAAAAATTATTGAAAGACGATATTACATGAATATCTCCATTTTTAATCATTAGGATTATGATCAAAACTCTTCTGTATTCAGGCTATTGACGGACTTGAACTTATAGAGCAGTATTTAAACATCTATGGCACCAGGTCAGACCATCGACCAAGGAGTAGTGAAGTGCAATTCAATGAGTGAGCTAAGGAAATGACGTCTCTCGCCTCTCCTACTCCCCCTTCATTCTACCTTTTATGCGGTGGTGCTGTAAACTCTAAGTGGAGATAGATTAATCAACCCCTGTGGAAACTAAGGGAACAAAATGCATGAAGACTGGTCCTCCAGATTGGGGGTAAAACGCAAGGCGAGCAACTTTACTTCGGAAAAATTAATTGCTACGGGACCTAATAGTGAGACTCGGATAACATTAGTGAAATTTTTTTGATGAAAGATGTCAGTAATTCAGCATGTTATCGAAACGATACTGGAAAATGGACAAGCTACTGAGTATAATGTGAAGTCGAGATTTTAATATTAGAGATTCAGAGAAATTATTCGTATTTAATTAATCGTCCGTTTTCTGTAGCGAAACACATTGTATAATTTACTGTGTATAAATGAGAAAATTATTATTATTATAATGAACTCAAATAAATTTATAAATAAAACAAAAATAAAAAAATATCATTCACGTACATACATGTTATACACTTTTTTATGTTATTTGTTATGTAAATTTTCAATATTAAAATTATTTTTGAATACATACTATATTAATATTAGATACAACACAATCTGATATTATAATAAAATAAATGAAAAGGATATATGTATGGGGATGCGAAATTTATAAATTTTATTTTATATAACAACTGAATAATTTCGTAGCTTATTTTCATTTTCGCATATTATGTACGTATATTTTTACTTGTTCATTGTGTGGGAATGTATTTAAATATATTATTAGAAGTATATGATGATTTTTCAATAGTATATAAAACCAATGAATCTCTTTCATTCATTCAATAAGTACCTACATTACATACATATCTCCAAACGCATAATTTTCTAATTAAGTACTACACACATATGTGAATATATTTTGATATTACATATACCCTTCTGTGAATTAATAATCAGTTTGTAATTCAATTCAATCGTTCAAATAATGAATAATAAAACCAAAATAATAATAAAATAAAATAAAATAAAAAATCAAATATTTGTAGTTAAATATTCAAAAATAAAAATATTATAATAATTAATTGCTATAGTAAAAATTCTGTTTTATACTCACGTTGAATGTAGATCCCTATAAATAGCTTCATCTGAATGACTACGTTCATTCGAAGATAATTGTACATGAAAACCACTGTAAAGTAAAAACAAAAATTATTAAAATGAATAAATTCATGCCTATATATAGTATATAAAATGTATATACGAGTAATGTAACTCCTACGTATGTAATGTATGCAATAAATTTTTCGAAATTAAAATATTTAATTTCAAATTTTAATTGAATATTTGATCAATACTTTTTTTTCGATTGTGAATTATTTTCAATTTTTGGTATATTATATGTTTTTTTGAATTTCGATTCAATCAATTAGAAATCCTAGTTTACCCCAACAGAAGTAACGAATTACCCTCATATCGTACGCACCAATACCTTCAATCAGCGATCTCTGTGGGACATGAGCCTAAACAGTATCCCCCTTCACAACGAACTCTCTAAATGCCACAGTTACCAATGGAACGGAAAATGTATTATATTTATTTATTGGAGTACTTTTAGCGTTTCTCGAATAAATAATGAACTGATCACATAAACCAAATCTTATATGCAGCAATTTTTACTCTAAAATATAAGGTCGTACAGTTTTGCCAACCTCTGTATACTATACGACTATCATTACTAACGACTTTTGGCTGCGTGTGGCTACAGAAAGTGGAAAAACCATTGGGAGCATGTTGTTCAATCATATACATATGAGGAATACTACTTTCAAGAATGCCTTCTGCCGAATGACGATAAATAGCATCAGTGCTAATATATGAAGGTAAATCGGATACTTTTTGGGACAGACCTCGTATCTTATTACCATAAACTGTATGCTTCCCTACTAATTAATACACATCCTGAAAAATTATTCTAAATTTTCGTTTTACTATATATTAAATTAAAACAATTTGAATTTTAAATTCATTTTCAGGATATTTTAATGATTCTTAGGATATTTGAATAATTTGCATAAATACAAAGTCAATTAATTTTCAAGCTTTTTGATAAAAGAACACTTTTGACTTTCATTGCCTTTAAATTTATTATAATATGTATCAAAATAAGTGTATGTATTAAATTTGTATCGAAAATGATATTTAAAATAATATATATGTAAATACTCTTAAAAATACATATACATACAGTATACACATAGGAGATATTCTAAAACAAATAAAACAAATTTTCCAGGAAAATATATATCAAATGAAAATAATGTATAACAAAATATATAATATTTTTCGTTACATAAAAATAACATGTAACAAAATAACAGAAAAATATACAAACACACTTATTTATTCATGGAAATATGTATACAATATACAATATACATAGATGAGATGTTCATATATATATGTATGTATGTGGATATGTACATTTGTGCCAGTAAAATTTTAATTTGAAATGCAGTAAATTTTACAATATGGGAATTTGAACAGATATTCAATATACCACATATTGTACATGTGTATAACAACTACTGCGTTCCTTTTAATCTGGTAAATTACTCCCAAGTACTCGGGAGTAAATTGTAAAAGGAACGCAATTTTTTTTGCTTGGAAGTAAAAAGTAACCTCAAATTTCAAGGCATACACATTTCTAAGGTAATGTAAATATTGGAGTGGCAGTTGACCGTGCTCAAATTTCAGCTGTCATGTATTTGAAATGAAATTTGTTTTGTTGTTGGTTTTAGATTCTCCATAACGTTAAACAATAAAAAGCCACCTATTGAATAAAACGTGTAATAAAAATATTCTAGACATAAACCTATTACTTTAGTCTCTAACGATTGAAACACAAAAACCTATGATGGCAAATTTTGGCGAAACTAACCATACAACTGTCAAAGTGTCAATCAAATTACTTGAATACAAGAGGTTGTGTAGATAATCATACGACTACAAGTACTTGGTAGTACTTTACCAAGCTAAAAGGAACGCAGTAAATATGTATTATAACATACAAGAATGTTAGTATATCGTGCATATCGTATATGAATAAATGTAAAATCAAGATTAAATTAAGAATTGGATCGACTTTTAAATAAAAATTTGTTGGTCAATATAAGTTTTGGTATGTATTTGGTTTTGGGACATGTATACATATTATAGGTATACCTACTATTATTTATAACGTACATCTACATACACAGGAGTGAAAAAATTATTGAACAAGAATAATTTTTCGAAATAAAGTACTCTAAAACGTAATGTATTGGAGTAGAAAAAAAAAGAACAGACATCCTATTAAATCACAGCTACCAAATCTTCGGATATGCAGATGATCTTGATATAGCGGGACGTATAGCATCAAATCAGTTAAGGAAACATTATAAGCAATTATACTCGAAACTGAAAGAATTGGACTTAAAATGAATAATCAAAAAACAAAGTCAGGAGAAGAATAGGTTCGAATATCAGAATTATTGAAGCATACAATTTTGAAGTCGTTCAGGAGTTCGTTTATTTAGGATCAGTTTAAAATCGATAATAAGATCCAATGAAATAAGTAGATCGACAAAAAAAAAAGAATCTGCAAGACACTGATTAGACCGGTTATAACATATGGCTCTGAATGCTGGACATTAAAAGAGTCAGACGCACGAGTCATAAATTACTTTGCGAGAAAAATATTACCAAGGATGTATAAAAAACTAATAAAGAAATTTATGAAATATATAACGACATAGACATAGTCGTATACATCAAGATCAACAGACTTAGATGGATCGAGTATGTCAAAAGAATGGAGATTGGAGAATAATAATCCGTTTAAAAAGCTATTATTTGGGTAGCATAGATAGTGAAAGAACCAGACGTAGACCGAGGAACAGATGGAGCGACATAATACAAGCTGATCTCAAAACAGCGCGCATAGAAAAGTGGAAAGAAAAATCGATGGAAAGGGAAGAATGGCGGCGAATTCTCTCAGAGGCGAAGGACCCGCTAAGGACAGTAAAACCGTAGAAGAAGAAGAAAACGTAATGTATATATGAAAAAAATTGTATTTTGTAAAACAAAATATTTTATTCAATTCATATGACAAGAGAATACAACAAAAATTAGATACATTTTTAATTCTGTTATTCAAAAAAAAAGAACTACTTTGAATAAAATGGGATATGTATTACAAATAACAAATCAAATTTATAAGAAAATATATACAAAAAAATTAGCTTAATGTTTTGTAAAAATGACAACCTTTACGTTTATAGACTTTTTCTAAACGTTTTGTCATTGACCCCCACAATGTTTTTAAAAAATTCTTTTTTAGAATCTTACTCTATTTTTTTTTTTAAATGAACAAAGATAATCGATGAGGGCAGTTATATTTTTTCATTTTTATCCTTGGATAATCATTGAAGATCTCGTATATTTACATCAGTGTGATTAGGTCTTTTAGTCATGAAAAATTATGCTTGTCCTATAATTTTTTCACTCCTGTGTATATAGGTACACACATATGTGTATATATGCATATTATTTATCCCTGAACAACACAAATACAAAATTTGACGTACATAGTGCATAGTTTTCTATCTATAAATTACAAAAGAACATTTTTTTGTTAGAAATTTTTTTCTGATTCTATTTCAGAGAGGATAACATTTTTCACAATGTGTTATTTTTACATTGTTTGTGTATACTTAGATTTTAAAGCTTTTATTTGGCAAAAATTCAAAAAAAAAAAAGGAAGAAAAATGAATTACATTAAATACATGGACAAATATTTATATAAGTCAACATAGATTATAAGGTTAAATGTATACAGATAGAACGTGCATAGAACAATGATTTTTGCAATGCCTTTTTACTGTATAATATACTCGTATATATGTACATCATGTACATATTACCACATATTACATACAAATGACAAAATGTTTGAGAACATTCAAAAAATTTTTTTCATTTATTTCTTTCGTTTTTGTTTTTTCATTAAATTTAAGTTGAAAAATTTATAGTAAACTTTAATAGTGGTTACACTTTAGTTCTGTTTTTTTGTTTTTAATGTAAATTTACTTTAAAACAAAAACGCACATCAACGCACATGCTCAAAATAAATGGCAAAAATATATTAAATTTATGTAAATTAAATACTCTGAATATACACCAAAGTGCAAAAAAACAGCTACAATTAATTTTGTTTCACTAAATTTTTGATTATGAAGTATAATTTGATTTTTAATTGCAATAATTAAAAAAAATTCTTCTGACAGATCTCTTCTCGTATGCGAGATAAACAACTGTCTTGGGCAAAATGAACAGAAAATTTAAACTGTTATGATTAGAGTCGAGGATTATAATTTTCTTATAAATTAAAACTTATAATAGGGATAGACCAGAGTTTAGAAACTTTCTAGAGTTATTTAAGTAGATAAACTCCTTGGTCTGTCAGCAGTCAGCTTGGATAAATCCACTCAGATGTAGTTTAACTCGATGAGAGATTTTTTTGAATATACAACAAATGACAACTAAACCAGTTTTCGGTCTGTCAGTACGGATTCTTAACTGAAAGACTTTTCTAAACTGATTTAATTAAATTCAAAAGAAGCCTTTGGTCTGTCAGCACTATTAGTTTGTCTGCGTTTGATGGAAAGTGATCAAATTCCTCATCGACGAAAAAGAAAGATTTATTAAATGAATGTATTTTGGTCAGACCGAAAAGATGTGAGGGCTTTATGGTGTAGAATTAGGAAGTGAGCAACTTATCGGGAGTCACTAAGCAATCATTGTTGAGAGATCTATAAATCTGGTCAAATATAAAGAAATAACATCAATAAAATGTCATAAGGCATATAGAAGGAATTACATAAAATCAAAATTTTTGTCGATACTTTAATAAATATGACAATTAATAATCATTCATTTGCCATCTATTATTATAGGAATTAAGTGGAAATGATCATTGAATTTTTTCATTTAAGTACGAATGAAATTTTAAGAATTTCATTTGGCGACGAATAAAGATGGTGAAATTGAAATTCCGGATGAAAAAAAAAATTAATAGTAGTGAGTGACAGTATAAAAATCACAATATAAGGTACAGATTATAAAGGTATAAAATTGACAATAAAAATTAAAAACTTACACATATAAACTGACAATGACAGAATGATTTACAAAACGATCATTCACATGAATGAAAATCAGAAGAGTGATCATTAGAACAGTGAAGTGTATCAAGAGTATAAATTAAGGGGTTTATGTTTTACCCTGCATCTATACTAGCAATATGGACGGCAATATCAATATGAATATTGACTATGTGGAAACTGCGTTTCCGGTTTTTTTTATGGGTAGTAATATTGCCTCTTCTTTTGAGGGCAATGTTGCGGCAATAATTTTAAAGCATGAAATTTCTTAGAAAAAATCGCAAAAACATTGAATTTGCTTTTTTTTCATATTTTGCAAATTAATATTGCTTCAATAATGTGCTCGCACCACAGCAATATGTTATGTTACATAATACTGCTATACTTTGTTCATAAAATTCGTTCAGTACACGGCTTATGGAAGAGCTCATTTTTGGACAGTAGCGTTACTTTTAAGAAGAATATATCAAATTACTCATACTCCCATCTATTTTATATATAATGAGACGCTGTAAAAGAGAAAAAAACAACAGCACCAATAAATTTCATATTACCATCACCGCAACAATACGGTGACTGATTATTATTTCTTGTCGTCCATTATTCATCAATCATATTCACTGGATTGCACAAACAAAAAATATAAATGGAAAAAAATTGATCATATGCGAAGAAAACGAAGTATGACGAAGGAATTCATATGCGCACACGATTGTCGCTTAATGAGGAAAAAGTTGCTTGATTCGGCTAATCGAGATGTGGAAGAACAATAGATTGAATAACAGAATAATGATGAATTAGTGCTGCCGTGTAGTCATAATACTCATATTAAGTATTGCCGTTTTTGAAAATCAAAAATTTTCATTTATATGAATTTTTCTCATATATTAATTATATATTACATATATTCTATGATGCATTTTATTTATATATTATTATTAATTAATAGATATGTATAGTAAATATAATATTCTATAATAAATATTTATGTCATGAAAAAAAAATTTTGCTTTTACGTTGTGTTGTAAATGTATTACTGTTGCAGAACAGTTAGTTTTTCGTTACATTTTTTGTTGCATGAAAATAGAGATTATTTTCGTTCTTTAGTTGATATTTGCTGTGATTTGTGAAGTGAAGATTGCTGATAAAAAAATAGTTAAGAAAATTTTTTTGCAAAATATAAAATAGTATATGTTTTGAAAATCAAGGTAAAACGGCAGCACTTATAAAAATTTTATCCGATTTTACATAGAAAATTTGAAAACTGAATAAACTTTATGAACAAAGTATAGTATAGACGCGGTGTTATTTATTTTTTTTTGATGAAATTTATAGATAGCTACTACCTCCTACCTATAGATGAACATATCATGATCACTATGACATGAGAAAATCATTGAAAATAAATTTTATTGAATATAAATAATCTATATATTTATATTTATTTAAACATTTATATATAAATTATACATTTTTTAGTGTGGTACATATACTATACGTATACATATATACAATTTAGAACTTTAATAACACTTATTCATTTAAATTAACGTGTGTATGTCACATCTAACACAAGTTTCATATTCATTATTATAAAAGTATAATAAATCTCTGCCAAATACGTATACATAAATTTCATTAGATATTCAATGTTCTGTATACGTATATACAAATCTCTTACGTTGTATTGTTTTACGTTCATACTCATTTGTAAATTGATACTGAATTTCAAATATTGGTAGCTGGTTCTATGATCTAATATTCCAAAAATTATTAATTTTGTTTTTTATTTTGCACTGGTAGGGTAGTATTAATATTCCAAATTTGCTCCCACATGTATGGTAAATAATTAGCTACTACACAGATAATTTGTCTATGTTATTAATATACTGCGTAATTTACAAATCAAATATGCATTACGTACAGTACATTATCGATTATTGTTAGTCTACTGTCACACGAGTCTGTTTCTGATGATTCTGAAAAATTCACATTCACTTTCAAATGCATTGTAGTAAGTGTGACCTGTTACAGGGCTATGAATTGAAAAAATTCCGGTTCGTACTTACGTTTTTTAATCTGATTATTTTCAGAATAGAAAATGAAAGATGCTGACAGTATATGTAACGTAACAAGTCACATGTATCTGAAATCTGAAATCTGAATCTGAATTCATAGCTAAACCACTCAATATCAATAAAAGTACTTGTTTATACTTGTACACAACTTGAGGATAATACGAAGTATGTATGATTTTTTGTTTGTCTCGATCACACCTATCTACTGTTTGCTGTTTGACCGTACGAGGCAGGACACCCTGATGTATAAGTTGCATAAATATTGTTTAAAAATGTAAATATTTTTCCACTCTGTGAAAAGTTTCTGATTTTAAATAATATAAAAAAACAAAAATTTAAAAAAAAAGAATCATCAAAATTGAAGGTGTTTCTGAGGACTTCCTGGAAATAACTTCATTGACTTGCAATTACAGATCGATTTATAAAAATTCCATGCATAAATACAAATGTCAAAAATATTTTTAATTGTAAGTAGGTATACAATATGTGCATATAGTGCCGAAGAATAGAAATAAAATTAAATTTTCTTAGATATTTACATAAATTCTAAAGTTTACATAAATTCAACACTCTTAAGTGTAGTTTTGGCATCAATTAGAGTGTATTTGATGTAACGGAAGATATTTAAGGGACATCACTTAAGTTAATAAGTGAATTGGAATTAAGTTTTCTTAATTGACAGATGACAAATTAACAATTCAAATTTGATATGTTTAGATTATTTTGCGTTTGAATTCTTCATTAATAACCGTTAAATTTGTATTTAGAAATAAAAAAGAGTAATTTATCGCAAAAATGACAAGAGCAAAGATAATGCAGTAGAGCAGCCATTACCAGGGGAGATTTTGATTTCCGTGGCGCTGCGATTTGGCGATGATTTCTCATAAAACAGCCCAAAATAAGACGAAAAAAATAAATAAAATTTTTCGATACCTCGCTTCATTTTCGAGATATTGAGGTTTAAAATTTTTAATTCTGCATTAAAATTAATTAATTGTCGAAAATATAAGAAAAAATTAAAGTGTTGACTATCAAATAGTTTCGAAAGATGAGTGCAACTTATATGGTATAGACAAACGGAAAAAAGTAGGTGATGATTCGTTGTGAATGATCATTTATTTGTCGTCGATCACTGCATTTTCATTCTAAGTTTATTGAAGTAAGTTCAAATAGTTTCAAAATCTCCATTCAGCAACGAACAGAGATGGTGAATTGAAAATTTTCCAGTGGTGAAAAAATAAATGACGAAAAAATCGACAATAAAAATTAGAAATATATGACAGCCTGAGGGGATTTTTGAATCATCATTCACACGAATGGACATTGAAAGAATCATTCTTAATTGGTTTGGTTCCGTTTCTCTAAGATTTTAATTTATACTAGATTTACATAAAGTGTTGAGTGTATGTAGGAATACGTCCCTTGATAATTTTTTAGTTTAATTAGGTAATGTATAATTTTTAAATTTTATGTTTTATAAATTATTATTTTTTTTTTGGTATATCATAGATATCATTAAATCCTTCATTCACAAAAATGTATGTAATGTATCGCTGCCGTCGTTAGGCAAAAAGTCGTATCTGACATTTGTCCAAAACATTAACTTCATGTTTTATTTAGAAATGTGTGATTTGACACATACCACCTTTTATCATATCTGTCAAATGTCATATCTGTATTTAGAGCATCTAATATCAAGGCAAAAAATCGTAAATACAATCTCAGATATGACTCAGATATGACTTAGGATAAGCCATATACGACCTTTTAACTTGAAAAAATGAAAGATTTTCTGTTAAATACGATAATTGAAGTGGCAAAAAAAAATACTTTAATGTTCATTTGCAACTTTCTAACCTAGAGAATTAACTCACATTTTACGAATTTTTGCATTTACGACCTTTTGCCTAACGACGGCAGTATGTATACATATGTATGTATACATGTGTACCATTAATATACATAAACAAAATGAATCTTATATTAAATTACGATTATACGCTCATAGAAATATATGTAATTATTATATATTTATGTAATATGCAAATAAATATATTTTTACTTACGGTATATTTGGATGAAGTTGTTGTACCTTTCTACATTGTGATAATTTTGATAATGTAATTAATACACGATGAAAATTTGATAAATCAAATAACATCGTTGGCTCGAATAGATCTGATTCCCTTAGGCCAAAATGATTTTTACATGTATCCAAAAATAATTTAATATTTTGACAGCATAAAAACTGGAATGAGATAACAAAAAAAAAAAAATAAATTAAAATATTTCATGCTCTATACGTATTTTAATATCGAAGAAAATTTCATGTTATCAAATTTATAAATACGCATGTTTATCTCTTTTTTTTATTAATATTATGTATAGTTAAATAATGATAAAATTCTGTTGCTAATATATATAATATAATTCTGCTAATTTATATTTATTTCTTAACAACAACACAACAAATATTGTTTCAACATTCAATATTACTACATAATTTTATTTTTTATTTTTTTTGCGATATAATTTTCTAGGGCAACAGGAAAAAGTACTTATGTATAGTATATGTACATATCTGATTCGATTTCCTTTTTTTTTCTTATTTACATTCATAGAAATGACCCTTATTGCCTTATTTAGGATATATTTATGTATGTGTATGTGTATCTATACGTGTAAATATGTGTATATAGGTTTATGAGAGTATTATAAAGAAGATACAAAATTTTAAATAATTCATATTTACATTCAGATACTAAATAATGATGTTTATTCAAAAATTATTTTATAATATTTAAACTAACACAGGTTAATTTTTTGTGTAAACTAATTTTTGAGTAACAATTAAATTAATTATTATCGTTTGGTTATATGATGTACGAATATGTATTTAATTTTTGTGTAAAAAAAATAATTGTTTTCTATCAGAAAATTGAATTTTGTTCGAAATTCATTTTCGATCAAAAATAAAAAAGGCAAAAATATTTTCTTATTCGGTATAAATAATTGGAGAGCACTTGTCAAAGACAGGAATATGATAGAATGGAGGCGGACACTGCAGGAAATCATGGCTAATAAAAAGCTGTTGAACTAATGATGATGATTATTAAAATTTTTTTGATTTTATTGGAGGATATGGGTACGTTCTGATGAAGATGCATGCATCGCAATGCAAAGACGATTTCGTTTCAACATCGTTCATTTTCGGTAGTATTCGATAAATATTTTGCATCGTCTGCAAAGTTGTCGTTCGGATGAAATCTCGCCAAAGTGTATATATACCTAACAAGTGGAAAATCTCAATATAAAATATTTTTTAATTTTCAATGACCTCGAAATTTTTTACACAAATACACTGACAGCTACGAAAAAATAGACAGAAAATCAAATCAAGACTAAAGAAGTAGTTGAAACAAGAAAGAAATAATTAAGAAGTCGCCCCTTTTTATAAAATTGAGTACGTAAAAAACAACACAATCAAAAATTCACTTTAAAAAACAACTCAAACAACAACAACAACATCAAGCACGTGTACATTGTATTTACCGTCAAATTATCACGGAGGCTATTATCATACATATGTTAGAAGAACAACGAATAAAAAAGTTGAAACGAAATAGACTTCGTATGTGAATCAAATAAGAATATTTTCAACTACCACTAGTGCATATCACGGAGGCTATTAAAAACTAATGTAAAAAAAAAAATGTAAGCAGAGAGAATTTTGCATTATTGTGATGTCGGTGATATAGAAAATGAGAAGTTTGATAGTATGTGTACTTTTTATCTTATTTTTTCATGTACACATTTTTACATTATAAATATAGTAATTTGGGAATTGCAAGGTAAAGTGCTTTTCAGACTTTAAGAAAATTGTTGTTGCTGTGAGAATTGCTGACAATATTTGATAAACATGTATATTTGAACTACTTTTTTCTCGGATCTCCCATTCTATTTATCAAAATAGCTGAGATTTGTTACTTGTTTACCTATATTTACTTTGATCTCGCTTCAACTTTTCAAACAGCTGACACAATACACAAATGTCACTATATTTATTTTATTTCAAATTGTGTATTCAATGTCAACTTCAAAAAAAGTTTTAAATCCTTTACTCACTCAAAATTACGATTTTATTTTTATTTCAATTCACTTTTCACTATTCAACCTGTTCGCTAATGTACTTTTTCACTTTAACCAAAAACTTAATAGTAAAACGCAAAATGTGTACAAAAAAGAACAGCTGATATTTTGACAGATACAAGTTGCATGCATCTTCAATTAGGAAAATTTCCTTATTACAAATTTGCATCTCAATCGTGTAAATGAGATAGCATGTGAAGAAAAGAGTATATGTATTCCACTAATCAAAATTTTGCATCGCAATATTATTATGATGCACATGTTTCATGAATGCAAGCTTGGAAATGTGAGAAGTTCAAAAAATCAATCTTGCAAACTTGCAAGAAAATATTATGTGTGCGAGTTCGGCAAGCATTTTGTCATTCACTTCCATATAGCAGTTTCATATTTTTTATTTACATTATGTTTTCATCTTCACATTTTGATTTTTTATATAAACATATGTACATATATGTATGTACGTGAGAATCAAACGAAATACAATAATAATATAAATAAATAATTAGGGGATTTATGTCATTTTTCAGTTCACTATAATTTTTCAGTTTTCAAGTTTCGTAGTTCTGTTGAAATAAATGAGACCATATCAAATTTTTTCGTAGTTCACTTTTTTGGTAGTTGTTTTTATTACATCTCTGTTATATTTATTTCTAATATTTTAATTTCTTTGCTCAACAGACAACTAATAACTGTCAAACATTAACTACGAAACTACTATAAACAAAATTTAGAAACTGCGAAGCATTACACCTTCGCAGTTTTTAAAATCTTTCGTAGTTTGTAAATGTATGGAAATGAACTATGAAAGCTGAAAAACTACGAACATTACGAAGTTTACGACAAACTGAAGAGTGAAATGAATTCCTTTGTATGGTAAATAATATCAGAAAAATGCAAAATTGAAAGAATTTATTTCATAAATGCAAACAATATTATTACCGGTAAGTGGACTTGTATCAGCTTGTATACTTTCGCATGCCAAAAAGATAGCGGAAGCACGATTACATTTATGAAAATACCCTAATTCTTTCTGCCCATACATTATTTTATTTATATTTTTTGCTTGGCCTTTAATTTTTATTAATTAATTCATACATTAACATTTACCATTACGAATAAAAAATCTATATTTCATATAACGCACATTTTTCATTTTAGACTAATTCCTATTAATATATTTATTTATTCATTTGATAAAACCATCATTATTATTATTGCTTCATAGAGTAAGTGACAAGTAAAAGTCTATATATAATGTAATGTATTCATTTTAATAAAGACGGTCTATAAATGTGAGTGAATAATACACACTTTAAAAAATTTACGCTTAATGAAAAACTTTCATATATTAACATCCGCGGTCATAAAAAGTACATCACTTATAAAATATGAAATTAAAAAAAAAAATTTAGGATTTATTATTTCCTCAAGTTGTTTCAGTGTAATAATCTACATACGGGAAATTTATCTGGATAGTAAATTAGCATAAAACTCAACAAAGAAGTAATATGGGTGATCAAATGAATATTGATCAAAGTAAATAAATAATACACAACTAAGTGAGAGTGATTAATCTAAAATAGTAGCATATTTTGATGTTGGATATGGTTATATCTACTTGTCAAATAAGTAATAGTAGCAAAAATGAATCATAATCAATTCACAGTTGTACGATTTTTGTAAAAATATCGAGAAAGTAGGACATTGAGGCCCAGTTTTTAGATTCTAGAGTTAACTTCCGTTTAGCTAACCACCGTTTAAATTTAAACTAAGTTTAACTGACATTATGTTTTTAGCTCATCTGTTAAACATTTGTTTTTATAAACTATTTTTACTGGTAACGCCGTTCGTCATATGACTTTACTTACCACTTTGACAGAAGAAATATCAAAATTTCAAAATTGTTTTGTTGATTAGAGAGGTTAAAAATAAAAATTAAATACGAAAAATATTTTTTCCAGTTTAGAATATGTCTATATACTATTTATTACATTATTAATTATGTATTGACAACCCCACAAAATTTTATTTAAACAATTAGATTTTATATTTATTTCACTTATTTTATTTCCTTTAATTTACATATATAAATTTTAAAATATAATAAAATTAAAAATTAGTAAATAAAATACAATACACTGATATGTAAATAAAACCCAAAATAATAATTTATCTGTCAAAATTTTAAACTCAAGTTAAACGACATCCAATGGCTGGTTAAACGTTGTTTAACTAGCAGTTAACTTTCAGTCTAAAAACAACATTCAAAGTTTAAAATAAGTTTAACCTTCAAACAAAGTTAATCTTGATTCTAAAAACTGGCCCTGAGAGAAAAAGAGGAGCATGTTGATCGACATTTGATTATAGGCTAACTTTGGAGAATGAGAATAGCATATTATTGTAAGAATTAAGCCTCATTTACAACCCAACGTAAATTTCATGCCAGAGTGGATTTTCATATCTCCTTCATTTTTTTAATTAAAAATTAAATCCTTTTTCTGCTTACCGTGGATTTCGCCAGAATCAAAGTGAGATTAGGTTGTATTTCTAATCTAACGCTGATGATGGGGAAATTATATTGAAAGTTTTGAAAACTTGTGTACCAATTCCAATGTTTCTTATATATGTAATAACATACGGTAATCTACTCTGAAGTGTGAATACGAAGATTGAGAAAGCACATCTTTGTTTACTAACGCATTAAATACTGTTATGAATATTTGAAGAAATGTGATACACTTTATATGATGGCGGGTGTAAACATATTTAAACATACACACATACCCGTACATAATTTCCATGTAATGTATAAAAAGCATAAATAATAATTTATAACATATATTTTTTATATATGTATTTTTTTGATTCATTACAATTTTATATTTCGTAACTTTTATTATGAATTTTCTTTTCGAATACCTTAGGGAAGAAAAAATTTAATATAGATATTTGATACTACATGTATATTCATCATCATCATCATCATCATTCGAATATTACATACGTACATAATGTAGGTATACATATTTTACATGATAAACGCACACATTATAAATACTTATATTTTCGTATGTATGTATGTGTATTAGGAATATTTATTCTGTTATTAAACTGATGTTTGACTTTTCGCATGTACATATTTCATCAGAATATTTGTGTAGTATTTTTCTTCTGAAAGTCTCTTTAAGAATTATTTTCATTTTATTCCGTTTCTATGAACATATTTTTGTACTTAATATGTAATAATAAAAGAAAACTCAAAATACAAACATACATACACATCAATGTATACTCGTATTTAGCGAAGGATATATTTTTAAAGATATTTATTAAAAATATTATATTGTATTTATATATGTATATATACATACCTATATGTACGTATGGATATTTATCAAAATATAAGATACTTATGTACATACAACATGCATACATATACGATACTATTATAGAAATTCTTTATATTTATTTATTTACATTATTGCCGCATATAAATTATATAAACGTCAGTCAGACTACCGGATTTGGTATAGAGTCAAGAATACACAAATTGTAATTATTATGTTTTTCTTTAGAATATTTTTATGCTTTTCACTTTCGCTTCCATGTATTAGATAATGTATTTATGCTTTTATTTTTCTTACTGAGTAAAAGTTTTCAAAACATCGTCACGAATACACAATACAAGAATAGAATGATAATTTTTACTATAAAAATAAATAAATAAATAAAACAAATACAACTGACAGATAACATAATTTAACGATGATAAATATTATTTATCAATAAAAAAAAGTCCTTTTAGAATTATCCTTATCATATATTTTTATTTTGGAATATTATGTTTTATTGAACATATGGATATACGTATACAGGGTGTGTCTTTTCAATATGATTTTGATCATTTATATTGTTCTATCTTTATCCAAACATATTATGTAAAATAATAGAGTCAAGGTACCCTTAAGACCCCCATAAACATACTATTTTACATCACGATATACTGGTTGACATATAAATTGAAGTTGAATGAATGTTGTACATATTGTTTGTTGATGAGTTTTAAGACTGATTGATAGACCAAGTTCGATAACTAAATAAGTTGGCTGCGTGTTGTAGTGGTTGTAGTCAAGTTGAAGGATCAATCAAATAATCAAATCTTCGACATAATTTTAAATATTGTAAACTTGTGGTGTACTGACGGATCTATTTTATGAAGAGAAAATTTAACAAAAAAATTCTGACAAATTATAAGGGTATTACGGTTTGGTCTTGTATCATTGTAAACATTCTGACATTAAATGCCAAAGTAATTTGATTAAATTTATTTTTATAATAATTTTGCTGACATACGAGTATGTTATTAATTTGCTTGCTTTCAATACAAAGTTTTCTATATGGTGCGTTCACGAAATAGTGTAAGATTTGGGTGTATGTTCACACTTTTTACACTTTTACAACAAGTCGTGAATGCCTCTAGTGTAAGATTTGGGTGTATGTTCACACTTTTTACACTCTTACAACAATAATTCGTGAATACCACTTATATATTTACATAATTAATGTTAACGATCTGAACACTTAAAAAATATTCATCCGAATGAAGTCTTTGATAAAATTAAAATGTTAGTTGTTATGCCTGTAGAGAATTAAATTCAAATTGTCTGTCAACCCAGTCCAGTCGTCAGATATATTGTATGTTTATGGGGACCTTAAAAATGTAAATGAAAGAAATACAAAATTAGCTAACAGCCACACCACTTTCATTCATATAATACCTGATTAGTTAATTAAAGTAAATATGTACACTTTGCTAAATGCGTTTATTTCATATTACAAACGATATTTAATTTTTTCATAGTGACATTCATTTCAATTATTGTCGTGAACTGTATTACAGCAGCATAATTGCATTATAAATATTTACTTTGTGAAAAGAGTAGAGAATTTATAACAACATAAATTGTTTATGTACCCAACCCACCCACCTATTAAAGATTCTAAATTATTTTCCATTCACGCTTAAAAAATTACAATAGAAAATAAAATCAATAAAACTACATCGAGAAAAGAAAAAAAAAATTCACATTATTCGAATTCAAAATTAAATTTTTGTAACCCTCAACATTTTGAAATTATGTACGAAGATGAAAAAATAAAGTAAAAGGATTTTATTAAAATTTTATTAAAGGCGATGATTATCCATAAATATAACTTAAGTAAGGACCGTGCGCGAAAGTCCTTGCGCATTTTTGATTGCCTGTAGAACCCATATTTTTAAAAAGAAAAAAATCTAAGGTTATTTTTTAAAAATCTTATTTTATATACAATCTAAAACTAATTACATTACACATCAGATAGTCTTTTATTTTTAAAATTTCTTATCTTACTCTTAATACTACTCATTAATTTTTGAATATTTTCATCTGTTAATTTCTCACAACCAGTTTTCCACAATTTAGCAAAATTTGTTAATGATTTTGCACATTTGCCTTTCTTCCGTAAGATGTTTTTAATCTGCGCCCAATATCTCTCTATAGGTCTAAGTTCTGGTACATTAGGTGGGTTGATGTCTTTAGGCACGACATCTACGCTATTGTTCTCGTACCATGCCATAGTTTCTCTTGAATAATGGCAGGTAGCCAAGTCAGGCCAAAATATTACAGGTTGACTGTGCTTCCTTATGAGAGGTAAAAGTTTCTTCTGCAAGCATTCCTTAATGTAGGTTTGGCCATCCATGGTCCCTTCTTTGAAAACCGGTTCTGAACGAAGTCCACATTGGCAAATGGCTTGCCATACTAAAACTTTCCGACCGAATTTTTCAATGGAGATCGTTCTATCTTCTTCAGAAACATCAGTTCTTTCTTTAGCAGAATAATACTGTACACCTGGTAAAGTCGAAAAGTCATATTTAAAATACGATTCATCGTCCATGATCATGCATCGTTCGGGTCGTTCATTCCACCAATTGTACAGCAATCTTGCTCTTCTGATTGCCTTTTTTTCTTGTTCTTCACTTCTTTTTGGATGTTTCTGCTTCTTAAATGTCTTTATGCTGTTCTTATTCTTGATTTTCTGCACGGTAGAACTACTAACTCCATGTTTTTTTGCTAAGTCTCGTACTGAAAGACAAGGATTGTTTTCTAACGAACGCAGTACACCTTTTTCGGCTTTATTATCCATGAATCCCTTTGGGCGGCCTGAACGTGGTATGTCAGCTAACGAAATGTGTTTTTTTAAACGTTTGATGGTATTTCGAACGTTGGCTTCAGATGTTTCTACCTGCCTAGCAATCCACCGATAGGATTGTTCAGGATTTTCGAGATATTTTTCCACAATTTTTTTTCTATGTTCCAAATGTGACGATGACATTTTGACAACTAAAACAATTTTCACGAAAGTGACTTTTTATAACAAATTAAGATGCAACAGGTAATGTGTATTTGAAATTTGAGAAGGGATAGGGGCATAGTTTTTAAAATAGAGGACATCAAAAATGCGTAAGGACTTTCGCGCACAGTCCTTATTACATTACTGTATTACATAAAATAAAATATCCTGCTGTATCTTATGTAGAGTAAGTATTTAAAATAATTTTTATAATGATCATAAATCGAAAATTTTACATCAAAATATTAAAATTTAGAAATTTATAAATAAGTACATGTGCATATGTATAGATTATTTGTTCAATAAGTATGTTATAATCAGTAAGAATATTCACAAATATAAAATCAAAAAACTAAGTATATACATACATACCAGATTTTACACGCATACTTATGTATGTATATGAATGCAAACATTTTTGAAAGTTTTAAATGTTTAATCGTTTGTAAAAAATATAAAAATCGATAATAAATCATATACATAGTTATTTCCTGTATAAATTTACTACATTTTATCACATTTTACACACATAACTTTTCATTACATTATACATGTGTGTATGTATGTATGCTTTTCATATTATGTATACATTTCAATTACTCCAAATTAATACATCAAAAAATGTATGTAAATGTCTGCTATATTTTACAGATTCTTAGCACAACTAAGTAAGTGTTCATTTGCTATAAACGGAAACAAATTACATACTATACACAGGGTGATTAAGAATAGTGTGTACTTGAGCAGTATATTAAAGATCTCATATAAAAAAAATAAAAACTTGTATGGCAGAGAGTGTGGAGAGAGTGATTATTTAAAACGTTTAGCCGCCACATCAAGGCATCAAATATTTTTGATGTGTTTATCACCAAAACCTTGTAATAATGAAATGGTTAGACATTGGAGACTCGAAGATTCTAGCAATTTACAAGAGATTTTGCTCCTTTACTATTGATGTATGTACTTAGTATACATGGTAGTACCTACCTTATACCTCTGTACTCAATAATCTATGTCCTTATGCTTGCACAATGAGAATTTATCAACTGAATTTCTCGATATATGTGAAATGTATGTAAATATTCTCTTTATTTCTCTATGTGAATTTTCTTTTCTATTTAAAAATTTATTATCAAAATATTTATAAATTTCGAATTATTTCGAATTGTCTCGCATTCACCCGTGTTACGATCAGCCCAGCCCTTTTGGCGACATTTGAGTAAATAATTTCTTCTTATAAAAGTATGTGATTCAATCAATTTTGATTGATAAAGTTACCCAAAAATTATTCAGTTTCTAAACAAAGTGCAATATGTTTTTCCACCACATTTCATATGATATTTTTAATTTGAATTGATAGGATCTACATATATTATACAGCTTCGACAGATACACACCACTTTGGATCACCCTTTATTGTAGTTTTTTACAAATGCGAAGATATTTTACTCATACATGTGTATAGGACGTACATAAATATTCCAATACATATACATATAGTGCACCTTAAAAAAAAGTTTGAAAAAAATTTTTCATCACTTTAAATTTTTTTATTTACGTACATATATGATACATTAAATTAAACAGAACTTTTTCTTTTTGTTTAACAGAAAGAGCCAAGAAGTAAAACAAATTTATGTAGTTGAGTGCTGCGAAAGTAATATATACACATATCAGAAATTTTTTTTATATTAATTGAATGATTGCAAAAGAATATAAAAACTTTCGTTTAAAAGTACACATTACATTACGAATAATTTATATTTTGATAAAATATATAAAATTTGAAAAGTTATTTTTAAAGTAATTCCAAAAAGATAATGTACGAGTATAGAACGTAGAAATAAATCATAGAGAAACGACATAACGAAAAATTATGAATGAAATACTTGAAATGTTAAAAATGAATTCATGCGCTGTAAACACACATCTATTAAAGTTTTGTTTTTTTTTTTTTTCTATAATATATTTCACAAGAGCGGGATACATGTGTATAAACATACGTACATATAAGGTCTGTTTCAGAAAGTTTTAACGCATTTTCTAACTCAAGTTACTAAAAAAATAATAGGTATATTTTTTTCAGAAGTATATTCAGGGAATTTCCTATCCCTTGAGTATACATATGATTTTTATACAAAACTTACATCTTTTGTAAGAATATCGTCGATCAGATCAAATACAAGAAAAAAATTTTTGAGAAATATTTGGATAATTCCGACAAATCTTTTCGTTTACGATTTTGAATACGATTTCCCTGCTCTACCTATAGAGATCACTTCTATATTCTGGAAATGACAGATTTGATGTTCCAGAAGATCAACGGACAATTTCAACAGAAAAATTCGGTCCAAAAGTGTTAGTGTGGCAAGTAATTTGCCAATTTGGACTTCGATTGAGGCCTTTTTTTTTTTGCAAAATGGACAATTAACATCGAGGTATAATACATAAAAGAGTGCTTGCAGAAGAGACTTCTACCGCTTCTACAAAGACACAAGGATTGAACGGACTGATCAGCCAACCAGTAACTATTCAGGAGAGGCAATGAGCTGATACACAAGAAGGCAGGTAGATATTGTACTTAAAGAACTCAATCTTCCAAACGTTCAAACGTCCAGTCCTCCAATGGAAAAATTTAGAAATAAGTATCAAACATTTAATGGTACATATTAAGAGAAAATTAAGACTTCTTAAAAATAATAAATTAACTTAGAATTTTAGTACAGCAATTGAAAATATTACAAAATGACTATAAAAAATATAAAATGATATAAAAAATAAAATAAAAATGATGCACTTTTTTATTTACTACATACGAAGGAAATTTTGTAACGAATCAAAAATGCGTTAAAACTTTGTGAAACAGGCCTTAAGATTAGGATTCGAGATATCTGCTATCTTGCACACCACATATGTATCTCCGAAGTTACTTAGCCGATTTCAATGAAATTTGAAACGTACATACTTTGATAGGAATTGTGGTGCTTGACGGAGCGTTTTTTTTAAAAAAATGTCCTTGTTTCCTTTTTACAGGGTGTCAAAGTTGTCAAAATTGCGATTTTTCAGCTTCCAAATGCAGCTCGTATAGCAAACACTGATTGATCAATTTCTTTGAAATTTTGAATATAAGTAGCCTGAAGAATATTGCGGTGCTTGAATAGAGCACATTTTTGATTTTAGGTCCTGAAATTTAGTTATAGTTCTTAAAAAAGGAGAGAGTTTTTTTTTTTTTGAGAAATCGTTCAACTTTGACTTCCATTTACATACATTAAATCTTCATATATGTATCTATATGATTTTGGTATCAAAATAAAGTTTGGACTTTTCTGAAGATTTTACAAAAAAAAGTATAAAAATCTTTGTTATATTTCCATTTTTATTAACAAAATAAAATTATGTTCTTTTTCATCAAAATATTCAAAAATCCATTTTTATAGCATCTAAAAGGTATACAAAGTCATTTTTTAAAATTGTTGTTGTTGTTTTCGAAATTTTTCAAAGTCGAAACCTACTCTTAAGTAAAATTATTAAAGTTACATATATTAAGTATAATTAAAATGTTAAATTTTTTCTACATTTTGAAAAGTTTTTATTCCTTCGATAGATGTACAATAAATTCTTAATAAGATTAACTATACACATTTTTTATTCTGTAAATCATTTTAGGATTAAAATGAATAACTTTCTTAATTGGAGGAATAATTTATATAAACATACTTGTACACTTATCGTATTTATGCCTCTTCATCAGGGGTACCCAAATTTTTATAATTCCACGAAATCTACGAAAGTTAATAAGGAAACTAGAATGAAATTTATTTGTATTTTATATATTCAATATATTTTTAGGTTATAACGCCAACCAATATAATTATGTATATTTAGAATGCGTCTTCCTTCGATTTTTATTGATAATATCTTTGACATTGTCAGTTTTAAAAGAAGAAAATTCTCCAATATTTATTCCTATTATTATTATTTTTATGATTGTCACTCCTGGAAACTCAAACTCGCATAAATATGTATGTACATATAGTATACATAGGAGTGAAAAAATTATGGGACATATAATATTTGGGAACCACTGCTCTCTACATGAAATTAGTTAATTTAATAAGGGAAATTTTTATTTTTATTTTTCGTTTCATTGAACTATATGTGTATTTATAGCAAACTATTATAACAATTAATTGTAAAACTAGAAGTTTTTTTGGAAAACAAATCCATGGCAACGTCTAAATGTTTATACATTCATTTAAAAAACATTATTTTTGATTAGAGAACATATTAAAGATGAAATTTTTGAATAAAGAATAAAGAAAAAAAAACGCAGACGAAAAATTAATTTTTTTTTTTTTCAATTTCTAAGAAAATAATGTATCAACAAATTTTGTTTGTAATTGGAACTTTTTAATTGATTGTTTATTAAAAATTTACATGTAATTATATTCATATATGGTATCATACTTGTGTGTAGAATGAATTGATAATAATGTGGTTTTGGTCGTAAACCCAAAGTTTTATGCATTTGTACATAAAGATTATACATAAGTATATATATGTAAATGCATATATGTATATATATTTATAGATATATTCATGCATACTTATTTATACAAATATATAGTACATTCTACATTGTGTTATATTTATGTATAATTTTAATTGTATAGGGTATGAATTCAATGTTCAAACGTTCTAAATAAAATGTAAATTTTCAAATTTAAAATGGATTTTTTTTTAACATGTTTTTAACATGAATCAAATTTTATCTTTTCATGTATTTTAAATTGAGTTGTTAAAGTTTATTAAATTGTAAACTCTAGACTTTTTTCGAATTCGATTATAATTACTCCAACTTGATCGTTTAGGAGTACTGCATTTAAATTAACTTTTACGTTAATATTCGAAAAGCAATCATATAAAGGATTCTTTCACCCACTCTTACATGAGTGAAATGAATTATTCCAATTACACAAGAAAATTTAAATCTCTTTCTATTAAACTGACACTTTTCGGGGTACATGATCTTCATACGAGACTCTTCTACAATTTCTTCCGTTGAGAACTTTATTTATAATTTTATTAAATATAGTTCGGTTAAATTGTTCTTGTTGTTTTCCTATTCTAATTTGAAATGCATCAACTCTGTTTCATAGTTTTTAACTATATTTTTTTTTTTTTATAAATTTGTACTATTTGTGATAGTCTTGGAAGCGCTAATTATGAAGCAAAAGCTTGAAGTTAATAGTTTTTTAGTATATTGTTAGAAACGTTTAATTCTAGTAAGCAATTTTATATTTTATTGCCTAGCAACAACATCTTGTTGATTGGCTCAAATTTACTTGATTGATCAAATTTATTTGATGGAAGATAATAATGAAGAGGCTATTAATACGTGAGCGAGTATTGAAAAAAAAATTAAAATTTTTCCGAAATGAATAACGTATTGCCATTAATAACTTCAAAGAGAAAAAATAAATCTGCCAACGTTCACCTTTTCTTCAATGATAATAGTTTTATCAGATTTAATCTACTTCCATATAGAATAGAGGAAGAATTATTAGGTCTTAGTCTTGTCAAGGTAGTTCACTAAGTATAAAATGTGTAGAGAGTTTTTTTAAACCATTTTAATTTTTTCCATAGTTGTTTTATATAAAGAAGACCATACTTGGCTTGCTTTTACAAGTATGGGTCGAACGAGACATAAGTACGTAGACTGAATTAAGAACATAATGGTCATTGAATTCTCTTGAACTGAATCATCTTTTCATAAAACCGAGCATATGGAAATATCTTTTTATACATATAGTATGAAAATATTAAAATTTCAATATAATATTATTGCAATGATGTTTAAGAGTTAATTTCTCTTCAAAATAAACATCTCAGTGTTTTTGAATGAATTATATGTTACCCCTTTGTACTCTAGGCCTTTCGCTTACGCGAATCAGCAACTCGATTTCTGCCAAATGAGAAAAACACTTTAGAAGTACTTTAAAATAATTTATAAACAAAGAAACGTATACAAATAATAAAATCTTATCAATTTCTTTATTTTTATATTTTAAAAAACAAGAAAATTTGATAAATATTATAATCTGTGATTAGTTTTCGTGTGATATTTCGTAAAATAATGTCCAAAATTCATCCTAGTCCATAAAAGTATGTACTTCCAAGAGAAATATTGACACTTAAAATTGGCTGGGCGCTAAATAGGCGCCGTTCGAGTGCAAAGGGTTTACTTTTGATATTATGACCCTGATTGTTTGTTATGTAACTGTGAAGAATTTTTACGACGCCTTAACCTCATAAATATACACTTTTACACATTTAGAAGATGTAGTAATTATAAACAATAAATTTTTATTCAGATGATCACATGTACATAAAATACGAATACATTTCAATACGAATTATGATAAAGGAGATTCATATCACATGTCACTTTTTAGTTCGTTATAATTTTTCAATTTTGAAGTTTCATAGTACAGACAAACAAACTCAACAGTTTTTGTTTCATGAACAGATAAATTCAGATTTCTTGATAATTTACTTTTTCGTAGTTGTTTTTTATTTTTTAAATTGTCAGACTGCAGTTTGTCAAATGAGAACACTGTCGAATATCAACTACGAAATTCCGAAAGATAGAAGTTAGAAATTGCAGAGCTTTTTAATTTCGTATAGTTTGTAAATGTATTTGAAATGAACCATTAAAACTGAAAACTACAGAAGATTACGAAATTTATAAATACATACATACAATAGAAATGTGAATAATATAACAATAAATTTTAAAAGTTTCTTATTCATAAATCAATTTTTTGAAAAATTATCAAGAGACTACATACATATAAGTACATAATGTACATTTATTATAGTACTGCATAAATGAAAATAAAATTTTAATATATTATGACAAATTAACATTTGATTTTATATACATACATACTCGTACATATTTGCAAATATGTGATTTTAATCACCCTATCATATGTACAAAAATAAATATTAATTATTATCAATATAAATGTAAAATTTAAACTACTGTCTTCAGTTTATTGAACAATTTTGACGTGTATATACGAGTATGTACATAAAAATGTAATATGTATACATGTACATGTACATATATAATAAAAATATGTATACGTATGTAATATATTTATATAATCCATAATACTTACTTATATTATTAAAGTATCTGTTTATTTAATTGGCATTTTGTTTATATTATGATGTGTTATTTTTATCATTTTTATCCAGTTGTCTAACTACACGTACATACATACATATAAAAAATCTTTATATAAATATAACTACATACATTTATGTACTTATTATAATTATTTATCATATACATATTAAATATTCGGTATGTATATAACTTAAATATGTAAATATGTACATATATGTACTAGCGCATAAATACTCTATATTAAAATGTTATATTTAAATTAATTGAAAATACTCAATTGTTTACATAGTGTTTATGTGTAAATTTTGTACTACATACAAAGTAAGAATTCATTACAGGGTAATTCGTAATAAAGTGTTCCCTTATGCAACAAATTTTGTGTTCTTTTGACTTTATAAACATGTTTATATAACTTTTGAAAGACTAAAATTATTGGCATGATTCACCTTTTTATTTGAAAGATATCTTAAGGTTACACTTTTTAAAATCATATCCTTATTAAGGAAAATTTTTAAGGACGAAAGATAAAATGGTAAATTTTTGACCCATATTTTAAGTAGCTATATGAATGTTCATATCTGCCACATTTGGGAACGCATCGAAATAAGTAATATACTGTTGCAAAGCTCTTAATGCATACTTTTTAGCGTCCTATTATTATTAACAGAAGTTTATATAAACGTTTTGTATGAGCTCACTTCCCTGCACAGACGAACAATAATTTTCAACCCTCAAAAAAAAGTTCCAACAAAAACTGAATCGAAAACAGATTTCTCAGCGTAATTTGTATAAAATTATTGGAGGATCATTGGGATAAGTGTGTTAAAGTAGAGGGAGATTACGCAAAAGTAGATAATTATCATTATTAATGGTTTGCGCTTTTAATCGCAATCCAAACTGAGCGACAATCCACACTGAAATGCATTTCAATATTACATAGATTTGTTATTAGATGTAATCCATTGGGCTGCATGAAGCAAGAAATTGTCTAGTCCAACTTTTGTTTTTGACTGAGCACTTCCACTAAGCATTTACTCCAAAAATTTCCGAAAACGGGGTTACAGGTCATCGTTCTACTGTGCTTTAGCAGATGGACATGATTTTTTGGAGCTTATGAATTTCTGTCAATTCATAGTAGTAACAATAATTAAATGGCTAAAAAATATGGAATCATTTTTAAATTACACATGAAATTTCAAAGCCTACTTTCAAGCTCATAACAAAATGCAATTATGCAAAAACAGCTACATACTTCAACCAAAGCACTATATTTGAAGATTATATTTTGCTTCTAACAAGAAAAAACGTAATTTATTCTGTTTGTGAATATATGTACATATACATATATCCAGTACTTTGGGCTAATGTATCGCAATGAAAATATACATGTTAACCCACATAATAGTAGAAGATAGAGGTTATAGTGCTGACAGACCGAAATCTCCTTTTGTATTTAGCTAAATCAGTTTAGAAGAAGCTTTTAGTTAAGAATTTGTACTGACAGACCGAAAACTTGTTTAATGGTCGTTAGTTGTATGTTCAAAAAAAGCTCTCATCGAGTTAAACCTACATGCATTTAAGTGGTTTAGGCTAAACTACTTCTGAGTGGATTTATCCAAGCTGACTGCTGACAGACCAAGGAGTTTATCTACTTAAACAGGTTTAGGCAGTTCCTAAACTTTGGTCTGTCCGTATTATTACAGATAAAATCGATGTTTTATTGTAAATATTCTTATGTGTATGCGTACAATTTTACATCTGATATTTTTCTCTCATTTACGTATTTTGTTATAAGGCAGATAGCAGATCAAATATACATTAATTTTTTTTTATGTTTTATATATTGTATGTATGTTCAAATGGTATATTTATAAATATAGCACATAGTGTTTAGCTTACGTATGCAATGTGTAGTTAATTATTGCGTTCATTTTTATTTCTTTATGAATTTTTCTCTTAAATTTTAATCATTTATTAATTGAAATCAATTACATTTTTGCAATTAATATTTATTTAATTTTATATTTTGAAATATTATATACACAATTTTCTTTTTCTTTTTTTAATGTTTGAAATATTTCTCGGAAATGTTTTAAATATTTTTCTTCTAATATTTCAACTATAAAATCCAGAAAAAGCAAAAAAAAAACAAAGTAAACATATCTTCAATTTATCCTTGGATATTATATTATGTTTATATATGCGTACATATCTATGAATGTTGTTATGTAAGCAATAACAATTCTATTTTAAATTTATATATGTATATAAGTTTTTCATGTACGATTTAATTTTTGATTGAGTAAAAGAATTTTTCGATTTATACTCGTATATTGTATTCTATTTAATATGGTATAGTAGAAACTCGATTATCCGCGATCCAGTTAACCGGCATAAATTTGATATCTGATCCGATATTTGATTCGCTCTATTATCCGGGATTCAGTTATGTACATATTGTTAAAAATAAATGCATTTTAGGTTTGCAATTCTAGACATATTAAATGCTTTCGATTTGGCAATTTCAATTACTTGCGAATACTAAAATTTGTCTATGATAAATTGTTAAAACAAACGACACAAAAATTATTTGTATAACTACTTGCTTCTACTTCCAGCTATACTTGAAAAATTGTTCATGAGTAGCTGCGATGAGTAGATGATTTAGCACAGACATTTACCATTTCTACTTTCAAGTACTTGGAATTGACAAATCTAAAGCACCTATTGTTTAAACTTGGTGTATATTGTCATGTATACATCATGTATTTTAAAATGTAATGCGTTATGAATACAGAATAAAGTACACAATTTGATTTAAAAAAAAAATCCTTTAAACAAACCTATTAGACACGTTTTACTGCTCTAATCTATTATCTGGAATTTTCGATTATTCGGGATGAGCCAGGTTCCAAGCAATCCGGTTAATCGAGTTTCTACTGTATATACATATGTATGCATGTATATGAATACATATAATAATATAAGTATATTTGCGTTTACAAAAGCAAATATTGATTAAATTGATTGCAAATTTATTGCATACCCAACCATAACATTAAAATAAATTCAATTTAATTTTATTTAAATATTTACAAGTATGTACCTACTTTTGTATGATGTGATATGATGTAATTGAAATTTCTAACATTCCATTATCTATGTAAGTGCTTTATTTCTTATTTTATTTTGAGCTCAGTTACATATGTATATGAACGTTAAATAAAAAAATGTATGAACATTTAAATTCTTGAAAAATTTCCAAAAATATTTATGTAACTATAGTACTTAGTTGCTTTTTAACATATACTTAGTATAATTGTTGTATACTCAATGAATACACGAAACTGTGTTACATTGCATATATATTATTCATCATTTATTTATTTTCGTTCTCTAAAATTTAATTAATTTGCACAATAATCGATTACTAAATTTAATGTACATATTTAATTAATATTGTAATCTAGCATATAGCTATATATTTAGACGGTAAGAAATATAATATTTCACTTATGCGGGTACAAATAATTTCACATGTATACAAGAAAAAACTGTTTTTATTTGCTTTTAGATCACTTTTCAATAAAATATCAATAATCTAATAAATTTAATTAGAAATTCGCCAAATGTTTTTTATAGGATAATGCATGTTTATTATATAAGTAGCTTATTGCGATGCTCCTCGGCTTCGACTCCCACTGTGCCATCAACGGCAATGATTGAAGTGTCAACAAGATTAAAAAATTAGCTTGTAAGCTTGAATATTGCTATATCCCCAAACAGCCATAGGTGCCCCAACGACTAGATTAAGACTATGTAGGACATTCTCTGAAAGTTCTTAAAAGACACCTATTTCAAAATATTTCTGCTTCAAAAGTCCACATTGCCACATTGCCCCAGACAGACCATGACAGCTAAATGTGTACTACACGACTGTCAAACAACGTTAAACTTCTTCAGCGGGTTGGTTGACAACAATAATAAATTAACACTAACGTCAATCGAGAAAGAAACTTTCCTCATTTTTAATTCCACTAATCAAAACTTTTCTAGAGTTTTAAATCCAAAAATCTGATAAGAACTGTTTGCTAATGACTAACATAGACAATAAAAAACTTAAAATAACTATCAACAAACAAATAATTTTAACTAGCACATAACGACTGAATTTGTAATAATAGGGAAAAGACAGATTTTAGAAACTTTCTAAACCTGTTTGAGTGAATATAAACTCATTGGTCTGTCAGCAATCAGCTTGGACAAGTCCGCTTAGAAGTAGTTTAAGCTAAACCACTTAATGTAAGCAGTTTCAACTCGATGAGAGCTTTTTTTGAATACACAACAAATGACAACTAAACCAGTTTTCAGTCTGTCAGTACAAATTCTTAACTAAAAGCTTTTTCTAAACTGATTTAGCTAAATCCAAAAGGAGATTTTTGTCTGTCAGCACTATTAGTTTGTCTGCGTTCGATGAAAAGTGATCAAATTCCTCATCGACGAAAAAGAAAGATTTGTTAAATTAACAAGTTAAAACCTAAAATATGAATTTCCATATCCCGAACTTCAGAAAAAAGATGTATACCATTAAATTTTTGTGCCATATTTCACCTTTCACAGGTCATTTATTATTATTCTTTTTTTTTTATAATAAAATAAAATAATACCATCTAGTATCTCTTTGCCAAATTTCATTGGAATCTGTTTAGTGGTTTAAGTGTGAAAATGTTTTCATTGTGAATATGTAGAATGATTGTTAAAATTCTCTTATTTCTCTTCTTCTTTCATTTTGAATTCTGAATAAGAATTTATCTATAATTTAGAACTCAATATCTATAATATTTTATTTTAAAATTTTTTCTGTAAACTGGTTTTTAATTTTCGCGTTTTCATATACATACATACGTATATACTAAAATAAAATCTACTCAAGAATTCTTTCAAGGATTATCTTGAATTTATTTTTTCCATTTTTTTTTTGTATTTTTCCTCTTAACCTTGAAAATGCTGTGGGTAGAATAAAGAAAAAAACTGCATAATAATAAATTATCGCAAGAAGATTAAAAAAAAAAGCAAAGGAAAAAAAGACAATAATTAACGAGAAAAGATAAGAAAATTTTAAATACATAATCATCCTCAGTGACCTGATTTAATTTTTTTAATCTTTTTTCTGTTATGTCATAGGTTATAGTTACATGTATGTATGGATATTTATCTATCCATGTGCCTACATAGCGTACATCTATACACAATACACATTTGTATATGTTTGTATTCTATTATTTTGTTGACAGTGTAAAATAATTTTTTATAAATTTTGCGTATACATTGTGTGCAAAATTTCTAAAAAAAAAAAAAAAACAAAATCCCTCTGTACACAACTAAGTATGCATACATATGTATACGTGCACGTGGATGCAAGTGTATAATCCCAATCAAAATGAAGAAAGAATAAAAATAAGAGAAAAAAAATACTGTACGAAGTACTTAAAATATGAAAAAAGCATAAAATTATGAAACTTAATCTAAAATCAATAAAAATTTTGTTGTCATTATATACCGATATTGTCCATATTTGAAATAGTGTATGCTTTTCTAATTGAAAATAATACAAATATGAAAAAAAGGACTCGTAAAAAATATAAGAATAAAAATAAATGAAAGCTACACATATAAGTGTTCACTTCATATTATTCGCGTATGTGCACCGTATCACGTACGAAACAAATACAAAAATAAAAAATAAATAAAATTCTTACGGTATCTGATTCAAAATATATACCTATACAAAATGAATTCGAATATACACCTGACTGAGGATAATTTAAACAATTTAATGTAAAACGAACTAATAAGTATAGAAAATGAACAAAAACAAACAGAAAAAAAAAATTGAGAAAAATTTCTATATTCTAATTTCATTGAATTTTCATGTGCGACTTTGGCTCTATTCATACATAATCATCTCTTTTCATGGAAATCTTATTTTTGTTGATGATTTTTCATTACTTCAATGAAAATAAAAAAAAAAAATAATACAAATTTACTAAACGACTGAATAATAATAATAATAATGATGATGATGATGATGATGGTGTGGTGTTGTATACGTTCAACGATTTAAAAGTTCTTCAAATAAAAATAGAATCACAAAAATTAAAGAAAGGAAAATAATATTACATACATACATATATATACATACATGTGTACGTACTTAGCTATACCTTAAAAGAGTAGTGATGGAAAATTCTACGTTGCGAAAAACAATATAATAGGGAGACAGGAAAGTATTGCTATTTCTTCTCATGTCAATATTTATTCGATAGTATGAAAGTAAATTCTGGTCAAACACTATATATTAACCATTCTTGGTCGACCATGCAAGAACAATTTCAGTAGATTGGAAAATTAAGTAGGAGTAGGTATTTGGGTCCTACATATTTGTTCGAAGAGAACAAAGCTAACCGAAGCAACTAATTACTTTGACGGCACATTATAGAAGCGTTTTTGATTGATTGATCACTTCGGAGATGAAAAATTGCTCTTCTATAATAATCGCAGTATCTCTTTTCGAATGAATCGCTACAAAGTACTGCTAAGCATAGTTTATACTCCGAAAAGATACTTTTGAGTGTTTGATGAAATATTCACGTAACTTCATTTTGAAGTGTTGAATTCTGACAAAATGTAAATATGCAGATCATTACTGTGAAGAATTAAATCGAGTAAATCATTTTTTAATTGAAAATTAGCCAACCAATTATCAACAGAACACGATAATAAAAGACCGCACTACGCAAACGAGCACTGCAAAAAGTTAATGAATCATATTCGTCCGATGCTGCACTATACGATTTCTATTTATTTCGATTGCTGTAAAACTTTTTACAAAAAGAGGCAAAATATTTACAAATTTGGATACCATCTTTAAAAATTTTGCTAAAAAACCATAATTGATTAAATTATATTACCGATTCAACATTGAAAATTTAGACACTAAATGGCAGAAGATTGTTCTTAATGATAGTGATTACATTGTTGATAAAAAATAAAAACTCGTTTAAAATTTATGTATTCGAAATTAATGTAAGAAAACGACATTACTTTTCGTTCCCCCTAACACATACAGTGTACATACCAATAGTAAGGTATATTTCATTAAAAGCTGTATGATAAACAGTAGGCTTATATTTTTATCTTCTTTTATATCAAATAAACAGATAACCTTGTTATTTACGTACATTTTTTTTTACATATAGTTATGTTTTACGTGAATAAAAGTCTAGAATTTTAAATACGAAAATACAGTGTTGTGCAAAATAATGGCAATCATTTGAATTAAAGAATTAACAGTCAATTTGATTTTTGTAAAATTTGTATTGTATCTGTTTATTATATTATTGACACATTACAGCGAGATATTCCATGGTTATCTCAAATGGTTTATCGATTACCTGGAATGGATGACACATTTAAATTGATATGAACTATTTATCCGTCAAGTTAAATTCAAACACTAATTCTTTAGTTACCACTTGAATAAAATTGTATATTGTATTTACTTATTTCTGAAATGACCACATTTTTTAAAGTAAAATGATACAAATTTTGTCTAGACTGGCAACACTGGTTTTCAGTACTCAACACAAACGTCAAAGATAACTGAGTTCGAACACGAACTTGGTTAACAAGATAACTGAGTTCTAGAAACTCGGTTAATTTAATCGAGTTCTGTAAGTCGGTTATCGTTATCGCAAAGATAAACCAGATAACTGACCATAAACCATGGTTTATCTCTACAATGTGTCAATAGTATTACAGTTAAAGTTAAAGAGTTATTCTATATTTTCCTGATAATCCACGAAATAAATAATACGAGTATGTTAATTTTATTATAGAGAGAAATTTTCCATACTTTCAAGTAATTATTCATTGATTTTCAGCTTAAAAAGTATTTAGCAAATTGTTATCACAAATTAGTACTATTTTCTGTTGCTTATATAAATGTGTCCAAATTGCACAATGTACAAATTTTTACAAAAATTGTAATCTACATCTTTCAATTCAGATGATATCGCTATTATTTTGAAGAGGACTGTACCTTTATTTTTATTTTCATTAGGCGCAGAGGTTAAATAGTCATGTAATACGCGTTTATAATTAAGTATATTTGTATATGTATGTATTTTATAGGTAAACATAAATGAATTCAGCAGTAAATCTTTAGTCTTTAGGCAATCGTGCATTTTAGTGGGTGTATATAATACAATCACAACGAGTAGAGTAGGTAATAAAGTTTTCAACTTTTGTTCCAAATGATTTTTCTTCTAATGTTCGTCCTAAGTATTAAAAACAGAATAACAATTTATGTACATAAAAACATGGATATATGTATGTATATATTATGTAATAGTGGAGATATAAATTTATTTATTTATTCACTTTTACTCTTATTTACTGTACATTGTAATTATTTGTCTTTGACTGTTTTGAAGTTCTATTTTTATTCTGTATTTTATAACTTGAACTCATATTCATTATTAACATGCTGGATTGTGTAAATTTGTTTTCAATGTTGAATCACGTTTGAAGGATTATTTATTTTTTCTAATTTAAACGTAAAAGCAACATAAACATTTTTTTTCATTTTTATTTTATTTGGACTTTTATTTCATTTCACTTAACATCATATATATCTCAGCTATTATGTAAGGTACAGGCACATTATCCTCATCATCATTGTCGCATCACTTCTCTGGGAAGTTTTCAACAAAACAACTCAAGTACAAATACAGTACTGTGGTGAATACATATGGGGATATACAAAATTCACTTTTTTTTAAAAAAAAAAGTTAATAGCAATTAAATAAAATTATTTTTAGCAAAAAAAAAAAAATAGAAATCATATCAGTACATAACGGTAATTGTAATAAAAATGTTTCTTGCTCAAAAAACGTATTGAGCCGCGTGATTAATTCTATGAATTCCTATTTTGAAATGATCAGCACTAAGCGTGGGACTTGAATCGAATTAAAAATTTTTGGGGTTTCACAGCGATAGATGTTCACGGTAAGAAGTCAGACAGACACATGAAATCTTTAAGAACCTAAAATGCAGGATATTATCGTCTTGAAAAATAATTGCAGACAGTATGCCATTTCATTTTTTTAGAATAATCAGAAGATTAAAAGAGAATTATTAAAGCTAAAAAATTCAAAAATTTCTACCTTATCTTGAACTTCACAGATAAACTTTAAAAAAATTCTAAATTTTGTAAATCCCCATGTTATTCTTCTTCTTCTTCAATGACTTTGCAATTCCTATCGAGTAAAGTTCTCCCTCAATTTCGCCCCTTAGACACACTCCGATCAGCAGCAATAACAGTAGAGTCTTCTAATTTCTTACGCCCAGCAGCTTCCATGCATCTTTCCAGGCACATTATTCCCACCTCAGTTTTGGTTTTTTTATGGGTCCTTGTCTTAAATTCAAAATTTTTGTTCAGTACATTTGCGTTGCTCATGCGTTTTACATAATCAGCCCATTGTAGCCGCATAATTTTCATGTGCATGGTAAATTTTTGAGTTTTATATTTTTCGTACATTTCCTTTTTGTACAATATAAATGTCATGCATCATTTTCTTTTACTGATCCATAATATCGAAAGTTTTTTTTTTAATATTTTTCTTTTGAAAGCATACAAAGCTTCTTCGTTTTAATCAAAATGTCCAGGTCTAGGTAATTGTAAATCCCTCTATTATTCACACTACTGTATATATACCAATCTTTTTGTTTGTTGTTTTCATTTCTTTCTACGCTTCATTGTAAATAAATAAGTTTAAAAAAAGAAAAAATAATTTCGATTTCCTTTTGATGTTTACACTTTTGTTTTCATACCAAATGAATTTTCTATGTCTGTAGATATTATAAAACATGCCTTACATATTTCAAATTATTTATCCTTCTCGTTAGGATTTAGTCTTTTGTTTTAAAGCGTTCAAAATACAAAAATAAAAATTTTTTTTGTTTAATTTATTTCTTTTGATTGTTTGACGTTTTTATTTTATAAAAAGGTACTACACGGTTACAATAACAAAAAAAAAATTGTATTTATTTACAAGGAAACTTTAATAATGAACAAGTCTTTGTTATAACTTTTATTTCGCATATCCATTATTTTCTAAATCTTTTCACCTTATTGAAAAAATAAAATTACTGAATAAAGTCAAGTCAACTGACAGCTGTGGCAGAATGTATGAATCAACTGAATGCAAAATATTAAAATGGTAGAGAAAAATATAATATTGACAAGACAATGAATCCAATTTAATTTAATTTAATTAAATTAGATCATTTATCATATGTAAAATAAGATTAAAGTTAATCGATTTCATAAAATAAAATTAAAATTATTTCAACAGTTTTGTTTTAAATAGAAAATTTAATTACATACAGGGTGTCCCAAGTTCGGGTGCAGGCATTTTGCCAGCGGATAGGTCTTGCTGAGAAACGAAAAAAATTGTATGGCAAGAGGGGGTCTAATATCAACGGGCGAGGAGTTAGGGGGCTCAGAAGTTTTTTTTTTTTTTTGAAGTAAAGTGATTTGTTTCCTACTTGTATAACTCACGAAATCCTTGGTCGTTTCCAATTATTTTGCATTCATTAGAAAGATAATCAATCAGTCCTTACTTTGATACTTGAATTGTACAGATTGGCACAGTGATGCCAAAGATATGGTACATCAAATTCAAATTTTTATGGAAAAAAATGCTAAATTTTGAGTTTAAGATCAAATATCTCAAAATGTTGACCTGTTTTTTTTTTTTTAAATGTTCTTTACTTAAAATATTACCCAATGGATTGCCTTTCATTTGCGATTTATCTTATTCAATTATCTGTCGTGGTTTTATAGTTATGGAAAAAAATGTAGCTGTGGGTTCTACCAAGAAAGTTAATATTGGGTCATCCCACATGTAAAGCAAAAAAGTTTTTACGCAAAAATAAATAGGCAAAATTTTGAGATATTCGACCTTGAAAATAAAAAAAAAATAAAAATTGATGATTAAATATTAATAGGTATCTACCCTATACCTACCATTCTATTTTTAGAAATTTCTAATTTTAATAGAATTCGAATTCGAAAACTTTTACTTCTACACTTCTACCGTATAAATAACCGTAAACTTTAATTAAAATACCAGAACAAAAAACAATAACAAAATCCAATTAAATCCTATTATCATTCAAATACGTATGAATAATCATTTGCACATGTATAAAGGGTTTTCCAATAGGGACGGATAAATTTTCACATTTCATGGCAGCCATGTTGTGTTATCTGTTTTTAATTTTCATGTATATTTTTTTTATTTTTCAGACACTGAAGGCAAATCGACAAATCAACATGATAAGCCACAGTGACCATAGACAACACAACATAGTATGTTAGCTGATTGGGCTAAGAAGTAGTAGAAAACGGACATCGATTTCAAAAATAGAGAATTATTTTCAGCGATGAGACCATTTTTGGATGATTTGAAATAATGCCAACCCACATGAGGTTTATCAAATGGCATTGCATCCGCAGAAAGTTACTATTTTGTGTGGATTTTTGGACGACGGCATCATCGGTCCATACTTCTTCGAAAACTACGATGGCATTTATATCATCATCATCGGAGATCGTCAATTTGGATGGTGTTGATGTGAACGACATGTTTGGTTTTAACAGGACGGTGCTACGTGCCACATTATGGCGCTATATTATTACACAGTTGATGTAATAATAGGCATTCTGCAGAAGCGATTTGACCCCGTTAAGAATTTTTCTTATGGGTTTTAAGAAGCAAGTTTATGAAAATAAACCGCAAAGGACCGGTGCCTTCATAGTCAACATAAACCGTGCCATTGCTCAAATTCAGTTCTATGATCTATGCACCAAAATCATGAAAATTGAATCTGTTCGATGCGTACCACCTCCAAAACTAATGTCATTTAATAAGGCTTTTAAATACTTACAATGAAAAATTTGTTGACATTTCACACACAATTTTAATTTCCACCCGTGCATATTGAAAAACCCTTCATAAATAAATCGTATATATAACAAGAATTTGAGATGTTTCATACAAATAATATCCTTTCGAAGAAAATGATGAAATGTAATCAAGATTTAAACTTTAATACGTGTTATAAACTTTTCAATTAAAAGTGATTATAACATGTGTATGATTGCATTATCATAAAATTGATAAGAATGCTATAATACAAATACAAATACCTACATACTTTAGTAATATATAAAAAAAAAGGAAAAAAAGTTATTCTTAATCGCATGAAAATAACCACTATGTACGCTCTATTGATATTCCATCAAATTAAATCAAACAAAGAATTTTTGTACGAATAACGAATATAAAACTTATACGTACTTACTCACACATATTATGTGCTGAAGTATGCACAAATGGAATATAATAAATGAAAAATCAAAACAAAACAAAAACAAATACAAATTAAATAACCAAACAAATAAAAAAATATGTACGTACACACATATACAAAAACAATTTTCAAGGATGTGTACATAACATAAGTAAAGTGTGTACAATATCGGAAAAGAATTTTCGATTATTGAATTTTTATGTATTTTTTACACCGTTTTTATTATTCGTATACTCATTTACCTTAACATTTTTTTTTGTTGTTATTTTTTTTTTTATTTTTATTGAAGTGATAAAATAAGATAAATTTTCACAATTCATTAATTCTCAAAAAGAGATGATATTCAGATAAAAGAAAATTTTAAACGGAAATGTGTAATTTTTTGTTGTTGTTGTTACAAATGTGGTATTTTAGTTAAGTGAATGTACATATGTACATATGTACTCGTATGTGTTTGTTTGTATATAAGAAGAAAATATAAAGAAAAATTTGATCTTCTGTGTTTCTACGTATAAAAGTTATTATATTGATACATAATTACATTATACAAAAAAATATATGTATGTTTATTTGTTTGATGACTAAGGATGAAATGGGATGAATAAAACTGTATTTATACTTTATTGTTTCATTCATCCCTTATTCAAGACTAATTGAAAATTTTTTGTCTTCTATGTGTGTTAATAAAACAAAAAATTTCATATAATCTTTACCATGGGAGATTTGAAAATGTTTATTTTCTTCTAAATGATGTATACGGTGTCATGTTTCTCTTAAGCTATAACCTAAATAGACGTGACGAAACGAAACGAAACGAAACGATACATACGATAGTACTGTGGTATGTAGAACTAGTCTAGATGGACGTGTTCTTACGTTCGTTCAATTTCGATAAGTTTAAATGTCAAATAGACGAAACGAGACGAAACGGATAGTGCCGTAGCGGTCGTACATTTTATCGTTTCTACTCGTTTCATACATATTTATACTTGTTTCTACTCAATACTCATACAAAATTTTACTCGTTTCAAATCGTTTCCGTTTAGGGCAAATTGTCAAACTGACGAAACGAGTATTTACGTTCGTTTATAATTTCTTTCGTCCCGTCACGTCTATTTAGGGTCTTATTTTAGCACAATCTACATTACTTATGTACGTATTGTCATTGATTGAGGTGAATTTGGGTTTTCCTTTTTCTTATTTCGTGCAGATTTTAGTTGCGACTAGTGTGTTCTGCTATTCGGTCCTTTGTATCCCTATAGGATCTTCTTTCATCATTTTTTTTTTGAGTTTAAGGATATCAACAGTTCTGATAGTTGATTGTTCTCTCATTGCCTTTTTTGTTGTGTTTTGAACCAATTATATTTTCGACTTTATTGACTATTGTACGCTTTATTGTGACTTTTGTGGTCCAAGGTAGTCCTGATCTCTGTTCTAGGTTTTTTGCATTGTACATTCCAAATTTCTTTGCTTGCCTTTCATTTTTGAAAAAAGTCAGTAGTCGCTGATGGTCAGATCTGAAGAGTACGCTGTGGATGAGGAAGAAATTCGAAGCATAATCCTTTCAATTTAGCAATTGTTTTCATCGACGACGCGTTGATTTTTTTGGTCTGGAGTGAGAAAACATGGCACCCATTTCGAAAGCAACTTACACATCCCTCTTAATGTTTTTTGAAACAACTGCTGATTTTGAGCGACCGTTCAGCATTATCGGTGTTTGAAGGATCGTGTTTAAATCTCAGCATAATCTCAGCCGTCTCCATAACACTTATCAAGCCACTTTTTGGCGTCAAAAGTATTTTTTCCCATCAAAAAACAATGTTTAATCAGCAAACGAAATTCTTTTTTATTCATTTTCTTGAAAAGCATTAAAATGATGTCATTAAGACCGCTGTAACTTGTAAACTAATTGTCAAAATGTCATGAAATTTTGACACATATCGTTTGAAGGGTGGTACTATTCAGAAAATATATGGAACTGTCAATAGTATTGCTGCATTTGTGTCAGAACGGGGACTTATGAAGTGACGTGTTATGTTACGAAAAGTAGAGATAAAATACTTAAATTTAAACTACTTTTAGACTTTCAATTCAATTAAAACTTTGTTAATTATCTAGACCTTTATATTTTATTATGCATTTACAAATCTACATACAGGCTAGCAAACAAATGTAGGTAGCATATCAAATGAAAATTAATGAAAAAAAATTGAGTTAATCAAACGAAAAAAATTATAAATGGAAAATTTTGAAATTTTTACCTAAAGTTGAAATTTAATTTATGTAATACTATGTATGAGAAAAAATTATATAATTTATACGAGTATGTATGTACATACCTTTATCGAATACAGAAACATTTTTGATGCAATTTATTTTCCATACACCGACGCATTTTCTATTTTTGAAATTTTATTTGCTGACAAAAAAAATTTAAATTTTTTACATTCTGTTTTGCAACACATCAATTTTTCAAAGTTAAAAAACAAAATTATATTGAATTACATGTACAAATGTATGTAAGTTACATGAATATTACATGTATAGTGATAGGTCGGATTTAATTTTGGTTTAAATATTTTTTTTCAATTTTTTTTTCATTTATTTGTAAATTTTAAAAATTATCCTTATGTTTTGCATAGGAATAATTGCATCGTAAACAAAAAACTTGTAATACTGTGATCAAAAAATAAAGTGAATTTTTCATTTAAATTTCGCGAATACTATATAAAATCATGAAATTATTTTTTGTGGTTAGTAGCACTGTCTTCGACATCTATATGCAGAGTTTCAGAGTTTTGGATTTTTGGTATGAAGCTATTCGCCTCAAGAGGCCAATATTATGGAAGAAAATTCATGATTTTTGCACCACGCCAACGTCCCACATTGTATTGGTTCTTCGAGAACATTTCGCCAAAAATTCGACAAATATCGTTTAACCATCTGATTTCATTATCAGTCACTTGATTTAGTACAGTGCAATTTTTGGCTGTCAACATAACTCAAAATAATCCTCCGGGAACATCGTTTCGACTTGATTGAGGAGAATGAAGTAAAATCGAACAGAGTATTGGGAGGCCATCCTTGAAAGAAATCTATTCTGAAAGTTTCGAGGATTGGAAAAGACGTTTGCGTAAGAGCATTGTTTGGGAGGGGGAGCACTTTGAAGGCGATGAAATTAATTTGATCACAATGGATAGTATACAGGGTGATTCCGTTAACACCCGACAAAAGAAAACCACAAATAGGTCTCATCGAGTGGAACAAAAAATCGTATTGGAGGGGGGGGGGGGGGGGGGGGGTGTTAAATCTCAACCGCTTAGCCGCTAGAGGGCGTCAAAGTCTTTCTTCTCTATTTGTACTAAACACCCTGTATTTTCGTTATTTTACATCTCAGCTCAAAAAGTATACAACCATGCGATAGAGGGTCCTTGTTGTTTCATTTGACATAAAACTCCCCCCTGTTACCCGTCCTCTTCAAAAGTTATGGACAGTTAAATTCAAAAACATGCACTTTTTATACGAGAAAACAACCGATTTACGTGCAATTTTTTTTCCGTCAGTAGAAAGTCTGATTCTTTCTGAAAAATTTTTGTTTACATCTTACATTGTTATCTCTTTTCATTCCAGAGATATAGCAATTTATGTCAGTTCAGGTTTTAATATTTTTATATTATTTCAATATTTTTTATATTCCCCTGTCCTTCTCTATCTTTCACTCACTTTCTCTTTTCTACTTTTAAATTTATTTTTATCTTTATAATTGAATATCAATTTATCAAATTTATTACATTTTCATTCGAACGATTAACCTTACAGTACAGCACACATATTATTAAATTATAATATGATTCTAGATCTACACATACACATACATATATATATTTGTATTGCATGTAATATGTACATATGGGTATGGATTTTTGAAAGCAGCAAAAATAATAATGGCAAAAAAAAAGTTAATTTATTATACATTACATAAATGAAGTTTTTACAATTCAATTTTACTAATATTCTTCAATAATATATAAAGTAAATATGTACTATAGATACTCGTACAATGTAATGTACTCGTAAGTTTGTATATTATTTTTATACATGCAAGGTAGATACGTCATTAAAAAATATGACGGATAAATGAAAAAGAAAAATTACAGATTTAATAAAAAAAGGAACTATGTAGGTAATAATAAAAAAATTGTACAAGCATAAAAACAATTTCATAAGCCACATTCAATTACTTTTTAATTTTAACTTTTGTTGATGCATGTACGTATCCAGTATACGTCTACAGTCTGCGACACTCGCAAACGGTCAATCATATTTTTATAATTTTTATCTTAACATAATATATCAAAGTAGGCCTTTTGCGACTGCCCTTTCACATAAAACTACTTAGACTTCAATGGGCAGGGCATGTACAAAGAATGCCGGATAAGAGGGTACCCAAGAAAGCTCTAAATGGACGAATAATAGACGCAAGACCCAAAGGCAAACCACGTCTGAGATGGGAAGATAACGTGCGAGATGATACTGCAAAACTTCTAGGAATTCAGAATTGGAAAGCAGCGGCGGAGCAGCGTAACTAGTTCAGGGCTACAGTGAAGGAGGCCAAGGCTCGATTCGATCTTTAGCGTCATCGGAGAGAGAGAGAGAGGCCTTGTGCCTCAGTGGTAGAGTAACTTGCCTACTGATTTCGAAATCCCAGGTTCAATTTCTGCTTAAGACAAGAGTATGAAAAATATTTTTTCAAAGTTTCATTGCCTATTTCCAACGTTCAATACCCCCAAGTTCACTCAGTTTTAAATGAGTAATAGCGTGATAGGTACTAGTACTACCTTACTGAGAAAAAGAGATTAGAAATGCTGATTAGAGTCTACTTGCTGACGACAAAGAAATGAAGTATTATTATATTATTATAAAAATACATAGATCAAAGCCCTATCATGTAAATAAGTTTGCTTCTCTACAGTAGTAAGTCATGTGATCACTTCGCTGACGCTGTGATCCGAGGGGTAAATGCGAAAAGTAATATGGTATGAAAATTATTTTAAGCCTTAACTTTAATAGTGGAAAAATAATTTATCCTTGGTTGTCTGAATAAATTTCAGTTCTGCTGCAGAGATTTAAGAAAAGGGCTAATTATTTTGGTGTAGGCAGTTCAATGGTATGAAATGCTTTTTTATCTGAATTTAACTTTTCGTTCCTTGTCCATTGTCCTTGTCCTTGTCCATGTCCTGGGAAATAAATTCCTGTGTTTCAGCAAGATAATGTTTGCGTAGAGAACACAGAAGTAGAATGATAAAATTATAGTTTCAGGATTATAATATATTGATGTCATAGGTTATCCTGCTTGTTCACCACAACAAAATCCAACAGAAAACTTCTAAACGATAATAGTACGAGAAGTTTACGTCAATAATAGGCAACAAAATAACGTCATTGATCTGAAATAATTTTAAAAAATTTTACAGCACAAATTAAAATAAGCCTTAATTAAGAGTGCTTGAAATTATCCTTTTCACCAGTCAGAATGAGAAATGGAGAAATTATATTAAAAGTTTTAAAAGCAGTGTGCCAATTCTTAATCTTTCCTATCATATGACGGTATAATCTAATCTGAATTGTTAATACCGTCTATTCTGGCGTGAAATCCGCGTTAGTTTGTAAATGAGGCATTAAATATACATGGATTAATTTACGCGGTGAAGTACTCGGTTTTATTGGAAGATTTGTACACTGGTCTATGGCTTCTAATAAGACAATATTTTGTTTGGAATGCAAAATTTCAAATATTTTGTCATTTTGTTGAGGTTTTTTTATTATTTTTGAACAAACTACGCAGTAGATTTGAACGCATTTTTTGTAAATCATTTTTTTTTTGTTTTTGTTCAGAATAATATCTAAAAATTTTTATATTAGACAAGGGTATTATCTTCAGTTATTACTGAGAAAAAAAAGAGCATGATACATTTTTAAATTTTACTTTTCCGATGACTTTTGGTTCTATCTGCGTATATGTATGTACAAAACTTTACACTTTGATGATTTCTGTTTCACATATACCCGTATATTCAAATATATGGGTACATATTTACATTTGAATCGTCAATTTTCATAAATAAATATACATACATAAGAATATGTTTTTGAGTAAATAAATAAAAAATAAATGTAAATAAAACATGTTTTTTTTTTGCTTCTAGAACTTTTTTTTTCAAAATCAATTTTATTTTATATTGTATGTTATACAAGAAGAAGTATGTACGAGTATTCAAATTTAGAAGATAAAATTATGAATAATGAAATACATATGTACGTACTTACATAGAATTCAAATATTAAAATATTTGATGATTTTCTGAAATAAAAACTCAAAAGCAGTACATATTGACATATGAACACTTCACTACAAGTGAGAAGGATATGTATACCCATACACCATATACACACGATGTAAAGGATGATCATAAAAAAAACGATATATATAGTATGCATATATTTTTAATTTAAAATAATTATAAAAAAAATATAAAAACATCAAAATAATTTTTTGTATATTTTTTCTTATATTGATTAATGAGATCTTTATTTAAAAATGATTTAATGTTTTATAAATGACTACTCATTGATTTTTATAAAAAAAAATCGTTTCTGAAACATTAAAATCAGAATCAAAAAAAAAAAATTTATAAAAATCTGCTCTTATTTCAACAAAAAAAAAAACGAATAATATTGTTGGTTTTTAGGTCATTTCATATTTGTGACTTATTAGAGGAAACCAATTATTTGAAACATAACCCCGAAGAAAAAAAAAGTCCAACGAACTTGAAAATTATTTCTCTTACCTTGAGCAGGAATCGAAGCTGCACTTCAAGACTAGTAGACCAGTTCAACGTTCAGGTGCGAAACGGTGGTATAAATTTATTTAAAATTAGTCACATACCTAATAGAGTCGATCTCTATAGTAAAGAGGATTATGCCAAGAAAAATGAAAAACAGATTTTGTCTAATTGACAAAATGAAAATGATTTTTCTGGCTGAATAGTGCGCATCTACTATTTCAAATTGCTCTAAAATAACCAATAGGTTAAATTTCTACACAATAAATGATCTTAAGGGTAAAATTTATTTTTTCATGATAATTTGCTAAACAATACCAAACACAAAAATTCTCAATTTTGGAAGGAGTCGGAAAAAAACATGCGATTGCGCTATGATTAAAATATATACAAATAAGTACAAATTTATTCACCCTATATCCTTAATATGCTCAGAAATTACGTTGTAATAAAGAAAATATTTATTTGAAAATATGTACATATAAAGTATGATATAAAACAAAAATTGTAAGGATATGATATGCAATTCAAATAACAAACACATATATACAGGGTGTCCGGTTTCGGGTTGTCAACCCAGCAACAGTAGATAGGTCTCATCGAGACAAACAAAAAATCCTATATGGCAGGTATGGGGTTAATCTCAACCTTTTTTGCCGATAAATGGCGTCGAACATTTTTCAAGTTTACTCTATGAAACACCCTATAAAAACTACGGTGTACTAGCAAGAAGAAAGTATTCTAGAAGGAATCTGTAGGAAATTCTCCCTCTCTGTAATGATCCCTTACATGCTCCTGTACGTCCTTCCTTTCAAGCGTTATTGTGTTTCAAAGTCAGAATTTAGTGATTTTTTGGCAACTTTTCTTCATGGAAAATACAGGCTGTGGAAGTACAGCGCCCTCTAAATTAATTTATAAATTAGTTACGTAGAGACCGGACACCATGTACGTAATCAGGAAAACAACCACAAAGTTATATTAAAAATATTTATTAAAAAAAATACCATGTATGTTAATTTCTATTTTTTTATTGAAAAATAAATACAAATAAAATTTCAAATATGTATATTATTTGAACCTTTTTTAATGAAATACACATACATATGTACATATATGTACATAATATTTATATAAAAAAACACACTACACACATTAAAATAAACACAATTCCCAGTACTAGACAGCAAGGTTATTTTTGTATTTTTTTTTGTAAAATTTGATAAAAAATATTTTCAAACACTCATTGGCAACTGTTCGTATCGAAAAATTAAATAATGTTAAGTAAAAGGATATGTTTTGTATATGTATATAAAAACAAAAACAAAAAATCCCTGTATAATAAAACCCACATTACTTATTTACTAATAAATTCACTTAAGCTACACTTTACATCACCCGAGGTTAATTACAAAAAAAAAATTAATTCCGTATAATTGTTATGAAAATACATACTTATATTTATTTTGCTTAACTGTTATTGTCATTTTAAGGTAAATAATTCCCAAAATTTTTCCGAGATAAACAAAAAATATGTAACATATCTAGAAAAAACAGAATATAATTAAACAAAACAAAAATACATAGACACAGAGGTGGAGTGTATTTCTATAACGATATGCGATGTACATACATAATATGAGAATTTTCGTTAAATAAAAAACAGTTAAAATTATTGGGAATGGAGAAGAAAACGAAAATCTTTTAGGACATGTACATATTCAAGAATAATGATATGTATTTTTTTAAACGTAAATTTTCTACTATATTCATTTTATTAGGAGCAGAATTATTGAAGAAGAAGATAAAAATTGGGATTTGTTGGCAATTAATTTGGAATATAAATTTGAAAGACTATCTCATACTACACGTACGATAATATATTTAAATTTTACTTGTATTACGTCTGAAAATTGGTTGAGATGAAGCTAGCTATAAATTTTTTACATGGATGGGGAACTGCGAAATTTTTTAATGATGTAATTTGTGCACTTAATTGGCAAATTCTGACATGATTTTTCTATTACAATTCTGACAATTAGAGTAGATAGTACAAAAAATTCCCGACCTCAAGGTTAAACAAGTTATTCCACTTAAATTTAATGTTTGTTTATTATAGAGTATTTCATTTTGTGAATTCGTAAACAATTTCAATTCTGTACCTACATTGTTTAGTAAAGAATTAAAGCCGAATTACTTAACACTACGTCGAGTAAAAAAGTAAATTAAAAAAATTAGAGCGTAGAGTCGTTATTGAATTCCTCATTAAAGAAAGGAAAAATAATCAAGTAATTTTTGAATGTATGCGAAATGTCTATGGTGAATCTTCACCTATAGTATGACAACTGTAAAAGATTGGGCGAAGAGATTTATTTAAATGGGACAGAGAAACGATTGACAAAAATTTACGTGGAGTAAAATTTGAAGACGATGTTACTGTAAAACAGGCCGTCGTATAGGTGTATTTTTCAGAAGAAGAAGAAAACTTTTTTATAAATGGTATAAAGACTTTAATTTGCAGATGTCAAAAGCGTATTCAAATAAAGGCCGATTATATTGAAAACATTTTTTTTTCAATCACTTTTCGGAAAATTTTTTTTAGTCCCCTCGTACATGATACGTATACAATATAAACGTACATATGAATTACAGTGTGCTTCACTACAGAAAACATTCGAATTTATCGACAACCTTTTAGTTACAGATAAAATTTTTTGTCTATATAAGGAGCAATCGAATCTCTAATTCGCCGTATAATTTTTTTGCTGTAAGTGGCATTAATTAGTTTTTACAATATTAAAAGTGAAATGAGTTCATATTACAAGGTGTGGTTTGAAGCAACATTTTTAGTAAGCCATTCTAAGGGACCAAAAATGACCGTAGCAGAAACAGCTACTTAGGTATCTGAAAAAATCAAGATTCTTCATTAGATTATGGAATCAACGCTAGCTGGAAACTGGTGTTGTAGATGACGTGCATAAAAAGGACAGGCCTCGATCGACAACAAAGCGCAACGATAAGACAAAAGAGAAGATATTTTTAGAAAATCCTTCAATATCGATTCGACAAGCACATGAAAAATTATCGGAAAAGGGTATAAACATCTCCACTTCAACTATTCAGCGACGTCTCAAAGAATTTCAAATAAAAAACTTGTCAACGATACAAAAACCTTTATTGACAAGTTCTCATATGGAAAAAATGTTACTATGGGTCCGAAAGAATATTAACCGAGATTGGAGTAATGTAGTCTTCACGGATGAGGCTTCTTTTCTCGTTTCAAATCTTTTGAGACTTGCTCGAACGAAAAAATGTGAACGGTACGTATAGAACGTACTGTAAAACACCTTGCAAAGGTACACGTTTATTGGACCTTTTGTCAAAAGGGATTCGATTATTTGATTCGATGCTTCACGGGGATACTGGATGCGAAACGAATGACCAAAAAATATAAAAATGGGTTGTTACGATCAACAAATAACTGATTTGAACACGGAAATTGAGATTGGATTCTGGAAGAAGACAACGATCCCAATCATCGGAATCAACTTTGCACCCAGTGGAAATCTCAAAATGGGATTAATACTATGGATTGGCCTTCACAATCCCCAGATTTTAACCCTATTGAAAATGTGTGGGCTTACATGAAGCAGAAATTGCGGTGGTTAAAAATAAAAAACACAAATCATTTAATTCGAGTGCTAAAAAGAATTTGGAAGAACCTTAGCGAGGAGTACGTCAAGAAATTAGTGGAAAGTTGTGATTAAAGATGCCGCCATGTTATTGAAGCGAGTGGAGACTGGACAAGCTATTGAATATAACGCGAATTATAGTTTATATAGCTGATTAAAATAAAGTATATAATTACCTAGTTAAAACAATCATTCGTTCTTTATTTTTTGCGGGCTTTCTGTAGTGAAACACACTGTATTGTATTGTATACAGTGTGTGATGGGAGGAAAACCTACATAAAATTAGATATACATTTACACATACATATCTGTGTGTACATACATTACATATATAAGTATAACGAATATATCAAAATAATAAAAGAACATTTTCATCAGAAAGACAAAATCAAATTAATTTTCAGTTGTTTCATTTTTCTTATCCTTGTCAATTATTAATTGTTAATAGAATATATAGAACAGGACTAAAAGTTAATACATTGATGAGTCAATTACATAAATATAGTATGTGTGTAATGTATGTAATACATAGGTAGGAATGGTTTTCATATAAATTTGTACGTAGTATGTTGTATGAATAAATTTTTTTTTTTGTCAGCAAATTTGTACACATTATGTAATATGTACGTATAATAATTCTTAATGGAAAATTTTGTGTCTATTTATTGTTATTTATTTATTTATTTGTGTTTATTATTTAGTGATGTTATACATTATATTATATGTTTGAAGAAATATGTCAGTCAGACAGGATAATGAAATTGCTTATTTTTCTTGGAATTTTACTTAGTAAAAGATTTTGAAATATGTACTACATACGATTTTTGGCAACGTACATTACATTATGTAAATGTTTTCGAGTACGAGTATGAATATAAAATAAAAATAACTAAAAATACGAAAATAGCTAGGTAATAATAAAGATTTTTTTTTAATTACAATTATTTTTGTTTTCTTTTCAAGTTTGCAGATATCGAAATATACATATATGTACATATGTCATTACCGATAAAATTACCGTGCAATTCTGGATAAGAGATCTGTTATTTCTCTAAAGTTTTGGTGAAATATGTATATGTTTTAAAAGCAATCAGTATTCTGGAAAAGAGATTCACCACACATAAAATGACTTAAGATTTTCAATAGGTTTTAAGCTCACCTTATTCAGTTTACTACTTTACTTGCACGACACGAACACAATAATTTGAATATCAACAATATAAATAAAATAAATAAGAGGTGTAAGAGGACCTTATCGTCATCGATGACCTCTTAAATGCAGAGATTTTTGTCCGTTGAAAAATACTTTTTAGGTTAGAAACGTTCAAAAGTAGAATGTTAAAATTCTTCATAAAACTCATCACTGCAGTCAAGAGGTCAGTTGATTACATCTCTTATCTAAATTAAGTTAAGAGATCAGCTGATCACATCACTTGTCTAAATTAATTTAACTCCTAAAAGTATGTAATTTACACTAAAACCGATAAGAGAAATAAGAGATCTCTTCTCCAGAATCGTACCGTGAATCTATTATTTTTTTTTTATGATAAATTTTACATTTTTTTCTAAAATTTCGCTTTAAATTTTTATTTTGTCGATCCCCTGATTGTCTCACACTGGAGATCAAAACATAGTTTAATGGTTTGCAGTATGAAATTATTCTAGTTGCAGAGAAACTTTAAATCTATTTTGATAAAAAAAAAAGCGGAACAAAGAATATTGTAGAAATTACAAACAAAAATTAACGGTGCGATTCTGGATAAGAGATCTCTTATTCCTCTTATTTCTAAATTAAATAATAAAAAAGTCAGAAAACGTCATTCCTCTGCCGTCATTTCCCTTGAAAATGTGAACTTAAAATTGCAAATAATGAATATTAAAAATTAGACATCATATACATTAGTTAATGTAATATGCAGGTTGATAGTACCAAAGACAATAGATCTATTGTCTTTAATGGTACAATATAGTATTTAGGTGTGCTTTCTTAAGTGTCATATGTTACGAAGATTTAATGTCTCTTTTGTTCGATTCCCAAAAAAAAAAACAACATAAAAATAAGCTAGACTACACGACTACACATTATGTGTAATGTAATTAATGTGAAAATTTGTATTATTAGTTGGAAATCACGTACAGTACATAATGTAGAATACTACATACAGTGTATTTCACTATGTATACAAAAAGTGGGCGAAAAATAAAAAAACGAATATTTTTCTTTGACTAAATGTACACATATTTCATTTTAATCAGCTATAAAAACTCGTATTCAAAATATAATCAATATTTAATATTTTATCTAGTCTCTACTAATTTCAATAACATTTCGACATCTTTCATTTCAATTTTTGACTAATTTCTTAGCGTGCTGCTCGCTAAAAACCTTCCAATTTTGTTTTTAGCACACGAATTTAATGGTCTTTGTTTTTTTAATTTTAATTCCTGCAATTTCTTTTCATGTGCGAATGCCATATCATTGGCTCAATTGGCTCACAATCTTGAGATTTGGAAGACCAAATCCATTGTACATTGAGTACAAAGTTGTCAAAGAAAATAAACAAATAAATAAATAAATAAATAACTTGTGTGCATACTGAAAAAAATACGCATAGGAGGATTGTACAAAAAATAACGAACATTTTTGTTTTTCTCAGAAAACAATGTGTTACACTTCTTGCCAGTATGCTTTTTTCAATCCTCGAAGCACTTGTGGAACTCATTTTTTAGTTTCTTTAACGATTCTGCTTTTATCTCTTTAATAACTTCTTACTTCATCTTCATCGTTTTTTCAGAGTCTCTTTCCAGCTTCGGGAATTGAAAGAAATCACAGAATGAATTTTTGCCAAAAATTCACCAATAATAATTAGTTCTGTGTGAGCATTGTTGCAGTGCAATATTTTGCCATAATCTTAGTCAGTTTGGTAGGATTACTGTACGCAAACGACACTATAACAGTTATCAAGACGTTCATAATCTTTAACGTCTTCACGGCCTTCTTAAAAATATTTGTGCTCGTCAGAAGTACAATTGACATTTTTTGGGTAAAATTTAAAATAAATTTCTCTGATCCTTTTTTTTTCACAACCAAAAACCTTCTTAACTGCCAAAAATAAAGTAAAAATCCAATATATCTACGAATGTCAACATGCCTTAGAATTCAAAAACAACAACATAAACAACAATCAACGCACAACAAAGTTGAAATTATTTCCATCGGTTTTATATAACTTGCGGTGTTAAAAAACTTTCGTTATTTTTGAGCAAACCTCCTATGTACATATTTACGAGTATATATATTTTTTTTTCTGTATCCTGTATCCAATTTACTCTATTTGTATAGATAGCATTTTTAAGTTCTTTCTTTTCAATAAAATTTCTTTAAATTTTTGTTGTTTTTTGATGTATGTAACATTTAAAATAAATAATAATATCTATCACATATGTTGTGTATTACGATATAAAATAAATCTGTCAAATTGATGACAGATTAAATCGAAGGATGTTACATATAAAATTTATTGATTTTTTTTTATTGCTATTATAATTTTATTATATGATCTTAGTGTTAAATATACAATTCGTGCGTATACTTACAGAAGGAAATTCATTGTGCTACTAGAGGGTGTACATACTATATGTTTATTACAGTTACGAGTGTGTACATAGAGTTTATGTGTACATATGAAAACCGCACATTTATATCGATGAATAACAACAGAGTTTACAAAGGATAAAAATTGTAAAACACGTGTATTGAAAGAATAAGTATACAATATTTGTTTTCAACATAAATTCACCATTTAATCATGAGGGATAATATGTAGATACTTACATGTGATTGAAAAATTATTGTATGTACGCATATGTATAATATGTAAGATATGTAGATATGTACGTGTTCTGTTTGTTTACATATAATATTATAAACATGGTATTCGAAAATGTAATGAATACTTGAACTAAAAATTTATAAATTTATTAGATCCTTAAATCATTGGACGAAATTATTATCGAATATCTTTCCAAATATACTTTTTATTATTTATATATAGTCTTTTTTTTTTTTAATTTGAATTTGAATCAGAAGAAAATATTTATTTTTCTTTCGATTATTTTCTATTTGTAGTTATTTTATTTTCATTTTCGGTTTTTCTCTACACAAAAATAAAAATCTACGTATGTACTTATATGAAGGTAGGTAGGTGGGTATAGCAGTGGTAGTCTATGTCTATTCGTGGATAGACTTATGGCTGATTTCTTCACTTCCAATTAGAGATTTGCATTTCTTCACCTCTGATTAGTACATACTTAACTGCCAGCTAACTTTAGTGAGAAGATGAAGTTCTGATTATTTATTTAGGTATGTAAATCTAACTCGATACTACCGCCGACCAGCTGTCTAATTGGAAAACATTCAAATAATTAAGCTTTACATGAAATTTTACATTGAAAATTTCGAGTATCGATTCAAAACTTTCGATTTTAGCTTTGTGGCTAGTTAGTGAGAAGATTGTATGAAGAAAACCAAACTCGTTGCTAGCTGTCAGCTAAACTTAGGTGGCACCCAACTAATCAGAAGTATGAAGAAATCAGCCATTAGTCTATCACAGGTATTCCTTGTGGATGATGGGATGGCTTTTCAGCCATTTTGCTTTATTCAGGTGTAAACCAAGTTTCTCAGGTGTAAATTGGCCACATCCCCGAGATAATCGAGGAAAGGTCTGCCAAAAGGCCACGAGTCTAGTTTTAGTCAGGGTTGAGGACTTGCAGAGGTAATGCATCTTCTCTTCTATAGCGCGTATTGAAAAGTATACAAATAGGCATAGCCAAAATAGATGGCGAATGCATAATTTACTAAGTTCGCATGCGCATCAGAAGAAAATATACCTACTTACACATTCACAAATAAATTAAAAATAATATTAGAGTGTAGAAATAATGTGAGCATCTTCAGTGCAACTAACAATGCATGTACACAGAACAAATAAATCTTGTTGTACGAGTATGTTGCGCACATATGATCGAGTGAAAATTTCTGATAGGAAGTATAGGCAGAGCTTAAAACTTTTCTTAAGATCAAAATTTTTCAGATTCCGTATACAAAAGTTTTACTAACACATTAAAAAAAATGCACAAAGATTCGACATCTGTTTTGGCGAGTATTATACCAAATCTGGATGCGTGTTCTCCCACAGGTATTGTCCCCTTATAAAAACTAATATGACTATGTAGTAGATAAATTTCTGTTGCAGAATTAAAGTAAAATAAAAGTTTATATTATGTTGTCTTCGATTAAAGCATTAAAGTATTTTATTTTGTATTTCATTACTTTTTCATTTTTGGTTTTACCAAAATCATTTTATTCCCAATTACAGTAATAACAATCATATAAAATGTCCTAAGTAAAATAACAATAATTTCTTATAATCGAATGTATGTAAGAAATTTTCAAATTTTCATGAAATTTTTTGTTTGTGTGAAAATATGAAAAAAAAAATAAGTCAAGGGCAACAATAAAACGCTTTGAAAGTTATAAAAAGCGAAAAGGATAAAAAATTTCTAGTCTCTGAAGGTTAAAAATACAAACAAAATTGTGTCTAAAAAAAAAAAATTCCTTTTTATTATGTAAAAGTTTTTTTTCTCACAGGATAACAGCGTAAAAAAGTGAAATAATTTTAGTGTGAGATTACATAACAGAAAGCAATTATGTGTACAGCGATTTTTTTTTTTTTAAATTTCTTTTCACCTTTCTTTTCTACACTAAGTAAGTATTAATGTTATTGTAAAAAAAATTATAATGTACAAATGGATTCAGTTCAGAATTTAGTTATGTTTGCTTTTGTGTGTGCTTGTGTGTGTGTTCATGTGCCTGTAGTTTAAAAAAAATTTGTTTTTTCAAACTACAGTGAGCGAAATTTGGATGGATACACTCTATACTATTATTGATTTCTTGTTTGCTTGAGACGTAGATGAAATAATAATGTTTCAATTGATTTTTATAGCTAAATTGTTTTGCAGCTTGGAATTGCTAAATTGAAAGCAGCTAATGTTTGATAATCAAATTGAGTATGAGGGAAAATTCTGTCGTTTTTGAACACGTGCACTTTTATGTATTGTCGATCCTTAGCAAGAATTCTGATCCGATTGAAACTAAATCAAGCCTTTTAGTGTGATGCAAAGCAATAGTCTAATGAAGTCCAAGCTTTAAGACCACTTTTGTGGAAGTTAACGTGAGATTTGTTGTGATCATACTGCGTCGCACTTTGTCATTGACATCTGATGGCCTTCCTGATCTGTGTTCATCTTTCAAAGAAAAATCAACATAACGAAATTTCGCACGATATCTTTGGCTTGTTCGAACTGTTACTGCGTCCTCTCCAACACATGACACAATTTTGCTTTTTTTTGTTTTACCTTCATCGCGTTATTCCCTTTTTGGAACTCATACAACATACAATGTCTTAAGTTCACATTTCCTTCACTCAAAATACGAAAAAATGTGTATGAAACATCAATCATATACAAATCTAACTGTTTGCAGTTTCAGTCGGATCAGAATTCTTTCTAAGGATCGACAACGTCTAAATGTGCAAGTGTTCAAAAACGACATAATTTTCCCTTATATCTAAAATCACAAATAAGGATATCCTTAACTATGCTAATAGTTAGTACAGTAGGTAAACCAAAACTTTTATCTTTAGAATAACGAGCATAAATTACTTTTTTTTTAGAAATGAAATTTTGATCACATGTCTTTTTATTCACCAAAAATGACTGATCCAAATTGGGTTCGCTGTATGTGAATAAGGATCTTCTTCAACACAACAACAAACAATCAGATATGTAGGTGGAGATGTACATTTATTTATGTATATGTACGTAAGTATACTTAAGAGCATGTAATATGCTAGTATTTACTGTCCACATTTAATCAAAACAATAACAAATGCATTACATATATACATAGTAATTAAAATAATTATTATAATTTTTCATTAATTGTTTATAAATGATAGTATAGTAAAGTGTATTCGAAGAAAATTAATTACGTTTGAAATCAGAATTATATTTTATGAGATTTTGTTTACTTTGTTTCTTTCAAAACAATTAATTTTCTATCATTTTCATTAATTTGAATTTAAATTTTCTGCTAATAATTCTTAGTGTTTGAAAGATGATAACAAATTGTATGTAAATGTAAGGATAAAAAAGGAATTAAAATCTTATTATATTTTACGCTACAAAAAAAAAAAAAATTCTTCCTTCGATTTAATAAAAATTTTAATTCTCTACGTAAAAGAATAAAAAATATATTTGAAATGATGATGACTATAATGAAACATACATACATACTCGTTATACCTACATAATATAAATATAACAATTAAAAAAGGATACAACTTATATGAATTGAGAAAATCGTGAAAAAAGGAAAATAAAATTGTAAAACCTTTTTTTTAAAAAAATATTGCTTGTAATTATATGTTAATTTATTAAAAGAGATTTATTTTCTTCGTTGTTCAATCTATTAAGAAGAAAAAAAAATTATACTAGGGATATTAAATTCTCATATATGGTATACACAGGCTGTCCGAAAAAACGTGGAGAATATTTAAAGGGGTGAAAGTAGAGACAATTTCCCATCAAAATTGCCATATGGCATTTTTTCTGTTTCGGCTTCGTTTGTGAGATATTGCATTAATCGTGCTTTTTCATTTTCATCACGTTTTTTGATCTAAATGTCTCTATACCTCATCATTGAATTCACATAGAATAACATACAAGCACTTATTATGATAGTAAAGAATCTCTCTTTCAAGACTTATAAACTTCTTGCCTGAAAGTGTAACTAAATTTGTGTTATCGTCTATTAAACACTGCTAGAGGGTCCAGTTCGAAGTACCACTCAATTTTTCGTTTGAAAAAAAAAGTTCTTATTATGCAGGTAAATGTATGATCCGATGTTAAAAAATAATTTCCAGTGATATCCAAATAGAAGAGTGCCTAACAGCAGAATCATTTCTCGAGTACTCGGTACGCTTGGAGAACGTATTGAGTCGAGAGGAAGACCACCGAATGCAGCTGATGGACCAATTTTAAGTATAATACAAAATGAGTCAGGAGTAAGTATCTCCCCATCCCCCAAAGTACTCTCCCCATCCGGTACAATGCACTTATTCCAATGTTTTTTTTTCAATCCTCTAAACAGACAAAGAAGTCTTCTTCCCGGATGGCTTCCTATACCTTTTCGATTCGTCTAAAATCTGTTCAATCGAGTGGAAACAGTGTCTCCCTAGCAGAACAGACAGACAGAAGTCGCAAGATGCCAAAAATCAGGTTAATGGCGTAGTCACGATAAGCCCGTTTCGTTCCGTCACGATCCGTTCCGACACGGTTCAAAGCATACCTGTTATAATAAAACGGAACGGAGTTTAGTAAAGTTGAAAGCTAATATTGAAAATTTATCCTTTGTAACAGCTTTCCCGTCAATCCATATAAATAACATGGAAATGTCAAATATCCAACTTTTTTCTTTTTACGGAACGGAACGGACTTATCTCGACTACGCTCTAACACGGTGCGTAATCCAGAATCTAGTGCAAATTCTTCGCTTAACAAAATAAGACAAAGGCTGTGTGCTAATTTCATGCTAAATGTCTAAAGTGCTAAATCATTGGAAAATGTCGATAAAGTAGGTTTAGCATACTCACTGAATATACTCTAAGGGTGGTATTCACCAACATGGATATATCCGTCGGATATATTTTAGCCGGATACAATTTCAGCTTTTTCATCAACCTAGATAAAATTTGTTTTCAAACTTCGTTTTCGGGTCGAACATGTGTGTCAAACATGTCAGCTGATTGTATTTTTATATTACAAAATGAAAAAGAGGTTCTGTGATGTGATAATTATATGCAAACATGATAATACAGCACAACTACATTATTTTTATTTGTGCTGTTGTTGTTAATAACAAGGTTATGTTCGAACGATATTTATAATACCACTTCGAGGTTGTCTTAAAAATATCCGAGTAGTGTTTTATCCAGGTTGATGAATACACTTTATCTCAGATAAAAGATAATCTATGTTGGTGAATACCAGCCTTAGAGTATATTCAGTGAGTATGCTAAACCTACTTTATCGACATTTTCCAATGATTTAGCACTTTAGACATTTAATTACAAATTTTATCTAGGTTGATGAATAAGCTGAAATTGTATCCGGCTAAAATGTATCCGACGGATATATCCATTTTGTGAATACCACCCTAAGTATCGTCCCAAACGAGGAATAAAAATTGATCAAGTTTTTTATTTACATTGAAATAAAAATTTGAAGTAATTTTGCTTCAATGTTATTTTGAAAAATTTGCATACAAATCGATCCAAAACATTGCAGAAATGATGGCTTAAGAAATTCTGAGTTGGGCCCATCAGCTTTTAAAATAAGACCTTTCGTCCGATAATAATACTTTGGAATGTCCTCTTTAATATGGTTCATGTCTTTATTGGCACAAATTCATCTTAAGAACGCAAAGTATTTTTGAAAATGTTTGGAAAAAATTGACAAGTTTTAGAAAAACCGTTATTTCTCCGTATCAGGAACTTGGATTAAAGTCAATATTTCATGGTTTTTTATAAATCACTTTTTCAATTTCTTTTGATAACGGTATAACTTCAAAACTTGAAAGATGACACATACATTTTTATTAGATCATATGAAAGATTTTTTTGTTCTCTTTGCAATGATATCACATTTCTGTATAGAACTGTATAAATGAAAAAATAAATGCACAAATATGCAAAAAAAAAATGCGAAATAATACACATTTCTCATACAATTCAATGGTTCGCAATCTACGTTGTTCTTTAGATGCATTCATATTAGTAGCCTTGGTTTACTTAGAGCTATAAAAAGAAGAAGAATAAGAAGAATAATAAGAAGAAGAAGAAGAAGGAAAAGAAGAAGAAGAATAAGAAGATTTGAAACGATTCAGAACAAATCTTTCAAAAAGCTAAAACATGAATGTATGGATATGAAGCAGATTATGTATATGAAGAATGGAAGGCAAAAGTTATAATTAACGATCAAATAAATATTTTTTTGATAAAAGTGAAGAATATCGTTATTTTCGTGTATCAGACCGTATAAAAATTTATTTTCTACATGTTTATGTACACATATAGCGTACGCACAATTCCTGGAAATGATTCTTTATTACTTATAATAGTACGTAAATAAAAAAATATCTTACCAGATACACAACAGTAAAACGATAATAAAATGTATAAATACACGTAAGTAAATATACATACAGTCGTAAACTTTAATCTTTATCACACACAACATTTTACTGAATTTAAGAAGCAAGCGTTAAATATTTGCAATTTTTAAGTAAATAATTTTTTAAAATATTGACGAAATTTCAATCAAACAAGTGTAAACATACAGATTTATTTACTTTAAGGTACATGCAATTCTATCAACTTTATTCAGTTTTGAATAAAAAAATTCTCTGAGTATATGTAATAAAGAACATTTTGTAATGAATTAAAGAGGTTATATAGTTAAGTGAAACATGCATTTATATGTATGTATATTATTATCTACTGAATTACTATTCATCATATTATCTAGACCTATAAAATCGTAGTGTCTGTCTGTTTGCGATTATCTCCGAAAAGGCTGAACCGATTTCAACGGAATTTCGCAGAAATGAAAAACAGATTGCCTATAGTATACCTTAGGATACTTTTTCATGTATTTTATAATTCGCTTGAAAATAAAGATGGTGAAATGGAAATTTTCATTTCTAAAAAAAAAAAAAAAAATTAAAGCAGAAATCATGAAATTGATAGTACGAACTAAAATTCACATAAAAATTAAAAATTTAAACATTTTCCTTTATAAAAAATTTTAGGCTTCCACTTTAAAAAAAAAATCAAGGTTGTTGTATTACCTTTAAAATACTTTAAAGATCTAAAAATCCTAAAACTGTCGTCTATTACAATTTATAAAGATTAATGTGTCAAGATTAAAAAACCCACCCTGTATTTATTATACAAAACAAAATATAAAAGCCTTATTACTCTTTTATATGTTATTTTATTCATTTTATATTTTTTAACTTTTTTATTCAGGTACTTACTCATGAATTTTGCATAGATAATTTATGTATTTTATTTCGAAAATTGAAACGCTGAAATTTCATAATAAGCATTTGTGAATGAAATGAAATTACTAATTCTCTTTACGAAAAATATAATCACATATGCTACTTAAATACGAATACGAATTTCAATGTAATGTATACAAAGTGCAAAAATAAATGAATATACATTTACATATATTTTTCAACAGATACTCGTATTTAATTAAAATTTGTTGTACGTAAGTATACGTGTACGAGTATACATCATGTGGTACAGTGGTAGTACATTTATAATGCATATTTTCAAATTAAAATATAAGTAAAATAAAATTATATTCACTTTGCTTTAAATTTTATTTATTTTTTTTTTCGACTAATGATAAAATTTTTACAGAGATTTTTCATTTTACTATCTGACTTGAAAATATTATATCCTGGAATATATATAGATACATTAACCTATACACTATGAGAAACTATAATGCAATTAAAAGCTCAAAAATTTAAATATAAGTATTTTACAAATTATGTGCAAATATTAAGTAGATTATCAAAAGCCAACCGGACGTATTTTTCTTTACTACTTACTTCTCCTCAAATCAAGAGCAGTACACATGTGAAAAACTAAATTAAGGATATATAAAAAACACGCTAAACACTGAAATTGAAAGACAACTAAGTGTCTTCGAAAGAAAGATCCTACGACGAATTCTCGTCCAGTATACAAGATTGCGATGGGTGTTAGATAATGAGGTACAATTCAGAGTTGTATAGAATCTATAACGACTCACCCATACTCGAACTATTTAATATGTTGTAAACACTACATAACTTAATATGAAAACATTATATAAATAATAAATAATGTAAAATATAGTTTAAATGATTCATAATGTAAACACTGCTTAAGTAATTAGTAAAACATAGAATTTGACATAATAAGTTATAGCAAATTATGGCTTAGGTTTACAACATTGTAAAAATGAAAATGTACTTTCTTCTTGAATAAACGTTTGACGACAGCAGACGTAAAGTGGTTTTTCTTCTGTTTGGTTCTGCAATGTAAAGCTCAAATGATTATACAATGGGCCGCACATATCGCAAGAATGAACCCCCAAAGAATATTATATAAAATAATGGAAAACAAGGTAGAAAGGAGGAGGCCGGTTGGCAATCCTAAGAAAAAATGGACAGACGTTGTAGGTTTTATTTCAGACATCACAAATTGTCCGTAACAATATTTTTTTTTTCGTCGTACAATGTATAATCAATACATAATTTGCATATAATGTATTGATGTTACATATACATATGTACATTTATAAAAAAAAAAAATATTTATACATTTTATACTTCGTATCTATTATATTTCATTAAAAAATAAAATAAAATGTATGCAATAATAATACACTACTATACACTGCTGTGATATTAATGATAACTCGCACTATATTCTTCCATAATATTCTTCGCTTCAATTCATTAGGTAATACCGATGATTTGATGAACTTCTCTTTGTCATAAACAATTTTGAATCATTATGCACCATAAATTTTGTATGGAGTTTAAGTCAGGATTTGCTGTTTTGGTTACCGTTATCAGTTGAGATCATGAATTTAATACGTAATTTACTCCCTCAACTCATCAACATCATCCATCATCATCATTAGTTCAACAGCCTTTTATTTGCCATAGTGACTTCCTGTAGTGTTCGCCTCCATTCTACTTATATTCTGTCTTTGGCAAGTTCTCTCCAATTCCTTATATACCGAAAATTCTCAGATCTTCTTCAATAGCGTTTAAAAATAACTCTTTCTTGGACACCCAATGTTTCTTTTATCTTCCGATTTTTGATTAAACAAAAGTCTTATCGTATAAAAAACCTATATTATTCTCTCAACTATTGCTTGTATTCTTGAAAAATTTAAGGTGAGTTTATAATTAATAACAGCACTGTACATACATTTACATATGTATTTAAATAATATATTTTCTTGAATAATGAAATTTTTTTCTCTAAAAATAGCGATTCATGTAGTCTGTTTTTTTTAATTTCTGAAAATGTAAATATATGTGTACGCGTATATACATACATAGTATAAACATTGTACTATGCACTGTGCTAAATAAACGTTATCACATCATTCATTATCAATAAACGATTTCATTTTATATTTATTTGCTTATACGATTATTGAAAATTTATAAAATTTCAAAATATTCCAACGTTTTTCAAGTGAATGTACAAATAAACAGGTACATATGTATATATAATATAATGTGCATAAATTGTATTCTTTTATGGAGAAATTTTCAGAAATATACATATATATATTTTATACCAACTACATACATATGGCTAATTCTAAAATTGGCGACATACAGTTTGAAGATAAAGAACGATTTATAACTCAATAGCATCCCTTTAATTATTCAAATTTTTTTAACGATTTCAAAGTAGAAGTCCATGTGAATAATTACCAAAAGTCTTTGGTCAAAAGTCTGTTAATCAAAAAAGATATAAAATGAATAAAGTCCGTTGGCGACATACTCGAAGACATTAGACCAAATTGACATCTTGATAAAAATTCTAAATTTCTTCGAAGTTTCAAGACGTAAATTCAAATGATTTTTATTAATTAGTTCCATAAGTAATAAATTTACATTTCATTCACTAGTTTAGAAAAATTATAATTTTATAGATTTTAAACTGAATTTACAAAACACTGTTGCCGACATACAACCTTCAAAATCAATATGGATTTTTATTACGAATTTTCGATTTTTCAAAACTATCTTAAGAAAAATTACAAAACAAAGAACGCCAAAAAATAAAACAATGAATATTACTTTATAATTGAAATAAATATTTTGAAATATCTGTTTTTTTTTTTTCTTAAATTCGGTAAAAAATGAAATCTAAAAATTGGTATTATAGGTTGACTTTTTATTGGAATTAGCTGTATATATGTATACTATACCATGAATATTTGAATATTGTATATTATATATGAATGAATGTATAAATGCGAATAGCATGTCAATTTAAAATAAATAAATAAATAAATAATATGATACATACATACAGTACCTACATAATATAATGTAAATAATTATATTTATTCATTTGATATTGACTTAATGATAAGAAAACATTTTTAATTATGAAATACATATACAATCATATTTCATAAAAATGTTGTACCTGCAATACAAAACACACTGACACACTCATATATCTACATAATATACAAAAAAATGATTTTTTTTCTTTATAAGTGGGTGTATGTACATATACATTACTTATATACCAAATACATATACAACAAAGGGTGTGTTTATATGTGTAAATGTTAAATATTTTTAATATTATTAGATACAGTAAATGTTATCATATTTCTGATGAATAAATTTTATCAATATGCACTCACGTTCTATCTATACGTACACAATGTCTTATTTAAATTCCTTTTGCTTATTTTTTTGTTCTTTCTTTCAATCTTTTTTCATTTTTTTATGCTATCAAAATTTCAAGAATTTATCGTAAAAAATATGTTTTTAAATGCTTTTTACTTTATAAGAAGTAGTACATTACACTATTTTCATTTTCATTATTACGCAATTTGGATTATACATATAAATGTAGTCTCTTATCTCTATAGTGATAAAAACTAAATAAATATAAGGCCGGTATTCAACAATAAAGATTATCTTTTATTTGAGATAAAGTATAACCTCAACCATCAACCTGGATAAAACACTTTTCGGATATTATAAAAAAGGTTTCTTAAAAGACAACCTCGGAGTGATATTATAAATATTGTTCGAACATAACCTTGTTATAAACAGCAATAGCACAACACTCACATAACCTCTTTTTCATTTTGTATAGTATAAAAATACAATCAGTTGACATGTTTGACATTTCGAAAATAAAGTCCGAAAACAAATTTTATTCAAGTTGATGAATAAGCTGAAATTATACCCGGCTAAAATATATTCGACGGATTATCTTTGTTGGTAAATACGAGCCTAAGTATTTCAGTATATGTACACGCAGTGGTGTTTAAGATTATTTTGTGCTATGCTGTTTTTATCGTAACTTTTTAACAAATACAATTTTCCATACAATTCTTTTTCTACTATATTTATGAATAACTTAAGGTACGATCACACATCGCTACCTTTGTTGGCTACTTTCAAGATTGCAGCTGCAAAAATATCGTTTTTACTCACACATAGTAGTTGCTACCTGCTACTTTGGCTGCATGCAACCTTACAGATGAAACTTTTAAGAAAAAAGTTGCAAAGCTGTTTACACATATCAACTTTCATGCTGCGTTGTTTTTGCTGCGCAACTTCTTAAAATGTCAAAATTATAATTTAAAAAAAATGTATTTTGACGATGTTTCTAGAAGCAAGTTGTTTAGCTGTTTAACACAAAAAAGCGACGAAAATGTTGGGTGAAGCCATGGATTAAAAATAGAGAGCATAGTGGAGCTATAAATAATTTGATACGTAAATCAAGATTAGGTGATGAAAGTGCGTACAAAAATGTTCTAAGAGTATCTCATCAATACTTTGATGAACTTCTACGTTTGGTTACTCCACGCATAAAAAAACAAAATACATGGATGAGAAAAGCTATAACACTAACTGAACAATGACAGTTACAGGTGCTACACTACAAAAGTTTCAGCTGAAAATATATTTTTTTGCAGCGGTTGCAAGTAGCGCTAGCAACTAAGCTGCAAGTGCAGGTTTTCATACTTCAAAGCAATCCACACATTGCTACTCTTGACCTTCGCAGTTTTTTTTGGTTGCACAACAAGAAAAGTAGCGATGTGTGATCGTACCTTTAGACACTTAAAAAAATAACAGTAAAAACATTTTCTTATCCCTAGAAAATAAGTGTAAAATAGTGCACATGATTATTTATATATCAAATTACATATTCATAATACATTTCGTACATGTTCTCAAATTTTACATTCAATAATTTGTTCGCAAAATTTATTTTCTATTTTATGAGATACTTAATTTCAATATTTTTTATATTTTAAGAATGATCTGTTGGTGGAATTTATATTTAATATATAAGATAGATACATTTGAAAAATGTATAAAAGATGAATAGTAAAAAAATTACATAAATTTAAAAAGACATTTGAGGTGTATTAAATGTTATATTATATGTACATACGTATGGACTCTTTACATGCTCAAATGTACAGTGACTCTCAGTCAAAATTGTACAAGCATAAATTTTATATATTTTTGTTTCTCTACTGAAAAATAATTATAGAAATAGGGTATGACTACGGTTTCCGTGGTCCCGTAATTTAACGATGATTTCTTATAAAATCTGTAGGAAATTCCCTTCTCTCTCTAATGACAACTTACATGCTCCTCTATGTCCTTTCTTTCAAGAGTTATTGTGTTTCATATTCAGAATTTAGCAGAATTTAGTGATTTTGTTGTCTTCATAATTGCCCTTAAATTATAAAATCACCCCCAAATCTCATCATTTCAATGTTATTTGAGAATTATTTGAGAAGAGAATAAAAAATATGACATAACATCAATTGAATCTATGAAAGAAGCTTTAGCTTTAGAATGATATTCAACAGAAGCTGCTTATGCTAAGAAGCTAGTCGAATCTATGCCAAGACAAATTAAAAACTGTGATATAAAAAATAAAGGATATCTTTCTAAATATTTAAATTAAAATAGTGTCGCACGAAATAGAATCAATGTCATTATTAAAATTGAAAAATTAAACAATTTTTAATAATCTGTACGATTAAGTATTGAGTTGAAATTGTATGAAGTTGTACGTACTCGATTTTATCGAATCGAACTATACATGATCGACGTGAATATTACATTGCAATTATTTTTTTAATTCTTCGTCTTCTTCTACTATGGCTCTACAGTTCTCAACAGAACACTAGCTTCAGAAAGAATTTGTTGTCACGCTGACCTATCCAAGGAAACAGTTCTCCAATTTGCAATATCCAGTCTGTTCAGGTTTTCTTTAACTGAAATTCCACCATAGATTTCGTGGTTTTCCTCTAGGTATTTTGCTGCCAACGGTGGAGTATAATGCTTAATACAGTAACATCCGAAAAAATACTATACACTTCTCGTAAAAAAAAAATATTTTCTGGGTTTCCTGATCCTAGAAATCAATTGTGTAACATGAAAGCCATCATTATCTATGAAATATTTGAAACCAAATATACCTAATCGTGAATAGATATACCTACTCTTAATTATATTTTATTTGAGATGATTATTTGTTCTATATAAGAATCGTAGCTTTTAAATTGATAAAAATTAAACTTTAAATTTAATACATATACTCATGCACTTATATACGTGAATACATTTCATATTCAAGAGATCATATCATATTCCAACAATATATACTGCTATAAAAAATTCATATAAATTATAAATGAAATCTTTCTACATAAGCTTATTTTATTATTTTGTATTTAGTTTAATTAATTTTCAAACCAGTCTTTACAAATTAAAAAGAAGACTTTTTCTTTTTTCATTTTCAATATGATTAATATTTTGTATATTTTAGATACTCTTATAGATTATATACATGTACGTGCACGCAATTTAATAACTCAAAATACAAATGCCTGAGAAGTAAAATAATTCAAATTAAAACATAATTCACATTTGGTTTTTTTTTTTTCTTTTGTTCCCTCCATTCTCATTTTAATTTTCGAAAAATTAAATATAGACACATTCATATTCAATTTATAAAATTTATTAAATTAATAGCATGGCAAAAATTTAAATAAAAACATTTAATAAAATGCATGTATATACTCGCGTATTGATACAAATTTCATTTAAAACAATAATACAAATAAGCAAAGGAAATTAAAAACAATAAAAACAAACGAATAAAATAAATATGTATATATACTAGGCTGTTTGATAAGTCTTTGGTGTCGGTAAGAAAGAAAACTGTTTTTCATGAAAATTTTTCTTATTATTCGACATAGTCTCCTTCCAACTCGATACACTTCATCCAGCGGTTTTCCAGTTTTTTTATGCCATCAGCAAAATATGATTTTTCAAAACCTTCAAAATATGCATTTGTTGCGGTTATTACTTCATCATTTGAATAAATTCGGCGTCCAGTGAGCCATCTTTTCAAATTTGGGAAGAGGTAGAAGTCACACGGCGCCAAATCTGGAGAATATGGTGGATGTGGGAGCACTTCGTATCGCAATTCTAGCAGTTTTGCAGTCGCGATTGCGCATGCGTGAGCCGGTGCGTTATCATAGTGGAAAATCACTTTTTTCTTTGCTAAATGCGGTCGTTTTTGTCTAAGTGTATCCTTCAATCGATCCAATAAACTTACGTAATACTCCCCTTGTTATAGTTCTTCCTCTTTCAAGATAATCCACAAATATTATTCCATGCGCGTCCCAGAACACAGTTGCCAAAACTTTTCCAGCTGATTGACTCACTTTTGGCCGTTTCGGTGCACTTGTACCAGACTCTGTCCACTGTTTTGACTGTTGAGTTGATTCGGGCGTGTAGTGATGAATCCATGTTTCATCAACAGTGACATAACGCCGCAAAAATTATTGTGGATCACATCGCCATAGCCTTAAACATTCCTCCGAATCGTCAACTCGTTGCTGTTTTTGATCAATTGTTAATGAACGCGGCACCCATTTTGCAATCAGTTTTCTCATTCCCAAATGTTCGTGTATAATATTAAAAACACGTTCGGTTGAAACGTTTACCATGCCAGCTACCTCACGAATTTTTATTTTGCGGTCGTTTCTTATTATTTTGTGAATTTTTTTGATTTTTTTGATGACTTCTGGAGTTGTTGCCTCCTTTGGTCTACCAACGCGTTCAGCGTCCTTCGTGCTTGTACGACCATGTTTAAATTCATTCAGCCAGTATGTGATTGTTGATTTCGATGGTGCAGATTCCCCGTAATGCTTATCAAGCCATTCTTTTGTTTGAACACCATTTTTGCCAATTAAAAAACAATGTTTAATTAAAACTCGAAATTCACTTTTTTCCATTATTCCAAAAACGTCACAAGTTGCTTGCTTCTAATCACTGTCAAACACAGACTAATTACCGTATCTTGAAGAAAATTTATCTACAGATGTTTAAAATATCACTATTGTCAAAAATTATTTCAAATTTGAATTTAAGACGACATCTCTTTGTGAGACCAAAGACTTATCAAACAGCCCAGTATAATAATTTTAAAAATATTTTTGTTCTTCCATTATATGTACATACGTATTTCAGCTATACAATGTACACACATACAGTGGTGAACAAAACATTTGTAGCTGACTGAATAAGAATATACTCGTATTAAAAAATGACTACTACATTGTGAAAAAAAAATTTAAATATTCTTAAGATTAGGATTCGAGATATCTGCTATCTTGCGCATCAATTATCTCCGAAGTTACTTAACCGATTTCAATGAAATTTGAAACGTACATACTTTGATAGGAATTGTGGTGCTTAACGGAGCGTTTTTTTTAAAAAATGTCCTTGTTTTCTTGTTACTTGGTGTCAAAGTTCTCAAAATTGCGATTTTTCGGCTTCCAAATGCACCTCGTCAACAATGATTGACCAATTTCTTTGAATTTTTGAATATATAGGTAGCCTGAAGGATATTGTGATGCTTGAATAGAGCACATTTTTGATTTTAGGTCCTGAAATTCAGTTATAGTTCTTAAAACAGGAGAGAGTTTTTTTTTTTTGAAAAATCGTTCAACTTTGACTTCTATTTTCATACATTAAATCTTCATATATCTATATGATTTTGGTATCAAAATAAAATTTGGATTTTTCTGAAGAGTTTACAAAAAATAAATAGTATAAAATTCTTTGTTATATTTCCATTTTTATTAACAAAATAAAATTATATTCTTTTTCATCAAAATATTCAAAAATCTATTTTTATAGCACCTAAAAGGTATGCAAATTCATTTTTTAAAATTTTTGTATGTAATATCGTTATTGTTGTTTTCGAAAATTTTCAAAGTCGAATCCTACTCTTAAAATTACAATTAAAAAAAAAATTTTACCATTCTTCTTTTGAGTTCAATGCGTGAATTCAAAAGGATCTAAAGATACGTATACAGTAGTAATTCAAAATGTTCTATAAGAAGCACATTTAAATATGATACTACTAACGCTGTTGGATTATTCTTCAGCTCAAGGACCAATAAAATGAATTGAAAAAAAAAATACTTTAACTGTAAAACAGTACAAAAATAATCCCCATAAAAAGATTTATGCTTCCTTATACAAAAGAATATTTACATTTGATGAAAATTTGTCTGGCAAGATAATAAAATTAATGTTGTGAAGCGACCAGCACAGTACAATCCTCAAATCTTAACCGACCATGTTTATACTTCACATCAAAACAATATGATTTAAATTGATATGAGATAAAATGATCTGGTAAAAATGGTTTTACTGACGTTTATAAGTACTTACTGACTGGAATCGATTTCACATATAAATTTCTAATATTTTTCGTATACATACTTCCATAATTTTAATATAAAAAAATGTGTCAAATAATAACAAAACAAGTTAAGGTTTTCAAAAAACTGTAATCGAATGGTTTGCTTTCGTCGTGTACGTGCATTCTAGGAATACAACTAATCCCCATTAATACTTTTGAATAAAAAAAATCTACTACTTTTTTTGGAAATCTACTACGTTTTTATATGTAAATAAGTAACATTCTGTCTGATCATAGGTACCAATCCCTGGTGCGTATTTGCAAATGTTTTGTCATTTTTGTTTTGAAACTAATGTCGCTTAACTACTACATTCAATGCAGTGACTTCAACTTGGAATTCGACTTTCGATTTGACAGCATGCTTAACATGTAAAAGTAGCTGTCAAATCTACTGCATTGAATATTGAAATGTAGAAGTTCTAATACATATCCGTTAAATCAAAGTCGAAGTTAAAGTCACTGAATTGAATGTAGAATCGGCATTATAAATGAAATTCGAAAATTGTATATTCGAAGCATTCGAATTAAATAATAAATTTATGACATTATGTAGTTTTAAGTTTTGAATTGTATATTTTTATTGAGTCATTGATGTAAATGTTTTTTTGTTCCTCACTGTATATTGATGAACATATGATATTATAAAATTATAACAGAACAGTATACAATATGTACATATAATTTATTAAATTAATTTCATCAAATTTGTGTATATAATAAAGAAAACACGTTTTTATGTTTTAATGTTTATTAATTTTTTTTTATTAGTATTTTACTCCCTGTATTAAATAGCTCCCAATGGAATCTCAAAAATGTTCAAGTTCAAAATATTAATGTAACGTAAGTATTATACATTTTTATATATTTTTATATTTACACATATTTACTTGTATTAAAAATAACAGGGTACATTGTATACGAGTATATATGCATTCGTATTACCATGAGTGCGTTCATAAACATTACTTTAACCATATAGTCATGGTATAGTATAGTTTAAGCAAAGTTATGTTGTATTACAGCCATAGTTATGTTAACTTCAACTAGTTTTTGAACGCGATTTTTACCATAGTAAGTAGTAACAATAAATTGTCATTCAGCTGTCAAGTCAAATTTAAAAAATTTTTATATTATAATTATTATATTTTTGGTTTGTCAAAAATTAATTAATTTTTAAAAAGTAATTTTTAAACAAAATTAATTAATAGCTACGACTACTTTTTTCAAATAAATAAAATTGAAATTTTCACAATTCACAACACAAAATTAAATGACAAACGATTTTTTTTATTGTCAATGTCATTACCACTTAAAGGCTTACTATCGTTACTATCGTTAACCATGCTCTCGAGCAGGGTTAATTTTTGACATCAAACAGTTAAAAATTTACTTTACTATACACATGTTTATGAACGCTTTATGTTGGTAGTTATGTTTTACTATACCTCCACCATTCTGAACGACAAATGATAATTATAGTTAACTAACGTTTATGAACGCATTCCATGTATTACATTATACACACAATTCTTATTCTGTAAACCAGCACCATAATTATTTTTTCTACACATTACTTATATTTGTTTATTGAATGTGTATATCTCTAAATTAAAGAAAAAAATATGAGAAGATAATGAAAAACAGTATTTTCCACATATTAGAGGGAATAATTTTTTTTTTACTTTTTTTTTTTTTTGCTTTTTTATTTACATTTAGGAGGTAATTGAAAAGCTTTTTCATTCTGTCATATAATATGTACATAATATACTTTCGCATTTTTAATGATATTTAAAAATATATATATTTTTTTGCGTATATGTGTATTATGTATATACATATCAATTACATATTTATATCCTTGAAAATATGTACATACATATTCTATTTAAAAAAAAAAAAATGAAAAAACCATGAAGAACGTATACGAAAACAAAAAAAAATGTTAATTTCAATTATTTTTTTCAAAAATAAATTACTTTATTTTATACACTCGCATTTACTAAAAACACTACATAAAAGTAATATCATTTTCTTTAAATGTATACTTATGGCATTATTTGAATAAGAGACGAAACTAAAGATGTATCGCAGTATCCTTCAATTTCAATCTTTTTCAAATCGTTTCCACATTAATTTTTGCAATATTATAAACTTATAACTCCGATTTTACTACTCTTAATTCAGCTTAGTTATGATTTATGACCAATAATGCAAAATATGTACTCGTATCTGGGGCAAAAATTCATCCCACTTCGAGGAAAATTGCAAATTTTGTACACATCTCAAAATTTTTCAATTTCATATTTTTTTTTTTTGCGATGATTCGTTTTTTATGACCGTGGATGTTAGGTAATCGTACACTTGTACCACCATCTCGAACATTATTTATTTTTTAATTAATATAATTACGATAAAGTCGCACATTACTCTTGTAGTATGTCCTTCAAAATGTCTTTTTTCTATGTATTACATTGAAATGAATTATTATTATTATTAATGCTGCTGTTTTTAGAAAAAAGTTTGTGTGAGTGTTGAGTACTCTCATATTATCTACACAGTCCTCGAACTAATCGCCCCACCTGAATATTGTGTGGACAGCAACAGTTTTCATCCTCGTATTTGGTCATCAGTTATTTAAAACTGTATGTGAATGGGTACCATTACATTTTAATAAAAATGAAAAATAGATATGATAATAATTTATAAAATACTCGTACATTATTACCAGCATTATAGGCATTGGCATAAATAGCATTTGTTTTGGTTAATTTTTTTGACTTTTGAATTCATTTAAACAAATATTTCACACATTCATTATGTGTGCATATACTTTACATACTTTGCATACTTATTAATACATACATATATGTGTTACATACGTACACTTTAAAATTAATGTTGTTAAAATACCAAAGTTTTTGTTCTTTTTTGTTTTCTTCTCTTGTTTATCTAATGGAAAATGAAAATTTATGAATTAAATAAGTAGTTCATGATTTTGTAAATTTTTTACTCTTAAGTTTAAGTGTAAGTATACAGTACATACATATGTATACATAATATAATGTAATATGTGTAATGTGTATGTAAACATTAAATTTTATATTCTACAAATGTGTAAATATAAATTGCACATATGGATGCAAATATTTAAATGAATTTTTTGCATTTTTATTACGTTTACTATAGAGAAATAAGTGAACGAAATGAGTTTTACATAAATGTACATATACCAGGTGTGTAAATATGAAACCGGAATTTGCCTACACGTGGTGCTAGCTGTTAATCTATTTACTTTGAAACCAAATCATTGACGCCATTTTAGTGTTTTGACGTCTGTTAATTATTTGTAACTCATAATCATACAAGTGTGATACAGTTTTATAGTTTTTAATAGCGTTGAATATGTCTAGTTTTGTGCCTAATAACTACGATTTGCGGACAGCATTGATTTTCTGTTACCATTTGAAAAAAACTGCTGCAGAATCACATCGAATGCTTGTTGAAACTTACGGTGAGCATGCTCTTGGGAAATCACAGTGCTTTGAGTGGTTTAGAAAGTTCAAAAGTGGCAATTTTGACGTCAGAAATGAAGAACGTGGAAGACCACCGAAAAAGTTTGAAGACAGGGAGTTGCAAGCATTGTTGGATGAGGATGACGCTCAAACGCAACAACAACTAGCAGACCAATTAAACGTGACACGAGAAGCTATTTCCATACGTCTGAAAGCCATGGAAAAGATCCAGAAGATGGGAAAATGGGTTCCTCGTGAGCTGAATGAAAGACAGCATGAAAACCGGAAAACAACTTGTGAAATAGGAAGTAAAATGGGTTTAAATTTTAAATTTTTTTTTTATTTTTATTTTTTTTTTTTTTACTTGCGTTTAAATGGGAAGTACTTTCACATGCGGCTTACTCACCAGACTTAGCTTCATCAGATTATTACCTTTTTGCATCGATGGGACACGCACTTGCTGAACAGCACTTCACATCTTATGAAAATGTGCAAAAATGAATCGATGACTGGTTTGCTTCCAAAGAGGAACAATTTTTTTGGCGCGGCATCCACAAATTGCCAGAGAGATGGGAAAAATGTATAGCTAACGATGGAAAATATTTTGAATAGAATATTTTGTGTCATTTTTATACAATAAACGTGTATTTTCTATATAAAAATTTCGGTTTCATATTTACACACCTAGTATGTACATACTTTTACGATTTATCTTGCATTTACATGTGAATATGTAGATATATACTGATGTATGCATATGCATTATAAAAATCGAATTAGTAATTTTTTTTTCTTTTTAAACTAGATGAAGAAAGAAAAATTGTTTTTGCAAATGTGTGAATGAATTACGTACATACGCTATGCATAATTTTCAAATATTTCATACAAAATTTTTTTATTTTTTTATTACACAGAAATTTTGTAGAAAATTTCATTAAATTTGAATAATAAGTTTTTTGAAAAGATTTTACGTAATCGAACTTTTGTAAAATTAAAAATAATTCTTTTACGTTTGATAAAAATTTGTATAATAATTTGTTATTAATTATTAAAATATACATATATTTAATATAAAGCACAGTGTTTTGTAAAATTCTACATACACTTTAGACTCCATACCTGTCTCTTGGCAAAGCTAGAAAGTATAGACTGATAGCAGGAGCAGAAAAAATATCAAACAAGCAAGATTTAAAGCGGTTATATTAGTTAAAGAATAAAGCAAACTGATTCCATTCCAAAATGACTGCCTTACCTAAACTTTTAAAATGTTTATGCTTCGTCAGCTTCAGGCTATGATTATTAATTTTAGAAGTAATGATCAACAAAATATTAAATACATACATTAAACTGTACGCGATTAACAAAAAATAAATAAAATGTGTGTTATTTGAAACTAATGTAGCTGCAAATATTCGCTTTTCTGGGTATTTTTGGTTAAACGTTTATTAATTGATATCTAAGGCTGGTATGCCATTGGTTATATTCTGTTATGTACATATGCCGTCATACAGACATTTGATAAATTTGTCCATTTCTATGATATAAGCACATTTGATCAAAGAAATGTAACTGTGTGATATCAGTTTTAGATGATCACTTTCAGAGAAATATAACCAATGTCATCTAGCCCTAGTACCACTACCTTATAACACTGACAGGCTAAGCATTTTAATCTAGATTAAGTCGTTAATCTGGATTAAAGTGGCTGTCTGTCATTACAATATCTAGATGATCCAGTTGTATAACTAGATTATTTTAATCCAGTTCAGAAAACTGGACTACCCTCATGTAGGTACTGGATTTGCAGTAGGAAGAAGAAGACATAAAAATTGACAATTCAGTTTTTTGATTCTGATTTACTGTGTACTTTGTTTTTTTTTTGTGGTACTTTTAAATTTATGAAAACTATGTGAAATGAGTGGTTTTACAAATTAAACGTTTCTAAAAACAAAATAAGTCAAAATAATTAAAATATTTCGATATTGAAATCGCAAGTAACACGAAAATAATAACATTAAAGTAATTGTGGTGACTGTGTGGTTATGAATAAATTTAACGAATCAGCTGATCTCGTTAGGGATGATCTACATTTGCAATCTGTCACGTTCAGCTTTATAAATCCGGATTAGATTAGAAATTAGGATTAGAAATTAATCTAGATTAGTTTTGGTTCTGTCTCTAGTATTACATACCAGCCTTAGTTAACCACTTTAAACCCCCGTATCTTCCACACCCTTGAGCTGAAGCATTAGTGTACGCTTTTCACGCTTTTCATGTTTCTCACGCCTGTCATTCGTTCAGGTATGAGAAGAATAAAAGTTAAACAATATTGAAATATTTGTATGTAATAAGTTGTATGTAATAATATGTATTAACTCGACAACGGATAGAAGTTAACTTTCAACTTTTTATGTGGCAAAGCATGGAAGTAAGAAGAAGAAATAGTTTAACAGTTCGAAAACTATAAACAACAAAGAACAAACATAGGGAATTAGTGAGAAAATTTGAAATTTATTGTTATTAATTTTAAAATAATTTTTTTTCACTTCAAATAAATTTTTGTTATAATTCCTGCGATATATATGTAGTATGTACAAAATATCAACTGTCTGAAGTTTCCATAAAGCGCACATCGGGCCAAACAAAAGCAATTCTATGCGGCAAAGGATGAAAAGTTTGTAAGGCGTGAAATGTGTGAAAAGTTTTTCTTCTGCACTGAGTCTTCAGCTTTATAGCTATCAACGTTCAACCACCATATAAACTTTGGTATTAGAGTCTTCTAACACAAGAAACTCTCGGATCAGTAATTTAATACAGGCAAATTTTAAACATCGATTACTTACACACAAAATCATGATTCATTTTTATATGCATAAGAATGTAGATTGTGTAGTTACCATAAAATTCCTGAATCAACACAATTACACTTTTACTTTCTTATAATGTTTATACACACGTATATTTTCTTTGACTTTATTCCGGTTGTGTTTATTTATGTTTATATAAATTTCTAATAATACTCATTTTTCACATGTTATTTTTTTTACATAAAAAATGTATACGTGGATCTGCATACATAATGTATGTATATGTGTATACTGTTTGTATAAATTTTTAACTTTTGTTCTAAATTGATATTCTAACTACATACATATGTTGGTGCATATATAACATGCTCCTTTGACCTATTTCCTCTTTCTTTGTGAAGAAAAACATTTTCTTTATTTTTTTTTTTTTTTTTGATTTTCCTTCCTGCTTTTTAATAATTCAAACATCTGCATTTTTATTAAACAAACAGCTTATAAATGAATGAGATTTGAAGCAAAAATAAAATCAAACAATATATTAATAGCGCGAAAGCATAAAAATAGGTTATGTGTTTAGTATGTAGTACGTTTATATCTTCATTCTAATAAAAAAGGAAGAAAAAGAAAAAAAATATATAACTACAATTACTCACAAAATAACTGCCTCGCCAAATAAATTATGAATAATCGATAACAACATTTAATTAATTCTTTTCTTTTCTATTAACGAATATTTTTAAACTGACTCAGTTAAATTGAAGTTTCTTGGAGAGAAAAGGTATATATGAAATATTTTTAAACTTCGACAACTATATGTCGAAAAGAGAATTTTAAAATAATGCTTTAGAAGCATGATTAATTTAATTTGTTTTCATGTTCACAGTGTAACATCAATTCAAGAGACGAACACAATACAACATTAAAAAATATGTATGTATAAATCAAAAATGTTTGCATAATTTATTGAAAGATTCTCTCTCTTTCTATCTTGGATATGGTTGGTATACCACAATATTCTTTAGATTCGACTCTACTTTCGACGCTAGAGGGAGTTTAAAATTTTGAGTTTTTTGCAAGACCTTCTATAGCACAAAGCTATATGTGTAACATTTTGTACACTCTCATAGTATAATTTTGTGTTCTGGCGAATGGTAAGAAACAAAATTACCTTTCTTTGCATATGCGCATATGTATTACAACATGTGATTATGAATTCAGTTTTGAACAAAAAGAAATTCTAAATTCAAAATTTATTTATCCAGTTATGAAGGATCAAAAATGTGTTACATTTTTTATATTTGTGCTTCTTGTGTTGGTGATAATACTATTAAAGATTTTTTTTTTTCAAATACAACTTTAAATACACTCTAAATTTTCACTTTATTAAAACTCTAACGATAAATCTAGATAGATATTCAACCCTTCAATAAGTACACAATTTTTGGGTTATATAGAAAAATAGTATGTTCATCGACTGTTTTACATATCAGTGTACTACATACATATAAACGTCATACCATGTCATATACATATTATGCATGACAATACATTTTTGATTACACAGTATAGATGCTCATAGATTTTTTTTTTTTTTTTTTGCAAATCCCACCTTTTATATGAAATTTCTTTCTGCTGTATTATTTTCAAACTTATTGCGTTATTTTCTGCTTTAATTCGACATTATAAATATATAGATCATAGCAGGATGATAATAATATGTATATGCATGCGAAAACAAAGCATTGTATGTACATAAGTAGGAGTACTTTTGTAATTTGCATATCATGTAGAGATGAGAAAAAATAAAATCCTTTATTAAACAAAATACGATAGCTCTACATACATAAATATATATTCATAAAATGTACATCTGCATACATGAACGTTGTTTCGTTAGAGTAAAAATATAATTTTCATAATTGAACTTTTCAATATAAGTAAAAATAAATGAATATTTAAATTACACTGATCCTGCTATGGTTTTTATTTGTTTGTTTCTGTCATTTTTGCTTAAATTAAAACAAACAAAAAATCCTTTTACTGGTTATTCTTTTCAATATCTATATTCTATCATTTTTCAATATAGAAAAACAACAAATGGATTAACACTGTTATTTAAAGCTCTCATGTACATACATTACATATATAATTTCATTTAAGCTTAAAAATTATGTATTATGTAGGAGCGTATGGGATGGTACGAGGTACGAGTATGTACATTGGTATACACTCATCGATGCATAATTAGTCTTACCGATAATTTTCTTAGAGCGGAGTCACGATAAGCCCGTTCCGTTCCGTAAAAAAAAAAAAATTGGATATTCGACATTTCCAAGTTATTTACGGCATACACATTTCTAAGGCAATGTAAAGACGTCTGACGTTTAATGTCTGACGTCACACAGATCGTCGAAATATGAACAACAGAACAACAAGAAACAATTTATGCATACAACACAACAACAACGCACATTTGTTTATCATTTAACGACCTGATTTACGTCACAATTCCAACTGTCACTCCAATGATTACATTGCCTTAGAAATGTGTATGCCGTGCATGTTATTTATATGAATTGACGGAAAACCTGTTACGATTGACGGAACGGAACGGTGCGAAACGTTGAAGTTGAACAAATTTCAGCTTTGTACGGATGGATAACATAACCTGTTTCCATATAAATTTTCAATATTAAAAATAACATTTTGCTGATCATTACTATGTCATCTCCATTTTCGTCTAAATTACAATAGTAAACTTCAACAATAATATCAAGAAGAAGAATACTTAAATTTTACAATTTTAATATTTGATCGAAATTTAAATTAACCGAACTTATTGTTTGATTAATAAAAAAAAATTAAATTATTGTATTTATTGTTTGTATTATTATTGCTGTTTTTTGACAAAAATAAATTAAAAATTAATTTTTCTGCAACTACAAAATTCAAATGGCACGGAACCACAATTCAAATTCAAAAATTGTGAAATGTGTTTCGTTTCTTATCATCTCAAAAATGAAAGGTTGATGTGGTGGATGTGACTCGTCTAAACACGAAAAGCAAAACGAAAATGGAAGTAAAGAATGAAGTAAAAAATGAAGTAAAGAATTCGTCCAAACAGGTTTTAAGAGAAGATATAAAAGAAACTTAAGCTAAATGATTGTTGACTTAATTAAAATTACCTTTAAATACTAAATTACAATTTATTAATAAACTGAAGTTTAAATTTAAAGTCAATGTTACTTTGAATTTGAATTCTTCAGTAGTATATTCATTTATAAAGCGTTGAATGTTACGCTGATTGTAGCAGATTTTTGTCGTGTCGCAGAATGTATCTATGTAGAGTATATTCTATCAGTAGATTATTTTTACGTTTTATTATTATTTTTTTTTTAATATACAATATAACACATATACATGGACACATAATGTACATACATAAATATATACATATTATGCTTATATTTATACGTGTACCTGTACAATATTTTTTATTGTTAAAATAATTTAAATAATTAATTGATGTTTGTTTCATTCTTGGATATATATATTATGTTCATTATTTCTTGTTTATTTTATAATTTATTGTTCAAAATAATGTTAATTGACCTAAATGCATTTCATATACGTACATCATACACAATACATATAATAGTATGTCTATTTATAAAATACGTGTATAAATTAGGTTTGACAAAAATTATCGAGACTCTAATAGATAACATTTAAAAAAATATAATTTTCTTTTATATGTTCGAAGCAATTTAATTTGATCAAATACATATATTCTCCAATTAATCCTTTTCCTTTTTTCATTCACCTATGATATTTTGTTATTTTTGTTTTTGCTTTTTTGTAAAACGAAAACCATAATTTTATCCTAGTAGAATTTCTAGGATTTTCATGTGAAAAACTCTAGAATGCTTCTTACATGCCACTTTAGAATTTAATTTTACATTACTGAGAGAGTTTTGTAATAAGTTTAATTTAACTCGGACAAAGTTTAATTTAAGTTGAAAAAAGTTGAATTTAAAGTGAAAATGCTATATATATGACAGCGCAAGCTCTATACTGTTAGTGCATTAAAATTTCCCATCAACCAAACTCTCTCAATTTTTGACAAATCGCTAATTTGTCAATTTTGGTTATATTTCATATACAACACCACGCCTTTTATGTTGATCAATCATTGCCACTTTTTTTCAATCACTTTTGTTTTGTTTTATTACGACAGAAATTTTCATATTACATAGTACAAGCATTTTTGTCTGTATCGAAGTAAAATTGTAAAACGTAACAATTTTTTCCTGAAATTTCACTAATTTTCATCGAAAAACAATGCTTATAGATTGAGTTAATAAAATTTAAATATTTTTTTCAATTTGATTTACGAAGACGTAACCTTTCGAATGTGGAAAACTATTAGACGGTCTAATTGAATATGCAAGTAACTGTATTTTTAAAGACTATCTCTATAGTGAAGAGGTGGATAGATACTTTTGTCCCTGCCAACCTATTATTTGTATAATGTAAATATAGCGTATGCATTAATTCATTAATTAATATTGTTTTCAAATAATGTTCATTTTATAGAAGTATAGATGCTATTTATAATTCGTATATAATGTATGGTATAAGTTTGTATTAGGTTTGTATTTGTATTTAATTAAATAGCTTTATCCCTTGGTATACATTTGTATATAAATTATGTCTGTAGCAGACATTATACGAGTACATACGTAACTAATATAAAATGTGTAAACGATTTTAAAAACTAACTATCCTTAATATTTTGTTTAAATATGTCTAAATGTATACTTATATGTCTGTATGGGCGCGTATACAATTTGTACAACACATCATAAAAAATAGAAATATTAACATACACCGTCCGAAAATAGGATAAGTTTACTTCTTTTTTTTTCGTCATAATTCCATTTTTTTTTTTTTTTTGAATATTTGTGGTAAACAAAGCTTCAGTGAAAAAAAAACCCAACATTTGAAATGCACTCTAAAGATTTATGGAGAATTTTTTCAAAAATGTAATAAAAACCAGAGATCATTTAGGATAAGTGCACCCAAAAAATTTTAGTAGAAGGTAGAAGTAAATAAGTGCAATTATGCGATTATTATTTCAACATTTTTTTTTACTATTTTGATATTCTTTAATATCAAGCGTAGCTGAGATTTTATTTTTTCTCTCGATAACTTCGAATATTATATTAGATTTCAAATTTTTTGCAATTTACTGTTTACATAAATTATATAAATTGACCATCGCCATACTTTTTTAATTAAATTTAAATTAAGAAGAAACTCGCGGGCTTCTATCTAAAATCTCTATGTTTTCTGCAGGATATCAGGTTTCAACTGTTAATGTAGCATGAATTGCGGCTTTATCTTGTTGGAACATCCAATTTACACACTACAGCGCCTGTGTATATATAGAGACTAAAACTCTTAATATATTAAAAATTGGGACCTGTTGTGTGTTGTGGGTCCATGCAATTATAAAAGACATTTCTGTGATCCATCAAATTGTGCATAGAACATATGAGAGAGGTAATAAATAAGACATTTATTGTTAATAAATAACTTGTTTATATAACGCTGATAGACTAAGCAATTTAATCTAGTCGTTGATCTGGATTAAAGTGGTTGTGTATCATCATAATATCTATAGATGATCCAGTTGTATAACTAAAATTATCCTAATCCAGTTCTGAAAACTCGACCACCTTTATAAATTGGATTTGCAGTAGGAAGAAGAGGACATATATATAGCATTTTCAATTTAAATTCAACTTTTTCCAACTTAAATTAAACTTTGTCCGTTTTAAATTAAACTTTGTCAATTTTTAATTACACTTGAAAAAGATTGAAAATGTGAGTGATACATGGGTTATTATGGATAATGCCAGAATCCATGAAACACATGAAAATATAGAGTTAATTTCATTGAGAGCTCGGTTGGAGTACTTGCAACCATATTCTGTAATGCTCAATCCCATCGAAATAGCATAAAATGGACAAAGTTTAATTTAAAATGGACAAACTACAATTTAACTTGGACAAAGTTTAATTTAAGTTGGAAAAAGTTGAATTTAAATTGAAAATGCTATAAATTGGTAGGTAGGACAGTACATAAATTCAACTGAACAGCTATGATCGCATCAGAGATGATCAGTAGATTTGCAATCTGTCACGTTACGTTTTATAATCTAGTTAATCTAGATTAATTTTTAGGAGGGAACTGCCCTTTAAAATTATTTTGGCAGTCTGTTGGCAGTCTAAAAACTGACAGAAAATTCAAATTCAAATTCAAATATTGGGTGTTTTTGTTTTTTATACAGAACATTTGTTTTGTTACAAATACATACATCATAAAACACAATAAAATATAGTGAAAACTATATAAATAATAATCTTGTTATTATCTACATAATTATATGAAACAGAATAAATTGAATCTGTTGAATTATATTATCCTGGAGGTGTGTGTGTGTACTACATAGAATATGAATATTAAAAACACTTATTAAATACTTAAATTTTTTTATTCCTCATATATGTAAGTTAATTACAATTTTTCTACAGTCTACATATATGTTATATTTATATATATGAATATGTACATACATACATATTATATGCATATAATATATAATGTAGATTTACTTTTAATTTTAATACATCCGCTTATTTTTTTTCTTTTTTTATTTTCTTTATCATTATACTTTCACTTTTATTTATTCATTTTAAAATGTTTATATGTGTAATAGCGATAGCGATAGTATACATCATACTACAATGTTTCAAATTATGTGCATATCTACATAATTTATATACGTCTATACGTATGATAAAAAGGTGTTCGATTATTATGTACGTACAGATATTATGTAGATTTATAACATATATACCTAATTATGTATATAAAACTGTTTGCATTTAAATACACAGATATACATTTATATAAGTTTATTATAAAATATATAAGTATTTATATATAAGTATAAGGTCATTCAAAAAGTTCGCAGCCTTATAATGAAGCAGTATGAATTTATGAACCAAAATACAATTAATCTTCAATATATTCCACCCTAAGCTCAATGCATTTTTTCAAGCGATTTTCCAATTCATTTATCTCTTGCCTGAAGTGATTTTCCTCGAGACCTCCAAAGTACTCTTCGACAGCCGTTATGACTTTTTATTTGATGAAAAATGCTTACCACGTAAGAATTTTTTGAGATTTGGAAATAAATGAAAGTCAGACGGAGCCAGATCTGGTGAATATGGTGAATGCTAAAACAATTCGTAGTGTAGTTCCTTCAATTTGGCCATTGCAAGGACACATTTGTGTGCTGGTGCATTGTCTTCGTGGTAAATGAATTTTTTCCTTTGTAATCCTGGTCTCTTGTCCCGAATTTTTGTGTCTAATTGGCCTAAAAGATTTGAATAATCTTCTCCTGTTATCGTTTTACTCGTCTGAAGGTAATCAATTAGTAAAATCCCCTTTGCATCCCAAAAAACTGATGCCATAACCTTCTTTGAAGATTTTGAGAGCTTTGGCTGCTTTGGGGCCGAACAGCCGGGCTCGGTCAACTCCGCTGTTTGTTGTCGCAATTCAGGATCATAGTAATAAATCAAGATCTCGTCCATGGTTACTAATCGATGCACAAAATCAATTCTATCCTTTTGAAAATGATCCAAAAGTTGTTGAGAAAGTTTCACTCGAATGAGTTTTTGGTCAGAATTCAACGAACGCGCGGCACCCATCTTGTCAATAACTTTCTCATACCTAATTCACTGGTTAAGATATTATGCACTGACCCAGTTGAGATGCCTGTGGCCCCAGCTAAATCAACCACAGTTATTCGGCGGTCTTCCAAAACCAACTCATGAGCCTTGTGATAATTTCTGGCGTTGTTGCTGCTTTGGGACGTCCTAAACGTGGATCATCATTGATGTCTGTACGGCCGTGTTTAAATAGAGCAACCCATTTTTTTACAATTGCATATGAAGGAGCACTGTCTTCTAATACGTTTACCATATCATCAAAAATTTCTTTCCCACTTAATCCTTTTTTAAACAAATATTCAGTCACCGAACGATTTTTTAAATTATCCATTTTCTGAAAACAAGCCAAGCACGTGTAATTTAATCAACTGTTTAAACTAAACTATTGCACAGATCGATCTGGAATTTATGGTACGTTCATATGAAGGACTCGTGTTGCCAACACCAATAACTTTTTGTTTCTAGAAATGTCACGTATGCGGTAGGCTGCGAACTTTTTGAATGACCTAGTATAAATGTGCATAATGTATATCGATTTAATTCAACACTTGTAGCACTATGTGTATGTAGTTATTTATGTTACTCGTGTACTCTAGGCAAATATTTTATTAAGGTAAGATGTAAGACAAAGTATATGTAAGTATATGAAACCAATTTACTACAATCCACAGTTATAATAATATAAAAGTATAAATTTATTTACATAATTTTTTAAAACTTACGTTTACATAAATATATATTATATATTGTGTATGTATAGTACATCCATATATTATAAATTGAATGAATACATTTATAAATTAGAAAATATTACATGAGTAAAACAGAAAGAAGTAATATTTTTAAATTGGTTGACTTCCAAAACGCAATAATATCGTATATTATATGGTATAAAGTAAACGTCAAATTCCAAAAAGGTCAAAAATTAAATTTTTAAAGAAATATCGAATTGTAAAATATATTTTGCGACAGAATCTTGGTATCATATCAGATATACGTATACATACCTCCAAATTAAACAAATAACGTAATGCAATTTTTTCTTATATCGAAATGTTAGTATATTCATCAAAACAGATTCTTAAAAACAACAAAGTTTTGATAAATAAGATAAGATTTGGAATGAAAATGAAAGGCTGGAGTTCCGAAAAGGTGTCACCCCCGATTCCTCTTGAAATTTTGTCCACAGAATGCCCTTCCGGCCTAGATCACTGGATTTTTGTCTTTTTTGGCGCATCGCCCTCTGTCGGCCATAATTGACATTTTAAATTTTTTGCCAAAATTTTATTTTTACTTATAACTTTATAACGGTACATTATAACGGTATATAACTCAAAAGATGCGTCTCAAGATGTTCTATATTCTGAAAAAATTTTCTCAAAAAGTCCTAGTAAAGGATAATAAAGGAGATTTTTGACTATTTTTACATTTTTGCCAATTTCTCAGAAATGAGTAAGGGTAATCGGTTCAAATTTTTTGCAAATGAAAAAGGACATCAAGAGCAACTTTTTCATTTATTACCTTGATCCTGATGTGGAAGGCAAATATCCTAGAAAGAAATGATTTTAATTGTGCCAAATTTTTTAATAAAATAAGTAAATCAATGATATTAATATAATTAATTGGGGGCCTGGGGTGAGATCAACAGGCCAGTTTTGCAACTAATGAGTTATGCTACAAAAGTGCTCACTTTACCTCCTCGTGGTGACCCCTGGTAAGTGTCATCGGTCAGGCGAAAATTGATGGGCCAACAACCTATCCCCATAAAAAATATCATGTTCAGAAACCATCTGGAGACCAAAACTTGACATAACGAGTTGTAGTGCCATTGAAGAAGAAAAAGAATATAATTAATTTATAATGTTTAATGGAAAAAACGTAGAAGAATGAAGGAAGGAACAAAGATATTAATTTCAGTAAGATTATGTATATCATAAAAGGGATTTCAATGGAGGGAATTTAATGAATTAATTAAGCTATTTAAAACAATATTTTCAACTATATTCCTTCTATTTCGAGACACTAAAATAAAATATAGCTTTTTCTATTCTGTATAATGTTTGCAAAAGTCCAAAGTTAATGTATTACTACTGTAGTTAAATTACCTATATACATATTTCGCTGTGCATAATTTTACGTTTTGAAAGTCAGCCATAATTTTTTTTTTCGTATATTGTATATACATATGTATATAGATTTTAAATTCTTAACTTAAAATTAAGGATTTACTGATTACTTTGAAATACTTACTTACCGTAATACATATTAAATGTGAATTATATTACATACATATTTCGCCATATACTTTAAAGAAACTTATTTTATATATTTTTATTTTACATGCAAAACACATATTATATTCTTACATATACATACATTTTTTTTACTTTCTTCTTTTTTTTGTGGTTTTCTTTTTTCAATTTATGTTTGAATTTGACACAAGTTAAAAAAAATGGATGAAAAAAACCAAAACAAAAAAATGTGGCAGGTAACAGTCAAAATTCGAAATAGGTATTTAGAATGAACATGGTATTTACAGCATATAGCATATAACAAAGAAAAAAAAAACAATTTCAATTTAATTTAAAGGTTCAATAATGTTTAAAGTGATATATATAGACATTGAATTGTGTTAGAATTTTTCTTATATTCATTTCGAAATGATCACATAAAAATGAAATAAAATGTGCAGACGACAATCATGATATTATACACAGAAAACTTTTTAAATTTTAAATGTGTGTAATCTTAATCAAATTTATAAATTCAATACATCATTTGTGTCGTCTATTTGCAAAAATGTGTCTACTCCATTTTTCGAAAAAGATTTTTTAATGTCAATTTCTAAAGTTTTAAAGAGTATACTACAGGTATACCCGCAAACAGTACTAGATAGGTCTAATTGAGACAAACAAAAAATCGTACTACAGGAGGGCGACCTTTACTGTAAAAGGCAAAAATAAAGCTGGTATCTAGGGCTTCTTGCTTATATGTAATTAGAAATTAATTTAGAGGGCGCTTTACTTCCACAACCTTTATTTTCTCTGAAAAAAAATGACAAAAAAATCATTAAATTCTAACTTTGAAACACAATAACTCTCGGAATGAAGGACGTAGAAGAGTGTGTATGCGGTGTCATTAAAGAGAGAGGGGAGTTTCTAGCTAGTACACCTTAGTTGTTATAGGTTGCTTCGCAGAGTCAGTGCGAAATATCTAAATCGCCCTCTAGCGGCTAAACGGTTGAGACTAGACTCCCCCCTTGTAGTACGATTTTTTGTTTTGTTTCATGAGACCTATCTACTGTTTGCGGGTGTACCACCCGAAGCGGGACACCCTGTATATATATTTCCAGCTAAAAATATAACACAATTTCTATTATTATAAGGAACGAAAAACATTCTTTTGGTTTTCTGAAAATAGTATATAAAATGGAATAGGAACACTTTTGCAAATAGACGACAACGATACATTTATTGTACTAGGATTATATTTTTTATATTTTCGAATTTTAAATTAGAAAACTTTTATACTGCTTTTAAACAAATTACATACTTATATAGAAAAAGCAAAAACACAAAGAAAATTGAACTTTTCCGTCTGGTTTGTTCAATACCAATAAATAGTTTATCTCATGTATTTTTATGTGTCATGAACATGATTATTATTTGTACCTTCGTGCGTATATAACATCTATGTGTGTAAAGAAATAGAAGTAACTGAAGTGTAGCCTAAAGTTTCTAAACCATTTAAAAAATTTGCTAAGATTAATTAATGTTTTTAGGAATCCATTGGAACGAATGTAAAACGATTTTTAATAAAGAATTATGCTTTAAGAATGTAAAACATAAAAATTTATACAAAATCCTTGAGGATGCTCAACGAAACCTTCATCAGAAATCAGAGACAGAAAGAGAAAATCAACATTATTAGAAGATAGAATCATCGTTGCCTCTGCAAAATAGGATCAGTTTCAATTTTCTTATCAATTAAAATGTAACTAAACGGCAAAAATCAAACCAAAAACGCAAATCAGACCAAACGCTTTCGGTAATAGCCTCTTTTCGACGACCTCGCGAATGTGGCCAGTCTCCGTGTATAGGTAGTCTGATCTACTATCTAAACAAGATGAAATGACTATAGCATACTATAGTCTAGAATCTAAACAAACATTACTCACGAGAAAGTTTTTTGTGACAAAACGGCACGCTAAGTGTTAATTGAAGCCGTTTCTAAAAACTGAAACAGATTGCCACTGTAACCAACCAACCAACCAAACCTTAATGACGTTTCGTTCACTATAAGACGGCGTTTCATAAAAGCAAATTTAAATACGGAACGCTAATGGAAGATGTTATGAATATTAGAACCCTTGTAGAACACATGTTAGGTAACTAAAAACTGTATGATTTGCAAAAAAATCATGAGAAATGGTCTATCTCAAAAATAACAAAATATTCTTTGGACTGATGAGTCGGAAAAGATTTAAGTCGTCTCTTGTGCTAATACCAAGTACGACAATTAAACGTGCTGGACCTAGACACTGAGCTCTTGTCATGTTGTCTCCTGAAAACACAGTTATTAGAAAATTATTAGATTGCAAATTTCTTAAGTAATACCTTCTGGTTTCAATAATATTGTCAACATAATATTTTTCTTTTGCTTTCGATATAACAGTGTAACAAAATTTAAAAAAAAATTTATGTTATATGCAATTTCAACACTACAATTTCTTTAAACACTTGTGTGTATGCATGTACAATGCAAACGTATAATAATGGATAATTTTATTTTAATGTTAATACATAAATATAAATACCAAATTTATGGTACATACCTAGTATAGACGTATATTCCTTGTCGTATGCAAACTCTGTTCATATATTTTACTTCCCTCTAGTTTGAAATTGTATCTTTGTACTTGTACTTGCATACAATAGAATAATAGCAAGATAGATAAAAATTACGAGTATACACACAACAAATTTTGCAATTGAATATTTTTTTTTGCATGAGATATACGATAGTTCATCTATTTTTTTTTTTTTTAATTTTTCCTTGGTTAGTTTTGCATGCACATATACACATGTATGTATATGTACATATTGTACTTTTTACTTTGTATATACATATACGTATACTGCAATGTACGAACTATATTGAAAAAAAGGATTCGTCCTTCAAAATGTCTAGGACTCAACAACTGAAATATGTATATTAGAGGAGGCTACAAAATTATGAACAAATACATATAATTATCTACATATATGTATGTAATAAACAGAACATAAATATAATATTTAAAAACAACAAAAATGATAATAATTGTATAGCAAAAAAAAAATGGCAATGAATAAAAAGGATTATTACAAAAGCATGATTCCTCGTAATGAATTTATTGTATTGTAAGCGCACAGACATACATTTGTACATTTGTATACACGATGTATTATGTATCTAAGTGCATATATGTCTAATAAAATACTTGGCATAAATTTTTGCATGCGTATACGAGCATTTAAAGATAAATACTTAAATATGTATATATTTATATACAGTGCTGTGTAAAAAAATATCAACCATTCGAAATTATAGAGATAAAAATTTTATTTTTGTAAAATTCATATTTAGATATTATCCTTTAATAATCTCTCTAACTGATCTTTTTGACCCTTTTAAACCGTCGATTTTATCCCTATTACATTCATTATAAATTAAATATATCAAAATCAAAAAGAAGTCGATTTTAATTCTATTCTTTCTTCCATCTATACATTCCCCACCCATACCATACTGACCATATTCGACATAACATAATGTACCCGACATGTTTTTATCTTCCGTATTGTTCTTAACTATCATCGACCTATAATTGCCGCACAATACAGTTTCAAATATGTAGAACATTATTCTCGCAATACGCTATACCCTTACAAATTTTTGATCCAAATTAGCGTGGTTTACAAACATATCAGGATCTTGAATTGGATTAGAGAGATTTAGAGAGAACTCCCTACTCTATTTGTCACAGTTTATTTCAATTTGATTGGATTGGCGGTTCTCGAGATATAAGGACTTAAAGTCAAAATTTCGTGTTCAAATAGTAAATTTTGAAATTATTACTCAAAAATGTATGAAAAATGTGTTAAAAATTTTTAAGGGTAGTCTGCGTCCTTAAAATGAATTTGCGCCAATAAAGACATGTACCATATGTTAAAGAGGACATTCCAAAATATCATTATCAGAAGGTCTTGTTTTAAAAGCTGACGGCCCCAATTCGGAAATTCAGCCTGATTTTATTGTTTTGTGATGAAAGAATGAGAAAAATGACAAAAATATTACTTGAAAGCAACAGCTTTTTTTTTAATGTCAAAATTACCAAACAAGTGTATGGAATAATTGTCCAATTATTTATTCCGTTCCAACGTGAACGGAAAAATGTCTCCCATTCAATGTTTTATTCCGTTCGAACTGCCTACTCACAGAATAAAAAAATTATATGAGAAGAGAGAAATGGAATTCCGTTCGAACACACACAACTCCGCGTACTGAGCTTAATAGCATAAATACAATTATACTACAAAGCGACGTACGACAAGCGACATACGACAAGCGACAAACAGATGATTAGGTAATGTCGTTGCTATGAATTAAATAAGGCGATAAAATCGCTTTGTCTTGTCATTGTTCATTGCCATATGCACAGTGATTTGCAAAAGTCTACATACACCAATTAAAATTCAGAAAATTGAAAAAAGTAATATGATTATATTTTCAAACAAAACAACAACACAAAACACACAGGTTATGTTATACAGCAATGGATAATTTTCAATCTGCCTCAATCGTTCGACACAAATCTTCTAGAAAATATATGGACAGAACTATAAGGAAGATTCAGGCATAGAGAAATATCGAACAAATTACAACTAATGCGGCTGGTAATTGAAGAATGGCCAGATAGATATTAAACTTTCATTTATTGAACTGTATGCAGTATGCAGACTTTTGCAACAGGTTTTCTAATAATAAAAATTAGATATAACAAATGGATATTTTTAACTGTATTTTTAATTGTTTTTTTTTTTTTTTTTTTTTAAGTAAATTTAATGTACATTTATTATGATAAAAGAAAAAAATTGAACTGCAAGCCTGTCGTGTTACTTTTTGTCAATTTTCTTGCATTTTAATTGGTGTATGCAGATTTTTTCAAAACACTGTATGTATATCATATACATCATACACAAATAAACATTTTTTCTTTCATTTTCAAATTCAAAAATTTAAAACATAAAAAGTAACTGAAATTTTTTCAAAAATGATTTGTCAAAATGAATTGAGTCTTCTTCTTCCCAGGCGGCAGGCGACAAAATTAGAAATAGGTTTTAATTTTGTCGCCTGGCGATAATATCGCTTGTCGTCGTCGCTTTATTAAATTCAATTACATACAACTACATGTATTTAAAAAATTTTTGACATATAAATGTCTTATGTCGCTTGTCGTACGTCGCTTTGTAGTATAATTGTATTTATGCTATAATGCAGAAATTAAAATATTATTAACTCATATTATCTTAAAATGTTTGTTTGAAAGATATTATCATAGATAAACTTTTATATGTATTCGCAATGATTTAAATTTCCAAATGCTTGTTATAACTATGAAGATAAATTTAATTCGATGCTCGAATTTTGAGCTAATCAATATCGAAATGTAAAGTGGACTTTCAGATATAGTTATCTTAATTTAAATAAAGGTTGTTATTGTTTTTTCATAACACTGTATTATATAGCATATTTTTAATTTTACATTTATATACAAACAGAGTACATTTTTAAAGTTTATTTCTGTTGCATACATGCATGTATTGTATTACATATTTAATACTACTGTATATATATACGAGTTTACTTATATTACATAATATATATTTATTTTAATAAAAAATTTTCGAATTATACAGGGTGTTTCCGTTAACACCCGACAAAACAAAACCACAAATAGGGCTCATAGAGAGGAACAAAAACCCATTCTACAGAGAGGGGGAATTTCAACCGCTTAGCCGCTAGAGGGCGTCAAAATCTTTCTTCTCTTTTTTCACTAAACGCCCTGTATTTTCGTTATTTTACATCCCAGCTTAAAAAGTATACGACCATACGATAGGAGACTCCTTGCCATTTTATTTAACATATAACTCTCCCCGGTTGCCAGTCCCCTTCAAAAGTTATGGACAGTTAAATTCAAAAACATACACTTTTTTATCTGATTTTTTGGAAAAAATCAGTGATTTCTCGAAAAAACACCGGATTAACGTGCAATTTTTTTTTCGTCAGTAGAAAGTCTGATTCTTTCTGAAAAATTTTTGTTTGCGTTTTACATTGTTATTTCCTTTCCTTTCAGAGATATAGCAAGATATATCAGTTAAGGTTTTAATCAATTTCTGGAAATCCTAGAAAATTTTTCATTTTTACATACAATTTCATATTAATAAGAATAACTGTCAAACATTAACTACGAAACTATACGTTATATTTAGAAAACTATGCAAAATTTAGAAACTGTGAAGCATTTTACTTTCGCAATTTTTCAAAACTTTCGTAGTTTGTAATGCCGCTTCTATAATACATTCAATGCAGTGACTTCAACTTGGACTTAGACTTTCGAGTAGTAAATAGAAAAGTAGCTGTCAAGTCTACTACATTGAATGTATGTAGAAATTCTAATACACATCTATTAAATCACAATCAAAGTTGAAGTCACTGCATTGAATGTAGAATCGGCTTAAATGTGTGGAAATGAACTACGAAAACTGAAAAACTATGAAGATTACGAAGTTTACGGCAAACTGAAACGTGAAATGAATCCCCTAAATATAATATAATTTTTTTATTATATTGTAATTTATACATATATCAACATTTTTTATGAATTTTATTAAACATTATTTACGCATATATTGTATGACGTATAGACGTATGTAATCTACATAAAATAACAAAATTAATATTAAAAATATTTTAATATAAAAAAGGAAAAAATGAATAACTAGATATATTACGTACAGTAATGTATATATTTTTATTTTTTGATTTTCATTTTTCTTTTTTAAAATTGATTTTATGATATAAACATTTTTCATATAGTAATTTTTCTATTTACAGAATAAGAAAAAAAATATAAAAAAGTGTAAACATTTAATTTTTCTTCATATCTGCATGTCTAATATTATAATTTATCTATACACATCATATCTGCTCTACTATATTTTTGTATTTAACTTGACTTTATAATAAATATAGGAACATATACATACAGTTAAAAGCATACAGTATGTACATATTTGGACGACTGAGTGGTTCCAAATATTTTGTAATTTAAGTTACATAAAAATTGCATATACTTATTTGTTTTTTTTTTTTTTTTTTTTCAATAAATTATCATTGATATTTATACACTGTATTCTGAATATACATACATTCTGAATATGATGCAAAAATAAATAATTTATTTCTCAAAAAAATGTAATGGCGTAACGTAAAGTGTAAACGAAACTCAAAAATCCACATTACAAAAGTATTCAGACGATAATTATTTCAATTTCAATGTTTAAAACAAGGTATCGTCGATGGGAGCAGGATAAAATGTGGCCAGGGAGTTAGAAAGACTTGAGGCGGATTATAATTTATGGAAAATGGACAGAAATCGGGATTGTGGGTAGAGGAATGCGTGTGGGTAGAGAATGATTTTTGATGAGTTTTGGTCTTATGTTATATTTAATGGTCTAATGTAGGAATCGTCTGTGGGAGAAGAGTATAAAAATTTTCAGGGAGTTAGAGCAGGAATTGGTATATATATATAATGTTTGATAACACAGAAAGTGGAGCGGAGCTGAGGTTATCAGCGCTGAAAATTCAAACACATTACAATTAAGCGAAGCGGAGCTGATTTTGTTCAATTATTTGTGTTTGTTTACATAAAAGAGTGAAGAAAGCAAGACTATAGAAAAAGAAGGTGGATTATCGAAATTTTGTTTATTTTAGTTTTAGATAATTAGATCTACAATAAATGTCTAAATGAAGAGATCATTGATCGGAGAAGAGTAAAAATTTGCAGGAGAATATCCTCCCTCTATGTCATTCATCATTTTAATCTAAATGCTCTAATTACTCGAATCAGAGTTCTTAATAAATTGTAATCCAAATCCAATCAAATATAATATATTTGGTCTGTTTAAATACTGCGATTACGTAGAATCAGTACGAAAATTATGTTGATGATCGAACCATGGCATGGAACCAAACCTAAATTTATAAATTTTTGATTTTTAAAGACATATAAGTATATGTATGATTATTTTTTTCCCTTTTTTTTTTGACAATTGATATTATATTTGAGACAATTAGACAACTCATGTTAGACGTAACCGATCACAAGAAAAACTTATTTTCGTTCAACATTAAATTTTAAATAAACTAACTATTCAATCTTTGATAGTGATTGCTTATTTGATTGTAATGATGAACTCAACCCAAGACGTAGTGTAACAGGAAATCGTTTATTGTCATTCTTGTGTGGTTGTTCAAAAATTTCCATACCGCATCGTTATTTAATTCACTGATTAATTAATGTTAAATTGATGAGTGATTGGTTATGGAGAATAATGTCTGAGAATGAGAACAAAAACTTTCTCGTTTGCACATCATAATGATGATTTCATTGTACTATTATTATTTAAAATTTGAAGTCATTATTATTAATGAAGAATAAGGTATTGAAAAATATGTATATATAAATTCAGATTTATGAAATTGAATTTTATAACATTTTTTATGTCTATCACACAACTATAATTTTGTCTATAATTTAAAATGTTCACAACACAAAGTATAAAACTAATGATTTTCTACTAACGATTAATTTTTCGTGGCAGATTAAAGCAGATTTTGATTTTTTGTTTTTTTTTATATAAATTCATTGCAATTTAATTTAGTTTTTAAACATTTTATTGAGTGAAAGTTTGCTGTTCACGTTAGTTGAAGATTATTAATATGAATTTTTAAATTAAGAGCTCAAAATAATCGAAATATGCTAAAATTTTATAACGAAACCATTCCTTTTTAAATGACCAACGCGTGCAGCTCAGATATACTTATGTACATCAACTTCATCCTCCATGGAAAATCTATGGTGCCAATGGATCATAATTACACGCTAAATTTGTGAAAATGGAAGCAATTTCATAGCACTTCTAAACTGAAAAATAGAATGAAAAAAAAATGACGTTCCCTTTGAAACTTTGCATAATCTGAATTTTCGAGCTCATCTCAGCAGAAAGCATTCGTAATAAGTTTAAAAGGTTTACGTAATACATAAATATATGAATTTAGTTCTTTACAATAAAAAAAATTTTTAATGAGATTATTCAAATTTTCGTTTATATTTTTTTTTAGAAGTTTTTGATTTTAATACTATAAAAACTATTTTATGTTATTATTGATGAAAAAACAAAAATTTCAATTTTAGATAAAAATAACATAAATTTTGAATATAAATATCTTTTCGTTTTATATTAATTTTCACAAAATGCAATGAGGCTATTCATATTTACACCACTAATATACGCGGAGGCAAAGACATTTATACTTTTTTCCAGTGGAATCCAACATTGTTCCAATCAAACTCAATGAAATTCAATTGGTATTGACATGAAAAGTGTTGATTTTGATTTGAAAAATGTTGTTTTTGTTTGAAACGTTGTTGTTTTTGATTGGAACAGTGTTGGATTCCACTGGGAAAAAGTATAAATATAAACGAAAATTATAATAATTATGTATAGATAGTACAAACATATAATATAACATCACATATAACTAAAACAAAAAAATATCTTACTATTTTATTCAAATTTTCATTTATTGGCATGAAAAAATTAAATATGATAGCACGTATTTTATTTTATTCATTACAATATAACATATAATATAATATGTATGTACATATATTAAATACAGTTTAATTGACCATCGAATTATGTACATAAAATACATATATGTATATCTACAACTTGGCTAACTTTCTGCTGGATTTTATAAATATATCATATACTATATATCAAGTACATATGCGAAAATGCTAAAATGGAATATTTTCTCTGCCACTTTTATATATTACATCTTTAGCTGTTCTCGATTTAACAATTTCAAGTACTTGAAAGTAGATAAGGTAAATATTTGTGCTAAATCATCTACTCGCAGACTCGCAGCTACTCATGAAAAATTTTTCAAAGTATGTAGATGCAAGTAGTTACGAATAACTTTTGTGTAGTTCACGATTATAACAATTTATCCTAGACATATTTTTGTACTCGCAAGTACTTGAAATTGCTAAATCGAAAGCAGCTGTTATATATGTATGTATATGTAATATGTTAAGAGCATTAAGATTAGGATTCGAGATATCTGCTATCTTGTGCACCATATATATCTCCGAAGTTACTTAACCGATTTCAATGATATTTGAAACATAGATACTTTGATAGGAGTTGTGGTGCTTGAATGGAGCACTTTTTTTTAAAAAAAAATGTCCTTGTTTCCTTTTTACAGGGTGTCAAAGTTGTCAAAATTGCGATGTTTCGGCTTCCAAATGCACCTCGTACAACAAAAACTGATTGACCAATTTCTTTGAAATTTTGAATATATGTAGCCTGAAGGATATTGTGGTGCTTGAATAGAGCACATTTTTGACTTTAGGTCCTGAAATTTCGTTATTGTTCTTAAAAAAGGAGAGAGTTTTTTTTTGAAAAATCGTTCAACTTTGACTTCTATTTTCATACATTAAATCTTCATATTTCTATATGATTTTGGTATCAAAATAAAATTTGGACTTTTCTGAAGAGTTTACAAAAAATAGTATAAAATTCTTTGTTATATTTCCATTTTTATTAACAAAATAAAATTATGTTCTTTTTCATCAAAATATTCAAAAATCTTCTAGTATGCAAATTCATTTTTTAAAATTTTTGTATGTAATATCGTTATTGTTGTTTTCAAAATTTTTCAAAATCGAATCCTACTCTTAAGAAAAACTAAACGTTTTTTTTTGTATGCATTAAACAAAATATGCAAATATGTAACAGGGTGACTTTGTTATCTGGAAAGTGCACACACCTCTATATCTCGAGAAAAATAAAAGTTTCAGATTTTTATGTGAAAAATACGATTTCGTCTCCATTCAAAAAAAAAAAAATCAGATAGATTCAAAAGACCTTGAAAATCGATTCGAAGATCAAGTTAAATGTTTTTCAAATAAGCCTCTCAAAACGCTACAACTTTTGTATAGAACATATTTTGGAATAAGTATTGTGATTTAACTGAGATAATTTAGATGTTTGCAGATAAAAAAAAAATCACCCTGTATATCCACATGAATACATAAAAACAACATGTACCTATATTATACGTATGTTGTTGTTGTTGTTTATGTTTGTTAGGGGGGAGGTATGAAACCAGAGCACTCAGACATAACGCTGTCCATACCTATATTAAATACTCGTACGTAGAAATACAATTTAATTTTCATTAAATTTTTTTTATGCATATTGCCTATTTGCATTTTTAATTTACATATACACTATTATGGACGTACATTATGTTAGTATACATACATAATATACATAAATACATAAATATTTAAATACATAATATACACATTATATACTATATCTTGTATTCCTATACATTTACCTACAGACATAAGTACATATATACCTATATTTCTTATTTCTGTTTATATGTAAATTTATATGCATATGGATTTTTATCGAAGTACATTTAATAGTACACAAGTTCCATAGTGCATACAGTATCTACATTTTACCAATTTTACATAAAGATTTAATTTACTAAATGAATTTATGTACCTAAATACCTATCCTATACTTGTTCATGAAATATACATACAAACATTTGCATGCACATTATGTAAAAATGTTTACTTAAAAAATTTTGTCATTTTTTAAATTATTTATTATGTTTACTATCAGAATTACACAATATTTCAAAGTACATTTGAATATGAATATATGCGAAATCATTACTTGTATGAGTATTGTATTACACTTAAAAATTTGTATATTAATTTATACATATATACAGTGACTCAAAAAATACTGCGTTCACATATTACTATATAGATCAAAATTAGAACAAGTGAACATTAAGTGGACACCTGTGAATATATTTCTTTATGATGACTTGCACTTGTTTTTCTTTGACTTGTAGAGATAGACTATTATAGATATTTATGAAGGTGACATTACCTAAAACTATATTGAGGGCGTGGTGGTGATGTTCGAAAAATCTTAGTTATCGTGCAGCTTGAACAGTTTTTATGAGTGATTAGATCAAGTAAATACGCTTTTTTATTGAAGTGAAATGAATTTGAATAAAAATCAATATTTTAAAAAAGAAAAAAACAGTACCTATTTCAAATACATTTTGAATAAAATTTATGCTTTCGAATTTGTCAATTAGATATTTTTAATGAATATAAAAAAATAGTTTAATCTTTCGAAAAGAAATAACTAAGGTATAAGAGGTAGGTATATAAGAAGTTAAGAGGTATCTGTTTGTTAGAGAAATTGCAAAATATTTTGCAAAGTTTCAATGAAAATTTTGATTGGTGGAATACATATACTCTTTTCTTCACATGCTATCTCATTTATACGATTGAGATGCAAATTTGTAATAAGGAATTTTTCCTAATTGAAGATGCATGCAGCTTGTATCTGTCAAAATATCAGTTGTTCTTTTTTGTATATACATATTTTGTGTTTTACTATTAAGTTTTTGGTTATAGTGAAAAAGTATACTAGTGAATAGGTTAAATAGTGAAAAGTGAATTGAATATAAAAATAAAATCGTAATTTTTAGTGAGTAAAGGATTTAAAACTTTTTTTGAAATTGATTTTGAATAGACAATTTGAAATAAAATAAACAAAGTGACATTTTGTGTATTGTGTCAGCTGTTTGAAAAGTTGAAGCGAGATTGTATCCGAACGATAACTTTGCAGACGATGCAAAATATTTATCGACTACTACTGAAAATGAACGATGTTGAAACGAAATCGACTTTGCATCTTCATGAGAACGCACCCTTAAGAAAAAAACTTACAAGCCACCACTCACCACTTGTTCTGATTTTGCTTTAACTTTTGAACAGTATATTTTGAGTGTCACTGTATATTCGTATAATAAGATGCCTAGCTTAGTTGCATGTATATACGAGAATATGGTGTAACCTATAATTTACATGCATAAAATATGTATATTGGATTTGACTTCAGAATGAATCTCAAAAGAAATGCATCTAGATGGGGGAGAATAAATCTATCATATGAACATGATTATGATGGTGATCTGATCAGTATCAGAATCAGTATCTATACACTACATAATATGTGTAGAAGAGAAGAATGAAGAAGAAACAAATAAAAGTACAATATTGTTTCTTTTCTTTTTGTCTACTTCTTCTGTTTTTGAATTTATAGATAATATTCTGTATAGTGCAAATTGCAAACATCCATAAAACACAAATGTAATAAGTGAATGAAATGAATGAATGAATGAATGAATGAATGAATGGAATGAATGGTAATGTTTATAATTTAACAAATTTGTGCATTACGACGATTACACTATGATGTATCTGAGCATTGCATTGCATTCAAATTCAAGCTAAGAAAAGTGGCAATGACACTGCCCAGCCAATTTTTGTTGTACACATACCGTTTTATTATTTATAATAAGTATATATATGTATTATGTACATATATTGTACATATATGTGCCTAATTATGTATAAAAATTATATGTACAAAGTACAAGTACAAGTACATACATGTTCTCACATAAAAAAAAAATAATGATGAAACTACATTACAATATAAAAGCTAAAACAAAAATTTTAAACTCTTAAATTCTCGCACAGTATTTAATTTAAACAACAACAACAAAAACAAAAATTGTTATCGTTACATTTGTTTCGTTGTTGTTTTCGTTTTCGTTTTCATTTCATTTTTTTTTTTTGCTATTTATGTTTTCCTCGTTGTTGTCATCAGCAGTCATAATCGTAATCGTAATTGTTGTCATTATTACATGTATATTTAATATGTGATGTGATGAATGAAAAATCTTTTTTCTTAAATAAAATACAGTACATCATAGTAGGAGGGTAAGAACAGAATGAAAATAATTAAAAAAAAAAAAAAATTCAAGAAATAGACATCTTGACATCGTATCATAATAATCATACACAAATACAAAATTACGACGAGTGAGTTGAGTACTACTACAATAATTCATAATTCAGTTTGATATTGGTACATAAATTTCTATCTATTGCTCGATATACTCATACAGTCATACATAATGTATTAGGTTCACTTATTTTCATGTGTTCTTACTTATCTTACAAATTTTTAAAGTATGTAACATAATGTAGATACAAAGAGCATTATAAAGAACATAAAATCTGTCTAAAATATATATAAGTATGTACATTCTACTTCTACATACAAATACAACATACATTAAATACATTATCTATATGGTTCACATAACGAATTAAAATAAGAAATGAATTAATAGTACCTATATTGTTTATATTTGTATGTAGCATACTAATATGTATATCACTTCATTCAAATCCAAATGCCATCATATTTATATTATAATACATTTATGATGAAAATTACACTATCAACCTACTATGAAAAACGGAAGGAAGTTACATAAATAGACATCACCATTTCATTAGTTTGCCCCTTCTTTTTGATGATTCCCTCTTTATATTGTATAACTGTTATATACTAATAGGTAGATGATTTTTTTTTTAGTTTTTACTTTTTAAATATCCGAAAATTATATTCAAGAAAATATCGGGTCAATATTATATAATACATATATGCATGAATGTTGTTTTCTCTTGTTTCTTTTTTTTTTTTATTTGAATTCTTAACCATTTTTTTTTTTTGCTTTTTGTGTAATTTTTTGTTTATTCATCAAATAAATTATTCCAAAGCAATTTTACGTTACTTTTTATGAATGAAAATCAAAATAATATACATATATTTATACAATATGCATATGTAGCAAAGTGTATAAATAATATAATATCAAAGTGTTTATGTAGTACATACATGGGTGTGTGTGATGTCTATTTGATTGTCTATTTCCGTTTTTATTTTTATTTTTTTTTTTTTTTTGCTATTTAATGTATCTATTTAGTTGCTTTGCTTTCTTATTTCTATTAATTTGCTTACCTGTGCCATTTGTGGTTTTTTATGAAAATATCTGGGGTCAAGGGCATTCGGATCTAAAAATATTGTTAAATTACACAATAATACACCATCACGTAGAGTTAATGCAAGGACTCTAATCTCAGATTCTGGCCAATTTGCTTTATGATCAGCAGGAATTATTTTACATCTTGTTAACCAAGCGGCACATTCACGCCATAAATCATCACCAGCCATTGCCATTTTTAAAAACAAAAAAAAAATTTTTTTTTTTTATTTACTATTCGTTTACACTTTGCACTTGCTTATATTCACTGATATTTATATACTTTTTTTTTAATATTTATCTTATTATCTAGCTACAATATAAATACATAATATGTATCAATTACACAATTATTACAAAAAATATACACACAAAATAATAGGTATGTATGTATATGAAAAATAAAACTTTTCTTTTACATAAAATTTTCACTAAATTTTTATTGTAATCGGGAAATTTTTAAGGTTGGTATCCTTTTATTTTTTTGAAAAATGCCGCTTTTTTATTCTATTATTTCATTCAATTTGTATTCCTATGCCTCTCTACAGTCTATACATGCATGATATATCCTTTTTGAACAAATCAAATGGTATAAATAAATGGTAATTATTAAATTAAATGCAATGGTGTGTTTTGTTGTTGTTGTTGTTGTTGTTGAATTTGATATTATACTTTATGCAGTAGCACAAAGTACAAGTACTTTTTTTTTATACAATATGAATATATGAATACGATGCATATATGTATAATTATATTATGAACCACTTTTTATACATGGAATTTTTATTTATTTTCGCATTTAGATGAATTTATTTTGCAACAAAAATCACTACACTATTACAATTTTTAAAAATTTCATTCAAATATTATTAATGCAAAATATTTATACTAAAAATAATTTGTAAATTATTTAAAACATTTTTATGATGACGATTAAATTGAAGTTTAAATTATCCGAATATAATAAATTACTTCAATATTGTATGCCATAATCAACTCGACTAGACGTCAGACGAGTAGGGTTCGAACGATACTTTCGATACTGAGTATGTATCGATACTTTGGTCTTCGATACCCGATGCTGTGTACTCGATACTGAGACTCGATACTATGAGTACAATACTCGTTTTTTCTTAGGTATCAAGTATCGAGTATTTACTTGAATTTTAATGTCAATTGCACATGTGCAAATGCTATGAATCTTCTTCGTCGAATGATTTCACAACAATCAATTCCACAAAACAACTCTTCAGACTCGGGAACAGATAGCACAGGCAGGGAATACAATTTTTGGCAGAAACATAAAGAGCTAGCTCACAAAGGCAGAAAAACAGACGGGCAAAATGATGAACTCTCAGTGTATATTAAAAACCCAGTTACACTGTTAAAGTCAAACCCTCTAGAAAAATGGGAAGATTATAAAGAAGTTTTTCCTGCACTTTATCGGCAATTTCGGCGTCATGCAATGATAGTTGCACCGTCAGTGCCAGCAGAAAGACTTTTTTCTAAAGCCGGTGTTACAGCTACGCAAGAAAGAAATCGTTTAAAATCTAAGAGGCTGAATGAAATATTATTTTTAGCAAGTCGACCAGAAGAGGAATGGTTTAAAATTAAATGAAAAATAAAACTTATTTTTAAATAAATAAAAACAATGTACCCTATATTTAATAAACTTTAAATTTATAAAAACTTGATTATGACTTTTATTTTTCAATGGACCTTAACATCAATTAAGTAGTTAATCCTTATGTGTTTTAACTCTTGTTGAAAAGTATTCGATACCAAGTACTATCGATACTTTTTACAGGTATCGAGCGAATAACGATACTCATAAGGCCAGTATCGAGTGAGTACTGAGTATCGATACTATAGGCCAATACTTCGAACCCTACAGACGAGACGAAGACGTAGATAGACAGGGCAGACAAGACAACTCAAACATGCATACAAAAACAAATACAAGTAGACAAGCAATTCATTCATATCGATTGACACAACGCACAACTTTGCAAGTTACAATACAACTTTCAATATGCAACAACGATCAGAAGCACAACACAACATAGTATGAAGAGAATACTTGAGAATACACATTAAACACACATACCATGACACATCTATCAACTATCATCATATCATATCATACCATACACATGGCGCATACATCATACAACATACAATACACAATGTAATCGAACAAAAACTAACATACATCGCATATACGACGAATACGTAATCGCATAACAACACATACATTATTTTGTTTCGTCTTTCGCATTCGTATCGCACAACCAATAGATATACAAATACAAACAACAAACAACCCATAAAAAACATGTTATGAAATCATTTTGTTCTCTACTCTTTACCACATGTTTTTTTGATTATCATTTATCATACAACATATTATATTTATATTCATAAACAAAACAAATCGTGAAAAGAAATGATGTAAATGAAATATACGATAAATGTCAAAACATTGTTTTTTTATTTTATATTTATTTTTATTCATTGGAAAAAACGTGTAGTCTCAGTCAGTAGCGGCGCTTATTTTATTATTCTTTTCGTTTCGTAGCTGTTTGTTCGATTTCGATCAATATACTTCTATATACTTCAGTGAAAATACTGTATATTTAGATTTATTTAGATTTTTATTATGTTTTAAATGATATATAAACGAAGATTAGAATAATCATCATAATATAATGAATTGGAATTGAGAAATGAGAAGGTGGAGGCGATTGTCAAATGTGAATTCGCATGTTGAACAATTAACGCGAAACGTGAATAGCGATAAAAATCAGTTGGTCATTTGTTTGGTTTGATTTTATATACATTTTGGGGATACTACGATTTCCGTGACCCCATGATTTGACGATGATTTCTTATAAAACTGTCCAAAATGCGACGAAAAACGTAAAAAAAATTTTCCCGTATCTCGCTTCGTTTTCGAGATATTAAGCCTTGAAGTTTTTGTTCTGCATTTACAAATTCTTATCCTCTTCATTTCATTTGTTTAGAATTTAACGACCTGATTTACGTCACAATTTCAACTGCCACTCCAATGATAACATTCCCTTAGAAATGTGTATTCATTCTGTGTCTTTTTGGATAATTTCACTCATATTCGCTGAATTAAGTTCTGTCCGTACATTTAGTGTAAGTATAGAATACCATTACTTTAATGTAAAACAAGTTTTCAATATAGCTTTCTCAATTACCAGCTTCATATTAGAAATTGAACCAATCTGGATTTGTAGAAATCTTCACTGGACAGTGCAAAGCGGAAAAAGGGTAGACATTGGAGGAAGATGAAAAATCTGCAAATAGGATATAAGGATAAGTATCTCATGTTTGATATTTATTAAATGTGGGTGGAGGATGTCAGAGTATTGGTAAGGGGTAAAAAGTCGAATAAGAGAATATATAAGGTATTTTAAACTTTGGTGTTATTTATAAAGTGTAATTTTTGCAATAATTATTTTTTAAACAGACGAAAATCTCTAAACTTAAGAGATCATCGATGAGGTCGTCTTAGGTCTTATACCTCTTATTTATTTTGGTTGTGGGCGAACTGAGAAATTTTCTTACTTTTTATATGGCAGTCCTAAAAGTAAGAAAAATAGTAGACTTGTATTTGACAGTTGCTTACTTGGTTTTGTTCAGTGATAAAGGTGTTTATCTCAACTATTCAAATTAAAACGCTAAAAATTGAAAAAATTATTTGTGAAAAATTCCAAGAAATATAAAAAAAGTGAAAAAGGAAGACAAAAAAAAATGGTAAATATTGAATTTTCAATAAAGAATAATAATTTTAAAAGGAGTAAAATAATGAATTTTATAAACAGTAAAATTAAACGACAATGTTTGTAAACAAATTTTGATAACAGCTTCCTGTCTACTTAAAGTTGACGTAAATTGTATAAATTGAATTCTCACACTTAAAAAGGAACCAAAGGGAAAAGTAAGGAAATTTGAGGGAAAAGTAAGAAAATTAGTCAATTGGCATTTGGCACACGACCTTTATATAATATATATTCAAATTCTCGGTATTTCTCTATCGAAATTGGACTTTGGTGGACTTGGAAACTGGCACGCCACTGGAGATTGAAATTGAAGACGTAAACCAACGTGTAAACATCATGCAAGAATAATCAAAAATCAAATTACAAAATTAATTTGTTAATTTTTAATTCTAAAAGAATAATTAATGGTATTTTAAAAAATGTCTTCGAATCGATATAAGTGTTTGCTTAAAGAAATACGCGAAGACATAAAGAATAAAAATTATAAAGAAGTAATTAAAAAATGTGAGGTATGTCTTTTATTTATATTTTGTTGACCTATTTTTATAAAAAAAAAATATAATTTTTGCATTATTCAATTATTATACAGGAGATTTTACAAGATGAACCTAAAAATTACATGGCATTAGTTTTTATGGGAGCAGCGTACCAAGAAAAAGATAAGAAAGAGGTACACAACACAACATATATTATTTAACAAATTACAATTTTTTTATTTTTAATATATGTACATATGTTATATTAATTTCATATTATATGTACATAATTGAATATATTAACATTTATATTTTTTGTACATATGATTAAAAAAAAGGCTGCAAAGTATTTACGAAAGGCTATAACTTGTGGACATGATGAACCAACTGTTGCTTTACAAGGATTATTGAATTGCGCTGAAAATGATGAATTAATAGATATTTTAAGGAAACTACTCAAACTTTTACCGTAATTACTATTTACATATTTACAATTTATAACTGAATGAATCTAAAAGTGAATAAAAATTTTCTCAATTTTCTAGTCAAAAGTATCCTGAATATCATCAAAAACTAGTTTCGATTTCAAATAAATATTTGAATGATTGTATTGAAATTCTCAAAGATGAAACTCTATTAGAAAATGAAAATAATAAAATAAATTGTGATCGTATAAATTCAGCATTTAAATCGATTGGAAAAATTTTATTAAAAAAAACAGATATACCAAAAGAATGGGAAGAAATGGTAGTTACATTATTTAATTAAAAATTTTTTTATCAATTTTCATTTAAATTTTATTATTATTCTGTTTTGATAATATCTAGTTTGAAAGAGCACTTCAAATTATCATTAGTGATGAAAATGTTGAGGATCATTTTGAATATTCGAAAAGATATTTAAAATTATTGTATAAATTGAAAAAATTTGAAGAATTATTGAAAGAGGCAAGTAAATTACATGAAAAATATCCAAATAAAATATATCCACTTGAATGGATATGTAAAATTTATATTGAAAATTATCAAAATACAATTCAGATATCATTTGAGTTAAATTTAAATGAATCAATTGATTATTATTTTAATACGTTAATAAAATTAAATGAAACATCTACATTAGGATTATTCGTTAAAGCGATACAATTATATGAAAATAAAGAATATGTTAATTCCAGAAATATATTATTACAAACGAAATTATTATCAAATGATAATAATTTCAATAATATGATATTAAAATTATTGACTGATATTTATATAAAAATTGGTGCATACGGTTTGGCTGCAAGTAATTTGAAACGACTACAAATTGAAGATATTCGATTGGGTTTATGTTTATCGTATTCAGAAAATTTAACCGATTTGAATGATGCAATAAATATTCTTAAAAATATAAATACAGATAATATTGATGATAAAAATGATTTTGATAGATATTCTTCTTTAATTAGGTAAAATAATTGATTTAAATTCAATTTTGAGATATTCTAATATATGTTTACATTTATAAAATTTAATTTTCAAATTTAGAGCTTATGTGAATATAAATGAAATTGAAAAAGCTAGAGAGATTTTGTCAGAAACAAATAATTTAACAGATGAACAAAAATTACTTTTGAATGCTGAATATTTTATGTAAGTACCTAAATGAAAATGGATAATGTACTGGAACAATAAAATAATAATATAAACACATATTATATATTTTTTTTATGAATTTAAATGAAAATCAGGGAACCGAAATTAGCAATAGATGAATTAGAAAAATGTACAACCAGTAATGAATTTTTGAAAAGTTTCTTAAAAGCAAAAAAATATTTTGAAATACAAGAATATGAAAAATCATTACGAAGTATATTAATAGCAGCAAAAATACGTCCTTATTATTCTGATTGTTTTATGTTATTTGGTGAAATATATTTATCAATAAAAAATTTTGAATATTCAAGAAAATGTTTTGAAAAATGCGTAAATTTAAATCCACAAAACAGAATTGCTGTAATAAAATTAAGTGGAATCTATCGAAAATTTAAAGAATGGAACCTTAATTCAAATCTATTAAAAAATACAGTTGAAAGTTTTGAGGATAATAAATGTTCATGGGCATTATTTCAATTAGGATTACATTATTTAAATATTAATCAGTATGACAAGGTAAAAAAAATGTATTCTATGAAAAAAATTCAATTTTTTAATTCGAAAAAAAATTTTTTATTAGGCAATTCATGCTTTACAATTAGTGGTTCGTTTGGATTCAAATAATATAATATATATGGAAGCATTAGCAGATGCATACCAACAACGTGGTTCATATACTTCAGCAATGAATGCCAACAACAAAATTTTAGAAATGGATAGTAATAATATAATGGCAAAATTACAAGCTGCTCAACTTAAAACAGTGAGTTTAATTGAAATGAATAATTTGAAAATGAATCAACAAATTAAAAAAAAAAAAAGACGCAATGAATTGTTTGCTAATATTGATTAGGTGCTGCATATGTTTAACGAAGCGATTGAATTATTTGAGGATATATTGGATGTAAAAACTGATTTTATTCCGGCTATTAAAGGTATAGCAGAAGCACATTGCGGTTTAGCAAAATCTGCAATGTCAATGAGATTAAGTGGAAGATGCAGAGATCACCTTCAAAAAGCTATTGATTATTTACAAAGGTGTATAATTATTCATAATTTGTATTGCTTGTTAAAATTATTGAACATCGATTTCAGGGCGTTTGTAGCTAATAGAAAAGATGTGGTTTGGTTGTGGCGTATGATGGCAAATATATTTGTGACTGTAGGTTGTTTACCTGAATCGAAAGCAAGCCTTAATGTTTTGGGAAAATTAGCTGGCCAAGAAGAAGACGTAATAAAAATTCAAGGGAAAGAATTATTTGAATTCGCTAAAAAGTAAAATTTTTAATAAAATTTTATCATACCATATGATATGTATATGTTTACTAATATGCATGTATTTGTTAATTCTAGATTTTATGCAGTTGCATTGAAAATGCGTGAAAATGATCATTTATTGTGGCATGAACTTGCGCTATGCTACTATAATCATGCACTTCGTCATGGTGATAATGAAATAAAATTGAAGAATTTGAAATTATCTGTTGAGGCATGTAAACAGGCTATTTGCTATAAACCATATAGATGGGAAAATTGGAATTTATTGGGTGTTATTTTTGCTAGAAAAGGTGAATGAATGAAATTATGAATTAATTAAAATTTTCAATTAGAAAAATTCAATAATTAGTATTAATTTGAATTTACAGAAATGAATAATTTACCATTATCTCAGCACTGTTTCATTAAGGCTCTTGAAATTGATAAGAGAAGTTCTATAACATGGTCAAATTTAGGTGCACTTTATTTATCCCTTGGTAACATTAAATTAGCAAATCAGGCATTTAAAAAGGCTCAACAATCAAATCCAAGTTATTTAAACGCTTGGATTGGACAAGCAATAATTGCCGAACAAATTGGTGAAAATATTGAAGCAATGGATCTTTTTAGGCATTGTACACAATTAGGATTTAATCTTGAATCAGCTATTAGTTATGGATATTGGGTTTGTTCAACATTATCAGATCCAGAAAAAATGAAAAATCCAGATTATAAATATGCAATCGTACAAATGCATGCAATTTCTACAGCCCTAGATTCAATGACATGGTAAAATATGTATATAAATGCATACATTTTTTTTTTTTTTATGAAAATAAATTCTTAAAAATTTCCAATAATTTATTGTTATTTTCATTAATATTATAGGTATTTTTATGCAGAAGAATTAAATTCATCATTAGAAGCACTTTCATATCTCGGTTATCTAATGTATAAGCAATCATTATGGAGGCCAGCAATTAAAATTTTTGAATTAGCAATAGAAAGAGCAAAAGATCAAGGACACAAAAATATAATGTATTGCAATTTGGCTTATACGTATTTAAAAAATAATCAACCACAAGAAGCGATTAAAACATTTACACTAATCACAGAAGCATCTTTAATAGCTACTGTTGGATTAGCTCTAGCAAATTTACAAGCAGGAAATATCGAAGATTCATATTCAATTTATTCAACAGCACTCGAATGGTTAGCCAATACTGAAGCTCAAAAATCATTTATTTTATTGCAAATATTAACAATTTTATATAAAATTAAAGGAAAAGATGAAGTTGAACCAGTTTTATACAATTTGTATGTCATTTAATATTGAATTCCAAAGTAATGTGTAATATTCATAATTTTGAATTTTTTTTTTTATTTGGACAGATTGCAATTAAATGATAAACCAGTAGAATCCTTATATTTTGCCAGTGCTCTAGCAATAATTCATAAAGACTGGGAATTTGTAGAAGCTGTTTTAGATGAATTAAATGCATACGAAAATAATCCAGAACATTGTCATCATATTGCATTTTTAAATGCTTGCTATTATTCAGCAATTGTAATTATTTTTTTTAAAAATTTTAAATTTTCACTATATATTTTATTGTTTTTGATTTAGAAATCACCCAAAAAAGGACTCATACATATATCGCGACGAATACATGTGTTTCCAGATCAACCTTTGTTACGGAAAGTTTTAGCAGAATATTTATTAAATCATAGCAGTAAAACAAAAACACAATTACATCTTGCTGCAAGTCAGATTGCACAAAGTATCATAACATTGGGATTGATGCGTTCAACATCATCTATTGAAGCAGCAAAAGCTTTAGTTGTGGCGAGTGTTACAGCTGGTGTTATTGATAAGCATAAACAACGTATACTGGCACAAAGTGCTATACACATTCATCCAACTTATGAAGAAGCTTGGATTTCATTAAAATCAGTCAAAATAGATTCTGAATAATCATTTTTATAATTTTGTTTGTCTATTCGTTTGTTTATTTATTTTTTCACTTAATTCAGAATTATGTAATTAAATCAAATGTTTTCTACTGGATATATACTAATCCAAAAATGAAAAAAATTTGTTTTTATAAAAAAAATATTCATACTTGTATAATAACATATGTATTTCCATACTCTTGCCGATAAGATAAGGATAAGATATTTGATGGTTCAGAAATTATCGTGTATAAAATGAAATACCTCATAAAACGTAACGTACTGAACCGTCATTCAATTAAATTAAAAAAATGTTTACTTTTATAAGTCGTTGACTAGTCTACCTAGTCTAGAACTCCTAGTTTATTTTATGCACGGTGTATGTTCTGTCTGTATTGTGTAATGTTTTGTAATGTGTGTAATAGAATAACATATAAATAACATACAAAATACAAAGAATATAGAGCAGCTTTGCTCTTGCTTTATCAAAGCTTTGGCTAGCTTTATGATCTATAAAATTTTTCATAATTTTTTCTTAATTTCACCTACAGAACCTGATTTCTACCACTTCTACATATAATTACCGACAATGTTTTTGAATTATGTATAATAAAAATGAAGAAAATTCTTCATTTCAATTCATATAATACAACATTATATTTTCAGTTTTTCAAACAATATTTTAAAAATATAAAAGTTATTATATGTGTGTCTAATAGAAGCAAAATGGGCTGTTTTCCTTTTTCGGTTTTGTTCGTTGAAAATCAGTTAGAATGCTCGAACGGTTTTAAAATAATAATAATAATAATAATAATTGTTGCGTTCCTTTTGTCCAAGTAAAGTTCTCCCATGTATTCGAGTAATTTACCTCTTGTATTGTGTATTCGAGTAATTTACTTGAAAGTTGCATGGTTAGTTACGCCAAAATTCGCCGTCAGAGGTTTTTGTATTTTAAGTCGTTAGAGATTAAAGGAATTGATTTAAGTATATAATATTTTTATTATACTTGTTATTCACTAGGTGGCCTTTTATTGTTTAAGGTTATGGAGAATCTAAAATCAACAAGAAAGCAAATTTGAAATACATGACAGCTGAAATTTGAGCACGGCTACTTCCAATTCCTAGTAAAAAAATTGCGTTCCATTTACAATCTACTCTCGAGTATCTACTTGGGAGTATTTTACTTGGTCAAAAGGAACGCAATCAATAATAAAAGACTGGAAAAAATGAAAGTTCTACAAACTTTAAACCTCCAGCAATCAAATCCGTCTTCTAACCAATTTTTTTTTAAGTTTTTGCATGTTTCATTTTTTTCTCTATATTATATTTTCACATCGAATAAATTTGAATGTCATATTGATCCATAAAGAAAAAAAAATAAATAGATAAAAAAATCACAATTTTGTTTAAAAACGGCCTTTTTTCTAAAACAATTAGTTTCTAAAAGGTACCTTTTTTCAGAAGTTGTTTTCAAAAGGTACTCTTTTCCAAATTTCAAACTAAATTTTCTCGAAATATATACATTTTTTAATTAAAATTTCAACAGCATTCTACTTTCACAATGCTAACTAATTAAAAAAAAAAACAATTTTCATATTTTACAAACGCTACTAATAACAAATAAAACTTTTTCGTGTTTTTCTCAAAACGTGTTAACATGAATAACATACCCTTTTGCTTCTAATAGACACATATTATGGATAGTTTCGTAAAAATTTCTTCAACATTTTAAAGCTTTAAAATATATTACATAGATGTCAATGATAACAGAAAAAATGTAATTGAGTTTAAATGGAAAATGAAACAACCTTACAATTTTAACCATTTTCATTTTTTATGTCAATTCAATTATCAATTCATTCATATTCATGCTAATTAATAAATAATACTCATTCTCATTCACTTACATTACACTTACACAGTTACACATCCCTGGCTAAAGAGAAAATTTTCTATACTCTTTGTAACATTCATATCCATATAATACATATCATCATTCATCATCAATCAACATATTATAATAATGATAAAGCCCAAACACAAAACCACCGATATACAAAAAGTATACAAACGTGCTTTAACATTTTGTGTGTGTGTGAAATATAGAAGTAGAAGATGAAAGATGAAAGTGTAGTTGGTTGTAGTTGTGTTTTAGAAGTAGAATAATAATTGAATTGAATTTGATTCGAGTCGAAAAAAGGGAATTTAGAACAGAAAATCGTTTGTTTGTTCAGTGGTTATTAATTAGAATTTAAAGTTTTTTTTATTAATCACAGAAAATTTTATTTATCTAGAAAATTATAAATATCTTGGACAGATACAGTTGTAAACAGAAAAAGAAATAGGCAATAATTTGTGATTGTAATTTTCATTTTTTTTTTTTAAATGCGCATATCAATATGTACGTGAACTGTGAAAGTGAATTCTGTATTGAATGATGGACGTAATTTTAATTGCAAAATAAATAAAATTATAAGAAAAATTTTTAATTTTTATTAAAATATTAGTTCAAGTTCAAGCAAACATTGTATAACATATATTCAGCTTATTTATTAAGAAAAAATATAAATGAGAATGTGGCATGAAGCTAGAAAACAAGAGCGTAAGATACGCGGTATGCTGGTTGATTATCGTAAAAGAGCCGAAAGACGGCAAGATTTCTATGAAAAAATTGTAAGTACATATTCTAATTTTGTAATTAAATCAATTTAACAATAATAATAAAATATTTAAAAGTGAAAAAATAAATCAGAAAAAATCAGAATGCTTATTTTGTAATTATAAGTGAAAGAATGAAAAATCGAAAAAAAAAAAAAATATAAAAGTTAAATTAAGGTTATGTTGAGTAATCAAAACATATATGTACATATATATAAACATAGTACCTATATTTTTCCTATTTGCATAATTTATTATCGTATGTATAATCTCATTTTTGGAATTTATTCATTTCAATTCTTTTTTAGAAAGCAGATCCAACACAATTTATGCAAATTCATGGGCGTAAATGTAAAATTCATTTAGATCCAGCTGTAGCAGCTGCTGGTGATGGCTCCGCAATCATGCAAGTGATATTTTGTTTTATAAAACAAAATACATACATATAAATTCCTATTATTTATTACAGAATATTGTTTTAGAAGAGCAAATGAAATTATCTAATAATTTAAAAAAAAAAATAATACTATTATTTTAGTGTACCATGGCAAGGACAACAGGATAATCTAATTGATCGATTTGATGTACGAGCACATCTTGATTATATTCCATTATTGCCAAAATCTAATGATTTAGAAGATATAACTGTTGAAGAAAGACAATGTAATTACGAAAGATATCGAATACTTGCTCAAAATGATTTTCTTGGTTGGTTTATTAAAATTTTGTTTTATTAATTGGTTTTTGATTATACATAAATAAGCATAATTTAATGAAAAAAAATTTTGTAACAGGAATTTCTGAAGAGAAATTTTTACATCAATTGTATATGGAAGAACAATTTGGTGTAAATGCACAAATCGATCAAGAACGTAATATTGGTGCTAAAAAGAAACCAACTGGTGGTGCTGCAATCGGTTACACATATGATGATACAGATAATTCATCGCCATTCAGTCATCTTTTATCTGCTCCACCACAAGTACCGTCTACAACTGCAGTGATAAATAATGCTGCATCTTCTGGTACACAATTAAATCCTGATGAAGATACAGATTCTGATGTCGATATGGACGTATCGATTGATATCAGTAAATTGGATACAACTCAAGCGCATGAATTGAATGCTTGTGGTCGAAATTATGGAATGATGAGTAATGATTTTTATTCATATTTAACTAAGGACGCAGATGAAGCAGATGCTTTACGAATGGCTAGAGAAGAAGAACAGGAAAAGATTATGTTAAGCGGTAGAAAAAGTCGAAGAGAACGTCGAGCACAACGTGAAAGACGATTTGCTGGTAGACCATTAAGTCCACCAAGCTATGCTGCAAAAGAAGAACCACCACAAAATACAAATTCAAATGAGAACGATAGTGATTCTAGATCTCCGTCACCAGAAAATTCCGGAAAAATTACTTACATTACATCTTTTGGTGGAGAAGATGAATTACAACCACATTCGAAGATTTCAATAAATCTAAATAAACCACAAAAAAGTTTAGGAATTTCTGGTGTAGGAGGATCTAATTATGTTGGTCAGACGATGACTTATGCAGAAAAAGTGAAAGAGAATTTAGAAAAATTGAAGGAAATGAATGAAATGAATAGAAAAAGATCAGAATCGCCAAGAAAACCATTACAATATCGACGTAGCCAAAGTTCCTCAAAAAGCCGTAGTAGAAGTCGTAGTTATTCACGTTATAGACGTCGAAGGAGTAGAAACAGAAGTCGAAGTAGAAGTAAAAGTCGAAATCGAAACAGAAATTATAGAAGAAGTCGACGATCTCATTCACGTTCAAGATCACGTTCATATTCAAGACGAAGAAAACTGAATCGTTCACGTTCACGTTCAACTTCCCGTTCCCGTCGTCGACGCAATCATTCACGTGCACGTTCGTCAAAATCTCGAGCACATTATAGAAGACGTTCGTATTCAGCATCATCCAGTTCGTCGTCATCATCCTCATCGCATTGTGAAAGAGGAAAATCAAAAACATATCGAAAATCAAAGTCAGAATCGCCAATACTAACAAGAAAATCAAGATCGGCTTCAAGAAGATCTAACAGTAAAAATTCAAGAAAATCACGTTCAAAATCAAGACCTTCACCAGTTATAGCTGCTACAGTTCTAATACAACCTGAAACAGTAGAACAGCAACAAACTGCACCAATTACTGCTGCAACTGCAGCACAATCTAAAACAAATGAACCGCCTCCTGCACAAGAACCACCGCCAGTGGTTCCAATTAAACGTTATTATGGTCGACGACGAGACAATTATTCATCATCTGAAGATGAACTTTTAAAGAATTCCGATGAAGAGCAGAATGATACTTCAAAGTATGTATTTAAACAAAAAAATAGAAAAAACTAGAAAAAAAAAATGCTAAATATTAATTCGATTATTCTTTTATTTTTCATATAGCTCAGAAGAATCGAATCCACTTGCTAATACAGTTCCAGAGATTACAGGTGGTGGCACCACAATAAATCCCAGTAATAATTTTAGTACCGTTACCGGTAACAGTTTTAATAAAACTGTAGCTACCACGAATTGTTCAACAGCTATGAATACTACTGTCACTACTACAACTACTAGTACCACATGTTTAACTTCCTCTGCCGAGACCAAAGTCAGTAAGAATAATTCAAAGATTTCAAATTCTTCCCACGAATATGTTTGTTGAAACAACCGAACTCAATTCTTCAATGTCAGATGCAAAAAAAAAAAAGAAAAATGAAAATACAAAAAAAAAAATATGTAAATGTCGTGGTTCCCTTACATTAAATTAATTGATTTCGATTTGACTAATTTGCCATTATCCTTTATTTTTTGTGAAGTTGTTAACACAAAACATACAAATATCTTCGGAATATTTTCTTAATTTAAATGAAAATCTATTTGTGATTTAAACATTTTAATTAAAACAGAAATTAAAAGATACTGTACTATAGATAGAGATCTCATTCATTTTTGTTCTTATGGCATCTAGAACATATTTTCATTTGTGTTGACTAACAGTATGATTTATGTACATAATAATTTAATGAAATTTAAATGCATTAATGAGAATGAGATCTCAAAATTGTTATTTTAAAAAACTTTTGAATGCCTTTATTAATTTAAGAAAGTTCTTACAGGTGTTTGGTTCATCATCATCGTCATCAGGGACAAAAATAACAAATTTAAGAGAACGTTTAAAGCGAAAAATGCAAATTTTATTGAATAAGCAATGTAAGAATTGAACATTCATAATAGTGTAAAAGTGAGAAAATATATCTATAAAAATGTTAAAATATAATTTTTTTTTTCTCCTTTAGATAAAGCCGATAAAAAAGCAGAAATTGAGAGGACTGAACGTCAAATACAGCAACAACAAGAAAGAGAAGATGAAATGAGGGAACTTGCATTGAAATTACGACGAAGGTAACATGTCCTTCTATTGCATGTTTTATAATAAGTTAATTTATTGATATTTATTATTGTTTTTATTTTTGTATAGACAAAGAGAACTTCGTCATAAATATGGAACTCCAACAAGTAGTCCTAGTAAATCATCGTTGAATTCAAGTGATAATGAAGGTGAAGACACACAAACGGATAAGAAACGTGAAAATTCACGAAGTAAAAAACTTGAAAATCGAGGACGTACATCAAAATCTCATTCTAGATCCAGAGATAGAGCATACAGAAGTCATAGTAAACGATCAGAAAGAAGTAGAAGTTATAGAAGATCGCGTAGTAGACAGAAATTAAATATGAAACGATCGCGTTCAAGAAGTCGAAATCGTCGTAGTTTATCCAGAAATCATGATAATTACGATCGTAGAAATAGAGATAAAGATCGGGATCGAAATAATGATCGGTTAAATAGGGTAGATAGAGATAGGGACAGGGATAGAGGGGATCGGGCTGATCGAAATAATCGTGATAGATTAAATCGAGGAGGGGATAATAATGATAATAATTATCGTAATAGAAGAGATCGAGAACGAAATAATAGAAATCGTGATTATGATCGTAATTATCGGGAAAGAAATAGAGATAGAGATTATAACCGTGATCGTGGTGGTGGTGGTGGTGGCGGTGATGTTGTTGATCGAAATAGATATGATAATAACAGAGATAATCGTAATCGAGAATATGATAGAAATCGCGTTTACGATAAGGATCGTAGTAGTAATAATCAAGAACGTAGTAAAGATAATTCACCGAAAGTTACACGTAAATTAGTAGATTATTAGAGTTATAAAATTTTTGAAAAAATTTGAATAATTAAAAACACAAAAAAAAAGGTGTAATAAATATACAAAATAATAGATATAAATAAAAGTAGTAGAAAATAAAATTATTGGTATGAAGACATATTGCATTACGATGGTAGCCAACAATAAAATCAATAATAAAATTCTAATTTTCAATATAAAAAATTTTTTTAACAAAAAGTAATAAAAAACAAAAAAAAAAAAAATAAAAATAAAGATAAATAAAATAAATGAATACCAGCAATTGATAACTATTTAAAATTGCTGGAGATTAATTGTTTTATAATATTACATTTTATGTAAATTTGTTAATGATATGATGAGTGAGCCGCATGAAATTTTTTAAAATACAATAAAGATCAGCAATACAATAAAAATGAACAATGCAAATTACCAATTATGACTAGTAACTCGTAAAAACGAATAAACTAAAGGCAAAAACAAAACATTGCTCATTAATTAATTGATTAGTTTTGATAATAAAAAACATTGGTTAATAAAAATAATGAAATGTTTCTATCTGTCTCTACAAAGAGATACAATGCATCTCTTTCCCTTTCCCTTTCATCTTTGTGCAAATACGAGGATCAATCTGAAAGTTTTAAGACACAAGTACATATGTATATAAAATTATTATAATTCATTCTTTTAGTTTATTGTTTCTCAGAATATTCACTTTCCACCCCATATTTATTGGAACCATATACAACATATATTGGAATATTAATTTCATGCCAGAACAGATTGTACCCACTCCACCCACCTCCTTCATTTTCACACAAGATATTTTATGGCGCTATCCTTTTTCTGCCTTATATTTTCCAGTGTAGATTTCACCAGATTGAAATATATTTTCAAACTCAGATCGCTACTTCTGGACTGGTAAATTATTTTCTTCGCGTTTTATTAATTTTGAGGAATAAAAAGAAATCGCATGATGGTGTTAATTATGTGATGAACGGTCCGGTCCATTAAGGCTTGTTCATATTATCATGCATTGATCGTTTCATGAACGTAGCGTTTACGGCACGGAATTTTGTGCAGTGTTCATATGTCTCATGCATGCAACGTAACGTATCAGACATTTTATTGCACAGTTTTCAGTTTGATGCGTTATAGTATAGATCGTGATTTTTAAAATGGTTCAAAATTTATCAAATAAAGATTTAATGATTATATCATTGTTATTAGAAGAGGAAGATATGGAAACTAAAAAACGTCGTAGGCGCTTTTCTGTCCACAAAATGCTTAAAAGAATTTCCAATTTCCTTCCAAGCACCTTTCTTTTTATCGATATTGCTATACCTTTTATCATTTAAATCATATAAATAATTATATTCCCTGACAATTTCTATCAATTTTTCACAATCCATAGTTATTAATAAATGCCTATATAAACACTACAAAAAAATTTTGATTTGTCTGATCGGTACGGTCAAACTGTTCATACTAACCGTATTTCATCAGTCATTTTCAGTTCATACACGAATCGTTCCGGAAAATATTCTCGACGAGAATGCTGTTACGTGCAGGAACGGAACGGAGAATGCATGAACGGAAACGTTACGTTGTATATGAACACCTATATATAAAACTCATTAAAGAATATTTGTCGTGCCGTAAACGCTACGTGCATGAAACGATTAATGCATGATAATATGAACAAGGCTTTAATCTTATGTCATTATTCAGCAAAAAGTTCTTTATTAATGCACCGGTGCGTTGCTGTGATCCAGAATAAACGAAACGAGCAAACATCATTCAAATGAAAAATGATGCGACAATCTTTTTGATCCACCGTTTCTGCCTTGGCTTTTATGACTTTGGCTAATTATTATCAAAAATTCATTCTGTTGATTGGTGGCTTGCTTTCTGTTTCTTCTTTTGCGGTGATATTTTTTTTTTGATTCTCTGTGAGACTGGCTTGGCGGTATCTGTCTAGAACACAATTACCTCACACATAGATTTTCATTTAAAATTTCTTCTACTTGTGTTCGAGTTATTCTCATAGAAGCTTGAATATCATTCCAAGAGCGTGTTCTATGTTCTCTCTATCAGATGACGTTTTTTTCAGTGACTGAATTTCTAAGATGCTGTTTCAGAATGAGACGATCGAACATGAATTCTTTAAATCAGCGATATACTGTGGCCTTGGATGATAACTCATCACTAAAAGCTTGGATTATCTTATTGTTGCACTGTTCTAGATGTAAGCCCCATTTCGTCTTCATAAGTGCTGAACTACAGCTCTCAGTGGGTCTTGACTTATATCAAAATTGATTGCCAAGGACTTCTGTATGTCCTGTACTTTCTTTAGCTTTCAAACCGGTGACATTTACCATCTTAACTCCGCTCTTTCCGGCTTTTGAGTAAGGACGTTTTATAGTTTTTTCTTCCGGCCTTCTTAATACGTGGCCCAGTCACTGTAATTTATTGTAATCTTTGTTCTTTTGACTATGTCTATATCGTCAAACAGATGCTAAATGAAAGCAAAAGAAAACTCCTCAAGCAGAGTAGAATAGACAGAAGGACCAGCCAGAACATCAGCATAAACGAATATAATTTTGATCTAGTGAATCACTTTAAGTACTTGGAGGATCCTTGCTAACAAATGATAATAAAATAGAAAACAAAGTGCAAGCAAGGATTAATGTTGCAAATAAAACGTATTACTCGTTACTTGATATTACGAAATCAAGATATGTCCGTAGACTGACAAAAATTAGGCTATATAAGACGCTGATATTAACAGTAGTTTTGACTGAAAGTAAAGCGTGGACAATATCTCAGAAAAATGCAGAACTACTGAATACATTTGAAATAAAAATACTCTGTAGAATATACGGATCGACCAAAGAAAATGGGATCTGGCATATCTGTTAAAAGAAACGCGGATATCTATTTACATAAAGCTACTAAGCCCTCAATGGGCAGGATTATGTACAAAGGATACCGGATAAGAGGGTACTCAAGAAAGCTCTAAATGGACGAATAATAGGCACAAGACCCAAAGGTAAACCACGTATGAGCTGGGAAGATAACGTACGAGAATATGCTGCAGAAATTCTAAGAATTCAGATTCAGAATTGTAAAGCAGTGGCTGAGCAGTGCAACCAGTTCAAGGCTACAGTGAAGGAGGCTAAGGCTCGATTTGGGTTGTAGCGCCATCAGAGAGAGAGACAGAGAGAGACATCATTACATTTTCTTTGAATGAAAACTTTAAATAAATGCAAGTAGTTTTGATTGTTATTACATTATCTTAAATCCAGAAATATTTTTTTTTTCTAATTTTTCTTTTAGCTCATCATAAATTTAGTTACGTATGTAGGTATTCGTATAATACTACACTACTGTCCTACTCTGTCTGTTAAAAATATTCACTGTAAAATAATAATTATAAAATTATATATTGATAAGTATGTCTGTATGTGTATTATAGATTCATATACCTTACTGATCATATTATTACTTGTTAAAAGGATTATGAAATTTTATAGTATGTATACTATACAGTAAAATTTTTAATTAAAATGTATATACGTCTTAATTAAAAATCATAATAAAATTGATTTATATGATGAATTTGGTTTGGGTAAATGAAAATGAAAATCAAACAAAAAAAAAAAAGTCACACAGACAGAATACACACACACATACACACAACCAAACAGAAAAATGCAACAAGTCAAAAAAAAATAATAAAAAAAATACATAAATAAGAGTATTATAAAATAAAAAAAAAAATTAATTTCTTTTCTAACTTCCTTATTATTGTTTTATTTTAATCGTTGTCAGGAGTATAAATTATAACACCGTATTTATGTTAACGACAGACATTAAATATACATATGAATAGTATATATATATATTTTTTTAAAGTTTTATTCTCTTATTTTTTTTTTGCTTCAATTTTTATTATTTTGGAGAAGAATTATTATGTACTATATGCATCTTGCATCTTACTAACTTACATTAGCCTTATCTGTGCTTACATACATATTATTTTATATTGTACATGTCATATATTTATGTATATTGTTACATACGAGTATGTAGATGTAATACTCTGTTTTGTGTAGATATTGAATATAAAAATGACGGAAAATCGTTTTAGTAGTTTCAGTGAATTTTATTTATTTATTTTTTTTTCCTTTGTGTGATTCGATTAATAAATCTTTTGATAGATTTATAGTTTGTGAAAAATGAAAATGAGCAACATAAAATTCATTTTATAATTTAATCATATTCATACATTAATGTACATATGTATGTGCACATTTTTATATATGTATACAGGAATACAGGTGACTAAATTGATTTGTAAACATTTTACAATACATAACTGTGGATCTGAAAAAAGTCTGCGTACACTATCAGTTACTTCAAAATAAATCCACATAAATGTGAGTAAATTTCCAAAATTTAAATTTTTTTTTTGGTTTAGTTTTATTCATTATTATATTTTCAATTAGGAAATTGTTTATTTACAAAAATTTAATCCTTGTTTTACAAAATATGTAACGTAAATTGAACTAAACTCCAAATTCCATATGTCAAAAATGTCTGTGTACAGTTTTTATATACATATTATGAAATATATATTCGTGGAGAGTACGATACAATCATGAATTGTATCAGCTGTATAACGTACCTCCACTATCGACACATATTTGAGTAATGCGGCCACTCTGTGGCCGGCCTATAACGGTTAGAGAACACGAGGATGCCGAAGAAAATCAATCCTAAAATCAGTGCCACAGAGAGGTCACCCGGTAGGTAGACCAAGAGCGAGGTGGGAGGACAACGTGGACAACGACGCTATAGAGAACTGCTGCAAGTAGAAAATTGGAAACAGCTGGCAAGAGACCGCAATGAATGGAGAGGCAGGCTGAAGGAGATCGTGGCTCGATATGAGCTATGCAGTAGCAGCTGACATATACGCAGCATTTGCGGACCATCGAAGAAAAAGAATCTGATATCCTTTCGTATTTTGACTGCTTCTATACTTTTTATGCATGTGTCAACTAAAATGACTGTTTCTTTTTCAGATATTTTATCTCGTTATTCTTGTAAAACATCACGCAATGTACTTATACAGAAGTTATGGTGTGATTTCTAATACGTCTGTCAAACAAATCTCATTATTACTCTGTGGGATTGAAATCAAGTGATTGTAGGGGTGTATATAACCTTTAGGAGTTAAGCAATTTTATAATTGAAAACATTACAATAACTTGAACAAATAAATAAAACTATACAAAAAAAAAAAAAATTTAAAATTTTGTGTTTAATTTTGGAAATTTATTCACATTTATTGAAGTAACAGCTAGTGTACGGTGTACGTAGACTTTTTTGACCCACAGTACATATGTAATATGTACATTCTTGCATACTTTATGATGTATGTAAAATAATAATGTGAAAGAAAAGTATGTAATTTTACTAGGAAAATATGTATATTAAAAAGCGCAGATTATAATAAGTGCACATAAAAATTAGCCATCAAATCAGCAGCAACAATAATAAAAGCCATATTATGCATTACATATTTTATGTTATGGTCAATACCAGTGGCGGAGCCAGTAGTTTTTCCTTGGGTGTTCAGATTTTTTAATAAATATAGAGATTCATTACACAAACAATAATAATTAAAACAAACTACCCTTAAAAATTTTTGGTCCAAAATGGCGGGTTTTACGAAATCCGTTATTTATCCAGATCAGGATATTTGACTGGATTAGTTGATATACCATTTCTTCTTCTAGAACTTCCTGTTCTACTTGTCACAGTTTATTTCACTTTGATTGGATTAGCGGTTTTCGAGATATAAGGAGTTAAAGTCAAAATTTCGTGTTTTTTAAAAATCACTTTTTCAACTTCTTTTGATTACGGTATAACTTCTAAACTTGAAGGATGACATAAATATTGTATTCTTTCATTTGAAAGGTTTTCTTTGTCCTCTTTCCAATGATATTATATTTATGGATAGAAACAGCATAGATAAAAAATAAATGCACAAATATACAAAAAATTGCGAAAAAAATACACATAATTTCATGCATTTTCATACATATTTGAGTAATTATTTCAAAGCTTACTATTTTTCGTAGTATTATTTACCTTTTACTAAATATGTATGTACGTAAAAAATTCAGTGAAATTCAATTTTATTTACTATTTACAAAAATATACAAAAAATTCAGTTTAATATTAAATTCAGCTTTTGTTTACCTTTCTACTAAAATTTATATAAGTTAAGTAGTAAAATTAAGTTTCATTTACCTTTTACAAAATTTTATATAAAAAATTCAGAAAAAAATTATTACTAACTTTTTTCTAAAAAATTATTTTGTATGAAAAATGTGTATTTTTTCGCATTTTTTTTTGTATATTTGTGCATTTATTTTTGATTCCTATAGAATCGATCCCATATGTCTGGCTGGGTGTACATGATCAACATAATGGAAATGTGAACCAACAACATAACATGCATGTAAAATGTACAAATTGTATTTGTATATTGTATTCTGTATTCTGTATAAAATTAATTGTAATTGTACTGCTGTACATTCTCTGTACATTTACATATTTCTTATAAGTTTATAAGAAAAAGAAATTTAAAAGAGAAGAGTATAAAAGAGATCAATATATGGAGTTCCACCATTCACCAACTTAAATTACAAATTACAATACAATACAATTACAACTCAAACAAGATGTTTCATAATAAAGCCCAAAATACATTCGATGCGGTCGTGAGTTGTGAGTCGTGAGTTGTAAGAATCTTATAAAATCACAACTAATAGAAAATGTACAGAATTCTTACAACTTGAAATACATTCGCTGCGGTCATAAGAATTCAACGCAAAGATTGTTTCGATTTGAAAGTCATGAGTTTGCGTTCGAATAAAATGATGAGAGAAAGCTTTTTCAGTCTTTAAAATTATTTCGATGTGAAAGGTTATATTTTTTCTTGCGCATTTTGATTTTCACGCTTTGCCTTTAAAAATGTTTTTATATATGAAATGCATGTTTATTTTTTTCACTTTCAGTGTTTAACGGTTTTGTCCAAACTCTTTTCTTTTGTCTTTTTTTTAGCAGAGCTATTCCTAATGCTAATCCCAATACCAATTCTATATTTTCACCCATGATTAAAAATTTCTTTAATTAATTAAAATTTTAAAAATTTCTACAATTAATTAATTGGTGTATTTATTAAAGATTTTCTTTATTGTATTTTTATAAACCAATTAATCTAATATTCATAAACTAAACAAATCACATCTAATTACAATTTTCAATGATAAGTTTAAGTTGTCTTACAACTCACGACCGCAGTGAATATATTTCAACTCTCTTGTGGTAGTTTAGAGCTTTTGCTTACGACTCACGACCGCAGCGAATGTATTTTGGGCTTAAATGATTATATTCTTCTCTCTTAAATTTCTTATCTTATATAAAGAGAAGATATCTTATAATTTAACGAGAAGAGGAATTTCTTATAAGTTTATTAGAAAAAGAAATTTAAAAGAAAAGAATATACATCAATGTATGGAGTATCAAGTCAAGATGTTTCATAAATGTTCATTTCAAAATGTGAACACTTAAACAACTTCAACTTGATAATATAAATTCAAAGTTTTGTGCCGGTCCATATACAAAATGTGAACCAGATTGATATACATATTATAGAAAAACGAACTTTAATATGTTTGTTTTAAAATGTGAACACTTAAACAACCTCAACTTGATAATATATGATAAATTGAAGTTTTTGGTCGGTTCATATCTAAATGTGAACGCGGCTTATATATAGAAAAACGAAATTTAAAAGAGAAGAAAATAAATCAATATATGGAGTATCAAAATTTTTCATATGTTCATTTCAAAATGTGAACACTTAAACAACTTCAACTTGATAATATAAATTCAAAGTTTTCCGTCGCTTCATATATAAAAATGTGAACGAGATTGATATATAGAAAAACAAATTTTAATATTTTGTTCATTTCAAAATGTGAACACTTAAACAACCTCAACTTGATAATATAAATTGAAGTTTTCTGCCGATTTATATTTATATTTGAACTTTAGTGAAGTAATGTATAGAAAAACGAATTTTTTATTGTTTTCTTGATCTTTTACGATAAAAATTTGTTTTTGAATTTGTTACAAATTTTTATGATCATGTTCATATAATTTTAGGGTGTTCACTGAACACCCTGAACACTACCACCCTCCGCCGATGGTCAATACATATTAAAATAAAACAATAAAATGTTTTTTTTTTTTTTAATTATTTTGTAAAAAGAAAAACTAGAAATAAGAGATAAATCAATAGTCAAAGCACATCAGAAACACAACGTATGAAAACCTTATTTAAATTTTATCATTTATCCGTATTAACTTTATTAATTACGTATACGTAAGTACATACAGTCTCGTCCAAAAATGTTAGAAATGTTAGAAACTTCGAAAACCTGCTCCCATTTTCTTTTCTATTTAAAAATAGATTTTCGAACACACAATAGCTATGTATTTATTTTATTATTTTTATTTAAATGTTATATATGTATAATCGATTTTTTGAATTCTTTTATGTATACATTCATCATCATTATCATCAATAGCACTAGACAATCCTTAATAGCTGGTCCTGGCTTCCAGTAAGATCTGCTTCCATAGGCGTCACGGTCGGTCGGTTGCTTTTGTTTTCCAAGCATTACTTTTGAGCACTTTTAGATCTTCTTGCAGATAGTTTGCAAAACGTTTCTTAGGTCGTCCTTGTGATCTCTTATCAGCGGGATTATTCATAAATGCTTTTTAACAGGATTATTGCCGTTCATTCTAATTATATGACCGATTCAGAGGAGGCAATTCAGTTTGACAAATTTTACAATATCAATATTATTTACAATTTACAATATCAGTATTAATTCGGTTCGTACAATTCGCTATTGTATCTTCTTCTCCATTGTCCATTCTCATATACATATATACCTATATATTTTTTTCTCAGGATTTTCCGTTCAAATGCTCCTAATATTCGTTCACCTTCTTTACTTATATTGACCACGCTTCATATCCAGAGCCGTAAATTAGTACAGGTATAATTAGTGTCTTGTATATCTTGTATATGTTTTTCTTACATATAATGGTACCTCAAATTTTATATTGAAGATGAAGGCCAATGATAAACTATATCAATTCATTATTATTAATTATATTTATGGTCATTTAATATTTTAAACACAAACATTTCATCTAGAAAAGTACGACAGTTTTTCCATGGAGTCTAATTTGAACACACTGACCCTGTATTCAAAATTGAGGAAATATTTACAAAATAACAACATTTCCAAAGGGGAAGGGATGGTGGCGGTAATGATAGTGGGGATACCTCTCAACTATGAAAAATACACAGCTTCCTAAAAATTTTGTAGCATAAATAAAATTGTATGGAAATTGGTTGAGTATTTCATCACTTACATTGATGTAGATGATGATTGCGTGCAATAATCATCCTCCTCGAACATAGATACATAGCTCTCATCTCGTTGAAAAACTTTTCAATTCAAAATACGGTCACAGAACTCGTATTTCCGTCAAAACAAATACTCGACAAGGTAAAATGGCTAAAAATCATTTGATTTATCGTATTTGGGAAATGCGTTTTGTAGATCTCCCAGACAAGTTGAATGTTTTGAGTGTGAGCACCACTTTTAAGATCTTCGAAATTAATTGAGTGGTTAACTGTAAAATGATTGAGTCATTCATTGTTTAAACAATCATATGCTCTCCAATAATCTGTAATATAAAAGAAGATCTTCATAGAACTTGTCGATTCGCATTCGCACGATGCGGACATTGTTTATCGTTAATCCGAAAGTATGTTACAAATGTCACGACCGTTTGTGGTTTAAAGTAGGGATACATTTTAAAATAAATATTTGACTTTGATTATTTTTATTCATCCAAAAAAAAAAAAAAATAATATATTGTTTTGAATAATAATTTATCAACTTTTAATATATTTTTAAGTTGGTATCTAATATGTCAGAAAATAAAATAAATAAATACTTAAATTAACTCCGCCTGGATCTTGTATAAGATCTTGCCAGTCCCAAGCTCGGATAAAGGAGGAGGGGAGTAAGCAGCCTGAATGGCCTTTAACATTGGCGTCTCAGGTCAGTAGGCACTTAGGAGATAGATTCTTGACAAAGTTAGGAGAACTCTATCTATAAGGCTGAAGCGTATAAGTGCAAGTCTACAGGCCATAAGGTAGCAGCTCTACCACTAGACTATGGGGACAACAGGCTAACAAGCTGTTTCTTCGAGATAACAAGTGAAGCTAACGGATGGACTACTCAACGACGGACTGGCAAACGTATTAAGGATAACGATTTACGATTATACGGTGGCTAGATGATGTAGAAGGTGATTTGAGGAGGGTTGGAACCAGGAATTGGAAAAGGCCCACATTGAACTATCGTGCTAAAAATGATGATGAAATTTTTAAATTCCGTAAATCTGGTTTTATAATTAGAAAATCTGGTTGCAAAGATTTTGGACGCGACTGTGTATTGTAATTGCTATTGCATTGAATATAAAAAAAAACAGCCGACAAAAATATCGTGTTTATAAAAATGCAATAATGCAACTAATTTTCTTGTCACCTTTAATACATATACATACATATATACACAGACATACATACCCTGATATGTACTTAATACAACAAACAGTCAATTCTAATCATTACGACTTAAATAATTTATAATTATAATTAAAAAATAAATACAATAAATAAAGGTGACAAATTTTTATATTTTTTTACATTACTTTTTTTTATCGTTTTAAATCATGTCAAAATAGTAATTTAGAATGGAATATTATATACTTTTTTATATAATATGCACATAACGTTTTTTTTTTATATATATTTCATTCATTTTCTTTAATCTATTGTTGCTGTCAAATGAATTTTCAAGGTATTTTACTATGAATTTCATTCATTAAAAAAAAAATATTTTTTTTCCCATATTTCACTCATTCGATGATGATATGATGTGTGTATACTCCCCATATATGGGAAGAAGTTATAATATTGTAACGAAATAAATGTGATACTTATACATAGTGCATAAATGGATGAATGGATAACGATGTGTATTATTGTACCCGCATCCATATATGATATGTAGTAATAATACAGACATAGGTAATTTTTTCTTCTCTTCTATTTAAAAAAAAAAAATGAAATAATAATTTAAAGCATAACAGAATAAGAAATAGTGTTAAATTGCTGATTTTTATATAAACATACAAACACACATATACAAAATGTGTATACATAATTTTATTTTTAAATTCATTATTAAATCATTGAATTGATGTAATGGGATTTTATTAGTTAGTAAAAGTTAAGTGTGATAATGATGATGATGAAGATGACAATAACAACGAGAATGATGTGAACATGTCAATTTTTAATATGAAAATGTATATACACATGAGAGTGAAAAAATTATGGGACAAACATAATTTTTCGAAATAAAGTTCCACAAAATGTATAATGTCGATTCTACATTCGATGCAGTGACTTCAACTTGGGCATAATTTCTAAAAGAAATTTCTAATGGCATACCAGACCTATTTGACAATTACTTTTTAAACCCACATATCTTCCACAACATTATAGCTATCAACGGGCAATCACCATATAGTGTACGATTAGAGACATGGGGCTACAACCATACATAAACACCATTCGTCTCTATTGGTTCAATAATATATATGACAACCTTTCATCATTATCATTGGCTTAACAATCCACTTCGGATCTTAGCCTCCTCCAATTTGCCGTTCCATTTGTTTTTATCCATTACCAAATTTCACCAATTAACAATTCCCAACACTCTCACATCCTCCTCAACTGCATCTAACCACCCTTTTCTCAGCCTTCCTTGGCTTCTATGTCCATCCGATTTCGATAGAAACATTCGCTTGATTACGCTACCATTATCTATGTTCTGCCCATCCTAATATGTTAAACTTAACCCATTGCACTATTTCAACATCTCTTTATATACTTATGACGACCTTTATGTCTATATAAATATAAACCTCCTCTAATTGTCTTGGTATTGACTCCACATAATTTTTAACAAAATATTTTCGAATTCCACTCCATTCTTTTTGAAATAACTTTTTTAATTTAACAACTAACTTATGCTGACATTTTAAAAAAAATTTTTTCTTTCTAAAAATGACCAAAGATGTTCTATGAGATTTAAGTCAGAGCTCTGTGGAGCAGTTTCCATCACATGAAGAAAGTTATGCTTTTCCGTTTTGTCTGTTGTAAATCACTGAAGATCGTTTATTTACGAGTATATCAGTAATATGATTAAGTTCTGTACTCATACAAAATTATGCTTGTCCCACAATTTTTTCACGTCTGTGTATGTATGTATTTTTCACATGATAGAATGTCCGTTATATTATGTACACTTCTATAAATTTAGGTATACATAGATGGTTGTATAGATATTATTACATTATATTGTAACCCAGCAAACATTTAGTGAAGAAGTTTCGATTTGAGAAAATATCGAAAATCCTTCACGTTAGCGAAAGTTTAGCAAAATATAGATAAAAAAATACCCAGCAAGAGAATCGTTTCTAGAAAGATTCGAGCCCGAATCACCAAAAACGAATTCATTTCTTCATGGCGAATTTGATAGCAAGCGAATCGTACAAAATACTTATTCGAAATTGATTCGATATGATTTCGCTTTGGTGAAGTGGTGAAGCTCATATATAATGAGAAATATATGAAGAATAGAATTTCCAAAAAAAGCAAAGATTTGAAACCATTTCGCTATATTCGAAATAGTAAATGGGTTTTTTTATAAGTTAAAAACTTTATTAGTCTTAAAAGATTTTTTGACTAGTAAAGTAGTGATATAAATTTACTTAATTTTCAGCTTTAACAGAAACTGACAGAGGAATGATATATTGTTTTTATAATTAGATTAATCGGATCGTACCAGTGCTATCTATGTAAATATGTATAAGAAAAAATATATTTAAATTTATATATTTTCTCTCATACATTGATAAGACTGGATTAATTTGATTACAAAAACATAATAATTTTCCTAAGATTCCTTTCCAGCTTTCTACTGTCAACAATTCAGATATTCATGATTCGAAAAAATTTGAAAAACCGAATCAATTTTGAATCGTTATTACGAAATAAAAGTGAATACCAACATACAAACATATTTCAAGAATTATTCGAGAAAACGTTTCGATTTCGAATGCCTTTTGCCGATTCTTACATTCAATGCAAAGACTTCAACTTGGACTTCGACTTTCGACTTCACTGCATGCTTAACATGTAAAAGATGTAAAAGTAGCTGTCAAGTCTACTGCATTGAATGTAGAAGCGGCATTTTTCTTCGTTAATTGTTCGATATTCTTACCGGCTCGCTATCGAGTTCGATTCGATGTGGAAGATTAAGTATTAAGTTCACTTTAGCGATTCGAGCTCGAATTATTATTTGCTGGGAATGCGGTGTTAATAGAGTGTATCTACTATAATTCGAATATAAAGACATAGTCTAGACTCTAGACAAATCTTTATTTTGCTTTATATAAGTATTCGAATTTGTACACATGAATAAAATGTAGAGATATGTATGAAGTAATATTGATTTCATTTTACAATGAAGTTGTAAATTTAAAACAAGAAAAATAAAATTATTTTTTTATTTTCAAAGTGAAGAAAGCAGGTGAACAACAATAAAAAGGTGAAAGGAATAAAACAAAAACAAAAATAGAATCATTCAGTAATGATGTATACTTAAAGTACGTGCATTATATACGAGTATATATGTATTTCTTTATATTATTTACATATGTATAGAGTAGAGGGTATTATGTATGTAGAGTTATTATACATTTTATAACAGATATTTTATAATTTGTCAAATTCTTGACATTTTAACTGTATATGGTATCGGTATATATGTATGTCTACATGTCTATATATCATTTATCAAAATTAAAAAAAAAAAAAAAATAAAAAATCTCTTTCGTTATGCAGTATAGTGTATATGTACATATATGTAATATGTGATCTTTGAAAATTGCAAAATTGATTTGAAAAAAACAACAAAAAAATATAATAAAATAAAATAAAATGTTAAAAGGAGAAAGGCAATTTTTTCCTTTATACATAATACTTGTATGTTCAAGCAGTTCAAGTAAACACAATATACATACAAAGATACCTGAATGTCAGTGGACAGAAGGATTATAAATTTAACATTTACTTAAAAAAAAAAATAAAAATAAATAAAAAATCAACAAATAAATAAATAATAAAATAGAGGTATTAATTTTTTTTTTTTTTTAGGACAGTCAGCCTACACAAACTTTCCACCATTATATGTACATTTATATGAATCAAGTGTATAATAATCAAGTAGGAAAGAAAAAAAAATATGTACACAGATGAAAGTAAAATTTAAATAAAGCGCATTACATACAAGTTACCTACATTATAATGTAATTATTGTTAATTCCATAACGAACGTTGCTTGCATCTATTACCTACAAACATACATAAACATACATATACATAAGTATGTTACGTAGTTCCATTATCTGCAATCTGAAATCAATTGAAAATTTCGGGGTTAGTATTTATTCAATATATATGTAATATGTAGTACGAGTATATAATTAACAGATCATACAATTTAACCGAAAATCAGTTATATACGAACAGGCAATAAATTTTATTAATTTGAATCCACGAAAAAAAAAAAATATGTACATATATAAAAAATGAAAAATAAATAAACACAACAATGTTTGTACATAACTAAACATTTTGATCACATAATATCTAACCATATAACATATAATCACAACATACACATATGTGATATAATATATTACGTATGTGCATATGAAAATAATGTTGTTTACATGGTAATAACATTAACTAATATATCATTGTTTCAAATGTATATAGGGTCAATCATATAAATTTTTTCGAACATATAATGTATCCATATATGTTCATATGAACGCATATACCGTATGTAAATATACTCGTATGTCAAAAATATAGGATGAGTTTGTAAAACCATATGGCGAATACAAATACGATGTGGTCAAAGAAAAGAGTTCATATATTTAGAATCTTTGATGAACTTTAGAAACAATAAAGAGTGAAAAGATAAGAAACATAATTATACTTGAAAATAAATTCTACTTTGGCCTCATCAAGATAATGAAATCGAAGTTGCTCTCAAGATATGTACAAAGTGCCATTTATGCAAAACATTGATTTTACCAGTAGTCATGTATGACGTAAAACCTTGGACGATCTCTAAAGCTGATGAAAATGTTCTTCATACATTGGAGAAGAAAATGTACTCTATATGGAGCTTTGAACGAGAATGGATGGATAGTATGGAGAATCCAACGAAATGATAAACTTTATGAGTTATATCAAAGACATAATTATAACGCAAAGAATTTAACTAAACATTAGGGTTCAATGATTAGGTTGTGTTGGAAAAAGAGCAGAGAATGACATCATGAGAAAACTTATGCTGCATGGGCCAGCAAGTAAAAGGAAGCCGGGAAAATCAAAGCTCAGATGGATGAATGATGTGGGAAGACACCTGACACTCATCGGGATTTGATATTGTATGAACGCAGTAGTAGAGAAAGATGTAAGCAGATCTTGAAGCGAGCCAGAGTCCACCGAGGTCTGTACAACCAAAGATGATGATGAAGATGAGTTTCTCGAATCAAAGTTTTCAAATTTTTTAAAACATTGACATTGAAAATCTTTGACTTGGTCTATGAAACTATGTAGTAACAAAAATTCTTTTTGGCGTTTTGAAACTCACCCACACTTTTATTAAAAATTATCTACGTTATCTATTAATTAGATATAATATAAAAACGAAATTAATAAAAGTACAAAAAACAAAAAATTTACTGATTTTTGCCCAAAGCGTTAAAAATTAAAATTTTTACTTCTGATTTATTGACAAATTAAAATCAAAAAAAATTTACAAACATTTTTATGTAAATACATGCATGTGTATTATGTGATACATGTATGTATGCCTGTTTCTAGGATATAACTGATTTCAAAACTATAAAAACAACAAAAACTGTGCCTATTATGTACATACTATAGATACTAGATACTAGAGGTAATGCGGTTTATCAGTTACTCAAAACCATTAAATGTGTCCACCCAATCAAATATCATCTTCATCTTCATCATCATTATCATAATCGATATTTATCTTTATGTATGTGCACCATCGTTTTGACTATTACAATAATTATTAGAATTTTATTATACCCAAAGGTATAATATACAACACGCGAATACGTGATATTTCGAAACAATCATTTTTTAACTATTTTTTTGTTTATTAGTTTTTAGATATTGGTATTTCTTGTCATATCTCTCCTATTTTATAGATGATCAGTATTATAGCTGGTATTAAGTAGTTAGATACGTACGATTATGGTAAATTTTGAATTAATAAAAAATAAAAAAAAAAAATTAAGATAATCAATTTGTAATGATGACCAAATAAATTTCATATATTAACTTATTAGAAAAATATGTATGCACATACATACGAGTAGTCGTATTGAAAAAAAAGATAAAGATACAAAAAAAAAATATATATTTATTTAGATAAAAATATATGAACAGTACATTGTATATTATCAGATTTTCAATATAAATGCTTTTGTAATAATGTAGTGTAATATACATACTTAAGTCAGTGACAGACTATATGGTTTATTTAATTAGTATTAAATTGATTGAGAATTAACATCAAATCAGGATAAAAAAAGCATTACTTTGTAATGTAAAAAATTTGTAAATTGGATTCGAGTACAATGGGCAGCGTTTGTTTGAGTGCGCAGGTTCATACGTCCCCCTAAACAAACAACAACATAAAGTAAATGGCTCTACAATGCCTCCATGAGACAGTCTCTCCAAGCATCCCGATCCCACGCATGCATTCTCCAATTTTTAAAATGCAGTAGTAAATTACTTTTGTAATCTACCTATTCTTCCCGTCGTTTGCGAGGTTGTCCAACTGCTCTTCCCCCGCTCATTTCGCCTTAAATAACCGCTTCGGGATTCTTTCATCGCCCATACTTACAATATAACCTGTTCCCATTGTAGCTTTAGAAATTTAATATACATATGTCGATAGCTTTTGGTCACCATAAATGTTATACAATACAACTCATTGTTGTATCGAATTCTCTACTCTCCTTCTTCTCTTACTGGTTCGAGTATTCATCCTAGGATCTTTAATTATATCTCTTTTACTCTATGGAATTATTTTTAATAAATTTAAAAGTTAGTATTATTGAGCATATTATATTATTGAGAATAGTCTGGAAATTATTGATAATATATGCAGACCCCTAAGAAGAAAAAGAAGAAGAAATAGTGATATGTGACGCATTGATAATTAACTGATAATTAAGAATTAATGTTAATTACATAAATAAACAAACAAATCTGTCACTGGCTTTACACCATGTATACATTAATGAACACATACCATATAGGATTATTTGATTATTGAGTATACCGATAAATGTTTAATGAATACAAAATAGTTTATATCATATCTTGAATTTATTTTTCAATAATTTTTAATAATCTTGCAGATAATAATTAATGTATTTACACATTGTGTGCACATGTAATATATATGTATGTAGTTATAATCGAAAAAAAAAATTTAAAAAAAAGTAAAAGTTATAAAAATTTAACTGTCGGTTTTTTTTTCTTCAATTTTTAACTTTTAATTTATTTTATTTATTTATGTTTTTTTTTTCCCAATTTTATTTGGTCACTACAAGAAGTTTGTTTTTATATTGCACGTACATATGTACGTAGATGTTATACTTACGTTCGAAAAAATAGTAGTGCTTCATGAAATGATATATTCTCTGTGTTCCCTTAACAAACTAAAAGCCTAAAAGTAAAATATTTGAACATTGTGACCCGATCCCAAGTACTTTCTTTTCATAATTTTAAACCAGGAAATTTAATTCATTTTTATTTTAATATATTTTTTATGAAGTTTTATCAATTTTTTAATATTAAGTAGAAAAATCCTTATTGCACATTACTGCATCATACATCTATCAAATCAATTAGAAACTGACAATTTTCAATTGATATGACAGCCCATCAGTAATGAAAGCACAACAACGTCCAAATCATATTCAGATTTGTTGGTTTAACTTTGGCTACACCTTGTTTTTTCAAATGCACTCACAAATGTTCGATTATCGAAACCAAATTATCGTTTTTCTTGAAATGTGCTTTCTGTCATTGTCTTGTTAGTAAACCCATTTTAGTAACATTTTATCCTATGTGGAAGCATCGTCACATTTTGCAGAATCTGAATGTATTTATTTGCCGTCATTTTATCTTTAATTTCAAAAATTGGACCAAAACCTTGATAAGACAAATAACCCAAAATCATTATGCTTCTAACTCCGTGTTTCACAGTTTTACTGGTGTATTTGTTGTTGTTTTTGTGTTGTTTAAGGTGGGGAAGAATGCTATTCGCAAACCTGAGCACTCAGACAGGGTTATCCATTGCATTCAAGACCACCGTCTAGTCAAACTTCTTCGTTGCTCTTGGGTAACGAAGAAGCTCAACCCGATCTTCAGGCTCGAAAGATTCGATACCGACGACATCAGTGCCGAAGATGTGTACTCTGATAGAGGAGAAGGCGGGACATCTTCATCGAGTCATCTTCGTCGACATAAGCAGCACACATTCTGAGATACGTAGGGTTGAATCTTTCTTCGGTTTTTCAGCAAAGATTATATAAGGAAAGACGAAACATATTTTTGTCTATGTGGCACTGCTATTATTTCAAACATAACTGTATTGTGCGAGAGCGAGTATCTGCATATAAGCAAGTAACCTTGCAAAATACTCCTTTTTTTGCTATAATCAGAATATGTATGTACGCACTCTGCGTTATTTGATTATGATGTCAACGAAATTCGAAGGTAAAATATATAAAACGGTCATAAGATCTACCTTACTGTATGAATCAGAATTCTGGACACCAAATAAAAGGCAAGAGCAAAAGCATACACGTAGTCACATAAGAAAAATGAAAATGCTAAGGTGGACTGCTTAAATAACTTTGAATGATAAAATTAAAAATGATTACATTCAAAGTAGCAGCTTCAAAGTAGCGCAAATCCACAGGATAAATTGTTATAGAAAACAAAGTACCCATCGAATATCCTTATAGTAAGCAAACGTGACAGACCTAAAACAACATGGACAACAAAAATTAAGAAAGGCCTGAAGGACTTAGATATAGAAGAAATGATAACGTAGAATAAATATTTGTGGAGAGCATTTACGAGACAAGCTGACCGCATCTAGGGCGAGGGCAAAGAAGTAGAAGAAAAGGAACGAGTGTTTAAGTTTTTATAAAGGATTTCAAATACTATATGTATCATTATATTAACTTCAAAAAATCATTAGTAAGAAAGAAAAGAACCTAAAAAAATCATTGCGTTTCCCAGCATGTGATGCGGAGTATACGAATGAATATAATCTTTGCTGTACAAAATGTATACCTAAATTTGTGTGAACAAATTTGTGTGTGTGATGATTGGTAAAATATATTTGAATATTTATTTCTACACACATACATATGTATGCTTATGCATATAAAATATGTGCAATTACTCACATTATCATACAATATATTTTAATTATAATTTAAAAATTCTGTATATACCAATATTTTTTTTGTCGAATTTTTAAATTGCAAAAAAAATCAAAATGAAAGAAAAATCATTAAAGGTCAACAACAGATAAATTTTTATTTCGATTTTTTAATTTTATAGATATTTCATATAATAAAGTTTCTAGCTTACGGTCCAAAGAAAATAAATTATCCTTTCTAGTGTTTTGTTTGTGAATAATAAAGATTTTATGTTTTTTTTTTTTTTGATAAGAGGACACTAAACAAGCACAAAACTACTACCTATATACTCGTGTAGATAATGTACATGAAGTTATACTTATAGTATACTATAGACTAGACTAGACAAGAGAAAAACATTTTAAACAATTATCATTATTTTACCATAATATTAAGTTTTTAATTAAAAAATAAAAAGGAGAAAAATAAATTAGCTAGGTCAGGTTTTTGAATTTTAAATAAATTTAAAATAAAAAAAAAACAGGAAAATGTGATGACATATACACATAGACATACGTGTATGCAATTTTTGAATGGAATGTATGTACATAGTATATGCATACTATATGCTACTAGACTGTAATGCATTTATAATAAATATATTGCCAATATTACCTTAACTATAAAAAAAAATGAAGATGAGTCTTAAATATCATTCATTACACACTCTTCTTTGCAGTCTTCATGCAGCGGTAATAAATACATTTATATATGTATGTGATAATTGTGAGGCGATATATGGAAAGGTCAGTTATAAGAGAGTACGAAAAAAATTAAAATGAAAAAAAAAAAAATAAATAAATAATTTTTAAAAATAAAAGTTGTAAAGTATGTCAATGAAATAAACAACACACACAATATTTTATACAATTTTCATTTTTAAATGATATCTTATAGTCTGTAAATGGTAGGTAATGTATGTAAGTATCTATATAGTATATAGACGTAATTATGTGTATTCAAATGTAGTGTAGTATTTGTTTGTATACTAATTTTCATTTTGAAGAAGATTTCTTTTCATATTTTCTTGTTTTTTTTTTTTTTTCGTTTTTGTTTAATGAAGATTTTGAATAAAAAAATAATAATTTTTCTAAAAAATTTGAATTTTGAATACAATAATTTTGAAGTAATAATTATACCATGGCATCATAGACCGAAGTAATGCAAGTAGAAGATGACTAGATATATACATTAGGTGTTTTAGATTTGGCAATTTCAAGTAAGTACTTGCGAGTACTAAAATGTGTCTAGGATAAATTGTTAAAATGAACGACATAAAAATTTTTCGTAACTATTCGCACCTACTTCCAGCTACTTGAAAAATTTTTCATGAGTAGCTGCGAGTAGATGGTTTACCACAGACATTTACCTTTTCTACTTGAAATTTCCAAATCGAAAGCACCTATTATATCATAGTACAAATACTATAAAAGTATTTGCAGCATCTTTGTACAAGCTAAATGTATTTCATGTAAATTTATTAATACAATCATATTTGAGTGTTGCCATATAATTTTTTTATATTATAAAAGTACCTTTACACTATTGTTAAAACGTTGTGTTAAAAGTGTAGGGATGAAGTAAAAATAAAGTGATGGTTTTTTATCATTATGCACTATTATCAAAATGCTAAAGTGTTTAAAAGATGAAATCTACTAGTTTTAATTTTAATTTTAAGTGGCAGATATTAAAGAAGCATTTGTCAGACTGGACATAGCTGCAAGCAAAGAGGGTCTGCACATTAACGTCGGTAAAACAAAAGTAATGCAAACTACAAGAAATAAAAAGACAAGGAGACAAATTACTCAACATCACACAATCGGAGATGTTAGAGGTGATTAATGAATTTATATATCTTGGGTCTACCAGAACAAACTAAAACGATGAAGCAACGGAAATCAGTAGAAGAATCAGATCGGCAAATAAAGCATACTCGGCCATTTTGACCTTCATAAAATCACAATATGTCAACAGGAAAACAAAGATAAGACTCTACAAAACTCTAATAAGACTAATATTGACATATGGAGAAGAAACGTGGACATTATGATTAACACTGACACAGAACGAATCAACGTTTTCAAAAGAAAGGTCATAAGAAAAATGTTAGGACCTGTGCGGACAGGAAATCAGTGGAGATTAAAGTACAATCAAGAATTGTGCAGCCTATACAATGACCATGAATGGCAACCATTGTTAAATTGAACCGACAGCAGGACACATCCATATGCTAAGAAAAATTGTTGACAAGAAAGAACCTGATGGCAGTAAAAGACCACTAGGAGACTGTCCCAGAGAAAGGTGGAGAGACAAAGTAGACGAGGACAAAAAGGAAATGTTAGCAAGCCATAACTAGAGGGTTGAAGCAGAAAATAGGGAAAATTGGAGGTTACGTTTAAAGTCGGACATTAGTCCGAATTGGACAGTAGCGCTCAGAAGAATGAATGCAATATGCAATACATGACGGGATAAAATGAATAGAACAGTTTCTAAAAATTTATCGATTTTAATTTTTCTTCATTTATTCATTTTACCTAAAAAAGTGACAATCATCAACAGCCTACTAAAAAATTGGAGATTATATTATAGAAGCGAATGAGTTTTTCTATTTAGGAACTATTTTTATTATCTCAAAGAAAACTAGGAAAAACATACAAAACAGAATAGGGAAGACGAGAAGTGTCTTTAACAAACTAAAAAATATTTGAAGATCGCCTCAAATATCTATTGACATAAAATTAAAAATAATCAAAGTCTGTATAAAGTCAACTCTGCTCAATGGAAGTCAACTTGTTGTCCAACTAAGAATTTTGATAAAATCCATCACAATATAATTTTTATTTGCAACACTTTATCCTTGACAGTATAAAACTATAATGTCAAAACTTCATCTTTTTTGATTGGTGTGGGCAAGGGGGCTGTTAGTTTACTGACAGTCTCCTTATTAATAAATAAAAATATAAAAATATATTTTCTGATAATAGTGTAAAGGTACTTTAAGCAGTATTTACCATTATCTGCAAATATACAATCGTGTTTAAATGCATTACTCGTATAGTTATTTATTGTTTTTCTAAAATTATTTAATTCTCTTCATTTTAATTGACTAATATTGATTGTTTTGGTATTAATTAATTTTTAATAACAGTCGAATAATAAGTTGGAAACAATTGAATATACTATATGTAAAAATATTAAAGTAAATAATGTCTAGTTAGTTTCCTTTTCTTTTTAATCATGTACTTACACATTTATATTTATAATGTATTCATTTAAAGTAAGTATCTTTTAAGTTTTATTTTTACAATTTTCAATTAAATAAAACAATTTTCAATTTTCAAGTAAATTATTTTAATATTTTATTTTATGAATGCTTTGATAGAGACAACGATGACGATGATGATGATGTCAGTCATATATTCATTCACTGATGTAAATATTTAAATTAATTCAATTTAATTTATATTAAAAAATGACAGATTTTATTTGATTTGGAAATGCAAAATTATTAAAAAAAATTAAGATTTAAAAATAAAAAACAAAAACAAAAATAATAATAATAATAATAAAGAATTAAATGATTAAGAATAAACATTATTTAAAGAATGTTTCCCTTGAACTTAAAACATTAACCTTTTTGTTATTTATATGAGATAAAAATATTTTGCATGTATACATTTATGTTTGTGGCTAATAAAATTATTTAAATTTTTATAATTTAAAAAATGTTTGGGGAATTGTATATTACCATATTACACATACAAGTACCTATGTCTATTTATTTATTTATTCATTTTTTTCTTTAGTTTTTTTGTATTTACTGCATTACGTGTTTTGAACATTTACAAGTAAATGGAATTACAAATTGTGCATTATGTACAGAATCGTGGGATATTTTTAATGTGACTTCTAGTTTTCAAATTAAATTTAAAATTAAAAAATTCTAACGAATTTTGTGGTTTTTAAAATGATGTCTGTTACGACTGACTAGTATTAAATGTATTCATCGATAACGATTTGAAAATCATGTTGGAAATTGCATTCTGTAGTCTGTATATGATTCTGTTGAATTGTACCACAGATTACTTAACTACTTAATCTATGATTGTACAATTCTATATTCTATGCATAATGATGTGCATATATGTTTCTTTTGTACATGTGCATATATGTTAAAGTTTGAGGTAGTTTGAATTTTAATCTTTTATTACAGTTTAAATGTTCAAATTAAAAGTGTGTAGGTGTACTTTAGTACCATACTGCTGAAACCATATGTTAAAGTTATTTTGACGTAAAAATTTTTCTATCTTTCGCTTGAGGTATATCCCCTGATACGATTTGTGGATGTTCATTTTCATCTTCAAAAATATATGTAATGATAACTCTATCGGTCATTACTTCATAAAAACAGTGCATTTAAGAGAATGGAATTAACGCTGATGTAATGGTTTCGAGTTCTCTGTAACCCAAGTTTGGCAGTTCCTTAATTTACATACCCATTTAAATGGAAATGTGGTTCATCGATCATAAATTGAATAATTGTTGAAAGAATTTCTTTATACGTTGCAGCAATAGATCGTCGAGAGAAAGTAACAAAATTCATTTTGATCCGTTCTTGTACTGTATTGTACGTATAGCTATCATAAAATTTTATGAAATTCTTTATATTCTACAAGAAAATAAAAATAAGAATTATTAAAAACAGGAAGAGGATATAAATTTTTAAGAACAGTCCCCATCTCCTGTATAAACTTAAGTATTTTCTGTTTCTGAATTCAATTAAATAAGTTTCTTTGCAATATTTATAACTGAATTGATAATCTTCAGTATCTTAATTGAAAAAACCATTAGGAAATTAAAAAAAACCGTCTATTTGGGTCATTCTATGGTAACCCAGGGGACATTTTCTAAGTTTTCTTTTTTAGAAAATAACTACAATTGAAACTGTGTACGCATTTAATAATTTACAATTTTTACACAATAGTTAGACATCTACTTAAAACATACCATATACATTTTTATATATTGCGATTATTTTTAAAAATAATTTTATTACACTTTGATTAACACTGACTTAGAACAGCTATGGACGCTTGGATATCACTTCTTTTAGAGGCGAAGGTAAATCTTTTAGTTAATTAAAAATTTGTTTCATCCTTGAAAAGACTCCATAAAATATTGTCCAATATATGCTAATTTAATTTTTGTTTTGGCTTTAGTTTCACTTTCCAGAGAATCGCCATTTACTAATCAACATGTACGCTAAAAAAATATTTCGTTTCTTCAAACATTTCATGTTTTAAGTCTCAATATACAACCCAACGTGGATTTCATGCCACAGTAGATTTTTCATACGTTCTTCATTTTGACACAAACAATTCTATATCGCTTTCCTTTTTCCGTCTAGCGTGGATTTCACCAGAGTCAGAGTGAGATTAGGTTGTATTTCTAATGGTGATGGGGAAATTATATTGAAAGTTTTAAAAGTTGTGTACCAATTCTCAATCTTTCCTATATAATAACATACATTAACAGTAGGATTCGATTTTGAAAAATTTTGAAAACAACAATAACGATTTTACATACAAACATTTTAAAAAATGCTTTTGCATAACTTTTAGGTGCTAATAAAAATGGATTTTTGAATATTTTGATGAAAAAGAACATAATTTTATTTTGTTAATAAAAATGGAAATATAACAAAGATTTTTATACTTTATTTTGTAAACTCTTCAGAAAAGTCCAAATTTTATTTTGATACCAAAATCATATAGAAACATGAAGATTTAGGGTGGTATTCACCATCATGGATATATCCGTCGGATATATTTTAGCCGGAAACAATTTCAGCTTATTCATTAACCTAGATAAAATTTGTTTTCGAACTTCGTTTTCGGGTCGAATATGTGTGTCAAACACGTCAGCTGATTGTATTTTTATATTACAAAATGAAAAAGAGGTTCTGTAATGTGATAATTATATGCAAAGATGGTAATACAGTATAACTACATTATCTTTATTTGAGCTGTTCCTGTTAATAACAAGGTTATGTTCGAACGATATTTATAATGCCACTCCGAGGTTGTCTTAAAAATATCCGAGTAGTGTTTTATCCAGGTTGATGAATACACTTTATCTCAGATAAAAGATAATCTGTATTGGTGAATACCAGCCTTAATGTATGAAAATAGAAGTCGAAGTTGAACGATTTTACAAAACAAAACCTCTCCGTTTTTAAGAACTATAACTAAATTTCAGGACCTAAATTAAAAATGTGCTCCATTCAACCACCACAATATCCTTCAGGCTACCTATATTCAAAATTACAAGAAATTTGTTCAAAGAAATTGGTCAATCAGTGTTTGCTGTACGAGGTGCATTTGGAAACCGAAAAATCGCGATTTTGACAAATTTGACACCCTGCAAAAAGGAAACAAAGACACTTTTTTTTAAAAAAATGCTCTATTTAGCACCACAATTTCTATCAAAGTATCTGTGTCTCAAATTTCACTGAAATGGGTTAAGTAACTTCTGAAATATGTGGTGCACAAGATAGCAGATATCTCGAATCCTAATCTTAATCTATTCTAAATAGTGAATACCGTCTACTCTGGCGTGAAATCCACGTTGGGCTGTAAATGAGGCTTAATATTAAAATATTTATCTAAAGTTGATAAACATGTTGCGTTCCTCTGTACCTGTACTGTCTGTTTATGTGCACATACAGCATGAATACAAAATATTTCAGTTATATAATAATGTAATATTATATAAAGATTTTTTTCGAAACAGTAATGTAATTATATGCACATGAATAGAGTAATTATTAATTTTTACATTTTCGTGTTACTTATCGTTATTACTATTATTTTTTTTTTTTTGTAATTTTTTTCTAATAAAATTTGATTTTAATTTAATTGTACAAGGACTAAATTCTAAATTAAAATACATAAATATGAAAAAAAAAATATCGCGTTTGATTTAAAATTAATTCTAAAGTATATATAAAAATACATACGTATATGTATGTATATTAGTTTCAGATTTTATTTCTCTTATAATAATCTATAAAAATTCAATTCTAAAGACTATCACGCGACTTGATTATTATTGGCCTGACCGCATCATTATAAAATATTTAAATTTTATTTTTTTTATAATTTTTTTTTATTTGTGGTTCTTATATAACAATTTAACTAAATTTAGTCATGATGATAAGGAAATTGAAATTATATGCAATTTTCATTATTATTTTTCGATATTATACTAGCATTATCATACTATATATTATTTTATAACCAATATCCATAAAGCATAATGTATAATGATCCATTTCGTTAATATTCTTTTCCTGTATTTTAATTTGTTTTCAAATAGATAGATTGGTTATACTACATTATATGAAGGAAATGTCATTACATATGTATGTATAATTTTTGTAACCTTCAGAATATAGCTATGTATATAAAGAAAACAGAAATAAATACGGATCTTTGTCTGTTTTTTTTTTAAATAAAATTTATGATTTTAATAAAGTTCATCATCATTTTATATACAAACAAATACATGGTATGTATATGAAATGCAATAAAATTTATACAATTATGAAGATTAACAAAAAGCATTTAAAAAAACTATAAAAAAAAAAATAAAATTGAAATGAAAAATTGAAAGTTGATACTGTATAATGTATGTACAAATGTATACTCATATGTTGTTAGTACTTAAGTGGATATATTTACACTCTCTGTACATACATTATATGCACTTTACAATTGACCTTTTAAAAGACATGATTTAATTTCTTAATTATTACGATTTTAAATACGTCCATACATACATACATATGTGGTATATCATGTATGGAATATACGTAAACGATCAGATTATAATCATTATAAAAAATAACAAGGTCGCCATCATCTCTATGTAATACATACGTACGTACATAATGTAAATGTATGCACATTAATGTGTACGATATATACGATTATATGACTAAAAATATAATAAAGTTCTTGAATATTATAGTACTATACTATACGTACGTTCTTCTACTTATACGTATATAAATATCTGGTCAATTATTTGTCGTAGTTTTCAAAGTTGTATACAGTTTATTTTTGATTGTATTTTATGTGATTATGAATTTATATGTTGCATTATTATACCAAGTCCAAGTGCCTATAAAATTTATTTTTATTTTTACTAACATAACTAACTGAACTAACGATTTTTAGAAATTAGTAATAAATTTAAAAAGTAAATGATGATGATGAGAAATATTTACATATGTATGTTCATACACATTATGTGATTGACTCATTGAATAACATTTTCAAGAAAATAAAAATAATCATAGAATGAATCCATTGCTATTCGCAAATCATTAAAAATTCGAAGTACATTTAAAATAATATTATGTACATGATAGTAAGTATATAGATAGTGTGTATTTTCATATCGTCATATAGTCATCATAGATTTGAATAAATTGATGTAAATTTGTACCTTTGTTTGTTATACATTATTTTGATCTACGTATATACATTAAGGGTATTCAATTAATACAATAAAAGGTATGTAAACAAAACAAAATGTGTAAATTTACACGATTTACACGTTTTTGTAAAATTTTTTAAACGAAATGAAGTAAAGTTAGCTCTGCAAATTAATCAAAATATTTGCTATCAATTTCGCTTTCATTTATTTTAGTAGTCTCAGGTTTTAGTTTGTTTTTAGGCCTAGCACACTGATAAATCTGAATTCAGATCCTCAGATGAAAACAATGTAAAAAAAAAAAATTGGTCTGAATTCAGATACATTCTTGGAATAAAAATTGTCAGGTTTATAAGTACGTATTTCTGCCTGAAGTCCTGAAGGGCATAAAAAATGTTGCTTCTGCCATTGAATAATACATGTCCAGCTTTGTTTATGGACACTTTTTTCATATTTTTCAGACACAAATTAAATAAAATTTTATTTTTTTTAACCAGAATTTTTGGCAATACGATATGTCGGTTAAATTTGAATCAATTTATCAAAGGAAAATTTAAATTAATCACCATATTCAAGAAAAATATTGATAAATATGTCAAATGTCTCTATACTCTACATGAACATATAATGCAAATCTACACAGTCTACAAACATTTTTTCCACAACCCGAATTCAGGAAGTTAAGTAGATTATTTTATGAATCTGAATTCAGGTCAATCAGCGTACTAGACTTTAGTATAGTTAATTTGGGATTCTGCCTTTTGTTTCTAGTTAACGATAGAGAATACGAAATGGAATAAAATGAAATTTTTGACAGTGAAAATGACAAAAAATTTCAAATAAGGCTTTTTCGTAAATGCAGAACTAACCTAATTACTTATACATACTTAGGTCTGTTGAAAAACTGAAACAAAACTCAATTGGTATGCTCAAATAGCTAGTGCTGCTTCTATACATTCAATGCAGTGATTTCAACTTGGACTTCGATTTTCGAATTTACTGTATGTTTAACGCACATATCAAATATTTTGAGTGCAGTAAATTGAATTTATCTTATTTTATCTTTTTTATTATTATTGTCTTGTCAAGTGTCATTTATAAATTTAATTCGTTTTATGTTGCCATTCTGGATGCAGTAGTCTTCAACATTGAATTTTTCGGAATTCGAAGTTGACGCAAAAGTAGCTGTCAAGTCTGCTGCATTGAATATAGAAGTTCTAATGCCGCTTCTACATTCAATGCAGTGACTCAGTGACTTCAACTTGGACTTCGACTTTAGACTTCATAGCATGCTTAACATGTAAAAGGAGCTATCAAGTCTAGTGCATTGAACGTAGAAGTTCTAATACATATCCATTAAATCAAAGACGAAGTTGAAGTCACTGAATTGAATATAGAAGCAAGAAGCGGCTTAATAAAGCAGCGCTGCGAATGCAAACTTCAAATCTAACAAGTTGCATTTCCGAACGACAAAAACTATTCTGATATGTCATTCTCAGTTTTCTTAAACGAATTATTCTTTAACTTGTCGACAATATTTTAAGAAAATTACACAGATAATTTTTACTGATTCCTTTGCTTTCAGTTTGCACTTGACTTTTATATTTGACAGCTAATAGATTGTATTTTAAGTTAATGCAGTATTATAACTCACACTGCTTATCTGCTTTCAGCTTTTATACAACAAACTGTATTGCAGTCCATAATTTACGAACGAACGAACGAACTGCAAATAAGATCAAACTTAGAACTGAATTTACAAAAAAAAAACTTATACTATTGGCGTGTACAAGATGACGTGTACCACGGTGCGTTCACTTCAAATACATATATTATGTAAAATTTTATTCTAATGTGAATTTGTAGTTTTACTCTTTTAAGTTAATACCCTTACCGTAATTATTTATATATACATATTACATACATATATATATATACATATGAATGACTTATGACATTTTGAATTCAATTACACTATTTATGATGAATGAATAACACAAAACAACATAATAATCTAACCTATGCAATCATATTTTTGTAGACATTCCTGTCTACATAACATATAAATAAAAATAGCAAAGAAACAAAAAGATAATAATAAAATTGCAAATATCTAGTTAACATACATATGTATATTCCAGCATTTTAATATTTTCGTTTTTTTTTTTTTGTATATTTTCTGGGAACTGCTCGTTAATTCGTTCATAATACGATTGTACGATAGGATAGTACATGTTGCTTTCCTTCAACCAAAATAAATTTTTTTTTCGTGTGACTAAAGACAAATTAATGTCCATCACAATTTGCCAAAAGAAAAAAAAATAAAATATAAATTTGTATACGAGTATTACACATTTTTTACTTTATTCATTTTTTTTTTAAATATGTGAATATCATGTAAAACTTTTCTATTTAAAAATCATAAAAGAAGGTTACTTTCAAAGTGTAGATTACTGGATGATGAGTACGGATGATGCTGAAATGCCAAAAATTTAAGAAGGTCGCATATTTTTTTTTTTTTCATCATCATACAAATTTTTGACTGTCCGCATACATGCCACTATTCTATACAATATATTATATGCAAATCTATAATATGTAAGCATCATATTTAATACACGCTCATCGTGGTATGTATGTACCTGTATTTTTACTTTTCTTGATTAATGATTTTCAAAAAATTTGTGATTAATTACAATTATTTTTTAATGTTCGCAATATCCAGACATGTGTACATATGTTTTTATATGTACATATATCTACCATTTGCACATATATACTTATGAACATACAATAAATATTATACATAATGTACATATGTACATTGTTTTCAAATATTTGCGCTTTTTAATTTAGTTGTCATATAGTTGAATATCTACATTTTATTTTTATGTTTATAGTAAGCACAAATTCAAATATTAATATACATGTTTTTTTAAATAATTATAAATTACGAGTATATACAAGCGGTATTTAAAAATATACACACATACATGTACGAGTACCTTTCATTTTCATTCACAAATAATTTTTTTTTTTTTAATGAAATGTCAGATGAAAACCAACTTACTGATGAACTGTGTAAATATACATAGTAAAAACATAAAAAAATATTTGAAAAAAAAAATAAATAAGAAATGAAATACAAACCATGTAAATTATAACCGAATAATTGCGAAAAATCTGAAAAAAAAAATCAAATATAAATAAAAATGTGTACGTAATCGCATATATGTATATTTAAGTATCTATTGAATTGATGAAATTGTGGTATGTAATGATGATAGTATGTGCATGAATGCATCTCTAATCTCTATATTACAAGCGAGTTCAGACTATCTAATTTGATAATATGATTTTAATCTTTTACGAGAAATTCGACTGAGTGAATACCGGTCTGCCCTTGGTCTTTCTTATCATTCAGTGAGTCAAATTCTTCAAGATCACCTTCCATTCATTCTTCCATCCGTACAAGTTAACAATTGTGTAGAAACTCTTCGAATGCGACTTAAATTCTCAGAGGAAACTCATTTCAATAATAATGATTTGGAGTGACCAGACTGTTACACGCATTTGGCCCATTGTGGTTTTTTTTGTTGGTTTTTTTTGAGGACGTCCAAGGACCCTATAAGACCTGTCTGTATGCCAACATCCGGTTAGAAATTGCCAACATAGCTGCTGCCAAGTTGGTAAAGGTCATAACAAACGCCAGAAATAAGCTTACTCGATGTATGAGCAACGAGGGGCGTTATCTACGTAGATTCTATATGATAGGATTTTCGAAACTGTTTAAGACAAAACTTTAGATATGTACCAACATTATAGAAAAGATATAAAATTTCTGATTCATAAAATGGATTTCATTGCGTTTTGAAAAAAGGAAGATTGTAATTTTTCAAAAATAAATAGAAATATTAGATGAATAAATACATCTTTCTTTACATTTCTAGTGTAGTTAAATAAATATCTAGCAAAAAGCAATTTGAGGCATTTACATAGTAAAAAACACAATTAATTAGAATTAAATGAATAATATTTTTGCATAAATTACGCTTCAAGAGCATATTTTCTGCTATTTACAGGTTCCTAGACCTTAATTCCTTTTTTTATTTTTACGTTCTTCAGTTATCAAAATAATTATAATTTAATTGAATAATTTTAATTACTGTTTTCACATACTGCGATATATCGATTCGACATGTTACAATGTGTGAAAACGGCACCAGAGTCATATTGCAACTTTCACTTATCTCAGACCGAACTATCAAAATAGTGTGACCATAACAAAAACTGAATCAGATGATAGTGAAATAATTTTATGACGAACAGTCAGAGAAATCGTCAAATCAAATCGGATAGTTTGAGCTTGCTTTTAAGTATGTAAGTCTAAGTATGTACATATAAATAGTCAATGTAACATAATGAAGATGATATGTTTGGTAATAATCGAAGTTCATTCAATTTAACATTTGTTTATTGAAATAAATTATTTGTGTATTTAACAGAAGACAATCGAATAATGATAATTTTAGATACAACATTACATATATGTCGTATGTTGTCATTATAAGATAATCATACTATAATTATACGAGTACATATAGAAATCAATGTTATAAACAATTTCAAATTGAAATTACAAAATTTAATAAAGAAAAAAGGATAATATGATTTGTTATTTAAGAACATTGCCTAGTCATATTAAGAGATCTTATCAATTAATTTTATTTTTGTATGATCCTTTTCGAAATATACGAGTATATAACATTTTGAAATGTTATTTTATTTTTTAAAAATTATTTAATTTATGTTTCGTTTACGGTTTAGAATTAATTTACACCTTATGACCCAACGCAATCGACACGTATAACGTAAATGACAAGGCAAAAAATTCATTCGATACAGAACCGTTTTCTGGTTATTCCTTTTCATTAGATTTTTATTTTTAGGGTCCTTATATCGTCGTCAGTCATGTGAATGTTTTGTTTTCTTTGTCTTACTGGTCTTCCAGAATACCTCTTGTATCCAACACTTTCCTGAAACATTTTTTTCACGTGACGTAGAGTTTGTTTTATTCACATGAACTGTCTTAGATCTACGTATGTATATTTCTGTAAAATTGATACAATTCATAACCATTTCTTCTTCTTCATTGCCCGGTTTAATTAATCTCACCGAATATTACTCTCAGAATTTTTTCTCTGAAAAACTCCGAGCATTTCTTCGTGTGTTGTGTTGATGGTTCAGGTTTCTGTTTCATACAGGAGCAATGTTGTGATTTTATAAATGCAATCTATACTATTGAAATAAAATTCTATGTTTCCGTACTTTGGGTCTGGTAAAAAACGTCAAATTTTATGCTTTGCAGAAGCATGCTGTTCAAAAACAATTATTTTTATTCTTTTTTTGCATGCCACTAGTGCTCATGCGTTCAAAGTTTTGACGTTTTTGACCAGGCACTTTCTATATATGATGTTTGTTAGATATATCTTTTGTCCGACAGACACAACAACAATACTCGTATGAAATAGTGATTACTTTTACGTTAGGTGTCTGATGAATTCTGTATGAAATGTGAACCTTACCGTTGAAATTTGTGTAAGATATTTCGCTGTTGTATCTTTTACGTTATGTTTCGGATCTGTCGGGTTATCTATGAGAATTATGAGAATCAACCCTTATAGATATTGCAATTTGTATAAATTATGTTAGTTATATATAGAAACAATGAAGAAAATAAAATGTGTTAAGATTTGAATTTAATAATTTATTAAAAGGAATAAGAAGCATGGACCAAAATTTTACTATAGGCAACGATAACATTGAGGTGGTAAGCAGCTTTACATATCTAGGAACAGCTATTACAAATCAAAATGAAGAAATATCAGAGGTTAAAAGAAGATTTGGGGATGCAAATATAGCTTACTTTGGGCTGTTGAAAGTTTTTAAATCGGACAATGTACACTTAAGGACAAAACTTCTGGTCATGTGGTCAGAATAGAATGAGCGTTTCTGAATCCCGAACAAAGTATAAAGGAGAGAGATACCACCAGCAGGAAAAGAGACTGCGAAGATGGCCTAGGAAGAGATGGGAGGAAGATGGAGTTGACGAAGATGCACGATTGCTGATAGAGACATGTAATTGGAGGACAGCAGCGCTGAATCGACAGGACTGGAGGAGGAAACTTGAGTCGGCCAGAGTCTGATTTGAACTGTGGTGCCAATTATTATTATTATTATTTTACTTATATAGAAACAATGAAGAAAACAAAAACTGTTAAGATTTTAATTTAAAAATTTATTAAAATGAACACATCAATGTGTGTACACATTTGTAAATGATTATATTATACATGTATACAAATCATCGCATATGTATAATAAAAAAATGGTAAGCTAAACAGGTATATAATAATTTTTAACAGTTAAATTTGTTTCACACTTAATTGGTAATCATTAAATACCAACAATTTATAGTGTTTTCTTTTTTTCTTTGATTTTTATTTGAGTATATGTATGCATATTTTTTTCTGACTATACCATCTACCATGCTGCTACATGATATGGTAAATGTTGAATGCATATTGTTGCATTATAAAATGTTTACATCTTCTTTTAATTTTTTTTTTTTTTTTCAATTTATTGTAAACTTCTTTGTTTGTAATAAATAACTTAAACATGACTAGGAGAGAAGTTACAAAAAAAATGTTTGAATGATGGTGTTACTCGCAAAAAAATATTCAAATATGAATATACATATTACTATATTAGCTATACCAATTATGTTAGGCTCTCAAAAGACAGAGAATAATGAAAAAAACATAAACAAAACGTATACCATGGTAAACATTTTTTTGAATATTATTTATTTTTTTTAATGATTTACTATTTACTAACGATACCAAAATGTAATCAGGTGAAACAAAAGACCACTGACCGGTATCGAACGCAGATTATTTTCATAAATACAGTTGTGAGCAAAAGTTTAAGACCAAAAATTTTCAAATGAGCTCGAGTTACAGATGAATTGTAAAATCTCACCGGTACATGTAAGAAAGACTTCTGTTGGATTGAGAAGAGGACACGCTATTAAAAAGCTCTTATTAACACCACACATGCAAAGAAAAGGTACGTTCGGTATAGACAACACAGATATTGAACAGAAAAAAAATGAAGATCCATACTGTTTTCTGATGAAAGCACTTTTCAATTATTGCCAAACAGTCGAATCATAGTTCGAAGTAATTTATCTTGTGTAAATCCGCAGCAGCAATACGGTGGAGGAAAAGTAACAATTTGGGGTGGCGTTTCATGGTATGGCTTTACTACACGATTACATATTATCAAGATTGTATTAAAGCAATAGGATATTATTTTAAAGGTTAGACTTTGGTCTTAAATTTTTGCGCAGGTGTTCATTTTTTATTATTTTTATTTAATACCGGTAAAATTTTTCTGCTTGTTTTTAATTATTAAAATGAATAAATTAGAACTTACTAACACAGAAAAAAATGCATTTTCAATTACTTATTAATTGCAATATAAAATAATGTAGGTTGTCAAAATGAGAGCCATGAAGTAATTTTTCTTTTGGTCTTAAACTTTTGCGCATAACTGTATACGTACATACGTTGTATATGAATAATTAACGTACACATTTGATGAGTATACTACATGTCGTACTCGTATATGTACACATATAATATCTTGTATTGTATCTTTAACATTCAAAAATACCAGATTTAGTTTTTTATTTTTTTAAAAAAAAAGTCAACTTTTAGCTCCATAGTAGTGGACACTATCGGTACATAAGAAGAAGATAACAGAGAAGTAAAAGTTTACTTGAAAATAATAAGTAATAGCGTAATAGGTAATATGGTAATAGGTAAATAAAGTAAGTAGTAAATAATGTAACATAGCATAACGTATGTATGAACTTTGTATTTGTTTTTCTTTTCTTTTGATGATAAATTACGATACATCAAATAATTAATACTTTATACCTATATAAACAAAAGTATGTATGTAATATATTTTTTTTTTATGTATTTTAGTTTGAATTGATTGTTGCATATAGTTATGATTTACAATCAAAGACCATCATAATTACATTTAATAATAATCATCAATAATGATCATCACATAATCAACAATCAAAATTTATTTTTGCAATGAAATAAATATATTTTTTATGCGCGAATATTGTTTACGCGAGTATGCATACATATATCGGCTAAGCTCTGTCATTGATAGCTGATGCTATTTAATGCATGGGAAATAAAATATATAATATTAAAGAACATACAATACTAAATACTGTGATAAAAGAACAAGGTAATTTGTATATAAAATGATAAAATCTTTATTTCTTCTTCCTTGCGTTTATTTCACTGGAGTAGGATCAGCTTATCTTCACCTTATATTCTATCTTTTATGATCCACATCGTCGTAGGTGTTAACGCAAACGGTTCGCTTGTCGTCATTTAGTTGTTGGAGGCAACGCTTTTTTGGTCTGCCTCCAGGTCTAGTACCTTTAGGGTTGACTGCAGTTTTGACGAGAGGTTTGTTACAGCTTCTAAGTAAGTGCATGACTGTGCTGTCGTAGTCGTGCTTCGAGTATTTGAAGTGATATTGGTGTTATGCTCAGGGTGTTTCGGATATCAGCGTTTATGACATGATCTAACTTTGTAAGGCCAAGTATCCATTTTAACATTCGTATCTGCATGGCATTTATGATTTGTTCATGCATTTTTGGTAGCTCGTTACGTTTGCACTCTGCGCCATATAATGTCACAGGTCTGATAACTGTCTTGTATATTTTTGATTTTTGATATATTAGGAACTTTTTATCACATAGGACACCTGTTACTTGACGCCATTTAAGCCATGCAACATTTACTCTCATATACGAACATCTGGAAGTGCATTACCTTTAGATGTGATGATTGATCCCAGGTATCTAAATTGTGATACTTTGTTGAGCGGTTGTTTGTCGACATTTATAGAGATTTACATATTTCATCTATTCTGTCTTGCAGATGTTTAAACGCAGACCAAAGGTGTCCAGTCTGACTTTCCATTTTTAGACCGCAGTTTCTCAAATCTTGTCTTGTTTCGTGGTTAATCATAACGTTTCCCGCTTATAATAGCGTCCATATGGATGAACATTTTGAATGTCTGATGTTATGCCGTTTATACATACAATGAAAAATTTTTATTTCTTCCAAATTAATTTTATTTTCCTTGAAAGAAATCCCCGTTTAATACAATGCACTTATGCCTTCGGTGTGACCTTCAATATTTTTTTCGATTCGGCTTTTATCTCTTTAATCGAATCAAAAAGATGTCCCCGGAGCAATATTTTGAGTATGCAATCTTCAGGCGAACACAGTGGTTGTGGAATTTTTAGTGAAATGTTCTAGAAGAATCAATGCAATGTGGGGGAACGGTGTAGAAAAAATCGAAAAACTCACTTTTGTATGTCTACAAATACACGTACAGCTCTGTGCAGCAACTGAATACAATATTGACATGAAACTCTGCATAGATGTCAAAGACAGTGCTACTAATCAACAGAAAAATAATCTCATGGTTTTATATTGTACCTGTGAAATTTTAATGAAAAATTTACCTTAATTTTTGATCATAGTATTATATGAAGATTTGTAATTATATATATCTATGTACGTAGTAATGTACATATACTTAGTTACTAAATATGAAATCTGTTCATATCATAGTATGGTAAAATGATAAACTGATGGTAATTGGTAGTTTTTCTGAAAAAGTTCAAGGATGAAAAATTTGTTATTTTGATTGATTATCAAATCAAAAAGTTAAAAATGTACATAAGATGCCTTCATATACATACTATGTATGTATATACACTGACAGAATACACTATACACTATTTAAATTATAATTGTATACAGGATATATAGGGCAATTGTTGTATCTATATACAATATTGTTTATAATGTATTATATCCATTTGATAAGGTAATATCGTATCGTTTTTATTATAATATTTTCATTTGTTTATTTCGTCATCGTTTTAGATTATTACAAAAACAAAAAAAAAAAACTGTAATTCTTCAACACTATCATAAACTATTATCATCATCGTCATTTTATAATCATATAATCATAATGATATGATCATCATTTTCGTTTTCAACATTTTCTGAAGTCAATCTTCTAATTTTACGAATATATGTACAAACACATTAGAAAGCATATATGTATATGTATGTATATACTCGTATGATAAGCATCAAATCAACATTGTGTATTCGCATGTTATATCTGAATTTTTGAAAAAAAAAAAATCTTATTCACAAAATTAAAAACAAATTGATTTTATCGTCTTAGGGCATCACGAGATGACCTTATTATTATTATAACTTGGTCAAATTATTATGTACATATTATATGTTTGTGTGCGTTTTGAATTTTGTTATTTTTGATGATGATATGGTATCGCAGTTGATGCCTCTAATAATGTCTATCTTCATACATACATACATATGTATGTATGAGTGTAAACTTTTAATTTTGATTATAATTCAAAAAAAAAAAACAAAACAAAAGAAAAGAAAAAAATTTATAGTGTCGAGAGAATTTAATTGAATATAAATTTTGGAATATAATGGAGAACAAAAATACAAAAATGCCAAAATATTAATGAATTTTAGTGTTGAGGAAATGTTCATGAATATAGTTGAAATTGTGTTCTGAAAATATAATGCAATTATTTAATATTTTACACATGTAACGTAATATGCAGATCGTGTATACCTACACAGGATTTGTAAAACATAATTTCATTTTTTTTAATTTATTTAATAAGTTGAATTTTGAAAAAGTTAAGTCTAATTAGATGTAATTGTAATGTATCAGGTATCAGTGATATGCAAATTAATTGATTTTACAATATGTTATAATTTTTAGATTCAATCAACCAACATTGGCGCATTGCAATCCTAGGTGGCTCTTAGATTTTCATATAATATTTTTCCAGACGGTTCTGTATTCGGTGACTTTTATTTAATTTAAATTTAATTTACAGATTTCTTTGCATATTTTCCATTGTATTCATCATAAGATTCTTGTGATCTTCAAAATATCTGATTACCGTTCAATTCATTACACAGAATAGTCATTTAATTTTTTATAATTTCGAAATTTCGGAACGTATCGTATAAATCATCATTGTATTTCATCTACATAATTTTTGTTCAGCTTTTCAAGCAACTATATAGTCGTTCATATTTATTGTATTCTTTAAACACTTTAATATAGTCTTCGAATTCAGGAATTTGTATATAGAAAAAACATTTATTTATTGAGCTGTATTACATAATGCGCCTTGATGAATTTGAGAACTCTGGATTACTTAGAATACTATGAGACAGATTTAATTATACTTAGTTGAAAAATTTTTATTTTCTGTACTTTTATTTTTATTTTCACAAAATTAATTGAATGTTTAAAACTTTGAATTAATTCAGATTCCAAAATAATCTCAGTTATAAGAAAATCAGTACAATAAATAAGCATATACTTACAAAGAAATTTTATTAAAATCAGTATATTCAAGAGGACATTCATTCATTTATATGACGATACAATCCAAATCGAGCACTGGGCTCCTATAGACTTTGCCTTCAAGATTCTTGACTTTTCGATGCCGTTCTTTACTTTTTAAATCAACTAAGAAACTCGCGTCTTCAATGACAGCTTCTGCACACCATTTTCTAGGTTTGCTTGCAATCTTTTGCCTTCCATCTTGACGTCAAACACTTTACGTGGAACACGTATTTTTGGCATACGTACTACGTATAAATATGGAGAGTGGTATTATATTATATATTATAATTGGTGGAGAGCAATTATCTCTAAAATCCATTCTCATTAATCGGACCGATGATATAACTAGATTTTAGTGCCTTCCTCTGTAAGGTATTTGGTAAGTTTTCTCTTTCCCATGTTTTAAATCTAGGTTTCACTACCATAGCAGACTACCGATCGAATCAGTGTTCTATATAACTTGAATAATTTCATTTTTCTGTGGAGACTCTTTGATTTCAATATTTTTCTTTGCGACATAAAGGCTCTGTTTGCTTACAAAATTCGTAATTGAACTTCTTTCAATAATTCTTTGTTTTTTTTCGTAATTGTAGATGCTAAATAATTTAACTTAAAGTTGTCTATCACTTCTAGATTATGTTCATCAATTGATATACTTCTTTAGGGACATCCTTCAACTGAACTTAACATTCTTTCACTGATAATATCCATCATCCAAGTATATTTTAGAACATCAGAATACCCCATGATTTGAAGTGACTTATTAAGCAGTGTAGCAGTAGAACTTCTTTGCACTGGAAATTTTCTTATGGCCCACTTTGAAGCTAGGTTAAATATCACAAAGGCGAGACAGTATCCCCGCTTCAAGGCTGTATTGATCTGAACTAGTTTGTTGATGTCTTGTATATTATTCTAGAGGACAATAGGGCCCCAAAAAAAAGCTATATACTTCATCTATCCCACATTCACATATAAAACGTATTTAATATCAAGCACCAACGGAAGACTCAGAGTTAGGTGGATAGATATCGCAGGTGACTACTGATGATGCAAGAAAAATACTAGATTTGTAAAATGTGAAATAACTGACGAAAGACAGAGTCAAGATGTATAGACTAAGACTGCTAAGACTAAGTCTATACATCTTGGACAGAGCTGTCTAGAGAGCCAAATTGGTGACTCGATTTGAGCTGTGCAAATAAAAGCAGATCATTGAAGAAGAATAATAATAAGTAATAGAAGTGCTGTTTAATAAAAACAAGAAGCGGTATTCGATGAAATGCAAAACTTGAAAAAAAAAAAAACCGTACAAAATCTTCTAATAATTTTTTTTTTTTTTTTTAAAAAGGTAGTTTATGAATTACATACACAGTAGACAACAACCATACACGCAAAACTCATATTACATGCACGTATTTTCATTTTCAACACAAAATAATTTAATTAATATTATATTTGTTCATCTGTTATTTTGATATTTTTCTACTAGTATTGTATACATAAATTGTATCTATTACACAAAAAAAAAAAATAAACAGAACATAACCTCATATCCGGTAACTGAAAAAAACTTTAAATTAAAAAATCTATAAATAATATATATGAATATAAAAAAAAGTACAAAAAATAAATAAATAAATAAATCAAAAATTGAATCACATAATTTAAAACCAAAAACAAAGAATAATAAACTTTTTATAAAAAATTAAATAAAAAAATTTAATGTAAATAATAATAAAAATAATAAAAAAAAATTATGTCAAATGAATTATTTATAAATAAAAATAATAAAGACATACTCGTATATCTAGACATCATACATAAATGTTATATGTGTCTTCATAATTATTACTACTCCCTTGTTCAATAAACCCATTAAATAGTGATATAAATAATATTTAACAGTAACTAATGTACGAATGAATGATCTTTAAATCATCGTATTCGCAGTTATAAAAAAAAAACAAAACAAAACACAACAAAAATTTACAATAAAAAAAATGTAAAAATAAAAATTGTTATGAGTTAATAAAATTATGAAATTATTTTTGGTAGGTACATATGTATATAAAAATAATAAAAAACAAAAAGGAAAATTTTGAAAAATCTATAATAATATTTATAAATACTCGTATTTGCGAAGATAACAAAAATAAAAGACAAACAAAAAATAAAACGAGAAATAAAAATTTTGTTACAAAAATAGGTACATACTTGTATAAGTATATACCTATACTTACATTACATTAGATACCGTATATTATATATGTACATATTTATCTTTCTATAGTTTGGCACCTAATCATGATATGCTAATTTATCGAATGAATATAAAAATGAAGTATTACCATATTCATTGTGTAGGGTGATTCGTTGAAAGGTTCAGTTAAATATTTTGAAATGAAACTTGTGGAATTGAATGTAATGATAGGGACAGACCAGAGTTCAGAATCTTTTTAAAAATGTTTAAGTGGATAAATTCCTTGGTCTGTCAGCAATCAACTTGGATTAGTCCGCTCCGAAGTAGTTTAGCCCAAATCACTGATGCCAGTGACAGACCAGACTTTAGAATCTTTCTAAACCCGCTTAAGTGAATAAACTCCTTGGTCTGTCAGCAGTCCGCTCAGAAGTAGTTTAGCCTAAAATATTTAATGCAAGTAGTTTAACTCGATGAGAGGTTTTTTTGAACATACAACAAATGACAACTAAACCAGTTTTCAGTCAGTCAGTATACGAATTCTTGACTAAAACCTAAAACATTTTTTTAAACTGATTCATGGTAAAATAAGCTCTTAATAAGGTAAAGTCAATTTGAAAGCTCTAACTTTCTGTGATGTAATCGCTGGACAAATTTTGATAAATTTTATGGAAGTTAGTATGTTAAATTGAATTTCAAAAATAATTTTTTTATTTCTATTATTATTATTATATTATTTTGACACTATTTTTGCTATTACTACATTATTTCAATACTTTCTATATTATTATATAATTTTAATTATTTTCAATATTAAAATGTACCTGTATATATTTATTTTTTTAAAAATTTTAATTTAATTAATTATTTTACTTCTCCAACACTCTAAATTAAATGAATAATAACAAAATTTGTTTACAAACACAAAAAGCTGTCGAACGGCTACGTCATGAAAAGCTTTAAATGGCGACCATGTGATAAAATTGACTTTACCTTTTTAGCTTCTTTTACTATGAAACTGATTTAGCTAAATCCAAAAGAAGCTTTTTGGTCTGTCAGCACTATAATGATAAAATTTACATTCAGATATTAAAGAGCAATCTGTATAACACGTTTTTTTTTTTGGAAATTATTAATTAATTTTTGGAAAAGTCAAAATTTAAACCATTTGTTCGGCCATTCCGATTTGGATCTCTGGTTAATAAAACAACTATAGTTATGTTTGTTTGTAAGATAAAACAAAATCCTACGATAAAAATAGCGAATTATAATTGAGCTGTTTAAGAGAAAGAAGTATTGAAGTATGAATTTTAACAAACTTTATGTTTTATAACTTTATGTTGTCACTTCGCATCAACTTTCTTCAAATTTGGAATAAAGAAACTTCAAAGGATAGAATAGGTTTTAAATGGAATACATTTTTGATATACCGTTATCTTTTTAGAGTTATAAACTAACAAATTGATATTTTTTTTCCACATTTTTTATCCTCTCTATTTCTATCATTATTTTTTGACCAATTTACTTCAAATTTAAAATCTAGTAAATCTAAAGGCGGAAGAAATTAAGTAAAATCGAAAGGAATGAATTTTCAGATTTTCGTTTCTGAAATTTTTTAGAACCATTAATGTAGGAGTCATTTTTTCACAAAAAAAAAAAATACTTATTAAATGTTATTAATTAAAAATATGACATAAGGAAAAATTACCCATTATGAAATCGTATTCAAAACTGATTCAAATTGAAATAAAAACTTGATTTCCCATCCACGCGTATGATATGTGAAGAACTGGCTCCCTCGCCCTCCCCCCGCCTATTAAAAAAAGTACTTCTCAATGAATCACCGTATATAAAATAACACACAACTTAATTATTTAACCATTATTCAAAAAAAATTTACAATAGATTCTTGATAAAAAGAAGAAATGATAAACTATGTATGTATACGTTATACGTACGAGCATGTAAATACTTAAGAGAAAAATATTTTTGCGCTGATTACCAATTGTGGAGTAAAATTAAAAAAAAACGAATGGAAATTAAATGAATTGAAACAAATTGAAATAAATTTTAAACTTGAACAAATAAACTATATAAAAAGTAAATACATTACTAGAAATTAAACTATGAAACAAGTTATTTACGTAAATCGAAATTAAATAATAATATGTATTTTACGTGTCATATGTACAGACAGATGTAATTTTTTATTAATTTATTAATTTTTTTTTTTTTTATAAAATTAGAATTTTTCATAAAAGTAGGTATCCATTAAAAAGGTTGGAAATGTGTATAATTAAAAAAAATAAATAATAATTCGTTTTTTATGATAAAAATTGAAAAAGAAAAAAAGTTAATGCGTAAAATTTATTGATGTATTTGTAGCATTGTTATGGTTTATACATACCACTTAAAGTTATTACCAAGTCTTTAAAAAAAAAATTGAAACAAAATAAATAAATAAGAATCTGTTTTTATTATAATACGGTAGGTACTTATATCATTTCTCACTCATAATGATAATTAAAATAATGGCAGTTTTCATAAATACACAACATCCATATGCTCAGATGATTTGCAAGCATTTAAATCTGCGTATAATTAGATGTGATGTGGTAGACAGACAAAAGCGAATCAAATCAACGATCATTCTTTCAGTCGTCATCCAAGTAAATGGTAGTTAAAAACCCCCCTGACTGACATACAACACTTTTTCAGTGTTCGTTCTGGCTGGATGTCATATACTTATTTTTAATTTCTATTGCCAATTTTAAATCGTAGTTTTTGTTGTGATTTTTTTTCACCACTAGAAATTTTCAATTCACAATTTTAATTCGTCGCTGAATAAAATTTAAGATTCATTCGAAGTTACATTACTTGTATGAAGTTAGAGTGAAGATGTAATGGTCATTTGAACTTAATTTGGGGTGATATATGCTAAATGAATGATTATTCGCAATGAATTTTCATTGATTCGGTTTCGTCTGTCAACAATATAAGTCGTGTTAATATACAATATATGACCGAGGACACACCTCGACATATTCGCCCTATCTTATGGTGCATTACGTTTTTATCAATCAACGAAAAAGATGCATGAAAGGACACACTGTAACTTATTTGCCCCAGGGCAAATTTTCTTTATTCTGTTTTATATCTGATTTGTAATATAGGTTAAGTAAAGATTTAGTATGTTGATTTGATATTGACATATTGATTGAATTACCGGAAGGAAAATAAATGAAAATAATTTTTAATACTTGAAATACATAAGTTAATAAGTGTTAAGAAAAATTTATTTTAATCTTATCTGATTAATGTATAAAGAAAGACTAAAAATAAAAATATGTAATTCAATGTACATAACTATTGATTCTGATAACCTGTCAGAAATACGAATACAGTATAAAGAGTATTATCCAAACATTGGTTCACATCATAATTTGCCCTAGGAAGAAGATTGATTAACTTGTGAGTCACAACCCGCTGCATGCTTCACTTCCTTCTTTCACATAAAACAGGTTTTTCGTGCCCCATGTGGCAAATAAATTATGGTGTGTCCTCGGTCTATGTAAGCAAACATTTTTCACAACATTCATTATTTACTTTGCAAGTTTAATTTAATGAAGTCAAATGCTTTGCTTTTGCATGTTGTTGCTAAATTTAAATTATGAAGTGCACATATTTAAACGCTGACTGTGTCTTGCCTTTGCAATTCGCTTATTTATGAAAACACCCAAAATTTTGATATTCCTTATAATATGAGGTTCAAATGTAAACACTAATTGGAAATTTTTGATAAACAGATAATGTGTTACTTCATTTCATATACATACATTACGCATACTATAAAATTCCTTATATGATTTTCAATATAATGATCACTAGAAATTTTCCTTCTACAAATGCACACACACACATGCACTTACAAACACACACTATCAGATTTGCCTTCAACAAATGCACACACACACACATGTACTTACATACACACACTATCAGATTTTCCTTCTACAAATGCACACACACTACCAGATTTTCCTTCTACAAATGCACACACACACTATCAGATTTACCTTCTACAAATACACACACACACACATACACATACACACTACCAGATTTGCCTTCTACAAATGCATACACACACAAACCCGCAAGCGTACTCTATCATATTTGCCGATATACGTGTAGTGTATATGTATGCCTGTATAGAAAATACTTAATGAACACACTGTAGATTTACCTTCTACAAATGCACATACACACGCATATATACGCACATATAAAAAATGTCATGTATTTGACTTCTACAAATACACATACTCACATACATACACGTGCACACGAACATAAAATTGCAAAATTCAGCATTAATAAAATTATTTCTCTGCAGGACATTTTCCTTTTTCATCAGGATCAAAGTAATGAATGAAAAATCTTGCTCATGGTGTCCTTTTTTTTTGCAAAAAATTTGAACCGATTATCCTTACTCCTTTTTGAGAAATTGTCAAAAATGTGAAAATAGCCAAAAATCACAAAATGTCCTTTGTTATCCTTCTACTAGGAGTTTTTGAAAATTTCTTTTTTTCAGAATATAGAACATCTTAAGACGCATCTTTTGAGATGTAAAACATACCTGTATCATGTACCGTTACAGAGATATTGCTAAAATAAGAATTTTGACAAAAAATTTTAAATGCGAATTGTGACCGATAGAGGGCTTTCCGACAAAAAATATTCCGTGACTTTTCTGATATTGTCGAGTAGAATCTGTGGTCAAAATTTCAAGAGGATCAGAGGGAACACCTTTTCGGAACTCCAGCCGAATAAGCTATGATTCTATGATCTATAATATGATATTTTAAATAGTAATTAAAATTTATTGTGAATTTTGTTTATTTTATAAACAATACCACACCTACACGTCATCCATCCTACACCACACATTTACACACCAGACAAAAATAGATTTGTATCTCTATATGTACATTACTAAGTAGTTCCAAAAATAAAAAAAAAAAAAACTCATATTTCTCTATAAATGTGAATTTGATTAAAATTTCGATTTTCTAATAATACAATTTTGAATGAAAAAAAATTTTTTTTGTTTTTAATTTTCTATCTTATCAGTAATGCACGTATATGGTGGTGATATGTCGTTGTATCTATTGTTGAAAATGATTGAAATGTGATAAAATAAAGAAAGTTGTAATAATAGAATAAATTAATATATGCCGAAATAGCTCAGTTGGGAGAGCGTTAGACTGAAGATCTAAAGGTCCCCGGTTCAATCCCGGGTTTCGGCAAAAATGAAATAATTTTTTTTTTTTATTTCTTTTTTTTTTTTATTCAAGAAAAACTTTTTTTTTTTTCATTTCCAACCTTTTTTAGTAAATCTTGATTGATCATTTTATTATTGTTGCACATTCATTTGCATTTTTTATATGTAGCAATGTGTAGTACTGTAGAAAGCCTATGGGTGCGTTCAGTTCCACGCAGCGATGTATAATTTTCCATCGCTGCATTAATTTCTCTTACTGAAGGGCTTCGCTGCATAATCGCTACTTTGCAGCGATGTAAATATTTTGCAGCTGAAAAAAAGTTCGCTTTAAAAGTCATCGTAAACAAAAATTTTGACATATTTAATGTTAGAACAACAGACAAAGCCAACTATCAACTGTTTGCAGCGGGTTTTTCCGCTGTAAACAGTTCAGTAAATTGTATACAGCGATTATCTAAACATCGCTGCATTTTCATCGCTGACTTGCATCGCTGCATTGAACTGAACGCACCCTATATTTGGTAATGATTGTGAGGTTTTGTATCTATGTTGTATATAATATGAAAATTATTTTTATTTGAATTTTAATGTTTAAATAAAAATTTTATGTCCATTATATTATTATTAAATTAATAGTTTCCTTATTATTATTACGTTTCCTTATTATTTGTAATCGTATGTAATGTTCATATTTCTTATAAATAATGCTCAATATAAATATTATGGAATTTGAAAATATTACAAATTCTATTGTCAGTTAAAACATGTGCATAACAACACTACTTGTACGTGGATGAACATACGATGACAATGGTTTTAATATAATATGAGTCCTTTTACCTTTTATACTTTTAATATGTCCTTTTTGATTATGGTTGCCATAGTAGACCAAGAAAAAAGTTTGAATTTCATTTCTTTTAAAATTTTTCTATACATGTATGTTTGTGTGTACTCATATTTTACAAATAATACAAGAGAGAAAATACTACTTACATTACTGTAGGAAAAAAGACATATTTTTTTTACACAGTTTTTATTATTTTTACAATATTCTTTTTGAATACGGACGTATATTAACGTTTGCATGTTTGCATAAGTATGTACATATTCACATATCATATATGCACATATGTAATATGCATGGCTTCGCGGATAAAAATGTAAAATATTTGATGTGCAAAGTATTGTAAAGGTAAAGGTTTTTTCTTTCAATTTCTTGAGAGTAAGAAAAATATGATACAAAACTTCTATTGCATCAGGTATATCATACTACACTACATATGATGAGTTAAGTACAAGTTCTGTAGTGAATTCTGTCTTTGTATTGAACCTTTACAACCTTTACATATGTATATATGATGATATGGTACTTAAAAGAGAATTATTGTGTTTCCTATATCCAATGGTAATATAAAGTAATGTAATATAATGTAAGTATGCGGGGATATCATTATGCTCATGACAATTTTTCTTACATTTTTCTATGAATATTGTACATACATATACTACATATCCTCTTTATTTCGTATATAGAGATACGAATATATGGTAATCCGTAGGTATACCTTATGTTGAACTATAATATTATTTATATTGTACGATTGTACATGTGCATATATACACCACTAACTTATGGTTTATTGGATATACACAGATGAAAATTTTATATAATCTTCGTATCTATACGATAAACCGTAAACGAACAATAATATTTATAACATAATACTGCCCACACGATATATGTTATGTTCTGTATAACTTGCAAATTTTATTTTATTTTATTTTTATTTTGATTTTCTTATATTTATTGAAATAACAGGAACAGAAAATACGAAACCATAATATCAAAGAACTGTGTAATAGTATATGAAGATACTTATGCACGCGAGTATGTATATACATACATATGTTTGTATGTATTGATAAAATGTGTAGCAGAAGCTTTTTATAATTATTCCTATATACCTTTAGATAGGTAAATACCTTTAAAAAGTAGTGTAATACATGCATACATGCATACATAAGCATAAAGTATGTATTTATTGGATCAGAAAGGATACAGGTCATACATAATGTTACTATATTCGAATATTGTATATCGTATACAATATATTTTGTCAAACCTTATTAATTCTTTTGATAGAAGAAAATTTGAAAATATTCGAAATATTTGTTTCGAATAGTTTAAAGAAAAAGAACTGTGATATAACACACAGATACATATATGAGAACATCAATATAATACTCATAATATACATATTTACTATTTTTTCCATCATATAGTATTTTACATAGGTCGTTTTCGAACCCATCATAATTTGCACTGAACAACAGTTTTGCAATATTAAATTTATCCGAAAATGTTTGAATAGTTTTTAGTGTATTGTAAATCAATAACACTAAATTAGCTCTAAGAACCTATTTTTAGTCATTTGTGCCCAGCTGCTCGACATTTTCCTCAATATCTTCTATATAACGTTTCCTTGGTCTTTCTCTGCTTCGTTTACCTTCCAACTTTCCAGATACTAGCTTCTTTAAGGGGATATCATCAACCAGCCTCACAACATACGCGATCCATAACAATCTCTCGAATTTTATAGCGCCGACTACTGAATCTCTATTGATGCATCGGACCAAAAATCTTTCTTTCTAATGTATATATTTAGACTTTATTCGTCATTGTTCATATTTCAGAACCGGTCAGATCAGGGTTGGTTTGATTAGCGTCTTGAATAGTCTGATTTTGGGCGATTATCTGATATTGTTGAAAACAAATGTAAGTGTTTATAGTACAAAGTATGAGAAGTTCGAAAACGATCAACACAAGTAGTAGTTGTAGGAGTTTGTAGTTCGTAGTTACCTTGCAAACTAACCATTTATTCTGGTTATATAACATATTCGACCTTAAATGCGTTAACCTCTTTCAATTCTTTCACCCATATCTAATGTATACGTGTTTAAATGCATATGTATGCATTTCAAAATATACAAATACTTTGCAAATGTAGATATATAGATGTAATATACATCTACATCTGTATCATATATATCTGTGCATATATAGATGTACTTATTCGCCAGCATTCCATTCGCTCATATACTATATTCATATATACGTATCCTTTCGATCAGATTTCTTTTTAAAAATCTTTATCAAAGGAAAAAGAAGAAGATTTTTTTTTATTATTTTATTATCGAACATTTTTCGATATACGATAACGATAAGAATACACATGAGTTCAATATATAAAATTGACAGGTAGATAAATAGAGATAGACAAAGGTCGAAATCATGTATGGATATATGGAGAAAAGAGTTACATATTGAGGGAGTGGAATGTGGTGACGATGATGATGATGGTTGTGGTGAATGAATTTTCATATATTTAAGCAAAAAACAAAAAAAAAATGAAATTCGAGGATTTGTCATAAAAACAAACATGTTTGGTACTAAAAATACATACACATAGTACCTACAGGTATTCTTCGAAGATATCATTTTATTTATTTATTTATTTATTTTTTGATAATATTATATGGTTCGATTTTTATTGGAACAAATCACATATGTACACACACATACATACATTCAAATTTATACAGATATAAAATATGTTATAAAAATCTCCTTTCCATAAAGATATTTGAGCTGGTTTTTCTTTTTGCTAGTAAAAATATTTTAAAAATTTTCATATAAGTATAATATCCTTTTTCCTTCTCGTATATATACATTTGTACATATACTTATGTACGTATAATGAATACGCGTTATACATGCACAAAGGTTGTATTCACGTTCATATAACAAAATATTGCATTTTTCTTATCTTATAGTCCTTAACCGTTTCGATAATTTCATTTTTTTCACGTTTTATTCTGTTTTGTTGTTTTTATTTTATTTTATTATTTTTTTGCTTATATTATTTTTGTAAACTTTGTATATATGGTATGGTAGGTAGGTATATCGAGAAAATATAAGAAAACAATTGAGAATCTCACGTACATAATATATACAGTATTATAGCATGCACATATATCACACCGTCTATACCTACATATCATATGTATGAGTAGAGGGGTAGAGGTGAAGATATGATTGTGTAAATGTACATTATTAAATCTATACGTACTACGTACTGTCATGTTTAATATTATTTCTTATGTGTTTAACGTATTTTTTAAGATTTTTAAATTCTTTTGAATTTTTTGATGCTTTTTATATAAGCTTTTGTTTTTGTTATTATTTTACTTGATAATTTGTATTATGTACAAGAAATAAAATTCCTTACGTGTGCTGATTTTATAAACATTTTGTTTCTTTTTTTGGATTTGTTTTTCAAAATTTTGTTTGGATAAAACGAAGTATATAAAATTTATGAAATAATCATTTGATTTTCTTTTTTAGAATTCTAAAATTAAGTGCATATATAGCAAATAATTTGTATTTAGTAGTAAGTCGAAAAACGAGAGAGAAAGGTATAAACTTTTACCTAGAGCTTCTTTAAATAGAAAATCCTCTTATATATTCGTATGTATGTTATGTGTCCTTGAAATTTTATAATATTTTAATAAATATATTTTTTTATTAAACGATGATGTATATACACAGTATTTGTCATATACCACGTGTCATATAGCACCTAAGTACGTGAGTTGTATACATCCGCATGTTTATTAAGCCCTAGACAGACATATAGTGTAAACTTGGCATCGATACCATTGTATTGGCTATACTACATGTCTGTCACCCTATACTAATTAGCTTTATACCAGGAAAACAAGCTGGTATAAACGTGGTATTGAAACCAGCATGATTTTTGTAGTATGAATCTAGTATTCACAAAATATACTGAACGTAGCGCCATTTTAATGCTGCGGAAATAATAGAAATTAGTTTTTTCAGTAGTTTTAATATCAAGTTGAAAGTAATTAGTAGGCATATTAGGCATTAAGTTGAAATTAATATAATGCAAATATAAATTTTCTATATGGCACCACAACAAAATCCACAAAATATGTCAAATGATACTAGTTTTATACTAGATTACATGTCTGTCACCATGCTAGTATTGTTCATACCATGGTATTCATACTCATAAATATTCATCATATTTCATAAAGATGAAAACGAGTTTTCAGATTCAGAATCAGTATCAGACTCGTGGTGACAGTAGACTTATTTTTTAACTTTAATTTTGAATATGATACATATAGCTCTTTCGGTATAGTAAAAAGTAGCTTGCTTCCAGTTTCTTATTTCCAAGATATTTTGCATATCTTTCGCCGCTCTTTCATCTTTCCAAAGCGACATTGGTCTTCCCCTTGGACATATTCCTTCCCGTGGAATCATTTTTATTTCTTTCTTTGAAAATTTTGCGAATTATTCAGCCTATAGATTTGACCATAGTCCATCTGATGGTCTCATAAGTTTTATATGAGTACCAATGAGTACTTGAGAATTCATACAACTCTTGATCGCATCTTATACACTATTTCTCAGTATTTGTGTTCCTATTTCTATTAAATACAATTTATAAAATTCATAGTATGACGATACGTATAGATATCATTACTTTTACCAAGATCGGAAGAGCTGGGACACATTAACAGAATGGAAAACGAAAACTCTTGTAGAAAGATTTTGCATTGCACTGTTGGGAATAAGAAACCGAGAGGAAGGCAGAGGAATCGATGATGGAATTCGGTACGAGAGGACCTAAACAAACTAGAGATTGAAAACTGGAGGGCTTCATCTTTGGATAGAACGGATTGGCGGCAGATTCTTATTGAGGCCAGAGTTCTTTTAAGGACTGTTGCGCCGTAGAAGAGAAGAAGATTCCTATTAAATTCTCTGATTGATCATCCACTCCACTAACATTCTTAGAATTTTTCTTTCAAAGGTATTCAACATGTTGGTTGTTGGATATTTTATAAATTATCTATTCAGATAATCATAACGTGTTTGAAAAAGATTTTATAAATTCTTTCATTTTTTCTTCCATACGTCTGATCATATATTACGCATAATGTAGACGAATATTAGAGGCGTTTGTTAAAATTCAAACTCTATGTCGATAATTTGTATAGTAATTTTGTTATAATGCCGCTTCTACATTCAATGCAGTGACTTTAACTTGGATTTCGACTTTCGACTTCACAGCATGAACATGTTGAATGTAGAAATTCTAATACAAATCCATTAAATCAAAGTCAAAGTTGAAGTCACTGCATATTGAATGTAGAATCGGTATAATATTCACTGATGGTTAGCTATAAGCGCTATATAAGCTATCTTGACATAAATATTTTGTCACATATACGACGATTATGTAAACATTTATGTACGAGTATATTTTACTGTATTTATTTTATATTCGCAGGTTATTTTTTTTTTTTTTTTAATTTGTGATTTTTAATTTATTATTAATTTTAGCGCATATTTTTAATATTGATCATGGCCTAAATTACATCATATCTATTTAGATCCTTTGTAAAAATCTACATACAAAATTATAATTGTGATTAAATTTTAAATTAATATATGTACTACAAAAATAATGTATGTACATAGTTACGGTTACAAGCATATTACTTACAGTAACAGAGAGTATAAATATTTTATTTGGAGTTGACTACATATAATATACTTACTTGCTACATACATACCTTAATGCCGTAAGCTGAATTTATATAATATGTTAATTTCTTTGATAATTCCTTATATGACCTTTTATTTAAAAATTATAATACAAAAAAAAAAAAACAAAACAAAGAAAACAAAAAAAATACAAAAAAATAAAAAATAATAAAACAAATTTCCAAAAACTTATTGAAAATGTATACAAAATTTATGCATGAAATGATGTAAGAAAAAGCGAAAAAAAAAATAAATAAATAAATACATATATTATCAATATATTACAAATGTATATGATATACGTACGTACACATGATGTCTATGTGTTTTGTGTATAGTTCTATGTACAACTTTTGTATATATTTTTCTTGTTATTATAAAATTTATTGAATAAAGAAAATTTTATTTTTTTGCTAAAAAATTTAAAAATTTTTCATAAACTCTAAAAGATATACGACGAATATGTATATACACCATGATCATATATACATATTATGTGTATTGTACTATTTATAACAGAACTTTTTGTATTGGTACATTACATTACATTACACATTACATACCTATTACATATGCTGACAGAGGAGATAAGGGATTCATCATTATCATCATCATACAAAAATATACATAATATAATGCTTTTAAATTACATAATATAACTGTATGACAATAATGATAACACGTATAAGACATAACAAGTTGATTATAGCAACGATTGAAAACGACAAAAATTATACAGATGATGATGATGATGATGATGGCGTATATTGGATGGTTGTAACTATACAAATGAATATACATTACATATCTACATCTACATATAAGTAATGGTAATAGAGGCATGTACATACCAGAATATATATACTATATACATATGTTATGTTGATTCATATAGGTAGTGTGTAATTGGTATTATACAGGCATAGAGGTAATGTATATTGTAATGACTATGATCATGAGAATTTGAGAATGATTAAAATTTCTAAAGGTCAGAGTACTAGCTGTATCTGTACATATTAACAGAATTATAATGGAGATGAAAAAATTTCAAAAAAAAATATATACTCGTATATAAAATATAAACAATGCAATGCAATATATGCATTCCAGTTTTTTTTTTCTTATTTACCTTATTTAGATAGTTTTTTATTTGTTGTTTTTATTAAATTATTTTTTTTTGTCTCTCTTAAAATATGAAACAAAGAAGTTAAGTAGTGTTGAATAGTATATCAAACGATATGAGGAAAATGAATGATCTCTACATATTGGTGGTAGGGTTAGGTAGTAGCGCAGTAGTATGGTTTGTTTAGTACATTAAAATTCATCATTACTTAATCGAACTGGAGAGAAAAAAAAATAATGTAGATTTTCTTTAGTTCCGTTATAAAGGATAAATCATTTTTATATTTATACACATAGTATAAGGTACATACCTAGCATATTATTTGTTTTTGTATTGTATGTATAATCTAAAAATGGTATGGAATGTTGACATTTAATATAAATAGTGTAGAGCATCATCATCATCCTCATGATTAGTGTTGTTATGTGTTATTCATATATATTGTCGTCGGTTTATATTTATACACACATAGTAGATATGTATGTAATTATGTAGTAGGTACCTTAGGATCATTATATTGAAGTAGGAGAACAAGTTAATATAGGATAGGGAAATTATAAAGAATAATAATAAGAAGATGATGCGAAGAAGCAAAATAAAAATCTGAAATAGTTTTATACATTACCTTTAAGTTCAGTGAATTATATTTTTGTAATTGTTCTCACGATTGAAAACAAATATACGCATACATACATATATTCATTTGTTTATGTGTGCATTATACGATATGAGGAGCTACATTATTTCAAAAGGCGACATGTCCATGTTGCCGGTCCATTTTGTGTTAGTTACAGAATCATATTAAGGGAGAACATGTGCACAAATCTAATTACATACTTAGTTTGCTTGAAATGATACCAAATTACTTGTATTTTTCAATTTATATGTACTCAGTTGGATCAAAAAGGTATACTCGTATATCATGCTGTTATGACACTGGCTTAATTTGTTCTGAATTTCATTCTTAAAATTTTTACTGAAAGAGATAAAATTTTTACATTATAAATTTATTTATGCTAGAAAGAGTAAAAACGATGCACACTAAGTTTCGAACTATAGCTGCAAGTTCGAAAAATTGCACATCTAGAAGATAAAATTGTTCGAAGTTAAGGACAAATTTTTTGACAGTCAGTCTTAAATTGGTGACATTTACATTCTTAATTTATTTTTTTGTATGATTTTTCAACTTTTTTTTGTAACAAATTATCAAAATAGGCTTCGAAATAATTTTCGAAAACTTTATGCATCTCTTTCATTTATCATGTTATCCATGTCATACAATTTGATAATTTTAAGAATGAAATTCAGAACAAAATTAAGCCATAACAGTGTAATTAGTGTCATAATAGCCATCGTATACTAACTCATGTCTCATATGTCTGCTATATTCTATGATAACAGCATCACTGAAAACAGTTGCTTCAAATAGAAACAACAAGTCAACAAGTCCATTGTTCGCATCAAAAATGAATTTTATAATTATTCATATAAAATTCTACATTTTCGCGTTTCAGAAAGAACAAGCAGTTTTTTTTGGAATTTTCTGTAAATTACATAAATGTGACATGCCTGCTTTTGAAAAGTAACTCCTTATTATGTAAACAAAATAGGTACTATAGTAATGCGATATACATATGTTACATTATTAGATTTTTTGTATATAGGTATTGTGTGCAAAAAAAAAAAATATCCAAAATAAAAACAAAACACAAAACTTAAAGACAGAAAAAAAACAACCGTCAACCAGAAAATTGATTTTAATCATTGATAAAACAAACCTAAGTATCATCATCATAGATTTTAATGTTGTTGTTGTTTTTGTTTTACTTTTTACTATATACACAAGAAAATTACATAGATGTACATATATAGTAGAAGTGATTTATTGGGTAATATACTAGGTCATTTAAAAAGTTCGCAGCCTTATAATGAAGCAGTATGAATTTATGAACCAAAATACAATTAATCTTCAATATATTCCCCCTTAAGCTCAATGCATTTTTTCCAGCGATTTTCCAATTCATTTTTCACTTGCCTCGAGATCTCCAAAGTACTCTTCGACAGCCGTTATGACTTCTTTATTTGATGAAAAATGCTTACCACGTAAGAATTTTTTGAGATTTGGAAATAAATGAAAGTCAAACGGAGCCAGATCTGGTGAATATGGTGAATGCTCCAACAATTCGTAGTGTAGTTCCTTCAATTTGGTCATTGCAAAGACACCTTTGTGTGCTAGTGCATTGTCTTGGTGGTAAATGAATTTTTTCCTTTGTAATCCTGGTCTCTTGTCCCGAATTTTTGTGTCTAATTGGCCTAAAAGATTTGAATAATATTCTCCTGTTATCGTTTTACTCGTCTGAAGGTAATCAATTAGTAAAATCCCCTTTGCATCCCAAAAAACTGATGCCATAACCTTCTTTGAAGATTTTGAGAGCTTTGGCTGCTTTGGGGCCGAACAGCCGGGCTCGGTCCACTCCGCTGTTTGTTGTCGCAATTCAGGATCATAGTAATAAATCCAGGTCTCGTTCATGGTTACAAATCGACCTACAAAATCAATAATTCTATCCTTTTGAAAATGACCCAAAAGTTGTTGAGAAAGTTTCACTCGAATACGTTTTTGGTCAGAATTTAACGAATGCGGCACCCATCTTGTCAATAACTTTCTCATACCTAATTCACTAGTTAAGATACTATGCACTGATCCAGTTGAGATGCCTGTGGCCCCAGCTAAATCAACCACAGTTATTCGGCGGTCTTCCAAAACCAAATCATGAACCTTGTCGGTAATTTCTGGCGTGGTTGCTGCTTTTGGGTGTCCTGAACGTGGATCATCATTGATGTCTGCACAGCCGTGTTTAAATAGAGCAACCCATTTTTTTACATTTGCATATGAAGGAGCACTGTCTTCTAATACGTTTACCATATCATCAAAAATTTCTTTCCCACTTAATCCTTTTTTAAACAAATATTTAGTCACCGCACGATTTTTTAAATTATCCATTTTCTGAAAACAAGCCAAGCACGTGTAATTTAATCAACTGTTTAAACTAAACTATTGGACAGATCGATCTGGAATTTATGGTACGTTCATATGAAGGACTGGTGTTGCCAACACCAATAACTTTTTGTTTCTAGAAATGTCACGCACGTATGCGTTGGGCTGCGAACTTTTTGAAAGATCTAGTACAATGCTTACAGCATATACATATCCATACATTATATTTATTGATTTTATTAACTACTATTTCATATATGTCCACATACAAAACAATAAACACATACACACTTACACTTATAAATTAAATAAAATATGCAATAATATGTGAAGTTTGTTTAATATTTTTGTTGTTTAAATTGTTAAATTCGTATATACTTAACGTTGATATGTACCTACATACATAGGCAAATCAAAATACGTAAGGTTTATTGCGCTATTAACAAAAAATTTTCTATTATTATTATTACATTTTAGCAGCATTTTGATTAAAGGCAAGGTATAGTTACGTGTACTCCTCATATGTGTGTGTATATAAGCTCGCGTAATGCATTACGCTTCCCATATTGCATCTTTATTATAAAGAGAAAAAAAAGTAAAAGCGTATAACATGTTTTTATAATATAAAAAAAATGAAAAGCACACATACATACGTGCGAGTATCTTATATATTTATTTAAAGAAGTTAGTGTGTATGTATATGGTATTGAAACGACCTTGATGTGTTCAAATTCATATGATATACTGATAATAATAATTTTGATTATTATGATGATGATGATGATGATGGTGAAATTCCAGGATTTCATTTTAGCTCGCATTTTATTCGCAATAAAACATTAAAACTGTTCTTTCCTCTTGTATTCGCACTTCGCAGTCACTCGCAGTAGTAATACGTAATAATATTGATAATGTTACGATGTTACGACGTTACGACTTACGAACAAGATAAATTCTTGTATAATCAATGATGATGATTATGTTATGATGATATGTACGATGATGGGCGGTCGGCTCAAATTAAATACTTAGTACATGCGCACATATACATAACGTATTCTATATGATGCACATGAATGAACATACACATAACATGCATACATATATGTATGAACTTTGAAGAAAACTATACAAGTATATTATTTATGTACATTTTTATAATCATCTTCTTATTTCTCTCGTGTTAAATGATTTTTATTTTTTTTTTTTTTTAATTTATTACATTTTGAAAAGACATTGTATACATGAGTAGTAACCGTTATAAAAACAGTGTAAAATAACAAGCACCATTTCGAAGATAACCATGATGATGAAGATATGATGATGATGATGATAATAATAATGATGATATGGTCACAGAGTATCCGCAGCATTTAGTTTAAATAGTTTAGGCTAATTGTGGTGGTATAATTGTTGCATTTATAAAAAAAATTAATATGTAATGTACATGTTGTACGTTGTAGCTCAAGTATACATTATAATGTCTAGTATACGTTGGTCGCGAATAAAGTGATGGCGGGGGCAAAAACAAAAAGTAGTGGTTGATTATTTTATTTGCCTTTGCCCTCTGGCACTTATTCATTTATATGTATGTACATGTATATTTAAATTTTTGAACATCATACATACTGTACATATACATATATGATTGTGTGTTGTGTTGTGTGTACATCATTTTATGTGCCATTTTATTTGTCCGTCATTCATATACCGATCATCATCATCATAATAACATCAGATACAGTTACATATGTACATATACATTCTCATGTATACATAAATATATAGATTTCAATTTTTACTTGTAAATATATACTGACTTTATATATATAATGCATGTATGTAGTAGTATTTCTTCTTTTCATGAATTAAAAGAAAAAGCAAAGAAAAATATGTATAAGAAAAATGAGAAAAAAGAAAAACAGCAACAACAACAACTAAATTTATCTTTATATAGAAAAGATATGAAACGAAACGAAAAAGAAGAAGGTGTCGATTGTGTAAGATCTTCACAGATAAATCTCATCACATCTTGGTTGGCTTGCAAAAAAGACAACAAAAACAAAAAAATAAAAACACGAAACGAAACGAAAAAAATACACACACATAGAGAAAAAATATCAACGAAAATTAATGAAAAAAAAAAAAAACAAAATAATAAAAATGACGTTATTTTTTAATTTTTCCTTTTAGTTTGTTTTCTTATTTTTTTTTTTATTTTTCTGTTTTGTTTTGTTGAAATGTTGGGTTTGGGTCCGATATATAAAAGCCGGGTGTCATCTTCAAAAAGCATCAGTAAACTTCTAGTAGACAAACAACGAAGAAGCTTAAACTCTGCTAAAATACTATATATATATACTACTCCATACTAAATTTGTAATTGATTATAATATAAATTACATTTAAAACAAACAAACAATAAATAAATTTATAAAAAACAAAAAGCCACATAGCACGGACATAACTCTGTAAATTAAAAATAATTTTTTAAAAGTAAAAAAATATTTTATTTAAACAACAAAAAAATATATACATACATATATTCAAAATGAAATTGTGCCTTATTTTGTGTGCCTTAATTGGAATTGCTGTTTGTGCACCACAACAGGACGTTAGCATTGTTAATTATGTTAATGAAAATGATGGAACTGGAAATTATCATTTCGCGTAAGGATTACGATATTTTATATTTTTATAGATAAACCAAAAAAAAAAAAAAATTATATATTTTTTTAAGTTTTAAATTATTGCATACATATACATACATACATTTATTTAGAAAAATAAAAAAGTTATATAAATAAAAAGGATAAAATACATAATTGGTATATAAAGAAGTGCTTATAAAATTATTATGTATGTGAAATTGAAAGGATAAGCATTCATTTTTGTTTAGTATAGTTTTTATTATTTTTGGTAAAAAAAAAAAATTAGTGAAATTATGTGTTGTTAAAAAGGACTACGTAATATAGATTATGCATGTACGAAAGTATATATCAAAATTTCAATTTGCGAACATTATTATTTAATCTGTTTGTTGAGATGAAAGTGATGTTATAGATAATTTCGAAAATACTATTAGGAAAAAATTCAGATAGACAAAATCAAAAGGATAATATAGACATCCTTTACACATCCCATCATAGGTGTTACTGAAAAATATTAGAAAAATATTTAATTGAAATCAATGATAGGAAGAAAACTAATATGCAATAGAGAATAACTTCAAGAATAACATTTAAATCATGAAAGAATTTATTTTTATTTTGAGTCAGATTAAATTTATAAGAATATGTTATATTCCTGTTAAATGTTGATAAAACATATTTTTTGTTTATTTTAATAATTGATAATCATATTATGTGCAATTAAAACAAATTTCTAAATTTTGTTTTTAATGAATTTGAATTTTAACAATATATTAGAGATTTTTATATATGTACTCCTTTTTATATAAATAGTCTTTGTAATCAATTAAAACATCAATTATACAACACTATATGCATACATAATATGAGGGAATACAAATAAAAAAGTTACATCAAAATAATTTTGAAATATTTTTAAAAAAAAAATGACAAATCCTTTTTGATTAATTTTTTCAAATTTCTTTGTTCAAACACATTAGCTATATCTCACATATACATTAAAATACTATACATTTGTAATTACGAAATTTTTCATGTAAATAAAGAACAACGTAGTTTAAAAATTTGTCATTGAAATTGTGACCTGTAATGTTAATTTTTCATATTTTTTTCTTTTTCACTTTGCAATTACTTATGTACTTATATTAATTTTATGTATTCCTTATATACATATAATATTCAAAGTATTTATGTATAAATTTTTGTGATAATATTAAATTACACATCATTACAAAATACATATCTATATCTGGCATAATTTGAATTTCCGTTACAAAATTCTCTATACTCTTATAATAATCATAAAAGCGATCTAATAATGAGATTATAATAATTTCCCATCATATATATATAGATAGATAATCACAAACGTGACATTAAAGAAAGAAAATTATTAATATACATATAATTATAATAATAATAATGTAAAATATTATGCTCACATAAAGTAGAGATGAGAAAAGTCCATAACTTGTTTGGTATTGCAAATGTAAATAATACACTGTAATACAAAATTTACTTAAAACTGAAAAATGAAAAAGAAGAAGAAATAGAAAAAAAAATTAATTAGAAGATATATCTCATCGTATTATTTAACTACTGTTGCGCATATTTATATAAAATGTACTCGTATAATACAAGCTATAGCTTGTCCCAAAACAGTTGACAAGTTTTTTTTCATCATGTTTTTTGTTTCTATATAGCATTACCATTTAAATGAAACTTTATGCAAATTGAATGAAACTTTGTACAAACCAAATGAAATTTTATGCAAATTGAATGAAACTTTGTACAAACCAAATGAAACTTTTTGCAAATTGAATGAAAAGTGAGAAATAAATTTTGATGTAAAATTTAACATATAAACTAAACTACTACCTATATTAATATAATGTTATAAGTTAAATTTTGCATTAAATTTTATTTCTCATTTAGTTTCATTTCATTTGCACAATGTTTCATTTGGTTTGTACAAAGTTTCATTCCATTTGTATAAAGTTTCATTTAAAGTGGTAATGCTATATATGTGTTTGTTAAACTTTCGATCTTAAAGACTGGTAGGTACTTAGTTCCAGTGAAACTTTTCGCTTGCAATTGCATATTTCTATATTTTGTACACGCTAAAAATTGTGGAAAGAAACAAATGTAAAGTATGTAGAGTTTTGACATTTGTTGGAAAAAAATCGGCGGAGGCTATGAGGCTTTTAAATGAAGTAAAAATAAATAAACAAATATTTATTTTTCAAAATATTTGAACTGTCAATATTTCGTTTGCTTTTTATAATTGCGAAAAATGATTTCCATAATTTTCCACTATTAACTTCCACAGTGATAATTTCGCTTGAAAGTTAAAAGTAACCATCAGAAAACGAAAATTTCAAACTAAAATTTTTGCTAATACTTTTGCAACATTTTTTTAATATAGCTTTTATATAGAGAAAAATTTATCTTTTGATGTGAGTACCAGCCATAAGATAGTAAATTTTGTACATAAGAAAAATTTTATGTTTTGCCTACTGTCTACTAAAAATCTTTATTCGAGCATATTTACAGTGTACACAACTCTCCGAAAATGTATTGTTAGCTAACCTAAAGTTGTTTAGACTATTTCTACTCTTTAAAAAAATGTTTGTGTAACATGTTTAATTCATAAAAAATATGAAATTTTGATCATTAAATTTATCTATTATTTTTCATAGTTTTGTTAAAATTTAGCATTATTTGGCAACATTATTCTTAAATCAAAATTTCGATATTAGAATTACAATTTGGTAACAATTGATCACTAGCTGATTATATATTGTCCTAAAATTGAAATAATTTTAAATTTCGTGCATGTGTTTTCTTCGGTGCACTTGTATTTTCTTCTAATATAATACAAAATTGTCAACTGTTTTGGGACAGACTATAGAAGCTAGTGTCTATATTCATTTATTGACAGTAGAAGAAAAATAATATAGTCACCTTTAGTATAATAACTTTGCATATTACATAAACTCTTTCATACATAATATGTAATCAATTAATTTATTTTATTTTTTTTTATATTTGCAATCACATAAAAACGTTTAAGCTTCACCTATTTTTATTTAAATATGAACAAGTACATTTATTACATGCATCACATCATACACCAATAGACTGATGTACATAGATAGGCATGTCTTCTGTGTATGTACTTCATTATTATTATTTATATTTTTTCATATAATGTTTGTTTGAATGATAATGATAAATGCTGTAAATCAGGTTGGTTGGCTATATCAAATCACATCAAATTTTAATATTAATAGTAGTAAATTGGTGGTATTATAATGGTGGCATCACATAGTTTCCTTTTTTTTTTGCTTTTCTTCATAATAATATTTTGATGTTGTTGCTTTGTTTTTTACTTGCATTTTCACTATGCGTTGTGTGTTGTGTTGTGTGTTTACATCATTATAAATTATAAATCACTTGAATACCATCATATTATGATAATTATTATTCATAAACGTGACCATTTACAACAATGTGATGATGATGATGATGAACCACAGAGAACATCACATCGATATTTTTTTTTTTTACATAGAAGTATTAGTAAATACAAAACAAAGCATACACTATACACACACATTACAAAGTCAAAGCAAATTAGAAAAAAAAAAAAAATAAATAAGTAAATACGAAATGTAAGAGAATTATTATGTATTTTTATCGGATACTAATAATCATAGATAGAACGAACAACTACTCGTACATATTACAATGTACAGATAGTTGTAGTGAGTATAACTGTGACAGGATTGATGCATATTTATGGTGTATGCTTAATAGTGCATGTATATAGGAGACAGATTTTCGTTTCATAATTCAAGAAAAAAAAAAACATCAAAAAATTAACCACAACTATATTTTTCACAAAGTTATTTTTATTTTTGTTTGTTTATAATTTTGAACATTTTATTGTTGCTATTCTGTTTATTTTCTATTTAATATTTATTAAGGATTCAATTTATTTATTTATTTATTTTTTTGTTTCATTAAAGATGTATAATAAACTTACATAAAATATTGTATAATGGATAGAAGAGTTTCATAGATAAATTATCGAATATGCATGTACATTACCTGTCATATGCATCTATTTATGCCTTTAAAAAAAATCATTTATTTTTATCTTGTGTAAAAGTATGCATATATAATCGTATGTACATTATGCACATAAACATAATGTATGCACTTTGAACTTTAATAAAAAAATTTAATTCCATTATGACTTATGTATAAATCGTGTCTTGTATTATACAAACAAAGAATCTTCTTTCATAATAATTCGATTTATATGAGTGTTTTTGATAGTTTTGTGGATTTTTTTTTGTATTTTGGCACTTTTTTCATTTTTAATTTGAAATTACTTTCAAATAATATTCTACATCTTCTCAGAGAAAAATCAAAACATCCCTTAACCTTATTTTCGCAATGTATAAGAAGAGGTTAACAAAGATTCTCCGAAAATTAGTTTTTAAATTATTGAAATACTCTCAGTTTCCATTTATGTATTTCAATACATTTTTAAAATCTGTAAATCCATGTTCATCTTGCAAAACAGTGTTAAAAGACTATATTTTTATTGCCTGAAGTTGCTAATTTGCTGCATTTATAATTTCCATTTTGTTTCTATGACATAGTGGTTTCTAAACTTTTGGGAACACACAAAATGTCGCACGGCGCTAAATAAGGTGATGAAAGAATCTCGCTTCATCCTAGACTGGACTACTAAAGTGAAGTTAGTTCATTGTTAAGAGCAGAGGCACAGTGTAATGATAGGTGTCTTCTTAATTTGCTTTTATTTCGGACATTTAAAATATTTTCAAATAACTTTTGGTAAATTTTTGTTAGTGTGCCAGTCTGCTGTCGTAATTTTTCGAGTGACAGCAATTTTTATTATCTCATTCATATTGAAAAAAATCGCTAAGATTACTTTTCATAGTATCTTTTTGCATGATACAAGAGTCCTCAGATCAGAAGACTCTCCTTCAAGGCTCCATACTAATGATTTTTATGCATCTATGTTTCATTTCGTGTAATTAAATTATCAAAAGTATTTAAACCACCGTCAGAGAATTTCTTTTAAAAACTAGTCAGCAAATTATACGCTAGATTCCTTCTGTTTATTGCTCAAAAGCCTTAGTATCCATCTATGACACACTTTTCATGGTGCAACTAAGACTATCATTTGAGATCCTCTAAAAACTCGTAGCATTTATTTGTATAATCTCTCAGCTACAATTTCTTAGAGATACACTTGAATCCTTCTCGTTTTATGTTTTTTTTGAATTTCAATCCTCTCCTATATTCCGCATGATAATTATAGTAAGTACCTGTGATCTAAACTGTATTATGTTCATGTTTAATATTCCTTAACGTTGATTTATACGAAATTCCGAACTATAGATATTAATACAGAAGCGTGGGAATAATCTATGTTGAAAAATATATATTTCTAAAAGCAAATTTTTGTTTTTTTTTTTTTTAAATTTGTATGTTTGGCCATTATTCAAAAATATATGAAAAACAAATTTATTCTATTTGTATGCATGAACTTTAAAGAAATGTTAAATATACTATGATGTAAAAATTTATTTTTTTCTTTTGACTTTAATGCTATTGTTATTTCCCATATAACACTTGTATAGATATTATTACACTTTTAATGATGTGCATTTTATGTATAAATGTGAAAAAAAAAAAATGATTTTTTGTAACATAACAAAAAAGAAAAAAAAAACAAACGTAATATTATGTCATACGTTTATACCTACATATTTTTGATAAAAAAAAAAAAATACAAAGCTTCAACAAATAGAAAACAAGTTAAACATGAATTTATGAAAAAGAAAAATAACAAAAAAAAAAGAAAAATAACAAAAACTAAACACATAAAAAAGTTCATTTTGGAACATTTATAAAATAAATAGCATTAAAATGGTACACATGTACCCATATATCAAGTTTAAAAATATCACTGTATCACATTATTATTTGAAAAAAAAAGAAATAAAGAAAAAAATGGAAAATTATGATTAACGATTTTACCATTTCGCATTGTATAAGGATAGAAGATTCATTTCTTATGTTATCATCAGGTTAGATGGTATCATCTCATCAACAACGAATTAAGAAAAGAGGTATCTGGTGTCTATATGGGATGCTCTCTATGCATGCTAACTGATGATTTATCTGATGTTGCACATGTCTATGATGTTATTCTTTTAACATTTTTTATTTTATTTTGTATTTTTTTTTTTTCATCGTCAAATTTGCAAATACATAATATTACGTTATTGTATGCACTGCAGTTAGTACATATATGCAGTATGTACATGTAGATTGCATGTAAAAGATATAAATAGTATAAGTGAATTGAATATTTATATGTAACATGAAGATGCGGTTAGTTTAGTTTTAATTTCTCCAAAATAATATTTTGAACATTTTCTTATAAAATATTTTTTTTTTTTTGTATGTGAATGTTAAAGTTTAAAAGTTATACATACATATCGAACATCTTATAAAATGTTAGATTTTATCTATGTTACAAGCAAAATCGTTTCAGACACAAATTAAATACATAATTATTTAATTTCTTTTGTTTGGTAATAATTGTAATTTTAACATTTTTTTTCTTTTCTTATTCTTAATATTCGGTTACTTTTTTAAATGAAGTCTGTAAGACTATAAGACTGCAGAAGTGAAAACCTTAAAAAACAAACACGGGAGGAAAAGAAAAAAATATTAAAAAAAAAATGTAAAAAAATGTAAAGATTTGGGGCTATACTCAAATTACATAAATCTTTATTATAGTTGTGCAAATTATTTTCATATTAAACATTTAACTGATGCGCTGAAAGTTGATGTAGTACGAGTGTATATAAAAAATGATTAAATAATCGCGGTTTAATTATAAAATAACAACACTCTAGTAGGTACCTGACTGCAAACATTATCTATACAATTTCCCTTCAAATTTCCTCAGAAATTTCATTTTCATTTTTCTATACTACCATACTACTTACATATATACAAATTTCGTATGTTTTGTAATAAAATAGAAATATCATATTATAGATGACACGGCAGATACATAATTTTTTCTAATTTTTCTTACTTGTTGACCGCGCACAATGCCTTTAAAAAAAAAAATAAACATAACAATCCCTAATCAACATATCTCATCATCTTATCGTTGTTATCATCATGTCATCGGAATTTTTTTTGTTTTTTTTTTTTTGTTTGTTTGTTAATAAACATTTTGTATTTTGATTTCCTTTTTTTTTTGTTTTGCTTTTATTATTTATTTTTTTTTTTTCTAATTGTTATTTTTTATGTTTGCTCATTGCACCTACATAATAGAGTCTATCTGTATCTATATAATACTAAATAGAGATATGTATGTACATAGTCAAGATAAGTACTTATGTTCACGATAAATGTTGATAATAAAAAGTTTCAAAAAAAAAAATGTTCGTTTGCTTGTATACGTAATATTGATTTCCTTCAATTTGTTGGTTTTTTTTTTATTTGAAATGTTATTTCTTCAATTAAAAAATTTATGAACGCCATAAAGTCTAAAATGTTTCATGCAGGGCGGGCACCTCTACCTATTACAATTACATGATCGCAAACATAATACATTATAAGGTACTTTGTACTTCCATAATATTCGTGTAAATATTATGTATATATAAATGCTTTGAACATATGATGTATAATGTATCTATACAAATAAATATTTATAGTACGAAAGGGATGGACACATAGCTATATTATGTATCATGTAAAAATGATTAAAAATAAATACGTAATAAAAAATAAAAAGATAAATTTGCAACATTTTTATTGTAATTTATCATTAAAGGGTATTGCAATTAATTTTATTATACTCCTGTATATAAATGATGTATGCATGCAGACTAATAATATGATCTTTCATATACAGATACACACACTTATACATCTTACATGTTATATTCATGTGTGGTGTGTATATGCGATATATGATCATTATACGAAATCCGGTATCTGTTTTCATTTTTAATTTTATAATGCTAACAACTTTTTTTTTTTTAACTACTTACTTAAAATTACATATCGGTTTGATTCGAGATAAAAAGGAAAAGCAGAATAAAAAGAATAATGAGACATGAAGATGAAGAAAATTATGCAATTACGATAACAAAAATTTTTCATGAGTATACATATGTATGTACATAAAAACGAACGATCATTGCATATAACTACTTATATAGGTACTCGTATTTTTTTTTTTTCTCTTTTAGCATTTCTGTTTATTAAGTATGTAGGTATAAAAAATAAGGTCCGGCCTAATGAATTATTGCAATTATTTTTATTGTGCAAATGAAAATGAAAATATATACATACTTTCCGTAAACATATATGTATATGTATGTATTATATGAAATAAAATGAAAATGAAAAACGAATTCATTGAGGAGATATCATTTTGTTGTTATCTATATACCAAAATGATTACATCAACTGTATTTTTATTTGATTAATAACCTACTCTGCGCACTGACATTTTTTGGAATGTTGTGTAATCAATGTTGCGGTCATGTCTACATATACATATATACATGTGCTCATGTACTATACATCCATATACATATGTAGGAGTAACTGTATGTATTGTCTGTATATACATGGATTGGAAAATTTTTTTTTTCAAAAATCTACACTTGTATTCATATATATTTCTTTGATAACATGAATGTTTTCATTTTACTATTTGGAGAATTTTGATTTATTATTTTTTTTTTAAAATATTTTTTTCAAACATTTCTCTTGCTATATAGAGAGCTCCTATTAATATACATACGTCCATTTTCAAATTGTCGAAATTTGTGCATGCATATAAAACCAAAATGGATAATAATGAAAAAGTAATGATAACTTTTAATTTTATTGTAGATAATCATTTCAAGTTATTTAAAATTAAAAATAAAATTCTTTTCAATTTATATTTTTTTCGTTCCTCCGACAAGAAAATACAAACAATAAAAATACATATGTAACGGAAGACAATATATTTTTATGTTTTTTTCGTTGATCACAGAACAGAAACACATGGCAAATATTATTCTTCTTTTGGCATTACAACCTGGAATTGGTTTTAACCTTCTACCCAATATTGCCACACTAGTTCCGATTCTGTGCCAATTGTTTCCAATTCCCTATATTTATAGTCTAATGGTGTCTTGTTGGATGTTGACAGACCATACCTCGTCTTCGGCCTTGCTAAATGTTTTACGCATTGCGAATGTTAATTAAGGATACGTAACGATTCTCTATAGATATTTTGTATGACTTACATGATCTACCATCGGAGTCTTAATGACTTAATGTTTTTTTTTCAAAAAATGTTCCTTGCCATAATCAAATTATTTTATTAATCGTTTTTTCTTTGAACGTATCCGTTTATTGGCAATTGTCTAATCTTTTAAGATATTAACTTTTTGTAATAATTTTCTTCCAAATTATATGAATTTTATTCTAATTTGATGCAGTCATAAAGTCCAAGGACAAGGTTCTGGAAGCAAGAGTCATCATTAATGGCAAGTATTAGTGAAGAATATCTCTTTCTAGACGCCAAATGCAAGTACATATTTGCCAAAGATTTATCGCGCATATAAGGGCATGAAGAAAACCTTCTACTTTCTACAATAAAATTGACAAAGCAATGCTTTAACATTTTTGTCTGCCATTCTCCCACATAATTCGGCACAATGTCAAATGTTTGTTGTAAAATTTGATGAAGTTTCTAAGGGCACCAGATACTGATTTAAATTTTATATGAACGTAATATAAATACTATTTAATATAAAACTCGTTACTTTGTATACTTTGTAAACTATTGTAGAGTTTCGAAATGTACTATAAGTATTTATGTTCGCAATACAATGAATAATTATGCGGTGTCCTTGATTATACATACTTACTTCCTCTTTTTGTCCTGGATAAATACATATTTCAATAAATTTCGTTTTTTAATAAATTTAAATGGCAAAAAATAATAATAAATTATGTAAAATGTCAAGAGAAGTAAAAAATTAATCATTTTTTTTTTATTAAATTATGATCATGGAATCTTTCGTCAATGTAAATGCATTATAATATTGCCATAAGCTTTTAAATGTGCTGGTTATCATGTTGCTCATCAAGTTCATCGAAAATAATCGAAAATTTAATAAAATTAATATTATTAACTATTTTACAATATTTATCATATTTTTCGATTTTCGACATCTTCTATACATTATTTCTCTCTGTCAATTCAAGGTTATTATATCATATTATATACGTAAATATTTTTAAACTTTCAAGATCATTTTTAATAGCATTTAATATAAATTCTTTTTAAAGAAAAGAAAAAAAAAACATTATTAATGATTTCAAGCTGTGAAAAATACACTTTTATCTTTTATATTATCATTACCATCGTTTCATGATATCATAATTACTATACGCTTGTAATATCACACAAAATATATGTTCAACGCTCGTACATAAAATACTCGTAAATTTAACTCTTCAATATTACTATTTTGATAGATGGTCAGAATAAAGCGAATGCGACTTTAAGCAAGAATCTCCATTACCAAAAAATGATGAAAAAAAATATTTGCAACAAAAAAAAAAAAAACTTTAATATACGAATACGAGTGTATGTTTATATCAAAATGAAGTTAAAAACTTTAATGAATTGATTAAAAATGATGGTTGGTGCTTGGTGAAGTGAGAACAGTTCCATATTCCATATATACAACATATTTTCGATTTTCGGATTGCTGTTCTCTGCATCTGCATGCTCTGTGTGTGGTGTGCAGTTGTCTTTTAAACTTGAATATTTGTAATTGTTGTTAATATCACAATATCACACATTCTATAATATGGAATGCTAAGAATGAAATTGTGTATTTAGGAGAAAATGTTTTCGATATAATTATTTGTAATAATCTGATGTTCAAAATAATAATAATGCGTTCAGTTCATTGCAGCGATGCAAGTCAGCGATGCAAGTCAGCGATGCAAGTCACCGATGAAAATGCAGCGATGTTTAGATAATCGTTATATATAGTACCAAAAATCATATATACTAGGAAGATATCTTACGCCATACAAAATTGTTTGTATGAAGTATGAATTGTACTAGGGTACTAATATCAGTACCCAAGCTTCAAAATGAAGTTGAGCGGCGTCGTTCAACTTGAAGTTTTCATATTCAAACTTTATGTTATAGCATGCTATGCTGTGGATATGTTGTATACGTTATATTATGTATGAATCATAACTTATTCAATCAAACGGATCGAACAAAAATGTATGTAGAAGAAAGAAGAAGAATGTGGTATAAGGAATATGTACATACCTACGAAGTACTGTATAGTGAATAATAGTGAATAAAACATATCCACAGCATAGCATGCTTTAACCAAAAATCATGTGGTATAGGGTTTTTGGTAATATCAATGCATATATTTGAATTATTGACTTTATAAAAGTTGCACGTCCGTACGTCTTATCAGTCTTATTCAAACATTCATGCAACCTATAGCAGAGCGTTCAAACGCGAAAACTTCAAGTTGAGCGCCATGCAATTCCAACTTCATTTTAAAGCTTGGGTACTGATATTGAAATTTATTTTTTCATATTTTTTCCATATAAATAATTTTGTATGGCGTAAGATATCTTCCTAGTATATATGATTTTTGATAGTACTTACAATTTACTGAACTGTTTACAGCGTAATCTGCTGTAAACAGTTGATAGTAAGTAAGTAAGTTGATTTTAATATGCAATGAAATTTTTTTTACTTTTTGCTGCCTAAATTCCTGAGAATCTTAGAATTATTAGCATTTTAAAACCATCAAAATGAAAAGTAGTTTCATCACTCTCATATAATAAAATATTATACCTTACTAATAAATATGTATATTAACTTTTCAACCATTAAATTCATCTTTCAAACATGTCAAAATTTGTTTACGATGAATTTTAAAGCGAACTTTCTTCAGCTGCAAAATATTTTCATCGCTGCAAAGTAGCGACTATGCAGCGAAGTCGTTCAGTAAGAGAAATTATCGCAGCGATGGAAAATTTTAATGGAAAACGCACCCAATGTTTCAGTTGAGTATGGTCAGTGTTTCGTTATCATAATTAGTTGTATAGAGTGTATATAGTTATCAATATGTACATAACTTTTACATTGAAATATTGATTCACAAAATAGAAAGATATTTTTTGTTTTGTTATTAATATAAAAAATTATTATTATGTATTTTTTTAATTAAATTTCTTCTTGTTGTTGTTTCTTGTTGTTTCTTTACAGCTACGAATTAAGTGATGGTACAACTCGTGATGAAACTGGAGAATTAAAAACTGTACCTGGTGCTGAAGAACCAGTTGTTGTAATGACTGGATCATATTCATATGTTGATCCAGATGGTAAAACTCATAGAGTACGATACACAGCCGATGAAAATGGTTTCCATCCAATTGTAGAAAGTTAGAAATCCAGTCAAAATATATAGTTGATTCTGATCTCCTATACACACTATCTATCTACTTATATCTATATACATACACCTACACAACATTTTTTTATATTTCTTTTCTTTTTTCTTTCTTCAAACATTTTTTTTTTTTTTTTTTGTATTATAAAAATTTTTTCTTTATAAAATTTCACATATAAAAATGTATATCCTTTTTGTATATAAAAAAAAATATATTATATAATTTTGAATTTAAAAAAAGAAAAAAATAAATAAATAACATATATTCAATTTTCTTCTTCAACAAACAAAACGAATAAACAAACAAAATGAACAAAAATAAACAGAGAACACATTAAATAAAAATAAAAGAAAACTATTGTAAAAAAAAAATTTATATTTTGTTTTATATATGTATGTTAATTAAAATAAGATTTTCTTTATTTTATTGAAATCTCTATTTAGTGTATATACTTGAACTTGTGTTTAGTTTCAATCGAGCCATGCTTTTTGTAAACAATAAAAATCATAAAAAAATGTTTTTTTTTTTCTTGCAGTATTAAAAACATTGTGAAAACGAAAATTGTTTTAGTTATTTTTCATTGAATTTTATATTTGCTTTGCAGTAATTTTAAGTGAGTGATATTTTTATTTCAAAGTCATTTTGATAATTTGATTTTTAGCGAGAAATCAAATATTGTATGTACATAATTTCAATATTTCATTCAATTTTCACATATCATTCGCGCACATACTTATGTACATACAGTACTGTCATAATTATTTTTACATAAAATGATTTTTCTAATAAAAAATTTCAAAATTTCATGTCCTTCTTATTTGCTCAAAAATCAGTTTCATTTTTATCTATGTTTTATTATGTTTTCTTTCAGTAAAAATATATATACTATATATTTATATACGAGGGTGGATTGATAAATCTTTAGAATGAAACACTATACACATCATATTGTTAAGTAAAATCGACTTTATTTTTCAACGTGACATCCTTTTAGTAAGGTTAATAACATATAACATTTTTCTAACTTTCATCCAATTTCAGTTTCAGTGTCCGTAATCTCACATAACTTCATACGATGATCATTCATAATGATTTTATAGATTTTGTCCACAATTTCGAGTGTTTTTACTTCTTTTGGTTGTCCTGAACGTTCAGCATCACTTGTTTTTGTTCGGTTACGCGCTTCATTTATTCAATTAATTATAAATAGTTGCATTTGAAGGTGAATAAATTAAGTTCACCTAATAATGTTTTTATATCTCATTGACAATTTCTTTAGCAAAAGTACTCCTCTTACTAAGAAACTATATTCAATCAAATGTCATGAATATTTGACAGCTTTTTGAAAGAACATGCTTCACAACAAACAACAAATAAGAAAAGTTGTTATCATAGATGACTTTTTTTCAAAGACTTATCAGTCTATCCTCGTGTATGTGAAGTTTTTTTTAGCCTAAATGATGAGGAAATTAGAAATTAGTTATTATCACTTTTTGCGACCACTGTATTTTCATAAGGAAAAAATATTTCTACATAAGGGGATTTGACAGTAAAATTAGAATATTTGGAAATTATTAGTTTTTACGTCCACATATTTTCGGATTTATGAATTAATTTTGAAATTAAACGATTAAAATTAGAAAATAATGTTTGGAAGTTCGAAAAGAAATTGTTGGTTGAAAAATTTTAGTATAGGATTTCAGTAACAGAAGCTTACAAAATTTCTTTCTTTCTTTTTTGTTTTTTTTTGGAATGGTGTAAAATAAATTAAAAATTTTCCGAAAATTATGGAATTGTAAAGAAAATCTTTATTTTACGATTATATTAAAGACATTATCAATCATTATTGAAGACAGAATAAGCTCAAGAATAGTCCAAATGTGCTGCAAAGATTTTATTATGTTCAAACCTTTTGTATAGCATTCATAACATTCGAAAGGTGTAGTATGAATATTCCCCTATACAAATTATGATGAGCTCCCTTCAGGAGTGTATTAATCAGTCTCATGAACTCTCCAAGAGCAAATGCTTTATTGATGAATGAACATTTTTTCCTATAGCATCTTAGGAAATTTTGGAAGATAATTTCTAAATATTTAAAAGAATTTATGAAAAGAATTAAGTTTGAATGAAAATAATTAAAATACATTTCCTACTTGAGATTTTTGTGAAAAAAAAAAAGAAAATACGTGAAAATAATTGTGACCAATACTGTACATAATTTAAACCATAAATTTAATTCTTAAATAAAAAGTATAAAGAATCCTTGTAAATAATTTTCCTTCTTTTTTTTGTTTGTTTTCAATGATTTTTTTGAATTTTCATATTTCCTAAATTTCATATTTTTGAATTTTATAATCTTCATTTTTATTTCATGATATTTCTCTCTCAACTGTTTCATTTTTCATACGTTGTTACTTTTCATTTGATTACGTTCATAAAAATGTAATTTTTTCTGTCGTCCTTTATATACTCGTATACATATTCAAATACGAAATACCATTAAACATTCAAAGCAACACAAAATAAAAAAAAAATATAATTTGTTTGGACATTTATTCCATCAAATATTCTGTATTGTTGTATAGTGGAAAGAAGGCGTTATTGGTGTTATTATATATGTATGTATATGTGTTGTGTTATATACGAATTCATTTTTTCCATTACATTCTATAGGTATGAGTATGTATATGAGTATACGACAGATAAAGGGTGATTTGCATAAAAATGGATCTATATTTTGATGACTTGCAATTTTTATATTATCTAAAGTAAATTTTTTTTTCTTTCTTTCTTTTTTACTGTATCTAATTTTGAATAAAAAAAAAAAAAATAAAAAATAAAATTTGTGGTGCAACCGTATATGCGTGATATGTGGTTGATTACGTGTAAATTGTGTTGTACTTTTTTTATATTCATGCCCATGATATTGTACCGCTTATTTCATTTTTCCGTTTCATATTTTCTTTCATTTTATTTTTTTTTTCGCTATACATTATTTGGTTATAAAGGTTGTTTTAGGTGATTTGTGTTAAGATTCGGAATCATAAATCTGACTTTAACAAATACACTTAATGTACATACGGATATGTATACATACGTCTTGAATGATTCCTTTCTGTCATGTTAAAAATGAAGAAAAAAAAAAAATAAAATAAAAAAATTTATTTCCCTTTTTTATTTTCAAGAAAATAGGGTGTGCAAATTAAAAGCGTCACAATATTATAGAGGGAGTGATAGCAGATTTTTGTGCATATAGGGTGGTGGTTTTCTTTATAATACAGATAGTTTTTGTTTATGTTTTGGATTTCGAAATATAAGAAGGATATTTATAATCTTCTAGGCTTCTAGTATAAATAGACTATACACACTGGAAAAAAAAATAAACTTCCATATCTATTTAAAAAAAAAAAAACACTCACATACACATACACATAAAAATGAATGTACTATGATGTACTGCAAATTTCACGGATACACATGTTCCTATAATGTTATAAGGATTATTTTTTATGTGAAAAATCTATATATAAGTATATATAAGAACTTCGAATCAAGGATATATTATTTGAGAAATATTTTATTTAAAATTTAAGTTTTTTATAAATTCATTTTCTTAGAAAAATATTTATATTTCATATTAAATTTATTTATCAAGCAAAAAAAAAAAAATACGAATATTCACTACATACGAGAACTTTTACGTACACTTTTTTTTTTTTAAAAATATAAACTTAATTTTTGAATAAGGAGTAACACAAATATATTCATAAATATGTATTTTTGATTTTGTATAAACGTATTTGTGTTAAAACGATGTGAAATTTCATAGAAAACGACAGATGTCTTATGTCCATATATTTACCGCACTGTATCCATATGCATTATGCAAACAATATCTACGTATGTATATTTATATCTATGTTCTATTTTGTTAAAAAGGATACATTTAATATTTTCATTTTATTAGTGTCTATATCTATCTATCTGGCCATTGTGTTTGTCGTGTGTGTGTACATTTGAGATCATTTCACATATATTAATATTAACTAGCGTGTATATGTTATATTCATTTCTCTACGTGTATATGTGTGTGTAGATACATATGTTTATATACAGTATGAGGATGAAAGAAAAATAGAGTTTTTCAAGAAAAAAATTTAAGGTAAAATAAGTATAAAGTATCTATAAAGAAAAAATGATAAGAAAAAAATATCTACGGATATAAGTAAATGAAAGAAAATGTATGAGGATACATTTAATGTAGAATTGAAAATTTTTTTTTACATATTCATGCACTTGAACATATTAACATACATATAAGAGAGAAGAGTACTATATACAAGTATATATGTATATGTAGGTGTAGTTATACTCATTCTATGTACGTGTGTGTATATGTGTAGAGTATGTACTTTGATTTAGTGGATATCACCGCCGCTACGACATAAAAATGTAATGACGATGATGATTCTAATATTGTGTACGAATGTGTACACCACCGCACCGAACACCTACAAATGTACTTATGTACGTATCTATGTTTAAAAGCATGAGTATAAAATGAAATAAGAAAAAATATGTAGGTATATAAAAAATACATATTAAATAAGAAACGCAACAATACATGAAAATACATATCTTTCTATACTATTCAAATATCAGAAAATTTTGTTTATTTTTCAAATTTAGTTTGAACATTTATCAAATGTCATTCGCAAAAAATAATTTTACGTTCTTTTACATACACTATATACATATATATGTAGATACATGCGAACAAGAGCATATAAACTACATGGTAAATACGAGCATACATCATCTCTACTATGTACATCGTTAAATACTGAGTAGAGTATTATAGAGTACATATGTATGAAAGCATTACCGACGATCATATTATTTATTTTATTTTTTTCATTTCTCTGAAAGAAAGGACAACAAATTATGTTTTAAATTGAATAAGATTTGTATATATATTCGTATATGTACAATAAATATACATATAGTATACACTGACGTACGAAAAAAAAGATACACGCATAATCATCAACATCGATACTATATACTATATACTATACAGCTCTTTCCGAGCCACGATGTCCTATATATAATACGCTTCCAAATGTCCAGGTTCAATACCAATTCTTTTAGTTTTGGTTCTCTCCTTCGTCTTCTTCTCGACTTCCTAAGCCCCTTGTGAGTCATGGTCTCCAACACGATGCTCCTCCATTTCTGTCTATCTCTCGCCTTTTCTATTCATTCTTTTACCCCTATTTTCTAAGGTCTTCTTGCACTTGGTCTATTCATCTCTAATTTGGTCTGCCTTATGGACGCGTCCCTATTGGTGTTGTCTTATATATCTGCTTTCGTTATTCGTTCTCTCCACATATTCTAACCACTATATTTTTTGTGCTTTTACAAATTTGATCACAGTCTGTCCTGCTGGGAGCTAACCTTAACACGTGGCAAAACCATCGTAATCTCTGTGACCTGATGAATTTTACTATATTTTCGATATTTATTTACTCCTCCAGTTCGTGGTTTATTCTTATTTCTTATGTATTATCGGTCAATTAGACAGACTCGAATATTTGCATTTCCATTATCAGCAGATTTGTTTGATTGAAAAAAAAAAGAAGAAAATACAGGAAATACAGACAATTATCTAGAACATCCTCATCTGAAAATTGACGGAACTCCAATTAAAACAAAAATGATAGATCTTCTAGCTTATAAAACCATAAAAAGCCATTATTTGATCAAAAAGATGTGAATTCATTATTGTAAAAAAGAAATATAACATCTTACTGGATTCGTCTCATTCAATCATAGTTGAGACTTGAGAGTTGTGAGAGATCTATAAATACGGCCAATTTATTTTTTTTTCAATTAAATAAAATGTTAAAGTGCAATAATTTTTTTGCATGTTAGTGTATGTGAACTGTAATAAAAAGGATAAATTTCATTGGAAAAATTTCAATCGTATATTTACATTTAAGGTTTTCCGCGAAACATAATGGCTATTTGTCATAAATAATACTTTTTATAAACATGCGTTTGTGTGATGGTATAGAGTTTCCAAAAAATGTATAAATACAAATAAATGCACACATACACACACACACATACACAAATATAAATATATTCTTAGAAATCAGTTAAAAATTATACTTAAAATATGAAGGAAAAAAAATGAAAATTTAGAATGTACTCGTAGACTTGAAGGAATTAAAAGCTATCAAAAAATAGAAAGAAAAGTTAGAAGGACCGTACTAAGTGGATGAATTATGTATGAAAGAACTTCATAAAAATCTGACGGAAATTGATACTCGTTTCGAAGAGAAAAAAAAAATGAATAGTGAAATTTTTAATTTGACAAACGGAATTCATCACTTGAAATATTTTTGTGACATTTGTTTTTTTTTACTCCACACAAATGTCTACATACTAGAATGTTATCTATGTACAATTTAAAGTCCATACATCCTTTATTTTTATTGTTGTAATACAATAATCGACGACAAAAATGAAAATACATTCAAATTGACGCTAATTTTGTTTCATTAAAACCGAATGAATAAACCCTTTCTTGGTACATCATCTAAACGAACATGAATATGCAGCGACTAAGGCGCTGACGCGCTATATAAACTCTATCCATAATTAATAACTAACTGAACTGAAACTATAGACAGAGTATTTCCTGCGTATACTTGCGTATGTATGAGTAATTTGGTAGTATGTTTAGTTATTATTATAATCCGTTCATTGTTATCTTAATAAGTCGAATGAATGCATAACGTGAAAAATTAATAATTTTAACATTATTCGGCTTTAATAAGTTTCTTTACATTTTTTCTTTTGCATATGGACAACAGATGTGCGTTTATTATTACACAGATGCACTTTTTTGGTAGTGCAGTTAGTATAGTAGTATTGGTAGTACATATGCAGTTCACGGTAGTTTGTTATTATTGTTGCTATATGCAAAAGAAGTTAAAGGGTTTTTTTTCTCTTTATAATGATTGATGATATACACGAACCAATTGATCTGGAATAATCAATATTCAAAAAATATTACGTAACATGTCAGTGACCTTTACAGACATATAGTGCTAATGATATCCAAAAAAATGAAAAAAAAAATGAAAAAAAAATAAAAAAGGATAATTTGTTATTTAAATTTACTCGTTAAGAGGGTTCTAAATAATAAGGTAGCATTAGGTGAGAATAGGTTTTATGATAATAATCGAAAGAAAAAGGATAAGGAAGATTTAACGAGTATATTATACTCTTATACTCTTATTTTTTTGTAGAGATCAATGAATTATCTGTGTACTAGTTTATAATGTAAATAGAAAAGGAACTGTTATAGAAGTTAATTAATAATTGGCCTATAATAATTCTATGGTTAGATATCACCATATCACTCATTTCATTTTGTATTCAATTCAAAAATATATTTTATGGGTTCATTGCTAAACGAAAACAGGATCTCTTAACTATATATGAATTATATGTACTAGGTCATTCAAAAAGTTCGCAGCCTAACGCATACGTGACATTTCTAGGAACAAAAATTTATTGGTGTTGGCAACACCAGTCCTTCATATGAACGTACCATAAATTACAGATCGATCTGTCCAATAGTTTAGTTTAAACAGTTGATTAAATTACACGTGCTTGGCTTGTTTTCAGAAAATGGATAATTTAAAAAATCGTGCGGTGACTGAATATTTGTTTAAAAAAGGATTAAGTGGGAAAGAAATTTTTGATGATTTGGTAAACGTATTAGGAGACAGTGCTCCTTCATATGCAACTGTAAAAAAATTGGGTTGCTCTATTTAAACACGACCCAAAAGCAGCAACCACACCAGAAATTATCGACAAGTTTCATGATTTGGTTTTGGAAGACCGCCGAATAACTGTAGCTGATTTAGCTGGGGCCACAGGCATCTCAACTGGATCAGTGCATAGTATCTTAACTAGTGAATTAGGTATGAGAAAGTTATTGACAAGATGGGTGCCGCATTCGTTGAATTCTGACCAAAAACTCATTCGAGTGAAACTTTCTCAACAACTTTTGGGTCATTTTCAAAAGGATAGAATTGATTTTGTGCGTCGATTTGTAACCATGAACGAGACCTGGATTTATTACTATGATCCTGAATTGCGACAACAAACAGCGGAGTGGACCGAGCCCGGCTGTTCGGCCCAAAGCAACCAAAGCTCTCAAAATCTTCAAAGAAGGTTATGGCATCAGTTTTTTGGCATGCAAAGGGGATTTTACTAATTGATTACCTTCAGACGAGTAAAACGATAACAGGAGAATATTATCAAATCTTTTAGGCCAATTAGACACAAAAATTCGGGACAAGAGACCAGGATTACAAAGGAAAAAAATCATTTACCACCAAGACAATGCACCAGCACACAAATATGTCCTTGCAATGGCCAAATTGAAGGAACTACACTACGAATTGTTGGAGCATTCACCATATTCACCAGATCTGGCTCCGTCTGACTTTCATTTATTTCGAAATCTAAAAATATTCTTACGTGGTAAGCATTTTTCATCAAATAAAGAAGTCATAACGGCTGGCGAAGAGTACTTTGGAGGTCTCGAGGAAAATCACTTCAGGCAAGTGATAAATGAATTGGAAAATCGCTGGAAAAAATGCATTGAGCTTAGGGTGGAATATATTGAAGATTAATTGTATTTTGGTTCATAAATTCATACTGCTTCATTATAAGGCTGCGAACTTTTTGAATGACCTAGTATGAGTATATATGTTTGTTAAAAAAATAATTTTCATTACCCACAATAAAATATTACGAGTATTATTTAAAGTACCTATGAAGAAGATAATAAAATCCTTTTTTCAATAGAATATTCCTTCATTTAAACAAGAGATATATTCTTACTATACATATGTATAATGTAATATTGTGTGTTGTTATACAAATAATATGACCGCACATCATAAAATCCATTTACACTTAACGATAAGAAACTACATACATACATAATATACTGAATTTGAATGTTTACAGAATTTTACGTGATCCTTAAACAATACTATAATTCTATGATGGCTATTTTGGTACCATTTGAAATATGCATACTGGGGACTCTGTAATGTAATGGTATGCAGGGTACAGTTTAGAAAAAAAAGATTTAAAATACAAACATTTTATATACCATATCATTAAATTTTATTTATGCGCTCCTTTAAGAGAAGAAGCTTATCATTTCATTTTTTATTTTTGTTTTTTTGAAAATTTAAATCTTTACTCCATGAAATTGTTTTTTTTTTTGGTCAAATATAAAACTATAATAGCCTATCCCTAAATGGAATTTTTACTTCTTTTATTACTTTTTTTATTAAATAGAAAGAAAAAGGACAATACTTTATTTTTTGTTAGTATGTATACGAGTATAGGCAAAATAACATATTAGATAGTAGCTATTTATTATTGAAAGGATAAAAATTCGAATTTAAAATCTGTTTATAAACAATCTGAAAAATCACCTTTAAAAATTTATGTATATGATGCTATATCCTTTCATTTACTTAATATGGACAATATGGAAAGGACATATGTATCTATACTGGTATTCATAAAATTTCGTATATATCATGTGCATATTAGCTGTTGCCCTGCTGCTAAACGTATACGTACGTGACGTATACATATACTCGTATATAAAGTATACGTAAATTTAAAATATTTGTTTTTTTTTTCGTATTCAGAGTATCCGTTTTTGTTAAGTGGGGTATAAAATAAATAGCCTGATATAGTCTTAAAGACTTGTCCTGTAGTGTGTATAAAATGCAAATAAATTGTTAGAAAGAAAACCCTTATTTGCATATTTGAAACCATTGTTGTTGTCATCATTTGTTTGTTTTTCTTTGGTTTTGATTTAGTTTTTTATTCTTGAAATATTTTCTATACAGTGGAAAACCACCTACTGATATGTATGTATGTACTATGTATGTAAAAGAAGTAAAAGATATTCGCTGGACATATAAAAATAACGACATAAGGAATTCATGAATTCGAAAAATCTGTTGTACATTGTAGATATTATGTAAATGAATAGAATATGGAGAAGAAGAATAGGAGAATGAGGTGGTCGATGATGAGGAGGCGATGGAGTGGGAAGTGGAGGAGGAAAAAGAAGACCATTTATTCTTAAAAAAAAAATAAATTAAAAGAAAATTCGATGAAGTAAAAGGAAAAACTTCAATAAATATAGAGATGATGAGGTCAACAAGGGTTTTCTAATGGGATTTAGTCTTAAAGAAAATAACTAGTTGTTGTTATTGTTGTTGGTGTAAGTACTCTTGTATATACATACATTTATACGAATATTTAAATTAAATTTATAGTTGTAGTGGTTCTATATTTTTATATCTATAGAATCATTGAAAATTATAAAACATTCAAAAGAAATAGAGCAAAAAAAAAAATAAAAATGAAAAATAAAAGAAAAGAAACTTTTACGATTATTTTGAAGAAGTTTTAGAATTTATTTAGAATTCTGTATAAAAGCATAAAAGATATACTGTTATATAAATACACTTATAAGATACTTTAGGTATTGGTAACTATTAACTGTAGCACGTATGTATATAAAATTTAATACAATTTTGTTATATTACGAGTAGGTATATATGTATAATAAGGACTAGTTCTTGTAAAGAAGAAAATTACATTCTTTTTTTATTCTTGCGTATTTCACTTTTTTCGAAAAAGAAAAAGTTTTACTTATAGTGAAAACTTTTATGATGCTATTTATTATATATTATTATAGAAAACATGAGAGTTGATTTATTAGAAAAATATATATACATGTAGAGAGATACTTAAATCCCATAACAATGAGAAGGTCGAAGGGTGGACACAATTTTAATAGTTATTCTTATCATAAGTATCAAATTTTATAATGAAAAATAATCTTCAGAAATTGTAAATGGTCATATGAATAATATATAATATATAGATAATACACATACGAGGTTTGATAAAAAAATAACGGGAATTTATATTTCCTTAAAAAAATCTTTATTTATTCATCAATATTAATTTTGTCCTCTTCAAAGTAATTCCTCTTAGATAAAACGCACTTGTGCCAGTGCTTATTATATAATATCTTGGTAGACCCCCTTTGGAACTCACTTTTTTTTAAATTCTGTTCTGACGTCATCAATGGAGGCAAAGCGCGTTGTCCTTTCATGGTTCTCTTCATACTTCGTGAATGGAAAAACAACACAAACGACCATAACCGGCAAATAAAGTAATTGAGAGTTACTGTAATCGGCAAATAATCGGAGTCGCATTCCATTTTGGTAGTTCCATCTACTGCAAAGTAGTTTGTCCAAATTCCAAGTTCTTCCAAACTGTACCATCTCATACGTTAGTACAGTTGATCGTCATACTCAGGCAGAAGTAGTTATATTGATTTTTTCCACGAGAGTATTTTTAATTTTTGAAACTTCCAACAGATGGATTTCGCTTTTTTAAGGTTATGTTGTTTGTTTTCTTTTTCCATTTGTTTTGAATTTTGTATATTAAATATACAACATACAATTTAAAAAACAAATACCAAATGAAAGAACAGGAACTGACAGCTAAATATTGAGGTTAGAAACTAATCACAACTATACTCTTGCATGAAATTGGGCGTTCTTTTTATTGCTGGTGTTGAAGTGTTCCCAACTACTCCAGAGTAAGTAAAATTATGAAAATGGAATGCGACTAATAATGAAACATCATATAGGTTAGGAACAAGTGTACCAAAACTGTAAAAAAATTTTTTTTGACAACCTAACTTCTTACATACCCCACGAAATTTTAAAATTTCCTTAAAATTTTTGATTAAACCTCGTACTTATGTATATTACTTGTACATCAATTTAATTATTGGTATTAGGGCGGTACAGCTCTACATCAAGCATGAAATATTTGTATATCGAACAAACGAGCAAATATTTTTGAAAATTTAAATTTTGAAATTTTCAATTTGTAAATTTTTTAAAATTTTACAGAACATTCTTTTTTCATAATATTGATTTCCGTTCTAAATTTTTCTATTTAATTTGATTTTTATATACAACTAGGTGTATGGTGTATGTATATGTTTTGTAACTGAATCGATTTTTAAAAAGTTTTCTGTTGCTATGAAAATATTTTTATTTAATTTTCATGAAGGATATTCTATATTCCTCCTGTAGCATTTTATATATGTAAGTATGTGCATACCTATAGGGCATTATACACTTATCATAAATGAGTTTAGTATTTGTGTACATTTATATACATATGTATTGTACATGTGTAGCATGTATCTATGTGTAGTCTCTCTATTTTGTCTGCCCTAAGCTATACTACATATACATAAACCACAAATATAATAGAAATTGTAAAAGGATTTCGATAAATTGAAATGATGTTCAAGTACAGTTTTTTTTTTTATTTCGTTCTTTTTGACCAAACTACATATACCATATATCATCATATGATATGTCAATAGTATACGTATTATAGATAGAAGAAGTTTTCCAATTGTTAACTTTGAAAAAATTTTTGCTTTTATTATGTGACTCCTGAACAGAGTTTATTGCTAATAAAAAATATTCACATACAACAAAAAAGAATTCATGTGTGTATACGCTTATGCTTATGTGTATATACATATAAATATATTCATGGACAATGAACAATGAACATCACATACTTATGTACACAATCTACACTAAATGTACGAAAATATCTGTAATAGAATGATTTGAAATGTATACCACACATACGTATGTCGAAATCAAAATGTTTGAGCAGGTGGAGTTAAATGTGATACGATACGAGAAAAGGATCAAAATGAAATTGTATAGTAAATATGGCAGACCGAAAAATGTTTGTTTGTTTTTATTTTTTCAAAAAAAAAAAAAAAAATGTATAAAAACTGACCAATCGAAGATATAAGGGAGGTTGGTCATCGTTCACGTATACATACGTAAATTATTGTGTATTGTGTATTTTTCGGAGGGCGTGCGTAATCAATTGATTATTTCAAATATTTTTTATTTTTATTTGTTCTTTTATGAGTACATATACAAATAGCGTCTAAATAAATAAATGATAACCATGACATAGAATGAAATGAAAATCAATTATTTTATTAATCAAATAGTTATACATATTTCTAAAATATTTTTTATATACATTTGATATTAATTGATATGCATTCCATTATATGTGAGTATTTTATCTACATGACTGCACTGCCACATAACATACGTATAAAACTAATTAAAAAATATCTTTCAAAAAAAAAAAAAAAAAAAGAAAAAAATTAAATGATAAGACTCGAAACATGAATAAACTTTGAAATACTCGCACCACAATATTTCTGTTGCTTCAAATCCACATGTCAGATATCACATATGTATATGGATTTGGCTTGAGTTGAATCGTTTACTTTTAACACTATTATCCTTATACTTACATCCTTTATTTCACCTACGTTCATAAACCTGTGTATGTAGTGTACGTACATATGTGATACACATTGTATCGTAGTATATACCCAATACCCATGTATATAAATGTAATGTACTTATGTAAGTAGAAAATTTGTACAATAATTTATCTGATGGTTAGCTAGTTTGTTAGTTATATAGCTATAGATCCTAGATGTTTTACAAAAAAGGATTTACTTCGATAATTAAATTTTATGTTAACCACATAGCAACCATTTTTGATCATCATTCTAATTAGGAAAATTTGTCTGGTGCTTGGACATAACACAATAATTTTTGATACAATCAAGTATGTATATTCTAACCTGAAATCTATATATGTATACTATATATTGTTGTATACGCGTTGTGTACAGTATGTGCACTGGATTACATATTGTATGGATTATGAAAATAGTATGTACATAGCATATACAAATTTTGAACAGAAATCCCCTCAAGAAATAACATATTTTGGCTATCCATTAGAAAATAAATTCATGCACATATGAATATATATGCTGTACTCATATTTTTATGTTATAATATATGTTAAATTTGTTACATATGGACATATACATATAAAAGAATTTTATCCTTTGGATAACATTTTTTGCTAAAAGGAATGAGATAACCAACCGTCTGTCCATTTATACTTCAACTTCAGTCGGTATACCAGAATGTTCACCTAAGTAACTACTTATATTTTCCTTCTTTCATTTTTGTTTGTAATTATTCGAATATAGCTTAAGGGATATGACCAAAAGAGCAGCCACAATTAAATTAGGTACACCAACACGTTAAACTTTGGAAGGTGAATTTACTTCATCATCATCATCATTTCATCTCATTCTGTATGTGTACAATAAATTTTTGAAAATATACCGAATTTAATTTATTAAACAGTTCAATATAAATGAAAAAGGATAAATTTTATATGGAAACAACAATCATCTCAAATTTATATTTCAAGATTATGAATGGAAAATTTTTCAGACTACTCCAAATTAATAAATGTCAACTCGATAATTAAGAAAACAAAAATTAATTGAAAATTTGTAGTCAGTAGATACGAATTTAAAATAAAAAAATAAATGAAAAAAGTAATTAGTAACAATATTCTGATTACTCAGTTGATATCTAAAAGAAATATAAACAATTAATAATATCCAGATGCGGAATATGGAAAAACATGGAATTTTTTTATTTGTCACAATTTAAAAATATTTACATGAAAAACCTTAATCTTTACGTAATGTACATATGTCGACTGTTTTTATTGTCTGATTTCCGCAATTTACGAGTATAAATTTCATATGCAAATATATTCATTTTAATTGCTTCATTCATTTCAATCGAAATTGAAAACACAAGCCAGTTTTTATTTTAAACCGCAGATAAAACTTTTATCTTATTTTTATTTTGTTGATAACATGAAACTGATATATATACTCGTACAAATATGTATGTAAAAAAATTTGCATATAATATAAAGTTATTCTTTGATCTGAATGTTAGTCTCTATCAGAGTTTCGAAGATGTTGTCTCTTGTGTTACTTTTGATTATTGGATCTGCTGTAAACGTATTCTCATATACGCATTCTACCAGTACATTACCAAAAAATCTTGATTTCATTTTACCAGGTACATCGGTGCCAAATCATTACGATTTACATTTGAATATAGCAGAACTCGAACCGAATCACGAATACAATGGAACCGTAGAAATTAATTTGAACGTTTTAGAATGTGTTAGTGAACTTGTACTTCATTCGAATAAATTAAAAATTGACGTGGAAAATTCGTTTATAATATTTTTGCGTGAGGGCGGACTTAATTTACAATTCGATGTTAAAGCAGCTGTAGAGAATTCAACAAATCAATTCTTAACAATTTTATTTAATGAACAGATTTTACCAGGAAATTATATTTTACGACTTGCATTCACTGGACGTTATTATACAGAACCGAACGGATTGTTTTTAGATAGCTACGAAGATGATAACGGAAATAAAAAATATTTACTAGCAACATATCTAGCGCCAGTAGTTTCACGTGATATGTTCCCGTGCTATGATGAACCAAGTTTGAAGGCGACTTTTAGAGTATCAATAACAAATCCAAAGCAGTACAATGCTCTTTCGAATATGCCTATTGAGAAAGTCAGGTATGTATATATGTACATGTCTGTCTATACATTTTAGCAATAGTTTTATAATTGAAATGATTTTATCTCAATTTATTTCCATGATTTTGTTGTATCTAGAATAAATGGAAAGACAAAAACGACAATATTCCAAAAAACTCCAAAAATGGCAACGTATTTACTAGCTATTGGGGTCTCAGATTACGAAAAATTACAAGAAAATTTCGATGGTAAAAATGTCAGTTTACATTACGAGCCCGGAAAATTGTATAAAATTAAATTTGCCATGGATGTATTATTGAAATGCCTGCGAATATATCAAAATCTGTTCAAAATACAGTACACTCTGCCAAAATTGGACGTATACGTAGTACCGCAATTCGATAGTGCAGGAATGGAAAATTGGGGTATGATTGTTTATGGTCCAGAAATTGTTGCCAAGAATTCGACATCACAACCAATGGAGAAAAATGATTTACGCACATTAGTGAATCTAGTGGTTCATGAGGTATCACATCTGTGGTTTGGAGATTTGGTTACTTTAGCCTGGTGGGACTATCTTTGGTTAAATGAAGGTTTTGGAACATATTATGCTTCAAGAATTTCTGACATGGTAAGAATATCAATTAGACAGATAAGAAGAGTGTTGAAATTGATAGACAAAAAAATTTAAAATTAACCTATTTGTTTTGATCAGATTTATCCAAACGAAAGATTTATGGATCGTCGAATGGTGTTATTATTAGATATACTGAAAACAGAAAGTCAATTGCAATCTGCTGAAGCACTTAATAAACGCGTTTTTTCACCAGACGAAATTAATACAAAATTCAGTTCTATCACTTATGATAAAGGTTCAGCTATTGTAAGATTTATGCAAATGACATTCAAAAGTTTCGATGAAGCAATGACAGATTATCTTCGACAAAATGCTTACGGTAATACTGTGCCTTCAGATCTTTTCAAAGCTATTGATAATCGTGAAAATTTACCTGATAATCTTACGGTACAAAAATTAATGAATACTTGGACTTCAAATTCTGGATATCCATTGTTGACGGTACATGTGACAAGAAAACGAAATGACTGTACAATAGTTTTTAGTCAAGAAAAATTCTCCTTGGAAAGAAACAATTCTACAGATAAATGGTGGATACCGCTCACAATTGCAACAGAATCAAACCCGAATTTTAATAATTTAACTGTTTCGAAATGGTTATCACCTGAAAAAGGTAGTGTTAAAATGCATGTGAAAAATAATGATGGATGGGTAATTGCCAATTTAAAGAAAGTCGGTAAGAAGATTGATGTAAATTTAAATGATCATAAATAGTATTTAATTCGATTTTAAATTTTGTAGCTCATATGCGTGTAAATTATGATTTGCTTAACTGGAAACAAATTATTGCTTCCCTGAAAGGAACAAGTTTCGATAAAATTCACTATTTAAATCGAATGCAATTGATTGATGATTCTACAGCCTTTGTAGCTGCTCAATTATTACCAGAAGATGTTGGTTTAGAACTTTTGTCCTACTTGGAACAAGAATATGATGATGTAGTTTTGGAAGCTGCGGAAAGTTCCTTCAGAGAATATTTCAAACTTTTACGTGGCACAAATAAATTTGATAAATTCCAGGTACATTTGAACATTCAAAAAATTGTGACGAAACAAAAAATTAAAATATATTTTTTGTTATACTTTAAGGCATTTGTTGATGGTATTGTTGGAATTAAAAAATCTAGAGAGCTTTCAAAACCTGAAGAGAAAACTTCTTAAACTGAGAAAAAATAATTTGCATCAGAAAGGATAAATAAATCAATCAGTATCTGAAGAGGATTAATCAAGAAAATATCGATAATAAAATTTAAACATTGATACACATTATAGGTTTGTTTTTCTATGGTGCTTGACGTAATGAACAATTTTTTTTCAACTTGAAATTTCCTAAAAAAAACCTAAATTTCCTCTTTTTTCTATCAAATTCAATGGATTACATATCAAAAATAAAATTATTACAAACATTTCGAAAAAAATATAAAATTTTAGATTGTGAATATTTTCAACAACAGTTCATATCTAGAACTGAACTCCCTATACTTGAATTGAATCGTATAGCTAATTTTAAAAATAAAACCTTCAAGGTGTAGCGTATGTTGAAAAAAAAAAATTTCGAAATTTCAAATTACAACACAACATAATACAGTCGACGATAAAAACCAGCATGCTTTTTTGTGAATTTTTTATTGCTCTACTCGTAGTTTGTTTGTTTGATATAAAGATAAACGTACTTATTTTCAATTGTTCTTGAAATTATAGATTGACATAATTAGATTTCGAATTAAATTAAATAATCGATAAAATTTTATCTCAATTTCATTGATAACGATATTTTTAATTTTGTTTATGCTTACAAAAATTCTTTTATAAATATATAACTTGAAATTAATTTTGAAATTAGTTTCTAACAAAATTTCAAGTGAAAATGTTGTCAATACTAACGCTTATAGTAGTTGTAAGTTATTCTATCGTTAATGCGATACCAAATAAAAGTGTTAATGTATTATCGAGAAATAATGATTATTTTTTACCGAATACATCTGTGCCAAATCATTATGATCTTCATTTGAACGTAGAACTTGGTCCAATTTATTCGTACAATGGAATCGTTAATATTGATTTAATCGTTGTTGAAAGTGTCCAAAAATTAGTTCTTCATTCACATGATCTAGAGATAAATGTGAAAAATTCGTTTCTATTGGAAAACGATGGATCTACCAGTAAAAGACGTTTTGATATTACGGCAGTGATAGAAAATTCGACAAATCATTTTTTGACTGTTTGGTTTGATAAACAAATTGTTCCAGGAAACTATACATTACGACTAGAGTTTTCAGGACATTATTACAATTATACGAATGGATTTTTTTTAGATTCATACAATGATACTATTGGAAATAAAAAATATTTATTAGCAACACATTTCGAACCAGTAGGGGCACGACATATGTTTCCATGTTACGATGAGCCGAATTTGAAAGCAACTTTCAAAGTGACAGTTACACATCCAAGAAAATATAATGCTGTTTCGAATATGCCTGTCGAAGGCATCAGGTATGTAAATGTTTTTAATTTTCTTACTGAAAACTACCAGATTTAATTCTATGCTCTTTTGTTAAAACAGAATTCATGGAATCAAAAAAAATACGACTTTTCTCAAAACACCAAAAATGTCAACATATCTTCTAGCTGTAGCCGTTTCAGAATACGAATCATTGCAAGGACATATTGATGACAAAAATTTCAGTATCCACTATCAGTCTGGAGAACTAAATGCCGTGAGCTTCGCTTTGAATATAACATTGAAGAGTATAAGGAAATATCATGATCTGTTAAAAGTTAATTACAGTCTACCGAAATTGGATGGAATTGTTGTACCATTATTCTCTGGTGGAATGGAAAATTGGGGTTTAATTGTGTATGGTCGATCAATTGTCCCTAAAAACTCTACATTATCACAACCAATGCCTTCAAAAACATTACGTAGTATAGTAAATTTGATATCTCATGAAGTGGCACATCAATGGTTTGGTAATTTGGTTACTTTAGATTGGTGGGATTATGTGTGGTTAAATGAAGGTTTCGCTACATATTACTCTACAAGAGCTTCTGATATGGTATAATCGTTTTGAGGTACTGCTGAAGCCAAATTAAATTCACTATTCAATTTTTAATTTATAGATTTACCCAAATGAAAGATTTATGGATCGCCAGGAATTAAATATGCTCAATATACTGCTAATAGATAGTCATTTGGAATTATCTGATTCTTTAAATCGACCGGTTTCAAAACCTGAAGATATCCTACCAAAATTTGGTTTTATAAGTTATAAGAAAGGATCAGCAATTGTTAAATTTATGCAAATGATGTTTAATGATTACGATCAGGCAATCAGTGATTATCTACGAAAAAATTCCTATGATAATGCCGATCCGCTAGATCTTTTTGAATCAATTAATAATCGCGCGAATTTGCGTGATAACCTCACTGTACAAGATATAATGAAAGGTTGGAGTTCAAATTCTGGGTATCCATTACTCATCGTAAACGTAACAGAACGTGGAAATATTTCAACGATTAGTTTCAGTCAGAAAAAGTTTACTCAGGAAAAGAATAATTCTACAGATAAATGGTGGATACCAATTACGTTAGCAACTAAATCAAATCTAGACTTTAAAAATCTGACCGTGTTGAAATGGCTATCTGATAAGGAGAGTAGTACTGAAATGATTGTAAGAAATAATGTCGGATGGGTAATTGTCAATTTACAAAAAGCCGGTAAAAATTTGTGATTTTGTTTCATAACAGTGACAACTTTAAATTTTGAATTTTTTAAATTTTTGTAGCCTATATGCGTGTAAATTATGACCTAACGAATTGGAAACGAATTATTGTTTACTTAAAGGGACCAAATTTCGAGAAAATTCATCATTTGAATCGAATGCAGTTGATTGATGATTCATCAAAATTGTGTCTTGCTAATTTACTACCAGAGAACATAAATTTAGATCTTCTGAGGTATATAAAACAAGAAAAAGACGATATTGTTCTATCTGCTGCCGAAATTTCATTCAAAATGTATTTAGAGCTTTTACGTGGTACAAATACGTTCTACAAATTCCAGGTAATTTTTAAATAACAAAACATTTCTAATACATATAAATAATGAACACTTTTTATCTGTGTATTTTCAGGCATTCGTTATTGATATTCTTGGATCCAAAAGAGGTGGAAATCTATTGAAATCTTCCAATTTAGAAGAACTAGTTGAAAAAGCAATTTCTGAAAATGAATTAAGGTAAGGCAACATTAATGCATTTGAATATTTTGAGAGAAATGGTAATTTAGCAAGAATACTTTTAAGGCATCCAAGTTTATCAGTGTCGTTCCATGAAATTACCAAGAATTTGTACACCAGTGAGTCATTATCTAGAGTACGAAATATTTTAGCTCGAAATCAAAAATTGAATGTTCAACAAAGAGTAAATTTTTTGGAAAATGTTGAAAAGATTTTTATGGCAAATAAGAAATCGAAAGAAAATTTCCTCAAATACAATTATGATAATGTGAAGAGATGGTTGGATTCCAAATACTGAAAAACTTTGCGGTTGTTCCATAAGTGTAATGCGAATGTGAATAATAGAACAAATGTTAGTGTTAGAACAATTTACAATAAAAATGAAATTAATTAAAGATTTTTATATTTTTTATTTGTGAAAACCCTATCAATCTATGGTTTTTAAATTCACAATTAACAGCCTTCTGATCCTTTTCGTCAAAAGGTTCGGTGGTTTCCTTGTAATACATCTTTGTAATATACATTGTAATACATTAATTTTTCTTAACGTTCATATTAAAACTTTTATTTTACTTAGGAAAATTATGTATACCTATGTATCATATATGCAGAAGCAGAACTAAATACACAAACGTACACTGACATATGTACATACATATAACTCATATATTCACACGTACATACCTATATCTGGATATGTGTAATACTTATACTGTATGCCAAAAAGTCAAATGACCTCCATAAATAAATTTTTCGGAAAGCATCCAAAACTGAATTGAACTCTTTTATCATTTGTGATCCGATTTTAAGCCTTTTTGCATCCTTGAAAATATTTTTAACCATATACACGAGAACACTCACACAAACGTAATTTTATTCAATTTTACATAGAATTAAAATACTACGAAGAATTATATCCTTGTGACCACATTAACATAAACTAACATAATTCATTTTTGCTGAACTACACATACAATGATTACTATGTATAAATTATTTATACCTTGTTATTCTATACATAAAGAGTTTGGAATTTTCTATATATACTATTTTAATGTATACGTTAGTATATAATAAATCCAATATGCCTCCTACATATTTTCAAATTTATATACGATCTGTCCAATATAAACTACTCTGTTCTTCCTATACCTATAGAATAGACTATGCACTACTACATATTTAATATTTAGGAGGGTAGTGCCAGAAAGACTCGGCCTTACACACAATAAAAAAAAAATTCAATAATTTTGAAAGATATGTATGTTTTCATTCAGGATCTTTGAATTCCTTCCACGCACATGCTCAGCTTTTTTATGTCCAAATGTTTAGTGAATAATCGATTTCCAGTACTTTAGATAGCTGTTTATTCAATATGAAGTTTTGGAATAGTGGCAATTCGAACGGCCTTTCTTAAGTGCCACGGCCATCCAATATTTAATTGCTTGTACGAGAAAGCAGACACCCTCTAGATAATTAGAATCTAGATTACCATTAATATTAGTTGAACTGGGACATTTAAAATGAAAGTATTATTTGTAATATTATGACTATACTACCAACTTTTTCATATATTTATAAATTTACTTACAACATCTCTAAACTTCAAATGTAAGTCATCATATGTAAGATTTTTAACGCCATTTTTAACAGCCTATGGTACTCTGCATGCAATTTACTTATGCCTCCACCGTTTCATCATGTATGGTGTTTGTGTTTATAAATCTATGTATTAATAACTCATATGGTATCTAAAATAAAGAAAACGGTTTGGTTAAAAGTATAATCCTTATACTGTTAGGATATAGATATACATATATGTTTTACCACGAAAATATAGATTCCTTCAAAGAAGTGTTCTATTTTCCTTAATTTTATAATTTTCCTATAACACAAGCATTATATGGTTGTTTCCATTCAATTTCTGTATACAACATGTTGGTTAAACAATAAAGAAAAAACAATATACATACAAGAATGGTAAATAAAATACAAAAAAAAAAAAAACTTAAAATTCTCAAGAATTTTCTAAAGGAAAAATAAAATAATATTTATAAAATTTGCATATACATACATAATACATAATATTTAACAACAGTGATCCGAAAAACCACTACCATTCCATACATATGATTCAAAATTAATGTAGCGGCAAGACGGTCATCTATTACTCAAAAACTAACGATATCCTTTTTTTTTATATACATATAAGTACATATGTATACTTTTCATATTACATACTTTTATATGCTTATATTAGATGTTAGATGTATACTTATATGAAAATGTACACATATGTATGTATGTGTATATCTATTCGATGTTAAGTACAAGGAAAGGATAATATTTATCTACATATAGACATAAGTTTTTATTCTTCTCTTTTTCTTTGTTCTTATTTGACTTTCATTTTTTTTTTATCCTCAATCCTCATCATAGAGGTAAATGATACAATTGAACATTGAGTAAAGTACAACCGGTAAAATTTATGTGGTGAGTGGATGTATAACACTTGTACGAGTATATGAATTTAGGTACATGTACACAATCATTTCAAGTAATACAATGTTTTTTGTCTTTTTTCACTTTTCATTAAAAAAAAATTTTTTCTTAAGGATTCTTATGCCTTACCAAAATAGTTTGGTGAAATTTTGAATGCATATACATAATGTATGTACACGACACACAGTAACATCTGTTGGATTGGAATATTTATGTAGGATCGACCATGAAAATTTATCATTTCGAAACAATTTTTCGTGTATATATTTCAAAATGAAGCATAACAATACAAGTGGAAAGCAAAAGGATAGAATATGAAAAAATTCTATATAGTTTGTTTTTCTCAGTTGTTTTACAAAATATAATTTTTTGAATAGTTCTCTAATTTGTTTTTGCGAATATTTATAACAAAATACACAAGGGCATATATGTAGTAAATGATGTAAGCGAAAAATTATAATTTTTATGGAAATTGTATAAAATCCAAAAATTTTTAATTTAATGATGCTACAGTCAATCGGTATTTTTATGAAATACAAGATTTCGCTTTCGAATTCCTTCTTTTTTTAAAAAATGTTTTGGTAGGATTTATGGGAATGAATGCGATTAGGTATACTACTTATATCACGCCTAATATAATTTCGTGTATTAAGCGCTGGCTGTACTAAAACTGAACGCCCAATTTATAAAAAAAAAACTTTTCACATCCTTACAAAACTTTTCATCCTCTATCGCACAGAGTTGCTTTTGTACACGATACAGAAACTTCAGTCAAACCATGGTATAAAGAATATATATAAGGTAATGCTACAGAATTTTTGAGGTTATGTTCGTTAATTTTTAAATTTATTTTAAACATAAAATTTAATTATTCCAATTTAATATTCATGTAATAAACTAATTAATTAATTAACTAACTAATTCTTCGTTAGTCTCGCTAAAACTCGAGAACGGATGAACGGATTTATCTTATCTTAGTCTTGAAATGTTCGTGGAGGTATAGGGAAGGTTTAAAAGGCGAGAAAAAATCGAATAATTGCCGGGAAAACCCTAAAAACAGCCCTTTTCTATTTTCCATACAAATGTTTTCTAAATAAAATGTAGAGTCAATTTGAACTTTATTGCTATTCAATAAAGTTCAAATCACTCACTGTTTTCTAAGCAATTTAGGTGTGTTCCTAACGTTAAAGAGTCAATTTTCAATTAAATAGTCTTCGCGTGCGCTTTGGAGGATCTAATGTCGCGTTCCGAAACTAAACAAAAGTGAATTGCGAACGCGACAAAATTGCATAGTCACAAAATGTAATAAATCATTAGTAGTACTGATTTTCAATCAATTTGGTCGGCTTCGCGAAACTTAATTTTAGCTAACTTCAGTTGTTACTGTGTCAGATTATTTTTTTAAGTTTGATAAATTTTAAGTTTTGTCACAAATTAAGTTTCTGAACGAAACCATAATATTTGACATTAGATTTGAATAAAGGTCTTAGTAACCCAGCCAATAAAAACGATATTGTGTTACGATCATGGTTACGATATTCTATGAGTGCATCCTTCTAGCTTTGTGAGTGACGATTACCGCTACGTGCGCGAGAACTTTCTTCACTTTTGTGATCCTTTGTGATAGTGGCATTCCAAGTAGTGTGCTCTTTTTTTGTTGATATTTTGTGATAGTGACACTTTACTGTTAAGTGAGCGCGAAATTTTCTCAATTTGATTAATTACGTTACGATGCCGAGGAGAAGACGAGTTCAATATAAAAAAGGTTTAACTAACAGTCAAGCCGATTGCTTAAGTAGAATACAAATAAATCCTATTGAAAGTGAAGAGGAAATCAGAGATATAATAAGAAATATACCTTCAACTTCTGATAATCAAATTGAAAATACATCAAACAAAATAGTAAAAACAATAATAAACAAAGAATATTCAGACGGAATAATTATAAATTTTACAGACAAATATTTTGAATTACCTACTTATAGTAAAAAATCATTTGAAAGAATTGCATTAGATATTGTAGGACCGTTAAAAGAAACTCCGAATAGAAACAAATATATTCTTTCTATACAAGATGATTTAACTAAATTTACTATTTTTATACCAATACCTAATGAAGAAGCTCAAACTATAGCAGAAGCCTTATTCCATGGTTTTATTTCAAAATTTTGAATACCAAATTCAATCCTTACTGACCAAGGAGAAAACTTTTTGAGTAGTGTTCTACAAAATCCATGTAATATAATTTTTTTTCCAAATTTTAGAACCTCGAAAAAGATTTTTGGCACGAATTCGGAGTGCATTTCGAAATTTTAAATTTATAAATATAAGGAAAAAATGTGTAAGAAAACATCAACATCAAGTACCCGGAACATCAGGGCAACTATCTCCATCAGAGGAGTATATTCAATGTTATGAATGGTACAGAAAGAGAATGCTTCAACAACTTCCAAAAATCTCCTGTCAAGGGACACCAGTGATGATGACTGGTGATGAATATCGTCAAAAATATTGTAATATTTGAATTCAAATACGTTGTTCTGGATTGAAACAATGTTGAATTGCACTGGAAAAAGTATATATGAAGATAAACCAAATAAAAATCAAATTTTTAAATTTTTAATGTCAAAATTTATAATAAAAATGAACATTTAAAATGTTGATATTTGAAAACTATTTTTTCTAACTTTTTCAGACACAATGTCCAATATATTGGACATGGTCTTTTGCTATCTTCGGAGCTATTCGTAGCCATCTGCAATTTTAATAACTGTGCATTAATTTCGATTTATTACTAGTATTTATTATTTATTACTAAAAACTATTAAGGATATTCAGATAGCGATAAGTATCTAAGTTATTTCATTTACATATAAATTTTATTTTATTGACGAGCATTATACAAGAAGACATACAAAACTACGACTTAGAGATGACACCTTTACAGAAGAATCAGAAAATCACTATAATTTTGATGAAACGGAAGTTGATTCTTTTCAATACTTTGCAGGAAGTATTTTTAAACAAAAAACTGGTCTTGAAGAATACTCCAATTCTTTCTCATGGATTGATGTAGTGTCAGAGGGGAGTTTAATAAAGCCTTCCTTAGATTATATAAATAAGTCAAAACAATTGGAAAATATTTTTTTGGATATAAATAAACAATCAATTATCTTGTATCTTTGGTAAAATCCCAAAATGTAATGTTATCACCTTTAGAAATTAAGAAACTATTTTTTAGATCTAGAATGTATTTTACAATTAGTCAATTAAATAATTTAAACAAAAAAAAAACTTATTAAAAAATAAAATAAGAAAGCTAATGAAAACGATAACTTAAAGCACACATACCTTCTTTTTATTTCAACTAAATTACATCTATATTCTATAAAATACGAATACACATGAATAAAACTGTAAAAGTGACGTTACACATTTAAATTTGACATTTAGCATATCTCGTATCTGGCATACCTTATATTATATTCTTTATACCATGAATCAAACTATTTTATCTTCTTACTTTTATGCTTTGCCACATGAAGAGTTGAATGTTAACAAACGTCTACGCGACATCGACTGCATACGCTTTTCATAAAACTCCGTCATTGAAACTTATTACAGGTATTTTAATGTTGTTCAACTTTCATGCTTCACATACCTCAACGCCTCAACGGATGCAAGGCCTGAAAATCGTGTAAAGCAGCGTACACACTTTTCAATTTTTTTTTCTAAACTCTTTTGTAATTATTTTTCACATAAAAGTTATTTATGTGTAAATATATGTGTGTGTTTTATGGTGTATTTGCCTTTGTTATTTTGTTTACATTCTATTTTTGATGACAAAAAATACTGATGCAAAAAATACAATTTTCATATGTGCCCGCGTAAAAATGAAAAATATACTTTCATGTGTTCAGCATCAAAGAATTATTAGTACACGCTGGTTCATATAATACTTACTTACATAAAAATCCATGTCCATGCATATATACGTACATACTTATACTCGTATATGCGAAATGTATGATGTGATACGTTCCAGATATTTTGTTCGGACGTGCGAGAAAAATTTATGTAATAATTTTATATAAATTTTATCCTTTAAAAAGCATATTATCTATAATACATATATCGATATACGTACACACATATATATATTACAGATTATGTGTGTGGTACATTATGTGTAAATAGTATAAGGGTCGCGGGTTATATGTAGATGGATAGCGTATAGCTTTCTTGTTTCAAAAAGGAGTCCTGAAAAAAAAATTTAATTTTGGTTTACATTTATTTTTTCATAATATTTTGATTCTTTCTACTTCCATCTTTGTATAGTTTTTGTATACATTTTTTGTTTCTTATTGGGGGTTAGAGCTTATAAATATAAATTACATGTATATTACATATACAAGATATTATGCGCGTATACATACGTAATTTTTATACGTGATATGCGTCCAAAAAATTATTATCTCTGACATATAAAGTTATACAAATCGGGTATTATATTGGAAAATTGAAGAAGAACTAAATCTAAAAATTTTTTCTTTAACCAAATATCTTATTACATTTATGCGGTATGCGTATGTATGTATGTTCGTTCATATAAGTAAGTATAGCATTAGTGAAACGCGTTCGAATAATATTTTTCATATAGAATACTTAAAGTAAAATGTAAAAAAAAAAAAAAATAGTACCTAAACACGATAAAGAAAAATATGTGGAGATGGAGAACAAATTGAAAAAAAATTTTTATCTTCACATACATTACAAAGGCATATAATCATCGTGGATGCTGTAAACAGGAAATAATTTTTATTTTTAAATCAAGAACATTGCTTATATTTTTCTTATTTTCATACACGTAAATGTGATTTTATTTGAGAACATATACAAACAGAATCAAAAGTTACCGTAAAAAGTAAAATTTGAATTATATGCATCTGAATAACATTCCGATAAAAAGCTTGAATAGTTCGACATAGTTGCTTGGAATAGTGATGTTGAACTGGTACGCTTGAGGTGCCGTAACAAAGTAACTTTACATTTTTTTTTTTACATTTACATGAAAAGTAACTTTATCTATAATTCTTAAACGAAATATGAAAAAATTATCCTTCTTTTCTATCATAAAGAATAAAAAAATTCTTAAATGTCGAAACTACCAAAATTTACAAATCAAAATGTAATCGGAAAATATTAAAAATTAATAGTTTAGCCACCAGGAGTAATCAAATATTTTTAGCTTCGAAAACACTTAATATCAAAACCGTTGAATATTGAACAAAACAAGAACAGAACTTTCATTCTTTCTATTAAAATTCTCCTTTATGGTATCTCTTACGTTCCAATAAGAAGAAACACTGTTTGTTTAGAATGCAAAATTTTCAATATTTTGTCATTTTTTATTGGAGTTTTTTGGAGCCAGTTGATTTTAACATTTCTTTGTAAATTATGTTTTCTTTAAATTATCACTTGAAAGTTTTTATACTACACAAAAGTTTTGTCGTTAAATCACGATGCTATTACAAAAACTTAAATTTTGCGAATTTACTCCTCTTTTTATTGACTGGTTTCGGTCATACCTTACTAATCGTCAACAATTTGTGATCATAAATTAATTCACTTCTTCACCTTTTACTCTTATATTCGGTGTTCCACGAGGTACAATACTAGGTCCATTTATCTTTCTTTTATTTATTATAATGACTTACCTAAACAATCAATTTCATCATGTCTCCTATATGCAAATGATTTGAAAATTTATAGAGTGATTCACAATATTAATGGCTGCTATATTTTATAAAAAGATCTAGATATTCTATTTAACTAATTTAATCATAACCAGTTAATAAGTTTACAAATTTAGTAATTTTTTTTGACTTTAAATTAAATTATTTTTAACCTTAAGCTTCAATATAAAATTAATTGACGGTTACATGTAATTGGGTTATACTATTGACTCACTGCAGAGAAACCATGGTTATCTCAGTTTTCTGGTTTATCTTTGCGATAACCGACTTTCAGAACTCTGTTAAGTTAACCGAGTTTCTAGAACCACTAGAACTCAGTTATCTTGTTAACCAAGTTCGAATTCAGTTATCTTTGACTATTGTGTTATTATTTTTTTTAATATTGTATTTAAACAAATTGTCAAACCAAATCTCAGCTGACATGCTGACTAGATGAAAAAGAAGTAGTGTTTGAATTTATCTCGACAGGTGTCGTATGAAAACATAAACTAAGTAGTTCACCTCAATTTAAATGTGCCACCCCACCCGTACCAGGTTATCGATAAATCATTTGAAATAACCATGGTTTATCTCTGCATTGTGTCACTTGTATTACATGTAATAAACCTGTATGTAATTTTCCGCATAAATTGTATAAATAAATAAATAAATAAATGCTTATTTTCACTAATAATCACGTAGAGTTATTTTCATATTTGTATGCATTTGTATATACATTTCTCATATATTCACACAATATACACGATTACACATTAACACCGAATGTTATTCATGGCACTGGCAGGTACATACTCTAGTTCAAATTTTACTTTTTCTGATGACTTTTTATTCTGTCTATATGTATGCACCAATAACCACCTACACTCATCACATACATACATACACATATGTATGTATACGTAGTTCATGCTTTTAAAATAAATGAAAATACCCAGCAAACATTGCGATAAGAAAGCAATAGCGAAAAATTATCGTAGTGGCAAGTCTCGCCTATTGCCGCAATATGGATTTTCCAGTAGAATGCCATGCGATGTGCTTGGAATAAGGTTAACACGCACTCTTAATTGCTCCGTACGATTGCATTCTAATTGATTCTAATAGACATGGCGATAAAAAAGCAATAATAATGTTGCTTGTTCATGGTTTATTATGTTGCGCTTTTATCGCTTACTCGTATATAATATAACCCAAACTATTACCTAATTATTGCCCATTTATCGTTGTAAACTATTGCCCTTTTATTGCATTCTCGTACTATTGCCCAAATGTTTGCTGTGTAATAACGCTATTTATTTTTAAAAAAAATGTTCTTAATTTCGTAGTATTTATGAGAATGTTTTCTTCTACGTAAATATTTTCCATGGTTTGCTATTATCTATACGTATTGCATTTTTCAAAACTTCAGTATAATTGCATCACATAGTTGGGAATATTATTCGATTATTCTTAAGTGTATAATTAATAATTATAAGCTCTAGAATGATTCCATATTCTATTAATTTGATTACGTATTGCATATTTTTGTATATTTTGCATGCACTACAAAGTTATTCTATTTTTAAATTTTTTCATCATTTCACATTTTATCAGAATCTAGTGCTAATGTGCATACGTAATTAGAAAAAAGAAATTGAATTGAATTATATTTAGAGATTTGATAGGAAAAATCTGAATTGTAATATTGGCAATATACTGATATAGTGGCCCATTAGCTCAGTTGGTTAGAGCGTCGTGCTAATAACGCGAAGGTCGTGAGTTCGATCCTCCCATGGGCCATAAGTTAAAATTTATTTATATACTTTTGATGTACTTGTACCTTTTTTTTTTTTGAATTTTGATTTATTTACACACTCATGTAGATATTGAATTTTTTGACCTTGAAAAAAACAAAAGAAATTCTAAAATGTATTTATTGCACAACATGCACATACAACTTCAACAGGCCCATTAGCTCAGTTGGTTAGAGCGTCGTGCTAATAACGCGAAGGTCGTGAGTTCGATCCTCCCATGGGCCAAAATTTTTTTTTTTTTGGATTATGGATAATAATTTCTAAATTTATTTTATAAAATAAAAAATATATCTAAGTATTATTTTCGAATTTTCATAACATTTTTATTTTAATTTTTTTAAATTTTTTTTCTCATATGTATTTGTGAATACATCAATCTATTGTTGTTGTTGCTGTTGTTGTAGTTGAATTCAATTTTCTTTAAGTTCAAATTATCGATTGCATTAGTTTCATTTCATTTTGTCAAATCTTTTCGTTTTATATTTTTTGAATATATTTTTTTTAATTTTTAATCAAAAATAAATAGAAAAAAAAACCTATAAAATATATATAAGAAAATGAAACGAATAAAAAGTAATATTGAATTGCACATAATACACTGTAATGTTAGGAGAAAAATTAATCTAATTTTCTTTTATGAACACACAAATATCGCAAAGTACCTATATATTATGTATCGGATCAAAGTGGTGTATTCCATACAATACGATGAAGCACTGATTCACTGAGTGGTAGAAAATTTGCAAAAAATAAAAAAGAAAAAAAAAAAGAATTGAATAAATACATAAATAAAAAAATAAAAATATTCTTCAACAAAAGGCTATTCGGATAATTCATTTTCCAACTGTCACTTTTAAGCTTAACAGCATTTTATCTATTTTGTAATTTTTTTTTTTATTTAGACCAAAAAGAAGAAGGGTTGTTACTATAGAAAATGATATTATGTTACTTACATGAACGACGTACATACATACATATACGTATGTTCGAACGAACTTCTGTATACAGATACGATTTTAAAACATGAAAATCAGAAAGCAAAAAATGTAAAAAGTAATAAGCAAAAATAAAATTAAGAAAATAAAAAAAAAAGAAAGAAAATCAAAAGGAATTAAAAAAAGGACGAATAAACGAAATGATTTTCAATAAATTTCATTGGCTCGATTGGCTGAAGTCGTCAACCGTAAAGGATTAGAATGCACGGTCAAAAGAATCTTTAAATAAGTTTTCCTCATCTTCTTTTTTTCTTCATTTTTTTAAGCATATGTGTACATCTATGTAGATGTGTACAAATGTATATATACGTAATGTGCTCGTATGTACAAAAATATATAAGTACATACATGTAAATGTAACTATCGATAATAAAAGATTTTGTTCATTGATTCGGATCTTCTTAAAAATAAGGCGAGACTTTTACTTACGAAATACGAACGACGAGTGTATAATACACACACAATCATGTTCTTGATTATAAAATGTATATCCATTCATTCATAACAAAATAGAGTGAATATAGAGTTGAGTACAACAACATAAAAAAAAAAGAATTTGTTCAAATTTTCTTTTGATATTGGATATCAGAAGAAAAGAAAATTTTTTTTTCGTTTGATTCACGGTATAACAAATTTCGAATATCCTTTTCTGTAAATGTTATCCTGTTATTGTTGTTGTTATTCATTTTATATTTGTGGATATTGAATTCATTATGCACATACACAGATTTTAGTTCAGTTATTCTCTCATTCAATTGTTGTTTTATTTTACTTGTTTTTGAAATTTTAAAATTTAACTGAAAAATCTCTTACAAAATTATCCTGATACATGCTATAAAATTTTTTTTATATATGTAAATGTGTAACATGTATGCACATATGTACGTTTTGTGTGGTATCAATGTATCAGGTATGTTTCAATTTGTTTATTTATTTTTTGATAGTTTTTCCATTTAATTTTTTCCAGAATTAGTGTTATTGTATACCAGAACAGAGATTCCCAAACTTTTATACTTTTCGATTCGTGACCAACTATTGGAAAATATTAAACTTAAGCGACCAACCTCTACAAACGAAGCTCAATAGGAAAACAAATATAAAAGATAGAAAAATTAGAATGAAATTTATTTATATTTTTATTCAAAATATTGATGCATATAAGCACTGAAACTGTATTTAATGATAGAATGTATTGCTAGAATATGCTTGGATTCTATTTTTATTGATGATATCTTCTACATCGTCAGTTTAAGACGAAGAGAATTTCTGCAATTGTAATTTATTTGTTAATTTTTTTTTCATGGCGATCATTGCCGAAAATCTAACTTCGCATATAATATGAGTAATTGATAGGAGAAGTAATTTCAAAGGTGCACTGCATAACTTCGGATGCATTTTTTGTGCTTACAACCAACATTTTAGTATAGCTTTGCACGTTCGAAGTTGATTTTTAATATTACATTTACAGGAAAATCATTTACATACTTCTTCGTCTGATATTCGACGATATGTCAGCTAACAAATTTATTTTTAAAATTGATTTATAACCCATCTACATATTTATTAACATTTTTCATTTCATCATTGAAATAAAACTCAAAATTTTTCTTTAAACTGTCCAACTGTTCAAACATTATGGAAATAATATCGTTTTCAAGCGTTACATTATTTTCAATTACAAAAGTTTGAAATCTTTCGAAACATTTGAATATGGAATCCTATAGATATTTTCTTTTAAAAACAGAAGATGTTTTTTCTCTAATTTTACTATAAACTGCAAATACATATATCACTTTTACTGCTTCCTTGTAATTGTACATAACTGTGTATTTAGTTCGTGTAAATTGGAAAACATGTCACATAAGAGAGCTTATATAATTTTTGCTTTTGCTTTGTATTCATTCAAAAATATTGCAACTTCTTTGCGAAAATTAACAAGTATTCATCCGTGCGTACAAAATCAATCAAGTATCGAGCTGTCCAATCCCATAATAATAACAAATTGTTTAGCACTTTGGGTACATATGTTGTTTTAAAGGATGATTTATACTGTGAATCATTAAATGTTGGTTTGTTTGAAGTTCTATATTTCAAATTTTGATTAAATCAAAACTCATAGTATAGTTTTACCAATCACAAAATGAATGGGTGCTTATTCCGCTGCATCTTACACTAGGTGATGGGGCTGCCATCTTTCGCTACCTAGTATAGTTGGATAGCAGCTTCAGTGGATGTTGTAAAGTGGACAAGTTCTCAGAACTATGTTACGAATTCTCCTACTTACTTCTATCTACCTACTTCCTGAGAAGACGGGTAATTAAAGTCTTTCAGGTTGCAAGTATTCTTCCCTCTTCCTATATTCAACGGCTGTCCAAAGGGAGCTAGATTGAGGGGTAGACCACAGAAGCGCTTTATAGATGACATACAAGATGATATAAATGAGCTGGAAGTGAGAATCTGGAGAATCAAAACTATACCCAGGCAATAAATTTTTTGTCGACTCACTTCGAAATAGGTCACGACCCACATTTTGGGAATCTCTGTTCTATTTTAGTTTCGTACCTCTGACAATATACAGTATGTATATAACGCCTCATTTACAACCCAACGTGGATTTCACGCCAGAGTAGACGGTATTCACAATTCATTTGAATTTGTAGATTACTTTTAAAACATTCACTATAATTTCCCCATAATCAGCATAGGACTAGAACTAGACTAGACTAGATTAGGTCGTATAATCTCACTTTGACTGTGGCGAAATCCACGCTAGGCGGAGAAAGGAAAGCGATTTAGAATTTTTTGTGTGAAAATGAAAGTATGGAAGTATGAAAAATCCATTTTGGCGTGAAATCCACGTTGGGTTGTAAACGAGGCTTAAAAATTTGCAGTATTTTCCTTTTTTTTTTGAATGTATAAAGGATGATTTTTATTAGAATATTATATCTTCTTTAATAGCACTACAGCTCTAAGCGAACCAGGGTTTTCACAGATATGATCTCATGACTTTATTACTATCATGTGTGCGCCTACATTTTAACGTAAATTACGAACCACTAAGTTGCTGGTAGAGAAGTAAACTTTTTTTATATGATAGGACTTAGAATGATCTAAATTATTACAATGATGTAATTAGAATTATATCGTTATCCTTAATTCAGAAAAAATTAAAAGATGAAGAGAAATAAATTTTTATTTATCTTTATTTATAGTTTATGAAAAACCTGTAAACAATAAGAACATCGGCGTTTCGATGAGCCCGTCAGATATATTCTAGTGTATTCCGGTACACAAAAATAAAAGTAAAGATGAGCACCAAGTATATATGTATGTAGCGGAATATGTAATAACAATAATCTACTCCAATATACATACAGAGCATTTTCAAATATAATGTGTATATAACATACGATGCAGAAAAACGATAGACTCAATCCGTTTATTGATATACATACGAGTATACAACAACCACCATGGTTATATAATTAAAGTTAGCTATAGTACAATACGTATAAATACCAGTGTGTCTAAGATTAAAGGATAAAAAATGAAAAAAGAAACATAAAAGAAAAACGTTTGATATGTTTATACTATGATTGGAATTAGGCAATTTCCTTTATTGTACCTGTTCCACATTCTCGAGAAAACGAAAAACGATACATATTCTTTTTTTTTGACTAAGAAATATCCTTAAATGATAAAAAGAATAATGCAGATTATGTACAATTTATTTTCTCTTTTCATTTTACTCTTTGACGATTACTTCGAAAATTCAGGTGATGAAAATACCAACATATAAACGAAAAAATTGAAGAATCTTATGAATCTGTTGTCTTATTTTGTAAGATTAGAGTCAGGATATAGTAAAGATATTTACTACATTCTCATACATACATAATATGATGTGATATACTCGTATATGTAGTTTTAAATTTCGATTCCAATAATTTAAATGCCCATATGTAAGTGTAGTAGTTCAGTAGTATAGTAGGCAGTATCTAAGTATCCTGTTTTTTTCTCTTTTTAGTTTAATAGTAGCATAATTTATTTTTCGATTACAAAAGTTTATCCTATATTGATAAATTTGTACATAGCATCATCAGTATCATTTGATATGAAACAAAATCCATACAGCTATAAGAGGATAATTGAGTATCTATTGGACTTTTCATGTATATAGACGTATTTGAAGTTTTCTTTTTTTTTTTTTTTTTTGTTTAGATTTCCTGCTTCGGATATGGACACTTTGTATATATCGACATCTTTTAGAATTTACTCCAAAATTGTACCTTTGCTGTACTATGGTATGAAAAAAGAAAAATAACCAAGCAAAGCCGAAATACTTAGTTACACATATACATGCATAAAGCCATATCTATATCATCATGTGTAGGTATTTATTTTCTAATACATATATTTATGTAAATACCAAAATATATATAGTAAGGATATAATATAAGTATATTTTATGGTCCATTGAAGAGAAATATGGCTGGTTATTTAGGATAAATATGTTGTATATATGAATGTACATTACATCTCGTATATGTAAGGCAATGTACTTATATCTGTGTGTGTGTGTTTTTTTTTATCCTTTTTTATAGTCTTTCGATTTTCTTATTTATATTTTGCTAAGAATTTTGATAGCTTTTATATAGGGCGAATTACATATAGTATGTAGGTATATGAAGCAAATAATAAATGTATTGGATATTTAAAAAGTCCTTTTTTCCTATACATATATGTATAATAATATGATATGTACATCAGCAGCATTAAGAGAATATCCATGCATAGAAATAGTAAAAATAATATTTTTTTGTAGTATTTTGTTTTTTTTTTTTTCGGACTATTTTATTTTGATCCTTTCTCATCTTCTTATTATAACGAAACGTATACGAGCACACACTGACACAAATTACATATATTACATATGTATATACATCACAAACGGATTGGATCGAATATAGAATATTATGAAAGATATAAAAATATACATTTTCCAATATTTCTATAGTTATTTCTTTCATTTTATTTGTTGTTGTTGTTGTTGTTGTTTTCTATTTTTTTACCAAAAAATAAATAAAACACAAGAACTTCTCTACATCAAGACAGTATGTAGATTCATATAAATATCCTGGTAAAGCTTAGAAGAAAAAAAAAAGTTTTATTTTTTTTTTGCCCTGCATCAGAATCGCCAGTTAGGACTGTTTCAATTTCATTTAATATTTTCCGTTACTTATATTTTCTTCCTCTTCTTCTTCTTCTTCGTATTACATTTACTTTATTCTAATATCATGTACACTCTTCATATACATATTATGCACACGTTTGTGTATGCATGTAATGTATGTACTTTAACGTACATATAGTAATGTATTTTATACACAGTAGGATGAATATATTTTTGTTATTATATTATGCTGTCATGGCGATTTGGGCAATAGGATAATATATAATATACTATCCATTCGCAACTATAAGTATAACTGTATTGGGAAAAAAAAATTGAATTGAATTGTACAAGGGAGGCACACAAATAAAACAGAACAAGAAAAAAAAAATAAGAAAATTACTCCATCAAATATTTACAGTTGGTTGAATTTATCTTTTATTCATGTTTTTTTTTCATCTTCGCCTTATCTTTTAGATGTTGAAAAAAATAAAATAAAAGGAGTGATGATGTTTGGTGGTGTATTAAAAAACATACTGTATATACATATCCAAAATATATACTATATGCTTAATACATTTAGATGTAGCTATATGCTCATATGTATATGTACGTTAACGTTTGTAGTTATAACACACACGATATCTATTAGCAATTGACTACTATCTACTATATGATATAGTTTTTTTGGATTGAAATTGATAAGAAAAATGAACCTATAACTTTCTTATTTTGGGATGAAGAAAGGCATATAGCAGAATGGATTGGATATGATGACGATGAGGATGAGTTACTAATAAAAATTGGAAAATTATTGGGCCTGATCACGAATGGCGATAAAATCGCCAATCGCCAAAATTGAGGCGAGGCGAGAAAATAAAATTTTTGTATCACGTAAGGCGATCGCCTCGCCTAAATAGCCATTACCATGCGTAACGTGTAATATTATGCGTTTCGAACTGTCTTTAATGTCAAAAAGATGATTTAAATTTTATTTTGGCATAATTATTGTAAACTAGTTTTTAAAAAAAAATTTAAAAAAAAAAAAATTTAAAAATTTAACTTTTTTTTAAACTTTTTTTTTTTTTTTTTTTTTTTTTTTTTTTTTTTTTTTTTTTTTTAAGAGTTTCTAAAGATGTTTTTGTTGTGAGAGTTTTCCATTTCTCTCTTCCACCTGCAGATTTATAAATTCCTTTTGCGAATTCTTTATTCGTCATCTTAAATTCGACGAGTTTTTGTAATTCTCTTTTAGAAACTTTAATCATTGAAAAAATAATTTATATTAATTTATATTTATTTTAAATATAATTTATAAATAAAAATACATAGATTTTTATTTTTTATAATTCACCACCGATGTCGAAACACAAATACAAATTAACACAACTAATGAAATAAAAATGTATCCTCAAATATCAGCTAGGCGATACCAATTATTTGATCGCCTTAAATAGGCGATAAAATCGCCTAAAATGAACGATTATCGCCATTCGTGATACAAAAATTTGACAGGCGAGGCGATTGGCGATTTTATCGCCATTCGTGATCAGGCCCATTATATACGAGTTTATGTTTTTTTTTTTTTTTTTTTTGACTATTATCTGTATATTGGTATGGTTGGGTATAAAAACGTGAAATAATAAATTTAAAATTCCATTCGATTCCGTTCAATGTGTTATTGTATTTCTCTTACTTTTATTTTGTTCTTCTTTTCTTCTTCTTCTTTTTTTAAGTGTGGTTCAAATCTTTTGTCAAACGCTGGTGTATAATATGTTCGAAAATGATTATTATTTTTTTTATATAATACCTGGCGCGCTACTATAATAATGTTGAAATAGTCCATGAATATTTTATTTTCATTTTCGCAATACTAACAAAAAGTAAATTGTAAAGTTTTTGAAATTTATTCTCGTTTATTTTTTATTTATTTTACTTTCTTTTTTTATTTCAATTTTCTAAGGAAATTTAATTTTAAACATTGAAATACTGAAATTCGATTAGATTAAACAAAAAGGAAAAAAACAAGGAAAAGAAAAGAAAAGAATAAAATGCAAACGAAAGACAAAATATAACTGTATTATAAAGAATATATTTTATCATTAAAATGAAAAAATAACTATGTAATATCTAAAGAAAATTCTTTTTGAGTCCTCTTGTATAAACATTATTTCTTGAAAAGCTTCTCTTTTGGAATTACAGTGTTGTAGATCGTTTTTGTTTTTTCTTTCTTCTGTGTATTTGATATTGAATTTATCTGCTTAAATGTTTTTTCTTCCTTTCGATCATTTTGGTGTAAAAGTAGGTAGTTGAATGAAAATGGAATACTAATACTAATATACATTTATAAATATGTAGGTGTAGCCGTGTGGGTGACATTAGTAGTTTCTGTGACAAAATGTTTCACAGGGATTTCTACAAAACCTACCTTTCAATTCCTTCATGTCTATATATTGCCAATCACATTTTTAATTTGAAACGTTATCGAGTTTTTTTCTCTAGAAAATATTCTGTTATACAGTGGATGTAATATGAACAGTATCACTAATAAATTCAAAATTTTCGTCTTTTTATTGAAGGATATTGTATAGTGAAATTCGACGTCTAAATTAAAATTGTTTTCATTACAAAATACTATTTTATTTTTTGGCCAATTCTAAACTGACACAATGTCAATTTGACTTATCTTTGGTTTTGGCACTCGATGCATTTGCATTCCGTACAATCCTCCCAGATATTGGCAATTGTAAGATGATTTTAATTCGCGATGATGTCATGTGATCTTTGACGTTAGGTCGTTTTATTAATTTTTACGAGACACTTTTTTAGTATTTATTCATAAATCAATTTGATCTTCAACCTTCAACTAAGACCAACAGAACTTCCACCAACCTAAAATACAAAAAATTAATGAAAATTAAAATTAAATTACACTGAAGTTTTACAAAAAATAAAACATACTTCAACTTGATAAAACAATTCAGTATACATACTTTTATTTAGAACAAAATCTTTCATATCAAAGTTTATTAGTGGGGCTATTCATTTTTTCTTTTAGTGTGTTATCATTGTTATGTCCCTTCACTTCTTCAACAAGCATAGTACCGACACTAAGCATTTCGACCGCATTCGATTTTTAGCCAGAATTTCCTTCCTTGACTTATTCGTTATCTCTTTCTCCTGCAATACCGTGCTCATCTATGTATTACGTGGCATTCCCTCACATCTATTGCCTTGAAGATTCCATTTTATGACTTGACGTGCTGTCGAGCATAGAGGCTTTGTCCAAAAAATATTTATATTCTACGAGAACATTTATTGAATTTTTGCTATTTCGCTGTCCTAGAGCAGTACCGTTATGAATACACGTTTTGAGCATTTTACTTTTAGTTTTCTTTGTTATATACTTTTTGATTTCCACAAATTCTTAAGTATATCAAATATCATTCTAGCTCTGGAGAGATTAACACGAATATCCTAGGTTGTATCACTCTTTCAGCTATGAATTTCCTTTATGATCATTAAAAAAACTTTTCCTCACTATTTCTCTTCTTTGCCTCCATTCTATATCACCAGCGTGCTTTAAGGTTTCTCATTTTCATGAGTTTTTTAGACGCCCTTTCTTTCTCTTACTTTGTTTGGATTTCATAGCACGACTTATAGTGCTGACAGAGCAAAAGTTCCTTTTAGAAAAAGTTTTTAGTTAAGAATTCGTACTGACAGACCGAAAACTGGTTTAGTTGTCATGTGTTGTATCTGTATGTTCAAAAAAAAACTGTCATCGAGTTAAACTACTTCTGAGTGGACTTATCTAAACTTATTGCTGACAGACCAATGAGTTTATCTACTTAAATAGGTCTAGAAAGTTTCTAAACTCTGGTCTGTCCCCAGCATTGATGGTTCGTGTAATGTGTTTTGAAATAAATTCCGAAATTATTCATCATCATCTTTGTCACCGTTTCAATGTCCTGAATTCAATATTTTTAAATGCAAATAAATAAAATGTACTATAAAAGTGCATTTTTGTTGTTTATTATTGAAAATTTACATAAATCTGTGCGTGTGTAACTCTGAAAGTAAAGAGAAAAATGTTTTTCGAAAAGAAAAAGTTTACTTATGCAAAACACAGTTAAAAGTAGGATGATAATAAAGAAAAGCTGACATTTAGTAGTACGTATAGGTAGTAGATAGTATCCTAAGTCCATAAGTAAAAGTGTAAACAGTTACCTATAGTAACTGCAAATACTCGTACAGTAGTATAACGACTAGTCAATAATAAAAGTAAAGTCGTCTCAATTTGGGATTCATATATAGAATATCATCCATTAATAATAAAATGTTCGTTTTCTATATATGTAGTTTGTTTGTGTATTAATTTAGTGTACATTTTCAATTTTATGAAAAGAAATCTAAGGGTATTAATTTTCTTAAGCCAAATTTACTCGAAGGATAATCTTCTTTTTGAGCTCTTTCAGACGCTTTTTATATGTATGTAATATATAGGTATATCCATATACATGTAAATGTGTATCATGTGTATGTGTATATGTGGATGTAAATTCTTTCAACGTTTAGTTAACATGGTATCTATGTAAGTAAATCATTTATTTACATTCATACTATGAGGATTTTAAAGTTCGATAGAATAATTTTCCAACTATGTAAATATTTATACTTATGTACATATATCTGTGAGTTTATCTATCCATACGTACTCGTATCCTTATGTACACTTACATTCGTATGTGTAGAAGAAAATATATGCACATACATATACTTATTTGGAGAATGAATATTTTCCTAATAAAAATTCATATGAAACTAACTCAAAAATAATAAGGATCAAGGTAAATGAATCTTTTAGTAAGTTGATTAGTTTTTATGTTATGTTATTATTAAGGACGATATAGAAAATTACTTAGTAACTATATATGATTTCATTTTTTTTATTTTGCATTAAAGTTTTTTGTTTTTTTTTTGTTTTTGTTTTTTCAAGTAGAAGGAAATTAAGTCAAAAATATCTTGTATCTATATGTATAGAGCGTTTTCTAGTATATTTATGAGCGGATTTTGTAATTTTGTTTTCTTTTTTATCAAAAAAATTAGATATTGTGGTATTGGTAGAAAAGAATATTTATACTAGCTCATGTGATATTTAGTATTGAAAAAATAAAATCAATAAATATTTTCATTAATTTTGTTTTTTTTTTTTTTTCTAGAGGATCCATAAATTCTAGTTGTTTTAACGGTAAAGAATTCGCATAATAATAATCGAATATAGAAACATATGAATACGAAATTTATAAAAAAGAAAAAGAAAAAGGACGAGGTAAGTATAAAAAAAAAAACAGACCGAAAAACAAATAAATAAACGAAACATATTTCAAAAATTCAAAATGAAACAAGAAAATTCGAAACCCTTAAACTTTGTGTTGTTGGTTTTTTGTTTTTTTTTATTATTATTATTTTCTTCTCAGTGTATTGCATAGTTATACTCGCGTGTATCTGATTGAGGGTGGGATCACGTATACATACATGTATACTATATTACATGATTGTGCATGTAGACACTATACGTGAGGGTCGTCAAATAAAACAAAAAAAAAAAATAAATAAATAAAAAACAAAATAAACAGAATAGAAAAAAAAGGAAAATAAACTGAAAACTACAACGAACAAAAATAAAAAAAAAAAAAATGGAAGATGAAATATGTTTCCATTACTGTAATAAAAATGGTCACTTTATCCCTTGGTGATTTATATTCAACCCAAGGATACTGAGTATATAGTGTAATAGTAGTGAGTATAGTGAATGAATAGATATGGAAAATGTATCTATTTTTTATATATTTCTTCCTTTACTGTTTTATTTTTTTTTTTCCATTTTCAGATAGAGGAAAATTGCACATAAATTTTAGAGATAGATTTGTGCGGTGTATGTACTTATGTAGTTGTTTTGTAGGATGATGTCGGATTGGAAACACCATCACCACCACCATCACCACACTCTTTATCATTTCTGGACTTTAATAATATGTTAGGCTAGGTTAGCTTGTTATATGGTTGTTAGGATGTTTCGAAAAATGTATAAGGATGTGGAAATTGTGTGTGTGTTTAGTTGTATGGAATGTATAAACATGAAAAAAGGGACGAAAAAGTGTGTGTTCATAGTATTAGACATGTTTGTGTGTGTATCTGAAATCTCCCACATCCAAAATACAAATATACTTAACAACAATGATAAATGTACGAGTCTATGTGTGGTTAACATATACACACACACACACACACACACAAAACAACAAAAAGAATTATATATGCATGTTACTTTTGTATACATATGGGGAGTAAGAATATTTGTTTGTATTTGAAAGTCCATTCATGTTAGATCAGCATATATACCGAATGACGAGAACAAAATGATATCTCGTTTGTATATTCTTAATGTGTGTGTGCATGTATGTAGGAGATATCGCGTATATAAGTAAGTACGTTGTTAGGATATGACGAGAAGATAACAAGGGACTGTATAGAGATGAAGAATAAAAATGATTTCTGTCAAAATAAATATGAATTTATTCTGAAAAATGTTCTTATTATTATTATTTTACATTTTTACTTTATTCTTTCAATTTTACGAAGGACAATAATTGTATATATGAAGTTTGAGGTACATATATATGTGACCAAAAGAAACAAGACAAAAAACATAATTTAGTTTTTGTTGCAAAAATGACAATTTCCACAAAAGTATACTGAGAAACCTGAAAGTTTGAAAAGTTTATGCGTATCCCCCTGTAGTTCGAAAAATAGAAAAGGTTTACGATTTGTGTACGATTCTCTATGTGCTGTATTTATGGTGGATGACATACAAACGAACATTGCCGCACCTGATCTGCATTACAAACATTTATTTAGATGTTGATGTAGTGCATAGTAGTAGTTCAGAGGGCGGATGGGATGGGTGGTTGAGATTTGAGTTGCCTTAGACAAACAATAATGGTGGACAAATGAAAAAAAAAAAGATAAAATAAAAAATGGATAATGTTATTTTATGTTTGCCGTTGCTTTTTATTTACAGAAATCTGAGAAAATTTTCAAAAAAAATTGTACACAATTTAATTATGGACGAAAGGATAACTAGGGTCCATATATTATTCGTATTCATTCTGGCATTTAAATATTTTATGTTTTATGTTTACATTCACCTGTCAATGATTGAACGACAAAAGGTCAATCAATAAAAAAAAAGCACACACAATAACAAGAGTTTCATATTACCTTTACTTTAATTTGATAATAATCTACTCTGGAGTGTATATAGTCAGATAGCAGAAAAATTGTCCTTTTTATTCAATTTTCTATACTATACTGGATTTTTCAAAATTTACAAGATTCATGTCAGAGGTCAACTTTTTATAGGGTCTAGAAAACTGGTTACTGCAGAATGGATGCTGCAAAGTAACTTTGTTTTTTTTTTTTTTTTTAAAAAAAGCATTTATTTTTCTGTTTTGAATAAGGGATGTTTTGTATATTATATAATATTGTGTAAAATTTATGAGCAAAGGAATAAAAGGATAATATTTCAAGATGAAAATTAGATCACACACCAGAACACCACAAAATGACCACAAATAATATGTTAAATAGAACTTTATTTTTTTTTTTCTGTTGATGATATAACCTTTCACCTGACTTTTTGATGAGTTTTGAATACAAAATTATTAGATACAGAGGTCACAAACACATACATACATATATACAAGATAACAGGATGCTGTGTCCATAAATACTGGATTATGAATATTAAGTATTTTATTGTAATTGTTCTCGATTTATGTGGATATTTTATATACGTATAGTTAAGTAGTTGATGTAATAATTTTATGTAATTGATCTTGAAGAGGATTATTAAGTGATGATATTTGTTGAATTATTTATATCCTTTTTAGGGGTGATAATTTACAAAATTACGTTATTTGAAATATAAACACTTATGAATAATTATTTTTTTATATATTTTTTTTTTCAAATTTTTTCTTAGTAATTTTTGTTGTTATTTTGTTTGACCGATTTCAACTTTTTCGACTAAATTAACACTTGAACTACATATGTAAGTATTTTCAATGTACTCGTATGTATACGTAAATTGATGAAAAAAATCGAAATTTAGCCCGAATTTAACAATCGAAACACAAAATCTTTTTTAACTTCTTCATTTTAGAAAACTTAGAAACATTGTTCATCGCGTTATAAGATTTTTATGCAGTATAATGTACTTTCGAACATAAAAAAGGACTAAAAATAAATTTGTACATGATTTTTTTTTTAAAAATAAACTCTACTCCATGTACATTATGTAGTATCTACAATGTATCTATATATACTCGTATATGAATGCGACGCGATATAAAAGCGATATGATGTGTGATGACTATAAATCGACTATAGATGATAGTCTGCGTGTTCTGGTTCATAAAATCGGTAGCATACAAGAATATAAAAACAAAAACGAAAAATACATATATGAAAGGATTGGTTTAAAAATAAATTTTTAATATTTCTATTGTTATGCAAGGATATGAATGTACAAAAGCCATATGTGTTTTCAACCCTTCATTTTTTTATTTTAATTTTTATCATTTTTTTTTTTTTTTTATATTTAAAATCCATTTCTGATGGCGTTTGTTTGTTGTTATTATTGGGTTTTAATTTTATTTTTTTTTTTTTCGTATCCTTAATGTACATATGATGATTATGATGATGATATTTATGTATATGTACACGCACTTTTAAATAAACGTAAATATACGTACGATGCGTATACAATCACAATCTCAATACAATTGTATGAAATATTCAAATCGAACAGACAGTGAAAATGAAGAGTTCATTCGAAGACTTGTAGCTTGTAGGCTTGTAGCTTGTAGGTAGCTGTTTGATAGTATCGAAAAATTGAATTCCAGTCCAGAAAATTATTTGTATTGAGGAAGTGAAAGTATATATACGGTTTCCTGTAAATTTTTTTGTTGATTTCTTGTTGCATATATAACCATAATTTCGAATACACATAAATGCATGTTCGTTTCGTTTCCTTTTTCAATTTGCATTGCACGTAGATTGCACGTTGCACCATCATAACAGAATATGTCATATAAAATGTTTAATTTTACTTTTCGGGATTTGTGTATTTTTCATGTAATACTCGTATATGTGTATGTTAACAAATCCACGCAAAAGGGGTTTGATGGCATTTTTTAATATTTACATATAATTGTACATAAACGCATAACAATTCAACTATCATCAGTAGGGATTCAGGTTTCAGGTAGATTGACGCGGTCGGTTAAAAGTTGCATTCAAACATATGCAAAGCAGAGTTATACATTGAAAAAAAAAAAGCTGAAAATCAACAACAGAATAAAATTATAGTAGATCGAATTTATTTTTTATAAATGAAATTTTGAATATCCTTTTTGTTGTTACTTTTACACTAAGGATTGATTCATATTTTTATTATTTTTTTTCCTGGTATACTATATATAGGTATTAGAGTTTTGTTACCTATTTTTTGTTTTTTTTTTTCTAATCAAGCCCTTATGAAGCGTGTGCGCTAACACAGTGCCGAAACATTCAAATTATATTTTCATCCAAAATTATATACAAAAATCCTGATATTTTGAGAGTATATGTGGATGTATGACATATAAATAAGGTTATCTATAGGTAAAACACCTTTGTTTGGTGTTGCATAAGAGTAGACATCTGCTTTATTTTCATTACTATACTAGAAGTGTCCCATATACGAACAAATGCGTATATAAATATGTGTAATATGTATATGAGGAAATTGAAACCGAAATTTGCAATCGATAATTTTTATGTTAATTTGTGCGTATATCCATGTATCAAATAGAAAAATTTATTCATATACATATGTATTTTTTTTTCATATTATTCGAAAGGAACATCTGCCTTTTAAAAGTACATTCATACATGCATCATGCACACAAACCGTAAGCTAGATAGTCAGTCACAGGAATTTAATTTATCGTTAAAATTGGTTAAAATTTTTTATTCATATACATATATTTAAATCAGGATGCAGATTATTTGTGCATATTTGTGAATCCTAATTAAACTTATACCTGAATATTCTTAAGCACGTGCGATAAATTTTCTATACACAAAAAAAAAATAAAAAAATTTATTTAGAAAGGAAACTGTTTAAGCGCGATTATTGATTTTATGTAATTTGAATAAAGTCCTCTTACTTATTTGAAGCAGTACATAGAAACGATATGTCTGTATGTTTACATGTGCATAAATGGGACTACTAATGCATACTTATGTGTATATAGAAGTAGATTTAATTAAATTTAGAGAGTATCTAAGTTATCTACAGGATCTATTGATTATAATAGTATGGAAATCGATAATTTTTTAATTTATTTTTGATTCTAATGTAAAATATTTTTTGTCTTCTTTTTAATGAAATCATCATCTCTTGGCCTGAAGGAAGAGTAATTGGCGTTGAATTATTTTCCGTATTGGAATTCGATTTTATTACTATATTTTGACAGTGTGAAATTTGTAAATAAAAATATTTCAATAGTCACCTATGGATGTATAAAACGAAAAAGGGTAAAAGTCTCTCACGGATTTTTGAAAAACAAAAAAAAAAAAAAAAGAATTCAATTCAGATAAATTGCATTCTATATCATATTAAGTTTTTTTTATATGAAATCGTATTTATATAGCTATGTAAGTACATATACCTATGTATGTATAGAGAAAATAGCAACATCTTGAAGGATTTATTTTTATTTTGCTCTAAGAAAATTTTTCGATATTTCAACTCTGAACTGTGTACAGATACTCAGTGGAATCTAACAAAGTATCAAGCGAAATTTATGTCAAGGGTTAGGTGACACTCATGTTCTTTCTGTGTGTGTGTGTGTGTGTGTTAGTGTGTTTTCAGATAGTATATTTTTGTAAAGATTCACTATAGTAAAAAAAATTAAGAAAAACGAAAGTCATTTAATTGTAACTATATATAGGTATAGCGAAGTGTGAATGCACTAGGAGGGTTCATCCTAAGACTTTTAAAATAACAATTTATATTTTTGTGATATATGATATAATGCGATAATCAGAAATTATTTTCTAGGAACCCTCTTCGTCTCCCTTAAATTTTTGTGTTTAGCGGAATTTGAATCTATATACATATATGTAGGTACACACTCATGCAATTTGGTACTTACTTATTTTCACAGATGAAAATGAAGAAGAATATACTTAAATAAAATCAAACAGAAATCTTTAAGGAATTATACCTGACCTCTGAATTTCAGAATCATTTTATATATGTACTTAGATGATGAGTTATGCAATATATGTCTTAAGAATAAATTTAAAGGCAAAGGGTTAAAAAAATAAATAAAAAAAAATTATTTTCCCAGGATTTTTTGTTTTTATAACAGACACAAAATTATATTGCGTGTATACTATTTTCTTTTCTATATAAACCTGCAATATAAATCTTGAAGGAAATTATGTGTGTGTTCTATTTTAGTATTTGCACACCAGAAAAACATTTTTTTTTTTTTCATTTTCGTTATTATTTTTTATTTTTTATTTTTTGGTCATATATGGACTCTATGTGTACTATGTATAAATAAAATGACAGATTTATGAGATTTTTTAGTAGCTTCTGGTTCACATAGATATGGCAAAAAAAATAAAAAAATTGAATTTTGAATCCTTTTCATAATTCATTTTATTTTCACTACATTGCTTCACGTAAGTAATGTGTATGTATGTTTTATATAAATTTACATCGTATTTATTTGTCATCTTCCGATTATGTAAGTTATAGTGTGTGTCCTTACGAACGGGTGTATGTATCTACATATATTTATAACTATGTACGTCTAGCAATAGTGTATGTATCACATGTATGCATTGCTGTATAGTTGATAATAATAATACATCTTAGGCCATTGACAGACATCTAGTATCGATACCATGGTATGAACAATACTAGCATGGTGACAGACATGTAATCCAGTATAAACCTAGTATCATTTGACATTTGTGAATTTTTGTTGTTATGTTGTATAGAATATTTGTATTTGCATTTTAATTTGACTTTAGGTGAATATAATTATTATTATAATGGAAAAAAATGAATGCGGCTATTGAAATTCTAATTCAACAAAGTGTAGAGAAAATAATAGAATTAAAAAGAAAAACTAAAAAGTTAATATTTTTGGCTTTAAAAGCAAAAATGATATGAGATATTCACAGAAGAATGTGGTTTATTAAACAAAATTTAAACACGAATATTGTAAAAACTAATTTCTCCTTTTGCCACAGTAATAAAAAATGGCGCTACGTTTAGTAAATTTTTTGAATACTAGCTTTATACTAGACAAATCATACTGGTTTCAATACCACATTTATACCAGAGCTTGTTTTCCTGGTATAAAGCTAGTATAGGATGACAGACATGTAGTATAGCCATAGCCAATAACATGGTATCGATACCACGTTTATACTAGATATCTGTCTAGGGCCTTATTGAATTTATTTTTGTTGTTGTTGTTACTGTTGCTGTCGTTGTTGTTGTTGTGATAGTAGTTTTTCTTGTGTTACTTTACTTTATTTTTGGAAAATGAAAAACCAATAAAGTTAATGAAATGAAAAAAATTTTTATAATATTCATATATTCACTCATTGGATATTGGCGGCTGAAACAAAATATTTCATGGATGAGAGAATTTCCAATTCTAAAGCTATACAAGCACGCAATATAAGAAAATCTTTGCATTATACACATGCCACACATTAAATATAATATATACGTGAGTATTTATGTGCAGTATAAATGTATTGGAGCATACAAAATTATATCTAATAAAAAAAAACAAAAACAATTTTCTTTTTATCCTTTATTTTATTTGTTTTTCTAGATGAATTATGTTCGATTGTAATATAGGATATACGGATACGCACAAAACGTATGTAAGATGAAAAATGATTGTAATTTTCATTTTATATTGCGCGTCCGTTTGTTGCATAATCTATACAAACATCGTCCTGATTTTATACTTTGTATACATACTATATTATATACCATTGTTGTATAGTCATCAATATTGTCGAAAAATCGCGCGTATTTGCTACTTATACGTAGAGTAGAGCTTGCTTAACACATTATTTTTTATTATTTGTTTTTATTTTGAATAAAATGTCCACAAAAAAAAAGATGGCGAAAATCAGAAATCTAAAGCAAATGCATTATAGTACACGAAATAATCAGATGACGGGCGGTCTGAATATACGTTACGTACATTTTGTAACTGGAAGATGAATTTTTGTTGATTCGAAAAAAAAAATACATATGTAATGGCAAAGGGTAGATAGATAGCCATTTGAAGGAGTATAAGCAGTTGATTGATGCGTTCTTATTTTGTCTGTTTCGTAAAGATAAGAAATGCGTTTCTTTATTTTTTTTTTCTTTTCTTTTCTTTTAAGGGAAAACGAATCAGTTGCTGTGGTTTGTGGTTTTTGTACATTATTTGTTTGTGGTCCTTGTAAATGACCTAAAATTATAAGTCAAATTATTATAATGCAATAAAAAGAAGAGTATTCGTAATATATATTTTCATAAGGTTGTATTTTATTTAAGGATAATTTCATAAAATGGAAAAAATTGTAAGGAATTTTTGATAATATTTTACTATTCTAATAATAAAAAAAATAAATAAAATTAAAAAATATTATCAAATTGAATAAATTTTGCATAAAAATTTGTTAGTTGCGAGTTCGAGGAAACGGAGAAAAACAAAAATGGTTTAAGTGGGACACAAGCAAATAAGAAAGTCCATTCACCCTCATATATTGATTTTTTTTATTTGTTCGCGTATATATATAGCAAATATTTTTTCCACCTGAGATATATTTACTCGAGATGCGACATCTTTACACACGCACACATGAATTTATAGATTTGAGAGATTTGTTGTCATCATACGAGTATCTACTTTTGCATAATATACAGAAAAAAGGAACTATAAAGTTCGCTGTGTATACTAAATCTAATAAGAAAAAATTCAAAAACCTGCACAGGTATGTAAGTATATAACATATCCTACAATGTAGTGTACAGTGACTGTAAAAATTGATACATAGAAAAAGGTATACACAGGATGTTACGACATTATTACGGAAGGAGACCATGAAAAAATTATATTCAGTTCGATGGACCATGAAATCCATTTTAATTTTATTTCCTTCGATTTTTCTTGTTTCTGAATGAAAGTACTCGTATGTATAGCAGACAAAAAAAATAAAAATAGAAAATAAAAAAAAAGCTAAATTTTATCAGTACTAACATTTTTTGTATATAATGCATGTATGTACAGTACGAAGAGATGAGAAAGAAAATTCCAAACTAAAAATAAATGAAAAATATTTTTCATTTTTTCGATTTTTAAGTAAAAATTTTGTATGTGTGTTTTATTGAATTTATTTTCATCTTTAGGCTATAACATGATCGGATATCTATATGAATGAAGATGACACATAACTTATTCTTGAATGTATTTATGTAGTATCTATATATAGATGAAAAAATATTGAAAAAAATATAACAACAACAACAACAAAAACAGATGAACATAAATTTGTGCTTTTACGGGACACTAAACATAAAAACAAAAACAATTGATTTTGTAAAATAATGTTAACTTTTCGTTTCTATTTTTTATTTTAAATTTGTTTAGTCGAAAGGATGCTTAGCATAAGCATAGTTGATGTTCCGTTTGTTCCAAATTTATTTTGTACAAATATTGCGTATAGGAATTACTTTTAATTTTAATATTTTTTTTTTTTAATTCCACACACATAGAGATGAGTTATGGAATATTAAAGTGCAAACCAATGATAATTTTTAGTAGATTGAATACCCTGCTTATAGGAAGAACCATAGAATTTTTCAAAAACGCCACAGATTCCAAATCTTGATTGCTGGTCAATTTTCTACCACTGATCCCTTTCTTTCATGTTTTTAAATAAAAAATAATCTAAGGGACTGGATTTGGTGATTAGAGTACGTGAGACAGCGATTCGAACTTGAACTCATGGGTTTTGGTTACTGTCAATCGCTCTACAGAGTTAGGACTTTTGCTGAAGTAATTTCTAAATTTATTGCTCTCATAAATACACCTGTTATCTACAATTTAATGAGGATTACAAACCACTGAGTTTATGAGAAGCTAACTAACTTATTTACTGATAGGGCATAGACTGACACTGATCTACTTGTGGAATAATTTAACAGTCATTGAGAAATAAATTGGAATCAAAATTATGAACTCTATTTTCCCAGAAAGCTGGATACTCGTTTAAAAGCTGAGTGAAGTTTTGGGATAATGAAATGAGACCACAATTTCGAAATCAGTAAGCCAATTGCTTTACCACTGCGCCACTGAGATCCTCCTACCAAAAACAAACTTCAAACATTCTGATTGATTTTTTTCAAGCAAATTCCACCAAACAAATGTCGGATTGGGTGCTTCTGGCACTTACAAAAAAAAAAAAAATATATCTCTCAATCTCTCGATCTCAACAGTGACGATAAGTATTCTTAATAAAATGATGATCAAATATGAAATTTAAAAAAAAATTGATTATTTATACTTATGATGAATTTATTAGAGTGCCCAAAACAATTTTGTAAACATCGCTTCGCTTGCATAATTAGTATTCTCTCTTATAACTCTTTAGTTTTGTTGTTTTTGAAAATTTCTGCATTCATAAGTTTCGCTTTGTTCGGGAGATTAGTGGCTCAGAGATTAGAGTAACTGGCGATTCTTGTCTTTGGCAAAAGTGAGAACAACTTTCATTACCTTCAATTTATATCAGCTTTGAATGAGTAGCAGTTTGATAGTAAAAATTAGTTTAGAAATGTTAATTCGAATCTTCGAAATTAGCAGAAAGAAAAAGAAGAATTTCTTTAATATAAATATCACTTGACTATATGACTCTCTGTCTTTCTGTCACTGTGTTCAGTTTTCACTTTCCTATATTGTGCATGTGTGTGTGTTTGTGTGGTTGTGGATCTATAATCATTATGACAGTATAATGATCAAAATATCATTTTCAAATAAGCGTTTTAGTGTCAAAATTATTTTTCTAAAAATATCAAAACAAAAAAAAAAAGGAGGAGGATATTTTTGTACATTTTTGTGTATATATACAAACGAATAACAATTTACTGCCTATTGTATATGAAATGATGGTTTTTTTAATAAAAAAATTCATAGTTTTTTCTACCCTACCTATTAAATGTATCAATATTTTCCCTTTTTTTGACGAAAAACTAGAGATAAAAAAAAAATCCAAAAATCAAATTTTTTTTTTTCATATTTTTGGATAAATTTCAAGGGTCCTTGACTTTGTTTCCCAATTATCCGATTTATTGATGTAAAGAATAAACATACAAAGAAAATATCTGTATAATTTAAAGATCCTAAATGTCAATATTAGTGCTTGTAATATGTTTACCTAAATTTCACATTATGATCCTTGAAAAAAAAAAATCCGACTATTTTAGTAAAAATGATATTTTCACACTGATTCAGGGTGTAATCGATTTTGTTTTGTGTGTTTTTTTTTTATATTTTTGGAAAATGTTCAATTTTTGAAAATTATTTTACACACACTGCTATAATCTGGTAATCTGGTAATTTAATCACTTATAAGGAAGTCATAAATACATGAATATAGCAACAGTTGGTCCAATAATATAATAGAAGAGCAAATAACAGTATACTGAACCAGAGTGTGTGCATGTGAAAAAGGATATAACGATCATGTAACAAACTATTTTTGTAACACTATGATGAAAATGAAAATGAAAAAAAAAAATTGTATCCTTTTTGTTGCAAAGTATCAATGATCAAGTGTTACTGTGGGAAAAAAAATTTTTTTTTCTTCGGTATATATTTGAAGGATTGTTGTTGATTTTTGTTGGATTTTTTTGAATAGGAATTTGTGGTTAGACTTAGGATTAAACTATACTATACCTTTTCTAAGTGATTTTCTGCAGATTTATGATAAACTGTTGTAATTGTAGTGAATTGAAATTTTGTCGTAGAGGTTAAAAATGAAAATTTTCTCGGGTAATGAACTCTTTTAAAAAATTTTTTCTTGGTCTCATTCATTATTCATTCGAAAATCCGGTAGATATACAGCCGCTATATTTTGTACGCCTAGTATACCACTGAAATATTAATAAACAAACCGCCCTCGTAACATGATCGAATTTCCTTTTGAATTCAGGAAATATTTTTTGTTTTACTTATTTCATTTATTTATGGCGTTGTCAACTGTACTTCAGCTCATAATAATTGAATTATTTTTCTGTTTTGAAAAGAAAACTTTTGGTTTATTTGTTGATTTTTATTTTATTTTATTTTATTTTTTCATAAAACGTCTCATATGTCAGTTCAAGTACCATTCTTTTAGTGTTCTTTTAATGTTTTACAAAACTATAACACTACATAAATTTTAAAATTAAAAGATGAAAAGCAAAAAAATGAATAGAATTTTACTGGAATTTATATTGGCTTCTCATTGAATTGCAAAAGGAAAGCCAAATTGGAGTTTTTTGGTTTTTTTTTTACCTGCGTGACGAATCACAAACATAGACCAGACCGTTGTGCAATTCAACACGACAATAACAATAGTGCGAGAATTATCAAAAGATATCAAAAAAGAGAGAAAAAAATAATAACAAAACAAAATAAATGAAAAATGAATTGAAATAAAATTCTGTACCTGAACTGAATGCAATCTGCATCAGTTGTAGTCGGATTCAGACTCTATGGCATGGCTATGGATTTGAGACCATAAAGAACTGTTTTTGTTTTTTGTTTAAAATTTAATTTTCGTCCCAATATGACTCCTGTATTTTGTTTTTCGATAAAAATGTATACTGAACTGACAGAAATGTCTTGCATTTGTACTTCATAATAATTTATTTAAAAGGAATTTATACAGAATTTATTATTTCTTTTTCATACATATTTGCTTTTGTTGTTTTTTGTTTTTATTAAATTTTATTTTAGTTAAAGGGTTAATACGTGGTACATATACGAACAATAGATTCGATCCGTTTCACATTTGCAGGTAAAAAAACATTATGTATTTTTTTGTATTTCTGTTCATAGTAAAACGAATAAAAATAAATTAAGAGAACTTCAGAAAAGATGATGATGATGATCATGATTATGATTATCTTGGGGTTAGTTTTATGCGAGCATATACACGATTATGTAAGACACAAAAAAAAATTTTTTTTTTTAAATTTTAAACCCTTCCAAATGATCATCTGTTGTGTACATCAGAAATGAAAATTTTTTACGGTGCAGGTAGACATGTCGTATACCTCTTCCGGTATTTTCTCAAACATCACGATACGGTTTGTTGAAATGAAAAACCGTACTGGTACTTAATTTTTTTTTTTTTTTGTCATTTCAAATTCGAAACAAAATCATATATGAAATATTTGATCAAATCAAAATGTTTTGTGTATACTCGCGTATATGCGATCACATTGCTATTATTTCTATTCAATCATTTAGTTTATCAGTCGGTATTTAGTATAAGTGCAAAAATGGTTTAAAATTTTTATCATGCGATGATCATCAGTATCGACGGTACAAGAAAAATATTATTATTGTGAGTGAGTGGATGATTGCTACTTTATTTTCATTTTCCGATTACATTCGAAAGTGGATTTTCGGGGGTTTTTTAAGGACTAATTAAGTGGATTATTGTTTATAATAAGAGAATAAGATTGAATTTATGATAAAACTGAAGTGTTTTTGGTTCATTTTTGTCATTGATCTGATAAAGTTTTTAATAATGCGATACATACTCATTACTCGTATATAATAGTGGTGCAATGATGAGTGTCAGTACATTGTTCTGTCCTCAATGAATATATTTTATCTATAATCATAATATCTGATCAGTCATTGTAGTGCTGTGTTTTAAACTAAAATATGAAAGGAGACGAAAAATTATATGTGATACTGATGTATATAAATGACGGTAAAGAGTGTGTAAGTGTAAGTGTTTGATTGATCTAAAAATGAACCACCAAGTGGTCAATTTTTGAGAGTTGAGTGTCACTGTAAAATATGTGAACAGTCAATTTGAAAATTTTAAATTTCAAATAAAAATATACTCTAGTTGCTTTTGTAAAACATTTTGGTTAAAATCTAAAATTTACTTTAAGAAAATTCTTTCTACCAAAATCATAATAAATTCTGTGAATACAAGAAGCGCAGAGGGTCACTTCTTATCTTTAATTTGACTCAATCCACTTTTATCATCTCAAATTTAATTTGTTCTAATTCTATTTTAGCATTCAGAATACAAAAAAAAAAAAGAAAATTCTAACAGACAGACAATTTTTTACGTTGCTTATGTAGTGTCCATTTTTTACTCTCAACTATGTACATACGAGTACATACACACACAAATACAACACCGCAGATATTCAAGTGGTAAATTCAACTCAAACCATCTCAAACAATACTACAAAAATAAGCTCGTTATTTTCCCTAACGATTGCAATTCACAATACCAGTGCCAATGTGTATGTATGTACGTACGTTTGTCGTACGTACACACAGTATTTTATTTGACCCTCTTATAAACGTACAAAAAGTCCAATGTTAAACGAATGAATAAATGAAATCCCACCCTCTCATACCCACATTCAAAATGACACAATTCACAATTCACCATTATATTGACTACTCATTCTCAATTTCTTTCTATCCATTCCTAATTTCATTTTTTTTCCTTTCAATTTTGTTTTTTCATTTATTTTATTTTTACTACCTTTTTTTTCTTGTATAGCTGTTGTTTTTTCTGACCATTATTATTTCTATTTTCACCATTTCCATTAAATTTCCCTTTTATTTATTTTTTTAATGCTTCAGTTTCAGTATTTCTCAGTATTTCTCTATCTATACGATAACGTGAACGAACGTACAACAATTTAAAGAGCATCTATATGTACATATTTTACTAGGATAAGGATAAACTTGAAATAAGCATAAGCAAAAATCTAGCTGTAGATAGATTAAAAAAAAAAATAGAAAATAGAAAATACAGAGTAGTGGGTTGGGTAGTGGGTTGTGAGTCGTTCAAAAAGGGAGAAAAAATACACAATTGTGTAAGCATTAGAGCCATCGGCTACTGCCTGCCATACGTAGCACGTATATGGATAATATGAAACGAATAATATACGACTGACCCTGCTCTAAGCAAACATTCGAACGACCGATATATGTATACCCGATACCCCGATACTATACACATACACACTGAACTGAGTACTGTATGAATGTTGATACGAAATATACTCATGTGCATACATTTTATCGTTCGTGTATACATGCCGTATATGCATATAAAGTAGATTTTCTACGAATATTTATACATACAAACAGAGAGTATGCATAGTTTTATGTTTTACAATATTTTCTAACTTTTATCCTGCCCCATTAAATGTATAAAACTACTGTGTATATTTGACTTTTTTTTTATATTATTTTTGGTTTTCCTTTTAATTTTATATTCGAATGGGACAGGATATTCTGAGCATATTTTCCCTTTAAAAAATAAAAAAACAATTCCAAAGAAAACAAAAAAAAACGAAAAAAAAAATGTTGAAAGAAAAAAGGAAGAAAATAAATGAAACCATAGTCACAAATGTTGTGTCTGTTATTTTTGCTATCCTGTTGTTGTTATTATTTATTTGATGGCCATGATTATGTACAACAACTATGTTATAAACATATAGAGAAAATAAGTATTTCTGTTGTTTAGATTGTAATTGTTCTTCGAATGAATCGAGAAAGTCCTTTGGTCATACAATGTAGATGTATATACACACTTATACACTGAATAGGTATTATAGGAATATGTGAATACGTATATAGAGGTGGGTGTGGGTTGAAAAGTTTTAGATAGATTTGAATGAGAGTAAGGGGATATTTATATATGAAGGAAAGAGTCCAGCCATAAGCAAACAAAAATATAAAATGAAGGTCGAAACTTATTTTATTGTTTTTTTTTTTTTTACTTCACTTTTGTGTTTGTTAATGCATAAACGAATACACACACTTATATTTGTGAATATGAAGAAGAGGAAATCGTAATAAAAGGACATGGACTAGAGAACGAAAAAAACAACTAAAAGTTTATTTTTGAAATAAAACATGGAATTGCTATTTCTAATGTCAAGTTTATATGACATAGAAGTGTAGGACGTTACTCGTATAAATATGGTATACAGACCAAGTATACAGGCATTGTTAGATTGAAAAACAAAAATTCTCGTGTGTAGGTACACACTACATCTTTAATAATGAGCTCGTAGTATGTTTGTGTGTGTGTGTGTGTGACAGTCATAAGTATGAATAGAAATGAAATGAAAAACGAAAATAATTTTAGTTACGATGAATATGTAAATGACTGACTGAAAATGTATGGAATGGAAAGTAATTGTGCTCTGTCCAAGTTGAAAAGTTTAACAATTTTTCTGCTTTTATAATGTTTTTTGAAAATTTTACAAAAATGAAAAGATAGAAATTTTTATTTTTATTTTTTTACTAATTTTTGGTTGAGGAAATGGTCTAATGATTTCGAAGTCACTCATTCGATTTCTATGCAGGGCAAAAATAATTTTAAATGATCATTGTTTAATTCCAACTTTCTACACAGATTTGAATGAGAACCAGTTTTCTGAGAATAAGAGTTCAGAAATATTGGTTCGAATCTACGAGTATTTAACTCAAGTTTGAAGTCTAATTCTCTCTCATCATGTGATTTGATGTGTGAATTTGTTCGCACGTAATCCATAGAGGCTAAACTTTCGCTTTAAGTCAAAAGTCACTTAGTAAAAGCCAAATCCCTCACTATCACTAAAGACGAAAAATAAGGCAGCATACAGACTTTTAATTTATTTTTTGGAAATTGAAATTACTTTCTTTTGACAATTTTACAATATTTTAAATTATACCAAGAAGATAAAATGTCCTGGTAACCTTGCAAAAATCTTTAAAAAAAAGCATGTACACATTGTAAGAGAAATTTCTTACTTTACAGACTCGTTAGAATCGCCTCAAGCTAGTACACTGAGTTATACATGTGTATTCGTATTACGTTGTTAGGTGACCGTAGTCCTGTTGAATTTTTCTTCATTGCAAATAGCATTTAACTTCATTTCTTTCGTTTGTTTTTTTTTTTTTTTTGTAATGACAATGGCCCTAAATTCTAAATTTTTTTTATTAATATTTTCGTTATTTCTGTCTGTTCGTTGTTGTTGTTGTTATTGTTATTACATAGTCGATTGAATAGAAGAAAATTGTAATTGTCCTTTTTCTATATTTCTCTCAGGAATAAATATATGTATATGTAAATACATACACATGATGAGTTCTTAAGGTACAAAGTACAGAGTTTAAGTACAAGAGTTTGAATGGGAATTACAAAAGTTTAAAAAAAAATAGAAAAGTTTACTTCTATACACAGTATGTATTTTTCAAGAAATAATATGTAGGACTTATGTTATCTGGTTTTGATGTTATTAGTTGGACATAAAATTTGGTACAGCGATGAGATGGGGTGGTGGGTGGTAATGGAATATAATATCAGCTAAAAGCTGGTGGGTGAATGAGTGTATTACGTTGTTATTATCTTTGTCAGAAGTTATTGAATGAACGTCGGATCTTTAGATGGAAAAATGGACAGAGAGAAGGAAATTTCGAACTGAGAAGGACTTTTCAGTATATACAAGATATTTAATATTCGCAGTTATTAAGCAGCTACAGACATTTATAACGAATGATAAATATTGATGATGGGTTCAACTAGAAAAATTATTTTACCTTTAGGAAAGGATTTTTTGTTTTTGTTTTTTAATTTGATTTTTTTTTTTATGCAATACACAAGAATCAAACATGAATATTGAGGATTTATTTTCGATTGGGGTTTTTAAAGAATTGTAAGGATTTGAAAAAATAATGTAAATTAATAATGAAAATTCCAATATATGGATTTGGGTTTTGTGGAAAAGGATCCAAATCTACTATTCCACAAATATAAATATTTTCATCAATTTTATTTTGTTTTTTATATCGCAAAACTATTATGGCATAAATTATCGATCCGTAAAAAAATTTCTAATTTATTTAAATCCATTTGGCTAATTAAAAACTTTCAAATTCCATAAAAATTGACTAATTTTGTGTGTTTTCCATACTACATTTTTGTATTCACGAATATATAAATACACAAACCCACACGCAACACATAATATAAACGACGACACATTATTGTAAAATATATTTCAATTTTATTACTGACATAAAAACTATTTGTACTCATATTCCATTTCATTCCGTTGCTAATATATTTTTGCATACATTTTTTTTCTCTTTATTGTGAATTTTGTGATTTTTCATTTCAGTTTTATACTCGTATTTCACAAAAGTTTACGTATAGCTACCTAATATCGTTAGTGGTAAAACAACTAAAAGCTATAAAAAGGAGAGAGAGAGAGAGAAAGAGAGAGAGGAAAAAAAATTATGTGATTTTGTTTACGTATGCAATTGATTTAATGGATTTGTTTTACTTTGTGATTTTTATTTTCTTCCATTTTTTCCTGCCAAAAAAATAGTAAAGTCCAAATCGTAACAATGTACAATGTTGCGGAAAATTGTATATGCGAGTAATATATAGTTATACGACTAAATATTATGATACAAAAACAAAACAATAAAAAAGTGAAGTTAAAAAAAAGTTGTTTGCTTTTTCACAAACTAAAACTAGCAAAAAATATCTTTAAAAAAAACACCGAAATAATATAATTTCCTGATTATTTATTACATTGAATATTGAATGCAAAGAATTACTACCGAGAAAGGATGTATTCAGAGAATAAAGGAAAATTAACAAAGTAAATATAAAGAAAAAAATAAAATGTATGTTGTATATAGTCGTCGATCTGTGAAAAGTTACTAAGTCCATTTTTGCTGAAAATGAGTTTTACGAGTATATGCGAAAAGAATCTCTAAACTTTTGAGTCATAGAATCTGCGAAAACTCTGCATGTCTTCCTATGTAAGGCTTAGGATTTACTGATGCCCAGTTTCACAGTGTAGGTTTAACCCTCTTAGGAGGTTTAAACTTTAAATTAAAATATTAATGAGTTTCACAGTACGGGCTTAACCTTTGTATGGAGTTTAAATACCAACAAAAGTTTACCTTTCAAAATCTACTGGTTCAAAACTCTGGGTAAGGTTTAAAATAACTTAAAAAGGAGAAGTCAGAGAACAGTCAGCCTAAAGCCGTAATGCAGCTACACGTGGCTACACATTCTGTTCCAGCAGTTATAATCGTATATAATTATAATATCCTCTCATTGTGAGCTTTTCATTAAAGTTCAAGTTGACTAAACTTTGTTAAACTCTAGGACTCTAGTTAACTAAAGTCAACTAAAATTTAACTGTGAAACTGAATCTTTAATTTAAACCCAAGATCAGGGTTAAGTTAACTTTGACTTTAATCCTCCACTGTGAAACTGGCAATGAGAGTGTGAAAATACCTAAGTCCATTTTCAGTAAATTATGTTCAGTTGGACTTAGTGGATTTATTGTGTTCTTTTAATGTGAGAAATCACTAAGTCCATGAAACAATTTTTTATATTCTTAAATTGTTTTTTTTTTTTTTTTTTTTTTTTTTTTTTTGAATGTAAGAAAGTCCAATCACTAAGTCCAAAATAGGGTTAAAAACCCATTACAGAATTGACAAACTCATATTCTCTTAATAAAACGTCTACTGGACAACATAATTTGTCATTGAGATTAATCTATTTATGAAATCAGAGAACAACTGATTTTTAATTTAAATTTGAAACTTAAAAGCCCATTATCTGAAAACCGAAATTTTGGACCTAGTGACTTTTCGTAGAACGACAACGAATCCTTCCCTCTATATAAAAGGCATGTTTATATTAGAACATGGAATATGAAATGAGAAAATAAAATTCGTCCAATATACAAAAAATGCCCACGTCCAAAATCGAAAAATATGGTGGTTTGTAATGAAAAAAAAAAAAAAAATTAAAGAAAAATAAATTACAATAAATAGGTTCAAAAGGATATATCTTTTGTATGTGCACAAATGTACATTGGAATAGAGTAGTTGCGTACACACGGAGTTCTTTCAAAAGGATGAGTTACTCTACAAAAAAAAATACATATTTAAGCTTAAATGGCTTTATGAAAGGCAAGACATGTATTATAGAAAACAGGGTGGGTGGGTATTGGTTATATTTATAGTGTAGGATACGAATGAATATGACTCTAACAACATCTCATACACGAAATACACATTATGATTATTATTTTTTTTATTTTCTCTTTCATAATGTATGGGAAAAAGGACATTTTTTTATAAAAATAAAAAATTGAATAAACAAAATAAGCAAACAAAATTTATGTAAAATAACTATATTTTATCATATACACACTATTTTATGATTTTTTAATGTTTGTTTGTTTGTTGTTTATTGTGTTGGAAAAGGGTCGTGTATGTATAGTTTTTTTTATCTTTTTTTTTTGGAAAAATATTATAAAATATACATATGAATAAAAGAAAAACTACAAACATACGTACATTTATGTATATTATTGGGAAATGAAAATTTTTTGGAAAATATGCTTACATTAGACCATATGTGTCTCATATACTCGCATGTATGTACATTTTGTATCTACATATGTAGAGCAGTAATTTTTCCTTGTTTTTCATTTACATTATTTTCCTGTACCGTTTTTCCGTGCATAGAATTCGAATATTTTTACATATTTAAATATACATTTATATGAATGTGTTTGTGTGTGTTTATGAGTATGTATATATCAGAGACATTGTATACATAAGGATGTATGGTCCATTTAATTTTACTATTACTCAAATGAAAATTCGTAAAAGGAAATAAATGATAATAAGGAAAACTAAAAATACATTCATGCTGTATATAGAAAAAAAATTATGATAAAATATTGTATTTTTTTTTTGTTTGGGGGTAATGAAAAAAGGATCTTCGATTTAGTCAATTTGAAATTATGTTTCTTTTTTTTTAAAGATACATGCATATTTTTCTCTTTTTTTTTTAAATTTAATGAAGTATAAATTAACTAAATGTACACATACATCCTTTCGAAAAAGTATTTAGACAAATGAAAATTTTTATTTTTTATTTAATTTTCATGATATCGTCTTCAGATTGCGGATATTTTTTTTTATTATTTCGTGTATTTCACCATCTTAAAGTGCAGTTTTTAACCCAATCGAACATTTTTTGGGATCATCTGAACGAAAGGATTTTGTAGTATTCTATAGGAATATTCTTTAGAATACTACATATTGTAGTATGTGTGAATATCCTTCGAGAAACTCCTCAAAATGAATCTAAATTAAACATAAATTTAGTGAAAAATTAAACTGCATTCGATGCCATCTAAATTGTGAAAAAGTACTGACGAGAAGATTCTGGGTGACTCTTGTAGGCCACTGTATTTTATAGTAAAACCATACAAATATTTGATAGAACAAATTTTGTAAATTGTAAAAACGAGTTGACTTGCTCTCTTGAATAAAGACCACCGAACGATTAAGACGTATTTTTCATTGGACAAGACGTACTACACTTTATATTGAATCTTTTTTTGTCAATTATTACAAATTTTTTGAATAATAGATTATTTATTTTGATTGAAATGTCCTTCCAATACTTTTTTTTAGTTTGAAATTGTTTTCTTTTTTATGCCATCTACAGCTTCTTTTAGGACTTCCGCCTATAATCCACAAATAATTTACATTTTACAGGTATAGGTTAACTATGTCTCTCGCCCAACCATCAATCCGTTGGACTAGTCTCTATCCATTTGGTTCCCTTAGCTTCCACATGAGTTGATTAGCCTGTCTCCATTAAGAGTTAAGAGTTCCACCATAGAATAATATATATTTCATATAACATATAACCTTTATACAATGGTTCCACCAAGAGGAAGTAGGACGAAGAGAAAAGTGAGCGAAGTGAGAGACTCTATATCCGATTCAATTAAATTTAAATTTCTGCTCATATAGAATGATGGAATTAATGATAAATGAAATGAAATATTAAAATTTTCAATTAACGGTAATAAATATTTTTTTTTAATTTGTCCTCATAGTTTTTTTAAAGAGCGTACCCGTTACTTATTGTAAAAATGTAGAAATGATTATGACTAAGGTTTTTCATTTTTCTTTTATTTGTAACATATCTCAATTATATAAAATGTTTGAAGCTTAATGCAACACAACATAGAAATGAAATAATGATTTGCCGCGAAATATGATGCTGGTATACAATCGTACATATTTGTTTCAAATTAATTGTCATCATCGCTTCCATTCAAAAATAAATTTCCGACAAATGGCATATATATGAACTTATAATTCCATTAGCGAGTAGTAAACGTTTTAATTCTGCTTCGAAATGTAATACAGATTGAATAACCGTGAAATTTATCTCATAATTAGATCCATCATGTCAAATACTTAGTTGGTTTTTTTTTGTATCAATGAAAAGATTATGTGATGATGTCTTCATTAATTTAGTTGACCATCATAATTTTGGCCAATCAATTTATTTAATTAATTTTGTTTGTGTAAGTACGTACAAATGATCCCTTTTTTTTAAAAAAATTTGATGGTTATTTATTACAGCTCGATATATTAATATTTATTGTGCCGGATAGTATGTCAGAGAGTAATATATCATTCAATAGGCTTTTATTGTATACTTCAACAGAATGAAAGACAGAAACGTAATAGCAAGGGCATGGACTAATTTTTTAAAATTTCTACTATGAGAGCCGGTCCAAAAGTTTTAGTTTTGAGAAGTAAATAATATCAAATTATTATACAGGCACAGGGTGAGTTTTTTATCTTCAGACTCCAAAATACTTCATTTAAATTGCAGTATTCCGCAAGGTTTGGAGGCGCTCAAATAATAATGACCTCTAATTTGAAAAATATAGGTTGCAATTGCAATTCAAAAAAACAAAAGTTACCTTCAAGACGCCCTGCCCTGCCCTGAAAATCGATTCCAAGGTCAACTTGTTACTGTTTTGTAATTTGTTGTTTTCCAAAATATTTCTCTTGACAGGCGAAGGTCCACAAGGGACTATAAGTCATGATAATGATGATGATGATATTTTATACAATTATTCATTCGTTCAAACAGTTTTTCTTCACCATCTAAGACCATCCATTATTTGGTTCTCTGAGAGACTTTACGGTATCCATCGAGAATACAATTTCCTATAAATTTTCATTTAAAATCGTCTTTATTTGTATCCCACATGTACCCTGAGAGGCATGAATATCATCCGCATGTGCGTTTTCTCTCTGTCAGAAATTTCTTGTATAGCTTCAACATTTACTACAATTAACTACAATTCTATAGAACACCCTTGTCTCACATTGTCTTTCAAAATTGAACGACAGAATTTAGCTTTGTTAAACCATGGCTTTGGAAGAGACTTCAGTACCAAAAGCTTGATTTAGTAGCAGATTGCTACACTCTTCTTGATTCAACTCCGATTTAAAAACATAAAAATTCATAGCCCAATAATGTTTTCAATTTAAGTCCGTTTTTATTCTAAACTACTTTACTTTTGACATGCGCCGTGAGTAAGCTTAAAATGAAAATAACATGCAATACTCTAATTCTAATTAAATGACGGCATATTTTACTGTTAAAAAATTTATCACATTTGAGCTTATTGTTGTATTAGATTCTCAAAACTGTCAAACTGATCTTGGATATTTGCAATTTGTCTATATACAATGTCTTTTCAATGATTTCGAGGTATTTTTCGACAAATTTTCATATTTAAAATTCAAATTTTTTCCGTTTAGCTCTAATCTTTTTCAGTTTTTATTTAAAATAATAAAAATTACACATTGCGCGTAGTACACATAAAGAATTATTCAAAAGTGAAAAACTATCGAGTCACTTTCCAACACTTTATCTTTTTTTCCATCATCAATTATTTATTTCATAATGTTACGTTTTGTTGTTTTGTATTCTATTCTATTCTATTCTATCAGTAATCAATTGTCCTTCTGAACTTTCTATTATGTACGCATAAACTCTTGTATGTACAAAGCGTACACATACACTCACATACACAATTTAAAATAGTTGCATTATATTTTGAGAACAGAAAAAGATAATCTTTTCGTAATGGACCTTCTCTTTTATGTATATGAATATTATCCAGTAAGTATTTATTATTTTTTAACTGTTACACATACGAGTTACGTACAATATGTTTCGTCGTTGTAGTTGTTTTTTTTTTCTTACATCAAGTCCTCTGTTTTTTGTTGTTTTATTTTTTGCAAATATTTTTTACAGAATGACGCTTTTAAATATTAACCCTATCAAAACATTTTTGTATTCTTGTACACACACATATGACAAGAAATACAAAACAGCAACATTAACAATAACATTCATTTTGTGAACATATAATAAACCATTTTATGATAGTAAATTGTAGTATACATAGTTTACAAGGATCTAAAAAAGAAAAATTGTTTCCCTGATGATACAGCAAAAAATTATTATTTTCATGATTTTGTTTGTTCATTTATTATTTGTTATTTTTTATTTTTTTTTATCTTCGTACTGTACTGTATGTTTTCATTTTTTGTTTTGCTGTCTTGAACGAAACACATACGATGCATTTATTGCAGGCTATCTCAGGCGTTGTCAGTCATTCATAGACACTTTATAGACACCAAAATACATTTATGAAGAAGTGGACATAATTTGAGGGGATGGTCTCACTTTAAATAAATAGAAAACACTTTTATTGTCATCAAAAAATATGAAGAAAACAAAAAAAAAATAAATTTTCTTTTTGCTCAGAATATATAAATTCAATGAAATTATTATATAAAATGGAGATTATTGGGTGGTATTTCAGTGCCAATATTTTCTGTTGTCTTTACATTTTGTCTTCAACTGCTCGTATATAAAAGTGTGTATGATGATAGGTAGGTACCAAAGTACCTACCACGTACATAGTAAATGGTACATGGGAATGCATATCTAGATGATACGCTGATACTGATTTCATTCCTTCGCATCATTATTATACTGTACTCGTATAACGATTCTGTTGGGGCTTTTTGCTGTTTTGATTTTCTCGTTTTCTCGTTTTCATGAAATGTTCACATTTTGTGTTGTTATTACCTGCGTATATTTATGAATAAAAAATTTAGTATTTTTATTGATTATTTCGTTACCGAAAGGCAATTGATGTTGTCAATATTTTAACAGAATTATCATTTTCATTATAAAATCTGAAAAACTTGTCCAATTACTGATTCTGATTTTATGATAAAAAAAAAAAAAAACAGAAAATGAAAATCAAGAAAAATAAAATAAAATGTTAACAAAATTTATTTGTATATGAGAGTATGTTAGATTATATGTTTGCATAAGGGATATCAGGATTTTCGATTTCAATTTTTTTTTTGTTGTGTCGGATGTTGCTGTATTGATAATAGGGACTCCATACATGTATACTTCATACGAGAAGAACAACGTTAAATTTGAAGAATACAATGTAAAGGATAATGATTGCTGCTAAGGTTTCTTTTTTGGACATTTTAACAATTTTCTTTTGTGAAAAATCCATCATATTGGCAAAATGAACAAATTTCTACAAAATGCTTTCTACATTCAATAGAGGCGATATGCGACTAATTTTCTTCCTCCAATCCAGAAAATAAAATTCAGTATTCACAATAAAATCTACAACAAATTTAATGGTAATAAAATGAAAATTTTAAAATTAATATCCATATACTCTTAGTTGTATATCGTATAGTTTTGTTCACACTGTCACTATATACACCGAACGAATTCAATTTAAAAATTGAATATCCTTTTTTTTTCGTTACGCTTCATATTAAATTTGATTGAAAATCCCATTACAAACACATATACACACATACACAATATTCATTTGATTTCAAATATAACGTGGCAACGGGGCAAGCAGTATATGAAGAGATTTTGATTTATCAGTCATCATTTGAGACAATACAAGAAAGAAAATAAAAATTGCATTATTCCGAAAATATAGTGTTGAAAAACAAACACAGAAAATATATACATATAACACACACACATAAAACCGAATTCCCATTACACGCAGTAAATCTGTAAAGGACATCAATTTATTATTATTTATGTTCATATGTGAACGATTTTTTTTTATTTTTTTTAAAAAATTTTACAACAGAAGACAAGGAAAATCATTTATTTGAAAGCCAAAAACAGTAAAAATGATTTCGTTTTGTTTTTGTTGTTGTTGTTGATTATTTTTACCAAAATAAATGCAATGGAAAAGAAAAAAATAATAAAAAGGAACAAAAAGCAAAAGTATGGTCCAAATTTAGGTACTCAAAAATTCGAATGAATGAAAATATAGGGTTAAAAATATATTACAACAAAAATGTTCAAAATTCCATTGCCATTTATTTTTTTTTATTTTTCGATTTTTTAAAATGAAATTTATTTATTTATGTGTGTGCATGTATACACACAGAGATCAGCAGGATATCCGTCCACAAAACATCAATTGATTATTATGTAACAAAACAAAACGAAATTCACATTATTTTGTCAAAGTGTTAAATCGATTTTTATTCTTTTCTTCTATTATATCCTTTATTTAAAGATGAAAATTATTTGATTAATTTTTTATATTTTTTATTTTATTTTCTATTATTTACATTCTTATAACTTTTATACAACAAAATCAGGCCGCGATGAATTATAATCCACCGCGATAAATGGAATTTAGGGAGGTACCGTCTATTAGACGTGTATACACATTTGTATATAAAAAATTTTGTGGAATAGTGAAAGTGGGTTGTCTGTAATATTATTATTTTTTTTTTTTTTTTTTTTGACTATTCTTTAGTTGATATGATTTGTGTACATTTCGAGGATTTCATAATTTATTAATTGTCGCATATAAATAAAGAGAAAGAGTAATAAATTCAATATGATAATCATGAAAATAATAAATGAAGGAATGTAATTTTGTATCGATTTTTTGTGATTGATGTTGAAGGTCACTGTTACGCTTTTATTTTTCGTTCTATATTTTCGTTTGGTCTACATATACTGAAATTTTAATTTCAATTTCAATAAAGTGTAATAAACTGGCAGACAGAAGTTCGAATGTATATACAAATTGGGAATTATTAAGAATTTAGGGTAATCGACTTTAAGGATACATTACATAAAACATAAAATCCCAATTAGAAGAACGTAAATTATTTTTGTTGTCATTCGATATCTCAAAAAAGTATCGAATTTCTTTTAGTTTTAGCTCTAAACTTGTTCATGATATGTGTAGGTAATTCGTTAATGCATTAACACTATAAATGCGAATAAATTCGGTATTATGAAAATAAATTGAAGACTGACTACTTGCACGGAGAAAAAAAAAAGGATACATTTGGGAAAATTTCAAAAAAGAAAATTGTTTTTCTCATTTTTCTAAAATTTTTGTGTTGTCTGTTTATATGTATATTGGCGAGTGGCGAGTGTATACAGTTGGGCTGTGTACTGATGTAGTTTTTAAATACAGAGGAATCCCAAAAGCCTTTTTCTTTCTTTCTTTTCTTCTTTTGGTTGTGTCAAACTATACAATGAAAATAAGAAACATTTATAAACTATACATATAAGAAATTTCGATAGAAAAACTAAAAATTGAAAAATGTAAGGATATTCAAGTTTATATAACTTGCTACAAAAATAACAACAACAACCAATATCAGTCCAAGTCTTATGTGTTTTTTTATGAGGGAGGAAAAGTGCAGAATGGGGGGAAAAACGAGCAAAAAACATACTAAATACTCGTCGTCATAAAAAGAAAAATGAAAGAGTCACATTTATCTCCATTTGACCCTTTTCAATGTCCTGTTTTTTTTTTTAAAAAAAGTTGTTTTTTCTTTTTGAATTTCTCAAGAACACATTTTTTTTTCTCTCTATCTAATTCAAGTCAGTATACCGTTTGATATATTTAAATGTGGTTTGCTGGTTTTTCCTATTTTCACCTTTTTGTCATTTCCTTTATTTTTTTTTATTTTTTTTTCTCGTTCGTTACACGTATTTTTATGTATTTTATTTGAAAGTATTTTTGTTACTTTTATTATTTTTTATATATCTTCTGATGTATTTTTTATAATATGCATATGTCCTTAAAAACATATATGAGTTTGTAAAGCACGCATAAAATATAAATATGTATACGTACGATAGCTATGCATCCATATCTACATTTCTATATATGTATATATACGGACAGACCCTTTTATATCAGTTCTGTCCTTTTTTAAAAATTTAAGACATGTAAATATCCTGTCCTGTCGTGTCCTTAGCTAAAGCTTATTTTTTATTTTTTTTTTGTTACTATTTTTATACTTTTACTGTTTTTTTTTTGCTGGTGTTGTGTTGGTTTTATTTTTCAAAAAATGTACATTTGAATATGTATAATCAGAAGGATATATAAAGAGAATTTCTTCTATATAGGATCTTTCTATGATATAGAAATTTTGTAAAAGGATGGCAAAAAAAAAAAATAAAAAACGAAACTTTATGTGACTAAAAATAAATAAGGAATGAGAAAGGATATTATTTTGATATTTTGTAAAAGTGTTAAGTAGACTATATTTAGATAATTTTAATGCATATATACATATGTACATCCTATATACGAGTAAAATGTATGTTGGTCATAAAAATAAAAAAAATTTTTTTTCTTCCTTCATTCTATGATAGTTGTAGGATACAATAATTTTTCGTCGTTATCTTCTTATTTACGAATATGCGGTACTACACACAATATACAAAAATGATGGTGTTCGTGTATGTGTGTGTGTGTGTTTTTTTTTTATTTGATTTTCTCTCTCTTTTCTAGTATTATATTTTTATAAATGACATCAACGAGTGGGCATTATCTGGAATAAACTGTAAACTGTCCATGTGTGATAGTAAATAAATTTTAGGGTTTTTACGTTTATACGTTTGTTTTTTTGTTATTCTCGGGTAAATAAATATTCATCAGCAAATTTAAACAGGATGGCAAAAAAAAAAAAAACTAAAATAAAATAAATGAATGAATAAAACGAAATAAAAAATTTTGCAAACCAAAATCCTTAAAATATAATATATAAACGAGCATAAATATTATACAACATTTGTATGTCTGTATATGTATACGAGTAGGTATATGTATTTGTGTGTATTATGCGATCTGAAAATGGGGTGGTAAATGCTGCCCAAGGGACCAGTTTGATGGATACATATTTTATTTTAAAGAAAAATTATTTTAGTTTTATAGAATTTTATATGTGTGTTTAACGGGTATAATGTGCTTCATATACTTACATACATATATGTATGTGATGGGTTAAGGAAAAGTAAAAAAGGATATTTATTTATATGTAAAATATACAAACATATACGAATAAAAAAAATTAAAATTCTGCGTGCATCAATAGAAAAAGGTGATACATTAATGAGATCGAAATGGCTATTGATTTGTATTTCAATAAATTTGATGGTTTTTTTGGAATATTTGTTATAGATAATAAGAAAGAAAGGCAAAATGCTCGTATTCGAATACAATAATGATGCGAAGAATACACAATCAGAATGTGAAGAGTATAAATATTTAGCTGGATTTCGGTTTGAAAACTAAGACAACATAATTCAATGCCATGTGAATTTTTGTTTATTTTTTAAATGAAATTTGAGTCTCAATATCACATACGAATTATACAAAAATGATTGTTTTTCATATTGTACACAAACATATGTAATAACCATCATTTTACGATATCATGCGATTTACGTATCTTTAAATATATCGAGGAAATATTTTTTGTTAAAATTTTGATCAGCAAATCTGTTTGTTAGCGAAAAAAATTTTTTTGCCATTTGTGCTAACTATTTATGACCACAACACAACAACAAAACGCAAAAAAAAAAACAAAATGAAAATTATAAAATTTCTTGTAATTCTGTTATTTTTGTGATTTTGGTAAATTTCAATTTTATTTCATTCAGAAAACCGCATTTTGAATTGTTCTGCGTCGTATATAAAAGGAATGTTCAAAAAGTCTCAGCACACAAGTTATTAGAGAAAATGTTTTTGTTTAGAATTCTTGATTATGAGAATATTCAAGCTATTTTAGAACACGTTCAAAATTGTTTAATGGGAAGAGAAAGACTCTGAACACAATCAAAGCAGCTAGCATTCAGCAGAAACAGAAATATTTATGTTGGTTTAGGCAGAAAATCAGTTGTCTATGTCTATCATACTTATTCTTGTACTTGTCATACTTGTCACACTTGTCATAATCCAGCAGTTAACAGATAAATTTCAATATTCCTCAAACAATACAGTCAGCTGATTTAATGCTTGGTTGCTTCTACCAAAAATTGTGTTAGCATTCATTTATAAAGGGCTGCTAAACGATTGCATCTTCAATTGCATCTAGCGCCAAAGAGTATACTAGATTTTTTTTTTTTTTAAATCAAAAGAGGAAAATATTAGACATCAATTAATACTTTTGTTTAAAAATGTTCCAAGACATAACAATCGTCCCTAGTATATGAAATTGAATGTGTTCACATTTCACACATGTGTAAAACCATAACTAAAGAGTATAGATAATTGTTTTTCTTGTTTCTTTTTTCATTTTTCTATTTTTGTTTCTCTCATCATAATTTCCGTCAAATATTGATAACGAATTCATACACAATTGTTTACAATTATTTTATCTTTTACGACTAGAGTTATTTGTATTTCCTTAAAGGTCATTTTTGTAATAATATATTGTACGTAATGTACAAGTTTAGTGTGTACGCGTTAAAGTGCGACGTATGTACATATGTATAGAGAAAAATTTCCATTTCTATAAGATACAAAAACATAATTATTTTTGTCTATCATCATCAGTACACTTGAATTCTTGTATGCGTGTGGTAATCGGTCAATTTTTCTATAAATATTTTCATAAATTCGTACATACTAGAGAGACTAATAAAAGTATAATAATTGAAAACGTGTGAAAATGTTAAAATTTTCGATAATTCTTTTAGCGGTATCGATAGCTTATATGAATTTAAATTTGATACAAGCAATCGAAATAAATTCAAGTAAAAATTGCAAAGAATTTTTGGATGATAATATGGAATACATACTCTGTAATGGCATTAATTTAACGAATTACGATGAAATTGAAGTGATCGGTTATCGAAAGAATTATCACAGTGATGTACGTTTTGAGAATTGTTCAATACCGATTTTACCAAAAAATTTTTTCAAATATTTCATATTTGTTGGATATTTGAAAATTCATAATTGTAAGCTGAAGAAATTTCATCAGGTCGCATTCGAAGGATCACATCTGTATACGTTATCGTTGAGACAAAATGAAATTACCGTCATTCAACCGGAAATATTTCAGTCAATGAATTTTTTAAAATTGCTCGATTTGTCTCAGAATCAGATACAAAAGCTGCAGAATGCAACATTTAGTGGTATGCAGAATTTGGAAAAACTCTTTCTGAAAGACAACTTATTACAGCATATCGAAATATCATATTTCAATGAATTGAAACAATTAGTCGCACTGGATTTAAGTGATAATCAAATTGAATCGATTGATGAGAAGGCATTTGATAAGAATGCACGACTAAAAAGTCTTGTATTGAACAATAACAAACTGAAAATGTTCAATGATGCCTACTACGGTCTAAAAATTAATATGGAATATCTTGATTTGTCTCAAAATCATTTACAAAGTGTAAAATTTTCAATAATTACAGATTTAAAATACTTGAATTTATCAAGGACACACATTTTGAACGGTTTCGATTATGATACATTCATAAAAACGCCAGTATTACACGTTCTAGATTTATCGTATAATAAATTCGGTAAAATCGATATTCATATATTCTATCCGTTACGGGCATTACGAAAATTATTTTTGCAAGGCAACAATTTCACAGAATTAGATTATGAAGATGCAAAATTTGATCCAGTCGATATAGATATCACCGATAATGATTGGAATTGTACGTATCTGGCCAAATTGATTAAGCATATCAATTCACAATCGATCAATTTACATTTATTTCCATGGCATAAACCGACAAAGAAACGAAATGTAGCTGGTGTTGGATGTTACGATATGAAATCGTTACCGAACAAGGATACTACTGGTACTGATGATTACATTGAACGACGTTATGAGGCGTTAAATGGCGGTTATGGTTACAATTCAATCGATATCGGACATTCAACTGTCGATCTACTGACAAGAATGAATTCAATTCTGATATTTTTGTTAATCATTGTCCTCATATTTACGGTATTCACAAGTGTTTGGAAAGTTATGCTCTACAAGAGATATTATTACAATTGTCATGATACTTCGGGGATAGTAGGAAGTAGTAGACAAGCACGAAAGCAATTATCATCAGCTGTAGTACATCTTCGTCGTCATCAGGATGATAGTCCTCTGATCGAGATTAGCAGACCAAATAGTGTGATAGAAATATAAATTTATGATTAAAAAAAAATAAAATAGAATACTTTACGTTTTTTTATATCGTTTGTAAGAATTCATCATTTATTCATAATGGTAACAGAATTAAACGAGTATTTCCGAAAAAAAAAAAATACATTTCATTTTGTCGTTTCAGTTACAGTACAGCTGGTACAGCTCTTCGTATATATTGGTTATGGTTTTATCACAATAAAATGAAGATAAAAATTTTATCAAATTTTTCTTTGTTTTTTCATAAAACTGTATCATTTTTCACGTTATCATTTTTTTGTAATGGAATTTTTGCAAAAATTAAGAATTAAAAACATTACAGATATATGAATGTTTGTTTGTATAGTATTTTTTATCTGTGCCTAAACTAAATGAATGTACAAATGATTTATATTTGTAATTTTTCACTAAAACTGTAAAAAACTGTATACTTATCAAAACAGAAAAAAGAAGAGTGGAGAGTTGAGTGTACATTTTTGAAAAAACAAAAAAAAAAATGTTAAATTACAATTATTCCGAATTATTATTTGTACTGATCGTAATTTTATCGGTGAATCAAATACAGTGCTTCAATAACAACAAATATTCAACTTCAAACTACTATGAGGACAGTAGCAATATCGATGACAATGAACAGGAACATTTCATCAGCAATAAAATCCAACTGGAAAATATCACCACGTCAACTAATCGCGATTCGGAAATATTTTGTGATAATCAAAATCGAATTAACAACAACGTAATTATAACAAATACTAGCAGCAGTTCAAATGTATTGAGCGATAATGTATGGAAAATTCTTAAAGTAATCTTAATTAGAAGTTTATGGTGTGCATTGATTTCTGTACTGTTGGCAATTATAATTTTAATTCTGTTTATAATTACAATTTTGAATATAAAATTTATTGAAAAAATTCATTCTGCTGAAATGTCTGTAACAAATTCTTTGATTACATTTCACGATGATTTCCATAACATATGATGAAAGCTATGTGCAAATAAATAATATAAATAATTATTTGTTTTTGTTTTTAAGTTAACATTTTTTTTGTAATTAGTTTTTAAGAATGAAAATAAAAAAACAAAAGAACAAAGAAAATTCCAAATTAAAATTTTATTTAAAACGAAAAAAAATTGTGTTAAGAATTTTATTTTTTATTTTATTTGTTTTTGAAATTAATGCGAAAATTTATGAATGGACGGCTATAGGTACATCCAGATGTGTGGTTATATGATTTTGTTTTGGTGGAGAAAACGTTTTATTTGAAAAAAAAAATATATATATATTCTGTATAAAAGTACGAAGGAATTGTTCACGCATAAAATATTTTTTGAATCTTTGCTTCAAACATTTTAATCCTGAGTAAATTGAAATGCATCAAAAGGACATATGTATATACTATATATTATGTATTCGTGTGTATAAAATCATAATATCCTATAAATCTGTGGCTTTTTAAACATGAGTTTAAATCCACGCACAAGAATTAAATCCACGTATTAAAATTTTATTTATTTTAAATGCAAAACAGCAACAAAAAAAAAAAAAAAATAGTCTACGGCATATACAATAAAAAAAAAAAAATCTTAGTTTGAAGGATGAACGGAATCATAAATTCATCATAGAATCGCATTCATACATACTTACACAAAAAATATACAAATCCTTTTTTTATATCCCTTTTTGAATATTTCGCAACCCTTTTTGCAATTTAAAATTTCATTTTAAAATCGAAAATCGAAATCATGTATCCGCATGCATTTATATGTACATATATCCAGAATGCATTACGAGATCACAAAAATTTTTTTCCTTATTCATTACTTTAGTATATTTTTTTTTTTTTTGTTCTCTCCAGTGTCATATTATAATGTGTATAGATAAAAAATAAATGAAATGAATATGAAATATATTTCTGTTGTTGTTTTGAAACACAGATAATCGTATGTTCTTATATGTGTATACATACGTGACACTATGGATTGTATGAATAATACAAACTAGAAAAATTTCTTCTCCATATTCTAAGAGGGAATCAGAAAAAAAAAAAACAAAAGGAAGACTTTATCCCTTCATTTTTATGTTATTCGTTTTTCATAATTTCATATATTGCTTTAATAAATCTGAAAATGTTAACTTTTCATTATTATTATTTTTTTCTTAAAGGTTGCAAGTTCAACGGACACACGTTTATGTCTCTATATTGACCGGAAATTAGTATGTACACATATATGACTGACCAGTACGATTTATTCGATTTCACAGAGGAGTCCAGTGCACATTGTACACACTCTACACATTGTGAATTTAATGAGTTTAAGAAGAAGAACATTATAAGATGACAAAAAGACCAGGATTATTATGAAATACTCAACGTCTACAGAAATACAAACATCCATAAGTAGTTTAGTAACTCTTGAAAGACCTTTGAACTTTGTTATCTTTTATAAATTTTACAACTGAATTTTAACTATAGTAGATGAATGGACAACAGAAATGAATGCAAAGACACGTGGATGAATTGAACACAAGGATTACGTATGTATAAGAATTGTATGGGTAAGTGTGCGTATAAGTGAACATAAGAAATGAAAATTGTTAAAACGTTATTAATGTGAGTATCTTAATGTATCTTTGTATGTATATACGGTAAGTAAGAATGTAAAAAGTTCAATCAATGCATCATTATATTAAGAGATTATTACAAGGATTATGATGATATGATCTAAAATGCTTTCATGTGGAAAAATTTGTCCAAAAATATTTCTGCAAAATTAAATTCTCTTTCTGAAATTCCAACCTTTATCTAATTGGAATATAGGCGTTCAATTTACAAAAATTACATTCAGATTTTTGATTCGTATACACAGAGAATCCTTTAAATTGTCAATTATTAAATTTGCTGTTGAAAAAACAGAGGGGTTGACATCGAGAGTACAATATAAATGTATATTTTTTGTGTGTTTTAAAGTTTTGTTTTAGAAGAGGGCTGGAAAAACGACTGGCGATACGATTTTGTACGAAAGCAGACTATATATAAATATATAAATAATGCAAAATAACGGACTGTTGTTAATGTTTTATATTTTAGAAATTAAAATTTTATTTTCCTATTACCGATTTTTATGCGATTTTGTATATATAAAATGTGAAAAGTCTTAAATGTTCTTAGTTCGATATTTGGGTCAACATTATTTTCAATATCATCATCATCATCATTAGTTCTACAGCTTATTTTATTGGCCTTGGCTTCCTCCAGTGTGCGCTTCCATTCTATCCTGTCTCTGGCTAGCGATCTCCAGTTCCATAGTCCGATTATTTTCAAATCTTCTTCAACAGCTTGCAAATACCTTTTTTGAGACGTCCTGTATTTCTTCTCTATTCAGGCTTCTGATTTAACAGCACTCTCACTTTCAAGATGACCGAACAATTCTAACCATCCCATTTTTATGCCACTTACTACGTCAGTTTTATTAGCTGCTTCGTATAAATTCATCATTATATCCTCTTCTCCACACCCCATTTTTATGCTTTCCTCCGTATATATGTCTTAATATTCTTGGTTCAAAACTGCCTAGTCTAATCTGATCTGCAAATTTCAGAGTCCATGACTCCGTTCCATATATCAAGACCGGCTTTATTATTGTTTTGTAAATTTGACACTTAATTTTGCTCGCTATATTACGTGATGTGAAGTGTCGTCGTAGTCCATGTAGTAGTATTTATTGGTCAAGTTAGTTCTACGTTTTAAATTTTACAATATATCGATTCGATACATACGGAGGGTTAGGGAGAAATAGACGAAAATCAAAAAAGCGTAAACGTTTTATTGAAATTAAATCTTGTAGGAGGGTATACACTGATCAAAGTGAAACTACTATACAAAACTACTATCATGTACCTCCTACCCATCCATCCATTTTATAGACATCATCACATACACACCTAACGAGTACACTTTACGAATTTATAGAAAAATAAAACGATTAAAATGTAAATAAAAATAATGAAAATTTCCTTTTTTAAATAAAAACCAACGAATAGAAGTGAGTTAAATAAAATTTGATTTTTGTATTTCGTTTGATAATAATTTGTATATAAAATAAAATTTTCTTTCCTACATCAGACGCGCGGGACTATGATGATGCGAACAACTTGTCATTCGTATAAAAATAAGGAAAGGAAATATCCTAATGATTGCATTACCGACAACAATATCAAAACAAATACTCGCATGTATGCATATGTGTACAGAGATATTCGTATACATAAATGAAAATTATGTACACAAACAAAAATGTAGCGAATGTACCAACAACGCAGTTCATTTCAGACAAGAGACATAACGAAAATATAGTTTCTTATTGGTTTTTTTTATATTTTTGTTGTTTCGTTTTCATTTATATAACGAGAAAAACTTTTTCTGCAATCATTTCTCGTTCATTCATTCATTCATATATCGTTTTCGCCTTTATCGTTTTTATCGTTCTTATGTTTTTCTTCATATCATCATCGCATATGTAGCACTTACACGTACGTACATACGTAAATATATGAGTGTTCAGCATAGGTAAAGGCGATATTTATTCTTTTTCTTTTCTAATTTACACAAAAAAAAAAAGAAGAAAATCACTAAAATGCAACAAAAATACTAACTAGGAAAAATATACAAATACCAACATATGTACGTGTAGGAATGAGAATTATACAGTGTACAGAGCACATATGTGTACATACGAACGACTATTCTATATAAAAGTGGATATGAAAATTTTCTAAAACTTTTATTTACAAATCATGTACATAATGTATAATGTACTACGAGTAGTATTTATGTAGATATGTAAATGTAATGTGTTTTGTAGTGTACTACCAGACCAGAGTATATAGTATTCATTTTCTATATACTTTCACGGAAGAACTACATACATTATTTTGTAAATGAAAATTTCGATATTTACCTCTGTGTCGTTTTTTTTTTCTTTTTACACATCATATATTTGTCTATATAGTATACGTCCGAACAAATATTTGCTTAAAAACAAACTAAACTGATACGTACTACTATATACTAAAAAGTTACTAGCAAACAAAATATACATACATATATAGAATTCGGAAAAAAATAAGAAAAATTAAATTAAAAAATATCTAAAAGAAAAAACGAAAAATAGAAATCTACAAAAGTTTTGTGTGTATTATTACACACATAACCATACCTAAGGTACACATTTTATATGTATAAGTATATCTGCAAATGTAAATAACACAACTATACCGATGATATATATGTACATACACAGTTTACACATACACTCTGTTTATTATTCAAATAAAAGAAGGATTCACAAAACTTATTTCGTGTACTAATAAATAAACCACAAAGGCTACTATCTTTTCGTTTATTTGTAAGTATATGTACATACTCGTATATACATTTCGTGTCCTTTTGTGTACATACATACCATACGAACGAATACATTATATACATACGTATATTTTTGCCATGTAACCGTTCTTTTAAGTAAGTATTTTATTCATTTTCTCATCATCATTTCATTTCTTGTTTTCTTCATCATTTTTGTTACTTTTTCTTATATTTTTTTGTTTTTTGTTTTTGTTTGGAGTTTTTGGAGCGGAGTACAAGCATGATGATCGTAAGTATATTATAGAAGTCCATATTCTTCTTGTGTGTAGTATCTTTTGATATAGGAAAAGAAAAGCAAAAGCAAAAAAAAAAAAAAAAAAGAAACGATAAAGAAAAAGGAAATTTTCTTATAAATAATTTCATGGCATTTTTCAATCGATATTATTAACTACATCCATATATGAGCCAGGTATACATATGTACTCGTATGGTCGTATCTATACCCATACACATAAATGCTATCTAAATATTCTTATAGAGATATAATAGAGTATAGTAAATATACACAGTTGATTTTGATACACATTTCTACATAAATATTCATCAGAAAACTCGTAGGATTGATTTCGTATAGCTATACCCGTACATAATATTGACAAAAATACACAACACAAAACATATTCTATTTTGTATATGTATGTCACTATGTGTTTATTACTAAATACACATACCACTTAGTAAAATAGTCTTGTTATACTTTTTAGTTAGTTTTCGGTCCACTTATTTTCTTGTTAAATTCATTTTGTACATATTTCCCTTTCTATTTCTACATGTATTTATGTAAGATTTGTAAATTTTCAATTTTTAGAAAATTTATCTATACACAGATACATCCGAACATATGAATGTGGTATTTGTATGTAAATACAATTGTGTTGTATATGTATGTATGTACATTGTTATCCTTCGTCCATTTATACTTAAATTTATTTTCATTTTGCATATAAGATTCGATTTATACGAGTAGATATATACACGTACTTATGTAAGTAATGTTCTATGGTTCTATCCTAGTATACAGAGAGTCCTATCCTATAAATAAATCTTTGATTGCATTCTTCTTCGTCCAATATAAACCGATTTTGAAAAGGTGATTTCTGCTCTAATGAACAAAATGATATGAATAAGTATGAGGAAAATGACAAGTAAGTATAATATACGTACATATATGTCTATATCAACAAATAAAGGACAAAATAATAATAATGTTGATTTTTATTTGAAATTAATTTTATGAATTTAATACGGTTGTGCTTATTAAAAAAATATGTTTTGTGTTCAATTTAAAATTGAAGGATATTAGAGGACATTACACATATTTTCAATTTTGTTTTGTCCATATCTCGTTATGAGATAAAAATATTTATTTTCCATTCAAATACATAAACTGCAATTAATTTTGTTGTTTACATTTATTTTTATTTGTATAAATCCTTTTCCTTGCACAATAATAATAATTTCGAATAAAATATGTTCCATATTGTATATGAATTTTCTTAGTGAATTCAGTAAGTTGGTATCAAAATGAATTTTTCGATAAATGAAATTCACGGCGAAATGAATAATTGCATCAGCATCAGTAGTATTACATTCAAAACAAAAACATTCAACAAGATTTAAAATATTAAAGAGAGTATGAAAAGAGATTGCACAAATTATTATTTTATTTATTACTACCATTACCATATTCGGTGAGACGAAGCGAACTATATAACAAGAACAACATAACGATACCATAATAACAAAACTCAAAACGAATATGAAATCAACTCACCTCAAATTTCAAATATCGTAAATATCTGTGTGGTGTGTTAATTATATTTTCTCTTAAACTCTTTTTACTGTTTATTTCCCCTATTTTTCAAATGTTATTCTTCGTTCAGCTTTTGAATAACAGATGGCGTATTTTACAATTTTAAACTGTAATAACTACAAAACATCGAAAAATTTTGATTATTTTTTAAAAATGTTACTGTGTTATGTATTGAAATTGAATTCAAATTTTAAATTATGTATTAAAAAATAAATCTCAGAGTGCGAGATATGAGTGTATAGACGAATTAATGCAGATTGATTAACTTTTGAAAATAATTCTGGAGTAGGTATTGATAAAAATTGATGATGATGATGATATAAAAAATTAGGAGAAATTTATTTCTTTGAAAGTATAGATAAATTTTTAGAATATTTTTCTTGATTATGGAGACACTTTGAAGTTTCGAGGTTTCGACAAATATTGGTATTTTACTTACAAATAAATAAATAATTATTTAAGATTTATGCTTTTTCGTAAATTCAGTTCTAAGTTAGTTCTTATTTACAGTTCGTTCGAAAACTATAAATTAAGAAAAAACTATAATTTAAGAAAAATTCTTGGTTGAGAAATTGAAAACCAAATTAATTAATTTCCCATCATATATAAATTTTCATAATTATTTATCAATTACATAAATACTCCGAACAATTTTCAAATTTTTAATTTTATAACCAATATTATACCAATACTAACAACGACACATAACGTACATCTATTAAATGAATGAAAGTTCTAAGAACTTCATTCAGAATTAAATTTCAAATTTTCTAGTAAAAAAAAAATATTATACATATTACATACAAAATAATCGTTATGTACTCGAATATAATTTAATATTCGTACCATTTTTCATAAAAAGTTTACAAGGATTTTCTGTATCAATTTAATATCAAAATTAATCGTGTATATTATAATGAATAAAATTTGAATAAATAAATTGATAATTTCATAAAATTTCATATAAATTTAAACACAAAATTCATTTAGAGAAAAAATTTTGATTTCATATTTTCTATAGAGGTTGTATCCGCAGTCCTTTTCCGTTCTTATACATTCAAAAACACAAATAAAATAAATACAATTTTTTTTTTGTAATGAATGGAAAACATTTTTATTTGTTGAAATTTCCATTTAATCACATAATAATTCATTATAGAAATAAAATTTTACGAATTGAATTTTAAAATTTGATGGGCAGGCATCATAGACTGACTGAACTGAATTATGTTGAGATTAGTTTACCAACAACCCAGCCACCATTCAATTGCCCTGGAGGCGTTTATTAATTTCCAAGATCAAATTCAATTTTTCGAAATTTCCTGTGTGTTAGATTTTCATGAAAAGGATTTCTAGAAAGTTTTTTATTTCTTTTCTATGTATTTTTTTTTTTTTTTTTGCTTTATTTTTGTTGGTTTTCTTTTCATATTTAACTCATATTCGTGTTTACAATTCATACATACTTACATGTATGTATAGATATAATTTCGTATTTTCATTTCATTTTCACATTTTATGCAGACATTATGTATGTACATACGAGTATATGATGTTAAACTTAAACTACAAAAGGATGTGTAGGTAAATTAAATAGCACTTGTGTAAAATTTGTCCAATCATCAGCACATCATCAATACTGATGATGATACATAGGTAGGTTGTAGGTACACAGTGCACAGTTATAGTAACTGCGGCAAGAAAACGACAAGAATATGTTATGTTGACGATAATGTAATGATAATATGGAGTAATGGGTGGTAAGTGCAGAGAGGTTGAGTAACTGTAAAATTGTTCCAAAAAACCACGGATATTAGTAATTAGTAAAAACGGATTTTGTCACATATGATGATGACACAACGTTTAATTACACAGCATGCATACATACTACATATAGGGAGCATCATATTTTGAAAATTTTCAACTCAACTCTGATACAAACAAGCAACAAAAATGAAATACCTACTATAACAACGTATAGGTAGTAAAATGAAATGAAAATTAATTCTTAATCTTTACTCCACAACATTTCGTTCATATTTTTTTAATTCATATCCTTGTTAGAAACTTATTTCTTCTGGTCGAAGTTTTTTTTTTTCATTTTCATTTTCTTAAGCCCTTTTTTTGTGTTCTTTTGCATTTAATTATTTTTAGAAAATTCAGAAGCAGATTCCTTTTTATTATTTTCAGTTCTCAGACATATTTTTTGAAAGAGCTTTGACTTATCCTTCATCATTCTTCTGGTACCGTGTATACATACCGTACATTTTGTTGTTATTGTTGTTGTTCCTTTTGTTTCTGTTGTATCTCAATTCACTTATATTTTTGAACCCCTATATCCTTTATTTTTTCACCATTTATATTATTTGTATATGACTTAAATTTCATATACCTACATACAGTATACTACTACACTACCTATAAGCATTTATGTGTGCATCATAACTATTCATGATGCATATTACATATTATACACAACCATACACTTGTATACTTTTACCATCCTCTATAATTCATAGATACACACATACATGAAAATTTTAATGTACTATACAGAATCCTTATATCCTTTTGTTCTGGCCAAGAAAGGGTTAAAATCACTCGAATGGTCAAAGGACTCTATATGTCGTTGTTATTATATTTTGTATTTGAGGGTGTGAGTTATATGGATATTATTTTTCGTCGTATGGTCGTATGTATATAGCATACATTGTTTTTCATATGAGTTCTCATGTAAGTATAATCAAGAGGACATATTATATGCATACATATGTATGTACATACGAGCATATAGGCGAGTACCTATGTATACATATGTATATATACATATATGAAAAGGTTTAATGCCAACACCAGAACACCACCCACAAATTTTCTATCCACCACTTGGACTTTCCACTTCAAATGATCCTTTTTTTTTTGTCGTTCATTATATAGTTTACCATTGTTTTCTTCTTGTTTTATACTTTTTGTTGTTTTCTTGGTTTTGTTTTTTAGTGTTATTTGTGTTGTTGTTGCTACTGATGCTGCTGTTGTTATGTCGTAGTCGTCATAGTCGTTGTCGTTGTCGTTGTCGTTGTCGTTGTCTTTTCTTCATTTTCATCGTCTCTTCGATAATATTTTTCCATATTTATTGTACATATGTATATGATGTGAATGTGATACTCTTGTTTATATGAGTGTGTGTATGTTGCGGTGTTAAATTCATAAAATTTTCTCGTTCGTAAGAATGTATATAAGTAAGAACATCGTATATACGATACGTCGAGTATACGTTTTAGAATAATTTAGATGAAAGGAATGATGGGATTTTATCAGTACATATACATACATATAGATACGTACTTATATATGAGTATACACACATACGTTATAATTTTGTATGGACTACACAATAATTTAAGATGTATGAATGAATGGATGTAGCTAATGTTAACAACTGACTATTATTATATCGAAATAAAGGATATACATGCATGCATACATTAGTAAAAATAGAATCATATTATTATGTATGTATTGTATTGTATGTAATGTGCAAATAAATGAATGGTTTTCGCTACATATTATGTATGTATACATGTATACCATTACGGTGTTACATACATTACAATATTTTATAGAATTGTTATAATTGTATGTATATATGTATATGTATTCGTATATGAGTAGTATATTATATATGAACGAATAACAAAACGAATATAGAATAGTCCTGTGTGTGTCAAAGGCTTCACTTAAGGCGGAAAGTGCTTTTGTCACAACATCAATGTGATCAAGTTGAAGGGGCTATTTGTCGGCCATCTTGGATTAAGTAATTATACATGTACTAATATGAGAATTCGTTTTTTGTTCTGATTAATATCATACACACAAAAAATAAGTATAAAGAAAAACAATTAAACAAAAAAAAACCCTGATATACGATACGATTTACATACATATACGATAAATTTATATGACACAAGAAATACATAATATCCTATGTATAGAATAGAAATAATGTATGTTTTGTATGCATAAAGGATTTTCACTCAAAATAAGAAGAAAATGAAGATATGAAAAAGAGGACTTAAAAGAGTTTTTATTTAATTTTTTTTTGTTTGTTTTTTAAGTAACAGAAAAGCAGCAGGCGTCAAAAACAATTCCAAGGAATCTTTTGTGTACCTATACAGCTATACCATGCAATATTTTTATTTTGTCGTCCTTCCATATCATTAATAAATTTTGTATAAAGGACGAAAAATTGTATAATTGTCTATACATACTAATAATGGATTTTTGGACGCTAATGAAAGATCTGATGCATTAACAAATTATTTCAACTTTGCTCTTTGTATTTGGTTTTTTGTTTTTTTCATTTTTTTTCTCAAAATTTCATAATTCAAATTCAAACGACTCGCAAAAAAATAAATTCAAAAGAAAAGTGATAAAAAATAAGAGACGAAATTTTCTGTATTTTTGTCTTAAACCAATTCATATGCTGATGGTTCACATGTGTTTAAATTTTATGTTTTCTTATTATTCATAATTTTTATTTATAAACACACACACGCATATTTTATGTAACATGCAAATACTTTTTTTACTATTGTCCTTCAGTTTTGTTCATTCTCTCTTCTTAATTTTGTTTTGTTTTTTTTTTATAAATATTTTCGCAACAAAATAATATCAGTCAAAAATATGAAATCGGAAAACAAATTTTTTCAATACTAAAGTACATACGACTTTAATACTGAGCGAATCCTTGTACGTGTCTATATGTTCGTAAATGAATTTGAATTTAAAAAATACAAGAAAAAAAATAATCTATTTTCCTTGTCAAGGTGAAGAAAAACAAATATTAAAGTTCATACGTAAAATAAAAATACACAGTTCAAAGGACGCGATCAGAAAACATCAACACATCATAACAATATTAAAAAATATTTATACAAATGAAAAAATATTAATATATAGAAAAAAGGACCGCGCCAAGTCCTCACACTTTTCTAAACTTCATTCTGCATACTACATATATTTTTGTTTTCCTTGCGATATACGTATAAGCACACGCGAGAATTATAAGGGGTATGATGGTTTGGTATGGTTTGGAATTAGAAATAAAAAAGTGTTAAAAACTTGAACCGAAAAATCTAAAAAAAAAAAAAAAATAATTACAAATAAGCGAAGAAAACATAAAGAAAATAACAAAAGATTTCATTTTTGTGTTCAGAAATGAAACGAAACGATGATTATTACGATTGCTACGATGATGATGATGATGATGATGTTGACATGAGTATAAAATAATGCACATTGCATGCATAGATAGATTTCATATTTGTACCTTTTGTATAGCAAAACCATTAAAGCACTGAAATAAAGTCACCAAAAGTGCAAAATAGCAGATAGCTACATCATATTTTACTTTTATTATTGTTTGTCTTTTAGAATGATTTTCTTGAATGTGCATTCTTGAATTTTTCACATTTATACATACACACATTCACACAAAAATTTAAATAAAATGTATATAGAAATCTAGTAGTACCTCCATAAATTTATAACTGTACTCATAGATTGTAGCTTTTATTATTTTGTGCGTAAAGATGAATGTTTATGTGTACTCTTGAAGCATACAGGTGTATACTGTATAGCATCCTAATAAGGAAAGTTGCATCCTTATACTACCTATATGTCTTTTTATTTACAGATTCTTCATATTTTTCAAATCAATGCGCTTCATACTGCATATCTACCAACCTATCTATCTACATACTTCGTGTCATCATGAGAAATAAATTAAAAATAAGCAATCCGCGAAGTACTATGTTGAATGAAAACACGAAAAAAAAAACGAACAAAAAATAGGAAAAATACAAAAATAAAAAATTGAAAAGTAAACAAGAACAATAGAAGAGAGAGAAAAAAAAAGAAAGAACATGAAAATTGAAAACAACACAAAAGAAAAAAAAGAAAAAAACAGGTGGGTACCTAAGTAAGTAATATCGTCGTGAAGAAAAATTTGAGGTGAGAAAAGAGAAAACACGAAATGTAAGTATTTACAGTATAATTTATACATAAAATTTTTACCATTAACAAGGAAATTACCGTCATTAATTAAAGAATAGCTAACAGAAGAAAAAAAAAGAGAAGAAGAAGAAGAAGAAAATATAAAAGAAGGCGAATGAGAAAATTTTTGTGAATGATTGAATGAAAAATTATTTGAATTGAAATATTTTGTGAAAGTGATTTCCGAGCATTTTTAAAACAGAACAAAATAATTTTGTAAAATTTACGTAAACGATTACTAGATACTATGTTGATGGGAAATTGATTTACAGTTTAAAATGAATAGTTTTGATAACAGGTAACTGTTGATTTTATTTTTTATTATTATTATTTTTTTTTTTTTTTTTGTATTTATTTAAGGAAATTCTGAACTGAAAGTGGAGTTTTAGGTTTAAAATGGAAACTTTAAGGTAATAGATCTTAGAGGATAGCAATGTAATACGGTAATACGTGAAGACGTGCAGTATTTGGAGAGGCAGCGGTAACAACGAATGGGTTATGGAAGGACATAGAAATACCGGCTAAAAACCACGTGCGGTGAAAATGCTTTGTGTCGGCCTTATGCTCCTTGGAGGATTGAAAGAAAAGTTTCGAATAAATATTTACAAAAATTTTTCGTAACTATTCGCATCTACTTCCAGCTACTTGAAAAATTTTTCATGAGTAGCTGTGAGTAGATGATTTAGCACAGACATTTACCTTTTCTACTCGCAAGTACTTGAAATTGCCAAATCGAAAGCGCCTATTATAAAAAGTGAAAAATATAAAAAAAAATCATCATAATTTCGTCTCAAGTAAATGATATTTTTTTGGGAGTTCGTTGGCTCATTAGTAAAGCAACTGTGGTCTACTGATCTCAAAGTCACGGGCTCGATTCCGACACAGACAAAACAAGTAAGAAAAAGAAATTCTCAATTTTAATTACAAATTTCCAACTTATTTTCATTATCTCTCAAGTTCACTCAACCTTGAATGAGTATTAATTCCAGCTTCTTAGAAAAAACAAACAACTTAGAAATACAAATTCGAATCTACTTCCTGGCGACAACAAATAACTCAAAGTATTGTTGAATCATTCTAAAGATAGATCAGTCTAATCTAAGCCCTATCATTTAATTGAGTTTTTGTTTTTGCTTCTCTATTCGTATTTTCAGACTTCAGTGGTTCGCATTTTGAGACTAAACTGTAGCGGGTGCACATAAGATAGTAATAAGTCTCGAAATCACTGCGAATATCTTGGCTCAATTTGGGTTGTGATTAAATTCAAATAATAGAAGAAGAAGAAGAAATAATATTATTTATTTTATAATTTTTTTAATAAAGAATTTTGAATCAAATTTTTGTAGAGTTCATCATTATAATCGAATGAGCGATCCAATTGAAAGAATTATTTAGAATTTAATCGTTATTTAGAGCGTAATGTTGAACGAAAAGTATTTTTTTTTTTTTGTAAGTCTAATATGAACTTCCGATGACGCTACATCCCAATTCGAGCCCATGCCTCCTTTAAAGTTTGTCTCCAGTTCTCTCTCTATTCTTGGCCGCTGTCTTCCAATTCATAATGTGCACCATAGATTTTGCGTCCTCACTGACTGCATCAATCCATCATTTTCTGGATCTACCCCGTAATATTTGACCTTCTAAGTCGGATTATAGTACTTTGTACTGGATCCTTGTACTAGACATGTGAACAACAAAATCTGTGTCTGTGTACCAACAAAGTCTGTTCTGAAGTCTAATATGAAGTGTCTCAAATAATACCGTCAAAAAATTGTAATTTTTTAGGTTTTTTGATCCATGGTTCGATCATCAACATAATCGTATTATTCAAGCAGATCAAATAGATTGGAATTATAATTTATGAACTCCGATTTGAGTAATCATCAGAGCAGTAAGAAGGTACTTTAAAAAAAAGAGGACGACCAAAAAATACTTGAAAGAGAGCAACTATAAAAGAAGTGAAAGACATAGAATGGAGAGATATGAGAGAAAAGGCCTAGGAATAGGGTAAAATGGAAAAAGTTTGTAGAGAACCTGTGTTCCTCAGGGAAAATGTCATCATCATCATTAGAGTACTTAGATTAATCCAGTCTTAATCATGAACTTAACATTTAAAAATTTAATTAATTTTCTTACACATCTTTCTATTTCTTTTATTCTGTTCTCTGAAATGTTCTCAACAATAATGAATATAGAAAGTAGTGAAGAAGAAAATTTTAGTGAATACGAACGTGATTTATATATATACATGAATGCGACCATCAAGTCCTTTTTCTTTAATTATTATCATTTTTGTGCTCCTTGTTTTCATTTTTGCATTTTAAACTTTCTTTTATTTTATTTTATTTTTACTATTTTTTTTTGTGTTGAATTCTCAAATTAGTAATCACACTTGACAGTCATAAAATGTTCAAAAATGAAATGATTCGAAATAAGAAAAAAAAAATTTATGTTGCACATGTCCTGACATTGTCAAATTAAAATTTACAAAAATGAATTTTTTTCTATTCATCATCATTTTTCTGTGGATATATCGATGTAAGTATGTACATAAATTGTATTTACAACATATCATCATCGTCCTTTTGTTTTTGTTCGACAATTCTGATGATGATGATGATGATGATGAGAATATAAAAAATTACAACAACAACAACAGCAAAAAATGTCAACAAGAAATATGATTTTATCTCAGCTTTTTTAATGTGATAGACATATAGACTCATTGAAATTCATACACCGAAAAAAAAAAACAAATAACAAGATATGAACATACATACGTACAGTACATTTGCAAAACCAAAAAAAAAAAAAAAAAATGATGATGAGAAGTATTCATCAATTTGGACATAAATAAAAAATTCATGTAAAAATTTAAATTGGACAAAAAGAAAAATAAAATCAGAAGAATAATTGCAGTGTAATACACGGCGATAATATACGCGAATACATTTTCGTAATTGCAATCAAAATTTATACACAAACAAGGATATATGTAGTGCACATGATGCATGTAGTACTTAAAACGGAGGACATGATTTTGTTGATTCTCAATTTTTTTTTTTTTGTATTTTGTATTTTGTTCTTCGAATTCAGATATTTATGTGTTTTTTATTACTTTCCTTTTTGTTGTTTTTCCTTATTTTGTGCTGCTGTGTTTCGTTATATTTGCAAAAAAAAAAAAAAAAAAAATGTAAATTGAAAGCAAAAAATTTACAAAAAAAAGGAAAAATATGAAAAAAGAAAAAAAAAACCTGAAAGAGCTCTTATGGAAATTTTGCAGCAATGTTATTCACGAAAATTTTAATGTAGTGGTGTACTAGTAGATGGAACATATATAGGAATGGCCCTTTTACATATGACAGGATATATATATGCATATAAATGTATGAATATGATGCATTCATGTATATAATAGTGTTTTTATTTTTCAGCCATCATACATATAAATTGAGAGAAATCCTAGCTACCATATACCATATAGTACATATACGAGTACAATTTTCATTTACGTTTTTTGCATAAAGGCCAGTCAATACATAGGTGGATGGAAACAGGATGAATATTTTTATGCAAAAATAAAAGAAATAAAAAAAAAAATTTTTTTTTTGCATTTACATTTATATTATGCAATGTTATATGAGATGAAAAATAAGCGGACGAGGACATGCAAAACAAAAATAATAAAAATATATGAAGAAAAAAAAAATAGAATAAATAAAAGCGATCCATTTAGATTGCAACCCCTTTTTTATGCTAGTGCTGCTACTGCTGGTGCTGATGCTGCTGCTCTGCTTGCCCATAGCCATTGCGCTCATTATAAGTGCATCCCAACATCCTCAGGAGGGTTGTTTTTCTGATGTTTCTCGTGTTTTTCATTTCACATATGAACGAATATGTATGTACGTACGTATGCAGTTAAGTATATATATGTAGAACCTACACCAATTTATGATGTGATGTATGCACGGTGAATTTCATATAACGAATTCTGGATGAATCTGAAATCATCAGGATCATATTTAGTATTATAGTGGGCTGGTTATATGTGTATGAAGGTAAGTGTATATGGGGTACATGATGACTGCCATGCCAGAGAAAGGGAATTAAAATGCATGATGGTTTAAAGGACAGTGTGTGATTATATGTATGTACTTATGTGCTGTAGTAGTGGTGATGCTGGATAAATCAAAAGTATTCATTAATCTCGTACATACATTCGCAAATATGTATATGCTTATGTATATGTATATGTATATGTATGCCTTTATGATGAAAGTTTTATGTTTTATTTTTTTCTCTGAATTTTTTGTTTTCATTTTTGAAATATAATTTTTTTTTCTTGTATTTCACTGAATTATAATAAGGGAGCTACAATAAAATATGCATATATGTACATATGATGATGCAAATGCAGACCATTTACTACATTGAAGCAGCGGCTACTTTAACTATGAAAAGGATACAACATCATCAACAACATCATCATCATCATCATCATCATCATTCGTGTAATGATTTCTCATGAAATGCACTTCAGTTTGTTACACAAAAACTAACTATACATTACAACAACAAAACCAACAACACCAAACCAAAGCAAAATTAAAATAAAATATGAACTGATATTATGTGCATACAATTTCCTTCATTATAAATACTATATGTACTACTATGTATGAACATTGTTGCTGTTTCTCTGTTTTGTTGCCATCATTATCGTCAACGTCCTTTCTAGTGCCACCTTCATTTGTACAGATTGCTTGCCCATACAAGATGGTTAACTAAATATATTCATGCATGCTAAATGTAACTTGGCTTGGATATGTGCACAAAATACATAAATAATGGTAACGTAGAGTATATGAGTGCATGTGTATACATGAATCGGAAATATACAGGTAATATACATACATGAATTTGCATACTCTCGACTTTGAATTTGAATTTGTGTAGAAGTTACCATCGTAAACATTAATTTGTAATTCACAAAATGGTGATTTTCTTGTTATTCTCGAACGAATTGTTTCAATTGAATTTATTGCAACATTTTTGACAGGTAAGGATTCAAAAATTGTTTTCAGAAATACATTTCAAAATAAATATATAAGTAATATGATCGTTTTCAAGAATTGAGATCTTTTGTGACTTGACGGTCAGATCTAATCTCGAAGTCGCGAGTTCGATTCCTTTCAATTTTTCTTTGTCTGTTTTTGGCCTACTTCCAACTTTCATTACCCCTCTAAGTTTAATCAACTTTGAAGGAGTACCAGCTTGTTGAGAAAAGAGTTTAGAAATGCTGATAAGTCCACTTGCTGACGACAAGTACAGCTATAACCTAAATAGAGTTGACGAGACGAAACGAAACGAAACGATACATACAATAGTACTGTGGTACGTAGAACTAGCCTAAAATGGACGTGTTCTTACGTTCGTTCAATTTTGATAAGTTTAAATGTCAAATAGACGAAACGAGACGAAACGGATAGTGCCGTAGCGGTCGTACATTTTATAGTTTGTGCTCGTTTCATACACATTTTTACTTGTTTTTGTTCAATACTCATACACAATTTTACTCGTTTCGAATCGTTTTTATTTAGGGCAAGTTGTCAAACAGACGAAACGAGTATTTACGTTCGTTTAATTTCTTTCGTCCCGTCACGTCTATTTAGGGTCTTACTTGCCTGTCTACCAGCAGCTCAGTAGTTCGTAATCTACATTAAACTTCAGTTGCACAAATGATAGTAAGGATATTAATAAGACTCTTCAATCCTAACGTTCGCTGGCACGTTGCTCCCCAGAGGGACAAATGCAGAGGAATAAAAAGTAGTGCCTCGGAAACCAGATCTTACATAGCAAACTCAATAATTTTTCATATGTTACTTCTTTAGATATGAATTTTTGAGAATATCTTATAACTGGATTTAATAAATGCTTTTTATATTTTTATAGAAAATTTTTTGGCGGCAAATAAATTTGTTTTTTGAAATTTTAATAATTTCCACCTACACTGCATCATGCACTATTATTTATTTTTCGTCTATTTAATTTTGAATTTCGGATTTAAGTTTTTGAAAAACAAATTTATTTAGCGGCAACACTGACACTATAAAATTAAATAAAATCTTCTGAAAATTTTAACAAGTTCGTATACTCTCGTATACATGTGTGCTGTACTTTTTTCTGCCTTTATACATATAATATGCATATATATAGTATTCAATTTATTTTGCCTTTTAAATTTATACTTTGTGTGTAGTATATACGTACACACATATGCACATAGATGAAGTGTGGATTTAACTGCGGTTAATGATGACTTACAATGAATAAATTCTCTTTGATTCAGCTCAAAAAAGAAATGAAAAAAATTATTTTTTTTCAGGTTTTCCAGGACAAAACTATGATTTTGTTGTTGTTGTTGTTGTTGTTATAAATAATATTATTATATATTATATTGAAGTATATATAACCAACCAAGCCTTCCTTAAAAAAAACATTTACAAAAAATACAAAAATCCTCAAGTATCATAAATTTACATTTCTCAAATACATAAACGAGTATGTACAGTAGGTACATTTATGTATTATATGTACTCTGTATATATCCTTTTTAATTTTCATGTATAGTTTTGTAGTTGCTCAATTTATTTCACTACTATTTTTATAAGTATTTTTGTAGATGCATAGTACATATATCCTATAGAGTATTAAGATAGGTATATTAAATGTGTATGGATAAAGTTTCCTTTTGAAAAAGGATATACATAACTGAAATATGGTATAGAAATGAGCATATGTATGTAAGTATGTATTTGTAAACAAATTATAATTATATATGTGAACATATACATATTATATTCCTTTTTACCTATCACTAATATATGATTATATATGGATGTGTATCCCTACATGTCTGGATTGTAAAAGGATACTCTTTTAACTATGAAAATGTAAATTTTTATAAAACATGCTTATACACACATATAGTACATTTACCAACACTGAAATCTTTGCCAAAGTTAAGTGAACTAGACTATGAATGGGACATATAACTGAGCCGAATCGAAAGGATCCTCTTCATTCTTCATTTAAAAAAAAAAAATTAAAAATAGCACTAAAGGGAAGTCGCAAATAAAACCAAAAAAATATTGCCAAAAAAGAAAAACAAAAATTATATACGAATGTGTGTATCCTTTTAATTTTTCATTTATATAAACAGTTTTAATGCGTTTTATATAGTTTCGTATACGATAAAACAAAAGTAAAAGCAAGGCCTATACATGGAAAAAAAAAACAAACCCAAACTGAAAAATAAATAAAATTATTATAACATAAAAGGATCCAGAATTAAGAAAAAAAGAATCTAAAAATTACCATGTAATTTAATAATAGTAGTGGGGGCAGGGTGCTAGTGGAAATGGCAAATTTTTAAATAGCACAGCAAAAATAAAATTTTGCTTGGACCATATACCATGTTAAAAATTATTTTTGTCGATTTACTTTATAAGAAGGATGTACAGTTTTTGAGTTCTTTTATATTTTATTACATATATACATACGTACAATCATGGCATGGTAGCATGGTATAGTGGTCATGAAAGTGAACAAAAAAAAAAAAACCAAAACCTAGAATACTGGGATGTGATCCACCAATCTTGTACCACACTATATCACCATTATTTTGGAATACAATACAGATACACATATAGTTCCAATAGCAGTATAGCACAGAGCAGGATAGTTTTTAGCTGAATAAAGTTTTATGATGTCCTTTTTACATTAAAAACTAAAAACAATAAAATAGGAAAATGAAAATGTATTTTTTTTCTTTTCTTTTTTTTTTTTGAGTTTTATAGTTTTAAAGTTATGACTACAGGAGTTCTTATGTATATTTAAGTGTATGTATGTATGTGAAGCAAAACTATCCATACTATTGAATACTGTATATATACGTGAATATTTCGATACATAATATGCATACATAAATTTACATATGTATGTATGTGATATTATATAAAATGGTTGGTTCTCAATTTTCAAAGTTTTCAAAAGGATATAAAAGGACTGGCTAAAACTTTTCAAAAATTAATTTATGTATTTATTTATGTATCTATATTACACTTACGTATACGGATGTGAAAGGATAACGGAATCTAAATTTTGTTGTATATGCATCCAACTATATGATATACATATATGAATAGAAAACTCATTGAAAAAAGGAAAAAATCAAAAAACAAAAAAAAAAAAATAATAAAATAAAAGGAAAAAGGAAACTTATGGGGTGACCATGATTAACGATTTTATCCCAAAAATTTTATAGGTTCTCGAATATACTAAGTATAACATATACACATTGATATAAAAATAATCCGTATATGTATGCATGTGTTAGGATGTATTTAAAATGAAGAAAAAGGTCTGCACACATATTCACGTACAACACACAAATAAATATTTTAAATAAACTATTAAAAGAAAAAAGGATCTTTTTGTTAAATCGGTTCGTAGATATTTTATGATGTGAGTAGCATACAGTATACCTCATGTATTTGCATATTTATACATGCAGAATCAAAAGGACAAAAGGATTTTGTAATTATCCAAAATTTTATATAACTATATATGATGTAGATGCATGCATACATATGGAAATTCGTATGTGTTTCATATATACAATAAAAAAGAAAATTTTTGTTAAGTTTTGTTAAAATTTTTTATGTAAAGGATACGAAAAGTTATTTTTTGATATCCTTTTTTTTTCTTGTTCCTTTTAGTAAGTATTTATTTATAAATTTGTGGTAAAATCTATATGTATAAGTATTTACCTGGCTGTACAAACTTAAAGGAAGAAAGGAAAACGAGGTAATGTATCTATTGAAATTACGTACATACACGTATGTATATGAAGAAAAAAAGGATAAAGAGTAAAGAAGAAAACTTTCGAAATCTAAAAATTTTTATCTTTACTCTTCACTTTACCTTATACAGAGATGATCGTAACGTAATTCAATTCTATTTTGAAATAAATAATTTTTTCATTATAAATTCAAAAATTAAAAAAAAAAATAACTAAACAACAAGATTTACACTAAAATTCAGAGTTCATCTCGAAACTTGTACATAATACAAAAGCTAAGCCTTTTAATTTTTTATTGCACCCCTTTTAAGTTTATCGTTTTTAGGGTCAATCTGGTCCAATTATCATGTATAGTGATGCTGTATTTGCAGTCGGCTGCTGTATCAATTTCACCACTGATCATTACGATCGTTTCTGTGCACTTATTAACTTTTGATCTTTTCAACTTTGACTTGATCCCCTTATTCCAAAATTAATATGTAAACGAATGATGAACAAATTACTATCAACTCATAGTTGAACAGGAAGATAAAGGTCAACAAATTATGATGTTTAAATTAATCATTGACTGACGGTGAATACCGATATTGTATGATGGACCATTCTTGAAATGTATAGAAAATAACTGGTTTAATTACGAGATGATAAAAAACGAGATGTAAAATTAACATTTATGTTGATCAAGATGACTCTTCTCACCTTTTCGTATAAACAAGGGGAATTTATACATTTTTTTTTTTTTGAAATTGAAATAAGAACGTGAAAACTTGTTGATTATTCTATGGGATGTGATATGTTAAAGGACAAAAAATAAAAATTAAATTTCATAAATTTATTCTAACAAAGAGAATTTACTACTAAAGAAAAACTGAAGGATTAAATGTATGACAGGTGAACACGTTTTCTCTGTTTTTTTATTTTTTAATCTTTTCAAATGTATCCTAGAAAAAAGGCAAAAACTGAGATATCAATAAAAATAAGACAGGAAAAATAAAATTTTTTCACGAATCTTCCGTACAAAAGAATATATCAGGTCATCATATATAATTTAAAAGAATAAAACACGTCACCAAAAGTAATTATCGCTGTAGTAAATAACATCTCATCTCAACTACAATTTAATTTCGTTTTTCGCTGTAATTTATTTCGATTGTAACATACGCACTTTTTGGTACAGTCATTGAGAAAACTAAACTTTATGAGTATTTGTTTTTGTTTCTATTTACAAAAAGTGAAATGTTCTCATAAATATGATACAAAACAAAAAAAAAAAAAATAACAACAACAAACCCCAAAGAAGCCGACAAAGGGCGACGAAATTCTAATTAAAAAAGATAATATTTGAATAAAAATTCCGAATGAAACATTTTAACATTCATAAAACTTTTAACCCTATTCCATTTTTTTTTCATCTAAAAAAACTCTACTACAAGGATGTCATCAGAAAATTGAAGCAAAAAAAATCGGAAAACGAAAAGAATAAAACCTGGATGGAATCGAGAAAATCACTTAAGGATTTATAAATGTGAATTTATTTAGCACATTAAATAAATGAAAAGAAAAGAAAAGAAAATAATCTTCTAAATATAGTCCTTCACGGTTACTTTGAATAAACATTTTTTGAAGGAATAAATAAACATATGCGGGTATTTGCAACACAATATATTAAATAATATTACGATGAATGGACAATAATTAGCAAAAAGGACGAAACACCAATCTACATTTTAAAAGTCGCAAAAAATATTAGAATATGACACCTTAAGGCCTTAAGAGTGTCACAGTTATATCTACAAATCAGTGGAGAAAATGAGTCCTTCCACATTTTCGAATCAAATTCCACACTTTAATTATAAAAATAGAAGAAGAATGAAAGAGAATTATAAATTTATTTAGCATTACGGGTAATCTTTTAAAGGATATCGCAAATGATATTAAACACACACATACCAATGTAAAAGTTAAAATTATGATTTTAAAATTTAATTATAGTTAGAAAGGACGTCCGAAAAACACATATTTGACTAGTCAAAATGTCCTTATTTTATTTTATAATCGATATATTCTGAAAAGGATAACTTAACGACATAACAAATTTTAATTCTACAATACGAGCACATATGTACTAATATTAAAATATTTTCAGATGGGCTTAACTTTGAAAAAAGGGTTTTTTCACGTATCCATATATAACAAAAAAAAAAAGGATTTATATCCTTTTACATATTTTAATGTTTCTATATATTATGTATATGCATATAATATAATTTTTTGATATCTGATCGCAATTACTATCTCTGCCCATATATCTGTTACCTATATATTTGTTATAAGTATATCCTTTCTTGTATATGTTTGTACATCTTCATATATAGTAGTTACATGACCCTGTATGTTCCTTTTTGTGGATACGATAATGACAAATACAAAAACTACAAAATTTTCTTTTAGCTCACGTATTTTATTCATTCTTTAACTATACATACATATGCATGCATATATGTATGTTAGGAACATGTACATATTCATTTAGAAAAGGATTTTTGTTTTAGAATTAGAATTTATGTAGAGTAGCATGAAAGGATTTTGATATTCCACGTTTTAGAATTTCGGTATTTTTTATTTATTCATTTGTTTTTTTCATACAGAACTATAAACTGAAAAAGGACACCATTTATTACTACATACACATACATAGATATATACTACATCCATGTCTGATATATAAATCTTTTTCTTCATTTTCATTTTTCCTGTCCTATCCTATATATACCTAGGACTATTCAATAGCATATAAATGAAAAAGGATGAAAATTTAAACAAAAAAAAAAAAATAAGAAAAAAAAAAAGAAAATAAGATCCGTTTACCCTTTTTCCTTTTTGTTTTGCTTTACTTTGCTTAATTTTATTTTATTTTTTTTTCCTATTTTCATTCAAAAAATATTTTCGGACTAAATAGTCAGAGAATTTTAGTGCCTGGTTAGTCCCAAAAGAACTACATACATATATACAAACGTACATCATACGTATACAGTATACACATATGTATGTATATAAATGGGTTGGTTCAATCTCGGATGTCGTTAAATAAAATTCCATATAGAAGAATTTGTATATGTTAAAGGACCAAAGGACATCATATTGAATAAAATATTGCCTTTAGTATTTGAAATACATATATTGTGTGTGTACTTCCTGTTCCTTGCTATCCTACGTGCATAAATATTGACTAACACCCTCAGTTAATTCTTTATTTTGTTTTGTTTTGCTTTTTTTTTTTTTAACAAAAGGACGATGAAGTTTGCATAAATTATCAGGTGTCTGCTATTTTAGCGATAAGGGTTGATCCTTTAACATATAGCATCTTGACAATAATTATGATTATTTTTTGATTTTAAATTTTGTCCCTTAATTTTGTTTGATTTTCGCATAAATGAGCGGCCATGATGAAAAATTTCAACGCAAGAATATACGATGGACATTGCCCATCTACCCCTTAATCAATAATATTTATAGTGACGTAGAGTCACAAGTAATATTTCAAATGGCGAACTTAGTTTTGTTCAATGAAATTTTTAATTAAATTTTCAAATTAAAAATAAAATAATATTTCAATTATAACGTTTGAAACTGTTGTAAATATTTCGAACATTTTTCTTATTCCTTTTTATAGAGAACTAGATTCATGACTGTATGGACTGGACTGAACATACGTGCTGCACTTATTTGAATTCCTTTCAAAAAATATTGTAATATATAACCGGTTTACGATTAAAATGAAAATGATTAATTTAAAAAGGATATAACCCAAAATATTTACCCACATATGTAAGCTGAAAAAAAAAAAATTAAAATAATTTTTTTCAAAATTTCGTTTCAATTTACATTAAGGATAATAATAAAACACTGCTTTTCAGCTGTTTGCCCTATGCTAATTTGTTTTATGAACTCTATGCAATGTGTACATATATTAAGCAGACTCACAGAACAGGCACATGGTGGTATGTATGTACATAATGTATCCTTGCGTTCTCTTTTATCGAGCGAATTTGAAAAAATCTTGATTTAAAACTTGAAAAAGTAAAATGAAATAAGACAAAACAAAACAAAAATAAAATTACAATCTGAAAGCGTGTTATAATATTTAATCCTTTTTATAAATTCAATTGATGAAAACCCTTTACCGTAGCGTAATTTTTTCCTGAATCAAAAAATATTATAGAGTATTTACGTAGAACCAGATTTTTTTTTGAAGGAATAATATACGATAGTATAGCAAAGTAGAACATGTTTATTGTCATCAAGTCCATATACGTACCATCCATTTTTAAAGGTAAGGTAATCATAATAATTGGCCTCGAGTGATTGCAAAATATGATGTGACGGCAGTACGACGTGTCTATGTGCAATTGAAAGCTGTTAAAAGTAGTCTGCTTGGTCTGATGATGAATTATTTACGCTGACCATCAGTCATCATTTTTGAAAAAAAAAATAAAAATAAAAAAACATTAAAATTGAACAAGAATAAATAAATAAAGCGAACGTATATATAGTAAGAGGTCATCATGAAATGGTAACCTTTAAGGAATTTCGTTTAACAATTTTGCGGTGTGTAATTGAAAAGGATTTAAAATGTCTGTTTGATCAGAAGGACATAATGTACATAAATAAAAGTGTGTGTGTATGTATTGCCTTAGCTAATATTTTGTACGAATTGAAATTAAAAACAATTTGTTCTTGTTTTCTCTTTCAAAAGGATTTAAAAATGTATGTACGTATTTAAAGAACATATAATGGAAATGATACAATTATATCTTGTAAATAAAGTCAAGGATATATGATACGTACATTTCATGTGCTGAAAAATATGCGTTTATTAACGTTCAATTTAAGCAAAAATTTTATTAATTACAAGCAAAAATTATGTGGAGGAATAATTACTTTCTATGTATGTCTTTTTCAAGTTAAATGCGATAGAAATATGAATTAAAAACTGATATTATTTTCACTAAAATTAGAATTTTTCTTAATAATTTTTCTCTTGTATACATGCACTTTAAAAAATGATGCATGTAATCGTACGCATGGTATCTATGATGAATACAATTATTCATATTGTTGATATGTTACTTTTCCTCTTGTTGTATATAGAAGATTTTGCTCTCCTTCTTCTATAAATTATTTTCTCTGCAATTTAAATTTTTAGTTTTAATTACACACACACACACACACACACATTTGTACGTTTACATATTGCAAAAATAAAAGGATTGTATATGCGTACCTGTCTGACTGACTGCCTGCCTTGTATACTCGTATAATTTTGTCAACTTATTCTTTCTACATATTAATGTATGCATCATGTGATAATGATGATGATGATCCATTGTCTAGTAAAATGATATAACAAGAAGACAAAGAAAAAGATTGAATATTGCAGATTTGAATATAAATGCAGTATACAACATGCAGTACGATAACAAGAAGAAATAATCAGACTAACCGCATCCTGAAGGACAATAATAATACAGAAAATCAAACAAATGATAAAAAACCTTTGCAATTGCATATAACACATTATTTTGCGAATATACCATTCGTTTTACGTACAAAAACGTATACGTGATGTGTAGAAAATATTAAGGGTATTCATTTAATGAAGTAACAGACATGTAAACTGAGTAAAATGTGTAGTCTTAAACGATTTACCCGTTTTTGTAAAATTTTGTATGAAAACATTTTTACTCGTATTAAGTAAAGTGAGAAACACAATAATTGGAGATTTTCTGCCAGCTTGAACCTCGACTAAACTGAAAACGCAACTGAAAAAGCTAATCAGTGACACAGTAAGAGCCTCGAGAGGAAATTGAATTGTTTATTTTGAAATATCACAAAATGAAAACATAACCAAAATGTCAGATATTAGAAACATGAATGTCAGAAAAATGAAATAAGCAAGCAGAAAATTTAAAATTTTGAAAGCATAAGCAAGTCGAAAATCTTCAGTTGGTATTTTTTGTTAACTCATAGAAATACATGTGCTTAACGTTCAAGCTGGAAGAAAATTTGTATTTTTTTGTTTTTTTTTTCAACTATCTGAGTTCTTAATTTGTTTGTAACTCTGCGTTTATTCTAGCAATATGGTGGGCAATGGCAATACGGATATTGACTATCTAAACACTGTATTTTCGGCAATTTTTTCTGGATGGCAATTCTGCTTCTGCTTTAGTGGGCATTCATTGCTTCAACAAAACATTTTTTAAAAGTTGGTTTTAAAAAAAAATTTTTAAAAAAAGAGTCGTAAAAGCATTGTATATGCGTTCATTGAATTTGAGTTCATATTTTTTTACAAATTAATATTGCTTCGATAATATGCCTATACACAAGGCAATACGTTGTGTCAAATAATATTAGCATTGCCGTCTATATATTGCTAGTGTAGATGCAAGGTGAAAGTAATTTTGAAATTCCGCCATTTCGTCCTAGTTGCCGTTACCATAGACAATCTTCTTCTTCTTTCTCCATGGTTTTACAGCTCGTAAAGGCCCCGAGTCTGCCTCAAAAGATCTCTCCATCTTTCTCTGTCTTTTGCAACCTCTCTCTATCTATCTATTCCGATTCTGAGTATTTTTATATATTCTTTCACGTTATTGTCCTATATAGGTCGTTCTTTAGGTCTGCCAGCATAAAGTTTTAGGTCTACCGTCGAGAATGCAGCATGTAATTTATGACAATTAAAATGACACAAGATTTTAAATATCTACTGCTGAATTGCACAATGATGCGTCACAGTGCGTTCTCTTAAAACTTTGTAAATTTACTGTAATTCCGAGTTTGTAATTTTCCTCTCTTAAGTGAATACCCTTATTTTATTTTACAGACAATATGTACATATACATCATAGGTTTGATGAGTATGTATAGGTACACATAATGTATGTGGATGAGAAATGTGAATGGCTAAAAAGGTGTACCCATGTATATTTTCTTCATCATTTTATGTATACGTAGCCGTATGTATAAATTCATTAAATACACATTTATATAAATTCATGTATACATCTTCTAGTAGTACATTCGAATATGTAGTATGTATATATACAAAGTACATGTATACTTATTGCACTATATGCAAAATGCGGTTGTTAAAATAAAATAAAAGTAAAATAATGTACAAATGAATTCATAAATGAATGGATGGGTGTATACGACATCATACTGTATGTACATACATATATGGTGCGGTGGCTACATACATATGTAAGTATGTACATACATATGTACTCATACTAACGCTTATAATAAATGAATGTACTACACTACACGTTGGACTTTAAAGCAAAGACAAATATAAAACCGTAAGAGAATTTGTACTACACAAAAAGAAAACTATGCGGTTCATTTATATGTACATACATATATATACTCGTACAAATCCATATTTTATCTATTTGTTAAATTCTATGGCTGTTTTCATCATCATCGTCATCATCATCATTTCGTTAAAAAAAAAAAAAGTACATATCCATATTTTATTCGTACATGATATTCATTTGTAGGTGCATATGTAAATCATCATCATGTATGCATATGAAATCATGCATTTCTTGTCGTGTCGCCGCCGTTATGAACAATGCGAACATTTTTGAATTTTTCCTTAAATGTATGTATATTTGTACCATCATGTACATATGTGTACATATGTAAGTATAGCACATATACATAGGTAGGTAGGTAACTATAGAAAATTTTCGTATTGCAGTTAAAATTTTTCACTTTTTTTTCATTTTTATTTCCTTTCTTTTTAGCTTTAATTTTTTTTTTTTTTTGTGATGTCCTGTATAAAAATACATATATACATATGCTGTGTATGATATTATATACTTACTCTTATATGTTTTATAGTTTTTTCGAATTTCAAAATTTTCTACATATGTACACGCTTTTCGTTAGTTTTCTTTGTTTCTTGTTTTTTTTTTTCGTTTTAATATTTATTTTCATTTTCCTTTCATATTGTACAGTTGACTTTTAACCAACTTCTTAAATATGAGAAGTTTTTAACGTTTGTGTACTTTTTGAATTCACAAAATATGTATATGACAAAGGACTCTTTTACACAATACAATAATATATGAAATTTGTACATACACACACGGATGTACACATGAAATAGCATTTCGGTATACCTACCTATGCTCTATGCATTTGAAGTACTACGTATCACACAAGACACAACCAACATAAAATTGAGTCTACTACATGCATAAATGTAAAGGAAAAGCAAATAAATTTTATTAATTTTTGAATTGAAATATTTTTTTTTTGTATTTTATTTGCTTCATACATATTTGTATGCATAAATGAAGATGCATGGTACACAAATACGTACATTTGTATATCCTTGGCATTCGTATACATATTTAAATGAATCATTTTTCTTTTTGAAATATAAAATTAAATAAAATGAAAATCAAACAAAAGAAAGGAACATAAGAAAATTATTTATTTCTGATAAATTCAAATAAAAACGATAAAATATTGGAAATTTAAAATTTTAAACTTTAATTTGTTTCTCTTGTGTTGAAAGAATGAAAACCGTTTTGTAGATGCAATTAAAGTGTCTGAAAATCTGGTATAAGTGAAAATTTTGAAATGTCTTCGACAACATAATCATTAAAATTTAATTTGTACAAGGTTCTAGTGAAGCCAGTGTCTCAACATGCTGATCAAAAACTTGGACATTGACAAAATACAATGAAGAACTATTAGGTACCCACGTGAAAAATGTGTGAAGAAAAGTATATAGGCCAGTATGTGAAAATTAAAATTGAAGGTTGAGGTAAGATCATGAATTTTATTATAGCTTTGTGACGAACTTTGTTTTGTGAATTGGAAGGTTTAGATGGATGGAATATGTTGTAAGATTAAAAGAAGAAAACCTAAAGTCCATATGAATATGAATTATTACAGTCGAAAGAAAAAGGAAACTTTGGAAGCCTAAGAAAGATATTATGTAAATAAGATTTGCTAGATGACTTCAAGAAGTTAAAAATTTATAATTGGAATTTAAAAGGATCGAAAAGAGCCCAAATAAAAAATCACAACTGAATGAATTCTTCACCTGTCGAATTATCTGTTTAATATTAGACGATTAGAGAGGTAATGTGTGTATGTGGATTTTCATTATTTTAGTGCGTTCAAGAATTTAAAAAATTTTGTGTTTAGGAACAAATTTGAAACGAAATAAAATTATTACCCCATATTATTTCTATATCCTGTACAAAATTTTTAATATTAAATCACTTTTATCATCATCAACATCATTATCAAAATCACAATATCACACAAAGTAGTAGTACAGGACCAACATCATAGCCATTTTATTTCATTAAAAAGGCGAATTAAGAGCAGTATCTAATACACATTCGCATAATCGTAGAATATACATATAGTCGAGGCAAAGTCGACGACGAATCGCCATTAGCAATTTTCACATTTTTTGTTGTTTTCATTTTTCTTACATTTTTATATGTATTGTGTGCGTACAAAAGTGTACATAAATGTACATAATCTGAAACTGAATATACGATATGGTGCTTTTATTGTTGTATTTAATGTGCCATTAACAAAATATATTTTATTGTTCCAAAAAATTCATATCTACGAGTGTATAGACAATTACACTACTACACATATGGCAGACAAAACTATAATATTCATTTATAGGCACTACTATTGGCAGAGCCACACTCATCAGGACAAAAGAAAATTTGAAATACACAAATCTTTTCATTCATGTACCACACTCATATGAGCGTATATCCTTTTCGAGCTTATATATATTCTGTATTATTGTAGTATTAAATGATATATGTGTATATGTATGTATACATTAAGAATTTTGATATTATTTATGGAATAAAAGAAATACTGAAGCATTCTAATTCTATGTAAGTACATACATATACTTATTAAGTGTACAAACGAAAGGAAAATAAATTGTTAATTAAAACATTAATTTAAAAATGTGTGTGGAAGTATGTAATTATAAATTTAACGCCTTTAACGCGATTAGTGTCGACTGTCCCATCCTGAATTGTCCAATATGATTAAAAAAAAATAATCTTCTCCGTATCAAATGTAGGAAAAGATTCCATTAAATATTATTCATTTATTTTTTTTGTTCAAAGTTTTTAATAATTTTTATTTTCAGAACAAATTACAAAAATACATACGACAGAAATTCTTTGATCTTCTGTAAAAGAATATAATGAGAAAAATAATATAATATTATTATGAAATTAAATTTAACAGAAAAAGGATACATATATGTATGTATGCATTTGAACATATAAAACTTTCGGTATTCAAAATTTATGTTATATTTTCAAACTAGTATACATCATATGAATATGTATGTAGAAAATTTTGTTTTTCAATAATTTAAAATGCAAAAATTTTTCACATTATTTGTTTTTGTTCTTATACTGTTATAGTCGTTATATTAAGTATTACAACATAACAATACGGCAATGTACACTGCGAGTATACTCGTAGTTGAGTTTGAGTCTCTATTTGCTTTTCCATCTAATGCAAAATGCCACCAATGTTAGGCTAGTACCTAGTACTACTTAAAGATGATAACGCTTACGAACGACTCGTTGGTATTGGTGGTGGTGGTGGTGGTGTTGGCTGTGGCGGTCTTAAACTTATAGATAGATATGGTTAAATTCTTGTATATTTATTTCTTGGAAAACTTTAATGGATTCTAATGCCATTATCCTTCTCATTGTACACAAATCTTTCATATATGCATGAAGATACTTATGTGTATATGTAATTATATGTGTTCATCATATATTTATGTGTATATACTATACATTATATGATATGGGATCAAAAATATTTTCTACAATTATTCTGTAAAAGATGAAAATAATGAAATAATTTTGAAAGCATTATATTTAGAATGGACTTTCATATACATATGTATATGTGGAAGCTGTGAAAGTACCATATAAACACACACTCTTCTATATGCCCGACGAGGACGATGATCATAATGATGATGATGATGATGACGATGAGTAGATGTATATGAGCAGATTACAGAAATGGAATAAATAGAATTCTCACAAATTCATTCTATTGTCTATATGTTTAGGTACATCATATGAAAATAAAAGATTCTTAATTTTTGTAGGTGCTGCATATGAATGTATGCTCGTATGTACATATAAAGCTATGGAATACAAAAATTTTAGCAACAAAAAATTCACATTCGATGAGCACACATGTATACGAGACGAGTTTACTATATATTTATATGCGTGGTGCTAGTGTGTATGTATAAAGACACAAAATTACATATGTACAGGAAAATGTTGTGTTCTGAGTTGTATATACAATTCGAAAAATTTGAAATATAAAACATAAACCAAAAAACTAAAAGGAAAACAAATAAACAAAAAAAAATGAAATACAAGAAAACAAACAATTTTAAAATGTCTATGTACTTGTATAAAGCATATAATAAAAGGACTCAGAAAATTTATTAGAAAATTATTTTCAGTTTCATTCATTGTTTTATGTTTCATATGAGTGTACTACATGCTATACAATCATAAGAATACTACTCATAGCCAACATATACATACATATGTATTATTTAGGAGTTACACACATCCTATAAGCGAGTGTTATGGTGTTATTCATATTCAGTGATATGGATGAAATATAAAATAAAATTCAAAAATTCTGTTTATGATAGTTTACAGAAAGAAAGAGAAAATATTCTGAAAAATTGTTTCTATCATTTGTTTTGTTTTGGTATATAGTATAATGCTTTGTGTTTTTTGTATGTTTTGCTTTTGTTTTGGTGGGATGTTTAGAAAATTTTCTTTTTAATTCGAAAATTTAATTTATTTGGTATTTCATTTGAATTTCATGTGAATGCATATGCATGTATACTCATATACAAACCAACAACCGAATACGAATGCGAATGTGTACATAAACGAATTAGCGAATTGGATGAAGGAAATTAAGATCTTCAGAGTGTAATCATGTGTGTTTGTGTTCTCTATATGCATACATATATTTTTTTTTTTTTCAAATTTCATATATTTTTGTTATTTTTTTCTTTTTCTATGACTTCCTCATATTATGTTTAGTCATAGTTTTATGATAAGATAATAATGATTGTATGTGGAATGGAAGTTGCATATAATATATAATAAGGACTAGAATTTTGTAGTATAGTAAAGTATAGTCGTATTTTTATAAGAGTTATGTGCAGTTATATGAATAGTTGAAATTCTGATAATAATAATTCCATCGAGCTTAATATGTACTTTATAATGTATAAGAAGTATATACATATGTGTGTGTGCACTTATTCATATTATTCATTGAAGTATGCATTGAAAATTTGAACAATTCAGCATACAACTTCAAAAAATTATTCGAAAACGATATAATCTGGTTAAATCTGGAAAATGAAAAATTTTTATATATTTTTTTTTTCAAAGTTTAAGATTTTCATTATTAAATATGTTTGCTAAATAATGAAATTCAATTTTGGAGATTTAAAAACAAAAACTTAGTTTGTTTTATGCTCTCATACATACTTGAGTGCATAATTTAATTTTAGGGATTTTTTTCAAATTCAAATACGTATTATAAAATGATTTTTAATCCATATTCGAAGGACAATTTCATCTAATCAGCAAACAAACATTATAAAGATTTTCATTTTCTGTTGTATTTTATTTTTGCTTTTTTGATAGTGTTTACGCAGTAGATCCAATCGAAACTTTTGAAATACGATAATTATATGTACATCTTTAGTATGAAAATATTTACAGTCCTCGACACATTATTGTGAATAACCTTTTTTTGATTTTCTTTTGATTTTCTTTTTTGCTAGATACTTTTGGTGTTGTATATAGGAACATTACAAATTTTTTTTTCAAATCCATAATCAATTTTTACCTTTTTGTTGAGCCCCAATGTTGTTGTACTTCCCACTTTACACAAATTAACTTTAAAATCTTATGAAATGAATCAAAATTATGATTTCAACACAAAGTAAATACTGACCAAAAAGAAATTCTGATAAAACAAAGCTGAAGCAACAAACCAGAAATGAAAGCAGGAAAAGGACCCTAGGTCAAAACTTGACGATTTGTAATGACAACACCGAAGTGGTTAATAACTTTGTATACATGGGACCCGCTATTACAAGCCAAAATGAAGAAATAGTGGAAATCAGAAGAAGAATGGAAGCTGCAAACATAGCGTACTTTGGAATGCTGAAATTCTTTAAGTCAGATTACGTACATATGAAAACTAGAATCATTGAAGAATGTACAAGTCACTGGTGCGACCAATAGTAACATACGGAACGAAAACATATCAGAAACATAACATATCATACCAAATCAGGCAGCGAAACGCCTGAACATATTTGAAAGAAAGATACTACTTAAGCGCATCTTAGGGCCAGTTCAAGAAGGGAACCAGTGGCGATTGAGGTACAATAGTGAATTGTACAAAATATACATAAATAGGAACAGTAACGATAGTTAGACGTTAGACATCATATAGACTACATTGGGCGGAACACATAGCTAGAATGAACGACCCTAGAATTCCGAAAAATGTACTACTACGAGAAATACCAGCAGTAGGAAAAAGACCACGAGGGGACGGTCTTGGGAGAGGTGGGAAGATGGTGTAGACGAAGATGCACAAACGTTATTAGAGACAAAATATTGGAAAACAGCAACGCTAGGCCGGGAGGAATGGAGGAAGAAACTTGAGTCGGCCATAGCCAGGATTGAACAGTAGCCCCTTTTGAATTTGAATACAAAGTAACGTAACTTCTTTAAAAAGCTTAACACAATTTTTTTTTTCATTTTAAAGCTTCCTTAAAATAGGTTTTATATAATGCTCAGGCTCACAATTAAGTGTCGCACTAAAACGTGCATTTTTTTTGGATTATGAAGCTCTAAAATCTTTAGGGACAACGAGATACTCAAAAAAATTCTAGGACCACTAAAATATCCAATAAACAATTCCCAATAAACAAAATCAAAAGAAATTATTGATTTAAGGTGCCTTTTCTTTGCAAAACAAATTGTTCACAATAATATGTCGAGGACTGTACTCGTAGTTACACAAAAAAAAAATCATCTTTATAACAATATAATAAGAAATTTCATCATTTGATTACAGATAACATTTTAGTCAGTGTGAAATGTCATAAATCATAAATGTCCCTTTCATCATCATTATCATCTCATTTCGTCAACAAATTATAAGTATTCTGTACTTTTTTAACCAAAAAAATAAAAACAAAACAAAGGCAAAACAAAAAAAAAAAAATTAAAAAATTTTCATACTCGTGTATGTGATGTGATGTACGAGTGTTTACAATTAATGAAACATTTAAATTTCAATTCCTAACTCGTATATACAATTTGATGAATCCTAAACTTGAAATAGGTAGGTACATACCGAAAATTACATATACATAAACAATTTTCATTTTGTTATTTTGTTTATTTGCTTTCATCAGTTAATGTTTTTGCATGACTTTTAAACTTAATTTTTTCTTAAATGTTTTTGTTTTTATTTTATCGTTTATATTTTTGTTGAACTTCTGACATTGATATGACAAAACAAAAATGATGAGAATGATGATAATGATATACACACACTGTTTAAGGTTGGTTTAAGAATTCATAGAAAATGATAAATTTCCAACCAAAAGATATTCGATTACAATTATTATTATACAAGAATACAAATACCTATAATATACGTACATGAGTTAAGACTATTTTCATTATGAATATTGTGCGTAGCATTATTTTTTTCTTATTTCTTGTTTATTTCATGATGCTGATCTGATATTTTCACTTTAAATTTCATCACTCATATTTTTCTGTTGTTATGTTATCCTCATTAATTCTATATCATATCAATTTATTTTAGAAAAAAATATTTTGATTTTTTTTGTTGTCATTTTTTATAGTTAGAAAGGAATTTGTATTATTTCCAAAAGTTTAAATAGAAATCAAAATGTTACCCACTCAGGCGCACAAAGAATAATTTATAAGAAAACAATTTTCAATGTATACAATACTCATATAAAAAGTTTCTTTTCTAGATTTTCTTTGTGTGTACACAATGTAAATGGAAAATTTAATGATAAGAATTAAGAGAAAGACAAGAAAATGTTAAAAAGAAAAAAACAAAACTAAGAAAAGTGAAAGCTAACAAGCAAATTATAAAGAATTCTTCAGAATATCAAAATTAAATTACTTTTAAATATTTATGTAGTTCTTTAAATGTATGTGTATCTTTCAAATTTTTCAAATAAATAACACATTAAACTGTAGACAGACGGCAGTAAATGATCATTCATTGATATTTTAATGATCATTCTAGCTGTCATTATACTTTTAATATTTATATTGTTCTTTTCAGTTTTTACTGTCAATTTTAGATTTATCACAATCTTTATGTAGTGGTTATTGTTGTGATTGTTTTTTACCACTCGAAATTCCAAATTCACCAACTACATTTGTCGCTGAATGAAGTTCCTACTAAAACTTAAATCGAACTTCATTCGAACTCACTTGTGCTTAAATGAAGTTAGAATGAAAATGTAAGATCATTTTAACTCAATATGGAGTGACAGATGGCAAACAAATGAATGATCATTCGCAACGAATTAAAATATCAATGAATTGCTGCTGTGTGTCTATCATGTTACTAGCAATACAAGAATTAATTTGACAGTAAATTGAGTAGAATTTTTTTACTTAGATACTCATAGTAATTTGTTTTAATTACAAGGATATCCATATTGGGGGTATATATTTAATATATTGTAAAAAGCATGTAAACCGAACAAAACCGTTTTTGGAATTTGAATAGTTTTAAAAACTATGAAAAAATTACGTCAAAATTCATTTAATAAATTAAAAACATTGCATAGACGATTAAAATATTTTTTAAGGATATTCAAAGGAAATTAAAATTTTTATTTTGTATGTATGTAAGCCTTCTTAAAATGATGTCGGTAAGATATTCAAAATAAAATGAAAAATCGTTTCGATACTTGTATAAATACTCGTACAATGGGCATACCGCAACGCAATACACCCAGCAGTCATCATTTTGTTTGTTACAGTGTGCGTTAAAGTTTTTATTCTATTCATTTTCTTTTTCATTTTTTGTTTTGTTTGATAAATTATTTCTGCGATATATTTGCTTGAAGTATATGAACGCATGAATAAATTATGACAGTCCTATTAATGGAATTGTTATAATAATTTAAAGTTTTTTTTTTGTTTGTTTTATTTTTACTTTGAATGTGCGTATGATTATAATGTGTACTACCTTGTAATATGTGTGCCCTTGTATGAGTCCTTGTGTGTTTTTGTATGAAAATTTTGATGCGTATTATATAAGGAAATTTATACTTTTTGTTATGCTACACATCAAAAAATATACCTTCAAGTATATCTATATGTGCGTGCATACTAGCGCGTATAGAAAACACACTTAGATAGATACTACACGTATAGATACACTTTTATACCTACATATACGTGTTGTATATGTAGAGTGTCCATGATATATTTGATTTATGATCCTTTTGTTGTTATAAGATTTTGAAAATTTTTAGATTTGTTCGTTTCACAATTTCTTGTTATGTAATTTATGTTTTTTTTTTTTGCGTAAATATGTAGATCATTATATGAATTAATTACTTTCAGACTGCCTTTCTCGATATTATGCCATGCCATTATTTAAACAAAGATTGATTCTATATTCACAAAAAAGCTGATAAACTACATATAAACCAAAGAGAGAAAATAAAAAAAAGAAAATAATGTTTATTTGGTTTTGAAGTTTTTGTAATCAAAATAACAGAAAGGATTATGTGTTATGTATCGGATTTTAGTGTAAAGAATTAAGGAGGAGGCAATTTTTGAATTCTGTAAACAATGTAGGGATTCATGATTTCACATTCTACATATATAAGTGCAAATAATCAAATTGAAATTTTCAAAGGAAGAAAGAAAAAAATGAAGTTGACTTTCTGATTAAAAGCAAATCTATCCATCAATATTGTCTCGTGGAAATAAAAGTAATTCTAGAAATTGAAAATTGATAATTAAAAAAGTTCATAAATTCATTGTATAGAAGGGCATTTTTCATTACATTCAATATGAAATGAAAAACATAGTGTGTGTGTAGTTACTTTGTTATTTATATTTACCCTTAAATCCTTTTTCTCCTGTATACAAAAAACAAAAATTTTAGAATGCATTCATTGCATAAATTTAGTTTTATGCATGTACAATATTCGCGATATGAGTTTTGTAGCGCAATTATAACAATTATTATTGTTGCTGTTGTAATACAGATTTAGATGCATTTTAGAAATGTATTTAAGGAACACACAATAATTAAGATAACAATTAAAATGATGAAAAATTTTTGAAAACGATTTAGATATGCAATACGTGACAAATGTTCGACATTAATTTCGATGAAAAACTTTTACAACCAAAATGGTCTTGTACATATGCATATGCAATAAATGTAGGTACGTACATAAATGTTGTAGTTCTGTTTACGTGTATGCAGTTCTATATTCGAAAAATATACGAATATTCGGTAGAATATTTTCCAAGTTTACGAAACTTAAGATAAGTAGAGAGAACATAAAAAAATTACCAAAAAAATGTTTTCTTGCATGGCACAAAATTACAGAAACATATCCTGAATTTTGGTTTAGGAATAAAAATTTACCTTCCATTTTGTTTTATTTATAGTCAGATAGACTCTAGGGCAATATTTAATAAATAATCCATGAAAATTTTAAGTAAAGTCTTAATAATGTGAGCATGAGTGTATATGAATCGTTATATTATGGAGATATGGAGATATACCATAGCCCATTTCGGGCGTCATCAACACATATACGTACATATTTGGTTTGAAATTGAATGTAGTGGATATTTCCTCTTATGTTTATTCTTTTGTTATGCGATAATAATAATACAATAATTATATTTGCACGTATAAATACGTTCACCTACATATAAAATTTTTTAAGAAAATTTAGGCCTTATTCGAATTATGTGTCTGTTTAGAATGCCTATATGTGCATATACGAACGATATGATCACAACGTATCGTTAAATTATGATAGTAACTGTACACATACATGTCAACGTATGTCTATATTATGTACATTATCATTTGCATATAGGACAATGGTACAACTATGTACGTATATATACGTGCGGTATAAATTACAGACTATACGGATTAATAATAGAGGGTGGAACAAATTTTATTTATTTTATTTCATGTTTTTAGTTTTCGTTTTGTTTTTTGTTTCGCATGCATGTAATCATCATATACACACACATGATTTTATGTCCAAATATATGTACAGGCATTTCATTTTAAATTTTAATGTATAGACCTTTGGAGGAAAGAAATGTCATCACCGGATACGATTCGTTCCTGATTCAGATCTGGGACTATACTATACACTCGTAATACCATACTGCTAACTACCATTACTTACCATACTGACTGCTATTATTACTGGTAGTAATGCCGGTGTTGTTGTTAAAAACTAATGGTGATGATGATGACGATGATGATGAGAATGCTGGTAGTAGAAGTTTTTCGATATATCCATTCAGATATGGTGGTGGTCTATCATATAAGCACGCATGAAAAATGAAATTAACGTTTTCATATTGTCGCATATGTATAGAGACTCTTTCCATAACAAATATATAAATGGCTTGGAAACTACTTAAGGACACATATGAAATGGAAATGAATTTTTGATTTAGATTTCGTTAATTTTCAGTTCAGCAATAAATGCGTATGTGTTAGCAGCAGTATACATACTTGTCTTTTTGTGTAATTATAAAGCAAAAAAAGGAAGAGAAGAAAAAATTATACCATAAAATATCAGACATAATGTATCCTTATGATATTTGCGCGAATAATATAACTATCTGAAATGTTCTGAACACTTGAAAAGTGAGGGTAGCATCATCATTATCCTGTTAAAACTACAAAATGAAGAGAAGAAAAAAAATGGCTAATACTCTTATAATGTAATTTGATAACGCGAAAATTTGCTGACTGAAAACCTATATAATAATAAGGACATTCGTTCTGATTTTATGTATAGAATAATACAATCCTAGACCTTTTTTTAATATGCAGAGATATAGAGATGTACATACATATGTGAGTTTTTTACAAATTTAAACTCAAAAGTATATAACACATGTAATATTGAAGGAAATATTCCGAGTTATGATTACGAAGGCGAAAAGGGATAATCACAATCACATATTTCTCTGAACCCTTTCCATTTTTATTTTTATTTCATCTTTTTTACATACACAGATTTCATTTAATGATAAATAAATTTATTATGTATGAATTATAATGTGTGTTCGCTTATTGTTTATAGCCGATGATTTTATGAATCTCCTAGCGAATATAAATTATTTTTGTTTCATTCAGATTCAGTGTATGTATTCAGTATACATAATGTCTAATTTTATGTATGGTTATGGTGTCCGCTTTATGTTTTTTAGTTGAATGAAAACGGATATGAATCGCATGAAGTAAGTATATGATTTATAAAATGATGGCGTTTGACAAAATTTAAGAAGAAAAAAAAACGAATTCATTATTCTAATGGTTCACATGGTCTTTTTATTGTTCACATTTATGATTTGTCCAATAATGTCCTTTAATTCCTTGTTTCGTAATTACATGAACGAGAACATTTCGTATAGGAATATATTATAATTCGGATTCTTGATTATGAAATTTTCAAGGAAATCTTACAAAAACAAATGCAATCAAACAGATTTCAGGGATTCAAATTTAAAAATTTAGATAAGTATATGTCAAACTGGACACATTTGCAAATTATTTGGGTCTACGCATTACCGTTTCGATAAAACGAAAATGATACAAACTACAAAAAATAAAAGTTCAAGGAAACAAATTACCCAAAATCTCACAATCGAAGACGATAATTTAGAGGTGGTGAATGAGTTTGTATTTTTCGAACCTCAAGTCTACTCTATAACAAACCATAATGATAAATCAGTGGAAACTAGTCGAAGAATCAGCTCCGTAAACAAAATATACTTGGACTTTCTACCCTTCATAAAGTCATACGATGTCCACAGTAAAACAAAAATAAGACTCCATAAAACCTACTTCTTCTTCTTCTTCTTCTTCTATTTCTATGGTGTCAAACAAGATTGGTCTCCTAGCTATAAAAACTTAATGAGACCGGTATTGAAATGTGGAGGAGAAACGTAAAACCATGTAAAACGAATCAACTTTTTCGTAAGAAAAGCGTAGGAAAAAAGTTTCAGGACTAGTACGAAAAGAAAATCAGTGAAAATCTACCAACATGAAGTGGCAACTATTGTCAAATTAAATCGACTAAGATTGGCATGACACCTTCATAGAATATCAGAGTATCGAACCGTAAAGTAAAATTCTAGACACACAAGGACCTGATGGCAGTAAAAGACCATCAGGTCGCGTACCAAAGAATAAAGGAAGGGCGAAGTAGACGAAGAAAATTCTAAGACACCATAACTGAATACTCGAAACAGTAAAACTCAGCAGATTGAAGATCACGTTTGAGGTTGGCTCTGGTCCGAATTGGACTGTAGTGCCCAGAGGAAGAAGAAATTTAAAAACTAAATGCACATATATGTACGTATCTTTAAGATTTTTTTTTTTTTTTTGAATTCCATAAATTTTAAATATTCATATTCGTATTTTGTAATCTTTTAAGGATAAAAAATTTAAATTTCTTAAATGATTTTTCAAAGGATTTCAATATTCTTTTGTATTTTATTTTAATTTTATTTATATGTACGAGTATATCTTTCATTAATGCCTGTTAACTAAATGATGTGCCATTTAATTTGCATAACACTTGAATATCCTTTTTTGACTACTACTAATAATTTCTGCTTTTTCATTTCAATTCATTTGCATAAATGTTTTCATCATTGTGTAGATAGTATGTATATGTCGGATGTACGTGTAGCAGTTTTTATTTCTGTTGTTGTTGTTTTTGTTTTATCATTAATCTTTAAATTTCTTTTATTCTGATAGTGATCGTATATTGCTTTAGATTTGACTAAATATGTACTTATATGCATTTCATAAAGAGTTGTTACAGTTATGGATCCTTAAATTATGTACAGAACTAAAACAAAAAGATTTCTTTCAATATTCTCCTTGAGGTCAAAGAATCTGATTCGATGCTATGCATATGTTTTTTGCACTTTTATATATACATTTAATGAAATATGAATGGAGAAACAACATGTTAATATGAGAAAAAATCAAACAAAAATCAAAAATACGTACGTTATAGCTACAAAATATAATTTTTAAAAAAAAAGCAAAAAAAAATACAAAATGCATAAAATTCAATGCGGTTTCTTTTGATGATGTTCTGATATATCGTTTCGTTTTTAATCGGCATCATCAAAGAGAATTAATTTTGCTGCGTATACCTACAATATACCTCCATAATACATGTATGTATAATTCAGTAAAACAAAAAAGGAATAAATTAAAAGTGAGAGAAAAAATGCAATTTTTAATTCATACACAGAAGACCTGATTCAGGATGTTATACTGCTACTGCTGCACCATGCACTAGATGAATATGAGTACATGAGTACAAACTATATAGTATTACACGAAAATATTCAAAAAGGATCTTTTGAGATGAAATAAATAAAACAATTTTTTTTTTGTTTTATTTTTTTTTTTTTAAATTAAGTGCAACACACAGAAGAAAATATGAAGAAAAATTGAACAAAAAGATCCTTATACAAAAATAAAATAGAAAAAAAATAAAAATGAAAATAAAAGAAAATATGTATTGCAACTGTATAATATGTGTAAATAGTAGAGCTCAGTTTAGCCAGCAATAAAGCGCAAAAATCTTAATTTATAACAAAAAAAAAAAAAAAAAAAGAAACGAAAACGAAAACAGAAAAAAATAAAAAGCAGATTGAAATGACTTTAAAGGAGCAAACATTTAAAATAAAAACTAAAAGGATTCAATTTTTTATTTTTGTTATTGAGGAGTCCATTAAATTACATCAGGAGGGAAAAACAAAAACAAAAAAAAAAAGAAACAAAAATGTATATGAAAAGAAACGAAACACTTTAGATGACTACATTATAGAGCAATGATGCTGCTGATGCAATGCAAATGCAATCATGTACACAGTGCAGTGTTGTGACAGTATATAGCAATACATAGTTGGATTGGTTGTATTTATAAGTAGTAGTAGATAGAGTCGGAAAAATAAAAGGACAAATTATACATTAGAAAATGTAGATATAATTTAAGAATAAATGAAAGGATAAGTGAATAAAAAGTATATGATAAAAGTGATTATTAGATTTTGCCTTTTACAAATTGACGCTTTTATATCTGAGGATTGAAGGAATTCGTTTAAATTTTTTTTTTTTAAACATAATTCTCAAGTTACTTCAAAACGATAAAATTATGTATGGCAGTGGTGAGTGAAAAATCCTTTTTTGTTGTGTATAATAATAATTGCAATATACCCCACAGTGCCCGCCAGTCAATAGTTAGCTTACCTTCTACACCTACCTTTTACCTTTTTATTCATTTTATTATTTGTTCGTTCAGTTTTTGATTTTTTTTTTGAACTTTTCCCATTCACATTAATGTTGTCGTAAGAGAATTAGGATTTTTCCCCTCATTTTGTGCTACATATAAATTCAGAGGGATAAAAAACGTCTCTATATTACACCACACAGTCCACCATACACTTTTTACACACATGCACAGAACATTGTCTATATGAAATGAAATCAAAATTAAATTCGAAAATTCGAAATTTGAAGTCATATCATATCCATATCCAGTCCAAATTACATATGAGCACATATGATTTTCAAATATTAAACTCTTATATGATATGTGCAGTTATTGCTCTTTGAATTCGGATAAATAAAAGAACTATACATCATCATATGTATTCCAGTCTTACTCAATTCAATACAGTCTCAGTCTCATATCATCACATCATACGCATATGTGTAGTCTCAGTATGTATTTTCATTGGAAATCCGTATCATTGTATGGATGGATATATGACGGTTGTACTTGTAATTATTTATGGTCATCTCTACTCTATATGATGATAGAAAATACGAAAATTTCTCATGTTCATGTGTTGTTCTGTCCATCGCTGATCAAATATTATTATACACATTTATTTTCATGTTCATGTATTATGATGATGATGATGATGCAGTTGAGACTTGAGTCGCGTCAATTGAATTTAGAGATGGAGGACAACAACGAATCATTCTGATGCTGGATGAATTTGGAAAATTTGAAAGAGTAGCATAGTAGCAGGTAGATAGTAGCAGTTAGCAGCAGCAGGAACAGCAGCAACAGCATTTATTTAACTTGAATAAGTTCTTTCTTTGGCTATTTTTTGGGGTGTTAACATCTCACTCGATTGGTCAGTTTACTAAATATTGTCAGATATGTATCAGTAAATCAGTATAAAAACACAAAGATATTTAATATGCTGTATCTGTGTATTAAACAGTGTACATGTCATATGTATCTATATTCATACCTATATTATCAGAACTGTATATTGTATGTGGAAATGTATACATAATAATCGATGTGTGGAATTTTGAACATGTGTGTGGCGCCCTAATGTCCATACAAAATACTGAAAATTAATGGAAATGGCTCCACAAGAGCTGGCGCTTTTCATACACATACATATCATACATATTTTCGAAAGTACCTAAATATATACTGCTACACATTTTATATCAATAAATATGTAGCTATATACCTACATCCTATATGAAAAAAAAAAAAAAGAAAAAAGGATGAAAACAACGTGAGTAAACTCTAGATTATATTTGAGAAACACATCATTTACAAACAAAATAAGAATCTATATAACATTTTTTGTGTGTTTATACATGTATGTAAATACGTTCATCATATACACTCATATACATATGTATGTATTATATATTCATATTTATTCATATCCAAACAGGAGTATAAAGGACATAAAAATATAAAAGTTTTCCTCCCACTCATAATTTTTCATTAAAAAAAAAATTGAGAAAGAAAAGAAAATGATATAAAAAGGATTTTCTTTTGTTCATGATATAATATGTGATTTAACTTGAATTCTTACGTGCCAGATAAGAAAATATAAGTTTTGGTTATATCATTTGTATACCATTATTGTACATGAATACCATTTTCTATACACACGGACACACACACACACGTACGACGTCTACGAATAGATTGTATCATGTAGAGATTCCAGCTTACTCATCATTATGATAATTCGGCGTGCAGCCTAACATTTAGCCAAATAAAACAATTTTACAGTATATACTTATATATATATACGATTATATGCAATCTTTATCATATTCTATGAGACTATACACTATACATATATACGAGACGAGTATCTGTTCGTTAATACATATTCTACACATCTACAAACTCTTCTACTTCTGTTATTTATATAATTCTTATATCCTTTTTGGCTAAAAAAAAAATCAGTGCTGGTGTAATGAGTCCACCATCCAAACAATCTTTCATGTAGATCTACCTATAACCATAAATTCTTCTTTTCCATTCCTTTCATTGCTTTCACCATATTTTGCTTGTCTTAAATCGTTTTCATTTTTTTTTGTGTTTTTGTGTTTTGTTCTGGCATTTTATTCTTTTCAGTTTACAGTTTATCTTTTTTGTTTGTTGTTTATTCTTTGATTTTTCTTTTAGAAAAGTTGTAATTTTCTTCATGTTTTCTTGTATATATTTGGTGAAGGTATACGAGTATACTTGAAAGTATTCGAGGTGTAATAAAGGGATTTTTGTAGTCATGGAATTCTAATAAAAATACATATTATATGACATGGTTGGAACAGGTACATTATGTATCTTCATATGTGATTGTATAAAATGTCCTCGTCCAAAGGTTTACATGTAGTTTCGTATATATTATTGGAACATACATGAAACTGTTCTTATGTCAATTTCAAGTAAGTATGTAATTCGTATTTTTTTTTTTTTTTTGATAACTGTTTACTTACAGGACATTTTGTTACTGTACTTATATTTGTTTACAAATTTTTCATTTGTTATCTATCATTGTAATGGCATAAAATATTTACAAATAATTAGAGACAGGTATCCATACATATGTTCATTATGAAGAATATTTTCAGAATAATAAAAATTAAAAAAAAAAAAGAATGCATAACAATATGGAGATGAACAATTTTTTGAGGGATAATTTTTTAAAAATTTCACATTTCATACATTTTGCATTTTCATTTGCTTTTTTAAAATTCTTTCTAATAAACTTTTCAAAAATGTTCTATGCTATATGCTATATGCTATATAGAATCATATCGTAATGAACTGAGTGTAAAATTTTGAATTGGAAATTAAATTCATTTTCACTATTAGAATCATACGTGAGATAACTATATTTTAAAATTCATATTAGAATTTCTTCCAATTCCAATTTCAATTTGTTGTTAACAAAATTTTCTAGTTTCAAACATATAACCGCTTCATCAATGCATTCTAGTGGCGAATAGGATCTCTAGTAAATACCACTTAAAAAACCGACAAAAATTACCTGCCCATAATCTGTAAATTTCTTACCTGGTAATTTTATTCAGGTAAATAGGTAAAAATATATTAGCTTACACCTATAAATATGCAAGAATTGAAAAAATGATCTCGTTGAAGAAATTTGAAAACTCATGAATAAAATGAATGATCAGTACAATGACTACGGATACCAATGTTAATAAACAGGCAATCTAATGATATTTTTTCTCAATTTCAGATAGTGAATGTAAAAGAAAATCAATTACTGTTACTGATAATGAATAATATTATCAATTTTCAGGGTTTTAAGGAATTTATTGTAAAATTCCAGTAAATACTAAATTGAAGTAAATAGATAAGTCATCGCTTCAAACCTCTTATTGTAAACAATTTGAATACATACCACAGTGTAGTTATCCTAAAAGTGAAAGAAAAGTTTTTTTCAATTGAATGAAACATTTTTAAACTAAAGGCTTAGGAGGTGTTACGTGTTACTGAACCTACTTCATATGATTATGGGTTATAGTTTAATATGGTTTAAGTCTAAATGATTGTATGATGACTAGTAGCGTAGCGTAATTACAGTATAGGTTATGTCTTTATTATTTACAACCTAACGTAGATTTCGTGCCAGAGTGGACGGTATTCACAATTCAGAGTACATAGATTACAGAATCTTATTACATAGGAAAGATTGAGAATTATTGATACACGATATTTCAAAACTTTCAATAATATTTTCCCCATCGCCAGCATCAGATTAGAAATGTAACCTAATCTTACTCTTACTCTGGTGAAATTGACGCCAGGCAGGCGGAAAAAGGATATCGCTATAGAATTTCTTGTATGAAAATGAAAGAGGTACGAAAAATCCACTCTGGCACAAAATCTACGCTGGATTGTAGATCTATAACTCAATTGTTCGAAAAATTGAAAAGTGCAAATGATTCAAGTTATCTTATACGAGCTTATACTCTAATAATATATGTAACTGTTTTGAATTCTACTCATATGGCAAAATAAGCTAAGCTCTTGGTGTGCGCGCACCATGCTGCCTTTAGAGCCCATTTACAATCTGGCGTAGGTTTAGTAGAGTAAATTGAGTTTTTTTAATTGTATTCACAATAATTTAGAGTAGATTGCCGTATATTTTGGCATAAATAAGTTTTCAATGTGATTTTCGTTATTACCAGCTTGAGGTTAGAAACAGAAAATAATCTCAATCCACACCGGACACCCAATGTAAGCCTTTCACGCTTTTTACTACTTGCATCCGTTGAGGTACATATGTGAAGCACGAAAGTTGAACTGCATTAAAATATATGAATAGGTTTCAATGATGACGCAAGAAAAGCGTATGAAGTGGAAAACGGATAAAAGTTGTTTGACTTTCAACTTTTCAGATTAAAAGTAAGAAGAAGGTGGAGTTCATATTTGCAGTTCTAAGTTAGATCTTAAAAAGCAGCAGCGCGTTCATATTTTATTCTGATGCGTGAATGCAGAAAGTTCACGTTTCCAGTTCTGTAAAAGTTTGATGTTAGAACTTGCAGTTATATTTTTCATTCTACTTTTACGTCAAACTTCAATGAATCAAATAAAATAAGAAGAAAATATAAAAACAAATATAGTTTGTCATTGTCCAATGTCCATTACCAAAAGCAAAAATTAAAGATAAATTAAAAATATAAAAATTAAAGAGAAGCAATTATTTTTTATTAATATTTTTTCAATAAAATTTTTTAAATGGAGTCTGAAAACAGGTATGGTTTTTTTTGTTCATAAAAATTCAAATACTTAGAAATTGTAATAAGCAAGTAAAACCAACCATATAAACGTCACTTTATTTCTTTTTGCAGCAGATAGTTCATAAAAGCAGCTGTATAAAACTAGTAATTCTGCTACGTTAGTATACTAACTTAGGACTGAAAAATCTAGTACTGCAATCAATATTCTGCAAATATGAACTCGACCATAGTTTGACTGAAGTTTCTATATAAAGCGTACATTGGACAAAATCAATTTTATGCGACAACGGATGAAAAGTGTATAAAGTGTGAAAAGTTGTTCTTATGTTCTTATGTACATTGGGCCTTCAGCTTCAGTCTGGTGAAATGTACTCTTAGAATATAGAATTATATAGCTTCTTGTAAAACAATATTATTTTCCATTTAAAGAAAGTAAGGAAAGAAATGAAGAAGAATAAGAAAACAAATTCACATATACATTTTCAATAATTGATTTTTTTTTTGTATTTATTTCTTTTTTTACTATTTTTCATTTGTTTTATTTTAAATTTTTTTTTTTTTCAAATTCATTTTTTTTTATTCTTATTTTAAAATTTTCATATATGCAATAGTTAATAATTTTTTTTTTTCAATTTTCCTTTTTTTCATTTTGTTACATACACTATATATATATATATTTATTTAATTAAATTACATGTATATATTTATATATTTATTATCATTTATATATAAGTATATAATATATTTTATTATTTATTTTGAAATATTTTTTTTCTTATTTTTTTTTTTAATTTTATTCTATTCCTTTTTGCTAGTTTTATTTTTTATGTTGTTTTTTTTTTTCTTTTCTATACTCTTTTCTTCTTTTTTTTTCAATTTATTTGTATAATAATATTCGTCATTATTTTTAACACAGATAATATAAATAGAAATACATACTGTACTCGTACATAAAATACTATATACGTAATGTATACATACAATATACATAGATATAAGAAATTTTTACGTTTTTATTTATTTTTGTTTTTATATTTTAACATTTCATTTTTTTTTTTGTCTTTTTAATATTTATAAATTTTTTTTTTTGAAAATTTTTTGGATAATCTTTATAAATATCCTTTCGATGATATTCTGTATATATTTGAAATTATTTAATTTTAATGTCTTAATTATATATTTTTAATTTGTTTTATTTTTAGTATTTTTTATGTTTTATTTTGTTTTTTTTTTTTATTTCTAGTTTTGTTTTGCTGTTTTACATATAATTTATGTACATACTGGTTCGTATGCGAATTTATGTAATTATTTCTATAAAACAATCATATAATTATGGGACATTTTTTTAATATTTATTTATGTTTTGTTATAATGTTATGTGTTTGTTGTTGATATTAAGTAATATCTTATCATTTGTTTATTATTTTTTTTTATATTTTCTTTTAATTTAATTTTTTAATAAATTTTATTCAACTATATTTCATGTTGTTTCTTTTTTTTTTCTAATTTATTGTTGTTTTTTATTTGTTTATTCATTCATTTTTTTTTATATTTTCATACACACTTTTTTTGTTTTAATAAAATGTTTATTACATTTAGGTATGTTTTTTGTGGTATATTATCAAATATGTGTATTCAGAGTTTAATGTGGTTTAATATAGTATTACGTACGTACATTTATTTTATGCGTATGTAAGATGTAAGTTAGTATATCATATAATTCATATGTATGTTCTATAAAAAAACTTATTTATTTCAAAAATTCTTTTAATACATTTTTTTTGTAAATAAAAATTTTTAATTTTTGTCTTTGTTTTTATTTTTATTTGTTCTTGATTTAGTTTTTCTGTTTTTTTTTTATTATTTTAATTTTCACTATATTATGATTATACAATTTTTTTTGTTTGTTTTTTATTTAAATCAGTCAATTATATTATACATAAATTTATAAATAATTCAATAATAATTAATAAATCAATAATAATCAATAATCAATAATAATAGTTTTTTTTTAATAATTTCAATTTAATTTATACACATTCATATAATTAATAAGTAATAATGCTTAGTTTTAATAGTTTTAATAATATTTTATTTTTTGTTTTTTACTTATTAATTATTCATTTAATTATAATTAATTATATTTTATTGGATACATATACATTCATACATTTTTGTTTACAGAGTGCATTCACAAGTTTTATTTATCATTTTATTGATTTTTAATGAAGAATTGTACATGATAATAATAATAATAACTTCTATAATTACATTGTATTACAATTATTAACTAGAGATTAAATGGATTTACATAAATCTGTATTCTGTATGTACGAGGGTAATTCAAAAAATTCTCGGAAAAATTAAATACTTAATACACTAGTTGTTGATTTTTATGGATTTATTTTTTTACGTAATAAACCACCAAGTTTCATCACCAGTCACTATACGGTGCGAAAAGTCTTCTGGATTTGAATCGTATTTGGTCAAAAACTCAGTGAAAGTTCGTCACGCCATTCAATATGTTCCTCGCGCAACACTTTACACTATGTTTTAATGATACCTAATTTTTTCAGGTATTTGTATCCTTTTAAATAAAAACAAATAAATTACTTCTTTTATACACAGCAGTTAGGCTTTCAAAACCTTCAAAATATAACCAAACTTCTTGACTGTTGGCCTGCTAGTTACTTATTGACGCAGGTATTCTGGGAATTTTTTAAATTACCCTCGTATATAAGTGTATACACCTTATTACTTTTATTTTTTTGTTTCTTTTTTACTTTAATTTGTAAAAAAAGTTTTTTTTTTGTAATAAATTTTCGGTTTGTTTTTTATTTTTTTTTTCATAGAAATTTTTATTTTTAAATTTCATTTCGCCTTTTTTGTATTTTTCTTATGTTTATCACTATATTATGTACATGAATATTGATAAAGTTTTTCTTCTATTTAAGTACAAGTCTTTGTATAAAGTTCTGTACAGACTGTTACACAAGCAGATCATTTTGCAAGATGAACGTTCCGACGGACGATAAAAAATTTGTTTGGGTCGAGGTTCTGCATCGTACATAAATACTTCGTTTCTTCAAACCTCAAACCATCTTCAAACTATTTTCAAACCAACCTTTCATTCAAAGTTTTTGTATTATTTATCATTTTTTCGTTAGGTCTGGTATCGTACAGACTACACAAGCATGCTTGTAGGCTCGCACAATTATGACATGTTATACATACTACTCAGGCAAGCATGCTTTTAAATCATCATTAATTTATGTTTTGACTTTCAAAGTGGAAATATCACGAAAAAATGAAGTGACGCCACTATATTGTTTAAGTGCGATAATATTAATTCTCTTGATCTTGTTGTGTACAGACTACCCTATTATGATTGAATATTCAAGTAATTGAACGCAGAATGTTTAGAATTTCTTCAATCACTCAAACGGTTTCTAAATGCCTACAAGCTTATAGTCTGTATAGGTCTTAAAATGGGATTTACTTGGAGAATAATGAAAATCACTAACTTTGGTACCAAATATCTGGTTTATTTTTTAACCATTTTTCTAGAAATTTGAATCAAAGGAGCATGAAATAGTTTTGTACGGAAAACTGATGAGGATAGATTTTTAAAAAATGTTTTTGACATCAAAATTCTGTTATAACTGTGTGTGTAAAAATCAATTTGCAATATATAATTTTCTGTATAGTATACACTGCGTTCAAAATACTAAATTCCAACTTGTAGAATTGTGATGGTTCATACACTTTTTTATATGTCCTGATTTATCAATTATGCTTATATTATTTTTGTGAATTATACAAAATAAAAAGTGGAAATAATTTACGTTCGTATCTTAATGGTCTTCTTCTTCGTGTTACTATCCTCGATTGGATTAGCTATCATTTGGTATTAATATTTCATTTTGTTCAAAATAATAAGGGGATTCATTTCACGTTTCAGTTTGTTGTAAACTACGTAATCTTTGTAATTTTTCAGTTTTCGTAGTTCATTTCCATTTATTCACAAACTACAAAAGTTTTCGAAAACTGTGAAGGTAAAATGCTCGAGGTCGAGAATCTCAATCATTTAAGAGTGAGGAACTGGAGAGAGATGGCTATAGACAGAAGGGTATAGGTGAAGATTGTCAGAGGGACTAGGATTCTTCAAAGACTAAAACGTCACAAAAGAAGAAGATAATTTTTATGAATTTAATTTAATTTTTTTTTAATTTTCACAATTTCATCCAATACAATCATGCTTGCACATAAATGTGGATACATACGTGTAGGTTATGTGTGACATTTAGATCTCTGTTACAAGTTCTAGTATTTGAGTATTAGGTATTAGATTCGTTCAATTATGATCGGAATTTGTGTAATTCATTGTAAATTTTTACAATCAATTTTTCTTTATTATCCTGTTGTGTTTTATTTTATTGCGTTTAGAGTTGTCGTAAATATTTTGTTTATTTCTTTTTCTTATTCAAGATTTTTAATTTTTAAAATTTTTTTTTTTTCAAATATTTGACATTACATAAAATTGATTATTTTTATTTGTATTTTGTACAATAATTACAATAAATTTTTAATAAAACTTCGTTAAATTTTAGGTATGTATGTATGCACATAAATGTTATTTTTATTCGATTTTATTATGTGAGAATAAATTTATAAATTTGACAATTATTTTGACAAGAGTATACTTATTTCTTTTTTTATAACAAATTCTCAAATTTTCTCGAAGATTTTTTTCCCTTACATTTCGTTATTTTTTTTTCTGTTTTTTTTTTTCTTTTCTAATTTCAAAAATTTACTTAATTTTTAATTTACTTTTTTTGTTTTTGTTTTATGTTTTCGAAAAAAAAAAATGTCAATTACTTAAGACCACAGGAGGATGGAAAAATGGTTTTTTCTCAAAATATGATCGGTAATTTTACGTTACCTTACCAGTAAATGCATTTTATTACTATGCAATACTTATATGTGTAATTATGTAATTCCGTAATGCACAGAAAACGAAAAAAAAAATAAAAAATATGAATACTGTGTAGTGTAGGTACTCCTACACACTGGCGTGGTATTCTGTTTATCAAAGAATTTAAGCACGTGTTTTAGCAGCGATAAACACTATGAATTTGGTTTTCAAACGTTTTTTTTCTTCTTCTTATTTTTTTCAAACATTCATATATACACGATAATTCATGCTCATACATGCATAATAGCATACATACAAATATGTAGGTGTATGTACGTATTTCTCATGTATATGTATAATAAGAAGATTTAACTAAACATTTTGTTTGGATTTGATGTGTTTTTCATTTTGATGACGTTCATTTTTATTATATTTTTTATTTTATTTTATTTTTTTAGTTATAAAATGCATATACCTTTATTATACACACACATATACACATACATACGTATATATATGGACGTAAATGTAGAAATTTATATATATGTATTATGCATATATATTGCTATTGAAGTGGACGTGGGTAGACATGTTCCTGTGATTTTAAGCTGTCAACATTTTTGTACAAACAAATAAAACATAATATTGAAAAATGACAAAAATTATTCATTTTCTTACTTAAATCTAAAATTTATTAAAAACAATAAAAAAGAAATTTTATAAAACTTCAAGAATATATGTACATATATATTACATCGAAGAATATAATTATTATGTAAAACTAAAAATACTCAACAACAATAACAATAATTAACAAAAATGAAAAAAATAAAACACTACAAATCTACAACTTAAATAGAAATTAACATTTTTGTGTAAAATTTTTGCTTTTAATTGAAACAAAACAAAACAAAAAAAACAGAAAATTAATTCGAAAAAATTAAGAAAAATCAAAAACAGAAAAAAATTTAGAAAGAAAAATAAAAATCTCCGAGATGATTTTATTTTATTTGAGTTTTTTTTTTTTAGTTTTTTGTCAATTAATTAAGACTTAATCAGTTAAGTTAAATTTTGTATTGCATATAGTTTATGAATTTTCGATCTGACTGTAAATGAAATGAAATTGAAAGTGAAAAGTAAAAATCAACGAACTTTCGTTGACTTTTAGTTCACAGACTCAGCACTAGGTTCCGTGATTTCTGTCAAAAATTAATTAAAATCGATATTCTTTGGTTCCATTTCATATCCTGTTCATTATTTTAATTTGAAGGATTTTATAATCCTATTAGGAGAATAACATGTGAAAGGATATATTTACCTTACAAAAAATCTATACAAGTTATCTCATTCGAATTTGTATGTGTATTTTTCGAAGTATACATAACTCTGTGTCTGTACTAAAATTTTGGTTTTACTTGACTTGAGTCACTGAGTCACTTCAAACTGAATTTAATTAAAAAATTTATATTGAAAATATAATGATAAATTTATGAAAATTATAGAAAGTCATTTGCTTTGCCCGTTCACAAATTTTGGCTAAACTGAAAACGATCTTTCAATATTACATAACAAAAAGGATTTGAAAATTTTTAACAAAATTCATTTTAATTTTTAATTTTTTTTTTCCAATTTTTAATACAATGCAACATAACAATCATTGAAAAATGTGTAACGAAAAAGATAAATACAAAAACAAAGGATTTTAAAAATGAGAAAAAACTTGTACATACGTCGTAAGGCAATGTCTAATTAAGAATCATTTACATGCAAACATATGTATCTTGTTTTGTTCAAAATTTCACGATAATCACAAAAATTAAATTTTTAAATTTTTAAAGGAACATTGAAATGAAAATATCAAAGAAAAATAATTCAGTTCATTTGATAAAATTCAAAAAAAATATATATTAAATTTGTTTGTTTTCATAAATATGCAATTAACACAATGATGAAGTTGCTTGTACTTTATCGTCGTTTATTAAATTCTAACACTTAACATGCAAAAGCATTGACTTCATAAAATAAAGTTTGCTTGCAAAGCAAATGATCGCAAACAATCACAACTGAGCTTAAATATATGGGTGTAAGCAGAAGATCTGCTGCAGCTAACTTCAGTGACACATTTAAAGCAGATTAAATTTGTTATATTTTTGTTCTTGTACTTGTCATACTTTTCAAACTCTAGCATGGGATGCGGCAGCTAAATTTCAATAAACAGATTTTCTACTTAAATGCTTCTGACGTTATTGAGTCAGCATTGTATTATTAAAGTATATAAAAGCATGGACTGCAATATCCGTTCGAAATGTCGATATTCATGTGTACTGCAGTTCACACGATGACGCACAATTTGCAACGTTCTTCATTGACCCATGAGTCATTTATGAAGCACTAAATCATATGCTGATTGTAACTTGTAACAAATTTCTGCCAGCGGCTTTCACAATCACAAGTTAAAAAGCTTGCGAGTCATTCGCTCAAACAAGTTGTTGCTTATATTTATGAAAAAGGTCTTTGAAAAACTTTTTTTTTATTACATTTTAAATTAAGCCGAAATTAAACAAAGGAAACATATTTGTCTGATTGTAAAATTTGATCTATAGTATTGCCAAACCAAAAAAATTAAAGAAACGACAAACAAAAAATGAAGGCCAGAAATTTGATTTTAAAAATGAAATATTAAAAAAAATATATATAAAAATATGTTTAGAATTATAAATCTTTTTAATATTTATGTCTTTTTGTTTTTTTTTTTTTTTAATTTACATAAAACCAATTTAACTACATTTTCATATTATATTACAATACATTACATAAATAAAATTATTGAAATACTAATTATACGACAAAAAATACACATATATTACACGAAATAATAAAAGAATAAAATTAAAAATAAAGAACTAAGTACATACACATATACATACATTAATGTACATGTACATTTAAAAAAACAAAAATTTATACTCATACTTATACACATGAATGTATGTACATATATGTATACGTATCTTGAAAGGCAACGAAATTATTTTATAAATAATTTTAAAATTTTTAAATAATTTTATTTTTCATATATTCGATCTACTAAACTCAACTATTTATAATTTTTATAAAAAAATTTTTTTTGGCAAACAAAAAATAAAAAATAATAAAAAAAAAAAACCTAAACAAAACTAAAAGGATGCTACTCGATACTATTATACAATACGAACGACCAAGAAAGTCGCCATTATTTTTATTTTAATTTTTTTTTTCTCATTAGTTTTAAACTAAATTGAATTGAAAATAGAAACAAATAAAAATGAATAAAATAAGAATACAAAAAAAAAAAGAAAGAAATCAAACTGTAACAGAACATAATTACAAAATTTCTTAAAATTAAACATTATAAACTTTAAATTATTTAAATTAAATTGTTTTTGAGTTTTGATCCTTCTTATACATTCGAATCGAATACAAAATACATTTTATATAGTACATTAAATAACTACATTTAGACATGTACAAATAAATTACAAATTAATTACAATTAAATTTTTCTAAAAAAGAATATTTCATATTTTCAAATTTAAATAAAAGCAAAATAAAAAAAAAAAAAATAGAAAGAAAACAATTGCAAACATTATTATGTATTACCACGTACTACATAGAATATCTAGAGTTTATGTTTGCTTTATTCTCTTTATATTTTTGTCTTTTGTAAAAATCGTTCCGGGTATTTTCAGTTTCATTTTGCTTTGCCTTTTTACATTTACATATATATATATATATATATTTTTTAATATTTTATTTATTTTACATCATTTTTAAATTTATTTTTTATTTTTTTGTTTTTTTTTACTCATACGCTTTGGTATTAAATGCCTCTCGTGTTATTATTTCGCTTAAAATATAAAGTTTTTTAATTTTTATTTATATTTTTTACTTTTTATTCGTTTTTAATATATTTTTATTATTTATAAGTAGTGTAAATATGTATTAGGAAACATATTAAAATTTTTACAAAGAAAATTCATCATTTTTACAGAATTAACACTCTCGCAGGTAGCTACATACATACATATTATATATTATAATTTTGAAACATTCATTTATTTATTTTCATGCTTTTCCTGTATGTGAATTTTTATTTTCTGACATTTCATTTTAGTTTTTAGTTGTTCCAAGTTCAATGAAATAAAGAAAACTATAATTAACTAACGAAATCATGAACGAAATGAAAATAAAAGGCGAACACCAAAAACGAGATATTATTTATACTCATCCTTTGAACTTTTAACACCATCATGACGAATACCGTGATTTCATAAAATTCACGTATCGTTCTAGCTATCTATTTCAGAATATCCTTGACATTAATCTGGAAGAAGGTGGTTGGATCTGATGATGATGATGATGATATCCAACCCCCCAGGATGGATAGAGTCATGCTGGTTCTTTACTAGCTAACGATATGCTTGAATCATCATCACCCGTTAAACTTGTTGTTGCACTGCCACTATTTCCTAATAACGGTATTTGTGGTAAATGTGTTAAATGACCACCATGTTGACCACCACCTCCAGCAGTTATTGAACCTAGACCAGGACCAATTACACCAGCACCACCTGCTCCACCACCACTACCACCTCCAACACCACCAGCTCCAATTTTGCCCTGGTTGACAACACATTTACGCATATGTTTTTCTAGTGTTGATGGAACGCTAAAAGGCATATCACAGAATCGACAACGATATACATCTTTACCGGTACGTCCATGTGTTTTCATGTGACGTGTCAACTTTGAACTTTGTGCACATGCATACGAGCAAAGTTCACATTTATATGGCTTTTCACCGGTATGACTGCGTCTATGAACAGTTAAATTTGAGCAGTTCTTGAAAACTTTTCCACAATACTCACAGGTGTCATTACGTTTACTCTCTTTCTTAATTAAAGGATTCTGTAATAGGCCGGAATTTGCGGAACCTGGCATCAATGGTTTCAGTTTTAGATTGTCAAATATTGACTCGCCACGATGAAGACCAGGTAAATTCCACCAATCTGCTCCTTCAAGTTTTAAGCGTTTTGTAGCTTCAAATGGATTCTCGAAAGGATTAAAAAGAGGAACTTGTGCCGGTGCATGTGTGGCTTGAGATTGCAACATGTTTTTCGCGAATTCTTCGCGTAATCTTAACGCAGATGGAAAGCCGTTCAATTTATCTGGGAAAGTCGGTGGTAATTGGCTGCTATTATTATTATCACGATCCTTACTAGTTAACTGCATCTTCAGTGCATTCCCAGATTCCTGTAGAGCTTGCTTATACGCCTCTGAATATTGAGCAATATTTGAAAGACCAAATTTATCCATGAGTTCTCCTACCAACGATCCTGAAGTTGAATGCACAGTTGGCTTTTTGTCTTCTGTCCGATTATTTACACTCAAATCTTCTGCTTCATCTTCTACTTCTTCACCCTCTTCAATTTCTTCTTCATCTTCTTCATCCATCGCCTCTTCTTCCTCAACTTCGTTTTCAGACTCCTCACCATCCAATGTCTCTACGGATCCTGCATTACTAGTTCTATCTTCTGGTGTTCGATGCACTTTCATGTGTCTTTTGAGTTTATTGATGTGTACGCATTCAAAATCACATGCAACACACTTGTACGGCTTTTCTCCTGTATGGATTCGACGATGAATAATCAAATTATTCTCGAATCTGAACTTTTTGTCACAGAATTCGCATGCATGAATTGCATCTTGATTCGGTTTTGACGGTGGAGTCGATGCTGAACGTGGTGTTGTAGTTAATTGCCCTGTTTCACCCGAAATTATGACGTTAGTTTTATTTGGTGGAGTTAAGCTCTGTGGTCTGGAATTGTTCGTAATTGGAGTTGGAGGTAGTTGTGAGGGTGATGGACTCGCGAATGACGGCGACTGCTGTTTACGGGGACTCGGCGAGCTCGAATTACCACCGTTTACAGCTCCCGGACTTGTAGTTCCAGCCAGCTGACGCAATCGCTGCGAGTAAAAATCCAGTTGTGGTTCGATTCCAAGATTCGTTTGACTACCAACAGGAGGCACTGAATTTCGATTGCCACTAGACGGTGGACGTTCTTGATTTGCAACTGTCGGCGTGGTGAAGGACTGAGTATGAGGTGCTAATGAATTAGCAGCCGCGACAGCCGCTGCTGCCAAATTGAGACCGTGGTGCCGAAATTGCTCAGAAACAAGCTGCTCCATTCGAAAATGATCTGGATGTGGCCGAGAGAACAATGGAGTAACCGGAGGAACTACTGGACCTTGTGCAAGAGGTGGCAGAGGCATTCGCAATAAATTAAATGGATTGGAATGCAAATCTGGCGGTGGTAACAATGGATGGTGTCGTATACTTGGCGGCGGTAAATTCTGTGAACTCTGAGCAACTGCTGACAAATTCGTTTGTGATTGCTGCTGAGAGCTTTGTGTCTGGGATTGGTTTGATTGCGATGAAATTTGCTGCTGTGAATGCTGATGAGATTGCTGTTGCTGGTGATGCTGTTGTTGTTGCGGTGGCTGTTGCTGTTGCTGCTGTTGTTGCTGATGTTGTTGCTGATGCTGTTGTTGTTGTTGTTGTTGTTGATGATGATGATGGTGATGATGATGCTGATGATGCTGATGATGATGATTACTTTGACTAGTAATACCAGCCGAACTTGATGATAATGAACTTGTCGAACTGCTGCTGCTGCTCAGGTCTTTTAAACCAAGTGAGCTAGTAATTGCACTATTTGTACCGGTCATCTGCAGTTTTTGCGAGACTAACATTGATGCTGGTGACGATAAGGATGTCTGGCCTAATACATTGTATGCATTTAGTCCAGACGATGAGGAACTCTCTATATAAATTTTGACGCCATGAGTATGTTGGACGTGCTGGATTAATCGCCATGCGGAATGTAATCGGGTCTTGCATGTTGAACATGTGTAATTACTCGGTTCTGAAATATCGAAAATTGAAAAAAAAAAATAAAAAAAATTACTAACCACATTCTAAACCGATTTTATTTTTATGTCATTTGTAAAACAAATCGAAACAAAAAAAAAATTGCGAACATATATAAAATTTTAAATTACCGTAAAAAAATGAACGATATTAAAAGCAGGATAATAACAATTTTCCTTCACATATTTTTGATTTTTTTTTTTATTATCTAATTTTGAACTAATTTGATGGTCGCATATTGTGTCATCAGGACTATTATCACCCTTGTCATTATCCCACTTCAGTTTCAGTTATTTTTTTTTTTTTTAAAGAAAACTAAAAACGCAAGGGCATATGAAAAATTTCATTTTTTCAAATCGACGGGGAGTGTGGATTACAATCATAAAAAAAGTTTTTAGTTTCAGTTGAATTTAGTTTTTTGGATTTTCTTACACCCTTGTATTGAACCACACCATAAATAGCCATAATGACAAAAATATAAAATAATAAAAAATTGAAAAAAAAAATTGTAACGAAAATACGAGTATTTTTCATTCTGTATTTTGCCTGAAACTATAAAGGAAAACACTATCCATGTATGTATCAAATTAGATCTGTGAAAATTTTATTTTTCAATTTTTCATGAACGCAAACTTTATATACGCAAAACAAATCATAAATGTCCAAAATCGTCCATGTACGAGTATTATCTTTGTAAAATGTTTTCGTTAGAATATTTATTTTTTTTTTATTTTTTCAAATTTAAAAAATGATGAAGGATAAAAATTTCATATTTTAGAACACTATTATGCGATTAAGGCCATCCTCCATTTGTATTTGTATACACACTATAATGCTTTACAAATATTTTATGTGAAGAAATAGTATATAGTCAAAAAATTCCACACTGTATTCGGTATAAAGAATAAGGCACCATTGAGAGAGGGTGGGGCTGAGGAATCATAATCAACAACTAACATCTGCTGCCAACTATATATACAAAAACAATACCAGAAAAAAATACATGTAAACTATAGCCGCGCATTAAAAGGGAAAAGGAAGAAATGGAAAATGATATTATAAGAACACAGCTATACTATATGCATATTACACTACACATGAAACATGCACATATGCACACATACTCGTACGTAAATGTTTAAAAAAAAAAACAAAAAATAACGAAACACTAAAAAAAAATTTTTTCAGAGATACCTACTATATACACACAAAATCATATATGTACATACATACAGGATGAATATGTTTTTCTTTTTTTAATTCTGATACTAGAGGTGATACTAAAAACTCATCGGGAGCAGCAGCTATAGAATGAGAATTTTTATACTCGAATGAAAAAAGGGGGTGCTGCCACTGTTATGTTGTGCGTATGTATATAAATGATGTCCTGTCTTTTCATAAGAATTTTCTTTTTTTTTTTTTTTTTTCATTTTTTAGTTGTATTTTTTTGTCTTTCTTTCATATATTAGTCATATTGCTTTCTGTTTCATTTTTGTTTTTATTATGCTATTTTGGATTTTCTGTTTAACTTTTGGATGTTTTTTATTCATTTTTTTTTTTGTTTTGTTTTGTTCTGTTTTCCATTTTCTGACGGTTAATATCAGTAATATTACCTTCATTCAAAAAAAAAAATTTTTTTTGTTTTTCATATATTTTTTTTTTTTTTAACCAGCACACATCACAAACATCAGGCCCATCATAAAGCGACCATTTGTATTCAGGGCAGTCAGCTATCAGTATAAAAAATTTTGTTCATAAGCGAACGAGACATCATACACTTAATGGTGGTTGGTATGTGTGTGGTATGAAGAATTTTTTGAATGGATATACAACGGCTATATGGTCTATAACTGAAATATTTCTTCCACAAAATACAAAAAAAAAGAAAGAAAAAATGATAACAAAACTGTGCAAAAACGTAAATGACGACAATTCAGTGGTGTATTACGTTTTAAATTTCGACCAATATGTGACATGGATTCTTATTATTTCGTATTGTACACAAACAACAAACATATAAACATGCACGTATAATTTTGGGAAACAATATCGAAGGATTATTGTATATTATATGTACGTATGCATATAAGGATATAAGACCATTAAACATCCAAGCCAAGTCAAAGCAATAATGTAGAACAAAGTCTCACATAAAAATAGCACCCACCACATTATAGTGCACGACAACTATATAAACCTTCATTTCCATATCTATACGATAAGTATTGAAGAAGACGAAGACAACGCGAGAAAAAAATGGACTTTTATTTCATCGGTTTTCGATTTTAAATTTCATTTACATATTTAGCCATCCATAACCGCATATAAGCTAATATACGAAAAATAACAAAATCAACAAAAGCAACAAAAGAATATAACTCGAAAAATTCAGCAAATTTCAGATTTTCTAAGCTACAAGAGTATACGTAGTACGAGTATATCACACACACACATAAAAGCAAATTTATAGTTGTGTAGTGATGGTTATTCTTCGTTTTTTGTTTTTTTTTTTTTTGTATATGAAAATAATATTCGCATTATGAATGACAGAAGAAAAAATATTATGGCACATATGGTCGCGATTATATTTTTGTGGTTCCATGCCATTTCATATATTAAAAATTTTAATATCTTTTATAATAGAGAACCATATTATAGAACAAAAAAAAAAATATATATATATATATATATCCTACCATGTATTGTATGGACAAAATAACAAAATTAAGGAAGGAAGTAAGGAAGAAAAACAGAGTATACAAGTTTAAATTTATTGATGTGTTGTCTATGATTTTGGCCAGAAATTAACTTACTGAAAAAATGTTTTTCTAACCAAATGCCATGAAAATAGCATATTAGGTAAAAGGTAGGTCATTGTGTATTTGTTGACAGATTTTATAATGTCATACAAACAATTTCAATTTTAAACGATTTTTGTGGATACAATGAATTACTTAGTTGGTAGTTGTCCAAATTTACTTGTATATTTTTCCTTTTCAATTTTTCTGTTAGTATTTTGATTTTATTCTTATACATATGTATGTGGTGGGTGGCGTATAGTACTTGTAATTGATTTATTACCCAATTTATGTGCATAAATTAACTAGAACTATTATAGCCACCACACCATGATAACTAATAGGAGAATTATTTATAATATTTTAAGTATACTATAAGCCGCCATTAAGCAAGAATAAAACAATTTTGAAATTTTATATTCATACACGCAGTTATTAGTATAATTACGCTCAGAATTTCCATATATACATATACAAAAAATCAGATAACTATTATCTTTTGGAATAATTTGCGTTGAGAATTTTTTTGTCTGTCATTTTGTATTTGGGATCGCTAAGCAATTATTAGAAGGTTTCGCGAAATTTTTCAAGTTCATAATATAATTCTTGTAAAGTAATATTGTGATGCAGAGTAAGCGTCCAACCTATTATATCGGGTTGTGTTTGAATAATTTTAAATTATAAAATTTTATCGTGTGTGCGTGTGTGGAGGGGTTTAACAGCAACACAAAATTGTCCAGTAATTGTTGCAAGACGAAAATGTAAAGTGAAACGAAAACAACAAAAAAAAAATACATATATATGCAAAATTCCAATTAACGATTGTTCATATTTAAATTTAGAATCAGAAAGAAAATAATGTATTCAATGTTGATACCTTCATTCATCGCATACTCGCAAACTGAGTGGAATGATTCAATTCGCAGCATCAATTCCTATGGTATGTACACTTATCTGAAATGTATATTTTTATTTATGTGAGGCTATTATAATACGACTAACAATCTGTCATTTTGTGTAAAATTAATACTGCATTTTTCAATTTTTCATATGGGGACACATACGTAAAAATTTATATAAAGCGCTCACATAATTCTGATTCTTTCATATAGCAATAGTTAGGTGTGTTGCATACCAAACCAAACAACACCAACCAACACCAACCATATAAGTGTAAATACTTATGATTGAGATTATAAGACATAAAATAACACCAGATCTGCTCAATTTACAATTTTTTTTTTTTTTTTTTGAATTGTTCACAAGCTATGTATAGACTGTACAGCACTTCTTTGAAGTAATGTGAAAAATACTCATAGTTTCCTGTACCCATACTGACACCTACGATTCATTCATGTTTTTTAACAGTTTAAGGCCTTCTTTATATTTTTGTCTTACGTTCTTTTCTTTTCTTCTTCTTGAAACATTCAATTCAATTACAGTAAAATATCTACATACAGTGAATTATAGAAATGTGATATGCCATCATCAGTTGAAAATTTTCAATGAATTTTAATTCACGCCATTAATTACAAATAAAAATGTGACAGCATCAGTAAACTATAGCGTGGATATACGGTGGCTTACTCAGTGCTTGTAGACTTGTAGTACCAGTCAAGTATGTTGTATTCTGATGTTGATTGAGTTTGTATGTATACAGAAAGTTGAATCAAAAATTTATTGCAAATAATTAAAATTCATAATTTCAACAATCACACAAGAAAAAAAAAATAAACTGAAAAGCTAGACAAATGATTTTTTTTTTTTTTTTGTTCATAAATTAATTAGCATGCGTTTATTGATTACGAAATATGTGCATAATGTACAATGACGATGATGATGACAATCTGTTGCAAGCTATACACACACAACACAACATCTGTAGAGTTGAAAACATTAAATGAAAAATATATTCTGAAATTTAACATTTTTTTAAATGTCACAGCACAGCAGCAGATTGTCTAGCTATAGACAGTTCTCATTGGTGTTATGTATAGTACAAAAAAGTTGCGTAATTTTCAGTTTCAGAGTTTCGCGACTATCATATTAATAAAATTTTCCTTTCTAACGTGCTTATGTGACATGTCATCAAGATGATGACGTCATGAGCTAAATATGATGGTAGGTGGTAGTATCAGAATCTGAAATGATGTGTGTGTTCAGAAGCAACGAAAAAACAAAAATATTCACCGATCCGTATAGGGGGAGTTATCAGTTATGGATTCTGTTATTGAAATTTGCAAGAATTGTTATTATTGTGTTTGTATGGCTAATCAAAGTTTCATATTATCTCAAAAAGAAAAAAAATTGTTTCCTATGTGAAATGGATATACTGCGGGATTCAACAAAAAATTACTGCAAAAATAGCAATAACACAGGATAAAAAAATGTTTATTTGCCTACCAGTCGAAATAGTGTATGTGGAAAAAATGCATCGGTCTAACAGAAATTGTTACAGAAATACAGAGACGAAAGGATGCAATGCAAATTTTTTAGGTTAGGGGTTTTTTTTTGTCTGTAGCAGTGGAAGTTCATACTTTATCTGCACTATAAAAATGAGTACAAAACAACAGCAACACAAAAAATATTTTACATCAAAAGTTAAATGCACAAAAAGGATAGCAAAAGAAGAAGAAGAAGCAAGGAAATTGCATGACAGAAAATATTTTTCATATTTTATCCATATGTACGCGATGATATCGTTATTGAAATTTATCGTTCGACCATTGATAGATTGATTTGTCGTTTATCCATCGCACATCCAAAAAGACAAAAACAAAAAAAAAGAAGAAAAACAGAAAAAAAAATATGAAAAGTATCCAATGTATAATAATGAATTTCCGTTATGAAATTTGGCGGTGATTTTAATGAGGATTGTTACGACGACGACGACGACAACGACAAAACGTTTAACACAAAAGAGCAACGAATAAACGGATGTGCTGCTAATAATGAAAATTTCGATGATGATAATGATGATGATATGCTGAGTGATAAATATGTTGGTGTGGTGAGAGACAAAGGGATATTTATCTATAACGGTCGACAACTCATTGCATCGACAACATCATATCGTGTGTATCTTTTTGTAACATAATTTAATTAAAAACCGCACATAATTTATCCGGTATATATTCAATATTCAATCATGGACATAAGGATAAAATTAATACACGATATCCTTTGTTTGATGTGGTGATTGTGAAAAAAATGTAATGACAATAATATGAAAGGAAAATTTTATCAAATACAATCTGCAGATGCAGGTTTATGTCAGAGTGGAATATTGAAAAATTCCATAACTCATAACAGGCGGCGATTTCATTTTTAAGGATAATCAAAATTGAAAATTATTATTTTTTATTTTTAAAAATTTTTTTGTTTTCAATTTTTAACTCCTGTCTGTGTACACATCTCCCAGCCGAATGTTCAATAATATTTTTTGAAAAATTGTGATTTTGTTTATTGATTTCAAAATATTTTAAAAAAGGATAACATAGGATTTCGAATGTTCTTACATCAATAATATGTATATCACAAAATAAAAGTGAAAGGATTATAAATTCGCTATTACATTACGTTAATTAGTCGAAAAAAAAAGAAACAATTCCTGAATTTGTGCGTAAATTTTTTTACCCTGTGTTTGCCATACGATCAACGCGCGTACGATATAAACTCTTCAATTTTTTGAGTAAGAAAAAAAGAAATACTGAAATGAAAACTCGTGTCAATCGCGTCCTATATCTATTTTCCCTTTTATGCAGTATCCATATTACATATAGGTTTCTTCCTTTTGTTAAATATTATCTTGCATTTACTACTAGACACGTACATAAATGTATGTACGTACGAATGACGCATACATTCAAATATTTGTGTTCTTTTTTCACATAAAAGTGGTCCGTTATGTCTTTGCCCTTTGCTATTGAAATGCAAATTAGTGTCACAAAACTATCAAAACTAACAAAAAATGATATAAGAGGAAGAGGAAGACAAAACAAAACAAAAAATAAAAATATAAATTTTTCATCCTTTTTTTTATTTATTAAAATTTATAGACGATATGATGTACAACATACATACTCGCGTGCTCGTACTTCGTATTTGCTTTTCGTAATAGATAAACAGAAATGTTATGTGTGTGTGTGTGTTTTTTTTTTCGTCATTTTCACTTTTTAACTCGTGTCTTAAATGCATAAACACATACAAAAAAAAAAAAGTAACAAAAAATATATTTATATAGTCCCGAAAATCTATAAAAATAAAAGTGAAAGGATGATAAAATTGAATATATATACGAAGAAATAAATAAAAAAAAAATAGGACATATGCGAGTCGTACGCGAACACAGAAGTTACTTATCTTGGATTCATGAGGAAGAATTAAAAAAAAATTTTATGCAGTTCAAGAAAACACACACAATACAGAAAAGCATATTTTTGTATTATCGAGATAGGATACAGAGTCAACGCGATAAGTATTTGTGTATAGTAAACAAAGAATATTGAATGATAAGCAGGGGATCGATCGGTGTCGTAAGTATATAGCACAAGAATGACACACGATTTGAATTTTTAATCGATAACAAAATGAAATGAAAACTGAATACGCGATGCAATGATTACGCAGGCTGGAATACTAATGAATTTTCATCAGATCACCGATTGTCTTCAGATCACCGGGCAGGTAATAAATGCATACATACAAATGTATATAGGTGCGTATAGGATCATATCAAAAATAATAATATGGACATACGTATATCTCTTGAAGGATCATACAATATGTGTGTACGATATAAATTACGCTGATAATAAATTGATAATCCTAACGTAACACATTGCACCCTTTTATGTTAAATATGTACTACGTATATTTATGTGACAAGAAATAGACGAAACTGCTGAAAAAAAAAAAAAATTGAACAGATTCAAATGTGTGTAACCCGTATAATATCAGCCAGGATAATTTTAAATTTTAAATTTCAAGTTTAATATTGAAAAAAAAATATATATATATATTTTTTATGTAAATTGGGATTGGGAGGTTTAACAGAGTAGATAAGACAACAAGTTTCTTAAAAATTTTTTTCCACGTGACAAAAAATATTCCATATTTTTTATATCATTTCCTTTTTTTTTTTTAATCCTTTTTTTGTTTTGTTGATATGTTGTTTTTATTGCTACGTTCAAACGTCATTTTTGACGTAGAGAAGTTTGAAGCACATTTTACATTTTGCTTTCATTTAATTCATTGTTGTGTTTATTCTTATCGAATATCTGTACTAATATATGTGCACACGTATGTACATACATACACAATGAATATATGTATGTATGTAAATTCATTGATACATTATATAACAAAAGTGTGTGAATGGATGTACAATTAAATGATGTAGATACTGTATGTGCATATATACCTACGTACATGTGTGCATATAAGAATATACATAAATACATATATGACGAAGATTTTTATATTTTTTTGACATCAATTATTCCTACACACAAAATTAAAAAAAAAAAAATGTCTTTTATACACATCATAATTTTTCTGAATTTAAAATAATCCTTTTTTTTTTCTCATATTTTTCTTCAAATTTAATTTTCTTTACGTACGATAAATTTTTAAGTTTCTGTTGTTGACATTTTGTTTTTGAGAAAATTTTTTAAAATAATTTTAAAGAGTAAAATACATAAGTAGAATGCATAAAGCGCAAGGATAAGAATTATATTATTATGTGAAACAAAACGACAACAAGTATAAATCGAAACAGAAAAGAAAAATTATTGTAGTACATAAAAATGTACATACATTCGGAAAATCTACTGAAAATGTTGAAAGGATTTAAAAGAAAATCTTGAAAGACAAACAAAGAATAAACTAAAAACAAGAATAAGTAAAATAAGAAAAAGAAGAACGAGGGGAAAAATTCCTTAAAGAAATATTTTTATTTTCTTTGCTTCACAAAGTCACAGTATGATTTTGATTTTATTTTCTATTTCTCCTGCACAGCCTATTTGCATGTTTCTTAAAAAAAAAAAAGATTAAAAGACAAAAAGGATAACAAGAAATTTACAGAAATTTTATTTCTATTTTTATTTTGAGTTATCGCAGATTTTTGCATAATAAATTTTACTAAATCGAATGTTGAGAAGACGACGATTTAGTGACCACTGACCACTAACTGCCTAGCTTCCCCCAACAACTAAAGGAAAGATGAATGACCGTCGTCTGGTCAATTAACTGCAATTCTTCAATCCGTTCATTTCGATATTCGGCATTGATTTCTTCTGGAAAATTATTCCCTTTTTTCAATACTTTTGAAGATCTTTTCAAAAGAATTTCAATTCAGTTTTTGGAGTTAGTTTCCATATTAAAATGCTGACAATGACGATTTCATTGAATTAAAAAATAAAAAAAACTCAAAACAGGAAAAGAAACATACAAACAGAACAAAGTAAGTGAAAATCCTGTAACTTCTCCCTGTTACTGCCGTAAAACCAATCTGCCAGACATATATCCAATTTCTGGTAAAGTGGTGGGCAGTAGAAGCAATCCTTGCAGAAAACAATTAGAAGTATGGTTTTTCTTCGTCACTTTAACATTCATAAAGTCATCCCCATTCGAGGACAATTAGTCAGTGAAAGTATATTAGCACATGGCCGAAATCATTAGAACAAAAAAAAAGTTTTCCTTGCCTTTTTATTGCATATTTTTGTGTGTTTGTTTGTTTGTTTACAGAAAAAGGATTTTCACTTTCATTGTGATTTATATACATCTTCATGTATATGAGAAAAAACAATGAAACCCGCAAATACTGTGATGATTTGTTGACCTTCTCCACAGATAGACAGATAGACAGATAATTATGAAATTCGAATCTTTTTATCTTCTCTACAGTCACGCTCATCCTCCACAATATATCCCTTCAAGTTACACACGAAATAATAAATTAACAACTGATCTGATGAATATCAGTATGGGCATCGGTATGGGTCAGTTGATTTGAAAAAAGGAAAAAAATAAATAAATGTGAAAAATAAGAAAAGCCATGAAGAAAACTAAAAAGAAAATTATTTTATCAAAAAATTTCTATTCAAAATAATCATCATCGTTATTATCATCAAAAGATTGATAAACAACAAGAACAAATTTTAAGGACGAAATTATTTTAAAGAGTTTGAATTTTAACAACAACAACAACAGAAAAAAAGATAACATTTTCTTTAGTGAAATGTTAAAATTTAAGAAAATTTTCTTTTTTATTTTTTCTTTCTCTCTCTTTCTCTCTCTTTCTCTCTCTTTCTCTCTGTGTGTATACTTTTCCTTTTCAAATCAAGATAAAAATCTGATTAAGGATTCTTTGTTAAGTATGATGTATGATGTATGTCCGTCTGTTGTCTGCTATTATTATAGTAGTTTTCTTATAAAAATCCTTTAGTCAGTCATTTACTTTCATTTTTCTTTTATGCACATAGCATTATTATAGCACAGATAACAATACCGTAATTTTGTGCGATATGATAATATCAAAACGGTCAAGGGTTCGAAATAATAAAATTATGCAAATGTCATTTACATAAATACGCATCATACTACGTACTATGTACCTACCTACCGATCGACCTACTTATACTTATGTGTATTGGCACGAACATAATCAGCACAAATTCTATTTATATAGAGTTCAGTTAAGGATTATATAGAATTCGAATATACAATGGAAAAATATTTTTGCCACACATACACACATAAAATTATTTTTGGTTAGAAGGACTTATGGTTATAAGAAAATTTAAAGTAAAATAATAAAAAAAAAATACACACACGGAATAATGGAAAAATATGGTCAAAAATATGTTACAGAATAACTCTTTGTCCCCATTTTTCTGTTTTCTGTTTTCTTTTTTTTTAACTCTTGTTTGTTTGTTTTTATGGACACTTTTTCGAAACAATCAAAATGTACTATATTTTTGGCTTAAGATTACATATTAATGGATGATAGACATTTACACAACAAAAGGGCTAACTAACTATGCAATAAAGGATATTATTAAAATTTGATAATGATAAATTGGTGTCTGATGGGCAACACAAAAATTTTTAGATCCTTTATTTATTTCATAATTTTTTTCTACGTCTATGTAGGATCTTTATCACTTCATTTTATTGACCAAAAAAAAAATTCGCATACAGAACGTAAAATTATTTATAATCTGATTATGTGGCACACACCAGAATGAAAATCACACGATTTCTTGGAGAAAAAAAATAAATAATCACATTTTAGAGAAATCTTTTATTTTTAATAAAAAAAAAAAATCTCCCCTTTATATATTTTTGTGACTTTTTTTGTTTCCTAATTTCTTTTTTTTTTTGAAAATTCAGTATCAATTTTTTGTTCTTAGGAAATAATTGAAAAAAAAAAAAAGTTTTCCCAATTTAAAGTGTAGAATTGAAATTGAACACCGAACAATTCTCACCACACCGGTATCAGAACTTTATGCGTTAATAAGACCATCCAGAAACTTTTATTCAAAAAAAAAAAAAATAAAATAAATACACGTATGATGTGTGCTTATGTAGTATACAGACTTAATCCTGCTGCCTGCTAGATTCTATCATCATCAATAAATTAAAAAAAAATAAATAAAAATAAAAATAAAATTCGATAAACTGTGTAAAACTATAAAGACAACGACATGGAAAAATCACAACGGAAATGTTATATGGTATATGCATAGTAGTATCGTATATCGACAAATTTCGCATATATTCGCAACAGGATATGGGTCGAATTTTACTATTTTTATGTTACATATACTACATACCTATAGAACTACATACATACATACATACTATAGTACATGTATAATCGGGTATATTATGTGTATAACATTGGAAAATAGAAATAAGAAAATATACGAGAAAATAATTTTTCTTTTTTCTTGCTCATGTTCTCTAGTGTTTTGAATTCAAAATTCAAATCACCATAAATTTGAACGGAAGAGAATAAAAATAAAAAAATTCGAGCAAAAAAGAAGAAAATACTAAAAAATTGTTATCCTTGCACTGTTTGCAAAAGTTAAAAATTGAAACTTTTCTTCTTGTATTTTCTTCGTTTTTTTTTTCATTCTTTCCTCTTATTATTTTTTTTGTTGTTGCTTTTTTTTTGTTTTTGCTGCTGTCTAATGTCTGTTATGTGCATCATATACTAGTATATATACTCGTATGAAAATGTGAAGTTTTATGTGTTATATAGAATCGTGTGTACAAAACACCGACAAAACAACAACATCGACAACAACAAAAAACAAGCAAACGTATAAAAATCTTTAGAAAAGAACAAAAAAAAAATAAATTTTTTGTGGTCTATTTTATAAACATAAAATACGGTATAGTATATGTACATTTGTATCGTTAAAAAAGCGGAAAAAGGCCATTCATGGATCGTTGCCAATTGGAAAATTGCAAAAATTTTTTCTTGGTTTTATTTTTTTTTTGATTTTTTACTTTTTCAATTTTTTTTTATTTTGGGTTATAACAATTAAATTATAAATGACAAGTTGTGAAAAAGGATATCATAATAGCGATGAAAACTGCTCATACTTATTTATGATATGTTTGTATGTATCTTTTAGTATCAGAGTTTATATGTTTTCTTATTTTTCTTCTGTTTTGTAGATTCTTCTCATTCTCATTTCTTGTTTCGTTTCTATGTGTGTGTAGCTATGTTGTAGTATAGCCACCTATAAATTTTCTAAATGTTCTGAGATTCACTTGTATTGTGTGTGTATACTAGACCAATAAATACGGAGTACGAGTATCAGTATAAACGGATGTACATAAAACGAGTATATAAGTATGCATGCATGCACATATTTACGTATTGGGTCATCCCATAAGTAATGCGGGTTTTTCCATTAGATCATGTTCATAGGTACAAAAAAAGCTATTTGACAGGGTTTCTCTGCCAATATTTATAAATAGCGAAGGATTATCTAGTATATCCTTATTGTCATTCTAATTTTTCAAGTGCCCAGTGTGTCTTAGAGGAATAAGTTTTACAGTTTCAAGATGGAAATGACCAAAGTGCATATTCGGGATATTATGCTCTACGAATTTAAAAAAGGCAACAACGCAACAAGAGTGGCTAAAAAAATTTGTGATGTGTATGGTCAGTCCACCATAAGTGAAAGCCAAGTGCAAAGATGTTTCCAGGAATTTCGTTTAGAAAATTTTAGCCTTCTAAATTTTAGCTATGATCTGGGAGGTCATTTGAATTTGATGAAGACTTACTTCGGTCAAAAGTTGAGCAAAATCCGAACTTTACTTTTGAGGAATCAGAAGGACGCTCGGACCCACCCACTCCACCATCCACCGTCACTTGAAAAATATTGGAAAGGTGTTTAAGTACGGGCAATGGGTCCCACATGAATTTTCAGCCGCCAATCTTCAAGCATGAGTCTTAAAGTGAATTAGTCTTTTATCAGGACTAAAAAATGAACTGTGACAGGAGATGAAAAATGGAAAATTATCACATATTTCGAAGTGTGCAGAATTTTCTAGATAAGAAAGTGCTATCTTCAGTAGACGAGGTCGGAGACGACAGTCAAACCTAAAAAGTTTCTATGCAAGTGGAATACGAAAATTGGGGAAAAGGTGGAAAAATTTTGTAGAAAATGAAGAAAAATACATTCTCAATTAAAAATTTAAAAGAAAAAAATTTTTTTTTTTTGAAAAACTCCTTGTAAAAAACCCGCATTACTTATAGGATGACCCAATAAATATTTTGTGATGGAATGAATTTTTGTGGTTAAATAAATTTATGAACGACATTACAACTGCCATACAAACATATTTCACGTTTTTCGTGTATTTACAAAGACGTATACACACATACATTCTCCATTCTCATCTGCAGAATTTTCTAATTAAAATTTGACACACGACAAACAAAACAAAAAGCTATACACAAACGCACACAGACACACCGATAACTAACGAACTGATATTATATTACAGTGATTTTATTTTTGTTACTCTTTTATTGTTGTTGTATTTGTCCTTTACACTAAAATAAAAAAAAAACCTTTCTGGACAATGATCAAAAAATCTAAAAATCAAATTATCAAAATTTATTTGTTGGCTACAATTCTGGCGGCTAATACTCTTTGGTATATTATAATAATAGGACGACGAACGAGATAATACTACGGTAAAGAGTATGATGGGTGCGGGTAAAAGACGGAAAATGTTTTAACCCTAATTAAAAATTTAAAATTGATACAGAAAACTATGAAAATTGTGGACAAACAAACACATAAAATACTCGTTTGTGTATGTACGAGTACGTATATACGTGTGTATACAATGCAAAACATAAACTTTTAATGCATAATTATATACTGATACAGATGCGGTTATTATCCTAAATTTTTGATTCAAAAGCAAAAATCGTATGACAGAAAAAAAAATATATGTATATTTTGGACAAAATTCATTTGTTATGTTTTTTTTTCGTTTGTTTGTTCGTTCGTTTGTCGTCTATTATTTACACGACACGGCATATACATACCTAGTGTTAGTTGTCATGTACAACGCGAACAAAATCCGAATGTACATACATCTATACTTAACAAATGAACATATGAATTCATGTACCATGTATAGATGACGCGATACGGCAATAATAAAGGGATGTGTATGAGTAAATAGATAAAATACAAAAAAAAAAAAAAATAATAATCAGCAGTTTTCGGTATATAAAAAACAAGAAGATATTTTCCATACAGTTTAATGGAACATTTTTTAGAAAGGACAAAAAATGTACAAGAGTGTAACACGGTAACAATACAAGCATAGTGCGGTCATGATATGAATATATGTAGTAGGTAGTATGTAGAACCAAAAAAATTGAGTCAGAGTCATTTGAATGACAACAGAGGATATTAGACAATTTTGAGCCTGAAAAAGAAAAAAAAGAATCCAAAAAAAAAAAAGAAAATCCAAAGGATGCTTATTTCTGTTTCAGCCTTTGTCCTGAATGTTATATTCTTTTCTATACTACCGTCAAAAGATTACAGAAGATACAGATAACGGAAGAGTTAGTTCATTTTTCGTATTTTGTTTTCCTTTACAAAAAAAAAAAAAAAATCTGATTATTATCCTTTAATTGAAGGTCAGTCATGCAAAGGTAATGTTAGAGTATAGAATGTTGCTGGAGTGGTTTTCAGTGCTAAAATTTCATTGTCATTTTTAAATTTTTATCGATAACCGTGTATACGACAATTAAAATTTGAATTTCATCCATTGAAGAAAAGAAAAAAATGTACACCGGTTAGAAACTTATTATCCGATTGTGGTAATTACTGAAACTGAACTCATTTTCCACTCGATTCACATTCAATTCATTTCCCACATAAATTTAAGTCTCTGTAGCATCGCAATGCTATTGCGGATATTGGTACTCAACATAGTAAAAGAAGCGTATAAGTTTCAGTTTTTGAGTTTAAATGTAAGTTTGATTTTGGGTTGAAGATTTCAGTTTATCGATTCCTCGTCTTGCACAGTACATTATGTTACAAAATGCCACAAATCATAATTATTTGAAAAAGTTCATCAAATTCATCTAATTCTAACAATAATGAGACATAAACAGCTTTAAATGATCAAAATAATGGAGTGTGAAAGGTGATGCGGCTGGTATAGTGTAACTTCATTTTCAGACTGTAGTCGGTAGTTACCATCTAATATGTAATTCTTAGAATATAATGTGCATTATGAAACAAGGAAGATAGCAATTTACAGCAGTCGTTTTTTTTTATTCAAAATGACATCCAACTAAACAGAGGAAAACTGCCAGACAATTAGGTTGAGCTGTATGAGTGTTCACTTGTGTGTTTATTAGCTTTAGATTTTTTTTTTCCATTTTTAAATTATTTTTCCGTTACAAGCTTTTCCTTTTTATTGCATTTCTATTATTTTTATTCTCTATTCCATCCATTGTGCTTATAAAATGAATTTTCTCTTCGGAATCCTTATCGGAAATGGTAAAAAGAAGTGAAATCTTTATGTTGTGTATTATGGAACAGGTGAAATATGAGTACTCATAATAACTGGTAACTGATGTGCATGTGTGTGTGTCACACGAATACGGGATGCAATAACAATGTACAGGTCAGTGCCGGGTGCATTCTGAATAATTACACAAAATCATCTATTCTCGTGTTATCTTTGATGAATATGACAATTAACTGAACCGAGAATAAGAGCAGTAGTACTCCGTATTTATTTATTTAGAGGCATGTTTCCTTTGGTTTATTGCGTTATTTGAAATGAGAGGTTTATACTTTTACAGGAGTAATATTTTTCGGTGTTTTTCACTTATGTGAGTGCTCAGCGTCATTTTCTTTTTGCCATTTCGCTATATGTTCAATGACCATCATCATTAAAATCTACCAATTATATAGGAATTTTATTCGATACGAATATAAGAGAGAGGGATAGAGAGAGAGAGAGAGAGAGAGTTAGAAATTATTTTTATTCTTTGTAGTATATTTTTGTTTTGCTTCAAATGAAAGGATATTATGAAAAACGAATGTGAAACATTAATTTTTTTTTATATTTACTATTTTCCCATTTCTTTAATTTTGTTTTCTACAGGAACAGGATACTATTATTAAAAATAAATTCAATATAAGAACGATAATGAGCTCTTGTGTAACAATAACAATTCATTCAATATGAAATGAGATACAAAACCGCGATGTATACGATTGGCAATGAAAGGAAGATATAAAAATGTTCATGTCTCGTATGTATATGTACCGCATACAGATGTACAGGTATTTATATCCTAGCATTTACGTAATATGTATACACAAATATAGATATCCTTGTATAGATGTGTACATATATAATGTCAGAGACAGGGTTTATAAATTTTTCATTGAGATGTCAACAAGAACACGAATGTGTTGGAATGTGAACAAGCAAAAAAGTAAATTGCCAACAAGGAAATTTGGCAGCAAAAAAAAAAGGATGAGTTTTTTAAATGTCCATTTATTACGTAATGAATTACGTATATATAAGCAAAACACAGCATATAAAGAAAGTAAAATTTATACAATGTTACCAAGGATAAATACGTCAAACTGTGAGAGTTTAGCGTAGATCTATTTATATATTTGGGTTTTTGATTTTTTTTTGTTTTTGGATTTCAATTTATTAAACTTTTGTTGTATGCGTTAGCTTTTAGTGATGCTGTCTAGAAATGTAAACATGCGTTAGTCCGTTTTCATTTCTTTTTTTATTCTGATTGTTCTTGTTTTAGTGACGTAAGGAAAAAAAAACGAGAAGAAAAAATATTACACATATCATCACCGATATCTAGCATTTATTCGAAGAAAAGGATAAAATTATATGTTTTTATTTTGAATTCGAAAAGGACAAAAAAATTAATTTCAAATGAATATTTTATTGAAAATTGGTTTCGAAATTTTGTAAATGACATTTTATTTTTTGTTGAAATTTCTTAGGGAAAAAAAAAAAAATTCCGAATATTTAAATTTTTGTGTGAAAATATAATCATACTAAAGGGATTTTCAATTATAAGAAGGAAAACATGCGTAAAATTTTTGTTTTAAAAAATAAAATTCAATAAAATATTTTTGATTGCAAATATTATATAATAATCGTGTAGCGTATATACCGTAAAGATTTTAACTAAAAACCCTATTTAAATCACGTAATAAATTATACACGTTTATGTGTATCACCACTCACATGAGTGTCCGTTTACAAAATTTTCATCTGTTACACATTTTCGCAAATAAACAACAAAAATAAAAAAGAAAAAGTTTAGTTGAACGGAAAAAAAAAATCTGAAGACCAATTCAATTTCCTAATTAAAAAATGGAAAGGACAATAACATTATTGGCAAAAAACAAAAAATTAACGATTGAAAAATATTTTTAATTCCCTTGTAATCCATCTGACATATTTTTGTATCATGTTACTAAACATGAATAATTAATTAAAAATAATTGAATATTTTTATTATTTGTCCAGTTTCGAAGAATATGAGATAAATAGCATGCAATACGAAAGCTATACCCTTTTCGATATATCACGGTTGTTATGCATTGTTCGTATAGTGTGCCTCCGTTTATTTCGAGTATACATTCATCAGAGTGTGTTTTGTAGATGAGTGTAACCTCTGGTATTTTATGCGAAGAGGAATACAACATTACAAAGAAAAAAATGAATCAAAAAACGCAAAATGAATAGGGGATTATCTTTCTATTCTACACCAGATTCGTTTATGTATTTCTCTGAATATGAAAAGCAAAATTAAAAAAAAAGAAAAAACATAAATCCTTTGATGACTGACCTCCAGTATTATCTGATAAATTTAATGGACAGTGGACACTTTTTATTCATTTAATCGTTTGCATCATCATCATCATCATGATCATCGCAATTACCATTACCACCACACTATCATTGCCATTATAAAGGTGGTATGCACTTATTTTTATCCTTTATACATGATACAAAGTGTGTATTCTGAGTTTTACATTTTTTTTTTTTTTAATTGAAAATCCTTTGACATGACCGCTTGGACTTTTATTTTTGTTTTTTGTTTTTTTTTTTTTTTTTGAAAATTTTATATAATGCAGTTTCTTTGATTGACAGTTTGTGTGTGAAGAGTGTATCGCAGGACACGATTAAAATTGAAACAGTCAGATGAATACAAAAAAAAAACATAAAAATAAAAGCAAAATAAAACATAAGGACTAAAAGGAAAGATCCTTTGTAGTTACATTGGATGTCAATAATGATAATTTGTTTTTTCTTAAATTTTATCTTTCTGTTTTTTTTTTTTAGTCCGTTTTTCTATGTATGATATATGCAAATTCATGAAATATTTCAAAAGTCAACTGGATACAACTCCTTCATTTGTAACTGTTTTAACCGGCAGAACAGTTTTTTTTTTGTCTTTTCACATACAAAGAACATCAAAGAGAAATTTTAGAGTTTTTTCAGATGCATATATGATGATTACAAACAATGAAACGCAAACAAGGAATAAAAAAAAAAGACAAACGGAAAATATTCCTTTTGCATTTTGGAGTTAATCACAGAACGTTATTCACAAAGTCAGTCAAAGTTTAAATAACGATGCAGCATACTCGTGTATTTCAAATAGACGAGAGTGAAAAATAAGAAAAAGAAAAATAGGCACATTATGCCTTATGATTTAAAAATAAAACTAAAAGCGTTAATAAAGGATAAACGATATGCACCACATATATATGATCTGTGAGTTTTGTACCCAAAAGGATAATTGTTTTTTCACTTTCACAAAAGTATAAAAAAAAATTTGAAAGAAAAAAACTTATACTTTATAGTATGTACAAGTATGTGTATCAAAAGGATTTTCACTTACCACTATGCATTGTATTTGCTTCTGCATCCACAACTTCGATTTTTGGCTTCTTCAAAGGCTGACCACCATCTCCATGATTGCTACTGCTTCTGCTTGCTATTCTACTGTTATCCCCGCAACCAATGCCTCTACTACCACTACCCCCTGCTCCTGAAGATTGTAAGCTTTCGTCTTCATGACTGGAACTCGTATCCATACGTTCTTGCTTAATTTCTACACTATTTGGTTGCTGCTTATCATGTTCGTTTGTTGTTTCGTCCAGATTACATCCACCAATAATCGGACTCGTTGTCGTATTTGATGATGCATTCTCTTTTGCTGTTGTGTTATCGTTTTCTGTGTGATAAAAAATAAAACAATTTTCTTATGAGTACGTACCTATTTCAAAAACCAAAAAAAAAGTCCAAACAAAAAACTAAAAAGGTAATAAGGTAACAAACTAATCGAGTCTAGGACTATAAGGCGAAGTGGTAAAAATATAAAATAATTTCACTTACCATCGACAAGCCTTTTTGGTGTGCTCGATGCTCCATCACCAAGTATTTCATTCGGACTAGGTGGTGGGGTATGTACTCTTGAACCTGACGGTTTTCTGCTTGTTATTGGAGCCGATATCGATGGTCTTCGATTAACCAGACTTAATGGTCGACCTTCATCTGCATCTCTGTCACTTGATGGACCTGGTTTTTTTTTAATTTTTTTTTTATTTTGATAAGGATTTGAGAAACACAGATAAACAAATCGAAAAATAAAACGAAAGAAAATGAATAATTGCAATATGTGGGAAAAATGTAAAACAATTTTTTTTTTTTTTTTTTTTTTTGATGAACTACTGACCTTGTGGAAAACATTGTCCATAATTTTCTTTGTTGCAATGTAACACTTTATGCTGTATAAATTTAACAATATCCGATAATGCAAAGATTTTTTGACAGGAACCGCATGTAAGAATATCCTGTGATGATGATGTTTCTGGTTCTGTTGTATCTGAATCAGCTTTAAATGAAAATTAAAATAAAAATCAGGAAAAAAAAAATTATTTGAGATTAAGAAAACATTTCAAGTAAGGATTTATTATTTTCTATTACATACATATTTTATTAACTAATAAGTACATAAATCTGTTGAGAAATTGACTCTCAATATAACTGTACATTAGTACATTTAGTAAAAAGGATTAAAATTACAAAACAAAGCAAAAACATTTTCAATTCAATTTAAAAATGAAACATTCACAAGAGTGTGCTTGTATCAAATAAGATTTTTTAGAAACATCAAACGAAATTCACCGATAATAATAATTACCGTTTAATAACTGACAAAAAGGAAGCAAGCAAAATATGAAAAAAAAAAACTTATTTATTAACATCGCTATTTTGATTAAATTAAAAGAGAGAAATGCATTGCATTATGGAATCCTTCATTATTCTTTGCAAAACGGCTGTGGTGATATTACATATCGCGTACTCGGTCGTAAATGTGAACAGAATGCTTGAAGTAAAGTGATTAATAATAATAAAAGGGAAAATACCTACAAAAGGTAGATATGTTACGATACGAAAATATTTATATACGAAAGTGATTATTTATTTATTTATTTATGTATTAAAACATATATCGTGAAAAAAGGGAATTAATTGAATGTGTATCCTGCTGCAATTGCATTTCGATTCGTTCACAACTGAAATATGTGGATAAGAAAATGTGTTTTGTTTATATTGTAACAAAGCTTTTTTTCTTTTTTTTCATGTTGACAGTTCAATAGCCACTCAAAAAGAGTAACTACATACTTACTCAAAAATTGTTAGAATTTCAATGGTATATGTGCTGCACACATAAACTAAAACAATTTTTATTCCAAAAACAAAGAAAAAATAAAGGAATTATAACATTTTGTAACATTTTTTAGGATACCTATTGAAATCGGTTCACTTTGATTAACAGCACTCAAGATTCAGTGATCTTAAGGATTCAATTATGTACTCACTTCAGAAAATTTTTAAAAATTTAAAAATTTTTAATTTAAGCAGCAACTAAAAGAGCCTGTCACTCTAAATCGAAACAAGTAAAATTTAAATAAATTCGATAATAAAACTAATTCAACATTTTATCCTGTATCGTTTTTTTTTTCTTCTGATCAACTATAACTGACATATAAAAAGTCACAAATTATTAAAAAAAAAAAGCAGCAATAAATTTATTTTCTTTCTAGTTAATTAGTGGGAATAGCGAAATAAAAAAATTAACAACATCTTTTCCTTGTCCTACATAACGTAATCACGTGTACAGAATGTACTGTATACTGTATCACCATCACATTGCAGAATATACGAGTATGTATGTATACAATGAGGAAATCATCATATCCCATATAAACCCCTCGAGGTGAAATCAATTACAGATGGTATTAGTCACACAAGCAATAAAAAATAATATTCGGATGTTGTCAAATGATTGACTGATTTTTTTTTCTTCTATTTTTATTACGTGCTACGGTGTTACATACATACGAATACGACTTTATATGTACACATCACTATGTGTGTATGTACAAAATGTAAACGTATGCAATCATCAATTTATAGCTAATAACATGGTATCATCTACATAACATTGCCCACTCAATGATATCAATATGTACCTATACATGTACATATGTAGATATGCATATAAATATGTCCGTTTACAACGATAGATATCATTGTCCTAATCAAATTTATTAGTTGGTCATGAATTTTGATCCTTGGGCATGACATCAGTTATTAAGTTCTTTTTTTATTTTATTTTATTTTTTTTTTTGCTTTGTAACTTAATAACTATAAAACCATATCCTTCTCATATCAATTCATAAAGAATAAAAAATAATAATAAAAAAAAAATAGAAAAAATATGAAATAAAAAATACAAAATTTTTTTTAGGAAGATACAGTGAACCAAAAAAATGTATGAGCACACTTTTCGATAGCAGAATTTGGGAATAATTTTTGACGTGAAATACTTCATTAAAATTATTTAGGATCTCTAATCAACAATGAGAACAGTGTAAGCGAAGAAATTTTAGGAGCAGCCATACTGAGAGAAATACTTAGATTCTGCTCTGGTCACATTAGAGGAAGAAAATATAAGATTTCTAACAAGAGGTACAAAACTGATTCCTCTCTAACAAGCATTGATACTACCTGTGGTCAGAAATACAGGCACTCTCATAAATACATGAAAAGGTCTTTAAAATTTTTAGAGCAATGGGAGCAAGTAGACTAGATATAAAGGATTCGATACAATAATGAACCGTACAAGTTGTATCAAAATGTAAATGTAGTACAGAAAAATTAAAATAATCAGAATGCAGGAGTAGTAAGGTCACGTACAAATATCAGTTTGGAAAATGACTCTATGGTAAGAATTCTGCTGTACATACCAGACAGAAGAAATAAACCAGGAAGACTAAAACTCTGACCTCGAAAATAATATGAAGCTCATAGGAATTAAAATTGGATGAATACAATGTAGGATAAGGAAGTGTGGCGGCAAATAATGGATCAAACTGGTACCCACTAAAGGATTTATGGCGATTATTATTTCCCACTGAATTCGCTTACAACAGGATATGTGATTCTGTGGTAATACAAAAGAAATGAATAGTCTAACGTTTCAATAATACTTTGAATCACTGTTCTTCACAAAGGACTAAAAAATAAGTTTGGTGTTTTATATGTTGTTCTACATGTGTATGTCCACAAAATAAATACATCACAATAGCATGAAAGATGAAGTTTCAAAATTATATACAAAAAAAAAAAAAGATAAAATAAATAATGCAAATACACACACACACACACTCACAAAAGGAAGGAAACAAAACAAACAAAAAGTAAAGTAAAGTAAAAAAAAAAACATCTCCAAGTGAAAGTCAATAAGAAGTCCGACCACATATTATGTACACATGTATGAGGTATTTATTGATGGCCAATTTCACCCACCCTATTTTTCAATTTTTCTTTTTAGTTTTTCCCTTTTTTTTTCTTATTATAAGGATACTCTACTGTTTGCTATATTGTTAGGCTGTATTGGCTGTATATAGAAATTTTGGTTAAATACACATACATGTATACGAATATGATTATTTATAGAATGTAGAATTGAATAGATTAGGTGAATGAGGTTGTTGTTTACACATGAAGGTCGAATTGTGTATTATATAGTTATCCATTGTTGTTGGATATGAGTATAAATAGGACGTTTCAAAGGACACTTGCATATACATACACATACACCTACACATATATGTAATATATGATATGCGGTTGTACATATATGAAATTTGTATTGGACGATTTTTCTATCACTATATACACTATTGTTCTTGCCTTACACAATTCATATATTCTCGATATCGTATCCTTGTTACATCAATTTCACTTCATTTTCTTTAATACATACATACATACATATGTACACTCGCTAAATTTAAGAAGAAGAAGAGATACGAAAAAAAAATTGTTTTTTTTTTTGTGATTTTTGTTCTATTTTTGTGGTTTACACATTTTTTCTTTTCTTTTTTTTTGTTATTTTGTTATTTTTATTGTCATCCTTCGAGGGTGATATATATTTATTTACATTTATACATATAATATGAAAATATATGACATTACCTATATATACATTATAGTACCACGTACTACCAATATATTGCCCTCAATCAAACCCACAAAAAAAAAGAAAAGTTCACTTATGACGATTCATTTCGATATGAATTTTCGTTTCGTTTCGTTTTTATTCACGCATTTCATATCGATAAATTTTTGTAATTTTTTTTATACATATTTTCATTTTGATGACTAGTTACTAGTGATGTATATTTATGTATGCATCGTGCATGTTCTTGTATACACTCGTATTTGAACTAAAATTAGATTAAATCAAATTTGTTTTTATTTTTTCTCATTGTTTGTTTGTTTTACTTTCATGTACGAAATATGAATAATGAGGAAAGCAAAAAAACAGGAGGAAGAGAAGAATGAAGAGAAAAAATTTCGATTATTTTAGTTTTTGTATTTTTCTAATAATTTTTCTTTATCAATAATTTGAAAGCAGCTTATCATAGCGCGAGGATATATTCATTTGAATATTTGTTGAAAATATTTTTTTTTTGTGAAAAATGAAATCTGCATTTTAAGTTTTTCTATTCTTTTTATTTTGAAAATGTTGAAAGAAATAATATATGTATTTATCTTTTTTCGATTTTCTTAAAATTGTTATTTATTTTCAATTTACCGAGATTATTTGGGTATATTCCTTTCTATTTACGAAACTTTACAATTAAAAGGCTAAAAAGGTTATGGTGTACTATTGTGATGCGCGTGTTATACAATTTTTATACGAACAAACCAGAAAAATAAATTTCCCAATACTTTAATTGAGGATAATAATTAAAAATAGACACAGTCGAGTCGGTACACATAAAAATTGGAATTTCAGGTCAAATTACTCTCAATTTTGACTTCGTATTTAATTAATTCGAAAAGATTCGATACCATGGCTAGTCAATATTTATTGGTACATTGTATGTAGTACAAACGATATATAAAGATATACTCGTATGTTTGAAAATTTATGATGTCAGTATATTTTTCGGTTGTAAATAGGCCATTTTTATTGGTAACAGAGAAATTAAGATAAAATTTATTAGACAATTTATTAACTTCAATAAATTCTATATTGGAACCGCATAAAATAGAGACAAAACATAGAGAATCTGAAAAAGGACTAAATAATGAAAACACAAATGTACATATAAACGATTCCTTTTTGGATGTAGTGAACATACATGAATATTTATATAGAATTAGAAAATTTTTATTTCGATGAAAATGTATCGAGAAGGACGACAACAACAACGATGAAAATTTGTTATTGAAAACAATAAAAATTTCAGAAGTACCTAACATGTGAGTGTATATATAACAATTTATATCCAAACATGTACAAATTGCTTACTTATAATTTATAAATATGTAGAATATTGAAGAAACTTGGAAACATTTAAATGCCGCTCTATGAACAAGAGCAGTAAATGTAAAAGAGACTAATAATACACAGAGTAAATAAAACGATGTAAATACTAGGGTTTCAGTATCGATACTTTATTCGTATTGGCATCGATAATTTTTTCGATATATTTTATTGCTGTTGTTGTTTTTTGTTAAGGGGAGGTATGAATCTAGCCTGACCACACAGACAAACACTGTCCATTGTACTCGAAACCTGCGTTAATCAAAGTTCTTCGTCGCTCTCAGTTAACGAAGGAGTTCCGCTCGAATTTCTGGCCCGATTTGTTCGGTTCTAATGACATCAGTGTCGCCGAAAATGCGCATTCTAATGGAGGAGAAGGCCTCGCATTCACACAAAAAGTGTTCCGTTGTATCGTCCTCCTCTCCACAGATGATTCCTATGGTAGCGTAGAATATTTTCCACAGGTATTATGTGCTGTCAGAGCATTGACCATTGCTCTGCAGTCTCTCCTTCCCTTTTTTGAGAAAAAAAGCGGCAACAGCCCCGTTAGGCTTTTTGATGAAGCATTCAACCTAATATTTTATGGTGTCGATACTTTTTTCAGAGTATCAACGAAAAAGTATATCAGAACTAGAACTTAATTTTCATTCTCATTCATCCAGTGTTTGAGATGTTTATTTGTATGTTAATTTGATAATGATAATATATGTGCATAAACATGTTTTAAAATATGAACGGACAATAATATCTACATCTGCACCATGAAGTGAATATCTGTTCCTTTCTGAGAAAAAATAATGACTGTTATAATGAAGTAACATGAGACAAAATGAAAAGAGTACCAATACTCACAGTCCTAAAAATAACAGAAGACCTGGAAGACCTAGAGCACGCTGACTAGACAAAATTGAGAGTGATTTCAAAAGAATGAATGTAAGGAACTATGAGGTAGCAGCTCAAAGTAGAGAGGAATGATATAGCAAATATTGTTATAAGCCAGGGCCACCAAGGGGATGAAAGGAAAGATGATTGAACCATTAACTTTGGAAATAATTGGTGATAAAAGAAGCTGGAAAACGTCATATATAACTGGAAATTTAGTGGAAGCTATAAGCAAAGTTTCCAATTGAAATTGAGAAGAATTTTTCTCATTTCTAATTTCTTAGATCTTTTCATCGTAACTTCAAGAGGTATCGATAGTTTTATATTAGTCGAAATTACTCACACGATACTAATAATATGAGTAAAATATTTACAACTTTCGATTCGATACTGAATCCCCAGTACATTAAAAAATAAGTGAATAAATAAATGAAATAGGCGTATATATAACACAGCTTTTATTTTTCTACAATATTCTTAAGGATTATTTTATTTTTATTTTTGCAAATGGAGCAAATAAATACATTCATTCTCACAATAAATTACAAAAACTATATAATATGCGATATTTTTAATAAGATTTTTGTTTTTACGTATATACATAATCTGAATACGTAATTCACGAGTACACATAACACATACATAATATCTAAGACTATGAACATATTCAATCAAAATTATATGGCTCAATATTAAATATAACACGTATACATACATGTGTAAGATTTATTGTATTTGTTTATCTTGTATTTGTGTAATCAATCGCTAGTATTCATACGTAAGCTTATATAACAAAATACTTATATTGGGCTTTTATTTGCGTGTATGCAAAACTACACTTTTGAACGAGAACATTTTTATTTTATTACAAATCTACATGAAAACAAATTTATATGTTTACAAGAGTTTACAAAACATGCACGCACACATACAAAAATACATTACAAAATATCAAGATGTTAAGAAGTTTAAAGAAAAAAAAAGAAAATTAAAATATTTCATCGTATGTATTATTAAAAAGAAAAATTAATGAAATATTCGTAATTGTATATCAAAATTGGTGAATCTGTGTATTCATGCATCGTTGTTATGAAAGCGAATTTTTATTCCACAAAATATTTATAAAAAAAATGTTTTTCGAAAACTTATATTACTTCAAAAAGGATATCATAAGATTACGGATGTGTTCTATGTATTCTATGTATGTATTCTATGTATTATACGTATAAATTCAGTTCAAAATAAATGCCTGCATAAATGTTTTACAGGATACTAAAATTAATGTAAACGCACATAATTGTGTAATTGTTTGTAGACGATTTTCTTATTTATTTATTTATTTTTTTGTGGTAGACATAATTTTTATTTTTTATTACACATGTACTTGTATGTAATGTAGAAATATTTTATCGTCATCACTCATCAATTTTAAGAATTTTCATATTTAACTGCCAATCAATTTTCTTTTTGTTTTTCTACATTAATCAACTTTCTTCATTTATGCTATAGAATAGACACACTGGCCCCGAAATCAAGTTAGATAATTTCATATGAATATTCTTCCATATTAATTTTCTTGATTTCAAATGTCAAACTGAGTTTTTTTTTGTTTTTTCCACGATGGAAATGAAATTTGATGCCTCTTTCAACACACATACAGTTTTCAGTTGAAAACTAAATTCAGTTGTTGGTTTGAGTTTAGTTTACTATCAGATAGAGTGTAATTTTATTTTCAATTATAAATATAGTGAAGTTATTAACACAGAGATTTGACATTTTACAATGTACTGTATTACCTACCTGATGATTATGTAGGAAACGAATGTGAAATCTGGAAGTTTTTTTTTTTTGTTTCATTTAAAGCCGAATAGTTATCACATGAACTCAAAATATAGAAAAGCTTCAAATCATTTTGGTGTGTCTGGGCAGTTAGTCCTCTTGAATTTTATTGTCATTATCTATTTTGTTCCATAATTTTTATATATGTATGTATTTACAAATTTTGTAATCAGATAATTGTTATTATTATTGTTTTGTTATTATATTTGCTATGGTTTGGTTTACTACCTATAATGAAGTCAAAGAACATCACAAGATCCTGCAAAGTATTACTATATAAGACGCTAATAAGACTATAGTAATAGTAAATAGATCTGAAGCTTGGATTTTGACAGCTAAAGAGTGTAAAATCCTGGGCACATTTGAAAAAAAAATATTTAGGAGAATCTTGGGAGATATAAAAGAAGGAGATATTTGGAGAAGAAGGACTAACAAGGAGTTGAATCAATTATTTAACGACGTCGACATAGTGAGCTTCATTAAGTTCGATAGACTGCGGTGGCTGGGCCATCTCTGGAGAATAGACGAAGCTTGCGTGACCAAAAGAATTTTCCTGAACAAACCACAAGTCAGAAGACCAGTAGGACGCCCAAGATTGAGATGGTGGGCAAACGTGGAAGCAGACTTCAAAAAACTGGGTTGGAATCGGTGTTGGAGGCAGAAAGCCTCTAATTGGGATGAGTGGAGGAGAAGTTTAGCTGAGGCCAGGGCCCTGAAAGGGTTGTAGCGCCATAAAGAAACAAGAAGATTTGTTATAATTTTTGTTATCTAAAGTTGTTGTTGTTATTTCGATGATTTTTAGAAATTTTTTTCTAACTTTTAGTTAAGTATAAAAAAAATCCCTCTAAAATTACTTTCGTATAAAATTTCATTGTCTTTTTTTCATTTAATTTAAGTTCTCTTTATATTAGTTTTTATTTGCTAGTTTTCATCATGCACTGAATGAAAACATATTTTAGAAGGAAAATCTCGAATAGAATAGAGTAGAAAAAAAAACCATATCCTTACATGTTTTGATGTATTAATATTTTTAATTACAAACACACACATTTATACGTAATATATATAAACATAATGTATGTCCAAAATTACATAAACACTCCTATGTTTTTTGTTCCTGATTTAAAATCCAGTCTACAAAATACTCGTACGATATCAGATAGACGATATTTAGTATTTCTATTTAGAAAGAAATAGAAAAAAATTCAACATCAACATAACAACATATTGAAAATGAAATAAAAATCACGAAATCAGAAAAAGAAAATTGTTGTACAAAATTTTTTCAGAGTTACATATAGGATAGGTAACCAGCTACTATCTGTTATACATATGACTAGGTACATGTAGATGTGTATGTATTAGTATTGTGTATAGAAAAATAGACTAGTGTACATATATGTATATACACATATCAGGATAATAATAAGGGAGAGGACATATATGAATATGAAATGAGGGTGAATTGCCTAAGGATAATTATTTCATTTTATTTTTTTTTTTCATTTTTTCATTTGTTTTATTTCTTTTTTTTTTTTTTTTTGTAGATTGTATTCCTGTAAAATAGTTTACGGGTGTCTGTTATATATATATAAACAAATTCTATATCGTATGTGCATGTACGAGTATCTACTGTACATATACGCAATTTTGGGTAAATTTCTAAAAATTTTTTGTTATTACATATTGCAGAATTTTTGCCAAAATAAAAAAATTATTTTTTTCTTTATTTGTGCATATGCGGAAACACACATAGAACTTATACGTAGACGTACATTACATAAATACTGTGTATTTCATTTTTGGTATAAATTTCAAATTACATATATGCAGATGCAATTTTTTGTAGCAGTATTTATTTATTCCTGGTTATCACTATATACATAATTTCATTTCCGTCAAAATAATGAAATTTTTATTGAATTAACTTTTCTTTTTGATTATTATACCACATATATATGCATACATACATACATACATGCAGGCATACATTCGCTGTATTAAATTATAAATGGGACAATTTTCGTCTTCAAATTTCTTTTTGTTTGTCGCAAATATAGAGACGCAAATAATTTCATAAAATTACTATTTCATATTTACCTATAATTCTAATTAGTTGACTATACTCATAAAGGTGTGTGTGTGTGTGTGTGTGTGTGTGTGTGTTCAATTGTCAATTCAAATCAAAAACTTTCTTTCTTTTTTTTTGTCTAATTTCTTTTAATCACATACAAAAATAATTCAAAATTAAAGAAGGAAAACAAAATAAAAAAATCCTTGTTACATACAATACATACATGCATGAAGCAGAGAATTATAAAGTCAATTATGTACATTAGTTTCATTATTGATAGATTTTTTTTGTTTGGTTTTTATTTCGGTTATTTTCTACGTAAATACGTGTGTTAGTGTTCTAAATTCATGCAATTACTATCTTCATTTTTGTACATACTACAATAATTTCTGACTAATTTTAATGGAAAAACCTAACAGATAAAAATATGCATATGGATATAACACATTAATTATTTATATAACGATTTTTACACAACTATAATACTCATTTTATATAGTATAGAATTCCTATATGTGGATAATATTAGAACTACAATAGTAGTACGAGTATATCAATTTACGTACATTCTAATCATACAGTAAATCAGTTAAATTTCATAGAATAGAATTTTGTGGTAAATACATATATTCGTACAGATTATACACATACATATTACTGTAAATATAAGCGTATAAGTGTTTATATGATTATCTAATATTGAATTGCAATCAAATTTGAAATTAACTTATAGAAAATTGAATATTTACAGGACCTAATTTATGGGTTTTCATTCAAATTTTTGTATATAAGCATTTTATAAATGCATACATGCATACATTTACAGTTACACATACAGATTGTACAGTGAACATACATATTCAAACGAATGTTGATGCGTTTTGTGAATAAGTAGTCTACTAATGCAATATTGAATTGATTGAAGGATTCGACAATTATAAATATCACTGTCATTATTTATGCATTAAATCGATGAAAATTTAGTTTAGAATTTTTTCTATACTATTTGCGGTAAAAGAATAAAATTGAAAACTTAAATTTTAATAAATATTGAATTTACAAATTAGTAAAAAGAATTTGTTGCATGATATCTACAACACGTATTCGCCATTATATCCGTTCACATTTATGAGTACGATAATGATTGTCTGATCGTTGTAATTAAAACTTGCATTCAATTGAAACATTTAACTGTAACAACAGAAAATCTTCTCAGTTGACCGTCTGAAAATACTAATTTTTTTGTTTTTCAGATTTATTATAAAGCTACGTTTCTATCTATCTGCGTATACCAAAGCTAAAGTGGTATTTGAACTGTTCTCTTAAATAACGAATAAGATAAAAATATATTAAAAAAGGTTTATTCTTTTATTGTATAATCGACATTTACATATAGGCTAAAAATTTGCGGAAGATAATTAGTCTTAACTTGGGAAACATACTGACTGCTAGTTCGTCTTAATCGACTGTTCGTTATAAACGGGCATTCGTTCGATACGGACTTTTGTTTTAATTATTCAGTGTGAGCAAAACATGGCGATTTTGTGACTTCTTTGAGAAATAAACTTTAATTAGCAATTTTCTAAATTCAATTTTGTTTATCCAGGTATTTGACTGATATTGATCGATTTCTGGATTTGATAATTTTGGATTTTTATATTAGCCGAAGACCGAAGGACATAATTTTACATTTCCTTCTTTATTACAAATTAAAAGTACAGTGATAGTCGCTCCTTGCTTTTATTCTCACGGTAACAATTTTCTTATTTAACTTTATAAGTACGATTTGGAAAAATATTTATTGAAAAAACTTCCTAACTCATTCGCATATTAAAAATATTTTTTTCTAATTTCACTAAAATATTCCAGATATTCTTCTGCAGCTTTTTCGTGATCGTCAAATTGACAACTTAATGCAAAAATCGTTGAGAAGTTTTAGAGTCTTCCATCTCTAAAGACTCTGCAATGGAAGTGGCTTTTTCTTACAGCATTAGATCCGAGAGAGAAATTTTCCTTTTTGAGAGTTGCTTACCCACAGCAACATTTCTTTTTTGACGTGTTCCAATATTGTGCAGTAACTATACTATTTTCAGAAATCGAAGTCAGTATTGTGCTTATGGAAAAAGTTACCCGATGAGTTTCTGATAACTTCACATATAATATTTTGTAGGAAATTCTGAATAATATATCTCTGTCTTGATTGAAATTGAGATCTGATCACCCCACACACGAGACAGATTTATACAAACGCAATGTGAAAGAATATAGAAAAGCATGCCTATCTTGCCTGTACTGACTTCAATTTCTGAAAATAGTATAATAAGCATAAGTATTCGAGTAAAACTTCCGGTTGCAAAGGCTCTAAAGAAAATTTAGAATATTGTCGCTTCTACATTCAATGCAATGACTTCAACTTGGACTTTGACTTTCGAGAAGTAAATACAAAAAGTAGCTGTTAAGTCTATTGCATTGAATGTGATTTAATGTAGAAGCGGCTTATCTAAATTTAGGAATTTCAAATAAAATTTAATTTTTTATTGTTTTTGTTGAATAAGTTACAGATCAAAAGGTGTTCGTATTAATTAAAAAATTCCGCAAAAGATTGATCCTAAGTTCATAATTATTTTTTCAGAACCGTAAGATGTGTTCGTATTACTCTACAATATTTAGTATCTCGGACATAAATTCGTTTTAACGGGAGAGTTCATCTTAATGCTCGAATACATTAAAAATATAATTCAAAAGCTCCAACAATATGGTAATAATTTTCTTAAAACTCGTATAACTTTTTACTCACTTTAAAAGCAAAAGAAAAAATATTCAAATTGTAATTTCGCATATACTATACGATGACAATTCGTTTTGTACACCAACAAACCAATTTGGCACCTTGAAAAATTCGTATAATCGAAAAAAAAATTTTTTTTGCACATAATTTTCAAATATTTACACATTTTTGTATATTAATAGCGCTATATATTCAATGTTCGATGTTAGAGAACACATATGTAAATACTCGTAAAAATATCAAGCTGTCGCTATATCATTTTACTATATACACATATGCACATTATTTGCATTCTGACCCATAAATATAATTTCATGTGACATTAAAAAACTATATTTATCTATACGTTTGTTGTTAGTTAGTTAGAAATACAAAAAAAAAAAAAATATTAAAAGTATACGTTCTATGTTTACACACATGTACCTACATAATTATGTAGATTTAACAATAACGTATCTATACATATTTGTTTGCTATTTCCTGATAATAAAAAATTTAGTTTCTCACACCTACGCAGATAACCCCGAATAACAAATAAAATGTTTGTTAAAAATAAAATTAAAAAAAAAATAAATAGATAAATAAAAAACTAAAAGTAAAATGATTAAAAAAAAAATTGCAAAATTAAAACGACTATTGTATATAGGTAAAAAGATACTCATACATCTGTTTGTTGTCATATATGGATGTTGTTACAGTATCTAATCGCATTGACAGTTGTTTATGTTGTATGAATTTCAGTTTGTGTGTATGTCAATAAAAATTAGAAGAAAAAAAATTATTGAGACAATAAATGATATGCACATCCAAGGTATCTAGTACGCCTTTATATATCAAGAATATTATATATTATGAAGTCCTTTGAATCCAAATTTTAACAGCAATAAGGCGTTTTTTTTTTCAATCAAATTCTCAGATTTCCGATAACGTTTAGAAAATTATACGAAATAATTTTATTATTTTGTAAATTGAGTCGTTACAAAGGATAAGGAGGTGAATTCCAACAACAACAAAAAAACAAAAATTAAAACTTTCTTCGAATGAAGTAATAACGAACTTGTGTATACTTCTTCTACCGGTATGTAGGTCTATAATATTGGCACAATTATTATTATCTTTCGATTGCTGATAATGTTTCGTTGGTACTAATGAACACCCTATTTTTACTGCTGTTGTAAACCACCACATATATATTTTTTTTTCCTACAACGGATTATTATTTGCATTCGATATTAGATGATGATGATGATGAGACTTTGTACACGCGTCATTAAACAACTAAAAAACTAAAATTCATAAATTTTCTTGTACTCTTCATCATGATATACTACAAGCACTATATGGGTATTACAAGGTGTTATATGACTATCTGCGCTATCAGTTGATTATTCGTTTTTATAGTTTATTTTTTCTACACAAAAAAACCACAAATTTTGTCAGTGAACAGAACAGAAAAAATAAATATGTAATTTTTTTTTTTTTTTCATAAAAATGATCTTTTATTTGATGAATAATTGTTATGAAATAAATTGTATCCATGTTCGTACATGTGAGTATAATATTCATGTCTCATTGATTACAGAGATAAAAATATTAAAGAAGAAAAACACATCTAACGAATATGAAAATTTGAAAATACAATTTTTTTAATTTGCATATATGTACATTAATAATATGTGTAGTTTTACATGTTACTTACATACATATACGTCGCTATATATAGACGAATGAATAGATTCATGAGTATGGATACATAATACTGATGCTGTATGTTCATTTATACTTTTGTGTGTTTACTGGTTTGGTATACTCCTCTGCCTCTATCATTATATTTATGAATTATTATTTCGTTTTACTAATTATTTAGGAATTTTACTTAATGTTCAAATTAAAATCTGATGACATAAAGATTAGTTTTACATGAAAATTAAGAGACTTAAGTAGGTAATATGTAAAATAAAACATATACAGTACAAAAAGTTCACACATATATGAAAGTATGTGTATGTAGGCTGATACATACATAAATACATAGGTGGATGGGTATGTGATACAAGGATATATTTTCGAATAACATTTACGTGTACAATCAAAATGTTTATATAGGTTCCTTCTTGTGCGATTTATCTAACATTAGTTGATGATGTTTTTCATTTATTTACCATGATACCTATATACCCAATACCCATGTAACTTTATCAGAGTTTTTCATTTTTGTTTTTCATTTAATAAAAATTAAACTACAATTTAATTGCGAATAACATTTAAAATTAATAATTTTCGTAAAATTGTCTGTTGTTGTTGGTGTTGTTGTTCAAGATGATTTTCATGATGTGCTTATATATAAATTCAAACTGTATAGATGTAAACATTCGAAAATTATATACATGCTCGTAAATATGGATACATATATGAAAACAAAACATTACGTACAGATATTGAACTTTTTTCGTAAAAAAAAAAAAAAAAAATTCCAATCCAAGGAAAAACGAATAAACAAAGTAAACATTTAAGATAGTGGGTCTGTGTAACAAAGATTATAAACTTTAAAATATGTACACATATTTAGTTCCAGTTGATAACCGGTTAATATTTCCTTCAGTTTTTCCGAATTGTAAAATAAAAAATAATTTTTAAATGTCTTTATAATATTTTTTTAAGTTTTTTTTTTTTAAATTCTTTTCAAAAGTTCAAATAAAAACTTTATAGGAAAATTGTATGAAATTGGCAATAGCTAAAGTGAATTTGAAAATTTGTCAAATAAACTACAAAAAATTAAAATTATCACAGTTTAATAAGTAATAAGCAATAAATTGTGATTTGTACAGTTTTTTTTTATTTCTTCAGAAAAATTAAATAGCTATGTATAGGTAACAATATTTTCTGATACTAATACCTAAGTATAATATGCCAATATATAACTGCTATATTCGTGTGGGCTTTAAGGTAGCAAAAATTCAGGAAAATATTTTACAAAACAGTCTTCGCTCATACGGACAAATTAAACGAAGAAATGAGACATGACAGTCACATACTAAATAGAAATTTAAACATACCGACCAAACCTTTAAACCTGGTAGACCGAAGGCAACATGGCTGAAGAAGATCAAAAACTATATGAAAGAGTTAAGAGTAGAGGACACAACAACGCAGGGCAGGAAGATGTGGAGGAAAAAGGATAAATAAAAGGAAAATAAAAGGAAAAAATCAGTTAGAAAGAAGAAGAAGTTGAGGACTAATCCATTATAATGTTATAAATTTGAAATTCTTTCTGGTTAATTCTTCACACTTAAACCTTTTATCATATAGCAAGGAGATTTTATTTGTTTATTAACTGCCTCTCTCCAGCCTACACCACGACCCACACCAGGGCCTTTTAGTGGATCAAAGAGATACACATCTACATCGTTCACAAATACAGCTAATCAAGTAGTTATACCAGTTTTCTATGCGCGTTATATGCTTCATTTACAAACAACCCAACGTGGATTTCACTCCAGAGTGAATTTATCATATACCTGCTTCATTTTCACAAATGAAATTCTATATCACTGTCTTTTTTCCACCTAGCGTGGAATTCACCAGAGTCAGAATGAGACTAAGTTGTATTTCTAATCTGACGCTGATGATGGGAAAATTATAGTGAAAGTTTTAAAAACTGAGTAACCAATTCTAAATGTTTCCTGTATAATAACATACGGTAAACTACTCTGAATTGTGAATACCGTATACTCTGGCGTGAAATACACGTTGGATTGTAAATCAGGCTTTAAGAAGGTTCATTTTAGTTAAGAAACTGAATTGAAAGAATGCGCATTGAAATTTTATTTTGAATTGAATTGAATTTTTAATTTGAATCATTGCGAGGTCGCTTATTGCAAATTAACAATGTCATATAATCTATATGTAATAGGTTGCATCTTAAAGTAGGACGTATACTGTACTTTGTCTCAAAAAACTTCTAAGCCGGTGGGATGGAATGGGGAATGAAGCTTTATATAGGGAACATGTAATTTCTAAATTATGAGTATGGAAATTCCAATGAAAAAATGAATATGTATTGTAAAATCAACACTCAAGAAAATATAATTGTTTTGGGATTTGAAAATTCACACGTAATATTGAATTGACTAACCTTTGCAGATTTAGCATCCATTTTCTCCCAATATGAAACAAAATAGAAAATAATGTATATACCTATATTTCGCGCCAGGGTTTTAGGATTAGATGATTTTAAATAAAAAATTTTCAGAAATTTCTTCATGAAAATATGAAAAACTGAAATTTATGAGTAATCGTTTCATGTTAAAACACTAAAAAAACAACTGAATCAACTAACTGAAACAATTGTTACGAAAGCTTTTAATCATTTAACAAACAACAAGCACAAATTTGACATATTTTATCAAATTGAAAACAAAAAAAAAGAAGAAAAGCCTAAAAATTAAAAAAAATTAAAAAACTGAATGTTTTATTTATTTATTTGGTCACATACATATGTAGACATCTAGAAGACAAATTAAACAAAATAAATGCGTGTGTTTTGTAGATTGGTTTTTTTTCCTTTTCATTTTTATTATGCCTTTTGTTATGTATACAATACATTGTATGTAGGTACATATGCATGCATAAGTATACACGAATTTGTCCATATGTATGTATTATATTTACCTTGTTCTAATTTCATAAACAAAAACGACCTGTTTTCTCTACAAATTGGTTGGTGTTTTTTTTTTTTTTCGTTTTTTTAAAAAAGATAAAAAATTTTTATTCAGTAAACTTTTCTGACACCTCGCATTTCTCATAACTGCGTTTTTGTTTTACTATAATGAATATTACTGCGTACTTGTATGAGTGAATATGGTGATAGTTATAAGATACAGGTACTTGTATGCGATATGTGTGGTGTGGATATATTTCCAATGTATACGTACATTTATAGATACTCCCACGATAACACTATACCATATAATAACTATAATTCTATAGAACTCATCGCATTATCGCAATTATTTCAGAGGTTAGAGCCACCCTTTCGTTTCATTTAATATTTCACAGGCACACACACACACACACTTTAATATAGAACAGTCCACTCTATATAAATATAAAGTATGTATAATATGGGTAATGGGTATATATAGTATATTACACTGCCGTTTGGTGTTACCATACTTTCATATGAGTGTGTGCATAATAACTTTGACTAATTCACATTTACACACATGACTTAATTAAACAATGAAAATAACACAAAAAATAAAATAATAAATAAAAATTATAATAATAAAAATAGAAACCAACAACAGTAATTTTTATTGACAATAGATAGCAGCGCATTAACTAAAGTTTAACTAAAGAATACGCACAAAAAAAAAATTATAATTTTCGAGGTTGACTATATGTATATATGTACACTGTACAGTGACACAAACAAACATGCATATACATATGTATTGAGAATGTATTCGTGTTCAGTGTACTACGTAAATCGTCCGTCGTCGTCCAATATACCACACTTGTATTTGTTTAACCAACATTTTTTCATTATAAATTTATTTTTTATTTATTTAATTTTAATTTGTTTTGTACAAGTTATACCCTAGAGCCTAGACTATAGATAATATAGAGTACAGTACAGTGTAGTATGTACTTCACATAATATGGATATCCATATATACATTATCATCGCGTATCATTATCATATTATCTATAATACAGCACAAAACAATTGCAATAAAACATACAAACAGTACACACAGGTAAAGGTGATTTTTAATTTTTAATTATTTTCCACAAACACACATTTTATCAATACACGTACGTATTTATACTTATGTGTACAAAAAATGTTAAAATGAATGGCGGTTATGCGTACGAGTATGTGTATGTTTTGTGTACTCATTATAAATTACTATAGTATTAACTATAGTATTTTGTATCATGTAATGTAATATTATTTGTAACGTAAATATGTACATAATGTATGTATGTACATACATTATATTAACATACAATAACAAATAGATAAATTGATATATTATGGCGGATGATTTTTTATGACCAACAAAACATATGTGTGTCTGTGCACTATAGTTTAATTATTATTGTTACGACGACGAATGGTATTATTAGCATTCATTTTTTTTTTGTATTAAAATTTTACAAAAATATATATATATAGGTATGTAGGTACATATATTAACTCGCTATCACTATGGATATTATATTGTTCTATCTGCTCTGCTTTCATATTATCATCATGTCACATCGCATGTAACCTTCTTCACATGCATTTTATCATCCATCACAAAAATCCAAAAAAAAAAAAACGAGAGCAAAACAAAATTATTAAATATAAAATAAAAAAAAAATAAAAAATTTATAACTGTTGGTTATGACTATTGTGTATTGTGCTTGAATAGCCTGATGGAAAAATTCATTTTACGAATAAAATGCAACTGATAAAATTTTCCTTAAAAAACAGAACGCGCAATACAACAATAAAACTTTGTCACACCGTGCCATTGCACCACTTTGCATTAGAGGCAGTGAATTTTTATAAATAATGAAAATTTTTCATGAAGTGAAAATGTTATGTTAGGGCAGCTTCCGAATGGATAAAATAAAAAATATGATTACAAAAGAGGAATCTTTAAATTTGGCTCCAATTCCCATAAATTGCCGTAACAAATAAAATCAGGGAATCACGACTAAGATGGTATGGGCATTTGAAGAGAAGAGAATGATGACAATATTGTAAAAGACGCGTTAGACAGATAACCAGAACGACCCAAAGTTAAATTGGCAACAATAATGACTTAGATTTAAGTGAGTTTAATATGACGAATGATAGAATAACTTGAAAATTATTGACAACACATGAAAAGAACTCTCCAACTCCAAGTAAATTGGAAAATTGCAAAGAAAAAAAAAAGAAGAAAAATGAGAAATTTGTAATTTGGCTACAGTAATTAAAAAAATTTTTTATCTAATTACTAGCGCGTCACTCAATAAGTTCTTAGGAGGATGTAAGAGAGAACAACAATTTTTAAAAAAAATGTTTGCTTTATTCATCAACATGAACTTCATAAATCTTAATACCTGCATTCACTGCAACACTCTTCTTTAACATTTCTATGGCATTTCTGTTGGACAATTTGTCTTTATTGGCTTTAAACGCTTCAGTTTTGGTAATTATTTTTCCTTTAAGACAAATTTGTTTGCCTGGAACTGGAACATTCTTTTTAAATCCGCAAATTGATAAGTAGAGTAGTCAGATAGAAGTCATATTGCGGTGAATGAGGAAACTCATTTTAATGTTAAATTCGTATATTTTTGCTATTACTGCAATTGCAACCGACTATAGTGAAACGTCGATGCGTTTACGTTTTTGATCGACTGCGTGAGGAACACCATTTCTCATTAGGAGATTTTTATGCAAAACTGATTGTTTAGAATGCCAAGTATATCTAAATTTAAAATCGCCCAAAACTATTTTGTAGACTTCTGAAACAAATTCCGATTATTATTTGGTGGTCCGCTCTTGAAATCAACAAGTTACTTCTCTAAAATTTGAATCAACATTAATTTTCTCCATTAAGAACGAATGCTTTATTATACGAAATTTAGAATTTCCGATTTTCCAAATATGTACGAGTAATTATAAGAAAGTAGCATCACTAATGCCACTGTAAGTTGTAAACTATAGACACCAGATTGCTATCAAATGTGGATAAAGTATGTATATTCTCTGAAAATTTTACATTTTTTTTTTCAAATTATAAAAATCTGTCAATAGTGAGTGACGCCAGACGCCACTTATCTGTCATCTTACGAGCTTATTGAGTGACGTAAAATATTCAACTTTATTCTGTTAACATTCTAAAGTGCAAATAAAAATAATATAAAGTGATAGGCTCGCGGCGCATATAAATTTTATCGAGACTTCATCTAAAATGTTATTACGTAAATATACAGAAATGTAAAATAAACAAATGAATGAACCACATATGAATTTCTGTAGAAATTATTTGTTTGTCCAGTTTTTGACTTACATAATTTGAATTTTCAGTTATTCAAAAAAAAAAAAAAGTAATAGAAAAATTGATAAGTTATCCGATAAGTATATGATATTTGCCATAAAAAATATAATAGAAAAATAGAGAAAAGTAGAATGGTGAATAGTGGGTCTATCCAAACGAAAATTATAAAAGTGAAAAAAAAAACACTACGCCATACCATATATCGAATCAGCTAAATTATAATTTACCTAAATTTACATGTACTCTACACATGTTTATGTACATATGAGCTCATTATTTACATATTCGAATTAGAATAAAAAGAAACAAAAAAAAAAATGTGCAAATAGAAAATTTCCCTTATCATTAAGCACACATTCAACGTAAAAAAATTTTTTTTTCGTATTTTTTTTATGTTTTTTGTTAGTAACTCCGATATAGAGAATATCAGTTTTTTTTCATTATTTACTGATAAGAACGTCCGCCTACACATATTATTTTTTTTTTTTACCAAAGTCTCTTCACCCTCCTCTTTTCGTATAATTTGTATTTTTTTTCCTTGAACTCATATACGTACAAACAAAAAAATGAATACATTTAGAAGAAGAAGAAAAAAAGCTGTTAATATGTCAATATAATTTTTAATAAACTCTGCTGTATATTTTTTATAGCTTATGAAGGCTAATAATATCGTATAGAGATACAGACTCGTACATCTAAAATGTACTCGAATTGTATGTCTGTAACTGTAAATTTCTACCACAGAAAGGTAAACACAGAATGATTGCGTACAAGTAGAAGTTATTTGAAAATGAAAAAAAAGTATTTTGGGTCACCTTCTATATTTTATTTAAAAAAAAAAAGGTGAAAATAACATATCAATATATGTACTTACATTAGTTGATTAGTGTTGTACAAAGAAATATTAGAGGAAGAACGCGAATACAAAATAATAAATAAGCAAGCAAAATATAAAAAAAAAATGATTAAATAAACAAACAAAAAAAAAAAAATAAAATAAAATAAAAAATTTGTCTAAACGATAAATTGGCTCGCGCTAACAAAATATTTGCTTCCTCCTTGTAGTATACAGTGTTGTCATCTTTCATGATTTCATGATATAAATATTTAAATTATAACAAAAGATCAAGAGTATAGAATCCACTATAAATTTGGGCATTAATTTTATTTTATTTTTTTTTTAATTTTTTTCTTTTTATTTGATTGATACACATGCACCTTTTCCCTTTTTGTGTAAACATACTGCATACTTTATGTCTGTCGAAATCAAAAATGAATTTCGATGGATGAACATATGCTTGGGATATTGTCATTTTCTTTTGGAATTTATTATCTTTTCAATTTTTGTATATAAAACAAATTATAAAACTCTCAAATGAACAGTTGCTGCTACCAACCACCGCAAATTAATAAAATTAATCGTGTCGTGTCGTCCGTCCGGCCTAATTTTGTATTACAATCCAGAATCCGGGCAAAAGTACATACCTATAGACACGAATTATGTATTTGAAAATTTAGACTTCATTTTAAAATTTTCGAATTTCTGTTGTATTAGTTTTTGAAGGACAAAAAATTATTTGAAAACCTAAAAATCCAGTTTTCGACCAATTCAAATGAAAATTCGATTCGATTGGTTATTTTGTAAAAGAAAAAAAAATGAAAAAAAATTATTTTTTTTTTCGTTGTATCCTTTTCTTCTGTTTTCACTACAATTCTTGAATGTATACATACATATATGCTGCTGTGTAGTAATTTCATTCCATTTCAATTTCATACATAAAGTTGCTGGCCATTCAAGAGAGGGAAGTTTCGTGTGAGTGTAGCGATGTAGCAAATGATGTGTGGATTGTACAAACAAAAAAAAGGAACTATCCTTAAATATCCTTTTTATATAGAAAAATATAACAATAACATAAATATGATAGAATCCTACAGGCTGAAAACAAGTTTTGTGGTCATTCAATTGTGAAAATAATACGGGGTACAAAAGGCATATACTATACCCATTTTTGACCATTGGTCATTCACATGTGATGCGCATGTATTTAATTCCGTCGTTATATTTACACAGAATTTTGTGTAAATATTGGAAATGAATTCGATATGATTGGTTCTTGACAAAAAGAAAAGAAAAAAGGAATGAACGGAAAATCGAAATAGGTATTTGCTTTTTTTATTAACTGAAACATAAAGGACAATACGATTGTGTAATTTTGAGTTATACATTTTTTTTTCTTTGGTTTGTTTTAGCTTTGAGGCAAATACATTTAGGATATAAGATACAGGATTATTTAAGGATAGATAGATAAGGATTATTTGAAATTAGTATATTGCCAAACGTACGAAATACAATGAAGATATGAGTATATTAATTGAATTAACTGTATTTTTGACAAGACGTCGCATATGACCAAATTAATAGAATCAATCCTTTAGGCAATCAAAAGCAAAAGATAGAAAATTTGTGTATGTGAATTTGCGAAAGACTGCAAAATGTTTCACATAAATTTCTTCGACGTATGTTTACTTATTGATTAGATGACATAATCACTAAAAAGGACATCATAATGAAAATTTCTGCACCTGTCAAATAAAACAAATAATATAAAAACCATGAAAAATGGTCCAAAAATATTATAATGATATCAATTGAAAAAAGGATATACTAAAATCTAGGACTGAAAATCAAATGACGATTACACAAAATTTTTATCAATAAAATCCATGAATTTTATCATATAGATACCACCCTTTCGTTAGTTATTCGCCACAGTGTAAGTGAAATAATATACAAGGAGCAAACTATATACGAGTATACCTCATGCGATAACATGCGATAATGTTATGAAGATGTCAATTTTTATCGAACGAACGGAATGTTTTGTATTTGTGCAATAAACTTGACATATCAATTGATTATGTCCTTTTCTCTTTGTTTATTTGATTTGTTTTTTTCTTTTTTCTTTGCTGTGTATCATTTCATAAACTTATGACAGTATATCTAATAGCAGCAAAGGAGAAAAAAATTCTATTTATTAATCGAAATATCATCATCTGGTATTCCTTTCAACCCTTTTCAATGTCATCACATCACATATTTCGGTGTTAAATTTTAGCAAAAATCATGGTAGTAGATTGGTAGTTAGTTATGTCCTTTTTGATTTCAATAAAAAGCATATTTTGTTTGATTCTTTATTTTCTTGCGTTTTATATGATTTTATTTTATGATTAGTCACATGAACATATGTTTATGTATCTGTGCAATGTGCAGATTGAATTAAATCGAATTTTGTTGCATTAATATAAAAACTTATACATGCACCAATATTTTTAGAGTCCAGCCAAAAATCCTACAATTTCACATAAGAAATTTAATCATATTTTTTTTTTATACCCTAAATTTGTGCATGCTAAATGCTTATCATAATTGCTATACCAAAAATATATACTTATACACATAATACAAAAAAAAAAAAATCACGATGAGTATATATGTGTAACTAATCGGCTTATATACTATACACTGAATTTTATAAGTCAAATGATCAAGGATTAGATGTATGGACATCTTGGAACCATTTCATTTAAATAATATAAGCTCATGTACATATTTGTTAAGATTACGTTTTCCTATCAATTTCATTCGTTTATTTAATTTACACACGATTCGATATAGAAATGTATGGGGGGGGGGTGTACTTTTGTTTCAATTCCATACCATATTTCATTCATTTAGTATCCCATCCTACACAAACTAATAATTGGTTTTGAAGAAAATGAATTGTTATACAGAAATTCTATAACAACTCTATCAGAATAATTTTTAATTTGTTATCTGTGTGTGTGTGTGTGTTTGTGTTTGTGATGTACGTTACGTGTGATGCGAATGTATTTGTATTCGCATTGAAACAAATTTATATATACCATCATTATTCCAGTTATACATTATTTTGTATGTGTGTTGTGATGGTGAATGTTTATCTGAAGATTTGATAAAATCTGAAAATTATATTCGTTACGTGCAATGAGTGAGTATCCTGTTTTGAATCATCAACGCAAGTGTATTTAGATATTTATTTATGGCCATAAATTTGTTTTTTCATTTTCTTTTCGTTTTCTTCTTCTTCTTCCTTTTCTGTTTTCATTTACATGTTTCTTAAGAAATTTGTTAACGGATCACATATTAATTAGGTACACAGATCTAAACACTCATGTAGTAATATAGTATACATATCCGGTATTCAGAAACAACAAAAATATGTTACATAAGGACATAAATTATAATCTGAAATATTCGATTCTCGAAGTTATATACGTATATATTTTAAGAATTATCTTTATTATACATACACATTTACATATTAATGAATGAAGGATAACAATTTAACAAATTTGTAAGTTGCCAGGATTAATATTGATGAATATTATATCAGCAGATAACTATTAATGTAAACCGTTGTTATGTTATCTGAAGTTGTATGGAATGGATATGGGAAATGAGTAAGGAATAAGGATGAAAAAAAATTTCTCTACCATCCCACCCACCATTAAGTTATATCAACATTTCTCTAATCGACGCTTCTTTACTGTTTGCTTGTAGTTTTGTTTTGATATTGTATAATTTGTAAGTTTCATGTTATATTTAGTTGTTCAACTGGCCATTCATTTTCCTTATTTATCGGTTAATTTTTGTTTCATTATTTTTTTTGTACATTTTTTGGTGTCTATTTGATTCTGTTTTTATTTCAATTTGTCCTCTGTTTTGAATTGTTTTCTGAAGGATATCAAGGATTATATTCGCTATGAAATTACGTCAAATTAAGAAGGTGTAAATGGTGATGGAGTTGAAATTATTGTCGTTTAGCGTTATCACAATACATACAAGTACAAATCGTCTTCATATCCTTCTTAAACCTTGAACTATATATGATGTTACTCATATCAATTACTTTCTGATGACTTTTCTTTCATTCTTGGCAGTTATCTACCTATAGAATTTGTTAATTATATACAGAATTTAGTGATCATATTTCTTGATATGAAGTGTTTTCTTCTGGATTTTATGTTCGTTCTCTATATACATACCTTGAATGGTAGTTTCTATTTGTACCATTCACTCACTAAAAATTCTACGTTTTTCTAATATACAGGAAAGTGATAAGCATTGTAAAATATATGAAGATTATGACGAGGATTATGAAGAAAACTCGAATATAGAATTAGAGCATTTATTCAGTAAAATAACAATTTTTATGAATTTTTTATTAAATTTTAGATTATCATCAGAAAAGATAAACATAAAGTTAAAACTTGAAAAAAAATTCTTATCTGGTGTAATGTCTAAGAAGGTGTAGTACATATATCTATGTTAAAAATTTTTCGGTTTTTTTTTTCTTACTAATTTAAACCGGATGTCTTGAAAGTTCTATTTATATTGACTTTGGCTATTCGTCGACCACCAAAAAAAAAACAAAAAACAAACAACATCACTACAATCTCAAAGATCTCCTCAAATTTTTATCTTTGAAGAAATTTTTAACGGAAATTGTACAATATATGACGTGTGTAAATAAATGATAACAAGAAATTATTTCTTATCGCTACAGTTTAAGAAAAGTATATAAAGATGAATTTAGATTGACTCATAAAGTTAAAAAAAAGAAGACAAAATCTTTACGCATTCATAAATTCCAATGTGAATGACCAATTTCATTTGTTAGACAAATGATCATAATTTTGTTACTAAACGAGTAACAAAAGCAAAAAAAATTCAAAATTATTCAAAAACAAAAAAAAAACACAAAATTAAAAAAAAAACTTACGGGTAAAGGAACGAAATCCAGCATCTTCGCTAGTTGATAGCATTTTTATCTTCTGTGTTTCTATTTGTCTAAACAAAATTTTAACACAACGCAAAATTAATTTGCATCACAATTTTTTATCAAAATTCCTTGAAATAAAAGCCTAAAATGTCCTATCATCAAAATGCACATTTTATTGAAAAAATCACTTTGACATTACATCACTTTTATCTTTTATAAAATAATATCTACTCCGTCATTAATTGAATGAAATTCATAAAATCAATATTCACGCACTACTTATATCTACATAAAGTATATTTTATAATTTTTTGTTTTTTATAAAAAAAGAGAGAAAACTTTAATCGTCACATCCTTTACACAAATATCACAAATTTTTTTTTTCGTTTTAATTTTCGAATCAAAATTCATTGAATAAAATTCTTCATATAAAAATTTGATGCTGACCGTTCTACATACTGATCTGGACTGGACTGCTGCGCACTACGGCTGATGTCATTCGATTATTTTTTAAAAAGTGAAAGAAACATGCGTTCAGTTTCAGTCACAGTCGGACAGATAGCAAATATCACCGAATATCACTCACACAACAATTAAATTAAAGAAGAAAAAACATCCTGCTTCTATCCATGCTCCCGTGCTTCTATCCTATCCTATGATATGATGATCCTATCCTATATCCAATCCCTATCTTGAATACTGATTTTTTTCGATTTCCCAAAAAAAAAAAAAGTATATACGTGTGTGTTAGAAAAAAAAATAAGGGAATGAATTTGAAAAAAAAAATATTTTTGTGACAGTCATCAAATGGTCTTCCTGACGGTCACATAAGTACTGTTCACTGTTCAGTTGGTTGTTGGTTCATTATTCAAAATTCAAAAGTAGCACCGTAGCACACACACACATGATATATCAGGCCAGGATGTAATAAAAAAAAACTGAAACCCAAATAAAAAAAAAGAAAATACAGAAAGGAAAAGAAAAACGATTCTCTCCTACCTTTTTACACTATATTGACTATATACTCCAGGTTAACGTCCACACAACTTCACACACATGTAACGCATACGTGTTTTTTGTTTCGATTCAATTTTACAGCAGAGGATAGAGGGAGAGGATGCAGAACTGATAGAACTTGGTAGAACAGTAGCAGTAGAATAGAATGTATGCGTATGCGTATGTGATGTGCGCAGTGCAGTCGAGTCAAGCTCAACTCAAAAGATTCCAGCCAGAATTTGAGTTGAAAATTTTCAAAAATTTCCGAAGAACAAGTCATCATCAGCATAACACTCTGCTGGTTAGCGTTAGAACAATTATTTTCTCGATTACGAAATTTTCCCCTTATCTATTTCTGTTCTCTACTACGGCATTTACATCCTTTGCTCGTTTAAGGTAAATTTTGATTTTTGTAATTCGATGATTTTTGCCTGTGTGAGTGTATTGTATAAATGACATCGGTAATGTTAATGATGAAGATGATGATGGAAAGGATACAATTTGATTATTTCAATTTTCTTTTTTTAAATTCAAGATTTAAAAGTTTTTAAGACAGATATGTGAATGCGCAGGTAATAAAAGAAAAATGTAAATTTACTTTACAAAATATGTACACAAAAAACAATAAACTGTGAGCTATGAGTGTGATTCTGTTTTTTAATTTAAATTTTGAGCAGAAAAGAAGAATAAAAAAAACGAAAATCACAGTAACATGAATCCTTTTTTTTTATCTGTAAAAAAAAAAAAAAATACTTTCTTGCATCCAGTATGGCACATATATCAAACCCTAATCAAACCGTGGAATAAACAAAATGAAAAGGAAATCTTTTAATCACGTATCCTAGAAAAATAAAATTTAAAAATTTTTTTTTATATCTTTAGATTTATTTTGTAGTTTTCTTATTGTAATTTTTTTGATTAATAGAAGTAGAAAAAAAAAACACAAAAAAAACGCGACCCCTGAGATTTTTTTTAAAGGCTACTGGTTTTTTCTTCATATTCGATTTCAGTCAGACTCCTTGGTTATTTTTTATTCGTTATTTTTCCTGTCTTGTATGAGTATGTGTAATTGTAATGACGATGCTGTTGTTTGAGATGCATGCATTGAGGAAGGAATATCATCATAAAAAATAATGTGTACACACATGGCTTAAGTCTTAAGTTTTTTACGCATTTAACGCGTAAAAAAATTACCTAACCTAATTTTTTTTTTGTTTCCATTCAACTTCTTTTTATGCATGGGATTCTCATATTGAGGTATTGAGAAAAAAAACTTACCATCCACAGTTGTTGTTGTTGTTGATTATTTTTGTTTTTGCTTTCAATTTTTCACGAATTCTGTGTAGTATTACATAGCGAAAGAAAAAATCGGAAAGGGCGAGATTTCTTTTTAAGAGTTCCTTGGGTCGTTCGGATTCAGTTTTTTTTTTATTGTTTTCATTCATTATGCTGTAACTTTTCCAATATTACATATGAGATATATCTGAGAGTAACGGTATTTTTTATGCAAATTGTTTTTTTCTTTTCCTATTATTACTAGAATAGGATTTCATTTTTTATTTTCTTTACTGTAATTCGTGTATATAAATTTTTTGTAGACGTTTTGTATTCTTTTTTTTTTACTGCTGTTGTTGTATTAGAAAAACTACATCTCATCTCAGGATATACAAAAATATACAATTTGGACACATTTACATTATTGAGGGTTAGATTTTCCCAGGATATCAGGGTACACATCAGAGTAAAGCATGCACGCATAACTATCCTATATATCTGCAGAGATTTATATTTAAGAAAAAAATAAATAAAAAATATTTGGAATGCAAAAGAAAATATTAAAAAAAAAATATATTGGGTGCCAGGATGATTTGATAACAAACCATTGATTTAGATTAATTTTTGTGTAATTTATTAAGACGAAACATTTGATGCCGCAACAGTTTTTTTTTTTTACTTCAATTACGCACTCATTCAATTTTGTGTCATAGATACGTACTGCAACTGGTGGTTGTTCTTCTTTGAAGAAGCAAAAAATAATAAAAAATAAAAAATAAAATTATGTATGAGTGCACCTAATATATGAAAGGGAATTAGTCTTTTTGTTATTTTGATTATTAGATCTTTGCATATAACATGTTATACATACACATTCGTGTGGAGAAACGGCTGGATGCATGTTACATACTCTTACTTACGTATCTATAAATCCTTGATTTAGAAAAAATATAAAAAAAAAAACAAATCATCTACATAATTTTTAAGAAAAAAAAACTGTTTTTTTCTTTCAATTCATAATCCTTTGCATATAATAGGATGCAAAATAAATGATGAGTATATCTACCATGTTTAACGGAAAATTTATTTAAATTTTTTTAATTAGTATACATTTGTACAAATTTCCATATCCTAGAATATCCTAGAATATCCTAGAATATTTTTAAACAAAGAAGAGTAAATGAAATGCAACAATAAATGTAAATTGTATGAATTTCACGAATGTTGTTGCTCCCAATAAAATGAAGAATTTTTTTAAGGATTTAGACATCAGTTAAGACGGTATATTGTAAGTATATCTACATTTCATTTACTAATTTAGTCCAGCAATGCAAATTCTGGTTGAAAATGTGTTGTAAAACACAAATCTGTGCTTGATTCTTGATAAACGAATTTTTGGGCATTTAGAACATAAAGGCAATGGAGTTGTCGACCTTGTTTCGGGGTTCTTAAGATGATAACCGAGTTATACTGCAGAGGTGTGAAAGAATTTAATTGACCAACTCACTTTTCTCTTACACCAGTTTCTTTGGTAAAACTTATCGATGTGTAGTCACAACTCAGAAGTGTAGTGATTCGTCATCAGTAAGACGCCAAAAGCAAACAGCATTCAATGGGAGTATTGGTGTATGCAAAAAGTCAGCTTCAAATAACTTCAGAAACACATTAAAAGTAAATTATAATGTAACCACAGCGTAACATAACCAACAACTGAATTTTACATTTTTGCTTCTTGCGAATAGATTGTTGTTGTTATTGTTTGTTAGGGGGAGGTATAAAACCAGAGCACTCAGACATAACTCTGTCCATTGTACTCGAAGCCCCCGTCTAGTCAAACATCTTCGTTGCTCTTAGATAACGAAGGAGTTCCACTCGACTTTCAGGCCCAATGCGAATAGATTACTACTACTGCAAAATCCAGGTCATGAATGGCTCATTGTCACTGAAAAATAGAATAGAACCTACTTGGGTGACAGCGACAACGTAAAGTTAAACATGAAAAGTCCCATTTAATTGCAATACACGCTGAAGTTGTCGCTGCAATAGTGCGATGGCTGTAAGATTGGTGGAGATTTTGCAGCCTTTCTTCTTAAACAAAAAGTGAAAGACTGAAAGGACAGTGCTCTTACGTCACGCTGAACCCATGAATACTTATGAACAGCATCTTTCTATATAAGTCCTGAGGACAGCTTATCTGGATTTTCAGATTTTTATAGCCTCCTCCACTACAATCCTTCAAACAATAACACAACAACAATAAGGATCTGAAGAGCTGATCAAAACTTTAAAAAATTCAAATGTTGAATAATCTAACAAAGAAAGGATAATTATATGTGACATCCTTATAATATCTGTTGGTTAATTATTTTACGTTTTATAAAAATCGGATTTATTCATTTTTTCTTAAATTTTTGAATTTAATTTTTTGCTATTATTTGAGTTGAGTTATTTGAGGAAGAAAAACAACCACAAGGATATGAACATTAAATTGAAATTAAAAAAAATCAATTACATAAAATCTAAAGATCGTAAGGAAAAATGAAAAATAACAATTTGCAAGGAATTTGATTACCTGATGATGAAATTGTTAAAAAAAAAAAATATTTTAATAAAAAAACAAAATTATGACATCACATAGCTGAGAATGTGTGCAAAATTTTTAAAAATCTATTACTACACTGATAATGTATACGCACAGTCCATCCGTAATAATAATAATAATCCAAAACAAAACGCCTACTATTCCTTTCATATTTCTGTTTAAAAAAAAAAAAAGGAACAGAATAAAATAATTTACGAATAAAAAGAAAAGTACATTTATACACATAATTCGAAATATATTTATATTTTATTGTTTTTATTGTACTAAAGACAGTAAAATATAATCTATATTTTGACAATTTCAAAAAGGATACCGCCAACTTGGATATGCACTTCTAAGTACATACATACATGTTGTCAAAATAATATTATGCCATCAATTTGTAAATTTTATTTTCGTATACACAGTTGACCTACAGTTTCATTTTTTTTTTTCGTTTTTTTAAAGGATCATCATTACAGTCAAATATACTATTGGGATAACAGTCTACAAATTACTATACGCAGACACCAAAATATTATTACAAGCCACCTATTGTTGTTAGTAGCATTCATAAAACAATAAAATATTGTCCATCAGAACAAGATCTTGGTTGTTCCTTTTTTTTAGGCAAAAAAAAAAAAAAAAAAAAAAAACAGTTTTTTACTTTTTCGTCCTTTTACTGCTATCGCATTAAAGATAAAGTAAAATAATAATAAAAAATGAAGAAAAATATATATATGAAAATATTTAAAAACATTATGGTTAGGATAACAAAAAATTTGAAAAAGGACGAAAAATAAAAAAAAAAGTACAACCATTTTTTTTTTACGTAATTGACCGACACTGATTCTATTTAGTTGTAAGTTGTAAGTTAAAATAACAAAACTGTCTCGTACTCGTATCTCGAAAATATGTTACAAAACGTCAATGTCTATTCAATGTGAGTTTGTATTTTTATGTTACGTAAGAGGATTCTAGATAAAAACATAAATTACAAAAAAAAAAAAATTGTGTAATAAAATAAGATAACGACGATAATATGACCTGTCAACGCCTTCACATGACATCCGTTTAAATCTAACAAAAAATAAAAAACGGCACAATATTTTTTGTTATTTTTTAAGGACATTCAGTATAGTTTTTTGGTTTTTTTTTTCATTTTATTTTATTTGCAAGTAATTTAAGTTTCTAGAAATATTAAAAATTAGAACCTTTTTGTTTTTGAAAAAATTTGCATTCTTGCAGGATACTACTAGGTAATCGATACATTCTATATGATAGCCATAATAGGCAAATTGCGTTGATTTTATTATTCTTGAACCGATCTTCATTTTTTATTATTTTCAACTTTTTTTTTTTCTCAACTTCACGTTCGTTTCAGCATTTACTGATTTTAGTGCTAGTGTGATTCAAATTTTGTTTTAATTTTTCTTTTTTTTCTTCTAAGATTCATTTTTTTACTATTTTTCTGTCGCTCATATGATGATTATGATGATGCGATGAGTATATTTCTGTTAATCTTGTACTGATGAATGTTGTTTTTTTTTTTTTTATTCAAGGCAAAGCAAATTAAAAACAAAACAAAAAATGAAATAAAATTTTTAATCTGAATGCAATTCACGTATACACCAACTTGAAAAGATCTTTTTCAGTTTTTCATATTTTTTGTATTTTTTTTACTTATAATTGTGTGTGCATGCATCAAGTGACAGAAATTTACGTGACACATTCAAAAACTTTTTTTTTTTTTTTGTTTGTAATGTCCAGAATTTTGTGTTATTTTTTCTTTTATTTCTTGAGTATTTTTTGTAAGTGTCACATTTTCTGGATGTATATGTATATGAAATGAAGCACCTTTTCATTGTGGCTAATTTTTTTATCTTCTTACTTTTTTTGTAAAAAAAAAAAAAAAAGAAAAATAAAAGAAAACTACGATACATTGCATCACTCATTATAGTAGTCATAGTCGTATTCTATGAAGATCACAGTTATCAAAAGAAATCGGCTTGGGTTTCGAAAAAAAAAAATCTTTTGACCACGTCCAAATCTCTTGTATACACACACAACTCTGTCTCATATTAATATGATCATAATGTAAACACAAAAGGTAAACATGAGATGAAGTGTCGGTGTCGGATAGAAACGTTTTTCTTCTTCATATATTTTTTCTTCATTTTATTTTTCTATTTTTAAGTTGAAATTTAAATCCATAAATGAAGTGCCTATACGTAACGTAACGTGCATATGCGCAAGTAAGTGTGTATGTAAGTGTTCAAAAGATCTCTCTCATTGAATAGATAACAATCAGTTTTTCTTTATTTTATTTTGATTTTTTTTTTTCAATTTTGACAAAATAGAAAGAAAAAAGGAAGAGAAAATAAAGAAGAAAACAAAAAATAAATAAATTGATGACGATGATGACGATTATGATTGATCTTTGACGTGAGAAAAATTATAAATTATGAAATTCATAAAAATGTCCATTGTCCATCATGCATATGAATGTAGTAATTCATCTATACGGCTGGCTACGGTCAGAATACATTTCATTTTATGCATCATAAAAGGTATACGTAAGTATATGATCGAATCGAAATAAATGCAATTTTAAAGAATTGCCGGATAGTTTGAGTTATTATACAAATTCTATAAAGTATTTGCCGTTAATGTGTGCGTATTTTGTCGAAAAATTGCATTATTGCCAAATTTCTCTATATTAGTCACCATAAAAACTATGGGTGCGAGATGAATTTATTCCAAATTGAAGAAGTGAAAAAGATAATCAATGATCAATATTCCAGCATATTTGTTAAATTCTCAACTGAACACTGACTAATCTAGCTCGTCGTACATTTGCTTTTCATACAATTCCTGTGTATGTATAGCTGCGCCTTTGTTTTTACCTGTTTATGCTTGCAGTGTAGTAATACTTTCGCGGTTCGCGGTAGTCCTTTTTATTTTGTATAAAATTTTTATGTAACTGCATCCATTCTACAGTTGAAATTATTCCGTTCACATAAAACAATAAAAATACAGAAAAAGAAAAAAAAAATTTTTCTTTTTTTACAGAAAAATGTTAAAAAATTGAAGGCGTTCTGTTTTGTATCTTCATAATGCGTTTATGATGGTGACGACGATTATATACAATTGCCATAATAATGGAATATTATAATAATAAACGAATAGCGGTGTTGGCAGTAATTTTTCATGTTATTTACGTTTGAATTTAAATTCAAATTTTTTTTTCTGAATTTTTTTTTTTTTCAAAACGATTTTAAAATGAAAAATGTCGGAACTTGGGCAGTAAATAAAAATTAAAAAATTTCCTTTTTTATCGGAAATTATATTTAAGGATTTAGAGATATAGAAAGAAAAAAAAATTCAATTTCCGCGGTAAATTTTTATTTTTTTGTTTTAGAAAGTCTATAGCTGAGCTATTACAAATGAACGAAAATATTTTGGTTAGGAGGGTAGTACATAATTTGTGATATTCCAGAAGTACCTATGTTTTGTGTGTGTTTTGAATTTCAGATTTTTTCGATGCGGTTTTCTTTTTTTGTAAATTGAAAAATTTAACCAAAAAACCGCTATCGTATCTTTAATCGGACGGACGTGTATGATTTGATTAAAAAATAAACAAAAAAAAAAATAATAAAAAAATTTAAAAATTCAAAATCTTACTGTCCACATATGATGGCACACCTTTTAATAAGTTTATTTCTTTCATCATCTCTCATATCTGTTTCTGTTTCAATCTGAAATAAAATGATTTTTTTTTCTTTTTGAAAGAGTGTCCAAAAAAACAAAACTAAAATAAATAATTTCTTCTCTGTTTTCGACCTCTCTTGATACTCTAATAAGGAGTGAAAGATGAGGCTATTTATATATTATTTTTTTTTTGTTTTGTTCATCTTAATAAAGCTCAACATTTCTGCACGTACAAATGCAATCACTTCGCGATCAAATAATGAAAACATCACGTGAATAACTGAGATACATATTATATGCAGGTATCTATATCTCTGTACCCATAATAATTTTTTATTCTTATTTTCTTGGTGGACAGGTACATTATTGGGTATATGGCAGGTTAATAATTCAAAACATAACAGAAACAAAATGATCAATTTGTTGGTGTCACATTCAGATACATATTGTATACGTAGACGTACACACGTCTTTATTTCATCATTGTTATCTGTAGCTAGCTAGCATTAGTACATGTATGTGATCATAATCGTCATGTGTGTTTAATTTCAATAAATCGAGAAATTTTTTTGTAAAAAGTTACCGGTCCATATCATTCATTTGTTTGTACTATGTATTTTGTTTTTATACTCGTTTGCTAAAAAGAAAACGAATTATTCAAAAGATTTCAGAAAACTTAAACAAAATATTAAGAAAAGATGACCCATAATTTTTTTTTTTTTTTTGAAGACTAAATTCATGTCCATTTTATGCGGTAAAAGATAAAAATAACATACAAACGTATACGTGCAATCATGAGTGCATGATTGTAATGTAATGAAATCTGAAATAAATATACGATACTTTTTTGTCATTTTTGTCCAATTTTAATTTTATTTATATTTTTGACGAAAATATAATGAATTCGATTGTATTTTCGGATTTATGTTCAAGTACGTGGTGCTTTCTATACACCTTAAATTTAAAATACGTGAACAATGTACAAACATATATACATTATTTCATAAGAGAATGAATTTAGGTGTAAGGTGTAAGAGATGTGCATATGACGTGATACAAAAGATATGCTAAAGCGTTATGTGTGTTACAACTTGAATGCAATAACAAGACATAAAATGGATTTCTTTAAATACATCCAAATCACATTTATAATTTGAACATTTTCCATTTACCAGTATTATTTTGGACATGAATACCTTCTTATGGACATAAAAGAATTGGAAAATGAGTATTGAGTATACAAATGAAAGACACTGTTTGTATTGGAAACTGAAAAAAAATGTATCAGCATTTATCCAAGTGAGAGAGTGAGGAAAGGGAGCTTGGTGACTCAGCTCAAACAAGCTTACATATCTTGAAATCAAGGGTTCGATTCCCGTCCCAACTAAAAACAAAAAAAAAAGAAATTATTATCATGTTGACGCAACTGTTCTTCAAAAACCTGCAACCTCTAGTTGTTGAGTTTAGAAGTTGCCGCCATTCAGTTATATCACTTGCCGTTTGCTTACAATTGTGGATTCTGAATTATCTTCTTTCTATATTTCGACCAAGACGTCATACTACCATTTCTATTTTGGTCTAACTCCATCAAATTTGTTTTCCCAAACTCAGTTGTTGATTCTAAGCTTCCTAATACGCTGGAGACATCGTCCTATCAAAAATGTTTTTACGCTTCTTTTGTGATTTAATCTGACCATATGGCCCAGCTATCTTAATCTATTTACTTTGATGTGTAGAGTTCATTGTACAGATGCATAATCTCGTCGTTCCACTGCATTCTTTAGACATCATTATCTCTTATGGAACGTCATTTTTTTATATTTTACAAAGACCGTTCTTTCAAATCGTCTCTCTTTCCGAATGTCCAGCGAAAACGTTTTTGACGCGTATAAGTCGCCACGCTTTCGATTAATATTTTATAAAATTTCAGTTCTGATGATCTAAGTAAGTGCACAGTATGCCTAATTTTCAACCGAATATTTTTTTCATCAGTATCAATTAACAGTGGCGCTACAACCCTATGTGAGTCTTGGCCTACTATAAGACACTTCTCCAGATGGTACTGTCAACAGTTTTCATTTTCCAATTAACTATACGCCCAATCTCCGGTTATCTCTTTCTACCTCGCTTACCGTTCGGTTCTTGTTCAAAAATTCGCTTTACCGGGTCGTCACTACACTTACGTATTACGTGTCTAATCCACATCAATCTATTAATCTTATGTATGCCTAATTTTCAATTGAATATTTTTTTCATCAGTAATCAGTATATTTCAGCTTTTTTAACGACAAACTATGCGAAATATGACTAGAATATAATTCCAAAAAATATTTTTAACCGAGAAAAAGGTAAAACGATCAATTTACGATCAACATTTTTCTCAATTTTTTTATTTAAGTTGATTTCCTTTTCCTATAGTCATATGTAGAATTTCCAAAATGTCATAAAATACTGCTTCTATTGACAGAAAAATGAATATATTTTCCGTTTTTTTTAAATGAACTCAAACCAGTCAATTATTTATGAAGTAATCAGATTTTAGTACACTACCACCAACTACCACACATCGACACATCGGTACCTATAAGTACTATACCTCCAATAAACTAGATCAATAAACTTCAGTGTACTTTTCTTTGTTTTCCTTTAATTGTTTTCAACATTTATTTACCATAAACTTAGATTCACAGCCGTAATTTTGAATATATCCGTAATTCTGTATTTTATATATTTATTGTTGTTTTTTATTACTCTGTCTTTTTCGCTACCTATATAAAAAAAAAATATGAAAATTCACAAATCTGATACAGATTGATGAACTTTTACGGTAATATATGTACAAATAATTTAAAATAAATAAATGAAACCTAATGATGATGATGATGATGATGATGATTCTCAAAGAGTGTATGCATCACTATATGTATATGCATTTATGTATGTATGTGCATTCTCTTTTGTAACATACACACACTCATGTACGAGTATATGAAAAAAAGAAGAAGAAAATGAAAGAAACAATAAAAAGACAAAAAAAAAATCTAAAAACCAATAAAAATTTGCACAAAATGAAAAGCTCAAAATGAAAATAACAAAAAAAAAAATGATAATGATGCTCTGCTCTATTGTATCTATGTATGTGTGTGTATGTATATGTAAAGTTTTGCCCATTTCACTTATAATAAGATAACAACAAAAGAACAATAATAAAAAAATTGAAGAAAAAAAAAATTTAGCAAAGAAATTAGACTTTAGTCTCACAATATCACCGTATCACGGTTAATAAAATGTGGAAAAAAAAAGAGAAATAGCAAAGGAAAAAATAAAACCCAGAAAATAAATTTAACCAAAAAAAAAAAAAATAAAAAAATTTTTTTTTTAGAAAATATAGTTTTTCCTTATACAAGCTTATGCTATGTAGTATGTACATAAAATACATAAACATTCATATATTTAGTCCGAAGATCTAATAAAAGTTCGTGAGAACTAGATGGTTATCGATATAGTGCATCGTATATTCAATGGATGGAGACTAAAAAAGCATAAAATAGCCAAACGGATTATTGTATTATTGCTAATATGTAGTTCAAAAAGAAAAAAAAGAAGAAGAAGAAAAAAACACGATAGTACCTCGTATTCGTATTTGTTTTTGTATACATAATACAATTTAGCATGCGCATTGAATTTTTCTTGCTACTTGCACTCTATTCCAATTCTTATTATGTATATTGTTGCAATACAATAATTGCTATAGCTCTAAAATATACATAAATACAATGCACATACTACATGCACCTTAGCTAGAGGTATGAACATACATATATGTGCATATATACGTACGTACGAGAATATGATGATGAACTCAATTGCAATAAGCAATACATACATAGATCTTCATACATACCCTGTCTATACAGTATATCTGATATGGATTTTCCATGCTGTAAACTCAATAAACGTGGCAGCCTGGCAGTATATTGTATGCACATACATATGTACAGAATCGTAACTAAAAAACTAACATCTTCCTAAAAAAATTCATGTTACATTTATATGAATCATGGGATTTACTTTTGAGGATATATATCTACTCTTGTATACGTACGTACCCAATACGCGATACTATATATAATAGATATCCTATTCCCCAAAAAACTATGCACTATTCAATGATATGTATGATGACGATGAATATTGAAGATGAAACTCTTCTTGGTCTATAAATTGCAATTCGATTGAGAATATTCATATGTAGTGTACTTTTTATATACGACGAGAAAAAGAAAGAAGCGTCAGCTACAGTCCGCTCCTATCATTTACTTATTTTCCCATTATTTTTGTGATGATTGTTGAACACATACGATACAGATACATGCACATGCTGCTAACGAGTAAATGAATAGAAAATAAAAATTTCCAAATAAACATATTATTACAATCAAGCAATTTATATGCGCTGGTAATTCTTAATTTTTCTGTTACAATTTTGAACTGTGGAAGTATACATACTTAGGCAAAGGAGGTTCAATGTTATACAGTGAGTTTATTACGTATAAGGAGCGCGACAGTTTAATCAAATCTTCAAAAATTATCCGAAAACGACAAATTTTCATATGTAAAAATATAAATTTTGACAAAAATCAGATGGTCGCATATGGAATTTCGTGGAAATGAAAAAATTTCGTTTAGTTGCGGAAAAACGAATCGTGGGAATATGTTCATTTCATTTATTACGTATAATTACAACTATGAAAAACTGAAAATATCGATCTTCATATCGAATGCAAGTTGCGGTTCATCTCAAAACTATAAATTGAAAATTTTGTTACATCTTGGCAATACTATAACTGCTTATTATTATATTAGATCTAGTCCTATGGGCAAAAATTTAGTTTACTCACTTTTCACAAAAATGATGGTAAGTTAGGTCATGAGGAAAAGCTGGGTTTTTATGAATTTTGAATCTTTTTGTATTGTTTTTGTACAGTATTTGTTTTTTTTTTTTTGTGATTTTCAAAAAAGTAAAATTATTTTGCTGAAAATTTGATTCGCCTTTGTTTTTTTTTTTTTTGTGTTTTATTATTGTCATTTATCATAAGGATTATAATAGTAATTATATTGTGTTGGCTGAATTTGAAAGAATTTGTATATAAAACATTTTTTTTTTTCTGTTGGATGAAAAATACAATAATGCAAAAAGCAGCTAGCACAAAAAATAAAATAATTTCGTGATTATTGTGCATTATATAATACACATACCAGTATTTATTTATTTATTTATGTGCAATTTTATTGATTGTTCACATATTATAATAAGTCGCTTCAATAACTTACATTACGGTATTATGTATTATTTATTATTTTATTTGTATACATACATAGATATGTATATGTGTATACCAGAGAGCTCATCCTGTATACAAAGTAATCGTTTGTATCGAAATTGAAAACAAAAAATCAATAAAAAAAACTCCAACCAAAAATCCGAAGCTATCACTATACTTTGTGTTTAGTACATTGTATACCAAATTCAGCACCAAAATATTCATAATACTGTGAATATCATATAGGATAGCAGATATCAGTACAGATATCAGCAGTTCCAGTATCATAATGTAACAATTTGGTTTAGGATCATTTTATATTTTTATTTTCTTATATTCGGCTTGGTTTTCTGAGAAGAAGAAAAAAATAGAAAAAAAAAAAGAAGCACACATAAAAACCATTATAATATTGTCTTCTATTATTTCATGTGCACTAAGTAAGTATATGTGTATGCACAAGAGTATTTATCATCGAGTGTATGTAAATATATACTATATGAATTCGAAGTGACATTTTCTAAGAGACCCCAAGATCATGACCTCCTCTTTAACCGATCAATTCGGCGATTTTTTTTTTTTTTAAAAATATTTTTTTATTTTTATTTATATTATTATTACTATTATCATTATCATATTATTATTGCTAGAGAATGGCATAGATTTGTGCTGGTAGATACATATATACTTACATATAGTATTTATATTTCGATTATTATTACATTTTAGTATCACAATTTGATCACAATAACAAAAGAAGAAAACAAATGAAAATTGAAACAGACTAAAAAAGAGAGTCACCACTACAGAAAATATTGTAATTTTTTACATCTTTCTTATAAATAAATTTGGTCCGTTTTTGTCTGTCTGTCTGTCTGTATGTTCGGGGTAATCTCGAGAACGGCTAAACCAATCTTGATGGAACTTTTTTTATCTGAAAGAGGAATTCCTCCCATTTAAAATAGGCTATTTTTTTTTTTTCAAATTTAATTATTTAAAACAATAAAAATTTGGATTAAACAGATGAAAGTCTGAAAAAAATCTATGAAATCTATGAAAAGCTTTTCTTTTAAATGAACTAATAATCGTGGTTGATCGTGGCAAAGACTATAGAAGAATAATATTGGATTGGTCATTGGTGGTAATTAGTGGTAATTGGATTACAAACTCGATAGAAATGACGTAATAACATAAAGCTTTACAAAGAGCTTCTTTGATGCTCGGGATAACTTTATTCTGTATACAGTGGTTCGTTTTATAGCTCTATGACAATGTGGACGAAATTGCAGGCATACACTAGTTTCAAATAAATTTAAATCAAAAATCAAAGAAAATAATAAAAATTACAGAAAAAGGATTTTCCACCGTTATATGTATATCAATGAGAGGATGTATATATATATATATTTGTGTGTGTATACTTAGTTATATTTAAAGTGAAATATTTTGTTTTGCAAACATTTTTTTTTTAATTTTAAGTAAAAAAAAAAAAACATTTTCGATTTGTTCCGAAAATAGGGCAAAAAAAAAAAAAATTTTTTTTTTGAAAGGATTTTATTTTTAATATTATTTTTTGACAATTTATTGTTAGTTTTTTCTTCATCCTCAAAATCACGATCATTCAATTATAAATATAAATTGATTCAAATCGATTATGACGAACAAACTAGGATTAGGTCCACATATTCGTGTGTCTCTTGTACTATGTACATATCTACACATATGATGAGAAAGGGTTTATTATAATATACAGTAAGGTATAGTTTTTAGTTCTTCATTTCTTTTATTGTCACTTTATATGCGCATTTTGATTTATTTCATTTTTATATTTGTAATAATTTCACTGATCTGATATGTATTTTTGTTTTTTTTACAGTTCGTTTTGTTGTTGTTGTTATTATTATTTTCTATTTTTATTGTGAATATATAAAACTATCCACATCCAGTTTTTTAACACCTGCACGATTTTCCCATGGCCTAAATTTTCATATGTCACCAACCAAATACATAAATATGTAATGTACATAAAAGTGAAAAAGATAAAGAATAAGTATTTATGGAAGAAAACGAAACTTACTGTATTCCATATTCTGTATATAAATATATTAAAAATACAACAACAACAGAAATATAGAAGAAGAAGAAGATGATGAAAGAAAAAAAAATAGCCTATAGATATAAATCATATTTTATATAGATTCAAAAAAAAAAAAAACAAAATTCAAATGTTTTCCTCTATAGGTTTTTTTTTTTCATCTCAATTTTTTCTGTATTTTAAATGCCAACAATATGACATATAAAATATATTTGGGAGTGAATTGATCGTGTCTTCTTCAAAATCTACTATGTAATGTACCACAACACAATCAGCGTTACCACTTCCCCCTAATAAAAGCGAAGTAGATAGGATGAAAAAAAAGTAGTAGAATTGAAGAAAGAGTAGTAAATTTAAAAAATTAAAAAAATACATACGAGTAGATAATAGAAAATATATTTACAGGTTTTGCAGTATTGGTTGGGATTTGGCTTTGGGTTTAAATTTGTTTATATCTTATTTTTTGTTTCTTTGAGATGATTTTTTGAAAGAATACATATTTGTATATTCATATAAACATTTTATTTCAGTAATATAAGATTAAAGTTTTCCATTTACAGTTATTTTTTTAATTTTAATTAAATTTAATTTTAATTGATTCCCATTTATTAAGTACATGTTTTTAATAATAATAATAATTTTAATGTAATTTCCATTAATGAATTTAAAATTGTTGAAATATTTCATTAAACTTCTAGGCGGTTCATATACTTTTTGATTTTTTTCTAATAATTCTCTACATAGCATAATAGCCGATGCTGTATCTACGGATAACTTATTACGATTTTTCGGTTTCATATTATTTAATTCTGAAAATTTTCTTTCAGCAGCTGCAAATATAGTAAATATTAAACAGCAAATAAAAAACGTAGCAGATCTCGAATTTTCCGAAGTAGAGTAGTAGATTTGATTTTAAACACAAAATAGTAGTAAATCTACTACAATTGTAGTAAAGTGGTAACGCTGAACACAATATATGCATAGTGAGTGTTCATTCGTATCTCAGTTCTCAGTCTCAGTTCCAGTTGTTGCATTATGCATGCACATACAATCGCGCATGTTGTAGTATTATATAGGTAGATACCACATTTACGATGAGTGAATATATACAAATTTCAATGACCCATAATCACATATGTGAATGAAAATACGAATTTGAATTTGAATTGTATTTTTATACTATTTATACAACTACAGAAAATGCAATGCACATACATGTAGGTTTTTTTTTTTGACATTTTCTGTGTTTTTCTTTTATTTTTCTTTTGTCCGAAGGGTCAACTTATGACCTGTTTTTTTTTCTCCTATTATTTCAATTGTTTCTTTGTTAAAAATGTTAAAGGATCGTTTTTATATTCGATTTCATTCATTTTGTTGGTTATTATAATAAGTATGTTGTGTACAACAAATCCTATCTACGATACATTATGATAGCAGAATGGATCATGTTATTTGGGACATAAACATAACTTGAGAAAAAAGTAAAGAAAACCCACAAAAGTAACTTGCACTTGCACATAAAATGTATCTTTCATGCACCTATAACGTATACATATATGCATTCCTAATGTATTTACATGACGTGGATTATAATTCGGAAATAATTTCTAGTCTATTTAATGTTTTTTATAGAGATTTCTTCTTCTTTTTTTGTTTTTAGTACAGGATTGGACATTGTCCTTTTCATTCTTCATATATGGTATATGTGAATATTTTGTAATCTAATAAAAATATATGGAATTGTACACCTTGCGTACCGTGATGATTTTACAAAAAAATTTTGACAAGTGAAATTCATGAAACGATCGCAAAGAAAGGCTTCTTACTATACACACACTGAGATGCATTATAGATGCATTATACATATAATGAGTGCATGTATAGGCAGGATAATAATAATAATTTTGAAATACAGTATTCCAAGTACCTATCTAGAGTGATTCTTAGAGATAATGTGTATAGATAATTTGTACATATCTGTATCTGTGTATATATATAAAAAGATTTAGGATTTGATTTCATGTTGTATAGAATTTTTTTAATGAGATAAAATTTATTTTATCGAAAATTTGAATCTAAAACATCGTTGCTGTATGTCTGATTTGCAATTTGGAACGTTTAAGATTCGATATAACTGATAAAATTGATATTTTTGTGAGTATATACGATTCGAAACATTAATGAGTATATTTATACAGTATTACATGATATTACTGTGCCTATATACATATAATATGATAGCGCAGCGCACATTTTATTATTATATTCTGTAACGCAAAATAATATTCACATTAGTATTTTATTTCAAAGGTGAATGAAAATCCATTCAATTTTAAGTTTTTTTTTTGTTGTTTTTTGTTATTTTATTCTCTTCATTTCCTCGCGCTCTATAACTAAAATAATATGGAAAAGAAAACCGAAACTTATACGAACGAATAAAAAATGTAGATGCGTTCATAGTCTATATATACACTGCTGTTACTGTATATGTATTCTGTATTATATTATATTGAGATTCTGGTAATCTGTATCTAAATATTTGCATGCATAATATCATTCCACAATTCGCATCTTAAATATATATATTTTTTTTGTGTGTGTTTGTTGTTTTTTTTGTTGTTGTTATTATTGCAAATTTTAAAATAGGTACCTGACGTAGTACACTCCTGAGATATCGGTAAATATTTTAGTAGTAAAATTTTTATATTTTCAAGTATTTTTTTTGTTTTTAATTATTATACGCTTTGCCATAGAGTTAATTTTCTTACGAATAAGTTTTCTTTTAGAAATATGTATAAGTAATGTAACATTTCGATTTGAATGTAAGCATCATACACATTGATATGATAAGTACATAAATACATATACAAATAGTTCGTATTTCGTATATATGCGTTGTTGTTGAATGGGTCGTGAGAATCTTATTTCGTTTTGTGGACTAATTAATTGCGAGAATGTAATAAAAACTGTGAAACTATTAAACAAAATGCAAAAAAAAAAAATAATAATAATAATAAAGGAAAAAAAGAAACCAAAAGAAAATGATAATGCAATGTACATACTTACTTACCAACTTATACTAAAAGGAACATAACACAACACACAACAAGAACAAGAGATATGGCGGTATAAACATAACATAACACAAGCACAACAAGTGTAGTAGTATATAGTTTATAAGCAGTTGCAGAGCATCAGCCATTCAATTTGCTAGTAAAGTGGTTCAATGAGCTTCGAAAAAAATCGCATATAATTGGTAAGGAAAAAACAATCAAAAAAAAAAATTAAAAATATAAAAAAATAAAAAAAATAAAACTTAATTTAGTGTTTGCTCTGACACATGTACAATTCACTATACATAAATGTACACATACGTCTGCATATGTGAATTGTGAATTGTACACGAACTGAACTTCAATGTTCATGACGATTTTATACATAAATGTAGATATATTTTTGGTTTGTATACGTATTTGTGTAAAGCAAAATTCCTCATACATATACACATTTATGCGATTATGTTTACTATATTATAAATTATTGATGGGATTAAGTGAGCGCCGATCGCACATGTAAACTTACATCACAGTTAAAATACAGGTGTATGTACTTATGTATATAGAACAGCGCGATATAATCCCCCACATTCATTCAAATACGTACATTATATACGTACATATGTAAGTGCAAAAGTTCATGTGTAGTATTTCGTGCAAAAGTGCATCAATGAAAGATTAACATAAAGATATATTTATGTACATTTATACATATGTATATTCATTCACACGTATTATATAAGTAAATATGTAAGTACGGCGTATATAGCTCATAGCTCGTAATATACATTTGAACTACATTATATCATAAAATATGTATATTATAGTTTCAGATAAGTAATTGAGTACAGAGTAATAATTTTAGATGCAATTGTAATAATAGCTGTTGCACTTTACCACCTACCATTTCTGTTCATATTTTACATATGTACATATACTTACTGCTGTACAGTATACTATTTAAGAAAAATGCATAAAACAAAAATGAACATCAGCAACAAGTTGTGTATATAAAATTATGGATTGACCGTGGAAAATATAGCGGAAATGAATATGAAAAATTGAAACGATTCTGATATATGTTGTTTGCATTCATTCCATCGTATATACTACTTATTTTGTGAGTAAATCAAAAACAAAAAAGAATTTGCCTTGTAGGTGAAAAATGTCATTAAAAAAACAACAGGAAAATCTTTGCACACTCTGTACGATTATTTATGTGTGTATTTATATGATAACAGCTACCTATATATACCTTGGAAAATTATACTGCTGCAATATAATGCGATAAAAGTCTGCCTATATTACACGTATATGTATCTATATATGATGACTAAAGGAGAATGCGAATATGTGTGTATACACGGTATAAGAAACAAGAATGAAAAAATTTATGAGTTTTGACGGACAAGCATATCCATTTATATGTTCTCGTATGTGTATATGTGTATGAATGTAAGTGCGTAAAATACATATGTATGTGTACGTACCATAGGTATGAATTGAATGTCTATATTTTCTTCCGTAATTATGTAAATATGAATTGAAGTTTTTCCTATTCACAGTTTTTCTTACCAGAAAATATATTCATGTGTACAAGTATAAGTATTACAATGAAAACTGTACATACATGCATGCATACTTTCACATATTTAGCCCTATTTTATGTCCGTTTTATTTTTCTACTCATTTCAATTTTTTTTTTTTTATTGTTTCTTTCTAGTCCAAGTAAGAATAGCAAATACCTAGGTAAATTTACTTCCTTATCATTATCTGTATACTGTATGTATACTCGTCTATATATGGTATAGGTGTACTTGGCTAACGTCATCATCGTCACCGACCAACCTATTATCATTATTGTTGGCATTATACCATCATCATCATCATTACATAATCACCGACGTCGCACTATCACCATCCCCTTGCCTTGGATCACCATCTCACTTCACAATCATCATCATCGTCATCGTCATCATTATCGTCATTATCATTGTGATAATTCAGCAGACAATTAAATTTTATTTCGAATGGGCAAAAATGTAATCCGGCAATTTTTTGAAACAAAAAAAAAAAAAAATTGTGAAAATGTAAATGGAATTATACAGTGAAATGTTTCTACACATATTTGACGACAACCGTGTAGATACATTTTATACAATTTCTGTGTATAATATTTTTTTTATTTGTTACTTTTTTAAATTCAAATTCTATACAGTTTACGTCCATATGTGTGTGTATTTATTACAAATATATTACACGGTGTAATATAGTAAAAAATGCATTTTTATTAATATCTGGGCGATTATTGCAATAACAATAGCAAAAATATAATCAAAGATATAACGACACAAATACATCGAAAATATGTAGGTACTAGGAAGTTTTCTATTTTTACAGTAGTCGCGAATAATAATAGGTGTACTACGATATATGTATACATACTCTTGTACTATTTAATAGCAGAGGGCATCTATATTACTATAAGATAAGGTATACATATGCACATACATAGATTTTCATTCATAAACATAATATGTAGGTGCGCATATATTTATAAGTGCAACCAAAACACCACACGATCTCGATTTTATAATATGAGAATATTCTCACTATTGTCTAACTGTTTGATTATTATTATTATTATTATATGCGATGTGGTGGACTGGACTTGCGATGTTATAAAAATATTTAAAAAAAAAAAAAGAAAAAATAAAAAATTTAAATAAAAATAAAATAAAAATCGCATGGTGTGAACCAAATGTCTTTTATTTTGTGGAAAAGAAAATAAATATAAATCCAGAAACAAAAATCTGTATATAGCTATCTACTAAAATAAAATTTTTGCAATTTTTTAATTGTCTTCAACGTCACGAGTAGTATTTCTATACAATTTTTTTTCTTTCTTCTTGAAGTGTATACGTACAACATAGGAAAAGATATTTTCATATTTGACCGAATAGAATAATGTCTATAAGATAAGTGCATGTACGTATAGTTGCATTTTGCATTATAAAATTCGAAAGTTCATATACATTCATACACACATACTAATATAATTTTCATTGAATAAAATATAAAAAGTTTAAATGCAATTTCATCTTTATATATTTTTGAGTTTAGTTTTGATGTGTATTTGATGTTGAATTATTAATGATTTAAAAAAAAATTCATATCTACATAACTCTCTTCAAAAGATGTTAACTTGTATGTTTATATACTACAATCAAATACGTAATACATTTACATAATAATGTGTGTATCTACATGAAGATACATTATTAAAATATATAAATTGCATGAAATATACTTATATCGTGGTTACAAATATAAAATATAAACGCCGAATGAATGAATGAATCCGTTTTACTCTATAGCAGATCGCATACATTAAATAGAATTCGCGATGTCAATGACTATGATTATTTTGCTTTTTTTCATGTTGAAATAACACAAGAAAATTATATTTATATAGTAAATATTTTCATTATTAAATTTAAATATAGGTATACTAGGTACGTGTACATATTTAACGGTTCAAAATCTAAATTAGAAAATTATAATATTTTCTTTTTAGATGAACAAAATTTTCGATTATTATTATAGAATACTCGGATAATAACTTTACTAACTATGCAACTATCCTAGAATGGTTTTCGGAATAACAACTAACACAGAGCTAATTATGATGTGAAATTTAGAAAAAAAATTTTTTTTTTTCATATAGCAAATAATAATTGTTATTGTTACACAGATATGCATGCATCCACATTATGTATACAGTACAGCATAAATTAAAGATTAAAGTGTTCATAATTCAAATTTATCTATTAATTCAGATAATACAGTGATTCAGAAAATTTTATTAAATTCCTCCAAAATAAGTTACTGCCATCGCACAATTCGGGCGCAACTACAGCGTAAAATATACATATATGAATTTTACATTTCTTCTTCTTACGAATAGATTACTACAACTGCAAAATCCAGGGCGGGATGGCTCGTTGTCGCTGAAAAATAGAATAGAATCTATTTGGATGACAGCGATAGCGTAAAGTTCAGCGTAAAAAGTCCCATTTAATTACTGTATACACTATATAGTTGTCGCCGTAATTGTGCGATGGCAGTTAGTATACACAAATATATTCGCGTTATATATGTAGATATGTAGATATATACATTCAACTCAAACATATACATACAAATATGAAGTGTACATTTTTAAACACATTAGTAAAATTAATATCAAAATATGTTTCATGTGTGAAATATACATACATTATTATTATCATATTTAATTTGATTTTATTTTTGATAATTATTATTACTATTCATATTCAAAATTTTTGTTTTATTATTAATTTTCAATTTTTTTTGTGTTTTTTTTTTTTTTGGGAATAAGTTATGAAAATCATCAAATTGCGAAATCATTAAAAGTTTTATGAAAAGTTATATCCTTATAATTTGTATGTTTGTTTTTATTAAAATATAATAAAATGAATTTTACAAAAATATAATATATTTATACAATATTTTCGAAAATAATTTCATTTTAAAATCGCATTATTATTATTATTATTTTCTCACATATTGTATGCATACTAGAAGCTCATATTAATATGCGAATACAGTAGAGGAAGAATGGATAGTCTCACCAATAAACTTAATATATAATTATGATACGTCTCTTTTTGTGAAAATGTTTGTTTCAAATGAAATATTAAGGAGATTCATATCATCAGTTTTCAAGTTTCGTAGTTCTGTTGAAATAATTGAGACCATATCAATTTTTTTTTGTAGCTGCTTATATTTCATCTGTTTTATTTATTTTCTAATGCCTCTTCTGCATTCAATGCAGTGACTTCAATCTGGACTTTGACTTTCGGCTTCACAGCATGCTTAACATGTGATAGTATAAATGTCAATGTCAAGTCTACTGCATTGAATCACATTGAATGTAGAATCGGCATAAATTTATGGAAATGAACTATGAACACTTCAAAATTACGAAAAATACAAAGTTTACGACAAACTGAAACTTGAAATGAATTCCCTTATTACTAAACTGTCGTAGCTATAGTTCAATTTAAACATGTTATAATCTGATTTCTTGAAATTCAATGCAATTTAATTGAACTTTCGTCCAGTTTTTTTTTTCAATTTTGTAGAGGAATGTTCGTTAGATTCAGTTCAAAATAAATTTAATTTCTAGATAGATAGTGCAAAATAATTGAATTTTTGTTGAAATTAAATTACAAGATAATTAAGTGTTTTCGATAATTTTTGTTTTAATATTCGTAATTTTCGTATATATAGTTTTTAAATTTTCGTAATTCATTTCCATATACTTTTACAAACTACGAAAAATTTCGAAAAACAACAAAGATAAAATGATTCGCAGTTTCTTACATCTATCGTTTGTAGTTTCGTAGTAGATATTTGACAGTTCTCGTTTGACAAATTCAAGCTGAACAGCTGGAAAAAACAATAGCGAAACATTAAATTATGAAGAAATTTGACATGGAGAGCTTTCCAAAACATTATTATAGTCACAGTGATGGCAGAGTAAAGTTGTGCTGTGGTTATGTTAGTTGAATCTATTGCTAGTTTTTGAACGCATATACTTAGTAAAAAAATATCAGTTGTCAAAATTTTATATGTAATGTCGTCGAAGATAATAAAGAGTCAGCTTATTAACTGTCAGTAACCTTACTCTTGAGCATAGTTAATTCTTTAACCACCTTGGTTAAAAACAAAAACCATACAATTGTAGTTTCTCAACGCTTGAAAGTTATGTTGGTAGTTATGCTCTCTTCAACTACGATATTTTTGAACGACAAAAAGTTAACTATAGTTAACCATAGTAAGGTCTTGGAACGCTCTCACGATCGTTCATATCAATAAAAGTACAAAATTTCAAAACTGAAAACCAAAACGAACTGAAAAGTGACATAAATTCCCTTAATATCTCGACTTTTATTGATTTCACTTAATTATCGAAAGATCATTCAAAAATTGAGTAAAAGAAGGAAATTAATAAATTTAATGAAATGTCTAAACGATATGTATTAAGAACAGATCAATAAATGGTCATATGACATACAATCACAAATCAAAACTAGAAAACTAGACTAAATTTCGGATAACCGGAAGACAAAATTTTTGCAACATCAATCGGAGACTGTCATATATTCATGAGTATGAGAATATTTACACTCACCATATCACAATTAAAGTCGTTTTATTTAATTGAAAATCATTGAGATATGGAAGGACAACGTACTTTAGTCTCATACCAATATTAAAGTCTAAAACAGTATCTAGAGCGTCCAAGATAAATATATACAAAACACTTAAACGACCAATAATAACGTATGGTGCAGAATGCTGGACATTGAAAGAAACAGACGTTATCGAATTGGCATGTTTTGAAAGGAAAATATTGAGAAGAATTTTTGGCGCAAAGAATATTAGTGTGGGGGAGTATAGAAGAAGAACAAAATCCGATATTTATGAATTGTATAACGACGTAGATATCATCACTTTTACCAAGATCGGAAGAGTACGATGGATGGGACACATTACCAGAATGGAAACCGAAAACCGATGTAGAAAGATTTTGCATGGCAATATTGGGAATAAGAGACCGAGAGGAAGGCCGAGGGAGGAATCGATGGTGGAATTCGGTGTGAGAGGACCTAAACAAACTGGAGATTGAAAACTGGAGGGCTCCATCTTTGGATAGAACGGGTTGGCGGTAGATTCTTACTGAAGCCAGGATTCTTTTAAGGATTGTAGTGCCGTATAAGAAGAAGAAGATGGAAGGAAAACAAGGAAGATGCGTACATACATTTAATTCAGATAATTACAATAATTCTTTCGTTTTAAATTTTTACTCATGATGAAAACTTCATTAATGAGAACAGAACATACACTAGCGTATTTAAAATCGAAAAATACGTACTACTATAGAACCTTTTTCTTTTCAATATTCGACCTATTCGATTGTGGTGCGTAGGTGTGTAGTGAAGTATGATATTTGTTTTGTACAAAAACTAGTTCTAAATGGGAAAAAATATTTTTAAAATGAAAATGACACAATTTACATGTCATGGTAATTTATCAAAAAAATAATAAATATAAGTACAAATTGAAATGAAAAATTACTAATAAACGATCACACATATCAGCTACTAGAAAGAAAGAAAAAAAAACATGAAACATAAGTCATTTGTAATCGAAACTGAAATCATGTTTTACAAATAAAAAACAACAAAATTTGTTCTAAACATTATTTTTTTGTCAATTTTTTTCGTTTTCTTGTTGTACGTAAATCTTTTTGGTATGACAGAGATTTAAATCTGAGAAACTATACAGTATAAACAGAGTTTCGATTTGATTTTAAATGACATTTAAAAATTAAGTTTTGACAAATCTTATAGAGTATCATCATCGTGTTATCAATTTTTGAAATCGAGCAATACCATACCTTTACATACACAGCATTAACATACATACATCATATGACACATGACAATAAAAAAGAAATAATTGAAAATTGAAAAAAAAAAAAAATAAGTAAGGTATAAAAAGCTTTGGTCTTTTTCATTTCCTTTATTTTTTCAGATGTTTGTTGTTTTTTTTTTTTTTGGTTTTTCGTTTTTGATCAGTCTCACCTAATCTCCTTCACCAAAATAAAACATTTGGTAGATGGTAGCGTACTCACCTTTCCTCTATTATTCTAATTCCAAAAAGCTTAAAAAAAAATTGATTTCTTTTTTTTTTTTTTCATTTAATCGCGGACTTTATCTAAAATACATATCGAAAATTGTTTTATTGTCATACAACACACAGGTCCACTCCCAAAATTATCGTTTATTATTATTATTATTTTTTTTTTTTTTCATATTTTTTGTATTATTTGGTAATATGTAGAGGACCCCACACCGATTAATGTATAGCCAAGCCACGTAAAGCCCAGCCATCAAATTTTGAATTCATCATATACCTCAATATATAAGAAGTGTGTTTAATTTTAACATTTAACCGCGCTTTAAAAATAACTTAAAAGTCTACATTTATTTTTATTTATATCTATATGTATACATGTAGTATGTATGTACAATAATTTCGACATTATTTTTTAGATTTTGACATTAGGTCGGATCGGATTTTCTATAACTGTATTTCGAATACAATTCAATTATCTGAAATCTCAATCAATTAAATTAAAAAAAAAAATTTTTTTTTGTTTCTTTTTGTTTCGATTCTTTTTTATTTATTATTTTTGCTCTTATTAGATAGATAGAAAACATTTTTTGTTTTGCATTTTTTACGTGATTTTTAGGATTTAGTTGCATAAATAAATAAAAAATGTTATTAGTTTCTACTTTCAATTGTAGTTTTGTATCTATTTTTTGTTTCCATTCTAAAAATAAGCAGAAAAAAACAGTTACGGGTTTATGGTTAGTGATAGATTTTCATCAAAATATTTAACATACCAACCATCAAAACTCCTCCTATATATTATAAGTAGCGTAATTCTCCATTTTTTGGACTAATGACGAACAAAATGTGTAAGAAATACAAAAACCATGTTAACAGTGGCAAATTAAACAACTGTAGAGTCAAAAATTTTCACTCAAAAAAAAAAAAAAAAAGAAAAATGAGAGCAGTTTTTGATGGATATGAACACAAGTATTTTTTTGAATTTTTTGATTTCCATTTCCAATCAAAATAAATTTGATTTGATCCGGTTTTAAAAATAAAAAAAAACAATTTTTTCTGAATGGAATAGCTAGCCTAGCGTACATATTATTACCTCGGTTGTTGCCCAATCTAAAAATTCCACTTCCATATCCTAATATATGCATGCATGAAACATGAAATACACACACATATGATGCATGAATATGAAGAGAAAAAAAATTTTTAAAAATCAATTTTATTGATTGTTATATATTAAATCAAATGAGAAAAAATTCGATGTGACAAATACCTGGCTCTGGCATGGCATGGCATTATGTATGAATGCAGACAGTACAGTACGCCACATTCAATGCAAACCGTGTACACATAACATATGAGCCATGAGCCAAAAAATCCAGTTTTTTTAGTTTGTGATTTTTTTGTTAAATATGTATCGATGAATATACATTCAAGTTAGTAAGATGGTTAGTACATATATGTAATTTTAACATGAAAATAAAACGAAACACGTACAGTTACATGCGTTGGAAACGAGTATACGTCACCTAATGTCCGCTTTACATACAAAAATGGGCTGGAGTTCCGAAAAGGTGTTCCCTCTGATCCTCTTGAAATTTTGACCACAGATTCTATTCGACAATATCAGAAAAGTCACGGAATATTTTTTGTCGGAAAGCCCTCTATCGGTCACAATTCGCATTTAAAATTTTTTGTCAAAATTCTTATTTTAGCAATATCTCTGTAACGGTACATGATGCAGGTATGTTTTACAGCTCAAAAGATGCGTCTTAAGATGCTCTATATTCTAATAACAAGAATTTTTCAAAAACTCCTAGTAGAAGGATAATAAAGGACATTTTGTGATTTTTGGCTATTTTCACATTTTTGACAATTTCTCAGAAAGCAGTAAGGATAATCGGTTCAAATTTTTTGCAAATAAAAAAGGACATCATGAGCAAGATTTTTCATTCATTACTTTGATCCTAATGAAAAAGGAAAATGTCCTGCAGAGAAATAATTTTATTAATGCTGAATTTTGCAGTTTTATTTTCGTGTGCACGTGTATGTATGTGAGTATGTGTATTTGTAGAAGTCAAATACATGATATTTTTTGTATGTGCGTATATATGCGTGTGTATGTGCATTTGTAGAAGGTAAATCTAACAGTGTGTACATTAAGTATTTTCTATACAGGCATACATATACACTACACGTATATGGGCAAATATGATAGAGAACGCTTGCGGGTTTGTGTGTGTATGCATTTGTAAAAGGCAAATCTGGTAGTATGTGTATGTAAGTGTATGTGTGCATGTGCATTTGTAGAAGGAAAATCTGATAGTGTGTGTATGTAAGTGCATGTGTGTGTGTGCATTTGTAGAAGGAAAATCTGGTAGTGTGTGTATGTAAGTGCATGTGTGTGTGTGTATTTGTAGAAGTCAAATACATGATATTTTTTGTATGTGCGTATATATGCGTGTGTATGTGCATTTGTAGAAGGTAAATCTAACAGTGTGTACATTAAGTATTTTCTATACAGGCATACATATACACTACACGTATATGGGCAAATATGATAGAGTACGCTTGCGGGTTTGTGTGTCTATGCATTTGTAAAAGGCAAATCTGGTAGTATGTGTATGTAAGTGTATGTGTGCATGTGCATTTGTAGAAAGAAAATCTGATAGTGTGTGTATGTAAGTGCATGTGTGTGTGTGCATTTGTAGAAGGAAAATCTGGTAGTGTGTGTATGTAAGTGCATGTGTGTGTGTGCATTTGTAGAAGGAAAATCTGATAGTGTGTCTTATCTTAGATAAAAATAGTTTTTATAACTTTATCTTTGGATAAAGAAAAACACAAGTTTTTACAATTTTAAAAAAAAAACTTATTTATTTAAAATTTCTTGTACATTTAGATATGTACATACAATGTTTTCCGTCGAATTTTAAAATAAGACTAACTTGTTATTATTAGTAGATTATTTATATACTAAAGCTAATTTTCTTACAAAAACGTGATTTTAATTATTACTTTTTTTCACAAAATTTTTGAATGTTATCAAATTACAAAAAAAAATATATTTATTTTCTTTTTACCCAAAAATTTTGAAAAACATTTTTTCAAATTTCAAGGTGAAATTTAGAATTTTTTTTACATTTCTGCATTTTTGTATATTGCATTTCTTTAATAGAATTATGGGAAAATATCGTTTCCTGTCTTTCTGTTGAGTTGGGAAAATTATTTTTTTTCTTTTATTTACTTATTTATTTGTTTGTCCGGTATTTGTCCATAATTCTTCTGAAGCTAATATTTTTTATGTGTTGGGTGTTAGATTCATATCTAACTCGCGCGTTTGTGTTGTGTGTGCGTGCGTGCCTGTGTATACGAGTGCGCGTATGTGCATTTGTAAAAGGTAAATCTGATAATTTGTGCATTAAGCATTTTCTATCAGATTTGTTTTCTACAAATGCACACACATGCACTTACATACACATACTACCAGATTTGCCTTCTACAAATGCATACACACACAAACCCGCAAGCGTTCTCTATCATATTTGCCCATATACGTGTAGTGTATATGTATGCCTGTATAGAAAATACTTAATGTACACACTGTTAGATTTACCTTCTACAAATGCACATACACACGCATATATACGCACATACAAAAAATATCATGTATTTGACTTCTACAAATACACATACTCACATACATACACGTGCACACGAAAATAAAACTGCAAAATTCAGCATTAATAACATTATTTCTCTGCAGGACATTTTCCTTTTTCATTAGGATCAAAGTAATGAATGAAAAATCTTGCTCATGATGTCCTTTTTTATTTGCAAAAAATTTGAACCGATTATCCTTACTGCTTTCTGAGAAATTGTCAAAAATGTGAAAATAGCCAAAAATCACAAAATGTCCTTTATTATCCTTCTACTAGGAGTTTTTGAAAAATTCTTGTTATTAAAATATAGAGCATCTTAAGACGCATCTTTTGAGCTGTAAAACATACCTGCATCATGTACCGTTACAGAGATATTGCTAAAATAAGAATTTTGACAAAAAATTTTAAATGCGAATTGTGACCGATAGAGGGCTTTCCGACAAAAAATATTAGAGTTCTGTGCTTTTCGTCACAAGGACTATCTGTGGTCAAAATTTCAAGAGGATCAGAGGGAACACCTTTTCGGAACTCCAGCCCAAAAATGTCAGTATATGCAGTATTGTAAGAAAGTTTTGATTTGACTTTCTTGCTGCTTATTACATATATGTATTTATTGTATGACAAAATGAATAACACAACAGCAGCAGCATGAACAAGAATACCAAAATCAAAAGCAAGGTAAAAAATAAAAAATAAAAAAATTAAAAAAATATAAAATGAACTTTTTTTTTTCTTTTTGATATGTGCCTGCCTACCATCCAATATCAAAAAGTCAAACACTGAAGCCAGAAAACATATATTTTGATTGGTCCGTCTCTGATTACCTTTCTACTATGTACCTATATGGTTTATATACGCGTTTTTACTATGTGTATTTATATGATTGGTAATCTTTGTGATTTTATATTTATAAATGTATTTTATTTAAAATTTAATACGAATTTAAAAATAAAGATACATGCATATCATACATATGGGTAAATAATAAATGAGAGTAAAAGAGTCTCTGTCACATTTATATACAAATTTCAACACAACATAGTAATCTGTCAATATATAAAGATTGCATGTGATTTTATGTGTACATAAGTATATAGTGTATAGTACATACATATACATACATATTTACAAATATATAATAGGCGCAGTAAGTATATACATAATATAATTTAACTTTTACAGTTTTAGATATTCAGATTATTCAGTTTTTTTATGTTTCTTTTCATTTTGTGATCATCAAGTCTTCAGCAGATACACTGATTTTCAGGTGATCAACGTACTTACTTACATCGTACATACACATGCACACAAACTAAAAAAAAAAATCACCATTGATTGACTATGTATACTTGTACGTCATAGTCATACCGAAGCGAGTTGTATAAATACTTGGTTGAAGCACTGAATTAAAGAAAAGTGACTCTGAAAATAACTGAAAACTGAAGCGAACTGACAATAATGCGACTTCGACAACTTAAAAAATGAAAATGAAAAAAAAAAGAAAAAAACAACTGAAAAGTAACTTTTGAACGACTGCCTTTCATATATAGCAGAATTCTTTATGTTGTTGTTGTTGTTGTTGTTGTTGTAAAATTTGAAAAAACATTTTGTTTTTTTTTTTTTGAATGCGAAAAATAAATTTGTACACGATGGGGGGTCCAAATTAAAAAGCGTAAATAACTTTTCAAAAATAAAATTTAACTGAAAGATGGGAGTCAGTCAATGCCAAAATAATGGTAATGGTAGATTTTAGTCCATCCATACATATACAGAGTGTATTAATCATGCGTTTAGAAGTATATATACATATGTACATATACATTATTTGATGCTGTAAGATTACACCTCTTTTTTCAATCAAGTAATACCAACCAACCAACAAAATATATGCTGCTTATTCGATCAACAATCATATGTTGAATAACATTATATACACCACACGTAAATGTATTTGTGTTTGTATACAGGTATATAACCAAAAACAAAAAAAAAATGTTTGTCCATTTATACAAATACATATTACAGTTAATAAGAAAATTTAGTTCAAAAATTTTACAAATAATTTTCTACAAGTATATACTACACGGAGTGTTTTGATCTCAGCTTAAATTTGTTTTGTGTTTGAAACGAAAAATAATAAAAAATTACGAAACATGGTAAAGTTTAAAAACTGGTAAAACCAAATAAAACGTAAAATATACAAAATGTGTATGTACCTAAATAACAAAAAATACTTGACAATAATTACCATATGTATACAACATCAAATAAATTTTAAAATTAAGTAATAAAGAAATAACAAATTAGCAACAGAATTTTTCGTATACTTATGTACACATTATATTGACTTTATTGGCTATAATCTATAATTCACTGTTTTGTTTTGTTTTTTTTTTTTTTAATTTCAATTTTGAAATTAATTATTTAAGTATGTATTTGCTTTTCAAGGTTTATTTACACACACGTGTATTTACTACCACTCCGTAATTCGTAATTAAATTCGTAAATAAAACACATACATTTGTAAGCCTATATATAAATATTAAAATGGCCGTCATTCGTTTGTTTTCGAATTCTTTCTTACCTGTAAATTGTCCAACAAATTAACAAAATATGTTGTCATCAAAAATGAATAATCTGTTGAATTTTTAGCAAAAAATTTTCTAAAATTTTCCTAATATGTTTGAGATTCGGGTATAGATACCATGCGATGATAGTAATGCATCATTTTTATATTTCCTATATTTTCATATACAATATATAGCATTTTTTTTTATTATTATTTTCACACAATTTATAATTTTTTTGACACTTGAATAAATATTTTTCTTTAAATAACTTCGAAAAAAAAAAATTAATTTTATAAAATATGCTTACGTAAGAATTGTAAAAAAAATTCCATTCAAACTTGTGTGATATGGAAGCGAGGAGTATGTAATACACTGTTGTACAAAACAAAAGCCACCATTCGAATTCAGAGATGAAAATTTTAATTTTTGTCAAATTTTATAATTATAGGTATTAAAATTTCTTCTTTCACTAACTGACATTCCTAGCCTTTTTTAACCGATTAACCGATGGTCTTTAAAGCTACCCTCCCTCTGCATACATCCCTCGCTTATACATGCTGATCCTATAATTTGATACATTCGATATTTATCTATTTTCCCTTACCTTTCTTAACCCATCTCCGATCAAGGATTGCCATAATACAGCCTTTAAAAGAACACCCTAATTCGGGTATTAACCTAACACCAGCCGTAACGACAATTCAAGTTTTAATCATCAATAATAAAACACCATCTCCACCTCTATCTTTTGAACAATTTTCATCCGAATCGGTAATAGGATTAAAGCTCTCCAAATCTAAGCAATTTTACTTTGACCTAAACAATTTCGAATATCTAGTTATTGTTGTTTTGCACAACATGGATGGATTGTATGTGTTTGATTTTTGTTTTCTCTGATTATTACGTGTCAGCAATATTATAGTTGCAAGCATATTTTTGTATAGATATTTAAAGCAATTAACTTCTTAAATTCATGTATGCATAATATATTTGAACATTGGTTATATAACCTTTTCTTACGTATAACAAGCATAGTTTTTAATCTTTTATTTTATGATTTTATTCTGAGAATTAGTTCTAGTTTTCTGAATTTTCATATTTGTTCATTAATAAAGTCAAATATTTTCGATTTACAATCATTTTGGGTGTATTATGAATGTGTTCAGATGTTATGTACACGAATATGTGTGTAAGTATATAGGTATTGTTATGACCAAATGAATCAATATTTATCAATGATATGTATGTGTGTGTGTGTTTATAGAATTTCATCAGAAAAAAAAATTTTTTTTTCTTTAAATTTAATTACAAAAAAGACTAAAATACGTCAGTCAGCGCAAGACAAACATTTAACTTCTGATACCCAATAATAAAAAATAAAATTAATTTGAAACGTGTATCCGCATACGCTTTTATTTACAGAAAAATAAATAAAGTTGCCTTTAAAATATTATATTTCAATTAAATAAAAGAATAAATGATATTTTATACGTATACACAATTTTTTGTACATATATTCTACTTATGTTTGAATTGTAAAGGACCTATATAAGAAGAAATTATTTAATGTGTATACCAAATTGAGTTTTCGTATATTCTATAAAATTTACGTGACCACCACCGCAACCACTTAACTCATCAGTTTACTGTTGATTTTTATGTTAATTAAATTGCACCAGCACCATATATGTATATGATGTGATATGTATCCGCATAATAATCTTTATACTAGATCATAAATACGCATCTAATTAAAATCTTAATTTGACTTTTACGTTTAATTCAGTTTACATTTATACCACAATACCTATCATTTTACATTCGATAGACAATAGAATATTTATTGTGAACTTTTCTAAAAAGTAAATAAACAATTTTTTTTATTTGTTTACGCATCTAAAATCTAAACCTATAATCAGTGCACGTATATACATCTCTCTGTTCGTTTGTATATGTAATGATATTCGATTGAAAATATAAAATGCGACATAATTGAATCTTGATCTCTGAAAGACTGTAAGACAAAATCAAATCGCAATGATGCAGTAGCAATCAATGATCCCCAAACATATACAAACCACTAAAATAAAATATAACTTCTTGAAATGAATAAGACAATCAATCCTCTTTCATATAGGTACTATTTTCTATATCAGGTTTTCATTTTCTTTGTGTGTTTTCTCAATGGTTTCTCTTTTTCAAATTAAAAAATGTTATAATATGTAAATGTTACTATACAGTTGTAGTTGTAATACAGGAAAAGATTAAGCAAATTAAATTACGCACAACTTGACACCCATCTAACAGAAGTCACCGTCATCATTGTTGTCACTACACAGATACATCGATGAAAAATATAAAAAACAAAAAAAAAAACCAATAAAAACATTTTAAGAATTGATATTCACTCTATTCAATTCAAACATCAAATCCGTCATGTTGTCGTCGTGATAATATGTGAATACTTACTTGTGTACTAGTACGTCGTACCTTGATTTTAGTATACACACAGAATATATTCGATAAATTTAAAATCAATTTTTTCACCTACCAACTACCACCCACCACCCACCACAACTGCAGTATCATCATACTACGAACTACGGACTATATACTACCTATCATTATTATTATTATTTTTATTATCGTTCTTTTATAACAAATCTTTTTGTCCATTCATTTTCAATATTTTTTATTCCTCATCTTTAACAAACAAGACGAAGATTACTACATAACTTTTGTACACAAACATTCCTACAAACAATAATAATCAAAGCATAATCGATTGACAAAAACAAAAAAAAAAAAATAAGAAAATGAGTAAAAAAAATTTTTAAAAGAAAAAATCTTTTGATCCTCTCATCATCCTATTTCAATATAAATAGAATCCTTGTCATCGGTATTTTTCTCATTATCTCTTAGTTTTCTAATTCATTGCATCATCATCATCATCATCATAGTTTTTGTCATTTTCATTTTCATCTTAATCTCTATGATCATGATCATCACTATATATACATACATACCCATCATTTATTATCTAGTTAGTTACTAACATGATGGTTAGTTTAAGAAGTAACAGATAGCTGTGCTTATGCTTGTAATTGAATTACAAAACGTAAACGAGACATTACGATGGTACATACAAACATTTACATATTATTACATATTACATAATACCAAGTACATACATATATGTACATGTCTAAATGCATATTTTTATAAGTTTCTGTAATAAAATTAAGTCAGAAGCCTGACCATTAACAAACACGTGAAAAAGTTAATCGAAAATAAATGAAATTCTGCATAAACAAGATCACATATAGTAACAACAACAAAAAAATATATAATAAACTGTATAAAAATAAAAGGAATAATGGATATTAAATGCAATGGAGATCTAAAGCATCAGTACAACAAACTGCAACAAAAAATCTTGTACGAAATAAGTTAAAAAATTGAAGAAAAAACCTGAAATTAAAAACAATATAAAACATAACCAACAGAATTATTGAGTAAATTGATGTGTATTTTCATTGAAACAAGCGCATTACAGATACCA